>OU342737.1:175482263-177882263 GCA_910589765.1 Avena atlantica
GTTGGATGGACAAATCCCGACTCTTGATCCATGTGTCTCAACCAAAACTTTCCGAACACCTCAATGGCCACCTTTATAACCACCCCAGTTACGGTGTGGTGTGTTGATGTCATCAAAAGCATCCATCCGGTAAAGGTGATATGCATGATCTCATGGTCGAAGGAATTAGGTTACTATGTATCAGAAAGCATATAGCAATTGAACTATTGAAATGACTTGATCTTTATGCTACGCTTATCTATAGGAGTATGTCCACCATATCATTCTCCCAACGATATGATCTTGTTGTTGACAACATCTCAATGTTCATGATAGGGAAACCACAATCATCTATCAACCAACAAGCTAGTGAAGTATAGAGGCTATACTAGGGACTTCAAATTAAGTTTACAAATCACACAAGTATCAATGTTTCCTTGTTAATACTATTATAGCATGAATGTAAACATTTATCATAAACACGAAGATATAATAATAACCACATTTATTATTGCCTCTAGGGCATATCTCCAACAGATAGCACACTGAACTATGGAGTACTGATTCTTCCGAGCGAGGTAAACATTCTTTACTTAATCGGGAGAATCATCTGCAGGCGGGTCACCCAGCGGTGCATCCAGCACATAGGTCAAATTACCAGCTGTGAGGACAATCCTCAAATTGCGGAACCAATCCGCGAAGTTGCTTCCATTGTTTTTCAACTTTTCTTTCTCTAGGAACGCATTAAAATTGATGGTAGGGGCTGCCATTGATCTACAACATATTTGCAATAGTTTAGACTAAGTTTATGACAAATTGAGTTCAAATTAATTAATAAAGTTAATCTAGGTGAACTCCCACTCAAAACAATATCCCTCACATTGTTTTAGTGATCACACGAACCAAATCCCCACATCAAAACACCGATCATCACGAGAGTTGATATAGTTTCAATGGCGAACAATCGACATGTTCATCATATCTACTATATGATTCATGCTTTACCTTTCGGTGATCCGTGTTCCGAGACCATGTCTGTACATGCTAGGATCATCAAGATCAAACCTTAGTTTCCGCATGAGCAAATCTGGCTTGCTCACGTTGTATACACTTGCAGAATCTAACACACCCGATCATCACGTGGTGCTTCGAAACAACAAGCTTTAGCAACGGTGCTAACTAAGGATGAACACTTTATGACTTGAAATTCATGTGCATGAGGGATCATCTTATAATGCTACCGTCGTCTACTAAGCAATACAAGATGCATAAAAGGATTAACATCACATGCAATTCATATATGTGATATGATATGGCCTTTCTTTTTTGTGCTTCCGATCTCCATCTTCTAGCACGAACATGATCTCCATCATCACCGGCATTGCATCAAGGTCAATGACGCCTCTCCATGGTTGTCGTCCACCGGCTTCAACTATTACAACTACTTTGAATAGACACGCGGGTCTTAACATAAATTAAAGACAACCATATGGCTCCTGCCGGTTGCCGACTTACAATAAGGAACATTGCATACATCAAATATAATCACAATCATGGCCATATCACATCACTGCACACCCCTGCAAAACAAAGTTAGACGCCTCTACTTTCTTTGCATATTTTACGTGGTTTGGGGCTTTCAATAAGTGTCGTTCTAACTTAAGAACAAGATCCACAATATTGATACTAGTATTGTTAATCACCCGTTGTAAATTGGATCTTAACTATGCTAGGAGAAACAGGCACCCGCAAAGACACTTATGCAATACAAGTTGCATGTCAAGCGTGGAGCAAGTCTCATGAACGATGTCATGTAAGGTTAGCCCGGGCCGCTTCATCCAACATACCGCAAGATGCAAAGTACACAAGAAGCAATCGACAATAAAAGCATCAACACCCACAATGACCATTGTGTTCTACTCGTGCAACAGATCTACATATAGACACGGCTCTGATACCACTGTAGGGGTTCGTAGCATGGAAAACAAAAATTTTCTATCGCATACAAACAAACAAGCCAAGATCTATCTACTAGATTGTAGCAACGAGTCGATGGAATAACTTACCCTCGAAGATTCCAAAGTGTTTAACGAGAGCGGATTCTCGTGGGTGATGTAGTCGTACTCTTTCCGATCTCAAGATCGCGTAGACGATCCTTCCGGCGCTGCGTTCCGGCAGCGCTCCCGCAGTCGGTCACACGTTCGGTACTCGACGAAGACCTTCCTCTCCCTTGTTTCCAGCAGGCAGCGGAGGTTGTAGCACTCTCCTCGCGATTCCGGCAGCACAACGGCGTGGTACCGGAAGTAGAGGGGAGATCCCGCAGGGCTTCGCCTTAAGCCAGAGCGAGTATGGTGGAGTATGAGAGAGAACTATTAGTGG
The DNA here is from genome assembly GCA_910589765.1 of Avena atlantica. Lineage (NCBI taxonomy): Eukaryota > Viridiplantae > Streptophyta > Magnoliopsida > Poales > Poaceae > Avena > Avena atlantica. Next base: position 175,484,622 of record OU342737.1, read on the forward strand.
TCTAGGGATTAGACACACCAATTAGAAGGCTCTAAACCGAAGGCTGGGGCAATTAGAAGCTCTAAACCAAAACGGCTCTAAACCGGAGATTAGAGGATAGGAACTTGTGTGTCTAGAGGAGGAGGCCCTGCCCCTTCTTTTATAGGTGGGAGGGGCGGCCAAGGGGAGGGGAGTCCCTCCCCAAGTCGGCCTTGGGTGGCGCGCCGGCTTGGAGAGGAGGGACTCCTCCCCCAAGTCGGTTTTGCCTCCTCTTGCTTGTTTCCCACAGTTTCTTGTTTTAGCCGTTTGACTTTCAAACTGGACATTTGACTTTTCTGTTTTAGGATTCAATTTAATCCTTTATTTGGAACAGCAAGAACACTTAGTACATGATGCAATCATTCTAATATGTAATGACACATTCATGTACCCCTCCCCCCCCCCCGGAGTGCCGGACAATCTGGAACCTTCTAGAACATTCCCGAACTCCGAAACGGGACTTTCCTTATATGAATCTTATTCTCCGGACCATTCCGGATCACCTCGTGATATTCCGGATCCCATCCGAGACTCCGAACAACATTCGGTCTCTTTCTCATAATACCATAACTACTCAAACAACGTCGAATCCTTAAGTGTGTCTCCCTACGGTTCGTGAATTATGCGGACATGATCGAGACACTTCTCCGAACAATAACCAATAGAGGAATCTGGAAATTCATATGGCTCCCACATATTTCTACGATTACATTGCGATCGAATGAACCACTTACATACGATACCAATTTCCCTTTGTCTCACGATAGTTTACTTATCCGAGATTATGATCGTCGGTATCTCTGCATACCTAGTTCAACCTCGTTACCGATAAGTACTCTTTTCTCGTTCCCGTGATATGTGATCCCTTGTGAGCCAGTCACATGCTTGCAAGCTAATTGGATGACATTCCACCGAGAGGGCCCAGAGTATATCTATCCGTCATATGGATGGACAAATCCCACTCTTGATCCATGTGTCTCAACCAATACTTTCCGAACACTCAATGCCACCTTTATAACCACCCAGTTACGGTGTGGTGTTTGATGTCATCAAAGCATCCATCTGGTAAAGGTGATATGCATGATCTCATGGTCGAAGGAATTAGGTTACTATGTATTAGAAAGCATATAGCAATTGAACTATTGAAATGACTTGATCTTTATGCTACGCTTATCTATAGGAGTATGTCCACCATATCATTCTCCTAACGATACGATCTTGTTGTTGATAACATCTCAATGTTCATGATAGGGAAACCATAATCATTAATCAACCAACAAGCTAGTGAAGTATAGAGGCTATACTAGGGACTTCAAATTAAGTTTACAAATCACACAAGTATCAATGTTTCCTTGTTAATACTATTATAGCATGAATATAAACATTTATCATAAACACAAAGATATAATAATAACTACATTTATTATTGCCTCTAGGGCATATCTCCAACAGTGCCCATATTGTGCATACATGTGCATCATGGGATGGAGAACAATGTTGCAACAGGAAGTTTTCCTTTTCGTCGTATCAAAAAGCCATTTTCCATTTTCCGAGCACAAAAAACGAACAGTTTTGTGAAGCAAACAGCAAATGGATAATTCTAAATTCTACCACCATATTTTACAAAAATACTAGACCACCTTATATGGACAATGTCCCAACAGGGGAATCCGAAACGTTTTCGTCCACCCCTGGTGAAAAAGACAAATTCCTGTCGAATCGATAGGAAGTGGGTCAGATATGAACTATAGGTACATGATCCGATGCTTATGTTTTTTTACAACAATCATTTTTAGGTTCACAATATGCTATTTTATCAAAGATCCAATGTAATTTTAGCGAGGCTCGGTCCCGAGCTAAGAATCTTCATGCCCGTCGTTCGACAAAGTTTGACGATAGTTTAAAACATGCATAAAAATTCAAAAACGATCGAAACAATGTGAAACCTTCGCGTGGTGTCATATTATATGACATAGTTACAAGGAAAAATATCAAACCTGATTATGTATAAAAAAAACCTTCACAAAATGACCTATCTCATTCGAGGTTTCTTGGTTTTCGGGTCAAATGACCAATGTTATGGCTAGAATCGAGGCATATTTTGTGATAATATGACCATATTGTGCTTACATGTGCATCATGGGATGGCGAACAATGTTGCAGGAGGGAGTTTTCCTTTTCGTCGCACCAAAAAGCCATTTTCTATTTTCCGAGCATAAAAAACAGACGGTTTTTTGAAGGAACCACCAAATGGCTAATTCAAAATGCTACCACCATATTTTACAAAAATACTAGACCATATTATATGGACAAAGTCTCAACAGGGGATCCGAAACCTTTTCATCCACCTCTGGTGAAAAAGACAAATTCCTGCCGAATCGGTAGAAAGTGGGTCAGATATGAACTACAGGTAAATGATCCGATGCTCATGTTTTTTTACAAAAATCATTTTTAGGTTCACAATATGCTATTTTATCAAAGATCGAATTCAAGTTTTCCTTTTATCGCACCAAAAAGGCATTTTTCATTTTCCAAGCACAAAAAGTGGATTTTCTAAAGCAACCACCAAATAGCCAATTCAAAAATGGAGGGTTGGTGTTTAGTTGATATGGATATTATATTTGGATTCCTCTCATTTTTTGATCAATTTAGACATATTATTTGTGGAATTCCAATTTACGGATTTAAAGATATTAATTATTCCATATTAAATAGAAAAATACAAAAAAATAAAATTATTATATTTTTATTTGAATTCAATAATATTTTTACTTATTCATTAATGTTTACTTAAATAATTATTTGTAATTTCAAAAAATACAAACATGTGACATGATGATATAAGAGTTAATAGGGTTGATATCATAGTATTGACAACAATATATGAATTACTTTGCGAAAACAGATTCTGAAGGAATGAGAAAGTTAAGCGTGCCGGAGCTGGAGTAGTTTAGGATGGGTGATCGGCCGAAAAGTTTGACCAAGACTGCAATTTAATCAAATATCAAGTGTAATTAGTGTTAAAATTGTTCAAAGTGATAGATTAACGATTCTAACAATTCAAAGATTAAAAAATTTGAGAAAAAAATGAAAAAAATTTGAGAAAAAAAATGAAAAAAAAATTAAAAAAAATAAAAAATATATTTTTGCAACCGGTCGACAGACTATGGCGACGGCCGCTACGCCGACGGCATTTCGATATACCGACGGTCTGTATGTGCTCCGCCGAAGAAGACTTTGCCGAGAAGGCTACGCCGTGGGCAGCCGTCGGCGTACCATACGCCTTGACCTACACCGACGGCCTTTTCCCCTCGGTATGGCGTACGTACTGTAGTGAATTCCACTTGCATAGATGTAGTCTAGGTATAAGTACTATATTTAGCAGTCACGAAAGAGGGGGCCATACACATACCGATTGATGACCTCACCAGCATGCAGATATAGTTTCAGATCAGAAATGAATACTACGAGGCAACCAGCACAAGAGTACAATAAGCTAGACATCGGTAGACAATGACCCATCGATTGAGATGATTAATGAAAAGGAAGAACCCGTGGCTCCAATAAATCTGTAGTTACTAATTGTCAGCAAGAGCGGCAACGTTAATTAAACGTCAACTCCAATGGAAATAAGATATATATACTATATGCACATAGTAGCAAGAGAGCAGCATCAAATAAAACCAAGAAGCTAGATCTCTCTCGATGCAACCATAATTGTAGGCATCATCATTCATATCTAAGCTAGCCGTGAAACGGGGAAAACCTGTTGCCGAAGATAGTGATGGCGTGGGAAAAAATTGGTGCTGACTCAACGTCTATACTTGATAATGATCAGATTGACTAGGATGCTGATGATCTGTTTTGTTTACATAAAATCTCGTCTCTCTACTAATTTTGCTCATGTATATATCGACGTACATGTCACGTTGTATACGATTCTGTCACCGTTCTGTCGAGTGCTACCCAAAACGGGACACGTGTTACTGACGCTCTTAGTTTTGTGATTGCGTTGCGTATCATCATATTATTGTTAATCAGGTGAGTAGGTCAACCCCTAGATCCTGTTTGGCACGACGTGGACGTACATACAGTTGCTAGTTATATGGACACCTTGGTGACCATGTACTACTACTTTTATATACAACTAATGAATTTCTTAATTAACACGCACCGTCATCATGTGTCATTCGAGCTTGTTCCTTGTCTCTGGCCCTATAATTAATAACAACAAGCGAGGCGTGCGATCGCGGTTGGCTATCTTTCTTGACCTTCTCCTGTATAGTACTAGTAGTATACGAATTAAAAGTACAAATGGGAGTGCTATTATAGAATCTCTGGATGCCAATATTGGTTCGTGTGCACGTCTCGCGCGCGCGATGTGTCCAAAAATAGCAGGAGGCTAGCTAGCTAGAGGTGTTCAGAGCTATCCGTTTCGCTGCTGCATTGGTTGGTGCCCGCTCGAAACATGCGATCCAACAGGCGACGACCTCGCCTGCACGGTATAGCTAGCTAGCTAGGTAGCCCTATGCGGCTATGCCGGCCCTTGGCTCGACTACGTGTGGATGCTTGCCGGGGCGCAGAGAATACTATCCTCGCCGCAGAAACTGACCGCGGCCGCACGGCACAGCGCAGAAGCAAGTTAGACGTGTTCGCCGGCCGGCGGCAAGTCCGTCACGTCGACGCGCGGGCACGGGCGACGTGTCGGTTTTCTTGGCGTCTCGTCTCGCGTCGGTCCGGTCCGGATTCGGTCCGGTGTTGGTACCGATCGATCGATCGATCCGTACTTGGTCGTTTCGCAAATCTGCCGAATCGCGTATCCAGCGCAGGCGCAGTGGTGGGCCTACCTAGGCCTATCGCTTAGCTAGATCACGAGGACATCATAGGATGCATGCGTTTGGTTTGCTTGCAGCAACGGTGTGTGCGGTTTGATACGACAGAATTGCTACGACTCCTACATCCTTTTCGGCACATCGGGTGTGTTGCTGCTGGGGCACGTGGCGCAGACCCAACCGCTCTCTTCTATTCCCAGGAACGAGATATTTGGAGCAGAAAAATGCGAGGTGCGAGGTGCGAGCTGCAGGCGCCCGGTAGTGTCGTTGCATCACCCATGCCATGCCTGCCTACGGACGTGTGCGTGTGTATGGTCACCCACCGTGCTGTCGCATTACGTGAATCGCTGATAACGCTGACGGCAATTGCCGTTGGCATAGACCTATAAACCGTCTCGGCGTAGAGATGTCAGCATATATAGGTCGTGTCAGCGTAGCTACGTACCTATGTCGATGGTTTAGGGAATCTGTCGGCATAGTGTGACCGTCAGCGCGGGCAAACTAATAGACGGGGATTGACGTCGCAAGCAGCTGTGCCGACGGTTATACTGTCAGCATACCGTGCTTCTAGAAAGTTCATGCTATTGTAACGTCGACGATAATAACATAGGCATAGCATGCTTCCACGAAGATGCCGTTATAACGCCGACGGCAATGCCGTAGCCATAGCTTGCTTCGAGTAAAATGTGCTATTGTAGTGGACGGTTGTAAATAAAATTCATTTTTTTCTTAATTTTTTTAATATTTGAATTGTTTGACTCATTAATCTCTCATTTAGAATATTTTTAACACTAATAATAGTCAATATTTCATCAAATTGTAGTATTGGTAAAACTTTCCGGTTGGTCACCCATCCTCACACTACTTCACCCCCAGCAGGCTTAACTTTTCTGTTCCTTCCGAATCAGTTTTCGCGAAGCAATTTGTACCTTATTGTTAATAATATGATATCAATCTTATTAACCCTTATATCATTATGCCACATGTTTTTATTGTTTGAAATTACAAACAATTATTTAAGTATAAACAACAATGAATAAGTAAAATATTATTGAATTCAAATAAAAATATAATGATTTTACTTTTTTTGTATTTTTTATTTAGTATGGAATATTTAATATCTTTAAATGTGTAAATCGGAACTAAACATATCATATGTCTAAATTGATCAGAAAAATGAGAGGAATCCAAATGTGATATCCCTATCAAATTATCATAAACTATGCCATTATTCTAGCAAAACCGTAAGTCGATGGCAATACTCTAGGCGTAGCTTGCTTCGAGGCAGGTGGTGCAGTTGTAACGCCGACGACAAAATCCTAGGCATAGCTTGTTTTAGGAAGGTGGCGCAGTTGTAACGCCGACGACAATATCGTAGGCGTACCTTGTTTCTAGAAAGGTGACGCAGTTGTAACGCCGACGGCAATACCGCATGCGTAACTTGTTTCTAGGAAGGTGGCACAGTTGTAACGCCGACGACAATATCGTAGGTGTAGCTTGTTTCTAGGAAGGTGACGCAGTTGTAACGCCGACGACAATACCATAGGTGTAGCTTGTTTCTAGAAAGGTGGCACGGTTGTAATGCCTACAACAATACTGTTAGGGATATAGAAGTTGTCCATGGAACATCTGTTGGGGACTCACCCAACGCGGCACAAGTTTGTAGTCCTTCCCCATCATTCCAAATCATTGAAGAAATTGGATCTTGCGAAAGAACGCAACAAACAAAGAGGTCAAAATCACCACTCTAGAAACCATCCAACAAATTTTCTTGACAGACACACCAATTGCCAAGATCAGAAGAGAATCAACTGACATAGCGGCGCCAACCCTCACGGGGCCTTTGTTGATTCCCAATTGGATGTCCATGGGATGGGAAGATGGTGGAGTTCTAACATGCTATAGCTGCCACTACCTAGCCGATATGGCTAGGAAGACGATAACCAAAGGAACACATGACCTACAAAAGAAACAATAAGAGGACGGATCCCTGCTCCTAAAGCGGCCATCGTGGTCGCGGGACGGGACAGAGAGGGACCGTGGTGGCTATGCATGGAGGCGCCTAGGAGACAACGGTTGGAGACATGAAGGTACCGATTTTCTTCACGGAATCTTTTACGCATGTCCATGCGGACTAGGGTTAGAGACGTGAAAATACCGAAATCTAGACTGTGTTTGTATGTATTTGGTTATTTAGCAGTAGTTACATGTCGTTGTATAATATAAGATGTTTTAGCTAATGTGAAATGAATGATCTAAACATTTCTTAGTGTATAGAGCTTCTAAAACATATTACTCCTTCTGTTTAGAAATATAAGATGTTTTAGGTTAGTAAAGCTAATGTATCTAGACAATTTCTAGTGTGTAGGTTCAAATAAATTTAGATACTACTAAAATATGTCTAGATATATTTATTCACAGACCTAAAACATACTCCAAACGAAGGGAGTATTATATTTCCAAATGGAGGGAGTATATTTCCAAACTCGTAGGGAGTAGTATGCAGCTCCGTGCGGACGTGTTTGCATCACCGCTCGATATTGAATAGTGATCATTTTGGAAATAATCCTTGTGCTGACATCACGTGTACGTACATGCTTCCCTAGTAATCCAAAATCATCCAATCAAACTCGCGGCACGTCACGGGGAATCGTCGCGATCGATCCTTCCGCGCGCGCCACATTTTCTTCCACGAATAGAACCATCATCACATGTTTTCAACTGGACAGTAATTTCCACGCACCGTACGTTCCAGCGCCTCGCGATCGCGCGCGTCTCCATCTATGTATCGTCGCCCAGGTCTCTACAGGTACGTCGCGGTGATCCACACCACGCAATTCATATATAGGGATGATCGAGCAAACACGTCCCATCAGAATTAACTGTAGGAGTACCATCAGTCCGGTCGTAATACCTGGTGTATGATCAACGTCGACTTAATAATCTGTAATCTTACGCGTGTAGCGCAGTGATTCGAATCTTGTCAACGGACAGGTGCGTGTTTAATTAGTGTTAGACCTGGCTCAGTCCTGCCTTCGATCGCCTTGTGGTCACGGTTACAGCAGGTCAAGTCAAACCAGCACGGCTAGCTGGTGTATGCTCCCACGTACCTGTCACCTAGCAGTAGCAGGGCAGCTCGATGGATCGCGTTGCCGCCGATGCGATCTCTTTGGCATCTACGTACGTGGTCTCGCCGGCCGGCGGCGTCTCCTAACCCTATCTGCATTTTGACTTTCTTACATGACACTGTTCATCCCTGGCACATTGTGTAACGTGCGTTTTAACGCCACATTCAATTCAGCCATGACTTTTATTTTACGGAAGTAACCCAAAACATTTACTACTCACGGAACGGCGTCGGTTTCTAACCGGCGTCGCGTTGACAATTTGGCGCCGTACGATCGACCGTGTGGTGGGTGGCGCGCCGGCGTCGTCAGTGCGATTTGCGGCTCCATCACCACGCACAGCTCCACTCACCTCACCTGTGCTTCAGCAAAGCGCGATGGGAAAATCATTGTACCGCGCCAGGCTCGCGGCGTCGCCACGTGTCCCGCAGGCACCACCCGGCCACGTGCTCCCGCCAAAAGGCTGAAGCAACACCGAACCTCGGCCGTCCACCTGTCACGACCCCTCTCTCTCACGCTTCTATATATACCCCGACCCACCCCGCCTCGATCACCTGCAAATCTTCTTCTTCTTCGCTAAACCGACAAAGCGTCACTCTCCGTCGTTCCTCGGTTGCTTCTCTGTTTCCGCTTATTCGCTCTTCGCTTCATTGTAACCCAAGCACGAGCAGGCAATCCGGACAGTTCGATCGCTCCAAGGTTTCTTGTTCGACCATGAGGAATCACAAGAAGCTGCTGCAGTTCCTGCGGCCGGACCCGGCGGTAGCGGCGGCCAAGTCATCCGACGAAGATGAGGACGGCGACGTGTGCTCGTCTCTCCCGTCGCCGACGACCAGCGGGAGCAGCGCGGGCACGTCTGCCGCGGCGTCCCCGTCGCCGTACATGGCGTCGCCGTGGGTCAACCTCCCGGGGCTCGGCTTCGGTGCCGCAAGTGCGGCCTCGACGGACGCGACGGGCCTGATAGGATCGCTCGTGAAGGCGGACGGGCACGTGTACTCGCTCGCGGCGGCGGGGGACCTGCTCTACACGGGCACGGACTCCAAGAACGTGCGGGTGTGGAAGGACCGGCGCGAGTTCGCCGGGTTCAAGTGCGGGAGCGGCCTCGTCAAGGCCATCGTCGTCGCCGGGGACGGCAGGATCTACACGGGCCACCAGGACGGCAAGGTCCGGGTGTGGCGCGCGTCATCCGCGGACGACGACCCCGCCGTGACGCACAAGCGCGTGGGATCCCTCCCGCGGCTCGGGGAGTTGCTGAGGAGCTCCGTCAGGCCGTCGCACTACGTGGACACGGGCCGGCGCAGGCAGACCTCGCTGTGGCTGCGGCACTTCGACGCCGTGTCGTGCCTCAGCCTGGACGCCGAAGCCGGGCTGCTCTACTCCGGGTCCTGGGACCGGACCTTCAAGGTGTGGCGCGTGTCGGACTCGCGGTGCCTGGAGTCGGTGCGCGCCCACGATGACGCGGTTAATACGGTCGCCGCCGCGGGGTTCGACGCCCTGGCGTTTACTGGCTCCGCCGACGGCACGGTGAAGGTGTGGAGAAGGGATGCCGGGAAGGGCGGCGCGACCAGGCACGTCATGGAGCGCGTGCTGCGCAAGGCCGACAGCGCGGTGACCGCCATCGCCGTGGCGGCCGAGGCGCGTGTCGTGTACGTCGCGTCGTCCGACGGGGCCGTCACGCACTGGCAGTGGCGGCGCGGGGCCGCGCGGGAGAGCGCGCCGAGGAACGGCGGCGCGCTGCGCGGGCACAGGATGGCCGTGCTGTCGCTGGCCGTGGCCGGGCGCGTCGTGGTCAGCGGGTCCGCCGACCGCACCATCTGCGTGTGGCGCCGCGACGAAGGCGCCGACCACTCCCGCCTGGCCGTGCTGACGGGCCACACGGGCCCGGTGAAGTGCGTGGCCATGGACGAGGAGGAGACCCTCGACGCCGACGGGCACCGGCGGTGGGTGGTGTACAGCGGCAGCCTGGACGGGTCCGTGAAGGTGTGGCGCGTGTCCGACGCGCCGGACGCCGTGATGGCGATGGCGCGGACGCCGGCGCACGTGTGGAAGGGCACGCCGTCGCCGCTGGGCGCGTGGAATACGCCGCGCCGGGCGCCGGAGCGGAGCTGACCGACCGACGAAGCTAGCGCGTGAAACGAGTCTCGCGCCCTCGGCGGGCAATGCAGAGCACGCACGTGTAAACCGTGCGAGTGTTGTGCGAGAGAGCGTGGTGGTAGACTTAGGCTTATTAGGCTGTGTATGTATGTTAGATACGCGTACTGTACTACGGCATGTATTGTACGTACTACGGTATTGCGTAGGATGTTTATTTGTTGGATTGATTGGATTTATTTTTGGAGCCCGCCGAAATGGACGTGTGGGACGTTGATGTATGCGTGTGTGGTGGTGATTTGGTCGGTGGCCCGAGCGGCTGGTGGTGGTTGGCGAGAGATCATCGATCGATTTGAACACTCTCGTCTAAGCAAGGAAGGAATGGTTTTTTTTTATACTACTAGTTAGGGTGACTCAATCTGAAACTTTTGAGTTGTCATCAAAAGGAAAAAAAACTGAAACTTTTGAGATGTGAACAATGTTGAAAGGTTCGGTTAAGACAAGTTGTAGTAGTAGAAAAGTTTTTGCCTTGTCTGAGAAGAAAAGAGGGGATCATCTTTGTTGCATCAGTTTCTTGGCTGCGTAGCATCGACGACTGACCGTGGTGCAGATATGTCAAGACAAGGACGCCGGCGCCTGCAGCTGTAGCTGTAGCTCCTTAATCTGCATTCATTAATTCCGATTGCTTGATGTAAAACAAGAAAGGTGCCCGTCAATTGTCATTGTAGTAGCCGGCAACGGCGGTACTGCTACGTGAAGCGTCGTACTGTATTGTATATTCAGGGAACTAAGGTCGTGTTCATTTGTGAGGTGCGACGTGCTACGTACATATACTGCCAGTAGATGAGTACGACGCCGAAACAGACAAAGAGGGGGACGCTGCTGTCGTTGGTTCCTCCGTCGTCGGAGGGCGATCAGAGTAGAACGAGTACCGTACGAGCGAGGCAACGCAGGCCGGCCGGAGGTGCCGCGTGCGGCTACCTTTCACCGGCCGTACGTGGAAATTCTTCACAAGTTTTCCAACGAAATGATCAAATGCATAAACGTTTTTTCCTCTGAGCCAGTGAAAGGCACGAAGCAACTTTTTTCTTTGAGTGGAACGAAAGGCATGCACCTAGTTTTTTCTTTGAGCGGAACAACGCGGTCACAGCCTCAACGCTGGGCCGCTGCATGGGTTGGTGCGCAGTGGAAATGTGTGAAGACTTCGTGGGCTACCGTACGTCATGTGCCCCATAGCCCATGGTCCACGACGCTGAACAAATTCGCTTTACATGTTAATCATAAGCAGAAGTTGGTATAATTGCAACAAGTAAATAACAAAAAACGAAAACAAAATTATAATAAGGGGACACAGATTTAGCGTGAAAAAACCTTTCCAACAAAGAGAGAAAAAAATTACGGACGCCAGCCAGCAAAACTTCACTAGTTTATCGAAAAGTGTTTACAAACGCCGGTGATTTTACAGATATAACTCATCCCAACCGGCTTACAAGGGGTTTATATATCGGTGAAAATCTAAGTCTTCGACGATCCGTACAGTACCGCGGGACCTGTCGGCCCAAGCATCCGGCGGCGGGCCTCGCTCCACTCGTCAGAAGTTAACTTATACTTTATAGAATTTGAATAAACATATAACAGAAGTTATTATATGGACCCTTATAGACCTATCGGGCTCGACCATGTCTGTTCAGGAAAAAAGTACTATGTTTTTTTGTTTGCCTATCCTTAGCGATAATGCCTGAAATAAGTATGATTTACACCATAAAAAACGTAGCACGTGGTAAATTACCCTCTTAGACTGTTTTTGAGCTGACATGGCATACATCTAGGTGGTTTTAAGCCAAATATATGCTGAATAGGGACTCGTCCACATCCTTTTAGGTCCCATTTGTATTGTACAAGTTTCCCAATATTTTTGTAAAATTGCATTCCCTAGGAATTCTCTTTCCAACGCATTGACCATGGATGAAAGGAAGAACGCTACTTAGATTCCTATGTATGGGAATCTTATTTCTTAATTCCATTGGACCTCGAGCATACAGTCCAACCTCTTTTTAAGGTACAATCTCATAAGATCTAGACTCTTCTTTTATGTTTTATCCAAATGACTATTCTTGTAGTTTTTTCGTGTTTTGCGTTTCTCTATTTTAGACCGGCAAATTTACCGGATTCATATATTTTCCTTATTAATGTGTTTTAATCATGTTGTCCTCCTCAAGTATGTTGCACTAGAGGAGAGAGCCTAATAAATGAGATAGTCTTTATAATCTCTAACAAAATAAAAAAAATCTTAGCCTTTTATAATCCCAAACAGAGGTAGTATCCTACTACTTTTTTCTTTCTCTCTTTTCTTCTCATATAGAAAATCCGAGTATACATGGCTAGCTAGAGCAACTGTCCACCGGGAGCATTGGCCCTTCTCTTATGATGTTATCCATGCCCCAAAGTACAATCATCTTGCGATTGCTCCCTATTTGGGCATGAGTTCTTGAGGTAGTATCAATAGTTAACCCATGCTTCCATATAAGAAAAATATGAGGATGCCGAAAGGAATTATGTGCCCTAGAAACACACATATATTCATGTAAACATAAGTTGTCTTGTAATAAATGATGACAGTTGTTTGGCTACATGTAATTAGATCTGCTAATGCTTACATGTTAATCCCATGCGAAAATTGCTCCACAGATATAGGGACAGTAACACGACACAAGATAGTTCCGAAAATACCGCTTCACCTCTCATGGGGCGATTAGGATTTTTCGAGTAACTTTGACGGCGCTCGGCAGGGATCGCCGGACCGCAGCTTGTTTAGGATCGACTCAAGGGCTGATTCATTGAAGGGGAGTCATGGAGACCTCCTCCATGGCGTCGTGCATGGAGCCGATGATGTCTGGAGATATTGGGGAGAATGAGAAGGGCGAACCCTCGGCTAGAAGGAGTGGATCGATCGGAAAAGGGAATGTGGACGAGTTGATGTAGAACCTCAAACTGATTGTTGAGGAGGCAGATGGTCTAGTTGAAATAAGGATCGTAGGCCCTCACACTATGCACAATGCGCATGAACAACTTCTTGTTCATCCTATGGCGTCAGCAAAAATCCTTCCGTATATGTTAAGTAATCGATGTATAACATGGTATGCCCCTCCATCCTCTGCCTTGGCTCGCTCTTCCTTCTCCCAATCGACAAGTCACCATGTCGGCATTAGCATCGGCTTCCTCCTCCATAAACGCCTGGATCATCAACTCGTTGTTGTTTACCATAGCCTACACGTCGCACTGATGGTCAATCATCTGTAGCGGCAAACCGGCAGCGACACCGCTCAGAAATTTCAAACAAACATAGCGAGGCAAATGGTCGAACACCTTGTGGCGCGGTGGGCGAGCGAGGCCGTCGTGAGCACCTGGATGATCGTCCGGTCGCCAGAGGAAGCTTGGGAAATGGCGCGGTGACTCTTCTGGAGGTAGGGGAAGGTAGGGTGTGTTGTGACGGTAGCCTATCAGCATTGAACAAGCGGAGGAGGTGGCGGTGATCTGGCAGGCCGTGGGAGACGGGAAGAGAGGCACGTCGCTAACTCATGAGCCACTTATTTTGCTTCCCTCGGACAGTGTTTGAATATCATGTTGTCAATGGTAGTCGCCACATCAACAATATCTGCAAAGATTGCAGAAGCTTCACCCCACCATGACTGGGATCCATTGCAGGCTTCAATAACTTCCAACAAATCAGACTCAACAATAATATTATTACAACCCAAAGAGCTTGCAAGGGATAGCACTTCACGCATTGTAGCTTCTTCAGTAAGCATAGTCGAACCTGCATTGGTTAGTACAAGACACTTTGCAACAATAAAGTTACCATAATATTCATGAATAACCGCTGTCACTGCTCCTTCATTAGCTTCAGAATAGAATGAAGCATCTACATTCACCTTAACTTGTTGAGGCTTCGGCTTGTTCCAACTATCTGAGACAGAAATTATATTACGGTGAGTTGCCGCAACATTGGGTGTAATGGATAAGATTGACATCATACACTTGAACGGAGGCGAGGTATCTTCATTATGTGTGCGACGATGATGCAGCCACCACAAGTACCAACAAGTGACAACAACATGTTCCTTCAGTTTTATATGACTATACCCAGATACTGGTTGGTTCTCCTGTAGGAACAAATGTTCGATAACGGCTGAACCTGCTTTGTCCACTTAAAGTGCATCCTGAGTTATTCCATGAATCCCTAATCTTCTCCACATATCTTTTGTTGGCTGGCATCGGAAGCAAATATGCAGTATATCTTCCGCAGCTAGATTACAAATCGGGCATGACCCATTATTACCAACATGCCGATTAGCCAGTATACACTTGAGAGGTAAAATTCCATGTAACACTCGCCACATAAAGATTTTAACTTTGCTGGGTATATTGAGCTTCTAGAGAATTTTCCAAAGATTAGTCGCCGAGCTCCCAAGTAAAGCAAGCTAAGACGCTCTTGGCCCAAATTGATGTTTCCATTGGAGGTGATATCCAGATCGAACAGCATACTGACCATTCTTGGTGAAGTGCCACGCTATAAAATCGCTGAAGCCTTGCATGTTGATTGGAATTTGCAAAATGCATCCCACATCTACTATGTTAAAAAATACTTTCCAGGAGTTGTGTATCCCATGTACCAGAGTATGGGCATATTAGGTCACTAACTTTCGTGACAACGGTATTACCTCGAGGGGTCAAAATTTTCTGATCTGGGCTTGATGGAATCCATGGAGCAGACCAGATGTTGATGGATGCTCCATCACCAACTCTCCAAATAATACCTCTCTTGAGCGTCGGCAGTCCAGCAAGGATACTCTGCCACGTAAATGAAGACCCGGATTTAGGGTCTGCTTTTAGTAAATCACCATCTAGGTAGTACTTTGCCCGGAGTACACATGCACATAATGAAATGGGTTCATTTATTAATCTCCAGCCTTGTTTTGCAAGCATAGCAAGGTTAAAAGATTAGAAATCTCTGAAGCTCATGCCTCCATAGCTTCCACCATGCTAACCAATGCATTTTGTTACTATTTTCATCGTCTCCCCACCAAAATTGTGAGATAGCATCCATCATCCATTTGCAAATATATTTTGGTATCTGGAATACTGACATGGCATAAACTGGAATAGTCTTAGCAACAGCCTTGAGCAATATTTCCTTGCCCCCAATAGACAATTGCTTCTCCTTCCAGCCATTAATTCTCTGAATTATTCTCTCCACAAAATATAGGAAACAATTGCTTCTATCAGCTCCCACAATAGCAGGTAGGCCCAGGTACTTATCAGAAATAGCTTCAATATCAATGTGCAGAATTTGACAAATATCAGCTCTAATCAACACATGAGTATTTAGAGAGAAATAAATACTCGACTTTGCCAAACTAACCAGATGTCCTGAATTTGCACAATAGGTATCAAGCGCTTGTTGTAAGGAGGTTGCATTAGTCATATCTGATACGTTTAAAACGTATCTATAATTTTTAATGTTCAATGCTTGTTTAGTATCTACTTTGCTTTACTTTGTCTATACTTTGAGGTGTTTTTTACATGTTTTCTGGAAATAACCTATTAACAAGTTGCCACAGTGCCAGTTGCATGTTTTCTGCTGTTTTTGTTCCAGAAAAACTAGTAAGAAATTATTCTCTGAATTGGACGAGACAAAAGCCAAAGTCAATATTTCACCGAGGAGAACACGGATTCCAGAGGAGAGACGGAGGGGCGCCACAGGGTGGCCACACCCCCCAGGCCTAGCCTAGGGTGGGCCCGCGCCTGGGCAGGGTGTGGGCCCCCTGGCCGCCTCCCAGCCTCGCCTCTTCGCCTATAAGAAGCCCCCGATGCCTAAACCCTAAGTACCCGATCAAAATTCCACGAAATCGTCTGTATCCACCGCCACCATCATCCCTAGATTAGGCGGGATCTGAAGCTCTTCCCGGCACCCTGTCGGAGGGGAGATCATCCCGGAGTCCTTCTTTTTCATCATGTCAGCCTTCGGTATGAAGCGTGAGTAGTTCCACCTTGGACTACGGGTCCATGTAGTAGCTAGATGGTTGTATCTCCTCCTTGTGCTTTCATGTCTAGATCTTGTGAGCTCCGTTCATGATCAAGATCTAATCTATTTGTAATCATGCATGTTGTGTTTGCGGGGATCCGATGGATATTGAGATTACTATGTCAGATTGATTAATGGTTTGTCTATTTGATTCTATCATGCCTGTGTTGTTTGTGATCTTGCATTCTCTTCGTTGTTAGTAGCTATCTTGGCCAAGTAGTTGCTAGTGACTCCAAGAGGGGGTATTTATGCTTGATAGTGGGTTCATGCCTCTACTTAATCAAGAGAAGTGACAGAAATCTCTATGGTTGTAGATGTGTTGTTGCCACTAGGGAGAAACACAACGGTCTCTTGTTCATGGAACAAGTGGATTGTTTACCTTACACACTTTGCTTAAAGCCGTTGTCTGTTGCTTGCAACTTAATACTGGAGGGGGTTCGGATGATAGCCTGAAGGTGGACTTCTAGTCATATATGCAATTGGATGGCGGTCTATGTATATTGTTGTATTGTCCAATCGAATCTCATAGGATCTTTTTATCTAGTATTGCATTGTTATGCCTTGCTCAGTCCTGTCAATTGTCCTGCTGTAATTTGTTTACCCATCATGCCATGTTTATTTATGTAAGGAGAGCTCCTCTAGTAAACTATGGACCCCGGTCCAATATTTACCATTGATACATCTTCCACTGTTACTGTTTACTTGCTGCAAACCATCATCACCCTCCACACCATAGAGTTAATCCTTTGTTACAGCAACAAGTGAGATTGACAACCTCACTGTTAGTTGGGGCAAAGTCTTGAGTTTGTATTGTGCAGGCTTCCACATTGCTTGCAACACCTTTGGGATGTTTCCTTCCTCCTAATGGTTCGATAACCTCGGTTTTTTACTAAGGGAAAACTTGTTGCTGTGCTCATCATACCTTCTGCTTGGGGTCTCCCAACGAAGTGTTGCTGCACTCATCAAGGCTTTTTCTGGCGCCGTTGCTGGGGAGGCTAAGGACGTATTCACAAGGGGAGTCCTCCTCAACCTTTATATTTAATTTGTTTTTAGTTTGATTAGTTTCTTTTGCTTGGTTTTGTTTGCCTCTTTTTATCAAAAACTCAAAAAAATGAGTTTAGTTTGGTTTGCTTTCTCTTATCAAAAACACAAAAAAATTAGTTCCTGCCCTAGTTGCTACCATGTTTGGTTTTGGTCCAATATATGTGACACCTATGGAAAATATCTTTACTTTTAAGCAAAAAAGTGAAGAGAGCTTCAAAGAAGCTTGGTCTAGAATCTCTGCTTTACAAAGGGAAATTGAGCCTAAGATGAGTCTTAGCTTGGTTATTAATAGTTTCTACCACGGTATTGCTCTTTGTTATAGATATGCTTTGGATGCTATGGCTGAGAAAGATATTTTTCAATGTATTGAGGATGAAGCTTTTGATGCCATAAAGAAATTGATTGTAATTAATAATATGCCTGGCAAGTCTGATTCCTCTTTCATAGATATTTTTGCTAGGTTGAACACTCTTGAGTCCAGTACTGCTGCTTTGAACAGTTGCTATCACACACTTAGGGAGTAGCATAATTATGTTCCAATGAATACTGAGCCTTCAAAGTGGTTTCCCACAATCAAAGTCTCTATAAATAGTGCAACTTTTGATGCTCGTTGTGATATCATGTCTGAATTTTGCCTTATTCCTAAAGATATTTATGAGTCTTTGAGTCTTTGGGGACTTTCTAAAGTAGGAGAAGAAATATCTCTTACTAATAATGCCACTTTATTACCCATTGGAATAGCTGAAGGTGTGTTCACAAAAATCTCAGGAAAAATGGTGTCTACTGATTATCTTATTATTGAATGTGTAGGCAAAGGACAAATTACACTTGGAAGATCCCTGTTGAAACACCTTGGAGCAATAATAGATGTGGGAAAAGGCATTATGAATTTTGCTCCTCCAGTAAGTAATCATATATTCCCTAAAGAGAAGAAGAAAGGTAAAAAGGGTAGGAGCAAGAGAGTTGATGTTAATGCTTCCTCATTTGAAAATACTTGATTTCTTGCTTCTTGTGCCTAACTTAAAGGCGTTAAAAAAAGTACTTGTTGGGAGATAACCCTAGAGTTTTCTTGAGTCTTGGAAGTTATTACTTCAGTAAAGACCTCTCCTTATCCTTTTTGTTTGCTTTTTGTGCCAAGAATGACCTCTAATGAGAGGGAAGTAAGATTTGGGGAGTTGTTGTCCCGAAACAGATTTCTGTCCTCCACCATAAAAACTCGTGAGGAGTCTCTATAAGCCGGATTGAGCTGAAAATTTACGAATAAATCCCCCTGTATGTTAGATAACTTTCGTTAGTTCAACACTTTTTTATTTGAGCAACATATGCCCCCATGTCTGGTTTTGGTAATTAATGACAATCTCTATGGACTAATGTGTAAATTGAGTTTCCTTGTAGGTTTGTCCATTGGCATCGCTTGGGCCATGTGTTGGTCTCAAGGCTGAAAGATGAAGAAATGTCCAAGGGCTTTGTGCCATTGGAATCATGAAGAAAGAAGGAGCTTGAAGGTTGATCAAGACAAGTGCAAAGACTTGCATCAAGATGGATCAACCTCAAGAAGGGATGAAGAAGGGCAAGCTCAAGATGCGCCATCTCTAGAAGACCTCATGCTTGAAGCTTGCCATCTTCGTGATCATGGAGTGATGAAGACAAGTTCAAAGAAGAAGTTTCCCCATGGAGTATGGGGAGCAATTTGCAAGTCCTCATATTCATCAAGCAAGAGCAATAAAGAAAGGTGTTCCCACTTGAGAAGAACAAGACAGTCTACATCAAGTTCAAGTGGATTGCTCAAGGCAAAGGCATGATCGTTATAGGGCTTATATTTTGTCAGTCTCGTGTTGTTGGGAGACCGGGTTTAGGATAGATAGCCGTACTATCAAGAGGGACTCTCAAGCGGGTGTCTCGATCGCATCGTTCGGAGAGAGCTCAAACCTTTGAATTCATAGCATCATATTTCTGGTTGTTATTTGGTTCTTCTCCATGATATGATCTAGAGATTGTGGTTATCATCATAAAAATCTCTAGTTCATCAAATAAGGATTTTCCTTACATATCGTATTGCATTCTTGATCGTGTGGGTTTCTCCGGCTCCACACCTTAGGAGATATCTCACATATATATACTTGATATTTTCTCCCTTGGTGGTATCCAATATTTAACATTTTTTTGTGTTCTAATTGGTTTTATCTTCCCAACAAAATTGGTTTCATCCCAATCGGAGTTTCCAAGCTCAACTTCTTGTGTTTTGGGTTTTGCAGGTTTTACCGGTTCATCGCTTCTAGAGAGGATATACCTATCTCAATTTGGTTTTATCCTTCCATGCTGGACTATGATGTTTATTTGCATAATCTTTTAGAGCTTTTCGTTCTCTTCAAAACGAGCCCAAGATCATTGAAAACGGAGCCCAAAATCAAAAGTTATTAAAGTTTTCGTGCAATGCTATCCTGCGTTTTTGCTTGAGTGGAAGTTCCGGCCCAAGTTCTGACCCAAGTTCCGGTCAGGTTCAGTAACTTGTATTTCTATTTGCCGAAAGTTCCGGTGGGGGGGGGGGGGGCGGAAGTTTCGGTGGTGCGCGAATCTGGCCCAAACGGTCAGTTTTTTCTTGTCCTATTTAAGGGAGGGATTCTTCCCAATGGTTCCCCATCTTTTGAGCTTGTTTTTGCCCACTATTGTTGATCTATTTGAGCTTTCTTACTCCCTCTCTCTCCCATGATTCTTACATCTTTTTGAGTGAAAAGTGAGAGGAGATCTAGATCTACAATCCCCCCAAGTCAAATCCCTTCTTTGTGAAGGAATCATTGGGATCTAGATCTTGGAGAGTTTTGTGTTCTCCTCTTGTGTTCTTCCTCCCTTATTCCTCCAATAGCTTTTGTAGCTTTGTTGGAATTTGGGAAAGAAGGACTTGACCTTGCATTTGGTGCATAGGTTTGAGTTCTCCTCGGAGATTCGGTGAGTTCAAGCTTGTGGGCTTGTTTCTCTTAGGTTCTTGGAATCCTAGATGGTTGTGTGGTTGGGTTGTTGACCTTTTGTGGTCTTATTGACATTTTGTGGTCTTGTAGCCTTTTGTGTCTTTGTTGGCCTTTTGTGGTGTTGTAGCATTTTGTGGCTTTGTTGTTGGGAGCCTCCAATTGAGTTGTGGAGATAGACCCAATCTTGTACGGGTTCGGTGACAACCCGCAAGAGTCCCATAGTGGAGCGACTGCCCGCCTTTTGTGGTGCGCACTCGGGAGAATAGGGTGAGCCTTTTGTGGCGTCGGTGAGTTGCGTGTTTTAGGTACATTGGGGATATATATTGGGTGCTTGTATCTTGAACAAGGAAGAAGTGGCATCTACATGTCAATTGGATGCAAGCTAGGATGATCACTGAATTCGTATCTTCTTTATTCTACCAATTATACCTCAGTAACAAGTATCTCTCTCTCTCATGCATACATATCTTGTTCCAAACCTTTTGTAGGTTGCTTGTTGGCATGAATTTGTGTACTTGCATATGTTGGATTTCTTGCTTTGGCTTTGAAGAAGTTCCCTCTATTGCAAATGTGTGTATGTTGATATGAGTGCATATAATGGGGACTATACTAAATCATGCTCATGATTCACCAATCCCAAATATGTCAATCTAGCAATTTTATTGCATATCGTTTCCTCAATATCTCTCATGTGCAATAGTGGGTATTTTTACAAAGTTGATTTTTTTTACTTGTTGCCTTTCTCCATATATTCCTTCTATCCCTTTTTCCCTTGGTTATAGTAGTAATGTATGGAGTTTGTTGGTGTTTGAAGCTCATCGATGTACAATAAGATATAGTTGAGCCCTTGGGCATGCTTTCAAGCAAAACATCTTATTGGTATATTCTATGACTTCCGTTTTGCCTTCCATATGCTTTCTTGTGTATCTATTTTGTTTGTGCATATTTCTTTGTGTACATTTGTCTTTGTGATATTTTCCACCTAGAAATTTACACACACAAGAGAAGATCATTCTTTGGTTGTTTTTGCATTTTTTGGAACCACCTCTTTTTCCTTTGTGATTCTTCAGTGGCTTCCAAATTTATTGAACTTTGAGTGCACTGTTAGATGAGTTTGGAGGAGTGAGGAGTCCATGGTTGTGCACATTGTTTCCAAATAAAATTGATATAATTGGTGCACAATCTTTGGGGAGCTTCTCTAATTCATTTAATAGTGCACATTTTCCTTGTTTCTCCTTTCCTACGGTTTAAATGCTTATGGGGGAGCGAGGATTCCATATTTGTGCATATTGTATTCAAATACAAGTATTCTAATCTTTGCATAAAGTTTGGGGAGCTTCTCTATTTTCATTTAAACACTCTTTTTGTTGTTGTTTCCATTTGATATCATTTGTCGGTTTCTCAATTGGTCCTTTTGGATCTTTTGGTTGCTCGCTTCATTTGTTGAAGTTTATTTCCTTTTATTGTCTTTTTGCAATCTTTTGGTCCTCAATATAATTTTACTTCCTCCCAAGTACTCATCATTTGACTTGTGCATACGCACACCTTTGGAGGAATTCTCACTATATTGTCCGTCTAGAACTTTTCACCCATTTTGGCAATCGATGCCAATGGGGGAGAAGTTTTGGAGGGTTTAAGGGAAGTTGGACTTTGCTTTTATTTTTCTTTGATTGTGTTCTTAAGCTTTTGCCTCTCATGCTCTTGCATCTTTGTGGCTGCTTTGCATGTTGAATATATAGAGGAAACTCAACCAGCGGTAACGGTTGGCAATCAATGCAATGAAATTCAAGTTCATCACACATGCATAGATTGTGGGGGAGTTTGCTCTATATATTGTGGTTGTACCAACATCACATACTTGTGTAGTATTTGATGTTGGGCAACCACTTTGGTTGTTAATTGTCATATTTAAACCCTTGCTAAGGGATTGTCATCAATTACCAAAATGGGGGAGATTGAAAGGGCATGTATGCCCCCATGTGTGGTTTTGGTAATTAATGAAAATCTCTATGGACTAATGTGTAAATTGAGTTTCACTTGTAGGTTTGTCCATTGGCATCGGTTGGGCCATGTGTTGGTCTCAAGGTTGAAAGATGAAGAAATGTCCAAGGGCTTTGTGCCATTTAATCATGAAGAAAGAAGGAGGTTGAAGGTTGATCAAGACAAGTGCAAAGACTTGCATCAAGATGGATCAACCTCAAGAAGGGATGAAGAAGGGCAAGCCCAAGATGCGCCATCTCTATAAGACCTCATGCTTAAAGCTTGCCATCCTCGTGATCATGGAGTGATGAAGGGAGTATGGGGAACAATTTGCAAGTCCTCATCTTAATCAAGCAAGAGCAATAAAGAAAGGTGTTCCCAATTGAGAAGAACAAGACGGTATACATCAAGTTCAAGTGGATTGCTCAAGGCAAAGGTATGATCTTTATAGGGCTTCTCTTTTGTCGGTCTCGTGTTGTTGGGAGACCGGGTTTAGGATAGATAGCCGTACTATCAAGAGGGGCTCTCAAGCGGGTGTCTCAATCGCATTGTTCGGAGAGAGCTCAAACCTTTGCATTCATAGCATCATATTTATGGTTGTTATTTGGTTCTTCTCCATGAGAGGATCTAGAAATTGTGGTTATCATCATAACAATCTCTAGTTCATTAAATAAGGATTTTCCATGCATATCTTATTGCATTGTTGATCGTGCGGGTTTATTCGGCTCCACACCATAGGGGATATCTCACATATATATACTTGATATTTTATCCCTTGGTGGTATCCAATATTTAACATTTTGTTGGATTCTAATTGGTTTTATCTTCCCAACAAAATTGGCTTCATCCCAATCGGAGTTTCCAAGATCAACTTCTTGTGTTTTGGGTTTTGGAGGTTTTACCGGTTCATCGCTTCTAGAGAGGTTATACCTTTCTAAATTTGGTTTTATCCTTCCATGCTGGACTATAATTTTTTTTGCATAATATTTTAGAGATTTTCGTTCTCTTCAAAACGAGCCCAAGATCATCAAAAACGGAGCCCGGAATCAAAAGTTATTAAAGTTTTTGTGCAATGCTATCCTGCGTTTTTTGCTTGAGCGGAAGTTCTGGCCCATGTTGCGGTCAGGTTTAGTAACTTGTGTTTCTATTTGCCGGAAGTTCCGGTGGTGCGCGAATCTAGCCCAAATGGTTAGTTTTCGTTTTTGCCCACCATTGTTGACCTATTTGAGCTTTCTTACTCCCTCTCCCTTCCATGATTCTTACATCTTTTGAGGGAAAAGTGAGAGGAGATCTAGATCTACAATACCCCCCCAAGTCAAATCCCTTCTTTGTGAAGGAATCATTGGGATCTAGATCTTGGAGAGTTTTGTGTTCTCCTCTTGTGTTCTTCCTACCTTATTCCTCTAATAGCTTTTGTAGCTTTGTTGGAATTTGGGAGAGAAGGACTTGCCCCTGCATTTGGTGCATAGGTTTGAGTTCTCCTCGAAGATTCAGTGAGTTCAAGCTTGTGGGCTTGTTTCTCTTGGGTTCTTGGAACCCTAGACAGTTGTGTGGTTGGGTTGTTGACCTTTTGTGGTCTTGTAGCCTTTTGTGGCTTTGTTGGCCTTTTGTGGCTTTGTTGTTGGAGCCTCCAATTGAGTTGTGGAGATAGCCCCAATCTTATACGGGTTCGGTGACCGCCCTCAAGAGTCCCATAGTGGAGCGAGTGTCCGCCTTTTGTGGTGCGCACTCGGGAGAATAGGGTGAGCCTTTAGTGGCGTCGGTGAGTTGCGTGCTTCCGCATCCGTGGTGAGGCCTTGTGTGGCGTTGGGTGAGCATCGAGCCACCACACCTCGAGGTGATCCATTTGTGGCGTTCGGAGCATATTGCGCCATCGCACCTCTCCAACGGAGACGTAGCTTCTTTGGAAGTGAACTTCGGGAAACAAATCTTCATCTCCACGTCCATCGGTTATCTCCCAACCGAGCCCTTTACTTATGCACTTTACTTTGTGATAGCCATCGTGCTTGAAGTATTTATCTTGTTATCGCCTTGTTGCTTGTATTGCTTAGCATAGGTTGTTGGTGCACTTAGGTGAACCTAGTAGTTAGGTTTTGTGCTAAATAAATTAAACGTTAGTTTTATTCCGCATTTATTTGGGCCTAAACCGTAATATTTTTAAAAAGCCTATTCACCCCCCTCTAGGCGACGTCATTTGCAATTTCACTTGGCACATGCTCACACCATGTTATGACTATGAACAAGTCACCATATCCTCTATGATCATTTAGTCCTTGACTTGTAGTACCACTCTATGCTTTGATTAGTAATGTTTTGTCACTCTGCATGATTATGGCCATTATTTCTCTCTTAGTTGGTTGCTCCCAATCTTTTTCTACCCTCCACTTGTATGAGTAAGCTCTACTCATGCTTCCAGCTTCCAAGAAACCAAGTTATTCCAGAGTATCCACTATAAATTCCTATGCATGGTGTGTTACACCATTCCAAGTATATTCTTGTTTTCAGCTATCTTCCAATTAAAAAGTATTTTGTTATGTGAAAACTTAGTGGTTAAAGCTCTCACGAACTTTATGGCACACTTTATATTTCTTGCCCCTAATAAACTTGAACCATTGTGTCATCTATGTTGTATATGGTTGCACTTATACGTTGGAATTAGCAGAACCATGCTGTCATGGGAAACGTTTTCAACATTGCACTTGTACTTTGTACACAGTTGATATCATGCTCTTTTGTCTATGGATGTCGCCGGTGTGAAATAAAAAGGGAGCTTGTAAGTTCATGGAGTTATGTATTTTGTGTTAGAGAAATGTCTGGGTCGCTAGCCTAAGCCATGCCTAATCATCGTGGAAACTTGCAGCATCACCATAATGAGCAAACTGTGAAGCATCCTCAATAAGAATCTATGCAAATAGTAAATAAAAAGATCACCGAGATGCCCATTGTTTGCTTGCCTTGTCATTTTGGTTATGGGATAGCTCCTGTACCATGTGCAAGGGGTACCCCTTTGGTGGTTCTCTATGTTACACATGTACTTACTATGACAAGAACTTACAGGTGACTAAAGTTGAGTAGCATGAGGTGCGTCCCTCGTATTCAAGGGACATGAGATTGCAAACTTATACTTTGTCAAGCATATACTCCATAGTTTGTTCACTTTAACCTTAATCACTTCAAGATGCTTATGATAGGGGCAATGAGGGCTGAAAGCAAACAAGTACCATAATTTTTGGAAGCTCTATTTGAAACTTGAAATCCCTGCTTCCCTTTAGGAAGGGCCTTTCTTCCACTATTATATTGAGTCTCCACCTTCTACCTTCAGGCACCATTAAGAGAGCATAGTTGTCATTCTTAGTTATATGTGCAGTGTCCCAAACCTTATTGATTGATGCATATTGTGATATTACTTGTTCTTGTGCTATTTGTATCTAGTCACTCTTATGAACTTTGAAGGTGTCCTATGCATCTACTTGCTACTCTATGAGGGACAAGCTGAATGGCACTATGCCATCTTTTCTATATGTGAAACAAACAAACGTTTTTCAATGCATGTTATTCATGATCTTTGTTTGTAGCCTTTCATGTTGCATGCATAGTTACTTTGTCTTACTATTAGAACTCCATCTTGCATGCACATGTTTAGAGTTCTTTGATCCTAGCTTTCAATGCTTGAAAATGGTTTGATCTTGGTTTTGATGGTGCATGTCACCTCAAAAATTATTCTTTTTATCACTTACCTACTCGAGGACGAGCAGGATCTAAGCTTGAGGATGCTTGATACGTTGAAAACGTATCTATAATTTTTGATGTTCCATGCTTGTTTAGTATCTACTTTGCTTTGATTTGTCTACACTTTGAGGTGCTTTTTACATGTTTTCTAGTACTTACCTATTAACAAGTTGCCACAATGCCAGTTTCCTGTTTTCTGCTATTTTTGGTTCCAGAAAAGCTAGTAAGGAAATATTCTCGGAATTGTACGGGACAAAAGCCAAAGTCAATATTTCACCGAGGATAACACGGAGTTGATGGCGCCTAGAAGCGCTTCGTCGAGAAACCCCAAGAGCAAGGTGTGGAGCAGCACAATAGCAAGTCTTCCCTCAGTAAGAAACCGAGGTTATCGAACCAGTAGGAGGAAGGAAACGTCACACAGGTGTTGCAAGCAACGTGGAAACCTGCACAACACAAACTCAAGACTTTTCCCCAACGAAAGGTGAGGTTGTCAATCTCACCGGTTGCTATAACAAAGGATTAACTGTATGGTGTGGAAGGTGATGATGGTTTGCAGCAAGTAAACAGTAACAGTGGAAAATGTATCAATGGTAAAGATTGGACCGAGGTCCATAGTTCACTAGAGGTGCTCTCCTTAGATAAACAACATGGCATGAAGGGTAAACAAATTACAGCAGGGCAATTGACAGGAACTGAGCAAGGGATAACAATGCAATACTAGACAAAAATATCTTATGAGATTCGATTGGGCAATACAACAATATACATAGACCACCATCCAACTGCATCTATGACTAGAAGTTCACCTTCAGGCTATCATCCAAACCCCCTCCAGTATTAAGTTGCAAGCAACAGACAACTGCTTTAAGCAAAGTGTGTAAGGTAAACAATCCGCTTGTTCCATGAACAAGATACCATTGTTTTATCCCTAATGGCAACAGCACATCTATAACCGTAGAGATTTCTGTCACTTCCCTTGATTAAGTAGAGGCATGAACCCACTATCGAGCATAAATACCCCCTCTTGGAGTCACTAGCAACTTCTTGGCCAAGATAGCTACTAACAGTGGAGAGATAACACATACATGATAGAATCAAATAGACAAAACCATTAATCAATCTGACATAGTAATCTCAATATCCATCAGATCCCCGCAAACACAACATGCATGATTACAAATCGATTAGATCTTGATCATGAACGGAGCTCACAAGATCTATACATGAAAGCACAAGGAGTATATACAACCATCTAGCTACTACATGGACCTATAGTCCAAGGTGGAACTACTCACGGTTTATACCGAAGGCTGGCATGATGAAGAAGAAGGCCTCCGGTATGATCTCCCCTCCGGTAGGGTGCAACTTCAGATCCCCCCGATCTAGGTACGATGGTGGCGGCGGCTACATATGGTTTCATGGAATATTGATCGGGTCTATAGGGTTTTGGCATCAGGGGGACTTTATAGGCGAAGAGGCGAGGCAGGGGGCCACCAGGGCGGCTACACCCCCCAGGCACGGCCAGCCCAAGGGCCTGGCCCCCTGGTGAGCCTCCTCCGTCTCGTATTCTGGCTTCATGTTGCCCACGGTAAAATATTGACTTTGGCTTTTGTCCCGTCCAATTCCGAGAATATTGATTTTCTGCCTTTATGGAACCAAAAACAGAAGAAAACAAGCAACTGGCACTATGGCAACTTGTTAATAGGTTTGTTCCAGAAAACATATAAAAACACCTCAAAGTGTAGATAAAGCAAAGCAAAGTAGATACTAAACAAGCATGGAACATCAAAAATTATAGATACGTTTCCGACGTATCATGAGTCCAGAGGAGAGGCGGAGGGGCGCCACAGGGTGGCCACACCCCCCAGGCGCAACGTAGGGTGGGCCCGCGCCTAGGCAGGGTGTGGGCCCTTGGCCGCCTCCTAGCCTCGCCTATTCGCCTATAAGAAGGCCCCGATGCCTAAACCCTAAGTACCCGATCAAAATTCCACGAAACCGTGTATAGCCGCCGCCACCATCGTCCCTAGATCGGGGGATCTGAAGCTCTTCCCGGCACCCTGCCGAAGGGGAGATCATCCCGGAGGCCTTCTTCTTCATCATGCAAGCCTTCGGTATGAAGCGCGAGTAGTTCCACCTTGGACTACGGGTCCATGTAGTAGCTAGATGGTTGTATCTCCTCGTTGTGCTTCATGTCTAGATCTTGTGAGCTTCGTTCATGATCAAAATCTAATCTATTTGTAATCATGCATGTTGTGTTTGCGGGGATCCGATGGATATTGAGATTACTATGTCAGATTTATTAATGGTTTTGTCTATTGATTCTATCATGTCTGTGTCGTTTGTGATCTTGCATGCTCTCCGTTGTTAGTAGCTATCTTGGCCAAGTAGTTGCTAGTGACTCCAAGAGGGGGTATTTATGCTCGATAGTGGGTTCATGCCTCTACTTAATCAAGGGAAGTGATAGAAATCTCTACGGTTGTAGATGTGTTGTTGCCACTAGGGAGAAAACAATGGTCTCTTGTTCATGGAACAATTGGATTGTTTACCTTACAAACTTTGCTTAAAGCAGTTGTATGTTGCTTGCAACTTAATACTGGAGGGAGGTCAGATGATAACCTGAAGGTGGACTTCTAGTCATAGATGCAGTTGGATGGCGGTCTATGTATATTATTGTATTGCCCAATCGAATCTCATAGGATCTTTATGTCTAGTATTGCATTGTTATGCCTCAGTCCTGTCAATTACCCTGCTGTAATTTGTTTACCCAGTATGCCATGTGTGTTTATCTAAGGAGAGCACCTGTAGTGAACTATGGACCCCGGTCCAATCTTTACCATTGGTACATCTTCCACTGTTACTATTTACTTGCTACAAACCATCATCACCTTCCACAACATACAGTTAATCCTTTGTTACAATAACAACCAGTGAGATTGACAACCTCACTGTTAGTTGGGGCAAAGTATTGAGTTTGTGTTGTGCAGGTTTCAATGTTGCTTGCAACACCTTTGGGATGTTTCCTTCCTCCTACTGGTTCGATAACCTCGGTTTCTTACTGAGGGGAAACTTGTTGCTGTGCTCATCATACCTTCCGCTTGGGGTCTCCTAACGAAGTGCTGCTGCACTCATCAATATCAGCTTTCATGAGAATAAGAGAATCATCAACAAATAAAAGATGTGAAACTGATGGTGCATTCCTGCACACTCTTACCCCATCGATGGCACCAACCTCTTCTTCATACATCAAGAGACTAGACAAACCTTCTGCACAAATTTGGAACAAATAGGATGATAGAGGGTCACCCTGCCGAAGTCCCCTAGAAGGTACAAACATCTATGTTTCTTGTGAATTAAACCTTACTTGATAACGAACAGATCTCACACAAGCCATTATCAGATTAATTCATCTTTCAGCAAAACCCAATTTTCTTATCATATTCTCTAGAAAAATCCATTCCACTCGATCATATGCTTTATACATATCAAGCTTGACATCACAGTAGCCAATCAAACCAGACCTCCTATTTTTGATTGAATGTACATATTTATAAGCGACTAGAAAATTATCAGTAATCTGCCGACCCGGGACAAAAGCACTTTGCATAGGAGAAATTACCTTAGGGAGAATGTCCTTTAGCCGTAGGGCTAGCATTTTGGAAATAATTTTATAGATGACGTTACACAGGCTTATGGGCCTAAATTGTGTGACCAAATCTGGATCATCAACTTTTAGGATTAGGACCACAATTGTATCATTCCAGCCTGTAGGAATAACTCCAGTATTCAGAGCACTCAACACCTCATATGTGATCTCCTCTCCACAGATACTCCAGATTTTTTATAAAAAACAACATGTAGACCATCAGGTCCCGGGGCTTTATAGTCCTCGATACTGAAAACTGCTTTTCTCGCATCATCCAGACTATAAGGTCTCAATAGTTTCTCATCTCATCTGTAATTCTGGGTTAGATTTTTTCCAACAGCGCCTCATCTGTAGCCTGCACCTCAGATGTGAAGAGGTTAACAAAATAATCACAAATTAAAGGTTTCAGTGGCTCCGTACCTTCCACCCAATCATCATTGCTACTTTTCAATTTCTTGATGAAGTTTTTCTTGCATCGAGTTGATGCAAAGTTGTGAAACAAAGAGGTATTCCGGTCCCCCCTCCCCCACCGAATATAGCCAGTTCGCGCACGCTCGTTGTAACCAGTGTACTTCTTCCTGTTCGAGAAGAATCTCGATCAAATTAGCCGATTCCTTTCCCTTAGCTTCATTATCATCTGTCATAGGGCCAGTCATAGCTTTATCGAGTTCTTTCTGTGCCTTTCTGAGACGGCGCTTCGGCTTCTTTAGAATTTCCGTGTCCCATGCGTGCAGAGCCGCATGCATATGATTTAATCTCTCGAGAACCCCGCCCGACGTAGCAGTCCCGATAGCTTCCCATGCACGAGTCACTTCTTCATTGAAACCTTTCTCCTTTAGCCACTTGCCGTCAAACCTTTTCGGTCCACTATTCTGCGGACCTGGATCAAACGGAGTATCGGTATCTAGGAGTAACCTGTGGTTTGAGCGAGTATACTCTAGGTGGGTAAGTGTTGCATTGGGTGCATGGTAAACCAATCGCCATTAGCAACTCCATGATCTAGCCGTTCTCTTATACATCCTCTTTTCCAAGTAAAAATATTGTCTATAACCAATATCTTTCAACCCACAATCTGTCAATATGTCACGGAAGGCTTGCATCCTTTCTTGGTGCCTCGGATTGCCTCCTTATTTTTCATGTGAAAAAAGAATTTCGTTCAAATCTCCCAATATAATCCAAGGAAGGTTGGAATTGTTTTTTAGTTCTCTGATTTTATCCCAGGTCTTGTACTTGTCTTCCCATCTAGGTTGTACATAAATTCCTGTAAACCTCCAAACTTTATTTGGCGACTCAACAATTTTTACACACACACACACACACACACACACACACATATATATATATATATATATATATATAGAGAGAGAGAGAGAGAGAGAGAGTCGCGCTATTTGACACCCAGGGTGTAGAATAGTTATTCTACACCCACCCTCTATCTTTAAAACTGTATATTATTTTTACGTCGCGTAAATTTTGTCTTACCTCGAGAGTTGAGAAGAATGTAAGAAAATATAGACATGTCATAATTTTTTTATTTACATGCCGTATAAAAATACGACGTAAAATGCGTATTTTTAGTGTTTTTTACACTATAATTACTGATAAATTATTTTTTATGTCATTTTTTGTGTGTTGTGGATGAATATGAACATAATTATTTGTATACAAAACATAAATTTATAAATGTTACAACATAAAATTATGTGGGGTGCAAAATAACTATTCTGCACCCTGGGTGCTGAATAGGGTTTCTATATATATATATATATATATATATATATATATATATTGGGGCTGAAAAAATTAACTGAATATTGAACTCCCTTTTCCAGAACAGTAACACACCACCACTTCGTCCATCGTTTGGGTTAACAATTTTGCAGTCCATATTGAGTTTCCTTCTAAGACAATTTGTTGGATAAGTATCGAGGTGTGTCTTCGAAAAAAATAACCTTGGGGTTACATCGCTTCCAAAGATCTGAAAGTGCATGAACTGTCGGGGCGTTACCCAAACCCTGACAGTTTAGGCCCAATATCCTCATTGCGATCGGACATGCTCCTCTTGGAAGCCCGCCGATCCTAGTGAAGGGGAGTCAGCTCCATCCTTCTTAGATCGTTTATTACACTCAGTTTCAGAAACCTTTGCACTTACTTGTTGTATCAGTCATCATAGGAACTAGCCCAGTTTCACGATTAAATTTATTATTGTCCAATGGTAACTCCAGCGCCAGTCTCCTCTTAGCACTAGAATCAGTGCTATCACGCCCATCCATCACCGTATTTATCCTCTTAATTGGACTTGTACCCGTGTCTGCAAGTTCCTCCTCATGTTGGCTACTAGTGTTAGATTTCCAATTTGTGTTCATGGCTTCGCCTCCAGGGCCTCGGCCACGCCCAAAACCATAGTCCTGACCCCTTCCTCCTTGCCCGTTCCGACCAGAGCGACCAGACCGCCCACCCCCTCGTGCACCTCCAAAACTCCGGCCATGCCATGAGTCCCAATCGGCTTTTAACCATTCAACCCACTTTATTTTGTCTTCTTCAAACTCTCCCGTCCCACAATCCAGATGAGAATGTCGTATCACTAATCACAAATTTGATAGAAAGGAAAGTGGGGAAAGTGTCAGAGGTCCAAACTGATATGCAAGGTGCAGGTGATTTTGTTAGAGCTCGTGTGAGACTGGATGTGCGAATTCCACTAGCTCGGTTTGTGTCTCTGTCCCGTGAAGGTCAGCGAGAAATTTATTAAATAAATTTTGAAAAGATGTCGCGGTTCTGTGGGGTGTGCGGTGCTTATTTCTATACCCCACCGGGAGCTTATGGATATGAATCCAAGTTTAGAAAAATTAAGGCCAATGTTCTCTGGGTCACTTAGGATAATTAGGAGGCATAGGATACACGAGATATAAGTGGCCCTGAAGACACTTCCACCATAAGTACCCCAAACGAACCTGAAAACACCCTACTAGTGCCTCAGGATTCTCGGTGTCATCCGCTCTAGATCTGCCCTAGGCCAACATGACAAGAAGTATCCTATGGCTTATTTTTTATAGTATATTGTTGTACTAGTATGTTTCAAGCATGCCCTATATTAAAGTGATGTGTATAAGAAGACTGCCGTGCACGTGTGTGTGTTGCGACATTAATGTAATCTATTGATAAGGTAAAGGATGTATAATTGAACATGTAAAACAAACTAGTTGTGTATGACTAGTTTCTGTGGTGAGCACAATACTATTGTAAAATCATATGTTCTCTAAGTTAAGTACCCATGGTGTCACAGTTTAGCAAGAATAGAGGTAAAGATACTTTATTTATAATTTCATGAGGTTTATATTTTAATAAGGTTTAATCATAGTACTTATGAAATTACACTCAGTAGGAGCTGTCTTGGCTTATATTACAGTAAGCTGATAGAAATAACCAGTAACAATATATGCCAAGAGTGTATAGTATCACTTACTATAACAACAATGTGAGAATATAAATACCTAAGTAGATAAGCATGGGTAAAATTCTCTGAACTTCCATAGAAATAGCTAAAAGACATGACATGTCCTATGCTTTTACTAGTAATTAGGCACGTGCACGTGTTAACTTATATATATAAAGCATATTACAATTGAAAAAATTTCAAATAATATATCAAATGCAACAAGCTGAAAGAATAAGCACACGTACTTTAACATATATTAAAGATGTGGTTGACATTATAAAAACTCAATTATGCATTTAGCGGTCTAAAACAATGTAGTTCCTATTAATTGAAATTACGACAACATGACCTACTTATTATAGAAAATCCTGTACCTCAAATTTGGTAGGAAATATGTCCCCATGGAGTGGCCAAATGTGGTCCTTGCCACCGATATGCACAAACGAATAACTTCGGGATAGATATAACACCAGGGTACACACAAATACAAACCTCCAAGATTGTAAAAAAATAATAAAATAATTTTTAATTTTGAGGCTTACACTTCGGAGTACAAACTAAAATCTAACACCCATCAAATTATTGTTGAAGCGGTTGGTGTCTCCTTTTACAGATTGTTGGATACCTCATAGAAAAGAATTGCATAGCTATAAACAAACGTTTTAATATCGATGGTAAGAGCACCCTTTTAAAAACACCGGTTATAGTACTAAAGATGGAATGGCTCTTTTGAGGATACAACACCCATATATCTTTCAATAAACTTTCACCATCAAAAGTATAGAGTAATAGCAAGTTCTATCTCAATTTGGTTCCAAACATCCTTACACTTCTGCCAAAGAAGTGTTCCATGAGGTGTGCTTGCTAAACTGTCATGTTTCATCAGCCATCATGCACACAACGTCAACTCACAAGTCTTGTCTAATTTAGGATATTTAACTTTGTTACGACAAATAAACATGATTTCTCTTTTAAAATCATCATATACTTAGGCCAAAACAGAGCGATTAGATGAGTTAGTGAGTAGCCACGGGACGGATAGATAGTCGGGTACAAGTACTCACCATGCAATGTTAGTATACGTTCGATCAAAGAATGCATGAGCATCAATGTTGAAAGTATGAACCAAGCAATAGTAAAGCGTAAATCTAAGGAGAAATATAGTTCGAACAGAAAAGGTATTTCATGCAAGTGGGATCCAAATATGCGCTCATTCCTAACCTTTCCTTCCTATTGTTGGCATGAATTCGTTCTGGTAATCTTTTTTGTAAATTTAAACTATATGCTCAATCTTATATAAATGCTTATCCAATCCATATCAGCGCTAGCATTCTCTTTTTTCTTCAAGGTTGCACTTGACCAGCTTTGATCACAATTTTTGCGCACAAGGAAATAATTGCATATTCCTGTAGAAAATATCTCCACTAAAATATGACAAGACCAAAGATCGAGCTTGTAGTGACATCCCAAGGGAACTATATTAATTACCCAAATGAAAGAATAAGTCAAGAAAGAAACATGCACCGGACAAAGATGTAACGATGGTCTTCTCTTGATAATATATATACCCTAAATTCTAAAATGGTCCTGTCCTAATGAAGCAGATAATTTGTATGCCCCAGTTTTTAAGATGAAGTGTATATGGACCAACCAAAAAAGTATCTCTATTTACTAAAACAGGTCTATTTGCAGACAAGCTTACGGTGTACTATGAACTTTCAAAGCTTTGTGAAAAGAGTGAATAGAAACTACTGCAGTAGAGTCCGATTTCCATATAAACCTGTCTTGGCTGTAGCCAAATTACCAGATGAACATCAGCACAAAGTGGTTACTATAGGGGTTCGTAGCATGAAAAACAAAAAAATTCTACCGCATGCAAACAAACAAGCCAAGATCTATCTACTAGATTGTACCAACGAGTCGATAGAGGAACTCACCCTCGAAGATTCCAAAGGGGTTAATGAGAGCAGATTCTCGTGGGTGATGTAGTCGTACTCTTGCCGATCTCAAGATCGTGTAGACGATCCTTCCGGCGCTGCGTTCCGGCAGCGCTTCCGCAGTCGGTCGCATGTTCCGTACTCGATGAAGACCTTCCTCTCCCTTGTTCCAGCAGGCAGCGGAGGTTGTAGTACTCTCCTCGCGATTCCGGCAGCACGACGGCGTGGTACCGGAAGTAGAGGGGAGATCTCGCAGGGCTTCGCCTTAAGCCGGAGCGAGTATGGTGGACTATGAGAGAGGCCTTGGTGATCTAGGGTTTAGAGGGCACCAAGGGGAGAGTGTAGCCGGCGGCTAGGGTTTGGGGAACACCCCAACTCGCCGAGTTGGTGGTGCCCTAGGCGGCGGCACAAGGAGGTGGTGGCGCCGGCGACTTGGAGGAGAGGGCTAGGGTTTGGGGTGTGTTGGGTGTAGGGAAGAGGGGCAGCCCTGCCCCTCCTTATATAGGTGGGAGGGCGCGGCTTGGGAGGAGGGAGTCCTCCCCCAAGTCGGCCTCCTTGGCCGGCGGGTGGAGGGAGAGGAACTCCTCCCCAAGTAGGTTTCCTACTCTCCCTCCACCAAGCAAACTTGCCGTTTGACTTTTCCAAATTGGCGTTTGACTTTCAAACTAGGATTTGATTTCTTCCTTTATTTTGCCCAGCCAAGTGACCTAGTACATGATGCAACCATTCCATATTGTCATGACACATTCATGTACCCTTCCCTCCGGAGTGCCGGACCTTCCGGACCCTTCTAGAACATTCCCGGTGAAATCACTGGAATCATTCCCCAACTCCGAAACAGGACTTTTCTTATACGAATCTTATTCTCCGGACCATTCTGGATCTCCTCGTGATATCCCGGATCCCATCCGAGACTCCGAACAACATTCGGTCTCTTACTCATCATTCCATAACTATTCAACAACATCGAATCCTTAAGTGTGTCTCCCTACGGTTCGTGAATTATGCAGACATGATCGAGACACTTCTCCGATCAATAACCAATAGAGGAATCTGGAAATTCATATGGCTCCCACATATTTCTACGATTACTTTGCGATCGAATGAACCACTTACATACGATACCAATTTCCCTTTGTCTCACGATAGTTTACTTATCCGAGGTTTTGATCGTCGGTATCTCTGCATACCTAGTTCAACCTCATTACTGATAAGTACTCTTTTCTCGTTCCCGTGGTATGTGATCCCTTGTGAGCCAGTCACATGTTTGCAAGCCAATTGGATGACATTCCACCGAGAGGGCCCAGAGTATATCTATCCGTCATATGGATGGACAAATCCCACTCTTGATCCATGTGCCTCAACCCATACTTTCCGAACACTCAATGCCACCTTTATAGCCACCCAGTTACGGTGTGGTGTTTGATGTCATCAAAGCATCCTTCCGGTGATGGTGATTAGCATGATCTCATGGTCGAAGGAATTAGGTTACTATGTATCAGAAAGCTTATAGCAATTAAACTATTAAAATGACTTGATCTTTATGCTACGCTTATCTATAGGAGTATGTCCATCATACCATTCTCCTAATGATATGAATTTGTTATTAACAACATCTCAAATGTTCATGATCAAGAAACCATGATCATCTATTAATCAACAAGCTAGTATTTTGAAGAGGCTTTACTAGGGACTCTAATTTAGTTTACAAATCACACAAGTATTAATGTTTCTGGTTAATAATGTTATACCATGAATGTAAAAATTTATCATAAACACAAAGATATAATAATAACTACATTTATTATTGCCTCTAGGGCATATCTCCAACAGTTACTTCTAAAAGTCCTGAGTCTAATAATACAGATTCTTCTAAAGAAGACAAGCCACAAAGTCACATTATTGCTGCAAGCAGGATGAAACACCTCATACATTAATTAGCTAGAATTTAAACCCTTAATTAATAATATTTTCAGATCGAATGATCTGCGGCACCTCTTGATGACAAGCCGAGAAATAAAAGAAATATTCGATACATACAGTGAGTTATAGTAGGCCAATTTTATGTTAACTTAGCGATCAAATACTACAAAATTAGTTTAGTGATAAAACATTGCATGCCTGCCAAAGATTCAGACCAAATGCCAAAATTTATATCAAAATCAATTTTCCCTCATATGTTTATACTCACATAGCCTGGCAAATCAATAGCGGGTTCTAATATCTCGTTAACTGACTCTAGAACCTCTCTCTAGCAAACATAATTTTATAATCAGCTACAATTGTGTCAAAATAAAAAATTAGGGAAATAATCAAACCCTAAAAAAATTACAAATCCGTGTCATGTTATGGCAGTGAGAGCAACGAAGATTTAGCACTATATTGACTAACTAAATTTTTCTGTATTCTTGAATGCCATGATGTTGTTAAATACATCACTAACTATTACTACAAAAATTATGGTGAATGAAAAACCAATCAACATTTATTTCCCCAAATCTGAATGAAACAACCAACCGAGTGAAATAGCATGAATCAGCATCTTTGGGCAAATCTGTCCCCGTCGGAATAGGGCCGTTGGCGGTGGCCAAAGTGGCGTAGTGGCTTCGAGCTGTAGGGCGGCGCGGGAGTCGGCCTCGCTTCTTGGAGTGCAGGGGACATGCAGGGCGGCGCGGATGTCCGGCGTGCAGGTGGTTCTCACTTCCCGGCGTGTTGTGGGACGGAGAGGGGAGGCGCAGTGGGAGGGTGTTGTCGATGGGATCCTCAGGTGGCTTCAGCGGTAGGGTGGCGAGCCGGCAATGGCGGGAGGGCTACAGCGGCTGGAGAGTTAGACTAGTCACAATGGAGAGTATCATATATATGATACTAGTATATGTTATCATCTCTACAATGCATAATATCATGTAGTAGTATCATAGTCTTAGTGTATTTATTATTTTGCAGAATCTTAATGTAAAATTGTGGACAAGATTTATTTTGGATTAGTTTTTCTAGTTTTATGTGCTATGATGCCGTATCTACCTATGATACCAACGCAATCTCTTTCATCATTAATTGCAGGGACACATAAGAAATTTGCATGTATATAGTGCATGGTACTACGTATGATACCCCAATTCGGGCTAGTCTTACAGCGTCGACGGGAATGCGTTGTTGATTCCTTGGGATGAACGGTTCAGCAGCTAAACATGGGTTGGTGGGGGGAAATCAATTACTCCCGTGGTGTGGAAGTTGTCTGTCCGACGTCAAACACAGAGCAAATGTGAGACGTTGGATAGTTTGATTAAACGACTAGGATGTACTCCCTCCATTCATGAATATAAGGCATTTTAACTTGGTGAAATAAATATATCTAAACCCTTTTAGTGTATAGACACTGGCGGATCTTGAAAGGAAATTCTGTGTGGGCCAAACAGAAGCAAAGCACAAAGAATTTCAATTGTAAACCATGTACTTTAGTAGGCAACTAGGCATTAGTCGGTGCTAGATAATTTTGGTTCAGAAGATCATACATATAAAACAGTGTATACATGTATGAATTACTCCAGAACAAAATAATGCATACTAAGGTATAATTTGGCCATAAGGAAAGGAATACATACTACAAATCAGCTTTCCCATTTTGTTTCCTTCTAAAATCTTTAATGACATTTTATAGTTGTAAGTCTGCAGAATTTCACCCTCTTTTAACTAGCAGACCGTATGCAAGAAAGTCATCTTCCATCTTATTGCGCAACTTTATTTTAATAATCTTCATACTCGAAAATGCACGTTCAGCACTTGCTGTTGAAACTAGAAGAGAAATGAGCAAGCTGAGTAAGCTTCACTTGCATCATGTTTTTTTCTTTCGAAAACCAAATCGATTCTTCTTTGACTATCCTTTCCCATTATGCATAAATTGCAATTTTAAGAAACAATACATAAATTATTCATGCCACTAAATTGTCAACAAGTAAATTAGTTGCTATAGCCAATAGGAAAATTGGTATCGAGATTTGAGAGAGATTTGCCATGAATTGGTCTGGGGAAGTGAGTTACA
This sequence comes from Avena atlantica, assembly GCA_910589765.1. NCBI lineage: Eukaryota > Viridiplantae > Streptophyta > Magnoliopsida > Poales > Poaceae > Avena > Avena atlantica. The sequence continues at coordinate 175,523,547 of OU342737.1, forward strand.
TGTCACTTGCGCCTGAGGAGAATCAGAGGATTTGGCCGCTTGGGGATTTGGGGATGGGGCTCGGCCTTGGGAGGAGGACGGCCTCGCCGGCAGAGGCTCTACGGTCGCCGGAACGAGTCTCCGCCTCTCAATCACCATAGATCGCCTCGACACAGCTGCCCTAGCTAGCAGTGGCCATGGTTTTCCTCGTGAAGTCGTGAGGTAACAAACCAATTCTGCTCGTGAGGTAACAAACCAATTCTGCTTCTAGTGATTAGTGTATACTGGGATGAACTTTTATGGGCTTTACATGTAGATGCAGTGAGGCATAGGAATAAAAAATTTCTCTCCCCTGGGCTGGGCGATCCATGGCCCGGGTTTTCCCTCGTTAAGATCCGCCAGTGTGTATATGTTCACTCAGAATCTCTACGAATCTATACACTAAAAGACGTTTAGATACATTCTATTTATAAAGCTAAAATATATTACTATATTTATGAACTGAACGAGTAGTACATAAGCATAATATTGACGAGACAATAAAGACTCACAGGTTGCAAAAAAAAATGTACTCCTCGATTATTCTAGGAGTATCTCAGATGCATGCTGGAAATTTGGACGAAAATAACCCATAAAAATAACAAATTCACGAAATGAACTCTGGTCAAAATAAATTTACTCCACTAACCCTTTTTGCAACGTCGTAGACGTTGGCGCCGCACTCTGAAGAGTAGCGCCATGAGGCGTGGCGCCGCGCACCTGCCAACATGGCTCGCCCGTGGCCTCGTGGGCCCCTTTCCCGCTAGTGCGGCGCCATGCCGTGTGACGCCACACTGTGTAGTGCAACGTCAGCGTGCGTGGCGCCGCATATTAGGTCTTGTACCAGCGTGGCGTCAGCCCTCCCCTACCCAGCCTCATTCTTTCTCACCCACAGGAAGCTGCAGTGGCGGCGGCGACTCTGCTTCTCCCTCCACCTCCTCCCTCCTAGTGCCCAAATCGGAAGCCTCTCTCTAGGGAGTTCGATCCCCCCAAGTGCCTTGAGGTATTCTTCCCCTTCTTCTTTGATTTCACCCATTAATTTCTTGTTTTGGTCCATATCTTGCAAACCCTAGGTTGTTTTGTAAGATGCATGGTAGAATGTTGTTGCATTGGCATAGGGGTTGGGCATTGTGTTAATGTTAGCATGGGTATCTATTGAGTATGTTGACCATGGTATTGTTGTTGTGATTATCTTAGGCATGGCAAGAATTGTTCATGTTCACCATGTAGACAAGGATGCTTTTTTGAGAGGTAACATAGAACCGGTCCCAGACGAGCTCGATTTGGTGTTTGAGTGTACTCCAACCTTTGCCGAGGTCTTGGAGCAATTGAGGATTGAATTGAAATGGATGGACCCAAATGATGTTGTTGAGTTGGAGGGAAGACATAATATTGGCTTGGGAATGCATGTCCGTTGGAAGACCATGCGTATCTTCTCCAAGGCCCGTTGGATTTCATACAAGGAGGTGGTGGCCGAATCACTAGACAAGGCTCTTGAGATATAGAAAGTTGATAGTTCATTATCTTTGGACTTGAACCGTATGGCATCCCCATTGCGTACTATGAGTCCTCCACCCGTAGACCAAGAGCTAAGCCGTGAACCTCCCTTGACCCAAACATTGAGCCCGATTTCAAGACACCAAGACGAAGTGTTGGAAGAGGACAATGTTGATTGTGGGGGTGAAGATGATGATGTTGAACTCCACGACAACAATGTGAAGGGAATATGCCCTGAGAGGCAATAATAAAGTGTTTATTATGTGTATTCCAAATATATGATAGATGTTTATTTTGCATGCTATAATTGTATTAATACGGAAACGTTAATACATGTGTGTTTAATAAACAAACAGAAAGTTCCTAGTTATGCCTCTCTCATAAACTAGCTCGTTGATTAACAAGATGATCAAGGTTTCCTGATCATGGACATTGGATGTTGTTAATAACGGGATCACAACATTAGTGTAATGGTGTGATGAACATTCATCCGAAGTATAGCATTACGATCAAAGTCATTGAGTTTATATTGCTATAACAACTTACGAAGTGATCCTAATCCTTAGACCATGAGATCATGTCAATCACTAACACCGGAAGAGTTTCTTGATAACATCAAACGTCACACCGTAACAGGGTGATTATAAAGATGGATTCAGAACTAATAAAGTGTTATGTTGAGGCTCATGGATCGAGAGTGGAATTTGTTCATCCCGATGACGGATAGATATACTCTGGGCCCTCTCGGTGATATCACATTGATTAGCTTGCAAGCAAGTGATTTGATCACTAGAATGTTATATCACAGGAACGAGAAAAGAGTGCATGTAGGTAACGAGATCAAACTAGGTATGGAGATACCGATGATCGAATCTCGGACATGTAATATATCGTGAAACAAAGGGATTAAGATACTAGCGTAAAAGGTTCCGACGATCACAAGAAAGTCATCGTTGAATGTGTGGGAGTCAGTATGGGTCTCCAGATCCCGCTTCTGATTATTGATCCGAGAGGGGTCTCGATCATGTCCGCATTATTCACGAACCGTAGGGTGACACACTTAAGAGACACCGACATCCAATTGGAGCAAATGTTTCATGCCGAAAGAATGAACAAGCGCAGGAATTTATTTCACTAGATACCGAAACAGGTTTTCGGGTGAAATTGCATAAAGTGGTTATGCATGTGAAATAGAATTCTAGCAAGGGGTTATTTGTGAATGTTTGTCATTAAAGTAATTGACAAAATTCTGAATAAAATAAAAGAGTTTTATTTAATGAGAGTTTGCATTAAATTTGGTGGAAATTTAATGGGAATTTGAGTGGACTTTTGAGTGGAGGAAATTTAAAGGGCATTTTGTGAGTGGAGTGTCCACCCACATGAATGAAGGAGGGGAGGGGGCAGCCCCCATGGCCGGCGGCCACCCCCTTGGGTGCCCCCCCTCCTCCTATAAAAGGAGCCCCCCTCCTCACTTGTCTCTCACACCTCCTCGTGAAGGATCTCTCTCCCCCTCTAGAATTTATCCCCCATGGTCTCGGACTAGCGAGATACATGTTCCCGGTGGCTATTCGGCAAGAAAGAGTTGTGCTTCCGCTGCATCGCTGGAGCGAGGAGGCGGAGGTTGCTCGGTGCCTCGAACGTGTGTGCGAGCACGGATGCGCTGCTGATTTGCGGCGCTAGGACTTCCTCTCGATCTTGAGATCGGCAAGAGATCGTCTACATCAACCACGAGTTGAACTCGTTAAGCTTTGTCGGTCTTCAAGGGTATGTTCTCTACGGATATACATCCGCCCGTTGTTTGTATCTAGTAGATGGATCTTGGTATATAGTTCACATCGTAGGAAAATTTTTGTTTTCTATGCTGCGAACCCTACACAATGTTGGAGATTTGGACAAATATATCACGCAAGATGACATGGACCGTGACCTCCCATATTCTCGAGTCTATGCATTGGACTCGGATGATGATGGTCCTGAAGAAGAAGTTGACGAGGAGGGGTTCACGGCTAGAGAGGCCGAAATCCACGATACCGTATTGGGCCGGGACCATCGGGTGCCTTTGTTTCGTGATCTTAGTCTCGCGGATGAAGCCACGGTTGATGGTGGCAAGGGCATAGTGCTTGGACCAAGGACAAGTTCTTACCGGGATGGCAATGAAGTGAATAGTGGCTTTTGCAAAGGATCAAGGTTCAAGACCTTGTTGGGATTTAAGGAATGGATAAAGGACTTCTCAGTGAAGCATCATCGTCCTTACATGGTCGTGCACTCGGACATCAAGAAGCGTTACACAGTGAAGTGCGAGGAGGAAGGATGTACTTGGATTGTGCGTGCAAGACCATTCAAGGGAGGTCCCGATTGGCACATATCTAGTTGCATATCAACTCACATGTACCAAGGCCCGATGGTGGATGGCAAGGATGTAAAGCACGAGCACCGACAACTCACCTCCGAGTTCCTCGCTTATAGGTATGGCGACTCAACCAAACAAGGGAAATGATGGGGAAGGTGTGAACTACTCGAAGGTCTGGGCGGACGCTATGGAGGTGGTGGAGAAGAGGAAGGAAGCCGAGGAAGAGAGGAAGAGGAAGGAAGCTGAGGAAGAGAGGAAGAGGAAGGAAGCTGAGGAAGAGAAGAAGATGAAGGCATTCGAAGAGGTAGTTAAACTTGCTCGATACTTGGGAAAAAAGAAGAACGAAGAGGACAAGGTGAAGAATAAAAAGGAAGAGGAAGAGAGGAAGAGGAAAAAGGAGAAGGAAGAGGAAAAAGGAGAAGGAAGAGGAAGAGAAGAAGAGGAGGGCCAATGCTAGGCCACCTTGCGCCGACCAAGAGGAAAGGCCACGGAAGACATTTCGTACTTCTGAGGCCCATGGGAAGGAGGTTCCTATTTGTTGGTGTGGAACCGATTGCATTTTTAAGGAGTCCCAAGACTACCATTCCGATAGTTGGGTAAAGAAGTTCTTCAGTGTGCCAACTACAATTGCTCTCCTGAGCATAGTCGCAACCCATACGACACTCGACAGGTATGCACAAAGCTTTTTAGTTCTTCATGTATCCCAACTATTCCATATTATAGCCTCTAACATTGTAACACCCTCAGAATCGACCCTATGCAAGTTTTAGCGAAAATCCGCCAAACCCGCATAGAAACGATTCAAAGGTGCCCACCAGACACTTTCGTGCGGGTGGAAAACGAAGTAATAACATTACACAACAGTCCTCGATGGGACCCACAGAACAGATATATATACAACACGACTCCATGAGTCAAGAATACAGATATACAGTACAAAGATCCAAATCACCTTGAAAATGATAGAGCGTCCGACTACGGACAAGATGCAAATGGGGCTAAGAGCCCTGAAGAATAACCAATGGCGTCCATAACCCTGCCCAGGCCAAGCCGGAAGGGTAACCCTGCTAACGGCGTCGATCTCAAAACCTGCTTAAACAAAAAGGGGTGCCGACAAAGGGCAAAGGAAAAAGAGGAGCGTCAGTACTAAGGCCAGTACACGGCGAGGCTAGAATTCGGCGGTCCTCGCCTACATAGGTATGGTGGACTGAAGCGGCAGCGGCAGCATGCACTAAACAACCTATAGAGACTCGATACAACTGGCGACTATCAGAGAGGGGTAAGAAAGACCGATTCAGAACCAACCTGATGCTACCATCAAACCAACCCATCCTGGCGTTTCCCCCTCGAGACCAAACGAGGAAGTCAACCGAGGAACTCACACAGTTGGCAATTTTACTTATTCAGTTATAGTGGAGGCAATTTACTAGTCAGGTAAAGATAGTCGTCCTGATAAAATAAGCAGTGGGCACTTTTATTAATCATTCCGTTGTAGTTGCAGCACTTACTAATCAGATATAATTAGCATGAGATAACCCCAAAACCCAGCAGTTGTTGGTACTTTTATTTAGCCATTTCGTTATAGTGAAGCTGATTACTAGTCATATCGGATACAAGTCAATTTATAACAATAAACTTTAGTTATAGTTGTCTATGATCAAGCACTGTGCTCCAAGTAGTCCATAACCGCGGACACGGCTTCTCGAAAAGATTTAACCCTGCAGGGGTGCACCAAAGTATCCACAAGCACTTCGACCCTTTTTGCCAGATCAGTTAACATACACCCATCGGTATGTCGGCGGGGCCTAAGTCATGACGTTCCCAGACCCAAAGCAAGCACGGGGGGCCACCCCACTAAGTACACCCGCAACGAAGTCGGCCGGTCTCCGAGACGGACTTAGGGTTTGGGTAGACGGCTGTGAACGACAGCAAATCCCAAAACTGGGACTGTCGACACCGCGAAATCGTGTCCCGATCCTAAACAGTACAGGTGCTATCTGTCGCACAATTTAAATAAAGCAGTAAAGCATGGCATAAGTACAGGATAGTAAATAAAACCTCAAACTAGTTTGTGGCCCCTAGTACAATACTTTGAAATCAGGTAATAATCAATGGGGGGCCCATATCTCCCCACCTGTGGTTAGCGCGCTCGATCTCGGAACAGGTGTCAAGAACTCGGGGTCCTACGGGACACAAGTGGGCGGTCGGAAACCAGATATTATCTATCACCCACCGGTGCCTCTACTTACCTACTTCAATTTTAGTTGTTAAACAGTAATTAAAGTGAACAATAATTAAAGCCATGATCATCTCCAACATCAACATGCGGCAATACTCCAACAACTATGGTAGTTGACGACACGCAACAGCATTTGAGCGAGCGACTACGGCGCGCGGGTCCAACTATCTACCAAACAACAGGTAATAGGAGGTGCCCAAGGCAATATAAGGCTGCAAGGAATATCACGGGTACGAAAGCTAGAGCATCGCAACTCAGATAGCAATAGATAAACAGGAGGGAATAAAGACTATAAAAACAAGATAGGTAGAAAGGGGGAGATGCTCGCCTGAAAACATTGTCGAAGGTTCATCCGAAGATCGGGGCGAAGCTCACATCAACTCAACGGCCTTATCCGCGAAGAACCGAAACACTAGAAGGAACACCGGATGCAATATTTAATACGACGGCAGAAGATCGGGCATGATGCATGTATGATGCATGACATGGCAAAGGTGCAATGCAATTAGATCATATTAAGCGGAACCGGGGTCCCGACAAATAATTAGGTGGTTCATGTTGTTTAGCTACCCCGCAATTTAAATGTTGCATTATCAAGACAAAATATAGCACCGGTTCGCTACACAACTTTAAATGAGGCCAATATAAGGCTAGATTTGCCCGCATATGGGCCCCATATTTATTTATTAGGTGAATCGGCATAAGGCCCCCAAACCACAGACGAGCATGCATGCAAGATGAATGATTAATATGCAACAAGTTGTATTATGTTATAAAATAGGGTTTCAGGAAGGGTGCACACTTTAGAGGGTTCTCGACGGTCTTGGGGTTCTGGGTTCGGGGTTCGACAGGGTCCGGGGTCCGGTCTCGGGGTTCAGGGTTCGACGGAATCGTTCTCGGATAACTGAGGTAGATCTTGTCGCATCCGGGAAGCAGGACTTGGTTCGGCGTCAGGGGCGCATCGGACTCTCCTTGGTCGGTGTCGAACTTGTCGTGGTGAAGATCTTGTCGGGTCCGCGTATCGGGTCGGTCCTGGCGTTCAAAGTGGAGAACTTGGCGTTCCGGTGGCGATCTTGACGGTTATCGGGTTCGGTCTCCGGTTCCGGGAAGAAGGCCTTCGGATCCTCGGGTCCGTGGAGGAGTACTTGGCGTCCGGCGGTAGATCTTGGGTACCGGCGTCATCGGATTCCACCTCGCACATCGGTCGACGAAACCCGTAACGATGCCGATCTTGGCGACAAAAGGGGCATCGGGGCTCTTGTGGCGAGACGGTCTTGTCGGTGCGATGGCTCGAGGTACTCCGGAAGATAGAACATGACAGGTACATCTTCGCGAAGATCTTAGCGTGTCGAGCTTGGTTCATCGATGGGGTTGAAGTAGGTGTTTAAAGCCTCCCAGAGGTTCTTGTTCTGTTGTCCATCTTTTAAATTGTCTTGCCAGGTTCTTTTGTCAGCCATTCAACACTCACCAGATCACTTGATACCAACATCCACAACGAAAACACCAAACAGGGACCCGCGCCGGTAGATGAGCAGGACCAAGAGGCACTTGAACAAGAGGTCGTGCCGGGGTGGCGCATGTACCACGGCAGCGAGGCAACGGTCGGAAGGTGAACCAGAGCACGGGACGGCGGCGAGAGGCGCAGAGATGGTCGACCAAGGCATCGGTTGCCGGCAAGCAGGGAGAGGCGACGGAGCCCCAGAGAAGGCGGTGCTGCTGACACGCGGGAAGGCGCTCGCCTGCGGGGATCGGGCGCGGCCAGGAGGAAGCAAGGGAGGCGTCGGGCCAGCTCGAGAGGAACGCGCGGTGCCGGGCCGAGCGGCAGAGGCGACGGGGACGATGGCCAAGAGGAGGTCGCGGGCGTGCGGGGTCGCAGCGAGGCAGGCCGAGGTGAGGTCGACGCGGACAGGGGCGACGAGGCGGGGATGGCGGCGTCCGCTCGGGGGCGCACGACGGCCAGGCTGGAGAAGAGCTCGGGGGGGCAAGGCGAGGGGGCGGTGCTCGCGCGTATGGCAGAGGCGGCGCAGACGAGGACGTGGCCGGCGGCGGCGGTGAGCCAGGGGAGGAGGGCCCGATGCGGAGGAGGCGGCGCCGCGGGTCCGGCCGGAGGCGGGCGGCGGCGCGAAGCTCGGAGCCGGGAGGGGCGGCTGCGGTCAGGAGGGCGGGGCGTCGGGGAAGCGCGCCGGCGTGGGAGGCGGCCGGTGGCGGAAGGTTGGGCGGCTCCGGCGGGCGGCGCGGCCGGAGGAGGAGGATAGGGAGGGCGCGGCGGCGGGGGTGAGCAGGTGGGGAGGGGAGCCGGCGAGCGGAGGCCGGAGAAGGGAGGGGGAGCGATGGCCGGAGGCGCGGTGGAGGGCGAGGGCGAGCGCGATGGACGCAGGGAGGGAAGGTGCCGCGCGGTGGGGAGAGAGAGGCGGACGGGACAGGTGAGGGAGGTGGGGGACGGGCAGGGACGCAGGGTCAGGGGGTGGGACCCAGGTGGGGTCCAGGCGGGGGAGGGGGGAGGTGAGAGAGTGGGCTGTGGGGGTTGACCGCGGTGGGGTCGGGGTGTGGGTTTGGGCCAGGTGGCGGTGGGATTGGTGAGAGGGAGTGGTGTGGATGAGGTGGCATCGTGGGATTGGGTGGGGGAGAGAGGAGAGGTGAGGTGGAGAGAGGGCATTGGTCAGGGTGAGGTGGAGGGAGTGTGGGTAGAAATAGGTTGGGTAGAAAAAGGTTTCTAGGTTGGACCAATTTTTGTACTGGGGGTGGTCGTCCGGGTCGATTTGGCCCGTTCGACTGCCCCCACTAAAATAATTAATTAAAGGTTTTTATATATTCCAAACATGGCTTTTGCAAACCGATAGCAGACAAGATAAACTAATCCGAGACCCGGGTTTGCGTTTGAATAAAGATGGGGCATTTAGAAAACAAAACAGGTTTTTCCGCAATTAGTTTTATACAAGCAAATGCAAGATGATGACGATGCTCAAATGCAATGTGGCATGATGACATGAGCATGCGGTCATGATGATGCAATGCACAAAAACAACGCGATTTTCTAGTAGTGGTTTTTGCGGGATGCCACAAACATGCACTATTTTCTTGCAGTCTCCCCCTCCGGTATGCAGGTACTACACTTGGATAGATCTCGAGCAACCTCAATCCAACAAGACTATCCAAGATATCGATATGGCCATAAAAAGAAGGCGCTACTACGAAGGGCTGTGTGACGAGGAGATGGCAAATAAGCGCAAGCAACGTGATGACGAGCTCCGCAAGAAAGAGGAGGAACAGAAGTGCCTCGCTAAGGAGGCTCGTGATGCGGACAGGAAAAGGCTTCACCGAACGACGTGGCGTTCCATGGAGGAAGAGGAAGAGAATAATAAGAAGGGCAAAGGGCCTCTATTCTAGACTTTGAGTATGTAACCGGGAGTCATGGACTTGTATGTGTCAAGATTTGCTCGTGAACCTCATGTTATTTCGTGAACCCTTTAGGGGCAAAACATGTCCCATGTATGTGTCAAGATTTGCTCAAGACTTGTATGTGTCAATATTAGGTCAAGAAACATTCCCCCCCACCCCCCGAAAGATTTTGTATGTGTGATGATTTTCCCTCGAAGCTACCCCTTAAATATGTCTGTAGCAGCATCTTGACAGTGCGGCGCCAGGTGTTCTGGCGTTGCACGGTGCGGCGTCAGGCAGCCTGGCGCCACACATGGGCTCCAACGCATATAGAAGGTTTTGTCGACTCTGGAGCTCAATTGCGGCGCCAGGCCTGGTGGCGTTACACCATGCGGCGCCACCATAACACGCGTTGCACAGTGCGGCGCCATGTAGCCTGGCGCCGCACATGGGATCCAAAATAGACAGAACCTTCTGTCTATTTTCGAGCCCATGTGTGGCGCTGGGCTGCATGGTGCCACACGGTGTGGCGCCACCAAGCCATACATTGCACCATGCGGCGCTGTGCAGCCTGGCGCCACACATGGTTCTGTCTATTTTTGAGCCCATGTGCGGCGCCAGGCTGCATGGCACCGCACTCAGCCTGGCGCCGCACTTTGCAACATGCGCTATGGTGGCACCGCACGGTGCAATGCCACAATTCCGGGCGCCGCACATGGGCTCGAAACTAGACAGAAGGTTCTGTCTATTTTCGAGCCCATGTGCGGCGCCAGGCTGGATGACGTCACACAGTGCGGCGCCACATGGCCGCGCGTTGCACTATGCGGCGCCTCTGCTTGTGGCGCCGCACATTGACTCCGCCCTTTCCTGGGCCTCTTTTCCCAGCACAAAGTTCATGTGCGGCGCCGTGCTCTGTGGCGTCACACTTTACTGCTTTGTCTGTCTGTCTGTCTGTCTGTCTGCATGTTTGTTTGTTTGTTTGTTTGTTTGAGGGCACGGCAACTACACCAAAGTACCAAGTTATGCTTCGACATCAAGTTACAAGTACCAAGTTCAACATCACAACACCAAAGTGCCACATCATGCTTCGACAACATCACAACATCAAAGTACCACATCATGCTTCGACAACATCAGAACATCAAAGTACCACATCAAATTAAACATCACAACATGCTTTGACAACCATTACAAGTACCAAGTTGCCACAACACCAAAGTACCACATCTACTCTACTTCCCACGGGTGGTCTTCTCTCCTCGGCCCCTTCTCGTGTGCATCTTCCTCCTCCTCCTCGGTTCCTCTTCATCCTCCACCTCTAAACGATATGGATGCTTGGACTTCTTTGTCTTGGCCGCGGAAGGGTCGGGTGTGTAAGTCTTCTTGGGTTGCCTTGGCTTGAACATGTAAGCGGACCGCTCGTGGACCTTATAGCGAGTGTAGTTTCCCAATGTCATCTCGTCGGAGACGCTTTCCTCATCTTGGGGCTGTCAACAAAATAAGATTGGTAAGGAAAAATTTAGGAGAAATGCAAGGGAGGTTGGGGGATGCAATGGTTGTACTACCTCGGGTGTGTTCGACTTGTCCTTGGATGTGGAGTGATGATCGCCATAATTGTCACCTTGGGGCGTGTTGGACCGTGACGTGGACGGTGTTTCCACCTCGGGGTCACGACAACCTAGCAAGTTCGACAGCTGCCTTAACCGTTGGCCCTGCTTCTTAACAAACTCACGAAACAGACCCTCTCCCTTCTCTCCGCTAGGGTATGTGTCCAAAGTTTTCTCGCATGCATCGGCAGACTTTCTTACCTCCGTGCGCTGTCATAGACAATAAACTAGTAAGTTATCCATGCAAGGTGTGAGAAGCGCCAAGACGGAAAAAAATATTCGGCACACTTTACCACAAAGTTGACCAAGGGAGCAAACTCAGCTTGTCGTCCTTCTCTAACCATGATGTTGTATTGTTCGGTTGAAATCTCATCGAACACCAATGGCTCCTCCAAGATCGAATCTCAAAATTCCCGTGGGTATATCTCCACCCGCGCGTTGTCAACGAACCATGTGATGTAGTTGTTGAAAGCATTCCGACTGAAGGGCCTATCCTGTGTTCCTTTTGCTTTCTTAGTCTCGATCACACACCTCCTGAATTTCTCAAGGTGCTTCCTATGAAGCTTGCGCCAATCCTTCTCCTTCCTCTGCTTCTTCATGTCCAAGCTGCACACAACAAGTCCTAGAGCGGTATTTGGCGAATGATAAGTACATCACATGATAAGGCAGTTAATAGCTTACCTATGGAGCCCTAAGTCCGTGTACTTCCACTCAGGCGGGACATGTCAACACCCGGATTTTTAATCCCAGATGCCTGTTATGCCATACATCGCAATCCCAGGATTACCATTTTTGCGAGACATAACAGATTGGATATCACAGTACATCATCAATTACAAACCATACATAAGGTCTTACACAAATAAGGATCTCATGATCCAGTCTTAATACAATTCAAGAAGCGGAATAACGTAATAATAACGATAGCGTAGGATAGGCTCCATCTTCATGGTCATAGGCAATGCTGACGATGGGATATGATCCTAGTTGTCGTAACCTTCCTGTTGTCCATCTTTTTGATACTCCTCTTCATAGTCTAGCCATGGGAATAGTCAGGGACAAAGCCATGAGTACTCTTTAAGTACTCGCAAACTAATACTAACAAGTGAAGGGGTTTTGGAATAGGAAGTACTAAGCTTAAGGGTTACTTTGCAAAAATCCAGATTTACCTTTACTAAGTTCAGAAGCAAAGAAAGCTAGTTGAAATTTTTATAACACCTAAGTGGGAACTTGAATTTCATGTCACAACTCTGTTGTGGTCAAGTCAAGTCATAAATCATTTCATAAGTCATTTTGAAAACATCTGACGACGGAACAGTATGGCCACTCCAACTATCCATAACCGCGGACGCGACTATTCGAATAGTTTGACACTCTACAGAGATTGTACACTTTCACCACAATATTCGATACATCCGTCAGGAACAATCCCGAATTCACCATACTCAGTATGCGGATAATCAATCCTAACCTTTCAATTACACGCCATATTATAGGCACCTCTCCTATGAGTTTGGCCTCCCAACCATGACCAACTGTCATCTTGGGTACTGCACAGGTGGACAATCTTCACAAGGTAGCCTCAGCTCAAACCTTGGCTACAAGGGAACCCATACTAAGGTATATAAATTTTCAGTCACGCCCTACCCAAATTTCGGGTATTGTGGTTATACGGTAAAATTGGAATGGTATCGCATCGAGATAACCATCAGTTTTGTAAAGGACTAAGGCTCATGCCTTAACATTTTCATCATCAAAAATCATCTGGTGTTCGAGAACACATATCAAAACATTTCAGTAGAATGACTCATCATTCTAAGGTTTTCATAACCATTTTCACCAAGTAGTCCCATCTAAAGTTGATCAAGTTTTTATGCTTAGCACTAGCATCTACAAGTGGGGGTAAATACTAATGAAGGGGGGGGGGGGTAAACAAGTGTGACTGGTCTAAGTTCAATCTCATGCCTCAGGATGACATCAAGATTATCTAACCTAGGTCAAGTTTTATGCTCTTTATGCTACCTTACAATATCTTTTAAAATCTACAAGTCACTAAGTAAACTCAAATAAAAGCTTCGATAAAGAAATAAAATATTAAGCTTTGCAAGTAAAGCTAGGATTGGGTATCATCAAATGGGTATAAGCTTGCAAGTAGAGCTTGCAAGTAGTAGCTTGATTAATTGCAAGTATAAGCTTGCCAAGTCAACTGGTATTATTAGGCTTGCTAAGATATTAGTATAAGTGTGCCTTGTGTAGAGCAGTGGTTGAAGTTCACCTCGGCTTCTTCCTTGTAGTATCCTACTTCCTCTTCGTATCCTTGGTCGTTACTAGCGTCTATAAATAAATACGAGGTACATAATCACCAAACAATACTTAACTAGTTCTATTTATCACACAAAGGTTCACATTAGATGATCTAGCATCATCACTATTCACAAAGATTAAAGCACTTGTCTTATTTATTTTATTTTAAAAAAGTAATTTCTACTCATTGAAAAACTACTTAAGATTTCATATTCTCCAACTCAAACATGGGATCATGTTGACACATGTCATCACCACATATTTCAGTACATGGGAATGTGATTTAAAGTGGTGTCACAATTTAATAAGGTTTAACCTTTTTATTTTAATTAAATAACATGACTAGAATGGCCTATGAGGCATTCTTTTATTACTTGATCATTATTTCTACAAGTAACCCTATGTATTTTTATATATTCTAAAAGGTATGGTTAAATATGATTTTTGAGAGTTGGAACCAACTCAAAAGCTTTCATGGTTGAATTTTGAAAAATGTTTGAATGCAGAAAAGCTTCTGCCTTGTTATTTTTATCATGGGTGATCTACAAATCTAGATGGTTTGAATCCAATGGGCTTGGATTAAGCATTGTAGTACCCTTCTAACAAAATTGGTTTCATGCATTTTGGTTCAGTGAATCGAGCTGTGTTGATTTTTGAAACTAGGTACAAAACTAAGTTTGAAATTAAATGAATAAACCTAAGTTTGAATTGTTGGGTCGCGCGGGATGTTTAACTGGGCCGGCCCACTACGCACAACATGCGTGCGGGATGAGTTAAGTGATCGACCCCTGATGGGGATACGCCTACTGGGGTATACTCAGCAGGACGTTTCCGACTGGCCCGAGGGCTGGCGAGTGGGCCTGCAGAACGGCGAGTGGATTGAAGCCCAGCAAGGTACCGAGCGACTGGAAGCTGAAGGCCCAGGCGAGTAGATAGGCCCAGTCGGACTAGGTTAAACGACTACTGAAGCTGTAACCGAATCGGTTGAGATATGTAAACCCTAGGGGAGGTGAGCCTATATAAACCTCCCTATGGGGTGAGTAGAGACCCGTTCCCTCATACACCTAAGCGACTCGCCGCCTAGCCGCCGAGCTCGCCCATTGTAACACCTCCCTAATACAATCTAGCAGGAGTAGGTCTTTACCCTCCGGGGGGCCGAACCTGGGTAAACCCTGTGTCTTTGCCCTCATCTCGCACCACAGATGGCTGGCCGCCCTTGCCCCTCGTTCTACTACTCGCTGCCGATTGCAGCGTCTGCCGTGACCATTCCCACGACAGTGGCGCCCACCGTGGGGCCTGGCCGGTGTTCTGCGGCGAGATCCAATCTGCCCATCAACGAGACGGTCGCCACCGGCCGCATGATAGCGATCGGCGAGATGCTCCAGATCTTGCCGAGCAGCTACGTCCCGGCGGCGCGACCCGTCACGCACAGCGTGATCCTGCCAATCGGCACGATCAGCCTCTTCGTCGGCCTCACCGACGTCATCGTCTCAGAGGACTCGGCTCGCATCCGCGAGTCGCCGCCACGCGATCGGCTCTCCGAGAGCCAGGTTCACACGATCCACCGCCTTGCCTCCAAGTACAACTCGGCCCACAGCAACGTGGCCGGGAATTCAACGGCCGCAGAAGATGCGGCCCTCACCGACGACGCTGACTCGGCGACCCCGGCGTCACTCGCCGGATCCATCACCGCGGCCTCATCCGCGGGCTCCATCGCCCAGGTCTCCAACGCGGGAGACTTCGAGGACCCCTCCATCCTCGGGATCTTCGAATTCGACTCCGGGTCGGAGAACTCCGCCGACCTCCGCGAAGGAGCCAGTCGCCACGCCGCGGCTTACATGGCCACCGGCACCGATCCGCCGGAGGATCCTTTCTCCACCCCAATCCCTCCTAACGCCACGACAACGGAGGTCGAGGAACTCCGCTTGAAACTGGCGGAGGCGGTACGCAAGGAGCAGGCCGAGCGCGAAAAATTTCGCCTCGAGCAGGTGACGGCGCAGGAGCTGTCACGCTACCACCAGCAGCGGATCAGGTCACGTTTGAACCCCACCGTTCAAGGCCGTGCCCTGAACTTCGACGACGAAAACGACCCGGCCCGCATAACCGAGCGCGCGATCTACGAGAACGCGCCACCAGGAGGAAGCGCCCGGCCCCCGCCAGGATCGACGGCGATGGGTGCCCCACCACCACCCAACCGCACCCCTCCCAGGGACCAGCCGTGGATAGTTGTCTCCTCACGGGAGCGAGACGCAAACGGCCTCCCACTGTTCTCCACCCCGATGGACAACCTCGTGGCAGGCCGGGCAGCAGCCGATAGCATCACGGCCACTGGCGACGGCGCCTTACAGATCCAGTACGTCAATGCCCTGCTTGCGAAGGCCGTGGAGCAGCAAAAAGCGGGCGCCGACTCGCAAGGTCGAGTATACTCGCGTTCCTCGGGAAGCAGAGCGGCCTCCAGCGGCCGCCCAGCGGCGGCAAACACCCTCAATTGCCCGCCACCAGAGCCTCTGCAGCTCCAACACCGACCCGCGAACGCGGCACTCTCCACCAACGATCCCAGGCCGGCGACCAACTTCGTCACCGCTAACGGACAACCCATCGACGCCCGCACTCACATCATCAACAACCAAAGCTGGCGCGCACGCCAGCCCGACGACTTGCGGCACACCCTAACTAATCGCCGCGATGGCGAGCCTATGGGGTCGCTCAGTCGACTTGGGCCTAAGTGCTTCGGACCAATGATCCGAGGCGAGAAGTACCCGCCAAACTTCAAGGCGCCAAAGGAGATAGAAAAATACGACTCCTCGTACGACCCCGCAGTCTGGCTCGACACATACCTCATGGCAATGGGGATCGCGGGTCACACTGACCTACTCGCCGCCCGTTACCTCCCACTGATGATGGAGGGGACGTGCAGGCAGTGGATCAACACTCTCCCCCAGGACAGTATCGACTCCTGGGAGGAAATGCGCGACGCCTTCGTCAGGCACTTCGAGTGCTCCTACACCCGCGCCACCACCATTGAGGACCTGGAACGATGCGTCCAGGGACCCCGTGAGTCGACCCGCAACTGGGTCCAACGGTGGCAAGAGCTTTGGTACAACGCGGTCGGCATCCACCCGGACACCGTGATCCATTGCTTCAAGACCTCGTGTCGCTACGAGCCTCTAGTCGCCAAGCTCAAGCGACACTCCCGCACACTCGACAACATCCCCGACCTCCTCGAGATCGCCAAACGGTACGCCGAGGAAGATCCAAACCAGGAAACTGACGACGAGTCAGGAGGGCAACGCAGCACGGGCGGCAACGACAGCGGACGCCGAACCGACCTACGCTACAGCGGCACCCGCCTCACTGGCAAGCGCCGCAGCGACGGGCGAGTCGACTTCGTCGCCAACGCTGGGCACGCACAGCGCGATCCCAAGAGCTACCGCCGCGACGGAGGGCAACGGCGCGATGGCGGCAATTACAAGAACAAGCCAAGGTTCGATCCCGCGGCCCTCCTTAACCAACCATGTGCGTTCCATAGCAGGGAAGGGAAGCCCGCAACGCACACCACCGCCGACTGCCACACCCTCAGGGAAATCGAGAAGGCACGGCAAGCGCGGGAGGACACCGACAACGACCCGCCAAATGGCGGAAAATTCGGCAAAGTAGCCGGCTCGCTCCACACCTTCACAGGCTTTAACACGAAGCGCGAGAAGAAGGTCATCGCCCGCGCCGTCGCCGTCAATGCGGTGGCCCAAACAGACGTCCCCCAGTTCCTGAACTGGTCGGAACAGCCCATCACCTGGAGCCGGCAAGACCACTCGCCACACATCGAGTACCCAGGACGAGTCGCCTTGGTGGTCAAGCCCAAGGTTGGCGACTACTGGCTCCCCAAGACACTGATGGACGGCGGAAGCTCCATCAACATCCTCTACCTCGACACCTTCAGGCGGTTGCGGCTCCCGCAGTCGATGATCGAGACAACCCACACCATGTTCCACGGCATCGTCCCCGGTCGGAAGGCGTATCCGATCGGCAAAGTCACGCTGTCAGTCACTTTCGGTACTCCGGCAAACTTCCGCACCGAGCGGATCGTCTTCGAGCTGGTGCCCTTCGACAGCCCTTACCACTGCGTCCTGGGGCGCCAGGCGTTCGCTAAATTCATGGCAGCGCCCCACTACGCGTACAACGCGATGAAGCTCCCCGGGCCGTGCGGCGTCATCACCATCAACGGCAACCCCGGCATGGCCGCCGAATGCGAGGCCAAAGGAGCCGAACTCGCCGACGTCGTCATCGTGGCAGAGACTAATCACGCCGACGAGCTCGCCAAATACGCGAGCGGGGTCAACAATGACGACCCCACAATACTCAAGAATCCCAACTCAGAGGGCGCAAACACCTCAACCTTTGAGGCCACGACGCACACTCGCACCGTCGAGCTGGTCCCAGGCGACTCCAGCCAGACGGTGACGATCGGGACAGGCATGAGCCCAGCATAGGAAGGCGCGCTCATCGAGTTCCTCCGTGAGAACAGGGACATCTTCACATGGAAACCCTCTGACATGCCCGGTGTCCCTAGGGAGCTCGCTGAGCACAAACTAAACGCCGACCCCAAAGTGCGACCTGTCAAGTAGTCGCTACGGCCCTTCAATGAAGAACGCCGTCGAGCAATCGCCGAGGAAGTGCAGCGTTTACTCGCTGCCGGCTTCATCCGGCCAATCAAATACTCCAAGTGGCTGGCAAACCCAGTCCTGGTCGAGAAGAAAAACGGGACCTGGAGAATGTGTATCGACTACACAAACCTGAACAGCGCCTGCCCAAAGGAGCAGTTCGTCCTCCCGCGGATTGATCAGATAATCGATTCAACCGCGGGTTCGGAGTCTCTATGTTTCCTCGACGCCTACTCCGGGTACAACCAGATCAAAATGGCTGTCGAAGACGAGGAGAAGACGACGTTCATCACGCCATTCGGAGCCTTCTGCTACACCGCCATGACCTTCGGCCTCAAGAACGCCGGGGCAACCTACCAGCGGTGCATGCAAGAATGCCTCGCGAGCCAAATTGGCCGCAACATCCACGTCTACATCGACGACGTGGTCGTGAAATCCGCTCGCCAAGGCGACCTACTCGCCGACCTGGCGGAAACCTTCGCCAATCTGCGAAGGTACAAGATAAAGCTCAACCCAGGCAAGTGCACCTTCGGTGTACCCGCCAGACAACTACTGGGGTATGTCGTTCCAAACGAGGGATCGAGGCGAACCCAACAAAGATCGACACGATCGCCCGGCTCGGCAAACCCGAGTGCCTGCGTGACGTCCAGAAGCTGGCCGGGCGAGTAGCGGCTCTCAGTCGCTTCATCCCCCGCCTGGGCGAAAAGGCGATGCCCCTATACCGCCTGATGCGCAAGAACCCCACCTTCCAGTGGGACAAGGAGGCTGACAACGCGCTCCGCGACCTCAAAAAAGTGCTACTCGCCGCACCACTACTCGCCGCCCCCGCCGACAAAGATCCTATGCTGGTTTACGTCGCGGCGTCCGAGCGCGTTGTCAGTGCTGTGATGGTCGTCGAACGACCAGAGGAAGGAAAGGAGCGTCCGGTTCAGCGGCCGGTGTACTACATCAGCGAGGTCCTCACCGAGTCGCGCCAGCGGTACCCACAGTACCAAAAGCTAGTATACGCGGTCTTCAGGGCTCAGCGGCGCCTGCCGCACTACTTCCAGGAGCACCCGGTCACGGTCGTCTCCTCAGCGCCACTGCAAGACATCATCCGCAACCGCGAGGCGACCGGACGGGTCGCCAAGTGGGCCGTCGAGATCGGCGTCCACAACATTAAATACGAGCCACGAAGGGCGATTAAGTCGCAGGCACTGGCAGACTTCATCGCCGACTGGGAGGAGGCCCAGCAGCCAGAGAAGCTGCCGTACCTCCATTACTGGAGCCTGCACTTCGACGGCTCCAAGAACGAGGACGGTGCAGGAGCGGGGATAGTGTTGACTTCACCAAAGGGCGACAAGCTCCGCTACATCCTCCGCCTCGAATTCACGCCCTGCACCAACAACATGGCTGAATACGAGGCCCTACTCCACGGCATGCGAGCCGCCAAGGAGATGAACGTCAATCGCCTTCGATGCTACGGAGATTCCGACCTCGTCGCGGGGCAAGTCGCCGGCACCTGCGACGCCATCTCCCCTACCATGGCGGCGTACCGCCAAGAGGTGGACAAGTTGGGCGGCCACTTCACCGGCTACTCTGTCGAGTGGATCGACAAGCGAAAAAACGAGGAGGCCGACGCCCTCTCTCGCATCGGGTCAGCTCGACTCGCACCACCCGCCGGCATGTTCCTCGACACAATCTCCAAACCATCAGTCTCTCCCCCGAGGGAGATCGACATCGGAGTCCCACTCCAACCAGAGGCAGCCTTGGTCGCACTCATCACCGAGCCAGACGACTGGACCAAGCCCTACATCGCCTACCTGGAAGCCGGCACCCTGCCAGCAGACGAGACAGACGCTCGAATGATCGCTCGCCGATGCAAGTCTTACACCATCATCGACGGCGAGCTACACAAGCGCAGCGTCACCGGCGTGTTCCAACGTTGCGTCCAACCGGCTGAAGGACGCAAAATCCTCCACGACATTCACTCAGGTGACTGCGGCCACCACGCCGCCGCTCGCTCCCTGGTCGCCAAGGCTATGCGACACGGCTTCTACTGGCCCACCGCACACGCCGACGCTGTCGACATCGTCCAGCGATGCGCCGGGTGCCAGAAGTACGCCAATCAGACGCGCGTACCGAGCTCGGCGCTCAAAACGATCCCCATCACTTGGCCATTCGCCGTATGGGGCATGGACATGGTAGGCCCCTTCAAGAAAGCCCCCTCCGGCTACACCCACTTGCTAGTCGCCGTCGACAAATTCACCAAGTGGGTGGAGGCCAAGCCAGTCCGGAAATGCGACGGGAAGACCGCCACTAAATTCCTACGCGAGCTCATATATCGCTACGGGTTCCCAAATAGTATCATCACGGACAATGGCACAAACTTCGCCAAGGGAGCAATGGCCGAATTCTGTGAAGAGCACCACATCCGGCTCGATCTCGCGTCAGTCGCCCACCCGGAATCCAACGGCCAGGCGGAACGGGCCAACCAAAGCATCCTCCACGGCCTGAAGCCGCGACTCCAAGTACCACTCGAGCGCACCGCTGGGTGCTGGGTCGAAGAGTTGCCCTCCGTCATCTGGGGAATCCGCACCTCGGTTAACACATCGACGGGATTCACTCCCTTCTTCATGGTCTACGGCGCCGAAGCAGTCATGCCCACCGACCTCGAACACGACTCGCCGCGGGTCGTCCATTATACGGAGGCCGCAAACGAGCTGGCCCGCCAAGATGGGCTTGACCAGCTCGACGAAGCACGCGACCTCGCTCGGTCACGCACCGCCATCTACCAGCAAGGACTCCGCCGCTACCACAGCCGACGAGTGAAAACCCGCACCTTCCAGGAAGGCGACCTGGTGTTACGCCTCATCCAGGACAAGAAGGGCATGCACAAGCTCTCCCCTCCGTGGGAGGGCCCGTTCGCTATCGGGCGCGTACTCGGCAACGACGCCTACTACCTCATCGACGTCCGTGGGGACGGCGAGCTCGACGTCAAGCGACCATGGAATGTAAACCTCCTCCGGAAGTTCTACTCCTAGAACCCCACACATGTACTCTCCAGTCGCTATGAAATAAAAGAAACGGTTACCGCAAATTGCGCCTACTCTCCATGACTTGTGCCACTCGCACTCGTAATAACAGCGGTACGCTAAAATGCAGAAGTCAACCTTTGGTACAGCGATCGGCACGGCTAAGTAGTGCGGTGTAAGAGCACTGAATCACTTCAGGTCTTGCATCGTCCACGAAAAACGCCAACCCGGAGCCCCATTGGAGTCGCCTAGCTCGACTGGTTTTACAAGCCAAGACAACTGCCCTCGCTTCTCACAGCGACCTTGGTCCTCCGCATCCTCGGCATAGCGACTCGAACGGCTAAGTACCACGCTCGGAGACTGAATACCAGTTCGTCGCGATCGGTCAGGGAAAACGCCAAGTAAGAGAGCATGCCTAGGACTCGCCACGCGACTGACCCCACGGGCCAGGCAGGAGTGACGCGCTCACACCAACGCGCTAAGTCCTCAACCACCCTCGAGTCGCGCCTAGAACTACCAAGTACCACGCTCGGGGACTCGGCCACCCGACCCCGTTCGCGTACGGGAAAACGGTAAAGTACAGAGCACTCAAGGGAGTCGCCTTGCGACTGGCTCTACGAGCTCGGGCGAGTCGACCAAATCAACAAAACACATGATAGCAACACACATCATATACGAGGTAAACCCCACAAAAGGGCGGACGCGCTCGGGGACTCGTCCAAAATCAATCCAAAGCACACAAACAAATAGCAAAATAGATACGACGTCCCATTCAATCGCATATTGCATTGTCTTATGTTACAAAATATGCCCGCGTGGCAGAACTGCTGCTAACACTTCAAGGCAAACTACCCTACTCTGCAGGCTTCGATGACGACTCGCCAGCATCCCGGCGATTACGGATGAACGCGGTGTACGGGTTTGATGGATACGTCGTCAGTTCACCCGCCATCGCCACGCGAAAAGGCTGCTCGACCTTGAAGTCACGACGCGGCGGCTCGGGGTCGTTCGGCGCGACGACCGTCTCCTGGTAGGGAAGGAGGTCGCCCATCGCCCAGACACGCTCCGAGTACATGGCAGCACGCTCCTGCAACTTGAGAACCTCGGACAGGTCCACCGCGCCAGTCGACGATGGATACCCACTCGTCACATCGTCAACGTCGAAATCTTAGGGGAAGTGGGCGAGTCCAAGGCTCAGTGCTGTCGACGCTCCACGCCGAAACGCCGACCGCGTCATGAACTCAACGACCGCGAGCGCCTTCTCCAAATATTCCCACACCTCAACAAGGTCGCTGGGAATAACCTCCGTGGGCGACATTTCTTGAAGGTAGGCGCGGATGCACGTCGCCGACAGCGTCGCCGAGTCGACGAGCATGCTTACGCACTGCCTCGCGTCGAGCGAGCTCGCTTCTTCTTGGCTACCAATAACGCGACCTGCGAGAAGGAGACACTGATGAGTACGACGGACACCACAAAAACCACAACTAACAGAAAGGGAAGATGCACTCACCAAGCAACGGGCGGGCGAGTCCCGTGATGAAGCACTGAAGCGACGTGTGGTCGTCCTGAAGCCCAGCAATAAGGACTTCCGACACCTTGCGATCCTCCTCCGCGGCCGCAATGGCGGCCTTAGCTCGCCCGTCCGCCGAGCTCGCTTCTTCTCTCGCCTCCCGCAGTTCGCGCTCGAGGTCGGCGACCCGCTGTTCAGCAGCACCCAGAGCAGATCGCGCCGCCACCAACTCACCAGCAGGGAAAAGCTCCTGGCGAGCTTCCTCTGCCTTCGCAGCAACAGCCTGAAGCTCTTTGTTCGCCTCCTGGATGGTGGCCAGCTCCTTCTCAGCACGCTGTTTCGCGGCCAATCGGTCCGCCGACTCAAGCTGCAGACCCTGCATATCATCAAAAAAGTCAGTAAAAACGAACTTCCTAAGTGCCCACCCGCTGAAATTTAGCGAGTGCGCACTCGGGGACTGGCGATCAAGAAATTCCTAAGTGCCCACCCGCTAAAATTTAGCGCGTGCGCACTCGGGGACTGGATGCGAAAATAAAAGACGAGAAATTATAAGAATCAAGCCGCTGCAAAGCACCGACCTGATCCTCGGGGACTGGATGTACCTGGATGGCTGCACCAAGCATGCCATGGAGTTGTATCGCGTCCACGGACGCAAGCAACGCTGGCGTGTGCCCACGACGCTGGTCGACTTCAGCATCGGCGGTCCCCGGAGCGAGGCTCGGGGGCGCAGCCCCGCTCGCCGTGGCCGCCTGGGTCACGAAGCGGGGGAAGGTAGCGATAGAGGCACCCGCTCCAAAGGAAGTCGCCTCCTCCGTTCTAGGCAAGGAAACGCCCTCCTTCGTAGACGCGACTGCCTCCACCGCGGGTCCGGCCGGCGCGACCGCCGTGTCGTCAGAGACAGTGACGATGTCGTCGCCCTTGGCCTTCTTACTGCCATCCGCTGAGGCGACGACCTCGTCCGCTTTCCTCTTACGAGAAGGATCCTCCTCGCTAGCGGCGGAGGGTACCTGGGCCACGGTCGGGTGGCCCATCTTTTTCACTCCGGTCCTGCACATCAATCGAATCAATAAAGACAATCGAAATAGTTATGGAAAATAGGGAAGGGTGAACGCACTCACTTGGCGACTGGGATGAAACGTAGCCCTGTACGAAGGCCGGCCGGTTTTTCCAGTTCGGGGCCCAGTTGGCGACTGAGCCCCAGTTCCAGGACGTCGCGTGCCCAAGACACGGACGGCTTCTTCGTCGTTGAGGCCGCGGCTGGCGCCTCTGGGACACCCTCGGCGGGAGCTTCCTCGCGAATTGGAGCCGCTACAGCCGGAGCCTCCTTGCGGGGCGAAGCCGCCACAATCGGAACCTCCTCGCGAGGCGAAGTCGCCGCAGCCGGAGCCTTCCCTAGCCCAGAGACTGGCGCGAATGGCGGAGGCATCGAGGCCAGCGGCACTTCCACGGTTGGCGTGTCTAGCACGGTTGTCGCTGGGGGCGCGCCGTCACCGGTCGAGCTGGGAGCATCGGAGCTGCTCGTCGAGTGCGGCGGCGAGGACATCTTCGACGGCTTCGTTTTCCTCTTCGGGGGGGCCCTCGCTTCCTTTTCCTTCTTCTTCTTCTTCGAAGGAGTGGCCTGGCGGCGCGAGGTGGTTTCTGGGAGCTCGTCGTCGTCGTCATGACGCTCGAGGCTTCTGCTCGCTTCGATTTCGCGCTGACGTTGCCCGCGGGTTTTTCGGACCAGCGGGGCGATTTCCTCTTCGGACTCGTCCTCGTCGTCCTCGTTGCCCCTCGCGGGTGGCGATTCGCCTATGTCCTGGGCGGATGGCCCCGGGCTCTCATCATCAGAAGGTGGGATCCACCCTTCCACCACTTGAAATAGCTGCGATGAATACAAAACAGAATCAGAATTACCGCGACCACATACGCTGCGACTGCGAACAATGTAAAGAAATTACCGTTGGAGCCGGACGCTTCGCGGTGTAGGGGGCGACCCCGGCCTGTGCATCCAGGTACACCGCCTGGGTGATCTTCTTCAACGCTGGGAGATAATCCTCCAGCTTCCACTCGTCGAGGCAGGCCTTCGTCGAGTCTCCCCGGCCCGTGTACTGATACATGTAGTGGTCGCGTTGGGCGAGTGGAACGAGCCGTCGCCCAAGCCAGCAATTGTACAAGTTTATCGTCTGAAGGCCCTTCTTTTTCAGACCACGGATGGCCTGGAGCATCTCGTCAACGACCATCCGCTGGTCGTCGGGGAGCTTGCCGACTTGGAGATGGCGCGGCTCGGAACGATTGGCCGAGTACCGCGGGATCGCCACCTCGTCCTCCGGGGTCGCCTCGGCCACGTAGAACCATGACTTCTTCCAGTCGCTCGCCGCCTTGGCGGGTAGCATCAGATCAAAGAAGGAAGCTTTGGACTTGAGCTGGAACGTCAGGCCGCCCGCGGCTAGCATTGGGCCGCCTGCCTCCTCGCGGCTGATCCGTCCATGGAACAGATCTTGCCACAAGGGAAAGTAGGGCCGGCAGCCCAAGTAGCACTCGCAGAACGCCACGAAGATGGCGAGCTGCTCGATGCTGTGGGGACCCAGATCTGAAGGCTGGATCCCGTAGTAGGCGCAAAAACGCCGGAAGAACAAAGACGTGGGAAACCCTAGCCCCCGCTCGAGATGACTGGTGAAACAGACGAATTCCCTCTCTCGCGGGTTTGGGGTCGTTTCTCCGGCTGCGGGGATACGTCAACAGCCGGCTCGCAGGATTCCGGCCTCCTCGAAAGAGGCCAGCTGCGCCCTCGTGCACTTGGACCTGCCCCATGGTTCGGTGGGAAGGGCCATAGTCGAGAGGTTGGTTGGAGATCGGAGGATTTCGGGTCGATTGGATCGCGGAGCAAAGGAAGGAAAATGCGCGCACTCGGAAGAAGTGGTGGGCAGTTGGCTCTATGATTGCCTGCCATTCCTCTTATATAGCGGGACTTACCCGCCAAATCAGGGGGCCGTTACCGCGCGATGATTATGCCGAAAGTTACCATTGGATTACCCCAACGGCTAGTTTGACCACGCCTGACGGTCCAACTCCAGCCACTCGGCTCGCTAGGTCAATCACCACGACCGCGTTCCGCCAACTCGACTCGCCCAAGACGCGACTTGGTTCACCGGATTTTCTTCTTCATACAGGAGCCCGCCGACGATTCGACTGGATGCCTACTCTGAAGCCGTATACTCCGACTGCCAGCAGCCACTTACGCCCAATCGATGACGGCCTCGGGGACTACTGATGGGGATACGCCTACTGGGGTATACTCAGCAGGACGTTTCCGACTGGCCCGAGGGCTGGCGAGTGGGCCTGCAGAACGGCGAGTGGATTGAAGCCCAGCAAGGTACCGAGCGACAGGAAGCTGAAGGCCCAGGCGAGTAGATAGGCCCAGTCGGACTAGGTTAAACGACTACTGAAGTTGTAACCGAATCGGTTGAGATATGTAAACCCTAGGGGAGGTGAGCCTATATAAACCTCCCTATGGGGTGAGTAGAGACCCGTTCCCTCATACACCTAAGCGACTCGCCGCCTAGCCGCCGAGCTCGCCCATTGTAACACCTCCCTAATACAATCTAGCAGGAGTAGGTCTTTACCCTCCGGGGGTCCGAACCTGGGTAAACCCTGTGTCTTTGCCCTCATCTCGCACCGCAGATGGCTGGCCGCCCTTGCCCCTCGTTCTACTACTCGCTGCCGATTGCAGCGTCTGCCGTGACCATTCCCACGACAACCCCACTCGTCAGTGAGACAGCGAGTGGCGAAGCGGTACGGGGCGATTAGGACCGTGCGATCTAACTCTATCCTACGGCTCTGGTTCATCGTCCACGCCTGAACAGGACGCGACAAGGATGAACCCTAGCGCGGCCAGTGGGGGTCGACAGGGGCTCACCGGTACTCCAGCGATGGTCGGCGCTGGGGGCGAATGACGAAGTCGACGACGGCGATCCTCTTGGTACCGGCAGCTCCTCCTGGGGCGGCTCCAATCGACGGCGCCTCTCCTCCTCTGCAGTGGCGAACTCCGATGAAATTCCGGCCACCTGGTGCTCGCCTTGCTCCGGGAGTGAGTGGGTGGTATCAGTGAGAGGTGGGGAGTTGTTGGAGATATGCCCAAGAGGCAATAATAAAGTGGTTATTATCATGTCTTCATGCTTATGATAAATGTTTACATACCATGCTATAATTGTATTAACCGGAAACATTAATACTTGTGTGATTTGTAAACATAAAAGAGACACTAGTAAAGCCTCTTGTTAAACTAGCTTGTTGGTTAATATATGATCATGGTTTCCTGATCATGAACATAGAGATGTTATTAACAACAGGGTCATATCATTAGGAGAATAATGTGATGGACATACTCCTATAGTTAAGCGTAGCATAAAGATCAAGTCATTTAATATAGTTCATTTGCTATAAGCTTTCTGATACATAGTAACCTAATTCCTTCGACCATGAGATCATGCTAATCACCATCACCGGAAGAATGCTTTGATGACATCAAACACCACACCGTAACTGGGTGGCTATAAAGGTGGCATTGAGTGTTCGGAAAGTATGAGTTGAGGCACATGGATCAAGAGTGGGATTTGTCCATCCATATTACGGATAGATATACTCTGGGCCCTCTCGGTGGAATGTCATCCAATTGGCTTGCAAGCATGTGACTGGCTCACAAGGGATCACATATCACAGGAACAAGAAAAGAGTACTTATTGGTAACGAGGTTGAACTAGGTATGCAGAGATACCGATGATCAAAACCTCGGATAAGTAAACTATCGTGAGACAAAGGGAAATTGGTATCGTATGTAAATGGTTCATTCAATCATGAAGTAATCGTAGAAATATGTGGGAGCCATATGAATTTCCAGATTCCTCTATTGGTTATTGATCGGAGAAGAGTATCGATCATGTCTGCATAATTCACGAACCGTAGGGAGACACACTTAAGGATTCGATGTTGTTTAGTAGTTATGTAATGTGACTAAAGAGACTGAATGTTGTTCGGAGTCTCAGATGGGATCTGGGATATCACGAGGAGATCCGGAATGGTCCGGAGAATAAGATTCATATAAGGAAAGTCCAATTCCGGAGTTCGGGAATGGTTTCGGTGTTTTCACCGGAATGTTCTAGAAGGGTCTAGCAGGTTCATCGATATGGAAGGGGAAGGGTACATGGATGTGTCATGACAAAGTGGAAATGGTTGCATCATGTCCTAGGTCACTTGTCTGGACCCTTGGAAGAGAGAAATCAAACTCTAATTTGAAAGTCAAAAGGGCAATTTGAAAAAGTCAAACTGGGACAATATTTCCAAGTGGAGGGAGAGAAGGATTCTTACCTAGGGAAGGAATCCTCCCTCTCCCTTGGGCC
Source organism: Avena atlantica (assembly GCA_910589765.1). Classification (NCBI taxonomy): domain Eukaryota; kingdom Viridiplantae; phylum Streptophyta; class Magnoliopsida; order Poales; family Poaceae; genus Avena; species Avena atlantica. Next base: position 175,551,500 of record OU342737.1, read on the forward strand.
GGCCACATGAAGTGGAGTTGGGGGAGGAATCCCTCCCCCTTGGCGCCTCCCCACCTATAAAAGGAGGGGTAGGGCGCCCCCTCTTGGACACACAAGAAACCCTAGGTTGGCCGCCGCCCCCTCTCTAGTTGCGGCCAATCTAGATCTCCTCTAAACAGCTACCAACTAGCTAAACCCTAATTTCTAGCTACCTCTAAACCTCGGCCTCTAAACCCTAGATTTCCAGGGTTCCCTCTACTCTACCATACCCGCTCCGGCTTAGGCGAAGCCCTGCGGGATCTCCCCTCTACTTCCGACACCACGCCGTCATGCTGCCGGAATCGCGAGGAGAGAACTACAACCTCCGCTGCCTGCTGGAACAAGGGAGAGGAAGGTCTTCATCGAGTACCGTACGTGTGACCGACTGCTGGAAATCTGCCGTAACGCGGCGCCAGAAGGATCGTCTACGCGATCTTGAGATCGGCAAGTGAACGATTACATCACCCACGAGAATCTGCTCTCGTTAACCGCTTTGGATCTTCGAGGGTTAGTACTCTATCAACTTTTTGCACCGATCTAGTAGATAGATCTTGGCTTGATCATAGATTAGATCTTGATTGTGTGTTCATGCAGTAGATTTTTTTTGTTTTCCATGCTACGAACCCCTACAGTGGTATCAGAGCCGTGTCTATATGTAGATCTATTGCACGAGTAGTACGCAATGGTCATTGTGGACGGTGATGCTTTTATTATCAATTGCTTCTTGTGTACTTTGCATCTTGCGGTATGGTGGGATGAAGCAGCCCGGGCTAACCTTACATTACATCGTTCATGAGACTTGCTCCATGCTCGACATGCAACTTGTATTGCATAAGTGGCTTTGCGGGTGTCTGTCTCTCCCATCATAGTAAAGATTCAATTTACAACAGGAACTTGATAGTTCAAGCATCAGCGTTGTGGTTCTTGTTCATAAGTTAGAACGACACTTATTGAAAGCCCCAAACCACGTAATACATGCAAAGAAAATTAGAGGCGTCTAACTTTGTTTTGCAGGGGTGTGCTGTGATGTGATATGGCCATGATTGTGATTATATATGATGTATGCAATGTTCCTTATTGTAAGTCGGCAACCGGCAGGAGCCATATGGTTGTCTTTTAATTTCGTTAAGACCTGTGTGTCTATTATTCAAAGTAGTTGTAATAGTTGATGCTGGTGGACGACAACCATGAAGCAGCGCCATTGACCTTGACGCCATGCCGGTGATGATGGAGATCATGTTCGTGCTTGAAGATGGAGATCGGAAGCACAAGAAGAAAGTCCATATCATATCACATATTATGAATTGCATGTGATGTTAATCCTTTTATGCATCTTGTATTGCTTATATCGCGACGGTACCATTATAAGATGATCCCTCTCACAAAATATCAAGTTATAAAGTGTTCATCCTTAGTAGGCACGGTTGCCAAAGCTCGTTGTTTCAAAGCACCACGTGATGATCGGGTGTGTTAGATTCTGCGAGTGTATACAACGGCAGCAAGCCAGATTTGTTCATGCGGAAGCTAAGGTTTGATCTTGACGAGCCTAGCATGTACAAACATGGTCTTGGAACACGGATCACCGAAAGGTAAAGCATGAGTCATATAGTAGATATGATGAACATGTTGATTGTTCGCCTTTGAAGCTACATCATCTCTCGTGATGATCGGTTTTGATGTGGTGGATTTGGTTCATGTAATCACTAAAACAATGTGAGGGATATTGTTTTGAGTGGGAGTTCAACAGCAATATGATTAAAAGTTGAACACTAGTTATCATAAATTAAATCAAAGTGAATTTGCATAGTTGTTGTAGTCATTGGCATCCGTTTACCACCTTGCTCTTAGTTATAATTGAGATAATAGAACTATATAATTCTGGTTAGTTACTTTACAAACTGGTATCGTATTGTTTTGAAGTGTTAATCTAATGTTTAAAAGTTCTATTGCAAACTTTCAGAAGTTCTGGTTACTCCGTGAAGTTTAATAATTGGTATTAAATCAAGAGTAACAATTCAAGTGTTAGTATATAAGTATCATGTTTAACTCCATGATTCTTGATATTCAAAAGATTGTTTTACTATCAAGGTTATCTAGGAGCTGAAAGAATTGTTTCAGAAACCATCATATGTGGAAGATATTGCGATATCTGAAACAATGTTTTGTTTACAACATGATAGAAGTATAATATGGCAAAGTTTATGTTCTCATATTTGATGAGAATTTGCAAAAGGTTGGAGATGCTAGTCGTCCTAATCCTCCAAAAGGTTTTGGAGAGCACCATTATACTCGCGATTCACCGTTATAAGCTAAAGTAGCTTGATCATGAATAGTTCCATGATAAAGATGAATATTTAATGTAAGTAAAATGGTTACTGCACTAAAAGATTACTAAAGAATGGAATTTGAAAGAAGACCAAACATTTGATGATGGTGATCTGCTTCAAAGTGCAAGTCCAAAGACATTGGTATTTAACTTTACATGTTTTGGACTATGTGTCATGTGTATGACTCCACTATTGATAGATTCTTTCAAACAGAAAAGGAAATATTGGAAGAGAATCTTATAAATATATGGCAGAAAAGAAAAGACTAGAATTGTTCAGCTTAGGTATATAAAGGATATACGAGTTATGGATGTATTCTTTGCTTGTTAAATAATGTGGTTCTTAAGTATTGGATACTGAATTTGTTGGTATGAATCATCATACGAAACAACACAATTCATGAACTACAATGGCCTAAGTAACTAGCAAAAGAATATGTGATGATGTTCATCGAGAACAAATAAAGGGTTGTTGTGTTGCTCGTTAACATCAAAGCTTGCCTTCAAGATTTGTTTTATCAGGTATTATGAGAACAAAAGGGTTGTTCAAATAATTGTCGTAATCCATAAAAGATGGATGATTTACAAATCTTGTTGGATAAATCACATCCATAAAACTGTTGCTAAAAATGTCGAAAGACAATTCATAACAAAAGATCACTTAGGAAGTGACATCTCCTTTTAAATTATATTGGAAAGAAAACATGAAGAAACTCCATGTGGATGGAATTTTGGAGTCTTTTGATTTTTTGATCAAATGACGCTTGTGAAACTTTTCTAGAGATAATTAAAACTTTGTTCATAGGCCAAAAGGGAACGAATGACTAGCTTATTGGAACTTGTACATATTGTTGTATGAAGTCCATTATGTGTAGTCAAGAGCGATGGATTTCAACTTCATATGCTTTCTCCGAAAATTTGATTGAACATATGAATATTTACTTAATAAGGATGAAGTGTGAAACGCTTGAAAAGTTCAAAGACTTTCAAGATGAAGTGCAAAATCATTGTAACAAGAATATAAATAGTTTATGATAAGATCATAAAGGAAGATATTTGAGTTACAAGTTTAGCATAACACCTAAGATTTAAGGAATCGTTCCATGGATTTGCATTTCCCGAAACATCATAAGAGTATGGAGTGTTCGAGATATGAAATGAAACCTTGTTTGACATGGTAAGATCAAAGGTGTCATCTATAAAACTGTCATTATATTTTAAAGATTAAAAGCTTTAGAGACTACCGTTTTTCCACTGAAAAGAGCTCCATCATAATCCGTTGAAATGACACCATATAAAGTTACGGTTTGGGATAAAACCCAAGTTGTCCTTTCTTAAACATTGGTATGCTATGCATAAGCAAGATGTGTGCAACCAAAGTCGGATGAACATATCTTTGTATGTTATTTTGAATAATCATTGAGTATTCCTCCATAACACCAAAGACAAAAATGTTTGTCGCTTAGAACGTCAAGTTTCTTTGAGAAAGGAATTTTCCGTGAAAATTTAAGTGGGAGGACAATAGAACTTTGATAAGGTTAAGAGAACCTTAGCTATATGTGCAAAGTTGCGCAGCGCCGAAAAGTGTTCCGGAGGCAGCAACAATGCTCATGGCTCACGTGCCTCAAAGGTTGTGGTCACGGAGGTCTATGTTCCTATTGAACCAAGTAGGTCGGGTAAACAATCAAATACCAAGATTTGAGGGTTGAATCATTATTTGACAATAATGAACGGACTACATGCACAGAAGCGATGATGGGCCCTGACTCCGTCAAATGGCTTGAAGCCATAAAATCCGTGATAGTTCCATATACGAGATATCAAGCTTTGAACTTTGAAGGCCCTCTGGAAAGGTGCAAGACCTTACAGTCATATTTGGATCTATAAAGAAATAGACATGGATGTTTCACATCTATGAAATTATCGACGTGTCGGGAAAGAGTTCACGACAATGTTCAAAGAGTTGATTATGACAAGATCTGATCTTTCATTAAGCGATATTTAGTCTAGACGGATTAATGTAGCAACCACTACATATAATTTTTTTATGTGGTAGTTGAATAAACAAAACAAGTTCTTCTAATAGAATGGTTACCTAGGACATGTGCATGACACGATCCAAAGGGTTTTGTTAATTCAAAGGATGCTAAAAGCATATGCAAACTTCAATGGTTGAAGTAAGCATCGCGGAGTTGGAATCTTCACTATGATGAAACTGTTAAAAGAGTTTAATTTCATCAGAGACAATGAAGATGCTTGCATTTGCAAGAAATTAAGTGGGAGCGCTAAGACATGTTTCTAATACATTATGTGGAGGACATATTGTTGATTAGAAATGATATATCTTTTTATTGACACAGGTTAAGAATTTTATCTCAATGAAAGGCTTAGGCAGAACCCGAATATTTGGCATCAATGTCTATATGGATAAATTGAGACGCTAATATGGTTGTGCCATAAGTACATAGATGAGATATTGAACGAATTCAATATATAAACTACAAAAAAGGTTCTTGTTGCACAGGAAGGATTGAATAAAGATTCAAATATTTTTGATACTTAATAGATAAAATCACAAAGAGTACTTTATCAATCATGCTGTGATGTGTACAAATCCAGATATGTCCTATGCTCTAAATGTTATGAGCGTATACCAAAATGATTCATAAGATGATTATTGGACGACAGTAAAGATATTCTTATGATCTTTTAGAAGAACTAATAATATATTATTTTGTAGAAGTGACAAATAGATTGTTAATTCATTGTAAAAGTATTACATTGATACTAGTTTTGTCACAAAGTACAAATTAAGTTTATCTCTATCTAAACTAAGGGTGGCACAATATGATGGAAAGTAAGTTCCATAATGGATTTTTATGAGTTCCAAAGTTAAGACATTGTGAGAGATACTACAACAAAAAGCTACGTATATGACTGCTAATAGCAGCAAAAGTGGGCATTTGTGTCAAGTAGTTTGTTATCAAACTAGGTGTAGTTCACAGCGGGATAGTACTATGAAGATATACAATATTATCAACATGTTTTAACAAGGAACTAAAAGGTCTCACCAAAGAACCAAATTTATACAAAGCTATCTCATTAGAGAATGAGTGATGCGTAGAGACGCAAAGACATGCAATTACACACGGACCTGAAAGTGTCGGATCCGGAGATCAATTGACCACTAGCAATCGTGTAAATACAACACCAGAAAGCCATAGGTGTTGAATAAACAAAGGTTTGAAACTAGATTATTGACTCTAGTGCAAGTGGGAGACTGTTGGAGATATGCCCAAGAGGCAATAATAAAGTGGTTATTATCATATCTTCATGCTTATGATAAATGTTTACATACCATGCTATAATTGTATTAACCGGAAACATTAATACTTGTGTTATTTGTAAACATAAAAGTGTCCCTAGTAAAGCCTCTTGTTAAACTAGCTTGTTGGTTAATATATGATCATGGTTTCCTGATCATGAACATAGAGATGTTATTAACAACAGGGTCATATCATTAGGAGAATGATGTGATGGACATACTCCTATAGTTAAGCATAGCATAAAGATCAAGTCATTTAATATAGTTCATTTGCTATAAGCTTTCTGATACATAGTAACCTAATTCCTTCGACCATGAGATCATGCTAATCACCATCACCAGAAGGATGCTTTGATGACATCAAACACCACACCATAACTGGGTGGCTATAAAGGTGGCATTGAGTGTTCGGAAAGTATGAGTTGAGGCACATGGATCAAGAGTGGGATTTGTCCATACATATGACAGATAGATATACTCTGGGCCCTCTCGGTGGAATGTCATCCAATTGGCTTGCAAGCATGTGACTGGCTCACAAGGGATCACATATCACGGGAACAAGAAAAGAGTACTTATCGGTATCGAGGTTGAACTAGGTATGAAGACATACCGATGATCAAAACCTCGGATAAGTAAACTATCGTGAGACAAAGGGAAATTAATATCGTATGTAAATGGTTCATTCGATCACGAAGTAATCGTAGAAATATGTGGGAGCCATATGAATTTCCAGATTCCTCTATTGGTTAATGATCGGAGAAGAGTCTCGATCATGTCTGTATAATTCACGAACCGTAGGGAGACACACTTAAGGATTCGATGTTGTTTAGTAGTTATGGAATGTGAGTAAAGATACTGAATGTTGTTCGGAGTCTCAGATGGGATCCGGGATATCACGAGGAGATCCGGAATGGTCCGAAGAATAAGATTCATATAAGGAAAGTCCAATTCCGGAGTTCGGGAATGGTTCTGGTGTTTTCACCAGAATGTTCTAGAAGGGTCTAGAAGGTTTGTCGATCTGGAAGGCGAAGGGTACATGGATGTGTCATGACAAGGTGGAATGGTTGCATAATGTCCTAGGTCACTTGGCTAGACACTTGGAAGAGAGAAATCAAACTCTAATTTGAAAGTCAAAAGGGCAGTTTGAAAAAGTCAAACTCGGACAATATTTCCAAGTGGAGGGAGAGAAGGATTCTTACCTAGGGAAGGAATCCTCCCTCTCCCTTGGGGAGATTAAAAGAACATGTGGGCCCCCATGTGTGGTTTTGGTAATTAATGACAATCTCTATGGACTAATGCTTGTATCAAGTTGTACTTGTAGGAATTGTCCATAGGCAATGCTTGAACCATATGTTGGCTTCAAGGTTTGGAGAAGAAGAAAGTGAAGAGGATCAAGTGGTGACCAAGGCGTTCAAAGAGTGATCCACAGATTGGTCATGTGAGAGTTAAACCTATGAAGATCGCATGCTTAAATCTTGACATCCTCGGTGATCATGGATCGATGAAGACAAGGTCAAAGTAAAGGTTTCCCCATGTTGTATGGGGGAGTAACTTGCAAGTCTTCATCAAGCGAGTGCGTGCAAGAGCAATCAAGAAAGGTGTTCCATCTTGAGAAGGACAAGATCGTATACATCAAGATCAAGTGGAATATGCACAAGGCAAAGGTATGATATTGATAGGGTTTCTTTCTTACCGGTCTCGTGGTGGTAGTTGGGGAGACCGGTTTATAGGATAGACAACCGTACTATCAAGAGGGGCTCTCAAGTGAGTAACTCGATCATATCTTTCAAAGAGAGCTCAAACCTTTGCATACTTAGCATCATCCTTTCTTGGTTGGATCTTATCCATGTGAGGTTCTAGAGCTTGTGGTAATATTCATAACAAGCTCTAGTTCATCAAAAACAGATTTCCCTTTTATATCATATTGCGTTTTTGATCTTTGAGGTTTTACGGTTTCTCACCAAGAGAGGTATATCACATTATAATACATGAAATGTTCTCTCTTGGTGGTATCCAATATTTCCACTTTTTGTTGGATAGCCCTTGTTGTCCTCTTTCCAACAAAATTGGTTTCAGGTCAATCGAAGTTTCCAAACTCTAGATATCGCCATTTGAAGTTTGCCTCTTATTTGGTCCAGACCGGAGTCTCCGGTCTGCCTAGACCGGAGTCTCCAGTGTGGTCCGGAGTTTCCGGATGTGTCTCCGGTGGTGACTTCAGAATCAGGGCTGGGACATACTGTATGGGGGTCCGGAGCCAGGTCCGGAGGCTACCCTGGAGTCTCCGGTGTTTCCTCAGTCCGGAGTCTCCGGTGTTGGAAGACCGGAGTCTCCGGTCTTATTGGGTCTTGGATGGCCCAGGTCATTCAGATGGGCAATCCGGAGGCTGGTCCGGAGTTTGGGCCAGAATCTCTGGTGTAGACCGGAGTCTCCGGTGTAGACCGGAGTCCCCGGTCTGACTTTTCCCCGACGGGCAGAAAACGGTCAGAAATCTGTGGGCCTATAAAAAGGGGCCCTTCTTCCCCAATGCAACCGCTCGAGTTTCACAGGCTTTCTCCTCCATTCTTGACCCTCTTGAGCTTGCTCCCCCTTCAATCCCTCCCTTGATTCTTGCATATACTTTAGGGATTTGAAAGAGGAGATCTAGATCTACAATCCCACCAATCCATCTCTCCTCTAAGTGAGGGGAACATCTTGGGGTCTAGATCTTGGAGTCTTTTGTGGATTTCCTCCATTGTTCTTCCTCTCGTATTCCCCCCCCCCCCCAATTTTGTAGCTTTGGTGGAATTTGGGAGAGAAGGATTTGAGCACTACTTGTGTTCTTGCCATTGCATTTGGTGCATCGGTTTGAGTTCTCCCCGGAGGATTTGGTGAGTGAAAGTTGAGAAGCTTTTTAATCTTGGGTTCTTGGAACCCTAGACGGTTTGTTGGTGTTGCAGGTTGTGGCCTTGGTGGCATTTGTTGGGAGCCTCCAATTAAGTTGTGGAGAAGTGCCCCAACCTTGTGAGAGGTTCCGGTTGCCACCGACAAGTGCACCGATAGTGGAAGCGTGGATCGATCCCATTGGGGTGAGATTCACCGGAGAATAAGGGAGGCCTTTTGTGGCGTTGGTGGTTTGATACCACCCCATATCCAAACGAGACGTACTCCATGTTGGGAGGAACTCGGTAAAATATCGTTGGACCCGCGTGCCTCGGTTATCTCTATACCCGAGCTCTTTACTTATGCACTTTACATTGTGATAGCCTTCGTGCTTGAAGTAATATATATCTTGCTATCACTTTGTTGCTTAGCATATGTTGTTGGTGCACATAGGTGAACCTTAGTTGTTCTAGGTTGTGCTTAACAAAGTAAACACTAGGTTTATTCCGCCTTTGTTGAGCCACTCTAGGAAAAGTTTTAATCGCCTATTCACCCCCCCCCCCTCTAGGAGACATCCGTATCCTTTCAATTGGTATCAAAGCCCGGTCTCTCATTTTAGGCTTCACCGCCTTGAGAGTAAAGATGTCGGCTAGAGGATTAGTGCACAATGACATGTTCATATTCGATGGCACAAATTATGATATTTGGAAAAATCGTATGCTTATTCATTTTCGGGACATGGACCCAAATTTGGAGTGTATTGTAGATATAGGTTTTTCTCCTCCTATGGATTTTAAAAATCTATCGAGTGAGGACGAGGAAAACTTATATCTCGATGGTCAAGCTTCTAATGTGCTTGGTAATGCTTTGAGCTATGTAGTTACCTCCTCAATCATTCCTTTTTGGAGCGCTCATGAGTTATGGACAAAGCTTCAAGATAAATATGTTGTGTCCAACATTATTGAGGATGATTGTGTTGCTTCCACTTCTGGTCGAGATGAGTTCTCATCCTCTACCACTTCACCAACATGCGACTTTTCACAAGGTAATGATATGGTGAGTGGTGATAGAAATTGCAATATAGATAGTGTGTTCACTATTTGTAATCCCTCATATCTATCTAGTTGCAATGATCTATCTTTGGACCTTAACACTTCTAGCTCTCAAAATTCCTCACATGCTTGTGTTAATAGTCCTTGCATATCATGTAGAAATGACTTTAATAAATCTCATGATGATATGCTCATGCTGTCTTGTTGCCATGATAAAAAATGCTTCTATTTCCTCTAGTGCTTGTGTTTCTAACCATGTAGAGGAAAATGAAGATTATATGGGCCAAGACAAGGTCTTGAAGAGAGCTACAAGTGCAATCTCATCATCACCTTCCTCCGATTCTCACATATGTCTTATGGCTAAGGGAACAAAGGTAACCTCTTTGAATCCCATTGTATCTCATGATGATGATGAGGTTGAGAGTGATAATGATGATTATAGAGGTAAGTATGATATTACCTCTATTAAGAAAATGGGCGAGGTTGTCTATAACGCTCTCTTCAAAAATAAAATTGCTTCCTCCAACTTTCTTGAAATCTTAAATTGTGCCATAGAAGGCAATGATATTATTGAGGAGCAAGAAAACTTAATTGATGAAACGTTTGCACTTGAGTGTGAGTATGCTAATTAAGTTGCACAACTAAAGGACTCCCTTGAAGAATAACAAACCACCAAATAATCTCTTGAGGAGACTTTTACTCTAGAATTATATAGAGTAAAGGAATACCATGATAGAGAACTTGCGATGGAAAACTCCTTCAAGATTAAAAATGATGAACTTGAAGGTGCTTATGCTAAACTCCTTGAGGATTTTGAGCACCTCAAAAATGGCTCTAGGGTCATCAAGGGTGAGCTCATCAAACTCACCGAGTCACATGAGCAACTTAAAGCTTCATATTCAAAAGAGCTTGCCAAGTTGCCCTCACCTCTTGCTAATAATGATGATGCTTGTGCCACTAACTCCATTTATTGTGAAGCATCTATTTTGAAGTAGAATGTTGAGCTAAAGGCTCAACTTGCTTTGCTAACTAGCAACTATGGGAAATTAGAAGAAAGTCATGTTAAGCTCTCAAGCTCGCATGTGGATCTCCTTGTCTCCCATGGTAGGCTAAAGTTGGCTCATGAGGCCATCATGTCAAAGGTAACATCTAGTGGGCCTCATGTGTACATTAGCACTATATCTACTCCAAATGTTATATTTCCATGTGCTAGTCCTTGTAATTCATCCTCTCACAACCATGCTATATCTCGTGATGAATTACATTCCGTGCCTTGTTGCTCTAACAATGTAGCATCTACTTCCTCTAGTACTTTTATTGAAACTAACCATGTAGAGGAAATCAAAAGGCTCAAGGCTCAAGTCATTTCTTTGAAGAATGACTTAAAAAAGGGTCATCAAGGGAAGGTCACACTCAACAAAATCTTGAGTGTGCAAAAATCCCCCAATGACAAGGGTGGGCTTGGATTCAACTCCAATGTCAAGAACAAGTCCACTATCAAGTTGAAGCACAAGGACAAAAAGAAGAATGGCCAAGATCAAGTCAAGAATCCGGCCAACATTGTTTGCTTCAAGTGCAAGGAAGAAGGGCACCATGTTAGATCTTGCCCTTTGAAGAAAAAGCCTCTTAGTGTGAAGCAACAAGGGAAGCGGCCTCAAGCTCCACCTAAAGTCATTAATGGGCCTCTTCCTAAGAGGACTACTCGAGCTCTTCCTCGAGTTGTGGATTCACCTAAGAAGAAAGATGGCAAGAGAAGAACTTGCTACATATGTCGTGCAAAGGGGCATATTTCTTCCTCATGCACTATTGGTATCTCCTCATCCAACCATATCATTATTGATGATGCTTATTCTATTTGTAAGGATGATGTTGGCAATGTGTTTTCCAAATTTGTTGGTGCTAAATGTGGGTTCAAGAAAAGAACCATTTGGTTTGCCAAGCCTATTGTGACTAACCTCTTAGGACCCAACTTGGTTGGGGACCAACAAGCAAAAACTTGATCAATAGGTATTGATGGAGGGCATTGGAGACTTGGTTACATTATGAAGAATTGAGGGATCTCCATCAATTATTTGTGTCAAGCCCAGCCATTTGGATTATCATGATTATGTTATATATCCAATGTTCCTCCTTGCGGTAACATATGCTTAACTCATTACATTGAAAGTTACTCGCCCCCTTGTGCATGTGCTGGTTTTGTATCTTCCATGCTTTTGTATATGTTATGCTTTCCACTTAATTATCTTGAGATATCAAGTATATTTGTATATGATTAAGTGGCACACCATGTATGTGTGTTTCTTGTATTGGAGCCTTAATTGATTATATTTGGTTCTTATTTGGCTCTTGTGAGAGATTAATGGATTATCCCATTTTGGGGGAGTGTTATGCTTGGGAATTCCACAATCCTAAAAATGTGTATACATGAGGAATACCACCTAGTATTTATATTGGATTATTGTCTAGTCTCTATGTGGTATAATTCTCATGAGAAATTTAAGTTTGTAATGTCCATTAATTATCTCTATTTGTATCTTTTTGCCTCGTGTTGATTTTATGGTGGTATCACATTATGGGGGAGTCATATGATTAGTGCATATTACAAATTCTGGAAAATGTGAATATTCGAGGTTGTGTCACTTAGAATTGGTAGTGACGATTATCTAGCACCTATGTGACACATTTTCTCATACAATTTCCAATTTGCTTGAATGGGTTTATTGATCTTATTTTGGATCTTGTATATGAGAATGTTTCTTGGTATGTGTTGCCTCATATTTAGATATATATATCCTCATGGAAACCATTTGCTTCAAGTTACTCTAATCACTAGTGATTGTGTGACTATTGGAAGCTACCAAGAATCTTGTTCGAAGTATCATGCTTAATTTCTTCTATTTAGTTATATGCTTCATGTGACTATGATCTTGGATATCCATGCAAGCTACCTTGGGAAAATTATTCCCAATATTTCTTGTCCTTGGACAATGAGTACCCAACTTATGGTAGAATTTATTGATCATATTCACTTTGGCCCTTGCTTAATTTTATCCTATCTTTGGCCAAGAAAATGTTTTGTGTTGTCTCCCAAGCCTTCCTTGCTTCTTGTGGATCTTCTTATTTTATTGATATCCTCTTGTGTTTTACTTATTGTAGGTACTAGTGATGATCCCATTTGTGTGCATTGTGCATTTAAAAGGAAAATCCTACATAATGTACTATCTATGGGGGAGCTCTCCTACATTATTTAGAACAATCATATTTATGCTTCTTTGTTTGGTCCATATCGGGTTTTATGTTCTTGGACGTTTAATCTTTTCGTTTTGGTATTTTGTGCCATCATGAAAAATTTGGAGAGGTTGGTTTACTTGTTGGAACCTTACTCTTTGTGGGAGTTGGTTTTGTCTCATTCCTTGTTTCACATTTTGACCATTTTAGAATGAGGTAAATCCTTGAGCATTTGTATTTTTATATATCTTTTGCTCCTTGACTTTTTCCTAGTTCATTTGTTGAACTTGTGATCTTTCATATGTTGAATTGGTTCTTTGATACATTTTGGACATCGTTTGTCATGTCACACTCTTGTGTGTGCAATCTCGATTTACTTGGTGTTTTTGTTCAAATTGTATCTCCTTTTTGGTTCTTGAAAGATTTATGCATGCATATTTACTATATGTTTATATTATGGCATGCTTGCTTTCTTTGATCCAATATATAAGGGAAACTCCACCAAATCCCATTGGCTAAGTTGTGCATGAAATTCAATTTCATATCAATATGCACATAATTATGGGGAGTCTCTCCTATGTATTGTAGTTGCACTAACTACTTTGGACCCAATAAGTTTGGGGACCATTTTGTAAATAAATGTGTTTTAGGTACATTGGAGATATATTGGATGCTCGTCTCTCAAATCTTGAAGAAGTGGTGCATTAATGAAAATTGGAGGCAAGCTATAGGACGATCAATGAATTCATATCCTCTGCATTCTACCAATTATATCTCGGTAAAAATTATCTCTTTATCATGCATATTTATATTGCTTCCAACCTTTTGTAGGTTGCATCTTGGCATGAATTTTTGTTATTGTATCTATTGTTGTATCTCTAGCCTTGGTTTAAGAGAACTCTCTATTGTAAATTTGTATAAGTTGAGATGAGTACATATAATTGGGACTATACAAGCATGATCCACCAATCCCAAATATGTCAATCTAGCAATTTATTGCCTATGTTGTCCTCAACTTCTCTCATGTGCAATAGTGAAATTTTGCTAGTTGATTTCTCCTTGTGATACTTGTTGCCTTTCTCCATATATTCCAACTTTCTCATTTTCCCTTGGTGATAGTTGTAATGTATGGGGTGTGTTGGTTGTTGAAGCTCATCGATGTACAATAATATATTTGAGCCTTTTGGCCATGCTTTCAAGAAAAATCTTATTGATATTGTCATGACTTCATTTTGGATATCTTTCTCTATTGATTTTAAGTATCTACTTCGTGTGTACATGTTTCTTTGTGGATCAATATCTTTGCAAGATTGTCTACTTAGAAACTTATACACATGAAAGAGGTTACTCAATTTTTTCTTGATATCTTCCTTGTTTCGTGTGTGTTGTATGGTCATACTAAGAAATATCATTCATTGAAGACTATGTGGATACGCAATGATCATCCTTGTACTAGTCTTATAATATGCTTTGTCATGCATCTCACACATCCTTGTGGTTGAGCCCGCTAATATGTTGTATCTTACTTATTGCTCAACCATTTGTTTCTTGCAAATTTTATGCCATGGTATTTGCTCATTTGCACAAAGCTGTTTTATAAGTAAAATAGAGGAAGTGAGGATTCCATGTTGTGCACCATTTTATTGCCAACATACTTGTGTAGTATTTGATATTGGCGCTACCATTTTATTTGTTAAATTCCTTATATAAACCCTCTCAAATGGATTCTCATCAATTACCAAAATGGGGGAGATTAAAAGAACATGTGGGCCCCCATGTGTGGTTTTGGTAATTAATGACAATCTCTATGGACTAATGCTTGTATCAAGTTGTACTTGTAGGAATTGTCCATAGGCAATGCTTGAACCATATGTTGGCTTCAAGGTTTGGAGAAGAAGAAAGTGAAGAGGATCAAGTGGTGACCAAGGCGTTCAAAGAGTGATCCACAGATTGGTCATGTGAGAGTTAAACCTATGAAGATCACATGCTTAAATCTTGACATCCTCGGTGATCATGGATCGATGAAGACAAGGTCAAAGTAAAGGTTTCCCCATGTTGTATGGGGGAGTAACTTGCAAGTCTTCATCAAGCGAGTGCGTGCAAGAGCAATCAAGAAAGGTGTTCCATCTTGAGAAGGACAAGATCGTATACATCAAGATCAAGTGGAATATGCACAAGGCAAAGGTATGATATTGATAGGGTTTCTTTCTTACCGGTCTCGTGGTGGTAGTTGGGGAGACCGGTTTATAGGATAGACAACCGTACTATCAAGAGGGGCTCTCAAGTGAGTAACTCGATCATATCTTTCAAAGAGAGCTCAAACCTTTGCATACTTAGCATCATCCTTTCTTGGTTGGATCTTATCCATGTGAGGTTCTAGAGCTTGTGGTAATATTCATAACAAGCTCTAGTTCATCAAAAACAGATTTCCCTTTTATATCATATTGCGTTTTTGATCTTTGAGGTTTTACGGTTTCTCACCAAGAGAGGTATATCACATTATAATACATGAAATGTTCTCTCTTGGTGGTATCCAATATTTCCACTTTTTGTTGGATAGCCCTTGTTGTCCTCTTTCCAACAAAATTGGTTTCAGGTCAATCGAAGTTTCCAAACTCTAGATATCGCCATTTGAAGTTTGCCTCTTATTTGGTCCAGACCGGAGTCTCCGGTCTGCCTAGACCGGAGTCTCCAGTGTGGTCCGGAGTTTCCGGATGTGTCTCCGGTGGTGACTTCAGAATCAGGGCTGGGACATACTGTATGGGGGTCCGGAGCCAGGTCCGGAGGCTACCCTGGAGTCTCCGGTGTTTCCTCAGTCCGGAGTCTCCGGTGTTGGAAGACCGGAGTCTCCGGTCTTATTGGGTCTTGGATGGCCCAGGTCATTCAGATGGGCAATCCGGAGGCTGGTCCGGAGTTTGGGCCAGAATCTCTGGTGTAGACCGGAGTCTCCGGTGTAGACCGGAGTCCCCGGTCTGACTTTTCCCCGACGGGCAGAAAACGGTCAGAAATCTGTGGGCCTATAAAAAGGGGCCCTTCTTCCCCAATGCAACCGCTCGAGTTTCACAGGCTTTCTCCTCCATTCTTGACCCTCTTGAGCTTGCTCCCCCTTCAATCCCTCCCTTGATTCTTGCATATACTTTAGGGATTTGAAAGAGGAGATCTAGATCTACAATCCCACCAATCCATCTCTCCTCTAAGTGAGGGGAACATCTTGGGGTCTAGATCTTGGAGTCTTTTGTGGATTTCCTCCATTGTTCTTCCTCTCGTATTCCCCCCCCCCCCAAGATTTTGTAGCTTTGGTGGAATTTGGGAGAGAAGGATTTGAGCACTACTTGTGTTCTTGCCATTGCATTTGGTGCATCGGTTTGAGTTCTCCCCGGAGGATTTGGTGAGTGAAAGTTGAGAAGCTTTTTAATCTTGGGTTCTTGGAACCCTAGACGGTTTGTTGGTGTTGCAGGTTGTGGCCTTGGTGGCATTTGTTGGGAGCCTCCAATTAAGTTGTGGAGAAGTGCCCCAACCTTGTGAGAGGTTCCGGTTGCCACCGACAAGTGCACCGATAGTGGAAGCGTGGATCGATCCCATTGGGGTGAGATTCACCGGAGAATAAGGGAGGCCTTTTGTGGCGTTGGTGGTTTGATACCACCCCATATCCAAACGAGACGTACTCCATGTTGGGAGGAACTCAGTAAAATATCGTTGGACCCGCGTGCCTCGGTTATCTCTATACCCGAGCTCTTTACTTATGCACTTTACATTGTGATAGCCTTCGTGCTTGAAGTAATATATATCTTGCTATCACTTTGTTGCTTAGCATATGTTGTTGGTGCACATAGGTGAACCTTAGTTGTTCTAGGTTGTGCTTAACAAAGTAAACACTAGGTTTATTCCGCCTTTGTTGAGCCACTCTAGGAAAAGTTTTAATCGCCTATTCACCCCCCCCCCTCTAGGAGACATCCGTATCCTTTCAGCCGGCCACATGAAGTGGAGTTGGGGGAGGACCCCCTCCCCCTTGGCGCCTCCCCACCTATAAAAGGAGGGGTAGGGCGCCCCCCTTGGACACACAAGAAACCCTAGGTTGGCCGCCGCCCCCCTCTCTAGTTGCGGCCAATCTAGATCTCCTCTAAACCGCTACCAACTAGTTAAACCCTAATTGCTAGCTACCTCTAAACCTCGACCTCTAAACCCTAGATCGCCGGGGCTCCCTCTACTCCACCATACCCGCTCCGGCTTAGGCGAAGCCCTGCGGGATCTCCCCTCTACTTCCGACACCACGCCGTCATGCTGCCGGAATCGCGAGGAGAGAACTACAACCTCCGCTTCCTGCTGGAACAAGGGAGAGGAAGGTCTTCATCGAGTACCGTACGTGTGACTGACTGCGGGAGCGCTGCCGGAACGCGGCGCTGGAAGGATCGTCTACGCGATCTTGAGATCGGCAAGTGAACGACTACATCACCCACGAGAATCTTCTCTCGTTAACCTCTTTGGATCTTCGAGGGTTAGTACTCTATCAACTTTTTGCACTGATCTAGTAGATAGATCTTGGCTTGATCATAGATTAGATCTTGATTGTGTGTTCATGCGATAGAATTTTTTTGTTTTCCATGCTACGAACCCCTACAGGAGTGAGATGATGTGCTCAAATCGAACGGGGGTGGCCTCCTTTTATAGTGCCTAAAGGGGACCGACGGGCGCGGGTGGAGCTCGTCGTGGTCGTCGGCACAGCGTGCTATTGGCATGGGCGATGATAGGGGCGATGCGTTGCCTCCTGACGAAGCTCAACGGCTTGATGGCGCGGCATGGGGCGGTGTTGAACGGTCGGAACGTCATGGCGCTCTGGGTGGGTCCGACGACAAGTTTAATGGCGCACGGGCTGTCCTGGTCGCACGGCAGCGAACGGTGTTGTCTGGCGGGATGTTGGGGTGTTGGCGATCACGTCTGCAAGCGGCGAGGGCGGCGCACGGTCTGTGGGATCGTGTCGCTGATGGCGCACTGGCGCGCTCTGGGCGCGTGCTTGGCGGGTGGTCCAGGGGCTGGCTGCGCTCGGGGCTTGGACAGGGGGTGGCGGTGGACGGTGGAGAATGTCCTATACAAGGTTGGTGAGGCTAGAGCTTCCTCTAGCTCGTTTGCGACATGGGGTGACAACGGTGCTCTCTGCATGCTCACCATTAATGGCTATGCTTGCTCACAGTGGTGCTAAAGCTTGTTAATTGGGCTAGATCATATGCTGAGAGTGTAGTGTGACCTAGAGAGGGAACAAGTTAGGCCAAATTCACTGCTCACAATAGTGTTTGATGTTTTGTTGTTTGCTGATCACAAGGTGTTTGATGAAATGGCTGAAAGAAATTCAAATTTAAATTTTGGATTCAAACTTGGTGGGTTTGCTAGTTACATACTAGGGAGTATCTGGTTAGTTGGATTGGTCAAGGGGCACTGGTTTGGTTGGGTTTTGAAAAGGTGTGATCTTCACATATGATAAAGATTCAGTTTTAAATTGTCATTTGAATGGGGTTGCTAAATGTTTCTATAAGTTTGAAAGGTGGGCTTTGATTCACTTTTACTTGGTCTTGCAAGGGTTGAAAAGAATTGAAAAAGTTTCTGTTTGAAATCTTGGACTACAAACACTCAAAGTGACCTAGTGAGCAAGATTGGCAAAACTGACCATTTGCCTTATTTGATTTGTTTTTGATTTTCTCTTGATTTGTTTCCGCTTGAAAATGTTTTAGATGATGTTATTTTCATCTTTAAACCATTCCTTGCTATTTAGGTTAATCACACAAGTCTATTCATGCATTCATTCAATCATCACATACACACATGCATTCATTTGGTTTTTATTTAATCCAAGTTTTTGTTAACCCTAATTTTAGTGATTAGAGTTTGATAAGCATGATCAATATTTTTGGGATGTTACAGGACAATCTGAAATAACCCAAATTGGGTCATGACACGCTGTGGCTGGTGATACTCAACATCCCACATGCACACCATGGGGCGACGCATTAGCAACAGACGAGATTCTCTGAAGCAATTAGGGTTAAGGCGATAGTCCTCTGGAACACCAAAGCGGTCCCCATATGTCTTCCACGTCACCTGCAACATACCACACTCATGTCAAGTTCAAAGATTATAAGTTCAAGACATATAATTGACCGCACCCGAGGAAATTACCTGATCCATGGTGATCGTGTCAAACTCGTTGGTGTACCTCTTGTACGCCTCCACTGGGTCCGTTGGCGGTCGGATACCACATCCCACTTGTAAGCCCACGTGGGGAGAAGGTCGTCGTTGCCGTTATCAATATAAGTATTGAATGTCAACAATTTCGGCCGTCAAATGGGGAAGCGTTCCCAGCTCCACACCGAAAGAAGGAGCAAACAACCACCAATCCCTGAATCGGTGGCGCTCATAAGACAAGCATCATCCAGTTGCAGATGAAGTGAACAACCATTTGGTAAGAATATATTTTTTAGGTAATATAGAAATATACAATAACATCTGTAAAGATCTGATTACCTGACGGTACAACCAGGCCAATGCCGCAGAACCCCAACTGAGGGTAGAGTCAAAAGTAAGGAGCAACTTGAGACAATGCCACCAAGCACGATCCCCACTGCTGTCAGGAAAGAGAGTCCTTGTGATGATGTACCACACATACACACGAGTGTATGTCTTGATCGTCTCCTCGTCGGCATCCTCAGGGCAAATCTTGAAATTCTGGATGATCCAACTAAAAGTAGACCCGACAGCGACCCTTAGTCTTTCCCCCTTTGAGTTTATAGCCTCGGGTGGATCCTTCCCTATAAGGTCGACCATCTGCTCACGCCACTCGTCTGAATCCGAGCTTATGCACACAGGGTTTCCCTCGATTGGGAGTGCCAGGATCATGCTCATGTCCTGCAAAGTGACCGTAGTCTCACCGGTCCTAAGGTGAAAAGTGTGTGTCTCCGGCCTCCACCGGTCCACAAGCGCGGTGATCGCATCAGGGTTGAAGGTCGGTATGGACCGAGTGACCATGTGGATAAAGGGGAGGAGTCCTAGCTGCTGGATTTACGGAGTGTACCTCTCATCATAAGGCATCTTGCCGGATGAGACCTCTTGGTACCTAAGTCGAAGGGGATGAAGCTCCTGCAAACATACAATGGCAAATGTTACATTTCCATCTAAACAAACATGGCATCTTGTTCGACTTGCATGGAAGTTTTTAGTACATGTCTCTTCTCCGACATCTTGTAGGCACGGTGTTGAACATCATAGTGAACATTGTTTAGAAGGGGGTTTAGAGACATCCTACATATTCAAAACAATAGAGAGAATAAGAACAATTACAAAATGTCCATCTTATTCCAACTATAGTTGTCACATATAGTTCTAGCATCTAGCATCTAGTTCTACCCTACTCTACCTATAATTCTAACATGAACAAAAACATCATCCTACTCTACCTATAGTTCTAGCATCTAGAGTTGTAGGCTAAATCAACCAACTAAAGTTCTACCATATACTTGTATGCTAAATCAAAACACCTATATGTAAGCTAAATCAAAACACCAACTAGAGTTTCAACCATATGTCCTAAAATGGAATTGCAAATATGAACAAAACACCTAACATATACTTGTAAGCTAAATCAACCAACTTGAGTTCGACCAATGAGTACTATGCCATATCTAAACCTAAATATCAAATAAGCATTGCAATGATTCATATAAATTTCAATATCCAATAGAATCTAGGGTTTCACCCGATTTTACAAATAGAGGATAAATTGGAAGAAATTTGTGGATGAAATTGCTAGGATATGGGAGAGAATACCTGGGGAGGGATTGGGAAGGAAGTTTCTTGGAGTATTCCTTCAAATCTAGTCGATTTGAGTGGGGGAGCGTCGAGCCACCGCCGGCCTTCTGTGTGCGAGGTAGGGAGAGGAATGATGCTGGATCGGGGAGGGCTGGCGCCGCGCTGGTATAAGACCTAATGTGCGGCGCCACGCGCGCCGGCGCTGCACTACACATTGCGACACCACACGGCCTGGCGCCGCACTAGCGGTAAAGGGGCCCACGAGGCCACGGGCGAGCCACGCTGACAGGTGCGCGACGCCACGCCTCATGGCGCCGCTCTTCAGAGTGCGGCGCCAGTGTCTACGACGTTGCAAAAGGGTTAGTGGAGTAGATTTCCTTTGTCTAGAGTTCATTTCGTGAATTTGTTATTTTTATGGGTTATTTTTGTCTAAATCGCCGATGCATGCCACCCTATATTTTGTTAGACATTTGAGAGATTCAAACTTTCGGTTATTGGTCAAGTAGAGCATATGCATAGATTCCTCCATGAATTATATACTCGCTCCGTCCCAATCTCAATTTTGATCACACTACTTAATGTTTGATCAAGTTTTTAGAAAAAAATATTAATATTATAATGCATAATTTATACTTTTTTATATATCATGAAACATATTTTTATATGATATCTATATAATATAATAATTCTTTTTTTTGCGGGTGCTAATATAATAATTCTTGATAGTTTTTCTAAATGTTTGGTCAAACTTTATATGCTTAACTTCTGAAAAAAGTTATAGGCTTTAAGCCTTGGGATGGAGGACGTATGCAAATCTAAATAAAATTGTGAAAAATAATTTAAGATGGAGAGAGTAGCTATATGCTCCGGTATTCTGCTCGGAGCAGGCAAAATAGAGGTAGGACGAGTGATGATAGCGTTAATTCTGCATTTCCCATCTTGAGCCGAGTTTCCCCAACTCTCTAGACAGCACAAACAGGGCAGGTACACCCGCAGCCAAGAGAATGGCATCCGACCGTCTCCAGTCCAAGTCCCGTGACGCACGGTCGGGTACACCGCAAATCATTTCCCTTGCCGGCGCGGCCCGCGTGTCATGCTGCCCAACCAGCTTCCACGAGAAAATAAATAATCCACACAAATATCCAATTGGCCCCTCTACTAGGAGCGCACATGGTCCCACCCGTCACTCGCACTACCGCCGGGTAGCGGCAGGCGAGGCATGCGGCCTGGTCGGGTCAGTGTGAGGAGGACCGGCCTGGTCAGTCTCCCTTCGGGGCCCAACAGGGAAGATTCGCCGCGTGCGGGTCCCACGGTCAATTCCCTCGCTCCAGCAGTACAGAGTGTAGACACGAGATGCCGGCCGGTCACGCACAGTGGCCGCGTCGTCCGGTCTCGCCGTTGGGTAGGCGCGGTCCATGGGGTGCAATCTGGCCACTGGGGACCGTTGCACGCCGGCGTGTTTCGGCTTTAAAAATCTGGGTCGAGGGCTGGAAAGCCAAAAGAGAAAAAGAAGATCGCACGTGCTTTGCTCGCGGTCGCGGAACAGTTCTGGTATATGCCCATGGACTAGTCATTTTGTATTTGTATATATTCCATTCGAAATATATCGCCAAAAAGAATTCCATTCGAAATATATCGCCAAACAGAAGTGTTGTCCACAAATCGTATAGAGAACATCGCGTGCACATCGATTTCGCTAGAACTGCGTAGGCTTCCTCGTTGAACGCGTGTTCTTGTTGACACGTTGGAACCTCAATCTACATGCATGGTGTCAATGAGGCAATGATTTTGTTTGTGAGTTGTGTTAAACAATGATTTGTTGAGGAGTAGAATATTATAAACCGGATTGTAAGAGTAAAAATATATAATTAGATTGTACAACATGCTTATCATTTTCTTCATTTTTTGGTTGGATTTAGGACTTAAAATTATATTTTGGAAATCCCGCTCGGATACTTATATCACCTGCACACAGCGGAAGACCCAGAAATTGAAGTTAGCTAGGGCGAAAAAAGGTCTAAATTTTTAGGCATAAAGTCCATTCAACAGAATAAATGGTACATATAATTATTGGTTTTCAAAGATCGGTTAAATACAAAACTAAGACGGTGTTTGTTTTCAAATATACTTTGAATTTAGTAACTTGGACTTCTTTCCATCTTGGAACACTTGTTGGCTGTTGATGTATGTGGCACCAAAATTAAAAGCGAAATCTACACCGTATAATTATTTTTATGAGATCTTAGCTTTGATGGACGACCATGTCACCTAGCACGGCAACGCCATATGTAGGTCGAGTAGTGCATGCATTGGTGATTTATTTCATGAGGAGGAGGAGTGCGATGCAAGTTGCGATCAATATTTGTTTTAGCGAACGACCGTTCTTAGCAAGTCACGCATGTGAGACACTGGTTGATAGGACTTTTCACTTCAGCACAGACGGCCAACCTATGCCTACTTTGGTTTTGTTCTCGCCCCATACTCCGTCCTTGGACAAAAACTTCCATCGATCTATCCATGAGACCACATAAGCAAAGTAGGGCGGTACCCTGCCCTGTCATGAGAGACCTAGGGTGACCCCTGTTGAAGTATATAAGTGGATTGCACTAGCCCTTTTCATCAGTTCGGACTTTTCAGTTGTGTTGACTAGTGCATGGAGCTTGACATGGTATCAAAGCCTAAGGTCTCGAGTTCGAGTCCAGACTTTCGCAATTTATTCTAAAATTGCTGTAGACTTCTATGTGTCCACGTATAGGCCTCTTGAGGCATACGTGAGTTTCGCGCGCCGTCGCTCTCTTCCGGTTGCACGTGCTGACTTGTCCCCGTCACACGTGAGAGGGGGTGTTAAAGTGTATAAGTGGATTGCACTAGCCCTTTCCATCAGTTGGGACTTTTGGTTGCGTTGGCTAGTGCATGAAGCTTGACAACCCCTGCTCGCCCCTATGGTGGGTCTGCAACTGCCTGCGGGGCGCATGAGAACTTAGCAGAGGCACACATTCATAGAGGGAAATGACAACATTGAACAAGAGATCGGCAAGTGGAAACAAGTCATTCTTTATTTGTTTGAGAATCGGGGTTACAAGTGGATCTCCTACATCATTCTTGTCTCGATGTTATATTTATATGGTGATGAAGAGAGAATAAAGATTTTCCAATTCTACCCTTGCCTTTTGCGGATTTAAGGTGGGGCATCCTAGTCATTTCCTCTCAATGGGTGCATCTACATGGAATATAACCTAGAATCCTCTCAGTAAGTGGAAGTTCAATGGGGTGACATGGAGGGACTTGAAACTGTTAGGAAATGGATTAGGTGATGCTTCATCACGAAGACCCGATGGACACCTTGTGATGTTCATTGAAGTTATCGATTTAGGTGTGTCCCTTTGGAAGGTGGAAGATGCGGAATCCAGATTGGATTTTTCCTGTCCTAGTAGATGACAACATACTATACCAAGATGCAACGAGAGGATGACCTAGAATAACGAGAAAGAATATATGCAAATAATAAAAAGAATGATAAATCTATACATGTATGCTATTCAGATGAGTAACAATATGCTTTCATAGTGCATATATGATTATTCGAGCAAATGAAATATGCCATTGACTACAGAAAAATGGTCAACAAATGATATCTAAAATACGAAGCAATTAAGCTTTGGGTTCTATTCTCAACCAATAAGGAGGGAACAAAGTTTGTAAGAACCATCATGGAGGTAACGACATCAATGGGTGATCCCCTTAATTGGAACCATTGTTTCGCAAGAAAATAGTGTCTTGAACTAGAAATTACCTTAATATAACGATAACCAAGTAACTAAGCCTAGCTTTCTAAAAAATTTAAGTAAGGCTAGCTTACTTGGTGTGAGTAGAGTTTTGTTTTGCGAATATAGGATGTTTGGTGCGAGTAGTTGATGCACAACATTGCCACATGGTCAAAATTCTGATTCTTATTTGTGTCAAACTTCATGCACTAGCCAACGCAACCAAAAGTCCGAACTGATGGAAAGAGCTAGTGCAATCCACTTATACACTTCAACAAGAAAACCAACATGAATTGACATGATTTTGGTCCAATTTGCAGTTGATGGTATTCCTTTTTCTTGCGAGAAGTTGATGATATTCCTTCTGCTAAACTCTTTTTATACTTTAGTGTGAGGCAATAATTGTAAGAATAGTATTTTTTGTTAGAAAAAATAAAGTTACGATCCATATTAATGAGCTCAACTTAATCTAGATTCATATAAATCTAGTTAAGTATTTAGACTAGATGCATCTAGACAAAGTTGGGGTCATTAATATGGACTAGAGGGAGTATCAAAAACTGGTAGACTAGAAAATATTAAGTTTGGATGCAACTTAATTTTGTTTACTCACTCAAATTATGTCGAATCCATGTTGACTATAGTGTTAACTATAGATGATATGACAATAAATTAGCCGGCAGTCGGCCGTCGTATTGAACTTGCTCTAAGTGCAACTTAATTTTGTCGAATCCATTCATTTTCATTTGGGTTCGGTTCTGCCGGAGTGCCGTGTGCGCTCGTCCGCCGAGAAGCCCGTCACGATCGGAGCAGCTACGCCGTGATGGCTCACTGGTCCACGGTGGACGCGGCGCATGACGAAAGCAGTCTTCCTTCTCCGCGACGCCTCCCTCGCTCGCTCCTCCCTTTCGTCTCGTCCCGTCTCCTCCCTCGCGCATGCTCCAAAAAGCTACCCCCCTCCTCCGCCCACCTTTCCCCTCCTTCCACGCCTAGGGTTCCCCACCTCCTCCTCAGCTCACTCCTCCATGCCTCCACTCCACAAACCCTAGGCCACCGCCTGACCTCGTGCTCCTCCCCGCCGCCGCCGACATGGCCTCCGCCGTCGCCGGAGACGGGGACGACTACACCTTCGCGGCGGAGTACGACGGCCCGCCGCTCCCCTACTCCCTCCCGCGCGCCATCCCGCTCGACCTCTCCCGCATCCCGCTAGCTGCGCTCTCCTCCTCCTCCGACCCCTCCTCCTCGCCGCTCCCCGTCGTGCGGCCCCTCACCCCCTCCTCCCTCTGCTCCGCCATCCACGCCCAACACCAGCAACAGGCGCCGCCTCCTCGCTCCTCCTCCTCCGCGGGCCCCGCGGGGGCCGTCGCCGACTCCCCGACCTCCGTCATCGAGAACCACCACGCCGCCGCGCACCACTCCGCCGAGCTCCCCTCCTCCCCCTCCGACGCCGACGACGACGAGGCGGACGAGGATGCGGGGACGCCGTCGCTTCCCCACCAGCCCACCGTCTCCTTCGCCGAGACCAGCGGCTCCCTCCTCCAGTCCTCCGACGACGAGGAAGACTATGAGGACGACGACGAGGCCCTGCCCCACGCCGCCGCCGCCGCCAGATCCAGCGGCTCCCTCTCCCCGGCGCCTTTCGAGCCCGGGAACCACGCCAAGTCCCGGGGCTGCTACAGGTGCGGGAAGGGGGGCGGCTTCTTTGGCCGCGGGGGCAAGGAGGCCTGCCTCGCCTGCGGCGCGCGGTACTGCGCCGCCTGTGTGCTCCGGGCGATGGGGTCCATGCCCGAGGGCCGCAAGTGCCTCGCCTGCATTGGCCGGCCCGTGGCCGAGTCACGGCGCAATGTGCTCGGCCGAGGCTCACGCGTGCTGCGGCGGTTGCTGAGCTCCGCCGAGGTGGAGCTCGTCATGAGGAGTGAGCGGGAGTGCGCAGCCAACCAGCTGCGGCCGGAGGACGTTTACGTCAACGGGGCCAAGCTGGCACCGGAGGAGCTAGCGGTGCTGCAGGGGTGCCCGTGCCCTCCTTCCAGGCTCAGGCCTGGCTTCTATTGGTACGATAAGGTCTCCGGCTTCTGGGGAAAGGTACGTCAGCCGTCAGATTTTGTTCCGCGATTTTAGGAAGCTATACTGGATGTTGGATGACCTCTATATATAGCCTGTAGTTTGGTCTCACGAGTCTGTTTTAGGCAATCAGTTTGGTTATATTTCCATTAGTGGCTGTCTGGAGAGAGGCGCTTAAATTTTCAAGTGCAAAATCAAATTACTAGGCGCAATCGATTTCCGACAACGGTCTTCTATACCTTATCCAAAAATTTAAAAGAACACCAGTTTTAAAAGAACAGAAGTAAAACTCAAGGGGTTCTGCCCATACACATTGACACTTGCTCATCTTTATTTCAACCATGAATCTGTCGGACCTCTGTTCTCCTAAACTTTCAACCCTTGTGTCTAACTAATGAACACCACCCTCCAAGTAGATGAAATAGAGCTTTCAAATAGGAAAAAGAAACTCAAATCAGATACCCAATGATAGTTTTCAATGCACAAACCCACCAACTTCACAATCCATCATTTGCAAATTTTATGAAAAATAAAAATGAAATCGAAACTCACACTTGGCCTTAGATCCCGAGATAGGAGCTTTCAGCCTCCCACAAACCAGTGTTACCAGTGAAATGGAATTGATAAAGCCTTGATTGACAAGGGAAGCGTGCTAACGACCTATGTTCCACCTTTCTTATCTATAAATGCTAGTACATCTAAGCATTCAACAGAATATTCCAAATTACACAAAGTTATGCTTGTGGTTATTAAAGGTGGAACATAGGTCGTTGGCACTAGGCTCGTTGACCTTGTAAATGGATCAACTGATAGTGAAGTATTACTTCTGTAGGGTAGTTACCTGATATGATGTAGCCGTATATGTTCTGTATTGGATGAAACTCATGAAATTGTATATTTAATTATTCTTGGTCGGAGTCATGAAAGCGAGATCTGGATGGATAGTGCCGCTGAACTTTGATATTGTCGATGTTTAGTTAGCTATTTGGAACATTGATGGGCTTTGTATGATGATTGTTTGAATGAATTAACAAAGTCATAGCAATCATGGTGCTCTGTATTGTGCCTACTTCTCTTATTATAGTCGAGAATGGTATACAGTTGCATGCCAAGGCTGGTGCCGTGGTGCGTGATAGGTCTACAACATGTCAACATTACATAGAAACACGATAGCATGTTAAGAAAACTACAACATTGTAAATAGTAATATTGAAGATGTGCGGTGTCTGGGTGCAATAGCTTGTGCTGACTTGTTAGTTGTTATTTTGGGGAAGATGAAATTTTAAGTTAGAAAGTGTCACGCTTTTATTCTGCACATGCTTATTCGAGAATTTCAATCTTTTCATGATTATTTGGCTTGCATCTTCTCATAAATGTTAATGATATATATCACCCACAGCTCTGCTCTTCAGCTTTTTTTCGATAATGTTCCAGGAGGGACACAAGCCCCATTGCATAATAAGCCCAAATCTGAATGTTGGAGGTATTTTAGATGAAAAGGCGAGCAATGGAAACACTGGAATCATGGTAAATGGACGTGAGATTACAAAATCTGAGCTGCAAATGCTTAAGGTATGGAATTAATTTACTCCTACCTAAATTTGAGATTCTTGAGTTGCATTTTACTTACCTATCTCTCTGTTTTCAGTTGGCCGGAGTTCAGTGTGCTGGGAAACCTCACTTTTGGCTGAATGCTGATGGGACCTACCAAGAGGAAGGCCAAAAAACAGTGAAAGGGAAGATTTGGGATAAGGTAGTTCTGGAGTTCATCTTTTCTTAGATGACCTATACTTTGTTATGAGAAATCTGACAAAAGTTACATTTGTTGCATTTTTCACCAGCCCATAGTGAAACTACTTAGTCCAGTCCTGTCATTGCCAACTCCTAACAAAGCGAATAATCAATGTGGTGAAGAGGCTGTTAATTCAGGAAATCGACCTGAGTACTTGGAGCAAAGGACGATCCAGAAGCTTTTGTTGGTTGGATCAGGGACCAGCACCATACTCAAACAGGTACAATATGTCTATTGACTTCTATTATGTTGTTGTTAATGAACAGATGAGTTGACCCCAGCTGCATTAAGTACACTAGTCAATTACCAGTGTTCACATTGGAACATTAGTCTTAAGGTTTACATTCCATATACGAAATTACTTTATCTTCTGTAATGTCAAATGCCATTTGCAATATTAACGTGGGATTGTAGGCTAGCAATTAATTCTGAATCTATCAAATCTCAGGCTAAATTCTCTTACAAGAGCAAACCATTTTCGATGGATGAGTGTGAAGATCTCAAACTTATCATACAAAGTAACATATATTGCTACATTGGTATACTTCTTGAAGGCCGTGAACGGTTTGAAGAGGAAGTTTTAGCTGATAGAAGAAGAAACTACCAAGATGATCCTTCTAGCTCTGGTATGATCATGGTTATCTGCCATTTGTTCTGCTGCATAATAAACAGTCTTTTTTCGTAACTTAACACCACATAGTCTTAGAATTCAAGGGGTTTCCTATTATTTACGTTTGTAAAGCAACTGAACCAAGCAAAAGACTTCAACATTTTATTAGAACTGACATCCGCTTGTTTTCACAGGGCATTGTGAATCTGGGTTCTGTGATGAAGTTACTGAGTACTCCATTGTCCCGCGTTTGAAAGCGTTTTCTGATTGGATTCTAAAAGCCATGGCTTTAGGTAATCTTGAAGACATTTTCCCTGCAGCTAGCCGTGAATATGCGCCGCTGGTTGAGGAACTATGGAAAGATCCTGCTATTCAAGCTACTTATAAACGAAGTAGTGAACTGCCGTTCCTTCCGTCTGCTGCCAGTTACTTCCTTGACAGGGTACTATTTTTGTTATATTGATTCTTTTTTTTAACATGGTTTGTTGGTTTGATTGAGTCGTGCAGCAGTGGTTATTCATCCTTTAACGTTGTGGCATTTGAAATGATCAGGTGGTTGATATTTCTCGAACAGAATATGAGCTGTGTGATATGGATATCCTCTATGCTGATGGAATAACATCATCAGATGGATTAGCATCTACAGATATCTCTTTTGCGCAGTTGGCTTTGGATGCGCGGGTTGTTGATGAGCCTGATCCGCAGGACACAATGCTAAGGTTGGTCTTCTCACAAAAGGCAGCAGTGATCTGATATTTGCTTATGTTATTTGTAGTTTTTCCATAGGTTTCATTGTTTCAGTCTACCATTACCTAATTGTATAAGAAAAACAAAACACATATATGTTAAGAGTTCTTGATGTATGTCTATGATCTCATGAGGTACTTCACATCGTATTTTGTTAACCGTCTATAGAGATGGAAAACGCACATGTACATTTAGTATCTTGTTCAGCCTAAAACACAATATATTCATTTTCCATTTCTATATTATCTTTACAAACTGTGATAATAATACCCACAATAAAAATTTCTGTTGTTTTCAGATACCAGCTGATCAGAATAAGCAACAAAGGATTGCGGGAGAACAGTAAATGGCTGCAGATGTTCGATGATGTCAGGCTTGTTATCTTCTGTGTTGCGGTTAGTGATTATGACGAATACTACGAGGATGTGAATGGGACCATTGTCAACAAGATGGTAGAGAGCAGACAGCTATTTGAGAGCCTCGCCCTTCATCCAACATTTGAACAGATGGATTTTCTCGTACTCTTGACCAAGTTTGATCTCCTGGAGCAGAAGATAGGCAAATCCCCACTAACTGCATGCGACTGGTTCAGCGAGTTCACCCCGTTGGTAAGCCGCAACCTGATCAACGGAAGCAGCAGCAGAAGCACACGCAGCAGCAGCAACACCGGCGCGTCGCTGGCGCAGATGGCCGCACACTACATAGGCACGAAGTTCAAGCGGCTGTTCCACTCGCTCACGGAGCGCAAGCTTTACGTGTCCTACGTGAACGCCCTGGACCAGGAGTCGGTCCGCTCGGCGATTCGCTACGGCCGGGAGATCGTCAAGTGGGAGGAGGAGAAGCCCGTGTTCAACTCCAGCGAGACGGTGTACAGCTGCGACGAGCCCAGCTCCTACTCTCACTAACTACGGTGAACCTTTGCTTGCGTGTCACGAAGACGAAGACGAAGAAGAGGTGTAAATAGTTGTGCATTTTCCTCTCCCTGGCGATGACGACCTTTTGTTAGAGCTTTGCCCATTTTCGTCCTTTTCTTTCTTCTTAGCTGATCATCGGCTTGTATTGTATGGTTTGTTTGTTTATTTGTTCACGAGTACGTAGAATGAAGCGCAAGAGGCCTGCCTGATTTACGATTCTTGTATGTATTGATTATCATCTGATTTATATGGTGAGCAGATCGCCAGCATGTTCTATTTGTTATACCGTACAAGTTGTGTGCTTGTCAGCGTCTGAACAAAGTAGGAAAGAAAGAGCGTAGCTACATCGTCACGTTGTAAATACTACTATTTCATTGGTATTTATGTGCGGAGTAATGCTACAGCTACGGGCAAGTGCTTACGGAATTTCTTTACGGACGAACGTGGAAATCAGGCTAACTGCCGTGGGGATTTTCTAGAACTGTCACTTGTTTTCTCCAATCACATGAGACCACGACGCGTCCGTAAACAGTTTCCGTACGAATGTGTCCGTAGGTGTAAGATTATTGTTATGTGCGTGAGCACGTATAGGTTCGGTGATAATTGATGAGCTTGACGAAACTGTCAAAGTGTCAAGCAGAGGAGGTAAACTGTCGTTTGATTGTGTGCTGCTATAGTTTCTGCGTATATGTTCAGAACTAGTAATGAAGCAAGATGTCCAGCATAGTTTCTGCGTATATATGTCACCAAGCACGACCAGCATCTGCATTATTGCATCCTTGTCATGATGAAATTCATGGATGCTAGCAAGACGAAGTTCTTCAGGATCATGACAGTGGAATTTCAACACCAATGTATGCAGTTAACTAGGCTGTGTTGATTTTATGGATCTTTGAACATCCGGGTACAAGAAATATTAATCCTAGAACAAAAAAATGGGAGTAGGTCAGTAGCAGACAGGCTAGCAGTTTCCAACCCATTAAAAATGCCGAAATTTCAGCAAATAATTTTTCTGCATGAAGCCGGATTGAAACCGGCCCATTTCAGATTCTAGCCCAGAATTGCTCTCCCGATCATGGATTCTTCTGTTTTGTTTGCTAGAAACCGGTAATTCCAATTTATCGGTTATTCTGCAAATGATATTTGCCGCCCGCAGGTAGGGGTGGGCATTCGGTTTTTCGGTTAATTTGGTTCGGTTTTTTGTCCCATGAGCTAGTATCTACGTACAGTAATGGATGACTGAAACTGATGGGGAAATACCAATCGGGGTATACCCACGAAGCGGATTCACCAGCTGGATCGAGCCGACTGAAGCCAAGCCCGGAGCGGGTCGACTCGCCCAATACGGCGAGTGGCGCGTGCTGCACCCAGGCGACTGGCGCCGACTGGAGACCCAAGACGGCGACTCCAATAGAAAGCCCACTAAAGCACTTGTAAACCCTAACTGACTGCATATATAGAGCCACCAAGGACACCCCCAAGGGGTACGTCATATTAGATCTAGTCTCCCCCACCGCCTCCGGCGGCTCCATTGTAAACCAATCTATGATCATATACTGGATTGATAGCAGGACGTAGCGATCCTCCACCGAGGGGACGTGAACCTGGGTACATCGTGTCCCAATCTCGCTCCCGGATTCTCCTACGTCGCCTTGCTCCCTCTACGTAAGCTACCCCCAGTAGCATCTGCCGTGTAATACCACGACAGTTGGCGCCCACCGTGGGACAAGCGACGCTTGGAGGGTGATAATCCTGGCGGGATCTTTCACCAACAACTGTGGCCAGATCGCATATGGTTGGTTCATCCACGTCACACCATCGATTTTATACTCGCCAAGCACCCGAAGAAGCCCGGGACATGCGCGATCGTTCTACATGGCAGCTGAGTTTTCTATTAGATCCCATCTCGCGTTGAATATCTTGCCAGTTTACTATTTTATTTAGATCTAATTTCTACATGTGTATTGGTGTATGCAACGAGCGGACGATTGCTCCGTATCTTGTAAGACGCAGCCTGTTCTGCTGGCCCACGATCGCGCCAAAGCAGTGCGCCAATCCAATACTATAATTACGCCAGTACGGCCGGCCGGCTCAACAGTAATCAAGAGAAAAGGACAAGCGGTGACGAAACACATACATCAGATCAACAAGTGGAATTTCTCCGTTCAAGTATGTTGTGAGTATTATATTTAATCTAATCTGGTATTAATTGATTTTGCATGCGCGAGCACGAAGGAAACAGATCGGCCAGAAAGAATCCATCCATGGCGGTATCTGTCGCTTGGAAAAATTGGCGAAACTACGCCTCATCGATCCGACAAAAATCCGACTCATGCCGCCACGCGACCCGGTTCGCTACGTCCTCTACTTCCGGTTAAACTCTGTCTCGGACGTTTGAGGACTCGTCATCGTGGCCTTGCCATGGCGGTCTTTTCCTCGTGGACTCGTCATGCTTCAGAACTTTGCCTAAACGCGGACACGCTTAAACGCGGACTAGCTAGGCTCGGAGACTTGCCTAAACGCGGACACGCTTAAACGCGGACTCGCTAGGCTCGGAAACGCGCCTGTCGTGGACTCGCCCGCCGCGGGATTGCCATCACGACCTTGCTCATGCAGCTCCGCCGTCGTCGACCTCGCCATAGCGCGACCTCCGTCCGCCGCGTCGACCCCGTGTCCGCCGTGTCAACATCGCCATAACGCGACCTCCGTCCGCCGCGTAGACCCCGTGTCCGCCGTGTCGACTTCGCCACAGCGCGACCTCCGTCCGCCGCGTCGACTTCGCCATAGCGCGACCCCCGTCCGCCGCGTCGACCCCGTGCCCACCACGGCGACTCCTTCTGGCTACGTCGAATGCATACGCCGCGCCTACTAAGGGACATTCATCGCCCGAGTCGCCAGAGAGGGTCGCATGCCATGCTGCATGGGCTCACCACTGGGTGTCTCTTCCCCCCGGGAAAAATCTATTCGCCTTTGTCAACCTTTGAAAGAGCGACTCGCAATGGCCAAGTAGTGCGGACGAGGACTCGCAAACCGAGCCTCGGATCGTCCACGAAAAACGCTAACCGAGAGCCATCATTGGAGTCGCCTTGCTCGACTGGCCTTCCGGGCCAAGACAAATGGCAGTGCTACACAAACAGCACCATGTCCTCCTCAACCTTAGACAGTGCGACTCGCACGGCCAAGTACTGCGGACGAGGACTCGCAAACCGAGCCTCGGATCGTCCAGGAAGAACGCCAAGTTGAGAGCCATCTTTGGAGTCGCCATGCGACTGGCCCCCCGGGCCAAGACGAGAGACTCGCTAACAAAACAGCGTAATCAACATCATCGCGGACTCGCAATCATCACTGACTCGCCACCCTTGGGGACTCTCCCCTCGCGGACTCGCCACCCTTGGGGACTCTCCCCTCGCGGACTCGCCACCCTTGGGGACTCTCCCCTCGCGGACTCCCAATCATCGCGGACTCGCCACCCTTGGGGACTCTCCCCTCGCGGACTCGCAATCATCGCGGACTCGCCACACTCGGGGACTCTCCCCTCGCGGACTCGCAATCATCGCGGACTCGCCACACTCGGGGACTCTCCCCTCGCGGACTCGCAATCATCGCGGACTCGCCACGCTCGGGGACTCTCCCCTCGCGGACTCGCAATCATCACGGACTCGCCACGCTCGGGGACTCTCCCCTCGCGGACTCGCAATCATCACGGACTCGCCGCGCTCGGGGACTCTCCCCTCGCGGACTCGCAATCATCGCGGACTCGCCGCGCTCGAGGACTCGGCGCCCGCCGGTCGCTCGACCTTACCACTCGCCGCGCTCGAGGACTCGGCGCCCGCCGGTCGCTGGACCTCGCCACTCGCCGCGCTCGAGGACTCGGCGCCCGCTGGTCGCTGGACCTCGCCACTCGCCGCGCTCGGGGACTCGGCGCCCGCCGGTCGCTGGACCTCGCCACTCGCCGCGCTCGGGGACTCGGCGCCCGCCGGTCGCTGGACCTCGCCACTCGCCGCGCTCGGGGACTCGGCGCCCGCCGGTCGCTCGACCTCGCCACTCGCCATGTTCGGCAGCAACCACTACTATTTTTAGAATATGCATCTCTAAAGAACCTCAAGTCGCCTCTACAAGCCAACTCGAGCCTCGGGGACTAGTCCTAAGCATGCTGCATGTACGCGTGGTTGCACGACCGCGGCTCGCCCTCTTCGACTCGCCACCGCGGACTCGCCCTCGCGTACTCGACACGCTCGGGGAGTCGCCACCGCGGACTCGCCCTCGCGTACTCGACATGCTCAGGGACTCGCCGCCGCGGACTCGCCTTCACGAAATCAACGCGCTCGGGAACTCGGCGCGCTACAGACAGCGCCACTCGCCGGTTGCCCGACCTCGTCACTTGCCACACGCTCGGGGACTCAGCGCGCTATAGACAGCGCCACTCGCCGATCTCCCAACCTCGCCACTCGACGCGCTCGGGGACTCGACACTTGCCGGTTGCTCGACCTCGCCACTCGACGCGCTCGGGGACTCGGCACTTGCCGGTCGCTCGACCTCGCCATGCTCTAGGATTCGGCACTCGCCGGTCGCTCGACCTTGCCACTCGCCGCGCTGGGGGACTCGACAAGTTCCGCGCTCGGATACTCGTGAAACTGGCGGCTTCACCGACTCCCTGCGTCTTACACCAACTGTCCATCACCGACTGGCTTATGCCGACCGCCTCCCGCTTCACTGTTCTTTTCTCTGTTCAGGAGCTCGTCGCCGATTCGCCACGACCCATCGTCAAGACTCTCCGCGCCCTGCCTCAAGCCCGCGTCGAATCGACAACGCGCTCGGGGACTACTGATGGGGGAATACCAATCGGGGTATACCCACGAAGCGGATTCACCAGCTGGATCGAGCCGACTGAAGCCCGGAGCGGGTCGACTCGCCCAATACGGCGAGTGGCGCGTGCTGCACCCAGGCGACTGGCGCCGACTGGAGGCCCAAGACGGCGACTCCAATAGAAAGCCCACTAAAGCACTTGTAAACCCTAACTGGCTGCATATCCCAAGGGGTACGTCATATTAGATCTAGTCTCCCCCACCGCCTCCGGCGGCTCCATTGTAAACCAATCTATGATCATATACTGGATTGATAGCAGGACGTAGCAATCCTCCACCGAGGGGACGTGAACCTGGGTACATCGTGTGCCAATCTCGCTCCCGGATTCTCCTACGTCGCCTTGCTCCCTCTACGTAAGCTACCCCCAGTAGCATCTGCCGTGCAATACCACGACAGAAACAGAATCACAAATATATTTAGCTTTGTCACGTATATTTTCCGGTTTATACGGTTATTTCGGTTAATAGAGAGTCAAAACCGAATTAATATTTATAAATTCGGTTAATCATAGTTACTAACCAAAATTAGCTTCGGCTAATTCGGGTTCGGTGTATTTGGTTTCGGTTCCGGTTAATTCGGTTTCGGTGTTCGGTTTCGGTTTTTTATGCCCACCCCTACCCGCAGGAGGCGAGGGCAGCTAGAGCCGCACAGGGCGGAAGCCTAGTTGGGCCGGCCCAGTTCACGAGGTTTTTCTTTTTATGTTTTTATGTTTTCTTTTTTGTTTCTTTTTCTTTTTGTTTATGTTTTTAGAAACATCATATTTTTAAAGATGTTCTTTATTTTTTAAAAATATTACGTTTTTCCAAAAAAAAATCATGATTTTTAATTTGGTTCATGATTTTTGAAATTTGATTCTTGATTTTTTTGAATTGGGTTCATGTTTTTTGAAATTTTGTTCAGGTTTTTATTTTTTGGTTCATGGTTTTTGAAATTGGTTCATGATTTTTCTAAAATTGGTTCATTATTTTTCTAATTTAGTTTATGATTTTCGAAAATGGTTCATGACTTTTTTGAAAATGATTCATAATTTTCGGAATTGGTTCATAATTTTAAAAATTTTGTTCATGATTTTTGAATTATTTTTTCTGAAATTTTATTCATAATATTAAAAAATCATCGTCAATATTAAAAAAAATTCGCAGTTCTTAAATCATAATTATTGAGAATATTCAGAGTTTAAATAAAAACACAGAAAAAATAAACATAAAAAGTAAAAAATAAAAAAGGAAACATGGTTACTTGGACCGGCCCATTTATCTGCTTCTTCAGGCGGGACACGCACCTTGTGCCGCCTGCAGGCGGCATATATTACCTCCCATTTCAGATTCTACCCCAGAATTGCTCTCCCCGATAGGGGATTCTTCTGTTTGTTTGCTAGAAACTGGTAATTCCAATTTATCGATTATTCCGCGTTAATAGCGCACGCTAGCGCGGCCACATGTTGTGGGCCGGCACATTAAGCGTTGTTTTCTTTACTTTTTTCTTTTTTTCTTTTACTTCACTTTTCATGATGTTGTGTTTTAAAAATGTTCAATTATAGAAAATGCTTCATTTTGAAAAATGTTTTGAGATTGAAAAGTGTTTCATTTTGAAAAATGTTGTTTAATTTTTAAAAATGTTTGGTTTTGAAAAAAGTTTAGATTTGATGGATTTTGGAAGAAATTATTTGTTTAGATTGAAAAATGGTTATTATAATATTTAAAAAATATCTGATTTTAATAAGTATTAATAGTTCTAAAATACAGATAGTTTTAAAATATATCTAGGTTAGAAAAGAAAAAAAATACGTACCTATTAATGGGACGTGGTTGGAGCGGCCCTGTGTGCCCAATTAACACACGCAAGATAAATGCTTTGAATTTTTTTCCAACCGGGCTAAACTCTTTCTATTAATTACTCAACGAAAATACAAAGTCCACTACACATAAGAAGAAGGGAAAAAGAGGAAGATCTCGAAAAATCCTCTACGGGACAAAAACCAACTACCACCTAAACTCTAGAGAAACTACTATCCACAAGACCAAAATCAACCATAAAAAACCACCAACATCACGCAACTACAAGTTATAACATATGGGATAAATGTCTTGAATCTAGTTCGCTCAAATCCCCAAGTTTCCTTAGGTCTCGTTCATTTAGGAGGGATTGAATCCTAATGCCCCATTCGTTTAATCCATTAGAGGCCTGGATAGGTCTGGATTTCATCCCAATCCAGGTTGGCCAGCCAGGATGGGTAATTATTCCAGCCCAGCAAAAATAGTGTCCTTGTTTAGCCCTAGGCGGTATTATGGCCTAGCCGAATCCAATAGTTCT
This sequence comes from Avena atlantica, assembly GCA_910589765.1. Classification (NCBI taxonomy): domain Eukaryota; kingdom Viridiplantae; phylum Streptophyta; class Magnoliopsida; order Poales; family Poaceae; genus Avena; species Avena atlantica. Next base: position 175,589,169 of record OU342737.1, read on the forward strand.
CTTTAGAGTGGGCTTGGAAATAAAATCTCTTCACCTGACGTTTGAAAATATTTATAGCCCATACGAGAACGAGTTCGTCTCTGTGCACGCCCACACACGGGGCCTAAGCGAACAAGTTTTATGGAGAGAGGGATCATAGTGGATCAGGAATAGGGGATTAGAAGGGATTGGGTGCAATCATTGGATCAACCCAATCCATGCCTGGATAGGTTCCATGTCTAGATTTAATCCCATCAAAACGAACAAGGCCTAACATGGATCAGATTCAGGTAGGGATTTGGTTGATCCAGATCTCTTAGCCAATCCCCTTCTAGTCCTCTTTCTCTGATCCCTTCCTTTAGGTACTTATTCGTTTGGACCTCTTGTGTGCATGGGTTGAAGGACGGGATGCAAGGTCGCTAGGCACTGTCCCTTCGTATCGCCCTTCGCTCTGTCATGGATTGTTTCTAGAGGTTTAATGGAGATATTTTTTCCAATCCGACTCTGAAGGAAATTGGTAGGTTGGGCTGGGAAATAATTCCGTCAGGGTCTAAACGAAGAACACAGTTTCACGAGTCTGGAAAAAATCCTGCCAGGCTGGATCGATATGAATTGGGTGGCAATCCACGTCAACCAAGGACTCCTAGGATTAAATGAACAAGGTGTTAAAATTCTGTGGCTGACAACGAGATAGGAATCCATGGGATAAGACCGCGCGGCGGCGTTGAGCCCTTGTGGAAAGTTTTTTGGTCCCACATTGCTTGGTTACCCTTGGATATCCTAGTTCAAATACACGTGCATAGCTTAGTTGATCGACGAGCTAAGTCGCGCTGGCTTGTTTTATGTCCAAAGCAACGTCTGTCGATAAGATCACGTAGCACCGTCGAGGAAGATAGTCAACATCGAAGGAGGCCACCTCGTTGCGTGATCGGCGCAATGGCCACACACGCACCGAATAGAGGCACCCGCTCGAGATCCGCCGCCGCAAGCCGTGCCCCATACCGCAGCCAAGGGACGCACCGTCTTCGCCATCCTTCCCTGTCTGGGCTTTGCTCGCTTAGGATCTGGCAATAACTAACCCTAGATCTGCCCATAGCAGGGGAATTAAGGTGGAAGTATAGACATGGCTTGCAGGGGTTGTGTTCCATGATGTGTAGAGGGTGGCGCCCTTTGCTGGTGCTAACGCACCCGACTCGGTAGGCATGTGGACGCACTCCTGAGCCGAGATGGTGGGAGTCACGCTCTGTTGGCATCCCGAGTATCAATGAACACTTGTTCGTCGATGGGTGGAATCGCCTCGATCAATGCGCCTCACCCCTGGCCAAACCACCAATTTGTTTTTCTTTTCAGTTTATTTCTTTGAACGCATTCTTTTGTTTTTTTCCTATCTCAATTCATTATACTCCATATGTCCAATAATATAAGATAAGATGTCATTACAGCTAATACTCATGTGTAATTGATGTAATTAATGGAATCTTATATTATGGAACTAGGAAGTAGATATCAAGACTCAACTATGTGTCAGTTGTAACCTTTCTTGTTTTAGATCTCTGAAATATTTTGGTTAGTAATGTGATTCTAACTAATCCTTACTTAATATATAAATGAGCTAAAATTGATAAAAATAAGATAATTCCTACTCCTTGTATTGCATCTACATTCATAAGTCATTTCTTACCATTTCCACTAAAAGAGATAATTTAACATGTAATGCTAAATCATCCTATCTGCAATGGTAATAAAAAAGGTTGTAAAATTCACTTGGTCAGTTTCCACATGAGATTTCTCTCTGAAACTCCTAAAAGCATACCGAAGGAGGTTTGTGGGTGAGATTTTTCATACTGACTTACTTAAAAGCCTGCAAGTTTATGATCTTAAATTTGGAGGGTTGTGAGCAAAGATATCACTAGGATGTGTATATATGTTTGCTGCACTGAAATGGAATGGCAACATTTCAGCTACAGTTTTGTATGTGATGTAATTAACATAGAAAGGGATCTCTATCGAATCTTTCAACATGTTGGAACTTGCAGATGAAATAGTATTCCCTTGGTTTACTAATGTAAGACCTTTTAAATATTTTTAAAATAAATTATATACACTTCAAAATAAGTGAACCTACACACCAAAGCATGTCAACATATATGTGTTTAAGAAAAAGTTAGAATGTCTTACAATAGTGAATAAAGGAAGTAGCTCTAGTTCATGACATATTATATGTGCCATAATTATTTCTCACAGCTCGAGGGCTCTGCTTATTATATGGTTATTTTCTTCTTAACATGGCAATATTCTTATACTTTTGTTAGTTGGCGCCTTGGCGGTGTGTACAGTCTTGTCTAACTCTACTCTAAGCAAAGGTGAACTTTATTTTTGCGAATTGAAATTCAGCTACTCTAATACCTTCTTGGATTTCGTCCTCTTTTGTCTCTCTACCTGGCATTCGGCTTGTACTACTCCCTCTATCTTAGAATATATGTTGGGATTTTTTTAAAAATTTGGATGTATATATATATACTAAATAGTGTTTATATACATCTAAATTTAAACAAACTTGCGACATATATTTTGAGACCGAGGGAGTATGTGGTTTGTTTTTTAGTTTCCTGATTCAAATCACCGGTATGTTCCATATCTTGTACAAACCGTGTGTAAGATCCGGCTACTAGATCTAAAAGAAATTGAGAACTAGCAGGAATGTGAATCCATGAACGAGTATTATAGGAAATTAGTCTAGGATAAATCCCTTCACTATTCAAGTAGTCATTATAGTTGTTGTTCCCAGCTATTAAGAGCATCTCCACTCCCCGTACCAACGGCCTCCCGCATAAGGTTTTTTTTGGCGACCCCCAAATGTGCCTCTGATAGTTTTTTTTTGAAAATGGAATTATCACACCATAATTGTGATCACATTGTTCCACATGTAAAATAAATAATGTAAAAGTTCAACAAAGCAAGCTCATAATTTAACAAGTTTTTAAACACAATTTAAAACATATAAAATTAGGCATTTTATTTAAGCTCCCATAGGTGATCCATCAGATCTTCTTGCGGTTATTGATGCATATCTGGGTCTCGGATTTATTGACACATGCGAAAGCCAGCAAAGACGGTCAGCATGTAATACCCAATAGATTATGATACACGAAAATGGTCATAGGATAGTTGCGTGCATTGCATACATGCATATAAAATCTGAGAGAACAAAAGAAACTTTTTGATAGAACTTATCAAAGTGATTGAAGTTTCAATTGAGATGATGATTTAGAATTAGTTCATCATGCTAAGTATTCCAATTTTGAAATAATCTTTGTTAAACTATTTAGGAAGGGTAGAAGTAAGATTCGTGAATAAAAGTAAATCAACACATCCCACATACTTAAAGAACAAGTAAAACTTGATGCTTAACTTATCTTCTCTAAACCTGATTTAACTCATGTGCTAAACAAACCTTAGCATATGATTACACCCTAACACAATATCAAATACATTCTTATTTCATCTTATCTTATTATATCTTATCTTAAACATCATCCATTATACCAACACTTGTAATTGTCAAGAGTCATGTAATAAGTGAATCACCCTTGTGATTACTTAAACCGAATCTTGATCTTCCAAATCTATTCTTCTTAATCAAATCATAACTTAATAAATATATGGAATCTAATAAAACTAAGGCAATTTGCTTTCCATCAAATAGATCCAAGTATTTTAATCAAATCATCTTTGAGTGTTTTGCAACTCAAAGAATCATGCCTTGATGAGATCAAGTTATCTATATTGATAATTAAGTTTTCACTTAATTAAGATGGAGGCATACAATTATCACTTGAATTTACAAATTAAGTTTTCACTTGAGATGCATATCATCCCACATGTCCAGTTCAACCCAAGGACCATCTAGTGACAAATGGCACTTGTCATGATCCAAAAATAAATCCCAATTAAGAAACTTGGCCTCCAAGTTCCTTGTAGCACAAGCTTCCTTAGGAACCTTGGTCAACAAAGTATCTCATGAGAGCTTGACACCTAGTATCCTACTCATGCAAGTGATGAGTCACCACATGAGGTGTCATCCTACCATGAAGGGGGATGAATCTACACATAAAGCCAAACTATAAGGACAATTGCATAGTTATTAAAGCACGAGTCACCCATGCAAAATAGTGAGGTGTCACAATCCTATGCATCTTAGGACACTATAAATAGCCATGCACCCAAGACCCCAAGTCTCACAACTCACCATCCTAGCTTGGACAAGCACACACACACACACACTCACTTTGGAGAGAGACCTAGAGGGAGCAATGAAGCAAGAACGTGAAGAACAACTTTAGGAACATGAAAAACAAGGAGGAGGAGGAGCATCTACAGATCTTTAGCAAGCAAACTTAGGAATCTACAGAAGTTTTAGTCTAGTCTCTAGGATCAAATGGTAGTAGGTTAGCGATTAGAGAGAAGGATTATTGATATATTACGAGAGATTACACAATTTATCAAGAAAATCTGGACAACAACACAATTCTGTCCAGGAATGCATCTTTATATTATCCACACATTTCCTAGGAACCCAATTCATTTTATATATAAATCATATATTTGATCTAAACACCATCCTATACAACTAAATGCTCTTGTGATCATCAAGAACACTAAGAACACCTACAACCACTCACTCCCATATGTTAGTACTGAATCTACTAAAATCACTTATAAAATTCTTTATAATTATCTTAACTCAAATTTGAGTGACACAAGACCTTATGAAGTACTTTCTAGAAAAGAAAGGAAATCAATTTTGAGACTTAACTCAAATAGGAAACCAAGTTGTGAATCCACACTTGTAAGGCAAGATAAGAGGGAAGAAATCATTTGTGTGTTAATCACATAAAAGAAATGAAATAATTAGAGAACATGCACACCTAAGTGTCACAAAATATTCATTTTGGACAATAAACCCATTTGAAGGTTTTAATTATTTCCTCTCATATAAAATTAATTTTCTAAATAGGAAAGTAACCCTTAGCATTCTGTTTGAAAGATACAAAACCTTCATACAAATCCATGAGAACATTGTGACGTCTCAAAATAGCTTATGCACTCTCCCGTTTAAAAAATGGGTAAATAAGAATGGACCTCACATATTGTTATGTGAAGAAAGCATCCATCAAAACCATTTCATTTCAAGAGCCATTGGCATAAGGAAATTTCTGAAATACAATGGATCAATCCATAAGAATATTTTGACCTCTTAAAATAGTTCTTATGAACAAAATCATTTGAAGTGATCAAGAGTTATGAGTAGCCACATATTGTTATGTCAGAAAATAATAAATTCAAATGACTTTCTAAGTCATTTTTTGAGAGATTACAAATACCATTCTGTCCTACTCATAACCATACAAATGTTTGAATTGAGAAAATGACCAAATATGAATATCATATATTTTTATGCGAGAAAAATATGAACCTAAAGCCATTTTCCAAATTATTTTCGATAATACCAAATACATCTGTGTGTAATCTACAAGGATCCACACATTAGAAATATTCAAACCAGAACAAAAATGTAAACCAAATTCAAATGAGAAATTGAAAACAGAAAATAGAAACTGAAAAAGAAAAAAATGCCTAGACATCTTATCTGGGCCGAAACCCGCCTAGGTAGCCCACTAATCCAGCCCAACTAGCAGCTCACTCCACCTTTTCCAGCGTTAGCACATAAGGCTAGCATTGCTAGTTTTTTTTGAAAACGATCATATGACCAGTGTCTTCTCTACCACTTTTAGCGCGTTGTTGTCGTGATACCTGTGATACCGCCTCAACGGCATCGAGCCTACACAACCTATATGTCAATCCCACACTACACGCTTGACGTGGATATGCCCTACGGGTACCCGATGTTAGCCTACCTGATCCAGCCCGACGGAAGGACCACTCGACGACCTGCCAGGGACCATGACGTCTATGACGTTTCGGCTGCTATGAAACGCATATGGACACGGACACCCAAGCGCACAAGACAATAAAGCTCAAGACTAAAGTTTGAATACAACTTTTAACCTACTTGTATTGGCACCCGAGACCTAACTTCCCATATATAAAGGCTAAGAGGGTCTAACGAGGGGGGACACGACCTATGCACGCCATAAACCCCCAATAGTCAAATTACGATACAGGCTACGCCACAATAGATCCTCAACTCACCTCATGCACATCTCATGCCAGATTGTATCTGCTTACCCTTGTAACTTTTGGTTCCACCGTAATCAAGAGCAGACAAGCAGGAGTAGAGTTTTCCCTCCGAGGGCCTGAACCTGGGTAAATCCCGTGTTCCCGTGTTGCTTGTATGTTAACCGTTCCGCGACTTCCAGCATCCTCATCTTCTCCAAAACCCAAGTCCATAACAATGGGAATTAACGAGATCGAACCTTGTCAACGCTTCCTCGGAGCACTATAAATAGCCCCGACCACCACCTAGACCTTCACAACTCTCATTTCCTCCCTCTCGGGATCTCGCGCAGGAGCTCTGGCGACACCCTAAAAATGGGCACACCGGAGCAACCACGAGGAACTCCTGCTTCACCGTCGCAAAGCGTACCGCTCCGACGAGTCCCTAATCGAGTTTTTGCCAATGCTCGCTTGCCGGAATGGCTTGAAGCGAGCGAATCAAACCCTCTTGTCCGACGAGCTTTGCCAGAATCCGCAACGCAATCAACCTCTACGACCGTTAATGGACTTCAAGGACGGGGTAGCGACCCCCTACGTGAGTGTGCGAGCCCTTAGGACCCCCTAGTTTTTCATAGCTTAGACCGCAACATAGTTGCAGTGGTTTGCCGGATTGCGCTGCCGCAGTAGCTTGTAGTAGTCGTCGTCTTCGACGACGATTAGGTAAATTAGCTATACTGTTAGCTTCCCCATCTTCATGCACGTCTTAGGAACCCATTAGCTCATCCTGGCGTGCCCTGGAACGTCTAGTCATAGCACCGCCACAGTCCGTTGTCATTTTGACCATGGTCTAGCCCATTAGATTCGCAATCCTCTCATCTTTCGAACACACCTAGTCTCACATGCTGGTGTGCCATAAAATGGTGGCATCGTTGCTCGTCGTTGTCTGCTAAATGAAGTCGCTAGCGAGAGAAGGTCCCACTAGTCAGGTTTGACTAGTCTCTACCATTTGGCATCCGACTCAGCATAGACCCCACATGTCAATCTCTGGCTAAAACTCTCTCTATGAAAAAACGTTTCACTTAACCACATGGAAGATAACTCGGCTTTAACCTCACTTATATACGTGTGTAACTCATATTATCCAGTCAGGGAAATTCTAGAAAATGATTAAACCTTAAAAATCATAAAAAATCCATCCTAAATCAACAAATACATATAATATATCAAACTATTCTAAAATAAGGTATATTCATTTATACAATAATATAAAACACTTATGTGGAATGAAACTTTAAGAACAAATAAATTTTTTACATACACTTTCCTTTTATTAAAATAAAAATGAAATACAAAATAACCAAGTAAATGGAATATAAAAAGAACCTTCCATTCTTGAGTGAAAACAAATTCCCAATTCTATTCTTGAGATATATAAATTCCAATAAAAATTCCATCATGTTTTCAGTAATAAAAATAAAAAAAAGTCAAAATGAATTACTTTTATAAAACCTTTAAACACTTAAAAATAATATTTCTCACCTAGAAATCATTTGATAAATAATTCTTCTTCAACTCTGAAATGCTTGAATGAATTATGAATTAAAAATAAAGGCAATTGTAAATGCCATGCTCTCATTAAATAAAATTAAATAACCTTCACTTTAACATTTTGGTAGCAAGATAAAATATGATAGTAAAATAAAATCAACTAAGATGTTTTACCTTGAACCCATCATTGCCCAAAGTAAAAGAAAATGAATATTGAAAAGATCTCATAAGAGATTTTTATTCAAAAGTTATTTTTTTTGCTAAAAGATACCCCCTTTGTTCCTTAATATAAGTTTTATAGTTTTTTGAGAAAAATTCAAAATATAAGGTGTATTGCACCAAAACACTCATTTTGAATATTATGTTTAGGGATTTTATTACGTTTCCTTATCTCAAGAAAGCTCCTCTATTTTCTCATGCCAATTAGTGAAGTGTAATCTCACTCAGAACTTGTGTATCTTACCCTCTACAACAGTTCTTTAATTTCCATACCAAAAATTATACACCTTATATTTAGAATTAGAGGGAGTAGAAAATGAATGAATTACTCCCTTGAATAATTATACCACTTAAATAATGCTTAAGTAAGATCAATCACTACTTAGAAAATTCCATGCCATGAATTGTTGTAATGATTGTGGTTTTATGCTCTAAATATGAGTAACCAAATGCTTGACTCTATTTTTCTGGGTAAAATAAAGTTAAAACTAAATAAAATCACTAAGAAATCATAAAACAAACACCAACACAACTTGTAAACTAAATTAACAAGGAAATTAGTACCGAGGGATTAGAACATCTGCATTTCATATATTGTGCATCCTAAGAGTTTGACATCTTTAAACATTAGTCCTTACCGGACCGATAATGCTACACTTCGAATTCAATCTTAACGGTAGAAGATGCTGATTTAAAAACCTGCAATCAAAAGGCAAGTTTATCCTTTCACAAACCTTGTGAGACCTAGCTTGCATACAAGTGCAGTCTTACATGTCCTTGGAATTATTTTACAAAAACCTTTTCAAAAAGTCTATCACCTACATTAAAAGCAAAGTACCGTTTTGTAAATAAAATGAAATGTGAAATGGTGGGCAATGTAATCATGGTTAAAATATATGGTTGGGAAGGCATATGGTGGAGATTTAATTATACCGGGAAAGTTAATACATAACAATCAATGCAGTTGGTGATTTAAAAGTGCCATATAAATTGCACTAATCAAAATTCCTGGAATGGGACAGGCAAGTTAGCTAGACCTTCTTCCTTCCATTTGTCCTCGTATGCTTAGTCGGGCTGAGATCCAAAGTGGAGATCAATGTGTGGGAGCCCATGACGTCGCTATCTCGTGCTTCAGGATAACAACTGGATATATTAGAAGGGAGGATAACTAGGCGTAGGTCTCTTGACCGAAATCCGTTACAAAGGGTGGATAGCGGGTCGTGGAGAGGCTATTCATTGGCTAGTTTCTAGACTGGGCCTTCAATCATGGAAATTTGAACTGGAAGATCGCCCAGATGTGCAACAAGGCTAAACATATTTGTGGGTAAAGTAACGCACCTCTTGAGAGTGTATAAACGTGTCATGATACTCCATATTCTAGGAAAGGACTATGAACACCGCGTGGAAAGGAACTCTATAAAGTTATCACAACCCGTGAAGACTGCCATACACTAAAACTTATCTTTTCTAAAAAACCCGATTTCGAAAAACTGCACAAGCCTAGGATGTCTGATCCATGACTATAGATAGTGTATCAAACAACCACATAGTTAGAACTTTCTAAGTATGCTCGTACTCAATGTATCCTCCTTATCCCTCGATTAGGTTTGAAGCCAATGACGGGACTAGAAATTTGATATTAGAAGACCTGGGAAGACATCTACGGAAAGCCAATGTTAGTTTAGCGGATTTAAAGGAGACAATTTCAACACACTGATAGTAGAGATCAAGACAAACATAGATGGGATCCAATTCCCATGAATAGGAACCGTTCCAATAGAAGTTGCTACTAGAGCAAATAGACAGCCTTTAGACTACGAGATAGGTCTAGATGTAGATCTAGTGCTAGACTAGACTATAAGCTGCATATTTTGGATTTTGGTTTGAATAGAAACTTACCAGGCGAGCTTATTGTGTCATGGAAGTTCGAAGCATCTTCTGTAAAGATCTTTGATATGAATAATATAGTTATACTTTGGACCTGCGATATTTCTATTGTACTATTCTGATAGGTGTAATATTCATGGAACGGTGTTTTGTGGATGTTATGCCATCAACTTGTGCTTTACAACATGCGGTGGGGTGCTAGGTCTCCACACAACACCTGGCGATCAACATCCGCAATATGACCCTGATAGAAAAATGGTTTAGAGTCAATCACTTGAAAATGGGTAGTTCTTCCAAGCTTAATGCATGCAATCTATACTTCCAAGGGAAATCCTCTTGCTTAATTATATGCTAGGATTCGAGCAGTATCTTATGCATTAGGGTGTTATCAGGTACGTCGGTCCAAACACTGCCACTGCTATCCTGTAGAACTTGTACACACACTTGATGGTTCTGGACTCGGCCATGCGTAGATAGTCGTCTTGTATATCAGCAGGAGATCCATATGCAAGTATTCTCAAAGCAGTAGTGTACTTCTGGATTGAAGAAAAAACTAACGTGCCAACATGGTCTTTGTTCCATACGAAATAGTCATTGAACTCCTTGACAAAGTAGTCAGTGTTGCACACGCAATATCCCTTCACCATCGGCCTCGGATTCCTCTTGTGGTGCCTCGACTTCGATCCTCCATGTTGTGGTTGTGCAACCTGGGAGTACATGATGGCCAGACATCAGAGGATTTTCAGATTCCCGTCATTCGTGGCGCATCAACAACGAAATCTACTCGTCGTCTACGTCCATGGCAAATCTCCTCGCCGCATGGTGGGCTCAGAACTACCGGTGATGCCAAAGGATGGCGAAAAAGAGCGATGGAATGGGGCGCTTGTCGATGCGGTGGCGGATGACCCTTTCTACTCGTGTGGGAGCGACGAAGGGGAAGGGGCGGTGCCGACGATGATCCGGTGGTTCTTGAGAAGTCGAGGCGGGGTGGCATGGAAAGAGGCGAACAAGTGAAAATTATGCGGTGTTGCACCGATAGAGCTGGCCCACCCGTGCTTTTCGTTCATCTGGTGCCCCCTCTCACCCTCTCGTGGGTTGGGTTCATCGGACGTAAAAACAACATTTGTCGGCTAAAAACGACCTGTTGGTGGCGCAACTGGATGAGATTTTTAGCGTCAGTGTCCCGAAAGGCCGTTTGGGTGGGGAAGAGATCTCGGAGGAGGGGAGTGGAGATGCACTAATAGTCGTGTCATTCTTTACAAGGATATTTAGCCCATACGTGGACTAGAAGCCAGCCCGATGGCCTTTCACTTCTCTTGGATTTGCGCCTTGAAGTCTTGCCTCCAGTTGCCGCATGATCTACAGATTCACTACTAGGCAGGGCCAGGGCGCTCATACCGTGGCCTGATTAGTAGCCGACCTGTATAACCATATATGCATGAACAATGCTGCTCCATACCACTTTGTTATTTCAGTGTAAGCTATTCCTCGAAAAAATATTTTGGCCCGCTTTATAAATAAAGTCATAATGGCCAAATCAATATAGAGTGAGAGACCCTCATATAAATCAGAGCAAAGGTAAAAAAAAACTATAAGAAAAACCAAAACTTGCAACCGAAGAGCCGGAACGAGACCGAGGAATACCGAAGAGCCACGTCAACGCACTCAAGAGGGTAAAGCCGCATCACTCACATCGTCAAGTCTAAATGTTTAAGGGTTTTCACCTAGAGCCCTACGCAAAGAAGGCGCTCACAACATAACCCTCAAGAAGGTTACGACACCATAGGCACTGCTACGATTGGCGTCAAAACACTGAGCTTTCACGGATCGGATACCGTGGTTAGGGCCTATCATACCTAGAAGTCCCTACTAGCCCCTACCGCCACACTACAACCACGTTCACAACCGCCATTTTGCAAGTCCACACTGCTGCAAGCCTTGTCATCCCGCGAGAAACCAGTCACCAAGCCGTAGCCGGACGACCAATGGTCCGCGCAGACCATGGCCAGAGCCCACCCATCCCAGATTAGGCCCAAGGGGCCTAGATCTAGGCCAGCAGACCCGGACCGCCATAGATTCCCTCCCCTGCGGCATCACTCTCACCACCTGCCTTGGCCCACTCCTACCGCCACGCCGCTGGTCCATCCTTGACCTGAGCAGCGCACTGTCGTTTGAGAGCTTCGCCTCCCACCAAACTTTGTGCGCGCGGATAGGGGAAATCTGTCGCCGCTAGCATCGCATGGGCTTTGTCTGGCGGCTGGGGGAGAGAAGACGAGGGAGAGGTTGGGGACATGCTAGCTGGGTCGCTCCTGCGTCGCCTGCGGGAGCGAGGCGCAGGAGCACAAAACGATTGTTTCAGCGAACCCCAGTGTGAGCTAAAAAAAAACTCACAATGCGACCTGGTTTCTCCAAAGCGTGGGAAGTGCTCATACTGGCAAGAGCCTCGCTAAAATTTCCCCTTCAACGAATCAAGACGATTCTGACATTCTTTTTAGGTTTTGGAGAAGTGGCTACATGACACACATACACATGACGGTAAGGGTTTATCATGAGATACCTGGACAAACGCATCAATATATTTCTCACTCATCGATTTATCATCCATGCAAATCTGCTAGTGCAAACATCAACCGACACCGTCGATGATCGACGGACTCTCATCTTTGTTCTCCCTAATTTGACTCAAGAATCTGAGAAAGTAAAACTTACTACGACTCAACGCTAATTTATGGATGTGTAGACGACGATCGACTAGCCGGAGACGGAGGGCTTCAATTGGCTCGGCTGGGCTTCCCCTTGCGGCATGCTTTGCGTTTTGCGAGGAGGAGGCGGGAGCCTTGGTGGATCTTGTACTGCTCCATGCCGAGGTAGTCCTCCTCGAGAAGCTCGCCGCCTTGGAAGAAGATCCGCTGCGACGCCACGGGGAACTTGGGGTGCGTCTTCTCCCAGATAAGCTCCTTCAACCTCTCCACGCCGGTGAAGTTGTAAACCTCGATGGTGTACGTGGTCCTGTCTTGAGTATTCGTGTGGATGATCACCTCGAACGACGGCATCTCGATCGATCGCCAAGAGCTCTTCTCGCCTGGCTTTTGCCACCGACGGGGTGATTCACGGGGAAGTAATGGTACGATTCAGTTTTAGGAGGAGCCGGTTGATGGAAAGACGATTGATATGATGCCAGAAAATTGATCGATGCAATCCCTAAATTATAGGATGATGAGGAGGAAGAAATGGATACACGTCGGCCATACATAGTAAGTACTACCAAAGAAAAACATGATCCCAGAATGATTTTCTACCGACGGAAGGAGGAGGAGCTCAGCGGGCACGCGGCGGAGGACCTATTATTGGGCTAGGCCTTGGGCCATTCTTAGTTTTGGCCAATACTATGATTTTTTTTTCTTTAAGTCAAATGGCCTAGACTTTGACCAAGCCGATAGAACAATCTATTGAGAACTAAGATACTGTTGTACTTCCCTAAAAAAGAAATAGCAAGAGTAACTCTAACAGCCCGTTGAAAAACGCCGCGCGCTAAAAATGCTATGTAGCACGCGCGCTCGGTGTTTCTCCTCCGGCAAACGCGTTAAAATCGGCGAGCAAAAATAGATCTCAAAATAGCACCCCATCAGGCGCACTAAAATGCAGCGCGCGGGCGCCGGCGCAAAAAACTTTTCATAGCCCACACCATATCAACAGGATCAAACAAACCAAAATAAATAGAAGAACAAATGGTCTCAACAATCACAAAATGCTTGTTTCACACAACCAAGTTTAACACAAATTTAGGACATAGTTCAAATGCAAATAATAATTTCACACAAACAAGTTCAACGCAAATTTGACTTGAACACACATGTTGACACATCATTTGTCAACATCGTCATAGTCATTGCCATTGCCACTTCCATTTTGTGCTTCTTCTCCTTGGGAGTCTTGGATGGTGGTGTTGGTGTTGTTGGCATGCGAATGAATCTCCATAGCCATCAATATTGATAGAAGGTGATTAATTAATTCACCAAGGAGGCCATGCCATAGCCATCAACATTGATAAAAGGTGATGGATTCACCAAGGAGGCCATGAATCCTCCGGTGGTGCTCCATGCCTTCCATGCTTCCGAGCCCCATGCCACCAAATGCACCTGGTGGTGCTCCCATGCCTCCAAACCCCCCGGTGTTGCCCATGCCTACATAGCCTTCATAGCCACCCATGCCTCCAAATGCATTCATTCCTTCACTTTGGGCCTTCAAGTAGCTTGCCATCATCTGCCTTTTGGCCAACACATCACGAGCAAGGTTTATGTACTCACTTTGTCTTTCATCCATGTTGGACGTGTCAATGGTAAAGAGGCTCATATCTTCCTCCAATAGGCGCGCTTACTCGGCGGCGACACCTTCTTCTCCTCCCAAGCCAACTTCCTCTCCTCGGCGGCCGCAATCCTCTCCTCCAAAGCCACCCTCTATGCCTCGGCCTCGGCCTCCATAGTCCTTGCCAACTTTTCATCTTCGTTGTACTCCAACCTTGCATTGGCCATCCTATCCATAGCTTTTGCCATGTCATCATCACTGGCCTTCTTCCCCTTCATCAACTCCTTGGCGGCCTTCCTTCCAAGCACGAGCCACTTTCTGAATGCAACCGAGTGAGGAGTGGAGCTTCTCTTCTTGTTTTCATCACTTGATGCATCATCATATATGATTGTAGCGGCTTTGGTGGCATTCATCCCTAAGTTGTGCACATCCAACCCATCACAATTTCTCCACTTCTCCTCATTTCCTAGTTCTTCGTAGCAATGGTGGATCACCAATGACTCGCCAAGAACCTTCCTCCCCTGCTTGTCTTTCCTCCCTTGATCCTTGAACACATTTTGGGTAATGTTGTTCTACATGGTGAACGTAAGAGAAGAATGAGTCACGGAAATAAAAAAACATATGCGCATGAACATGAGATAGAATCACCCAATGAACAACTTATCCTATCATCCGCCGCCGTGCCACTTGGATTGATTTGGTCGACCCCCGCCAAAGCACCGACCCATTTTTGACAATCGATGTTTATGACCAACCACCGGGATCGAAGAGAACGATCGGTGCGCTCATTGCCACTTCTGTTGCGTACATCGAAGTACTCCTTTATCCTTGCCCAATAGGTGCCTCTTGATTGTTAGGTTCCAACCACCAGGTCCATGGCAACCACCAACCATGATCGGCAAAGCAACCTATCCTCCTCAAAGGTGTAGTTGACCGTCCTACCAATCGGCGGCTCAATCAAACCTTCACCATGCTCATCCATCATGTACTCTACTTCTTCTTTGTCATTTCCTTCATTTCTTTACTCGACAGAGAAAGATGAGCCAACATCCACATTCATGTGTACCATAAATGTCTCACCATCAACACTAGAATGTAACTGAATGACCACATATGAATATGTCAACACTAGAATCAATGGCACATGCATCTACCATGTCGAAAAGATGAGTTTTTTACCTTGTTGTAAAATCATCGAGCAGTTGGCGCGCGCTCATTTGCGGAGCAGGCGCCGGTGGCGGTGGCGGCTACCGGGGAGATGGCACTGACGCCTGCGCACGCGCCGCTGCAGGAGAGAGCTGGCGCTGGTGCAAGGCCACATTCTTGGCTGGTTTTTGGGTGCCCGCCATTGTGGTCGCGGCTGGGCACTTGCCAGTGTTGCCCCCTTCCTTTCTGAGTGGGCGGCAGAAGAAGCAGGGTGATGCCAGTCGAGGCCGGGCTCGGCGGTATGAAGTTGAGTTGGCGCACACTGGAGCTCGCGGCGGTGGCGGCAGAGGTAGGGTTAGCATTTTCCGCCGCCAAAACTCCCGTGCCGGTGCCGGGGATCGAGTACTGTGGTGAGGACAACTCCATCACCGGAAGGTCGTCGGTGTGCGCGCTGCGCGCAAAGGCAAGGTGGGAATCACGGCGCGGGCGTGGGGGAAGTTTCAGGTCTGCAGTTGGGCGTTCGCGCGCGAGCAAGGGAGATAGTGCGCTCTGGCGGCCGAGCACCAATTTTGGGGTATGCGGGGCACCTTCTGGAGGAGCAAAAAGAGCCGCGCACGCACTAAATCAGCGGTTTAACCGCATGGAGTTTTCCAACGGCTGTTGGGGTTGATCTAACTTCTTTAAAACGTGTAGATTCGAGCTCCATCGACACTCCACATCAGTGCCCGGGTACCAGAGTTGCCTGCAATCAGACTGGGCTACCCAGATTGTCTAGCCAATTGTCTAGATGGACCATTTCAACATGAATGAAATCAAAATGTTTGAACTTAAAATATCAATGTCACGTCCGTCAAGTTGTGTCCCGCTTGTCAGTTTTGACCGTTATTATTTTGGTGCCATCTAGTCTGCCATGTAGACAACACAGTTGGCGCCACATCCATTCCCTTTCCCGGACCTCTTCTCGGTACCACTCTCCTTATCATTTTGCTCGGTGTCGCCCCACCTGGAAGTTGCGGTGGGAACCACCAAGCGCTCGCCCGATGTGTGGGATCGATACGGGAACAGAGTCTGATCGCGCACTGCCCCGCCGGTGATCCTCACGCTGGTAGGTCTTAGGAAAAGGAGGGAAAAGGAGAGACAATGTCGCCACGTCCGCCGCCATCATCGAAGGTCGTCAGGGACATGATGACCGATGTTGACATGCTCGTCGAGTTAGGCGAGGTGCTCTGCGTGGCGCTGTCAGCGGCGGCGACAAAAGCTTCCTCCTAGCGGTGAGGCGCTGAGGCTACCAGAACGAGGCGACAATGTGATCTGGCAGTCTCCGCTTCTAATTAGGTCCTTTATTTCAAAATCTCTAATAGCGCCATGCACTCTGATTACAAAGTTTATAGTTTAACTCTACCATGTGATGAGTATGTGAACTATAATAATCCAAAGGATGGGACTGAGCGTCCTCCGGAGGTTGCAAGCGCTCCAGCCTCCGACTTATGCACCATAGGATCGACTTGACACCGACCATCCGATCTATCTCCGTAGGACACTTCCTCCCGCTTTTGCACCACACAGCAAAAAACAAACATATACACATCAAAAAACGGGCATAACATCGATTACAACCAGAACAGGTTGGCTCTCATGATACGGCGGACGGAACGGGGGGGGAGGGGGCGGATTGAAGCAACTACCCAACCATTGATGGCGCACCTCCTGAGATTCGTCCTATACTCCCCAGCTGGTTATCCTAACCACCTAATTCCTCCACCCATTGTTGCTTCTAGCTCTAGTTGGAACCCAACTCCACGGCGGCGGCGTGAATTGGATTTAGCGAACGAAGATTTCGGAGATCGATTCCGCGACGAGCTGAACAATCCTCCATCATTTTTTGACCAAGACCCAGAAGTTGATGACCCTGCTCCATCACCTCCCCAATTTGCATCTAGGGTTCTATATGTTGTTGATTGCTTCGTTTATGTATTGATTTTGTATTATTTGATGTAACACTGATGATGTAATATTGCTTACTTCATGAAAATAGCCCCATAGGAATTTTAATAGACAACAAATAAGATGTTGTAAACACTAATGATGCTACTGTATAGGTAGGAAGAATCCTGAAGAAAAAAATCCAATGTTTATATCATAGGTAGGAATAAATTCCGTGTTTACAACTTATGTAGCAAATCAGTGTTTACATCATAGGTAGGATGATGAACCTACTTATGAAATAATACTTCTGTTGCATAGGTAGGAAGAATAAAATATATGTATTAGAAAGCTACTAATAATGCCGAGGAATCACTTTTAGGCAGCAAAAAGAGACTTGGTTGTTACAAAAAGTGTTGCATTGTGTTTTGATTCATGTCTTATTGCATGACTTAGATTTATATGTAGCTTATGGATGAATTTTGCTGCTTTGATTAGTTTTGTTTCGATACTGTTGATCTGAAGCAAGTTTCTACTTGTTTTCTGTGACAAGGTTTTGTTGTTAATTGTATCCATGCTGGTTTTGACCTGAACCATGATCCTACACAACCAGATGGATTTGCTTCTAACTTGAATAAAAGTGGTGATGTACCAGAAAGTGCAGAAAGTGAGAATGAAATAAATGTTGTTGTTGAAACCGGAGAAGAAATCAGTTCACAACATGTAGTGCCATTTGTTGGTATGGTATTTGATGATCTCGAAGAGGCCAGACAAGTGTACAATAATTATGCTTGAAAACTTGGGTTTGGCACACGAATTGGAAACACAAAGTTCAGCACAACAAAAAGGAGCATACCATTCTTAACAATGGTGAAGCAAATAGGTCGCCGGAGGTACTATCATTCTCATAGGAAGGTCTAGGAAGAGGATTTGCAATTTCTCCAAACTTTGTATCAGCAAAACATGAGCATTGCTAAAATTATGGGATGCTTGGGGAGTGTTCAAGGTGGTGACCCTTGGTGCCTGGGATACATGAAGGAAGATGTGTCTAACATCAGAACTATGCTGCGAGAAGAAGTGTCACTGCGAGACATGAGCATGGTTATTGAGTACTTTGAGAAGATACAAGCTAAAAATCCACACTTCTTTATGCAACACAACTGGACCAAAACAATGTCGTACATGCCTTTTTTGGATGGATGGAAGGATGAGGGCACTGTATACAAAATACAAGGACTATGTATTCTTTGATACAACATTTTGCACACAAAAATACAACATGCCCTTTGCTCCAATTATTGGCATCAACAACCATACATATACTATTGTTTTGGGATGCACTTTGCTGCCAGACAAGACGATTTAAACATTTGAATGGGTGTTCAAAAAGTGGAAACTAGTAGTAAATATTCCTCCTAAACACATCATGAAAGATCAGGACCATACAATGGGCACAACCATTTCCAATGTTTTTCCTGCTACAATCCACATGTGTTGTCTCTACCATTTGCTTGGAGTAGCGAGAAAAAACTTAGCCCTCTTTTGGTAGATGAGAGTCCGTTTGTAAATGCGTTTTACTCATGCATATATGGCACGAACACTATTGACGAGTTTGAGATATGCTGGTAGAACATGCTGCAAAGCTTTGCGATGACCTTTAACACCCACCTAGATAACATGTGGAAAATCAGAGGGAAAATAGGCCTAGTGTATTTTTAGCACAATTTATTCCCTTTACAAGCACAATGGGAAGATTAGAGGGCCTGAATGCCTACTTCAAAACATCGGTTCAACCAAGCGACTCGGTCTATAACTGTGTGCAACAGTATGAGTTATGCCAGAATCTGATGCTTGATAGGAAAGATAATGCAGGATTCACAATGAATCATTCATGCAATATGAATCTGCATTAACGGCATGTATAATAGCAACTCTAAAATATGCATGAGTGTGACACATTTGATCGTTCCTTTACATAATATCTTATGTAATTCCTAGATATAAGAGAAAATCTGAAGAACATATGTAGCAATTGGTATATGGATATGCAGTAAAAAAAAGTAAAACAAAAGGGGAGATATATGTAGCACATTGAGCCAGCAACATAAAAAGTATTTAATTCCTAGATTTCTTCATACATAAGTTTTGTTCAACAACCATTCATCTTACAAGTCCCACAAAAATAACAACTCATCCATCTGACATGATTCAAGCATTACATGTTTCAAAAGAATGAACGACAAAAGTGAAAACAACATGGCTAGTTGCCAATCAACTCCTCAGCCATGATCTTCTCAACATCGCCGTTGTGGTTCTGTCTACCATCGATAAGTATTGATGCTAAGAACTTGCAGAAGTCCAGGACTGCATCGCTGTCAATCTCCGGCATTATCTTGGCTTTGTAGTGCTCCATATAGAGAATGTTGTAGAAACCACAATCATATCTACAACAAAAAACAAAAAAATGGTTTGATATCTGAATCAAAAATACATATCAAGCAAAAACATGTAGCAAAAAACATATAGATCAAAATATAAGTAGGAAGGCATGTAGAAATTTACAATCTTGTTGTGTGTGGGTGGGAGTGATATGCTTATAAGTAGCAAAATCAACATTGCAAGTTTTTGATTCAGTTGCAGTCGTGTCGAAGGTGGTGAACTATAGGGGAACAATACATATATAATCAGTCCAAAAATAATAGACATAAAGAAAAAGGAAGAAACAAAAATAACAGTTTTGCTACGGTTAACATACTAACCAGGTTGTTTGCGAGATTTTGAATCTTGATAACACCATTGGCCGGTGTCATGGAATCAAAAATGTGAAATTGTTTGTGCAACAAATTGGTGCAGCATACAATCCAATGTTGTTGTTGTTGTGCTACAATGGGAAAATAAAGCTACAGACACAAGTAAGAAAAAAGAAGAAAAACTGATTAGTCATCTGGTAAACATGATGAAGCAACATTTTGCTAAAAATGTAGCACTGCATTATATCTTATATATCATAAATAACATTGTGTGCATCCGTATATTGTGTTTAAAGATGTGATAGATGATTCAGTGGTACATGGTTTTATGTAATCTATCTAGCATACTTAGGATACACATATAGCAATAATTATTTTATTAAAGAGAAAAAAGATGTAGTCAGTTATGTAAAAAATGGTGTGTGGTTAACATGATGTAGCATAAAAAAAGATGTAGCATTCTTGGTACAGAGAAACTAATCAGTTACACTCACAAGGTCATCCTTTAGGATCTTGAACTTGCTACAAGCTTCCTTGAAATCTTGCATGAAACCCTTTGGGTTGAATATTGATGGATCTGAAGGAAATATGCCCTAGAGGCAATCATAGAGATGATGATATTTCATATTTATCCATGAGTTATTGTAATGTTCCTTGAATATCCATATCAGGCAACTTGTATTGATTGGCAATTACGTGAATTGTTTGTGAAACTCTATACTTGTATGGTTATTTAAGAGTTGTCCCTAGTCGGAGTTCATGTGAGGACACACGTGAATATTAGACTAGCACATCGATTGGTTGATGACTATGTTTCGCAAGTCATAGACATGCTGATGTCAAACCAATGACGTGGACACATGTTATGAACATGGGGTTGGACTGACCCAACCTGAGACTAGCAATTAGTTGCAGCTCTCTCTCTATACATCATGTACGTTTTGTCCTTAGACCTGAGATTGTCGCATGTACTTCAGATGTGGATCGACCTACTTTGGGGCTATCAAACGCTGCATCGTAATTGGGTAGTTATAAAGGTAGCTTTCGGGTTTGTCCTGAAGCATGCTGCAAGGCATGGTCAATCAAGATGGGATTTGCCCCTCTCTACTTGAGAGAGATATCTCTGGGCCCCTCGAGTGATCGGATCCAGAAATGCATGGCCGTGCTACATATGGTTAAGAGTTAACCTAGTAAAGGGATTCCGAATCACGGTATCGAGAAAGGGAGGTCAGCTTGGAGCTAGACCAAATATCGTGAGGCAAAGGGAAAGACATGTACTAAACCTTGTGATGGTTCGTCCGATACGATCTTTGTATGCGTTTAGGAGTTGGCACGTCTTGCTAGAGGCCGCTACCAACTATTGACAGAATAAGTGTATTCGTATCATGTTTATACGCATATGAACCTATAGGGTCACACACTTAAGGGGCTGGAAGCCTAATGAGGATTGGATCCAAATTAGACCAGGCTTAGGGTACTAATGGGCTGCTAATTTAGAAGCCCACTAGGGACGCCTATATAAGGGAGGGTGGGGCGAGCTGACCAGGGTTAGACCTTACCCCTACCGGTCGGCTTCCGCCATCGAGGTAGATAGTGACACATAAATCCTGTTGAATCACGCGAAGATCAATATGATTAATCGAATCGGAACCTAGATCTAAAATCGATGTACCGTGATCAAAGGAGTTTGATTGAATCGGGACAGGAGTCATTTTATGGTAAATTTGATTTGCTGATCAAAATCCTTAAAGAAAATTGTGAAGATACCGCGAGGGGCGCTGCCCCTTCGAACCCCGCAGGGGGATACCCCCTAGACCCCCCTTAATCGTAGCCCCTTTTTGTATCTCGTTAAGGTAACTAGGTGTTGTGATGTCACATGATCCGGTAGAATGCGATTCTATGCATAACTTGTTTTTGCAGGATGTATGTGATCAGTATGGCCCATATATGTATGTGATGCATGTATGAAAATTAGCATGACCTGCGTGTCGTGAATAGGGCAACACGGCTGGAGCCATATGTGTTGTCATTTATTGTAATGGCCTGCGTGCCAACTTGTGATGATCCCAATACTATGTAATTTTGATTACTAGCTGTTAGGAGTAATAGCTTGTATTAGTTCTTGGAGGACTCATCACTTGGAGGATGGCTCACATGGAACATGAAGATGGAGATCATCATGGTGGACAGGTTCTATGGCGATGGAGATCACCATGAGAAAATGGGCCATACTGTGTCACATCTATGTGAATGTTATACTTATGCTACTACTATGCATGCTTAGATGATAGAAGTAGAACGATCCCTCACAAAGTTTAAGTTAAACCATGCCCTCCCAACTAAACCTTGCACCATCCTATGCCATGTACAATCGTTGGTGGGCCTATGAAATTAGGGTGCCGCGGTTTTCCTTGGCTGGATGGGTTTGTATCGGATACCTACACGCATAAGGGTTGGTGAACTTGACAAGGTCATCTTAACAGTTAAGGACCTTGGGGCATAAAGGTTGGGCGCCTAGTTTTGACATAGAGATGTCACCCAACAACAAGAGTCATATGTGATATGATTAGCAAGTGTTGCTTACCGATTTACCTTGTCTTCTAGCAGTGATGCTAAAGCTCACTAGTCGACTTGTTAATTGTGGATCTTGAATCACTTAGTATCAATAGAGGGATATTGATTTAAGTGGGAGTATATGCTATTAAATTGTTTAATATGTCTTACTCTTTCATGGTTACATGGCTTAGTATTTTGCATGTTTTCTGTTGTAGATCAATGGCACCGAACACTACATCACCTTTCTCTTTGCGTTCGATTCTTGACAAAGATAAACTAAATGGAACAAACTATTCGACTGGGTCCGTAACCTGAGAATTGTTCTCAGGTCTGATAAAAAGGAAACGGTTCTGGATACCCCAATCCCCGATGAACCTGCTGATAATGCATCTGCTGCCCTAAAGAACGCCTACAAGAGAGCATGTGATGATTCTCTTGAGGTTAGCTGCCTTATGCTTGCATGCATGGAACCTGAACTCCAAAAGAAGTTTGAGGATCAGGATGCCTACGATATGATTGTTGCGCTTAAAGACATGTTCCAAGATCAGGCAAGGACTGAGAGGTACAATGTTTCCAAGTCCTTTGTCGAATGCAAGCTAGCAGAGGGAGCAGCTGTAGGCCCCCATGTGATCAAAATGGTTGGTTACAGCCAGACTTCGGAAAAGCTTGGTTTTCCACTAGGCCAAGAGTTGTCCACTGACTTCATTTTGGCGTCTCTTCCATCCAGCTATGGGCAGTTCATTTCGAACTACCATATGCATGGGGTGGAGAAGGGCCTTAATGAATTATGTGGGATGCTTAAAATAGCAGAAAGTAACATGAAGAAGTGTGCAGAGCATAGCCATGTGATGGCTGTGCAGAACAAGCCTATCTTCAAGAAAAAGGGTACTTCTTGGAAGAAGAAGGGCAAGGCTAAGGATACGATCCCTAAGTCTGCACCCAAGCAAAAGGCTGGACCTGTAGAAGACACTAAGTGCTTCTTTTGTCATGAACATGGCCACTGGAAGAGAAACTGTAGCAAGTACCAGGCTTCTTTGAAGAAGAGTGGAAGTAAGAGTACTTCCAACTCAGGAACACTTGTTGTAAATGTTGTGGACATTCTTCTCGCTGATTCCTATGTTAACTCTTGGGTATTTGATACCGGATCGGTTGCTCATATTTGCAATTCGATGCAGGGGCTAATAAGGACTAGAGAAGTGCAGAAAGGCGAAGTGGATTTTCGTGTCGGAAATAAAGCAAGGGTTGCTGCATTGTTCGTCGGCGTCATGCAACTTCACCTTCCTTCAGGATTTATTATGGAGTTGAATAATTGTTATTACATTCCAAGTATGGGCCGAAACATTTTAGCACCTTCATGTTTGATGAGGGATGGTTATTCATTCACAAGTGCAAACAGTGGTTGTGTAATCTCTAAGAATTATATGTTTATGGCTAATGCTCCCATTGTGAATGGGTTATTTATTTTAAATCTTGATGATGCATCTGTTTACAATGTTAGTGCTAAAAGGCTTCGGCCTAATGATTTGAGTCCTACCTATTTATGGCATTGTCGTTTGGGGCATAAAAGTGAAAAGCGCATGAAGAAGCTCCATGGTGATGGTCTTCTAACTTCGTTTGATTTTGAATCATACGAGACATGTCAGGCTTGTTTACTTGGAAAGATGACCAAGTCACCTTTTTCGGGTTTACCCGAGAGAGCGACAGACTTGTTGGAACTCATACATACTGATGTATGTGGGCCAATGAGTACGACAGCCAGAGGAGGATATCACTACTTCATTACTTTCATTGATGATTTCAGTAGATATGGTTATGTCTACTTGATGAGGCATAAGTCTGAAACTTTTGAAAAGTTCAAGGAGTTTCAGAGTGAAGTAGAGAATCAACGTGGCAAGAAAATAAAGGCCTTGCGATCTGATCGTGGAGGTGAATATTTGAGTCATGAATTTAGCGATCATCTTAAGAGTTGCGAAATTGTTCCACAACTTACGCCGCCCGGAACGCCTCAAAGAAACGGGGTCTCCGAACGGCGTAATCTAACTTTGTTGGACATGGTTCGATCTATGATGAGCCAGTCGAATTTACCATTATCATTTTGGGGTTACGCTCTAGAAACGTCAGCTTTCACACTTAATAGGGTACCATCTAAATCCGTAGTTAAGACACCATATGAGATGTGGACTGGAAAGAATCCTAGTTTGTCTTTTCTAAAGATTTGGGGTTGTGATGCATTTGTCAAGCGACTTCAGTCGGACAAGCTAACAACCAAATCGGATAAGTGCATTTTCGTGGGATATCCGAGGGAAACCTTAGGGTATTACTTCTACAACCAAGAGGAGGGCAAAGTGTTTGTCGCTCGTAGCGGTGTTTTCCTAGAGAAAGAGTTTCTCACAAAGGGAACAAGTGGAAGGTCGGTGCGACTTGAAGAAGTTCAAGATGAGCCAGTTGGGGATGCTTCTATGAGTGATGCTATTGTAGCAGAACAAGTTGAGGAACCCGTGGCAACATAAGCACCACAACCACGAAGGTCGGCGAGGCTCCGCGAAGCGTGGGAATTATTATTGTTAGACAATGATGAGCCTGCAACCTATGCAGAAGCGATGGTGGACCCAGACTCTGAGAAATGGCTGATCGCCATGAGATCCGAGATAGAGTCCATGGGGGACAATCAAGTTTGGAACTTGGTTGACCTGCCTGATGGTTTTAAAGCCATCGAGTGCAAATGTATCTATAAGAAGAAGATTGATATGGATGGAAATGTTCACATCCATAAAGCTCGACTTGTTGCAAAAGGTTTTCGACAAGTTCAAGGAGTTGACAACAACGAGACTTTCTCGCCCGTAGCGATGCTTAAATCTATATGGATAATTCTAGCTATTGCTGCACATTTCGACTATGAAATATGGCAGATGGATGTCAAGACGGCTTTCCTAAATGGAATCCCAACTGACGATGTGTATATGATGCAGCCCGAAGGTTTTGTCGATCCAAACAATGCTGGAAAGGTATGCAAACTTCTTAAGTCCATTTATGGGCTGAAGCAAGCATCTCGGAGTTGGAATATTCGATTTGATGAAGTTGTAAAGGAGTTTGGCTTCATCAAAAACGAACAGGAACCTTGTGTTTACAAGAAGGAAAGTGGGAGAGCGCTGGTATTTCTAATCTTATATGTAGATGACATATTGCTAATTGGAAATGACATTGCTATGCTCGAGTCTGTTAAGACCTCACTGAAAAATAGTTTTTCAATGAAGGACTTAGGAGAAGCGGCATATATTCTAGGCATCAAGATCTATAGAGATAGATCAAGGAGGCTAATTGGATTAAGCCAGAGTACATACATTGACAAAGTGTTGAAACAGTTCAGCATGGAAGAGGCTAAGAAGGGGTTCTTGCCCATGTCTCACGACACAAAACTCAGCAAGACTCAGTGTCCTTTGACTACTGATGAGCGTGAGCGCATGAGTAGGGTTCCATATGCTTCGACTATTGGATCCATCATGTATGCAATGATATGTACTCGCCCAGATATTTCCTATGCTCTAAGTGTTACGAGCAGATACCAGGCTGATCCAGGTGAAGGTCACTGGACAGCGGTAAAGAACATCCTTAAGTACTTGAAAAGGACTAAGGATATGTTCCTAGTTTATGGAGGTGAGGATGAACTCAGTGTAAGGGGTTACACAGATGCGAGTTACCTTAACGACTCAGATGATTCGAAATCGCAATCAGGTTATGTGTTTGTCATGAATGGTGGTGCTGTGAGCTGGAAAAGTTCCAAGCAAGATACGGTGACCTCCTCTTCAACAGAAGCTGAATATATTGCTGCCTCGGAGGATGTAAAGGAAGCTGTTTGGATTAGGAATTTCCTGATCGCTCTCGGTGTGGTTCAGGGCGCGTCCAATCCCTTGGATGTTTATTGTGATAACAATGGTGCTATTGCACAGGCCAAGGAACCTAGACAGCACCAGAAGAACAAACATATTCGCATGCGTTACCATCAGATTCGAGAGTTCGTTGAGGATGATAGTGTCATGATATGCAAAATACATACGGACTCAAATGTTGCTGATCCCTTGACTAAGCCTCTCCCGCAGCCCGGGCATGAAGCGCACACAAGAGCAATTCGTATTAGATACATTTTAGATTGACTCTAGTGCAAGTGGGAGACTGAAGGAAATATGCCCTAGAGGCAATCATAGAGATATATTTCATATTTATCCATGAGTTATTGTAATGTTCCTTGAATATCCATATCAGGCAACTTGTATTGATTGGCAATTACGTGAATTGTTTGTGAAACTCTATACTTGTATGGTTATTTAAGAGTTGTCCCTAGTCGGAGTTCATGTGAGGACACACGTGAATATTAGACTAGCACATCGATTGGTTGATGACTATGTTTCGCAAGTCATAGACATGTTGATGTCAAACCAATGACGTGGACACATGTTATGAACATGGGGTTGGACTGACCCAACCTGAGACTAGCAATTAGTTGCAGCTCTCTCTCTACACATCGTGTATGTTTTGTCCTTAGACCTGAGATTGTCGCATGTACTTGAGATGTGGATCGACCTACTTTGGGGCTATCAAACGCTGCATCGTAATTGGGTAGTTATAAAGGTAGCTTTCGGGTTTGTCCTGAAGCATGCTGCAAGGCATGGTCAATCAAGATGGGATTTGCCCCTCTCTACTTGAGAGAGATATCTCTCGGCCCCTCGAGTGATCGGATCCAGAAATGCATGGCCGTGCTACATATGGTTAAGAGTTAACCTAGTAAAGGGATTCCGAATCACGGTATCGAGAAAGGGAGGTCATCTTGGAGCTAGACCAAATATCGTGAGGCAAAGGGAAAGACATGTACTAAACCTTGTGATGGTTCGTCCGATATGATCTTTGTATGCGTTTAGGAGTTGGCCCGTCTTGCTAGAGGCCGCTACCAACTATTGACAGAATAAGTGTATTCGTATCATGTTTATATGCATATGAACCTATAGGGTCACACACTTAAGGGGCTAGAAGCCTAATGAGGATTGGATCCGAATTAGACCAGGCTTAGGGTACTAATGGGCTACTAATGTAGAAGCCCACTAGGGACGCCTATATAAGGGAGGGTGGGGCGAGCTGACCAGGGTCAGACCTTAGACATCAGATCATTCCCAGCCGCCACTCCTCACGCCTGTGTCATGCGCGCGGACCTAGCAGTCCGGCGTTTGACGCTTCCACCCTGTACGTGTGGATACCTCGGAGGCGCTGCATCTGTAGCACTTGGACGAGCCGCGCAAGGGGAGCTGCTCGTGGGACGAGGACAAGGAGGAGACGTGGAACGTCTGCACTGCCTCGACGCGCTTCATCAATTCGCAACTGCGCGTCTAGTGGTAATCCAGTGATCTATTACAACAGTAATCCTGGTATACGCGGTAGAATTTTTTTGATTTGCGCTAATGTAGCCTACCCGTATCTCTTCAGGATCAACAACAAGCTTGTCCGGAAATTATTTTTGAAAAGGTGAACAGGAAACTACATGTGGAGGGACATAACAAAAAGCAAAATAACAGAGAAGAGTAAAACAACATAGACATTACTGCATCGTGATGCTTACTTTGTCATATGTTGAAAAAGAGTACTTCTTGTTTGCGCGAGTGTTCTTGTCAGCATATGCTTTTTCTACGTTGTTGAATTTCTCAAGGAACACATTCATCACCTCGATGCTCAGATATTGGCGAGGACGGAGAGATTCTTGGAAACCTCTTTAAGAAATATAGAACCTACCAAACTTCACGAAACATTTGCTGCAAAAAAATCCAAAGTATTATTTGCAGCAACTAGAATGTACATGTGAAGCTACTATTGGGCATTAATGTAGCATATAAAAAGTGAATTGTTGAATAATAAAAGTAGAAATTGATTGGGGGAACTCACGGTGCCGTTTTCTTAGCCCTCTTGAATTTGCGACCATTCATGACAAATTTGTCATATGTGTGGATCATATATTGAGAGACCATAATATTTTTCATCTTGGGAGGTGAAAGCACTTCCTTGGCTGCCCTTTTGAACCTATTCTTAGTCTCTAGCATTACAACACCAATACTATCATCTGAGAAGTAAATAGCCAAAAAGGTAAGAAGCAAATGGGAGTAAGTAGCCAAAACTTAATGCAACATAACTGATGTCTCCAATATTTACCATCTTCCACCATGTTTAAACATTGTTTTTAGTCAACTTGACAAGAAACTCTCCATCCTTGCCACTAATGACTAATAATTGCAAAGATATGCAAAACCTTGCTTTGAATTATGTTGTGCAGGAAATCATGGGTTTTAATGCGAAATTAGGAGTCATAATGAAGGATTTTGAGGAAGTCTACATGGCCGAGTAATTGGGAAGTCAATTCTAGGCATCAGTGAGCGTAATGACCACTAGTACAGGCAGGGCTCGCCCATACGGTATGCCCATACTAGGTGACGGCGGCTCCGTCTCGTCAAACCCTATGACTTTCATGAAGACGTCTATATATTTTGAGGCTCCAGCCGCCAGCTAGAGAGCCGCCATTCTCAGATTTCATCACAACACCACCAAAGGAGATCCACACCATTGTTCATCCATTCCATCATCCATCCCCTCCATTGGCCATAGCCATTGTAATTTAGATATCCTGGTGATTTGGCGACCACTGTAAGAATATTCAATTTTAATCTAAGTATTTTGTATAATGTTTTCTATCCTTGATCTATTTCTTATGAGTGAGTAGTCCTCATGGGCTGCGGGTTGGGGAGAAACCTCGCAGCAATTATGTGCATCTAATCATGGGAGTATTGTATTTTGTTTACAATTGGGATTTGTATCTTTTGTTTCTTTGTCTCTTGTCTCGATCTGTGGACTTGTAGGTACCCAAGATCCCATAGATTGATAAAGGCTTGAGGTGACATACTTGGCTAGCGGCGATCTCATAGGAACCCTAGTGACAGAAAGGGTAGTACGGTCTTCGCTTAGCGACCCATTCAGGATCACAACAACATCACCACTTAATGCTTTAATCTGTGTTCTACACTTAATAATTGTTTGTAACCTGTGGCTTCGGTGTGCACTCGGTTGGATAAAAAGACTATTGCTATGCCCACTACATCACGGGGGCTCTAGTATATTAGGATGTGTTGCCCACAAGAGATTATCTCCACTCAAACTTTACACATGACTATGCTTATTATTATCTTTTATCCCATGTGATGTGCAGCTGTAGGTGGATCTTTAACCCTGGTCTATCTCCATCCATTGATTCAACCTACTATAAAATTAAACTAGATTGGTCCGGTAAACTAAGGTATAACAAAGAAACAAAGTATTGTAGATGTGTCCTTTTTATTTCCTTTTAGCATTTCTTTCCAAGGTTCGATTAAACCTAGGTTTTCTAGGGAAAAAGCTAGTATACTACATTCAGGAATCCGGATCGAAGGTATCAACCCTTTTTTGGCGTCGTTGACAGGGAAGCAATTTCGCTATCCTGGTGAGGTCACTGGAGACCTTGTTTTTAGTTTTATTATTAGTTTGTAGTTTATTTCTTGTTATTAGTGTACTTTCTTATTATCTATTTTAAAACCCCCAAAAAATAGTTTCTTGTTATTTGTTTGCATTACTTAAAAATTACCAAAAATATAAGAGCCATGGCTCAAAAGAGACTTGGGGAGTATGCTACTCCCACTGATGATTTTATTCGTGCACCTATCGCTTAGCCCATTGTTGATGCGAAACTTATGAAATTAAGCCTAAGCTTTTAAGCTTGGTTCAATAGAACCAATTTGGAGGCTCATCTTCTAAGGATTCAGATTTGCACTTAAACACTTCTACTGAAATTTGCGACATGATGCGTATTAAAGATGTCGATCCATCTGCTGTTAAATTAAGGTTGTTTCATTTCTCTCTAAGAGTAAAGGCTAAGTATTATTTGCTAGATCTACCAAAGGGCACTATTAAATCTTGGGAGGAATGTACTAATTTATTTATGACTAAATTTTTCCCCTAGCTAAGACTATGCAGCTAAGATCCAACATTACAAGCTTTAGATAAGAAGACCGTGAGCCACTAGCGCTTGCATGGGAAAGGATGAAAGAAGCCGTAATGAACTGTCCTAGTCATGGGATGGAAGAATGGCTTATATTACATTTGTTTTGTAATGGTCTTAACCCAATGTCTAAGTCTATGCTAGATATTGCAGCAGGAGCAACAATCATGGGAAAGCAAGTGAGTATTACAAAGAAACTTCTTGATGATATGCAAAATAATCATGCCCAATGGCATGTGGAAAGAACCTCGAATAGAGTAAGTTCAATCATCGAGGTAAATAATGAAGAGCTTACATCTAAGGTAGACGAGCTTCTTAGTATAGTAAAAGGTAAAGAGGATACCCAAGTTAATTCTATCGCTACTAATGTTAATGATGTTAATTTTATAGCTCGCACTCCTTTTAATCCTGCATGGAAAAAATCATTATGCTTCTAATGCTCAAAAAAATTATCCTAATCCTGCAGGAGCTCCTTACAATACTTATGATAATAATGGAGAAAATCATGGAAATCTCTCGCTTTAAAAAAACTGTTAGAACCTTTATAAAATCTCAAACCGAGCAAAACAATATGCTTACTAAAATCACGGAGAACCATGAAAGTAGTGTAGGAAAATTATCTAACCATGCCGTTGCAATTAGAAATGATGTGGAGGCTCTACAAGAAAGGACAAAGACTATGGAGTATCAGCTGGGTAAAGTAGCTGAGAGCCGGGCTATCATACTAGGAAAGTTTGCTAGAAAACACGAGCCAAATCCGGTAGAAGACCTCAAGATGATGAGGGTGGTAACCAATAAAGAGAAACCTGAAGATATAGATTATAGCAATGCACCAACACCGAAATATATCATTGAAGATCTATTCAAAATGATCACCGTGAAAAACCCCGGTATAGAACAACGTAATGATGATATGTACCAAAAATTTATACAACAAGTAGCATCTAAAGTTCGTGAGTTAGAGATGGAGCATAAAAGATTAGATGATAAGCTTCCTGCTAAGCTAGATGATATATTTGAGCCCACTATTAAAGTTAAGTTGGGAGTCAATGAGATATCCGCACCCTATGATCTTGGTGCGAGCGTCTCAACAATTTCCAAAAGCTTATTAGATAAATTAAACTTAGGGCCATTCACCACTACTGAATTAAGACTCCACCTAACGGATTCAACTTATAAACAAGTTGTTGGGATAAAAGAAAATATAGTTGTTGAAATTAAAGGTGGTCCCTCTCTTATTGATCTTGTTTTTGTGGACATGCCTGAAGATCCCATAGAACCTATAATTTTAGGTAAGCCATCCCTAAGAACTATTAAAGCTTTGATTAATTTATAGGCGGGGATTGTGAGAATAGGGATACCATCTAGAGATCATTTTATAGTCCACTTCCCTAGGAAAAATAAGGCCAAGCCTAATGATGCTGGTGGTATAATTACTTTAAAATCCAACTATTTTAGAGTGGGTATTTCACTCCTTAAACCTAAATGATTGTCATCTAGGTTAAGCTAATTGACCGTAACTAGAAGCGCTTCATGGGAGGCAACCCATATAAAATATATTTTTTACTTTTGTGTTAGTTTTGTTTTGCTTTTGTTTTTAATAAAGAGTGTTCAAGAAGACCTATGGAGAGAGGAGAATAAATAAGGTAATCCTCGATCTTTTATTTTTACTACACATGGCCTATATAAGTATTGCTGAAGTTTTATGTAGTGTGTTTGCTGTTATTTTGACTCATGGTAAGATGTGCAAAGGCACACAGAGCTACTAATAAAATTCTCGAAGTTTTGCAGCTCACAGTGCACTTAACGATCTATGGTATGGTCAGGAAGAACCGTACCGTGCACCCGTACCACCTCGAGTCATAGAAAAATAGAAACTTCGATTTTTGCCGCAAGAGATAGTGCTTTTAACGACCACTGGTATGGTCGGACGCGCTCATACGGTGTGTCCGTACCGTACCCTCGAGCAAACATCAGATTTCAAGGAAGCAATACCGTATAGATAACGACCAGCGGTACGGGCATGCGTGACCGTACCAAGTGCACCGCTAGGGAGCAGCTGTTGTCCCCAAGGGATGTCGCCGGGTATGGGCGGGCTCCGGTCGTACCGCCTGCCCGTACCACGTACGCGGATATCATAAGCACCCCGAGGATCTAACCTAAAAATCCCCCAAAACCAATCCCTCTTTCTTCTTCCTTCAAACTTCAAACCACCTCCATTGGACCTTCAAATTTACTCGATCGTTCTTTGATTCCTCGCACTCAACTGATCTAAGGTATGATTCTCCTTCGATCCTCAACTTATTTATTGCAAAAGCTTCACTTAATCCTTCACCATTGTCAATATAGACTTAGGTCCTGTTCTTGATCTAATATTGATATTGAGCATTGACGAGGTTCGGAATCATCAATGCCCATTGTTATGGACTTGGTTTTTGGAGAAGGAGGGGACACTGGAGATCACGGAACGGTTAACAGACTTGCAACACGGGGACACGAAGTTTACCCAGGTTCAGGCCCTCGGAGGAAAACCCTACTCCTGCTTGTCTGCTCTTTAGTAATGGCAATGCCGAAGGTTACACGGGTGCGCAGATTGGATCTGACGAGAGGTGTACTATATTATGAGGCGAGGTCCTCCTCACCGTGCCCTCCTGGCCTTTATATAGATAGGCCAGGTCTCAGGGATAGGCCGAGTCAGTTATAGTTTTAGGGTTTCTCCCTTCAAGTTTCTATCCGAAGAAGACGTGTCTGACAAGGAGTCAAATCCTCACTGGGCTTGGGCCACCCGAAATCCTCCTCGGCTTTAAGATTATGGTACGCCTTCCTCATGGGCTTCTGTTGGGCTAGACCGGATAGGATAACATTGGTCACCCATAGGGTATACCCATGACAAGCATGCTCAGTATTGTTTTACAGGAGTTTCTTTTATAACTAGTGTAGAGGATCACATATGCTATTTTTCTATTGGATCAAAAATTTATTATAGCAATTCTTATTTATTTATTCTATCTTATTATTTTTAGATGAACAAGAGGAGCCGTACATGTGCGGTGGCTGCGGAGTCCTTTGCACCATCCGTTGATACGCTGACCCCCCCCCCCCCCCCCCCCCGAGTCACTTGGTATCAAGTTCGTCGAGAAGTTTTAGCTGAAACGTTTCAATTGTCTTAAGATCCGAGAAATCAAGTACACCAAGTGGGCGTGTCCTTATATCCTGAACCAACTTGGCATCCATGCTGATTTTGATTTACTTTGCAACAATGTTGGTTTATATGACTTTTTCTTTCAAAATGTCACCACGTATCGCCGCTTGACACTTGAGTTCCTCAGCACCTTGACACATATGGTGGACCATTACTATTGTACCGAGGAAAAAAGGCCCGAAGCTGATTGCGTCAAATTCCGCCATTGAACCGTGAGTACATCCTAAAACTCGCCAATGGGCTCAATGTTTTGGGTTTGCCAAAAACACCATTGATGTACACATAATTGA
This sequence comes from Avena atlantica, assembly GCA_910589765.1. Lineage (NCBI taxonomy): Eukaryota > Viridiplantae > Streptophyta > Magnoliopsida > Poales > Poaceae > Avena > Avena atlantica. Next base: position 175,623,213 of record OU342737.1, read on the forward strand.
TTTTTTTTAAATCCTACACCTTGGGAGTACTTTAATTTAATGATAATTTGTGGAAACACACCCAAGGGAAACCAAATTGATCATCTTACTATTCGCTAGCTATTTTATGTGATTGCTAACACCTTTTAGGCATGTGGTGAGTTTACTAGAGTTAATAAGGAGGACATGTTGATCCTCGCTAAAGATGCTATTATTAATTGTAACTTAATGCCAAATTTGGGCGCTCTGCTTGTGTTTTACCTTCAGTATCCAACTCTTCAAACTCGTGAACCCATATGCAGAGGGGGAGTTGTGACCGTTCTCGCATGCGCACTTCACATTCAACCTAGGTAACATCCAACCGTTGGTAGGAAGTCACCGTCTTGGTCTTCCTACTCTAAGAGCATGTGGTATGGGTTCTAAAACTCATGGTAGATATTTTCTTGATATACCTAGAGCGGATCACTTGATCTGATCTCCTTTGACTAATGGTCTATTCTCTACCGAGGATGGACGTTTGCGTTTTTATGCGTAGGTTTAGGCTAATCTACCCCCAACAAGAAATACCCATGGGAGGAGGAGAAGACGAAGAAGTAGAACAAGGAGGACCTGAATAAGATGAGCAACCGACAAACTACTACACCACCTATGAAGATATCTATGCACTCGAAGGAAATATTCAAAAGATGAGAAATATTAAGCAGAACCGGGGTCTTGACAATTAATTAGGTGGATTATGTGGTTTAGATACCCCGCAATTTAAATATTATCTTAGCAAATCAAAACACGACATCGATTCGCTACACAAATTTAAATTGGGCCAATATAAGACTAGAAAAGCCCGCATATGGCCTCCATATTTATTTGTAAGGTGAATCGACATAAGGCCCCAAACCACTTGATGATATTCAAGCATGAATAATTTAATATGCGACAAGTTATATTATATTATCAAAATAGGCTATCGGGAAGGGGTCACACATTGAGTATCAATGATCTTGGGCCTCGCTAGGGTTAGACAAGATCGGGTTCGGGTCCTCGGGGATCGGTCTTCGGGTCCGTGTAGACAGTCATGGTATCCGGGAACACGATATTTGTTCGAGGCTTCGGATCCTCGAGACTGGGTCATCGGTTCCCTCTCGGCGGTCTTGGGGTTTGGGGCGGAGATCTTGGAGTTCCGGCTTCATCGGGCGACGGTGATCTTGTGTTGATGCCAGCGGTTCATAGGATTAGCACGAGTCATTGAAGATCTTGTTGTAGCTCCACATCATCACCTCAGCGCATCCATCACCACCGTCTATTCACATACACCATACCACAACCACCCAACAACACTACTAGCACCCGAGGTACCCACGTTGCAGGAACCAGACATGCTACAACTGCCACGGGAGTGATACGTCGTAAACGTATCTATAATTTTTGATGCTCCATGCTTGTTTTATATCAAATTTCTTTTGTTTTGTTTACACTTTGAGGTATTTTTATACATTTTATGGAACTAACCTATTGACAAGATGCCGTAGTGCCAGTTGCCTGTTTTCTGTTGTTTTTGGTTTCAAAAAAGCTAGTAAAAAAATATGCTCGGAATTGGACGGAACAAAAGCCAAATTCAATATTTTACCAGACATGACACGGAGACCAAAGGGGAGACGAAGAGGAGCCACGAGGTGGCCGCACCATAGGGTGGTGCGGGCCCACCCTAGGCCATGCCATCCCATGGTGTGGGCCCCTCTGGCGCCCACCGACCTCGCCTCCTCGCCTATATAAGCACCCCGATGCCGAAACCCTAAGCGCCCGATCAAATCTCCACGATAGAGTCCATAGCCGCTGCCATCTCCACCCCTAGATCGGGAGGGATTCTAAGATCTTCCCGGCACCCTGCCAGAGGGGAGAGATCATCTCGGAGGCCTTCTTCATCACCATGCCAGCCTACGGAGTGATGCGTGAGTAGTTCACCCTTGGACTATGGGTCCATACAATAGCTAGATGGTTGTTTCTCCTCCTTTTTGCTATCATGTTTAGATCTTGTGAGCTTCGTTCATGATCAAGATCATCTATTTGTAAACCTATATGTTGTGTTTGCGGGGATCCAATGGATATTGAGTACTATGGCAGACTGATTATTGATTCTATCATGTCTATGTTATTTATGATCTTGCATGCTTTCCGTTGCTAGTAGCTATATTGGCCAAGTAGATGCTTGTAACTCCAAGAGGGAGTACTTATGCTCGATAGTAGGTTCATGCCTCTAGTAATCTGGGAGAGTGATAAACTTTTAATGTTGTAGATCTGCTGTTGCTACTAGGGAGAAAACAACAATCCTTTGTCTAAGGGCAATTGTATTGTTTACTTTACACACATTGCTTAATGCAATTATATGTTGCTTGCAACTTAATACTGGAAGGGGTTCGGATGATAACCTGAAGGTGGATTATTAGTCATAGATGCAGTTGGATTACGGTGTATGTATTATGTTGTAATTCCCAAAGAAATCTCGTAGGAATCAAGATGTCTAGTATATGCATTGTTATACATTTTCAATCTGTCAATTGCCCCGTTGTAATTTATTCACCCAGCATGTTATTTATCTTATGGAGATCACCTCTAGTGAACTGTGGACCCCGGTCCATTCCTTATCATTGATATACCATCTACTATTTACCATTTACTGTTTACTTTCTACAAGTAAATCACTATCTTCCACACTATATGTTTAATCCTTTGTTTTCAGTAAACCAGTGAGATTGACAACCTCACTGTAAGTTGGGGCAAAGTATTGAGTTTGTGTTGTGCAGGTTCCAAGTTGCTAGCAACACCTTGGAGTTGTTTCCTTACTCCTACTAGTTCGATAACCTTGGTTTCATAACTGAGGGAAACTTTATGTTGTGCTCATCATACCTTCCTCTTGGGGTTCCCAACGAGCTCTACATATCTAAGTCATCAAGCACTTTTCTGGCGCCGTTGCCGGGGAGTTAAGGACAGCTTCAATCTCTTCCCCCTCGTCGGTCATTTTTTAGGGAGAAAGAAGATTCTTGCAAGGGGAGTCTCTCACAACCAACCTCTTTACTTTGTTTTTGTTTTGCTTAGTTTATTTTGCTTTGTTTTGCTTGTTTATTTTTTATCAAAAACACACAAAAAAATATTTGCACTGGTTTGTTTCTTTTTTTCAAAAACACAAAAAAAGTTCTTTCTTAGTTGTTACCTTGTTCTTAGCTCACCATGTCGATCCCTAAGTTCACCCTGAAAGACCTTTCAATAGGTAGTGGCTCTATAATTGGGAAAGATAACATTGAAGAATTTTTTAATCATGTTAGCAAGCATGAGGATATTGAGGATAGATCCTTAGCAGAACTTGCTCCAAATCATGAAATTGCTGCAGTCTCTTTAGTTCACATGGTGGAGGCTAGGTTTGTTAACCTTAACCGCATGATGCAAGTAATGTTTCTTTAACTTAAATATATTGAGGATACTGAAAAGAGAGACTTTATTCTAGAAACTTTGCTTAAAGAATTCAATGATGTTGCTAAGGACGCTAGAAAGGTCTTTAATCGTTTTAATATGTTAGGATCATGTCTAGATGTTATGGGTACACTAGGAAAGTTGGGAAAAACCAAACCCAAAAATGTAGAGGAAATTAAAATACCAATACCTTTTAAACTTGTAGGAATGCATGAAGCCCTAGAAAAGAATTTTGATTGGGTTCCTGAAAACCCATTTGATGAAAATAGTGAACCCAAGAGTATTGAGAGAGGATCCTCTAGAATTTATTTGGATGAGATACCTTGCCTTGTTGAAGAAATTTCTGGTATTGATCTTGATGCTTCTTCATTCGAAAATACTTGATTCTTGCTTCCTATGCCTAGCTTAAAGGCGTTAAAGAAAAGTACTATTGGGAGATAACCCAAATTATTTTTATTTCAGTAAGTTTTTATTTTGTTGAGTCTTGGAAATTATTACCTCTATAATAACCTCTCCTTATCCTTTTTGCGGGTTTTTTGTTCCAAGAATAACCTCTAAAAGAGAGATAAGTAAGATTTGGGGAAGTTGTTGTCCCAAAACAGATTTTTGTGCTTCACTGTAAAAAATCGTGAAAAATCCCAGTATGTCGGACTGAGCTGTAATTCTCCGATAATATGCCCCAGGTTATTATATAACTTTCGTTAGTTTAGCACTTTTAGATTTGAGCAATATAATGTCTTCAAAAAAATTGGTTTTTACCTGCTGGTCTGTTTTGACAGATTTCTGCCATTATTTGCATTGGCCTCTTAATTGGTTTATTTTGAGTTCTCTTTGATCACTTCAGCTTTTAAAAGGAATTTCTACAGTAGCTTGTGTTTTAATGAATGTTTTACTTGTGTTTAAACTAAACCCAAAGACTTATTATCTTGAATACACTAATGTTACTAATGAAGATTTTGTGAAGTTTTGTATGAAGGAAATTTTCAAGTGTAGGGGAAGAATAATGTGATGAGACGAAGAATGGACAAAAGCTCAAGCTTCGGGATGCCACCCGTTTCACCCCAAGAAATATTCAAGAGGTACAACGGTCAAAGCTTGGGGATGCCCAAGGCATCCCCTTCTTCATCAATTAAAATCTCAGGTTTTCTTTCAAAACACTTTATTTTTATTGCTTCATGCACTATATGTTGTTCTTGGAGCGTCTTTGTTTTTGTTTTTTGTTTTATTTTCCTTTGTTTGCTGTAATAAGTTGGTTGGACCCCAACACACTTATTTTGGAGAAGTCACACCTAGTCCTTCATTGCCTAGAACACTCTAGTTTTCACTCTTATTGTTCTGTGGGTATTCTCCTTTGCTAGCACTGCGTTTAGCTTTAGTTTTCTTATTATTTTTGCTCAGAACTTTTTAGTTCTTCTTTGTAGTTATGTGAGACAAGATCTCTGATATTTATTGATTATTATCTTTGTGAGTTGTTTCAAATAATTCGATTGATGTTGGAAAAGATTAGAAAGTTTCATGCTTATAGTGGTACAAAAGGAAGATTTTTTTGACTGTGACTTAGACTTTATCATGTCATTTTATATGTTGCTTTGACCATATGCTTAGTAATTATTGATGTAGCATGGCTTGTTTCAAACAATTGATATTGCTTAATGTGCCTTGAAAGAATTATGCGTTTTTTTAGCATACAAAAGCATAATATTGTGGTATTCTCCTTTGATGCTTTATTTGGGTTGACTTGTGAAAGTGCACTTCCTATTCTTATGATTTTGATGTTTGATGATAACACACCTATCTGTCTAATAGTGCACTAAGTGTATCTCAGGTATGTAAGGTTGTGGCACGAAAAATGAATTGCCCAATGTTGGCACTTGCCAAACGCACCAGTGCTGACCGGTAGTACCGGAAGTCACAACCGGTACTACTGCTTGGCACCGGTAGTACCGCTTCATTTTACCAATCACATCTGATAGGGAAGGAACGCTCTTGTCAACCCTCAGTGCCACCCGGTACCGCGACGCGGCACTACCGCTCCAACCGCTTGCACTAAGCGGTACTACCACTTGACCACGGTAGTACCACTCAGCCGTAACACTGAGGGAGGACAAGAGATCTTCATCCCTCTCAGTACCAATCGGTACCTGGAGTTGGTACTACCGCTCGGCCCGGTAGTACCGCTTCTCATGGCTGGTACTACCGCTTAGTGGTAGCATCGCTAGGTTGTTCCAGAGGCGCCTGAGGCTGGCTCAACCATGTGGTGCATCTCCGGTACCTAGATCGGTACCTGACCGGTAGCACCGGTTGTGTCCAGTACTACCGCTTGTGTACCGGTAGTACTGGTGCATTTAATGCCCAACGGGCATATTCACTCCAAGTGTTATAAATGCACCCCTCACCTACCTTGGAAGGTCGCTCGTCTCACACAAGAACACCACCTACATTTGAGCCACCAAATCGCCAAGATCTCTTCACTCAACCGTCCAAAGTCATTGATCTTTGGAGAATCGAAGGAGGAGCCCTTGATCTATTGCTTCACAAAGAATCTTCATTTCCCCCTCATTCACTTGAGGGCCCCTTGCTCTAGTGTTTCTTTGGAAACTCTAGTTCTAGATTTGGTTCTTACAAGTTTGTCTTTGTTGTTGGACAACTTCCTTCTATTCGGGAGCCTCCAATTAAGTTGTGGATGTGTGCCTCAAACTAGTTGTAAAGGTGCCGGCTTCCACCTTGAAGGTTGCCGATATAGTGGAAGAGGTGAATCGAACCCATTGGGGTGAGGTTCATCGGAGAACAAGGGAGGCCTTTCGTGGCGTAGGTGGTTTGATACCACCCCCTCTCCAAACGTAGACGTACTTCCCCTCAAAAGGAAGGAACTACGGGAAACAAATCCTTGTGTCTCCGCGTCCACCACTTTGGTTACTTTTATCCTTTACTGCACTTTACTTAACTTGTTCTTTCTTAGTGTTGTGCTATTTTTTACTCGTTTGACATATAGGTAAATTCACGTTAGTTGCATAATCTAGAGAATTTACCTTTCTTGTCAAACCCTAATTTGAAAAAAAAGAAAATTTGAAGTAGCACCTATTCACCCCCCCTTTAGGTGCCCATACGATCCTTTCAATTGGTATCATAGCCTCGTCTCTTTATTCGGGCTTTACCGCCTAAGAGTATGGGTAGCAACGATGGGGAAGGTGGTGGTGAGCCTACCTCGGTGACCATGGATGATCACAAAAACTTGGAAACAAGATTGAGCTCCTCCATGGTCAACGAGATCAAGAAAATTCTTGAGAAACTTCTTAAAGATAAAGATGGGTCATCATCCCCTTCTCGTCAAGAGGAGCCTCCATCAGTATTACCTAAGGGAAATGCCCTGGTATCACCCGAGGGTATGATGGTGGGGGGTAATCAAGACAACACTAATTCCTCCACAAAAAGGGATGGTGGGAAGGGTGAGAACCATGATTCTCATCCATGGTACTCTCCCGACCCTCCAATTCCTCACCCTCATATAATCAATAGAGGAGACCCACCAAAGCTAGAAGCATCTACTTTTGCTCAATGGCAATCTCTAATGAAAACTCATGTGCGCAGCTCTTGCACTGAACTATGGAACATCATCGAACAAGGACTCTATATTGGGGATCAAAACAACTTGACAAGAAGATAAGTTGTCAATAGTCAACTCAATGCCACCGCCTTGCACATGATTCAACAAGGATTGGGTACAAAGGATTACCCACACATTGAGCACCTCAACATCGCCAAGGAAGCTTGGGATGCTCTCATAGTGTTGTTTGTTCGGAATGAGAGCATGAGAAGGAACCGGTATTATGCACTAAGCAATGAAGCCGAAGGCTTCTATATGAAGGAAGATGAAGATCATGAAGACATGATCATAGGATCAAATCCACCGCCACTTCTTTTAGGAATGTGGGTGCCTCACATGTGGATGATGCTTGGATAAAAAGGAAATATGTGAGTGCACTCATGCCCTTTGAGCCCACCGACTTGAAGAGCCTACAAGGAAGACACAACTACCACCTCATGACCTCTAATGAAGTTATGTAAGATATGGCCTCTTTCAAGGTTGCCACCAAGAATGCTAAAGATGCTCGTGCTCGAGCCCTTGGAATGAGCAATGTTGTCAACCTTTCATTGAAGGACAAAGTTTTGGAACATAGGGATGGAGATGATAGTGATGAAGGCCTATCCATGGGACACCCCGATGATGTCAAGATGTTTCATGGTTAATACATTGCCTTCTATGCAAACAACTATGGGAAGAACCCCGCCAAGGCCAAGATGGAAATGCTACGAAGAAGAAAACCCAATGGACAAAGAAGCAATATCCCTAAATTGAGAACTTTTTACAATTGTGGCGACCGAAATCACTTTATGGACAGTTGTCCCTATGAGAGGAGAGAAGATCATGGCGGCAACCTCGTGCCAAAGAAAGCTTACAGAGCTCCCTACAAGAAACCCTTCATCAAGAAGAATCCAATTAATAAGAAGAAGGGCGAAATTGTATTGATCACTCATGAAGAATTCTCCTCCGATAATGAAGATGATGAAGATGAGGAAGAGGAAACATCAAGTGGTGTGGCTGCTCTAGCCACTACTTCTACTCTGACACTCTCCCTCTTCGATTCTCCAAATGAGAATACTCCCAACAAGAACGTAACTTGACTTATGGTAAGAGGAACGGAGGTATCCTCATCATCTCACTCCACTCCCTTAGCTAATGCTGAAATTGATGATGAGATGTCTCTTGAAGTAAAAGGGGAATTAATTGCTTTAGATTAGTATGTGACTAACTTACAAGGGGAGGGAAAAATACATTTTGGGAACATCTTAAATCAACTTTCCCACACACAAGAGCTTCTTGATGTAATATGTAAACTTGGGAGTGAACACATGGTTGAGATAGAGGCCCTAAATAATGCTCTAGAAGAAGAACAAGAGACTAGGATGTCTCTCAAACTAAAACTTGAAGGTATTGATGAGGCCAATGACATAACTGTTAATAGAATCATCAAGGAACGTGATCATGCTATTTCTAAATATAAAAGGGCTAAAAAGGACAAGATTGAGTTTGGTGTGGTTCATGAAAAACTTGCGGAGGACTTTAGTTTACTTAACAAGGCTCACAAGGCATTGGAAAGTGAACTCTTGTCACTCACAAAGTCCCATGAAACGCTTAAAACTCAATTGACCAATATTCCTTCACCTATTAATTTCATTACTTCTAGTAGTACAACTATTCTTGAAGAAAATGCTAGGTTGAAGGGGGAGCTAGCCAAGGCCACATTTCCAAAAGGTAACAAGTCCATTGATGACCTTTTGAGTAAGCAAAGGTCAAATGGTGAGAAAGGGGGCATTGGTTTTGTCTCCAAAGCCAAGAAGAAGAACAACAAGAAGAAGAAGGTGACGAGGTTTAATCTCATCAATGCCCATTGTTATGGACTTGGGTTTTGGAGAAGATGGGGATGCTGGAGATCGTGGCACGGTTAACAGACAAGCAACCAGGGGACACGAGATTTACCCAGGTTCAGGCCCCCAGAGGGAAAATCCTACTCCTGCTTGTCTGCTCTTGATTACGGCGGAACCGAAGGTTACAGGGTGCGCAGATTCGATCTGGCGTGGAGGTGCGTGCGAAAGTATGAGTCGAGAGATCCAGGACGTGCCCTCCTGGCCTTTATATAGACTTAGGCAGGTCCCGGGCATAGTCCTAGTCGGTTACAAGTTCTAGGGTTTTACCCCTTTGAATTTCCTATCTATGCTAGCCTTGCTCTCCAAGGATCCGAAGGTGTCATGGGCCTTGGCCACCCGAAAATCTTCATGGGCCAGCGTATATCTACTGTGATCCTTCCTTGGGCTGGACCAGGTATGCCGAAGTTACGTACCCGTAGGGTATGACCATGTCAGTAGCCCCCGAGTGTTCAGTCGAATCGTAGATTCGGCTGAGGACTCTTTCATTTTCGGGTGCAATTATGTATTAACAATATATGTGTGTAGGGATTGTTGACGCGTGTGTCTGACTCACCTGACGGATCAGGGTCAGTTAACTGTCTTAGGACGAAACAACACGATCTTCTTCAAGTTCGAGTCCCTCAACTCGAACCTGGAACATATGCTGGGGTAATTCGACTCAGGCCGCGGAGGACTTACAGGAGTGGAATTCCAGTGATTTTAATTAACGTACCCAACGCGTCCGTCGGGATTTTTCATCACGCCTGTTGACATGGATTTGTACTAGCAGAGCATAGTCATGTACGTTGCCAGGCCGTTAGATGATATCTGCAGGGCTTATCTTTGTGTCGCACACAGAACATCCGACTGTTCGTCACCGCAAAGGTGTTTCGGGTGGCCAAGGAGATCGTTGCTCACTCAGCGTTTTGTTGGGGCAGAGATGCCAAAAAGTTTTTGCGTGCTGATCCGAAAGATCACAGTCGAAGAGTTCATAGGGTGCGCGACCAACGCTCCCTATGGGAGTAGCCCCCGAGTGTCTGTTCGAGTCGTAGACTCGAGCAGAGACTTTAGTTCAAGCATTTGTTCGGTTGTTAGGTCCGTGGGACTCAAAAAATTTCGGATGATTAAATCCATCCTCCCTATGGGAGTAGCCCCCGAGTCCGTAGTGGAGTCGCAGACTCGACGTAGGACTCAGAAGAAATACTTTGTCGTTATTCATCTTCCGGGTGCGCGGTCAGCGCTCCTGATAGGAGTAGCCCCCGAGTATTTAGTCGAATCGAAGATTCGAGTGAGTACTCTTAGCTCTTAGCTGTGGAGCCGAAGAATCGTAATTGGTGCTAGTATAACTTTTGATGACGTCAGTGCTGACGATCGATGACCTCAAGCGTCTGCTACACCAGAGATGACTTGACTGGACGAACATGGGTCCCACTTGCTGACTTTGAATTGACCGGTCACGCGGGGCGTGGAGATAATTACGGCGTCTCCTCGATTTCCGCGCGTAGTGGACGGCGTGGTAACGACGGTTCGTTGTGATGTTGACACGTGTACGACCAGATCTGCCGTTGGCGTTAGGTCTTCTGGATGAACGGATGCCATGCATCGTCTTCGCTGTTATAATCATTGGTGAAAGCCGCGGTTTGTTTTCACCGCACCAGTTCTTGTGTTCACTGCCTCCTTGTGCTCTAGCGATTCTTGCTGTGCCCTGGGATTTCCTTCCACATTCCCATCGCTCTTTCTGCGTTTTCACCACCAGCGCCGCCGTAGCGCAATGGGGAAACCAAAGAAATCTTCATCTGCGGTTGGGACCAGCGCCGCCGGAGGAAAGAAAAGCGCCGCCGCTACTCGCGTCACCGACGGTGGCTGGCGGCGATCAGAGACGCGGGAGAGCGATCTTCGCAAGCTTCGCGAGCGGGGCTTGATCCCGGAGGACAGGGAGGCCGTTAAACTCCCCGGCAATGAGGTAATCCCCCGTCCCCCATCTGGGTATCGGGTTATGTTTCTCGCCTTCGTTTTGCGTGGGTTTTCGTTTCCAGTCCACGACTTCCTCTGTGGACTGCTCTTCTTCTATGGGATTCAGCTTCATCATCTGTCTCCTAATTCTCTTCTCCACATTGCGTGTTTTATAACTTTTTGCGAGTGTTGGCTTGGCATTGAGCCGCACTTTGGCCTCTTCCGGAAGCTCTATTCCGTGAAGAGGCAATCTGGTTCGGATGGTGTATATCCTATTGGGGGTTGCATCATCTCCCTTAGTCCCAATCTTCTCTTATTTTCCTTTTCCATGTCCAAATCTGTCCAGTACTAGCGGAGGCGATGGTTTTATATCCGCGACTCCGTAGTGCCCGGGCAAGATTTTGGTCTTGTTCCCTTTGACCCCTCCCAAATGATTGAGAATAAAAGGTCTTGGAAAAACCAAATCTTAGACGGTGAGGTGGCGGAGATAGAGGCCCTGTACCGTCGGGTGGAGGATCTCCAACTGATTCCTGAGAAGGAGGTGAACGGCGTGGACATCATCCGGACGTTTCTTGAGCGTCGGGTGCAGCCTCTCCAAGCGAGGGCACACCCGATGTTTCTTTATTCTGGGCGCCGTGATCCGAAGAGGGTTTCGAGTGAGAAAATCTCCGAGGGGGATCTTGACAGGGCCCTTCGCGCGCTGCTGAAGTTCAAGGCCGGAGAAGAAATCCCGGGGAAGTCGCTGAGTCCTGCCTTTTCTTCGACGTTGGTCGTACCGAAGGTGTAGATTTGTGCACGTAGTGCTCCCCTTTTTTTGTCGGCTGTGTATTTGTTTCCTTTGTTTGCTAACAAAGTTCCTTCTCATCTTGCAGAGCTTCAAAGTGCCAGGCATGGTACCACCGTTGCCCGAAAGGTATCCGAATGCCCCGGATAATGAAGTGGTTGATTCCGTGTCCGAGCTACCGTCAACGCGATCTCCAACGGAGGATGCCAACGAGTCGAGTGAGGACCATACGCGAAAGCGGTCGCGGAGCTCCAGCGAGTCTTCGGATGCCTCGACTCCTCCGACTCCCAGAAACCCTCTGGGCCTTGAGCGTCATGATTATGGTCATGGAGGCTCTTCCTCTCCTATTCCTGCCGTTCCTGTGCGGGCTATAGCGCCGCACCCGCCAGCAAAGCGAAAGAAGGAAGAAAAGAAGGAGGAGAAGAAGGAAGAGAAGAAAGAGGATAAGAGGGCCCGAAGGGCTTCTCCTATCTTCGACCTGAGTGCATTGGGCTCGTAAGTTTTCTTGTTATACTATTGTCCTTGTTCCTTCGTGATTTTTGCACTTGTGCTGATTGGTTTGTATGCAGGCAATCCTCCCATGATTCCTCCAGTGATGGTGAACGGGAGATGATGGGGAGTCGAAAATTGCGTCTCCTCCACCTCAAACGGTGGCGACTTCGGGTGGCGCGGCTCCGGATCCTCCGTTGCAGGAGGTGCAGGTGGTTGCACCTCAGAATTTCGCAGGCGGTCCTTCGGGGTCGTCATCAGAGCATGTAAGTTTTTCTGCCTCATGGGGGGAGCCCCCGAGTGTCTTCGTGTGTGAATCTTGTTTTTACTCCTTTGTGTTGGGCGTAGCCCCCAATCCCTTTTCTTACTCACATTTCTTTTTCTGCAGCCTTTTGTGCAAGAGGCTAAGCGGCTTGTGCAAGAGCGCCTGGTGCTGGAGGCGAACCTTCGGCAGCTTCAAGGTATCTATCTGACTTTTCTCTTATGTATCCTAGTTTAGTTCTTTGACATTTGTTTGTTTTGAATGCAGAGGAGCATAACAAGTCTCTCCGTGAGGTTGACGCTCTCAAGAAGAGCCTTGGTCAATCGGAGCAGAAGGCCGGAGCCGCCGTTGGTGCGAAAGAACGCCTTGATCTAGAGCTGACTAAGGCAGCCAAAGCGAAAGAGCGTCTGCAGCAGGAAGCCGCAGATCGTGAGGAGCAGCTGGCCACGGTTGCGGCTGCTCGCGAAAAAGAGGTGGCGGCGAAGCTCATGGCTGCTGCCAAGGCTATTTCGGGTGAGTACTAGTTTTGTACTTTTTTCTTTTCCTTCGGGTCTTCTTTTATGCGGCTTTTCTTCATGTCTTTCTTCTTTTTGCCTCAGATGCCGCAGGCATCGAGTTCGACCGCGGTGCTCTGGAGCACGGGAGTGCTCTAGATGATGCCACTACGGCGGTCGAAGACCGCTGCAGCACCGTCGTCAACTCCCTTGCCAAGGCGAAAGAGGTCCTTGGTCGCTTCTACAAGGAGCTTGTCTCGAAGGGCGCAACCCTTGACGATGTGGATGCCCTGCCGGAGGCTCTGTCAGCCGAAGCGCCTGCGGCGTATAAACGCAAGCAGAAAGGCATCGGCGCATCCGTCGGGCTGGCTATGGCCATGGCGGCTGGAGCGGAGCTGGATCTGCCCCAGATCACTTCTCGGACGCCGACGGATGCGGATGGATCCGAGGTAGCCTTTGCTGCCTACTCTGCTCGCTGTAGGCGATATGGGCCCAAGCTCATTGATTTGCTGTCTGAGTATGCACTGCGGCAGCAGGGTGGGGCCAAAGCTAGGCAGTCTGGCTCCGAAGCGACTCAGGCTCCTGCATCTTAGGCGTAGTAAATGTAGGCTAGTTTGTAGTTTGTTTTTGTTGTAAATATCTTGAAGAACACCATCCTTGTGCCACGTAGTGGCTTTATATATTCAATGAATTTCTCTGAGTTGTGTTCCATCCTTGGCTGAATGTTTGTGTTCCTTTCTTTTGCTGCCGCTCTAGGTTCCTTCGGGTGCTGACCCTGTTGACGCCCCATACGCAACGCCGTTGCGCCCATCCTTGGATGATTCCTCGCAGCTTACTTTCCTTCGGGATCGTGTACGCAGTCTGGAGAGGAGTTGCTCGGGCTACGCGGTCATGTCGACGTTTGGAAGTCCAAGGCGGATCGTGGCGCAGCCAGAGAGGAGTACTTGATGGCGGAGTTGGTCCGTCTGTCCGAGCAGCTGCAATGTAAGTTGTTCTTTGGTCGAGCTGTAGCTCTGGTCTTCGGGTGAGCCTGCTGGCCTTACTCTTATTTTGTCCGATTGCTGCAGGTGCAAATCTTGCTCCGAGGGAAGAAAAAGAGTGTGTCGCTGTTCGGGTCAATTGCTTGACTCAACAGGACATGGAGGCCGGCGGCTTCTTCTGGATGGATCGTGATCGCGCCATAGCCCTGACAACGGTGCAGGATCGTGTTCATCAAGTTTCACGGGTACTCCGCCAAGTACAGACATCGCTTTCCTCAGTGCTGCACGTCATGTTCCCTTTGGATGCCGCGCCAATAGACCTTGCGGGTCTTCTGTCGAAATTTCGGAACGTAAGCAATGTCAAGGAGTTGATGCGGCAGCAGCTTGTCGCAGGAGTGAAGGCTGCGTTGTCTCTTGTGAGGCTGCACCGGCCTGATGTGGATTTGGCTTTCGTGGCTGCTGGGCCACCTCTTCGCCCTGATGGTAGCGAGTGGGACATGCGTCCGCATTACGCGGCTATGAGGCAGTATGCCGAACAGATTGTAGATTTGTTTGAGCAGCGTGCCCAGGTTATTATTCAACATAGGTAGTACCTGTAAAAAGAGAGAGATGTAAATTTTGTATATTTCGGCTGGGCGTGTTGTGCCCTTTTTTGTGAAGGTTTGTTTGTTTGTGAGCACACAGTGCTTTAATTGGGTACATGTCCTTTTCGTTTGCCTGACGTTGTCAGCTACTCAGGTGTACACGTTTGGTCCTCAGTCGATGAAATCGTGAGGTGGGGGGAGCCCCCGAGTGCGTTTGTAGCATGTAGTATAGTTGCAGAAAATAGTGAATCGAAGTTTTTGGGGCGATACATTTAGCTTTATTTATATCGTAATGGAGGAGGTACATTGTTCGGCTGAGTAGCCTTGGCTGGAAGCCTTATTGAAAGTAAAAGAAGGGGGTAGGTTTCTACGGATAGAATCGTCGCAGGTGCGAGATATTCCATGGGTTGGAGTATGCCACTCCAGACTCCACGTGCTTGAGGCGATATGCGCCACCTGTGATGACTTCGGTAATGACGTAGGGTCCTTCCCATGGCGACTCGAATTTATTCGGTCGCTTTTGCTTCAGTCGCAAGTCGAGGTCTCCTTCGACGAAGGACCTTGGGCGCAGCCGGCGGCTGTGGTAGTTGCGGAGACTCTGCTGGTACACCGCTGATCGAGCTGCTGCTATATCCCGTGCTTCGTCGAGTGTATCGACAGCGTCTTCGAGTGCAGCCGTGGATTCAGCTTCACTGTAGGCGACGACCCGTGGGGCCTGGTGGCGTACTTCGGCTGGTAGCACGGCTTCGGCTCCGAGTACCATGAAGAACGGTGTGTAGCCGGTGGAGCTGTTTGGCGTAGTTCGTAAGCTCCACAGGACGGAGGGTAGCTCCTTCGTCCAATTTCCAGCTTTAAGTTCGAGTCAGATCATGAGGCGCTTCTTGATGCCGACGCCGATTAGGCCGTTGGCCTTTTCCACTTGCCCGTTCGTTTGCGGGTGTGCCACTGAGGCATATGTGATGTTGATCCCAAGGCCTTCGCAGAAGTCCTGGAATTCTTCGGAGATGAAGTTCGATCCGTTGTCGGTGATGATGCTGTGTGGTACGCCGAACCTGTAGACAATGGACTCGAAGAACTTGACGGCAATTTTGCCTTTCTGGTTGGTGACCGGCATGTCCTCGATCCACTTGGTGAATTTGTCGACCGCAACCAGGAGGAAGATGTGTCCTCCTTTCGAGGATTTTGGCAGTTTGCCGATCATGTCGAGGCCCCATTGAGCGAAAGGCCAAGCTATAGGTATGGGCCTGAGCTCGGACCCAGGTGCGTGCGGTTTGTCGGCGAACCGTTGGCATCCGTTGCATATTCGGACGATGTCCTTTGCGTCGCTCATGGCCGTCGGCCAGTAGAATCCTGCTCGTAGAGCTTTAGCGACAAGGGAGCGGCTGCCTGCGTGGTGGCTGTAGATGCCTTCGTGGATGTCTTGGAGTATGGCCTTGCCGTCGTCGATGGTGACGCACCATTGAAGTATACCCGTGATGCTGCGCTTGTACAGCTCGCCGTTGATGACGGTGAAGGCTTTTGACCGGCGAGATATGCGCCGGGCGTCTGTTGGGCTGTCAGGCAATTCTCCGGTTATCATAAACTGGAGGTATGGTCCTGTCCAGGCTTCTTCGACTGCCATGACCTGCATTAGGTTGACCATGGCTACCTCTGTGTCCAGCTTTTCGGGTCCTTCGTGTCCTTCAGGTAGTGTAGCTCCCGAGTGCTCTGCTTCTTCAGGTGATCCCTTGGGGAATTTCCCCTTGATGGATGGCACGCAGATTTGTTCGAGGAACACACCTGGTGGCACCTTTGCGCAAGTGGAGCCGATGTTGGCGAGTCTATCGGCTTCCTCATTGCTCTCTCTTCCCACATGCCGAAGTTCGCAGCCGTCGAATTCTCCTTCGAGTGCGTAGTAGAGTGCGCGGTACGCGATCATGTTTTCGGCGTGTGCGTTACACTCGTTCATCGTCTGCTGGACGACGAGGTTGGAGTCACCGTAGATGACCAGGCGCGTTGCGCCGCATATCTTTGCCATCCTCATGCCATGGATGAGGGCTTCGTATTCGGCTTCGTTGTTGGAGGCTCTGAATTTCATCCGAAGAACGTACTTCATCTTGTCACCTTGCGGGGAGGTCAGTATGACCCCTGCCCCTGCTCCGGCTTCGCGCTTGGAGCCGTCGAAATGCATTGTCCAGGATTGTGACATGTCTGGGGTGTCTGGCAGCTGCAGCTCCATCCAGTGTACCAGGAAGTCCGGAAGGACTTGAGATTTGATTGCGTGTCGCTTCTCGTAGACGATGTCCAAGGGTGATAGTTCGATGCCCCACAGGGCCACCCGTCCTGTGGCCTCTGGATTATTCAGGATGCTGTTCAGGGGTGCTTCGTTGACGACCATCACCTGGTGCTCCTGGAAGTAATGGCTCAACCGTCGAGCCGTCATGAACACGCCGTAGGCCAGCTTCTGGTAGTGAGGGTACCTCTGCTTTGTTGGTGTCAGTACCTCGCTGAGGTAGTAAATTGTGCGCTGGACCCTGTGGGTCTTGCCTTCTTCGGGTCGTTCGACCACGAGTACGGTGCTGACCACCTGGTGTGTGGCTGCTATGTACAGCAGCAGGGGCTCGCGCTCCTTTGGCGTGACCAAAACGGGCGAGGTGGAGAGGAGCCGCTTGAGGCTTTCGAATGCGCCGTTGGCTTCTGGTGTCCACTCGAACTTGTCTGCTTTACGCAGCAGCTGGTAGAATGGTAGGGCCTTCTCGCCCATACGGCTCATGAACCTGCTTAGCGCCGCTACTCGTCCTGCGAGCTGCTGGACGCCCTTGAGGTTTTTCGGCTTCTCCATCGTCATGATGGCTTTGATTTTCTTCGGGTTTGCTTCGATCCCTCGTTGAGAGATGAAGTACCCGAGCAGCTGACCTGATGGGACACCGAAGGCGCACGTTTCGGGATTGAGCTTGATCCTGTAGCGATCAAGGTTGTCGAACGTCTCGCGGAGATCGTCGATAAGTGTCCTTGCCTCTCTGGTTTTTATTACTATGTCGTCGACATAAACTTGGACGTTGCGACCAATCTGGTCCTTGAGGCAGGCCTGCATGCATCGCTGGTACGTGGCACCCGCGTTCTTTAGCCCGAAGGGCATTGTGTTGTAACAGAATACTCCGAACTGTGTGATAAACGCCGTTTTCTCCTGATCTTAGACCTTGAGCCGAATCTGGTTATAGCCTGAGTAGGCGTCGAGGAAGGAGAGTTTCTCGCAACCTGCAGTCGAATCGATGATCTGGTCGATCCGTGGAAGAGGGAAGTGGTCCTTTGGGCAATGCTTATTTAGTGACGTGAAGTCCACACACATCCGCAGGATGTCTGTGTCCTTCTTCGGGACCATCACCATGTTTGCAGGCCACTTGCTTTCTTTGATTTCCCTGATGAAGTCTGCAGTGAGCAGTCTATTGATTTCCTTGCCGATAGCTTCAGCTCGTGGCTCTGACAGTCTTCGGATGGACTGCTTGACTGGCTTGGTGTCTGGAAAGACATTGAGTGCATGCTCGGCGAATTCCCTGGGAACTCCTGGCATGTCTGCAGGACACCAGGCGAAGATTTCCCAGCGCTCACGGAGGAATTCGACGAGCGCGCCTTCCTGTGCGGTGCTGAGGTCGTTGGCGATCAAGGCCGTCTTGGAGGCATCCGTCGGATGGACCTGTACTTTCTTGGTGTTGACGGTGGAGTGGAAGGACATGTCAGGTGCGTTTTGCCTTGTGACTGGGGGTAGCCCATTGTCTGTCACCTCGTGGAGCCTTACAAGCTCATCTTGCATGCCGAAAGACTGGGAGATTTTATTGAAATCCCTGTCGCATTGGTCCGATCGGGTGAAGCTCCCATGGACTGTGATGACGCCCCTTGGTCCTGGCATCTTGAGTAGTAGGTATGCGTAGTGTGGGACGGCCAGGAACCTTGCGAATGCTACACGCCCTAGGATGGCGTGGTATTGTGACGGCCAGTCCACCACTTCGAATTCGAGTCGCTCCTGCCGAAAGTTGTCCGGCTTCCCGAAGATGACGTCGAGCCCTATTTTGCCCAGGGGTAATATGCCCTTTCCTGGTACAATGCCGTGGAACGTTGTGTCTGATTGTTCCAGGCTGCATTGCGGGATCCGCATAGCTGCTAGGGTGCTTGCGAACATTAGGTTGATGCCGCTGCCACCGTCCATGAAGACGCGACTCATCTCGAAGCCTCCGATCTGCGCCTCCAGCACCAGGGCAGCATGACCTGGGCGGGGGATCTGGCAAGGGTGATCCGCGCGAGTGAACGTGATGCAGGATTCCGATCCGCTGAGGTACTCAGGGATTGCAGGCGGGGTTGCCACGGCCAAGTTGATTTGTCGGGTGATTTTCTTCTGCACCCTGTTTGTGGGGCGTCCCTTCTGGATCATATTTAGTGCTCCCTTTGGTGGGGGGTATACGACCCCGGCGTTGTTTTGCGCTGGTGCGACTGGTTGGTTTGGGCCTCCAATAGGTGGTGGTGGAGGAGCTCCGTGTGCTATTTCTCCTGGCGCGGGTGCGTTTCCGAACACAGGGATTGGGGCTTGTTGCCTCATCTGCGCCATGCTTTCGCTGAGTTTCTGGAACTCGCGGTAGTCCTTGAGCATGTGACTGGCTTTCTTTTTGCCATCTTGTTTGTCGATGTAGAAGTGGATGGTGCATGGACCCGAAAGTTTTTCGAATGCTGAGGGTCCGTTGTCGCGATCGCGGCGTTGCCATGACTGTGTTGATCGTCCGTTGTCTCGGAGATTTCCTCCGCGGTAACCTCCGCTGTTGCGGCTGTTGTCGTTGCGGCGGTCGGCGTAGCCGGCCGCGACCATGTCGGGTCCGTCGCGGTCTTCGTAGACACGCGATATCCTCTTGCTGTGTTATCGCCTTCGGCCGTAGTCTTCCTCTTCATCTGATTGCGCTCGCTGGATGCAATCTTCGCCGTCTGCCCAACTGTTGGCAATTTCCATGAGGTGGTCGAGTGTCTTGGGCTTGACACGCCCAAGTTCTTCCTTGAAATCTTGGCGTTTGACGCCTTCTCTGAAGGCGTCGATGGCCCTCTCCTCGGAGATAAGCGCTGCGGAGTTCTTGGTGGTAGACCAGCGTAATATGTACGAGCGAATAGATTCCCCCGTTCTCTGAGTGCAGGCTCGCAACTGTTCGATTGAGGCGGGCCTCTTGCTGGTGCCCTTGAAATTTCGGATGAAGCTGTAAGCTAGATCCTCCCAACTTCGGATGGATCCTGATGATAGGCTACTGAGCCAGACCCGCGCCGCGCCTGTCAGCTGCAGATGGAGGCATTGCATGGCGGTTTCTTTGTTACCGCCGTGCAGCTTGACGGATGACAGATGATCGCTGAGCCAAGATTTTGGATCTTGCATGCCGTTTAACTTCGGAGTATCCGAAGGAAGCTTGAAATTGCGTGGCATCTTTGTTCGCCGAATAGATCTGCTAAAGCATCGAGCTCCACAGAGTTCTCCTTCATCTTCATCCATCTCGGACTCGGACGAGCATGCGCGTTTGGCTCGCGCTTTGTCGATTTTGCGCTGTGTAAGCGCGTCTCTGGTGTCGTAGTCGCGTTTATGGCGATGCGAGCTCTTCTTCCTTCGAGGAAGGTCGTGCTCCTCTTCCTCTTCGGATGAAGGGGTGGGGCTACGGTCGCGCCTGACCGGAGCTTTCTTCTTCGGCTCCGCAGGAACGTCTTCGTGGAGCGCAGATCCGACGAGTCCGAGTCCGGTGAGTGCGGACTTATGCATGGCTCTTTTCGGGTCCCCCTCCGGAGGTTGGTGGGCCGCGAGATACGCGGTGGCTGCCAGGATCGCGGCTTGTGGTGTCTTCGGGATGATGTTGCCGTCGACATCAATATCCATGAACGACGTGTGGAGAGTTCGGGTCACATCACGACGTTCCTTGGGATCCATGTTCTCCACCCGCGAGTGATGCTTGTTTCCCTGATTTCCATTCGTGCTAGAGCCGGGTGCCATGGCAGAGAGCGTAGCTCGTCGCGCGCTGGACTCGGAGGCTGCTTGCTTGCGTTTATCAAGCATCTCCTGCATATTGACTTGCTTCTTGTGCTCCTCGATGAGGAGGTAGTGGTACGCCATCAGTAGGTCGCGTGGTGAATCCACGGGCAGGACTATGTCGCCTGCGATGGCACGACGTGCATGTACCCATCCTTCTTTGCTAAGTTGGATGACGTGGCCGTTTTTCTCCCCTTCGGGTGGGGGGACTAGCTTCTTCTGTTCCCACCGTTTCCGCCGTTTCCGTCCTGCGGGTTGGGGTTCGTGTTGGGCGGCGGGTTGGGCGTTTGTTGATCCTGGATGACCGCGGCGCATAGGTAGCGCTCGTAGATCGGTTCGCTGCTGCCGCAGCTTTTAGGTCCTGAACCGTAGGTCCCTTCATCCGAAGGTGGATCGCACAGATCGGAGTTGCAGCTGCTGCTGCTGTAGAACTCATCTGTCGATGGTGACGTGCGTAGCACGGGGTGTGGAGCCCACGAGGCGGGCCTGATTGATGGCACGGGCACCCGCTCAGGAAGGCGGAGGGTGCCAGTTTGTCCCACCTGGAAGCAGAAGCTCACGAACAAAATCTCGAGTCCGTCGCCTACGGGCTCGAAATCTTTCATGGTGGCCGGCGAGTGGGCGGTGAAGTCGAAGGTCCCGAAGAGGAGGTGATTCTCCGTTGCCGCGGAGTTGTAGATCGATCGGGTTGGGACCGTCACGATCGCACAATCAGCAGCCCCGATTCCCACAGACGGCGCCAATTGACGAGGTTTAATCTCATCAATGCCCATTGTTATTGACTTGGGTTTTGGAGAAGATGGGGATGCTGGAGATCGTGGCACGGTTAACAGACAAGCAACCAGGGGACACGAGATTTACCCAGGTTCAGGCCCCCGGAGGGAAAACCCTACTCCTGCTTGTCTGCTCTTGATTACGGCGGAACCGAAGGTTACAAGGTGCGCAGATTCGATCTGGCGTGGAGGTGCGTGCGTAAGTATGAGTCGAGAGATCTAGGACGTGCCCTCCTGGCCTTTATATAGACTTAGGCAGGTCCCGGGCATAGTCCTAGTCGGTTACAAGTTCTAGGGTTTTACACCTTTGAATTTCCTATCTATGCTAGCCTTGCTCTCCAAGGATCCGAAGGCGTCATGGGCCTTGGACACCCGAAAATCTTCATGGGCCAGCGTATATCTGCTGTGAGCCTTCCTTGGGCTGGACCAGGTATGCCGAAGTTACGTACCCGTAGGGTATGACCATGTCAGAAGGCAAAGCCCGCACAAGAGAAAAACAAGGCCATTGTGGATAGTAAGACCACAAGTTGTAAAACTATGTCTCATGATGATTTTACGGGAAGTGCTAACCCTCACTATGTTCTAATGCGTGATTATTATGGTGATGTGTATGCACAATATGTTGGGACATATGATGGTTATATTGCTTGGTATATTTGGGTCCCCAAGATCCTTGTTGCTAACAAAAGAGGACCCATTGAAAAATGGGTACCTAAAAATTAGCTTGATCTTTTGTAGACATATGCTTCCGGAGGGTCAAAATGGGTGCTTGATAGTGGTTGCACAAGTCATATGACCGGAAGCTCTTCTATTGTCAAAGAATTAAGGCCAAATGATGATCAAATCTCCGTGACATATGTCGACAAGTCAAAGTCTAAGGTAATGGGTTTTGGCAAGGTAGTGGTTGCCCACGATATTACACTAGTGGATGTCATGCTTGTTGTGACCCTTGGTTACAATTTACTTCCAGTCCGTGCTCTTGGAAAGATGGGCTTTGCCGTCTTTATTGATGATGATATTGTGGTCCTCATGTGGAGCAAGTATCTCAAGGTAGCTTTCGTTGGGTACATTGAACATGACTTGTATGTGGTGGACTTTTCGGGCAAACCACTACAAATGTGATGTGCTTATTCGGAAAGGATGATGTGGGTTGGTTATGGCATCGGCGACTATCCCATGTCAATATGAGAACTTTGCAAAGTCTCCACAAGGAGGGTCATATTGTTGGACTAAAAGAAAATGTTTCCTTTGCCAAAGATCGTGTTTGTAGGGCTTGCGTTCTAGGAAAGCTGCATGATGCTCCCACAAGCCAAAGAACCGCATCAAGTCAACGAGGACCTTGGAGCTCCTTCATGTGGATCTCTTTGGTCCTCCATCTCATGCAAGTCTTGGTGGGAAGAAATATTGTTTGGTGATTGTAGATGACTTGTCAATATACTCATGGGTATATTTCTTCGAGTTGAAAAGTGAGACCCAAAATACCTTCATCGACTTCATCAACTTGGTTCAACGTCAATACAATGTCCCCGTGTTGATAATAAGAAGCGACAATGGCACCGAGTTCAAGAACTACACCTTGAATTATTTCCTTGGTGATGAGGGGATAACACATTAATATTCCGCTGCATATACCCCTCAACAAAATGGTGTTGCCGAGAGGAAGAACCGGACTCTTATTGAGATGGCTAGGACCATGTTGGCGGAGTTTAAATCTCCATACAAATTTTGGGCCGAAGCCATCTCCACTGCTTTCCATGCATCAAACCGACTCTACCTCCACAAATAAATCAACAAGACTCCATATGAAATACTTACTGGTAGCAAGCCCAACATATCTTACTTCCGGGTGTTTGGTTGCCCATAGCTTCCCGGAAAGAAGAAGAGTCATTGTCGTTTCCTGACCGATATGAATGCACATATTTACCCTCGCCTCGGGGAAGAGAAGACCCTTTACGACAAGTTTGACAAGAAGTTT
Source organism: Avena atlantica (assembly GCA_910589765.1). Lineage (NCBI taxonomy): Eukaryota > Viridiplantae > Streptophyta > Magnoliopsida > Poales > Poaceae > Avena > Avena atlantica. The sequence goes on from OU342737.1 coordinate 175,646,436, forward strand.
GTGGTTTACTGCGCAGTGTTCCTGTTATTAACACATCTCTTGCTCCGGCCTGTCCTGAGACGGATAACTTGTTTTTCTTGTCACTGTGGCGAGACCAGATGAGAGAGAGAACGATTTTCCATTTACATACAGACCCCAAGCCGAGGTTGGAAGATGCTGCCTCGACATCTGTTTGTCCGCGGTAAGGGTAATGTGCCCTAAACCATAAGTTGGAGTATGTCCTCTCGGAAAACCGACGGTTCTTCGATTCCTTAGGCCTCTGTTGGTTCTGCTACCCGGGCCCCAGCCGGGGCTTTAATCATTCCCAGTGATTCGGTGCAGACGTTGTACTTAAGGCTAGAGGGATAACAGCTGAGGGTCAGGCGGAAGAAAAAAGGGATAAATGGTTTTTGAGTTGGGCATGATGAAAGCGGGTACAATCAACAAGTAGTCGAGTCCCGCTCGTGTTCTTTGCAGTCCACAGACTCATTGCACTCTGTTGCCCTAGCTGTTGTTTATCGCCCACCATGCAGTGCAATGTATCTCTTTCATTGGGTAAAAACTATCGCTCAAATGTGTTGTGCGATGTTGTTGATATGGATGCCAGCCATATTCTTCTTGGGAGGCCTTGGCAATATGATGTTGATGCTACACACTGTAGGTGCCTCAATTCTTCCCATTTTCCTACTTATATAAATCTTTGGGGTCCATACCGCACTTGGGGACGGGGTGCAGAAAGACCTAAATCGAAATGAATGGAAGATGCCTCACCTCTAACAAATTGGTATTCATCTCGATGGAAAATAAGACTAAAAAGGATAGATTTCACATATACTTGTCCTTATATTGTGTCAGTATGAGAATATTTTTCCTAAATTCTTTATCCAAACCTAAAGCGCATTATCTTCATTCCACTTCCAATTAGATGTGTTACACATAGTGACATTTGAGTTTCCTGTTAGGAAGAAATGGAAACTAAAATGGACGGGGCGTCGGGATCCCTTGGTATGGGCCCCTGTCATGGTCAACTAAAGGGATAAGTCGTAGTAAGATTAAACACTTTGCGATCGGTGCCGCAGCCCTTGCGTCGATAGCTACTTTAGAACAAAGGTTTCACTTCCCTTGGCCCTCAGTTGGAACTAAGGGTGAGTCATACCCTCCTTTTCCATTTCCACGCTCTAAAATCAGAGTTGTAGCCTTCGCCATTGGTGGAAAAAGGTAGTCCTAAAAAGCAAAACGTAATGGTAGAGGATGAAGGAGAAGTTGTTACTTGAGAAATTGGCTCAAATGATGAAAGCAAAGAATGAAGTCTACACCACTACTACTACTACTACTATTTCTTATACTTTTTCAAGGAAACATCGTTTTTCGATTTTGACTGAATTGGTCGGAGCGTAGACGAGTGCTTTGTTTGTTTAGAGCTATGTACCATGATCTTCCCTGGATTTCGTATCTGTTGAACATGAAGAGAGGTGCCAAGTGTCTTACCAGTTAAATACGATTCTGAGATGTTGAAGATGTTCTTCATAGGATACCGCCTTTACAACAATATCATCTACATAGCACTCGACAATCTTATGTATTATCTCATCGAAGATCTTAGTCATGGCGCGTTGATATGTAGCAATAACCTAGCTACCTCCGCTGGCCGGTGGATTTGACTCAGTTGGTAGCCATATCATCTGTTACTTGTGCATTTGGTAATTCTAGGTGAGATTGACTAAACCAATAAGCCGTATTATTGAACCATACAAAAAAACAAGCGATAAAACCAAAGAGAGATAAAGCAACTAAACTATAAGACAGGTAAGCTTCTCCAGACCATACAAACGCACGGCGAGCCCATGCGAAGGGTTTGGTTAAGATATGCCAAATTTCGCATTCATTCATTTCGTTCTTTGTTCTGTTGTGGAATCGAACCACTAGCACAAATTGGATTTCGAGTCCAGGGCGCTCAAAAGGATTTAGAGTTTGTAAGTGTTTCTATCTCATAAAAGGTGTTCGTTTGTACAAATTCGAGTCTAAAGCATTAGAGGGTATTTTTGTTGCCTATGGTCTCGAATCTCACACTTATAGAATCTATGATAAGCTCTCCGGAGCCGTCATAGAATCTTGTAGTGTGTCCTTCGAAGAATATGATGGTCCCCAAGGGGGCGTATTGATGCTTGTGATGCAGATGATGAAATGCCTCAGGATGCCATAGGAAGAATGGGTGTGGGATATATCTGCCCATTTGAGGAACCCCTTATGGCGGATCGAGAAGAACTATGCTCTACTCAAGTGGAGCCCTCATCTTCACAAAATCAACAAGCTCCATCAATCGAGGAGGACAATGACCCAAGCCAAAGACAAGCTATGGACCCTCAACATGTTGATCAAGGTGATAGCAATAGTAAGGAAGAGCTTGAGTCTCCAATCTCTAGAATGTCAAGCTATGCCAAGTCAATTACACAAGGGAGATCCATACAAAGTGCCTTAAGACAAGCCCAACTCAATGCTAGAAATGTGCCAGATCAAGACCAATGTCAATCTTTGCCTCTTAATGAAGAGAATGATTCCGGGGATGATCAAGGTAAATATGATGGTCAAGACGAGGACCAAAATGATGAAGAGGGTTCTCCAAGAAACAACAAGGAGATCCACACTCGTCGCAAAGCTAGAACAGATAGGATGTTGGAGTTAAGAGACCACTCTCTAGAAAATGTGGTTGGTGACCTAAGGAGAGGCATTTCCACAAGAGCACAATTGAAAAGGTTTAGTGAACACCAAGCACACATCTCCATGACTGAACCAAAGAAAGTGTGGGAAGCTCTTGAAGATTCGGATTGGTTGGAAGCAATGCACAAAGAGCTCAACAACTTTGAGAGAAACAAAGTATGGAAGTTAGTTGAGAAGCCAAAGGATTTCCGCAATGTTATAGGAACCAAGTGAATATTCAAGAACAAGCAAGATGAGCATGGAATTATAGTAAGGAACAAGGCAATATTTGTTGCACAAGGGTTCTCTCAAATTGAAGGCATTGATTATGGAGACACATATGTACCCGTGGCTCGCCTTGAGTCCATTCATATCCTTCTTGCTTATGCGGCACATCATAACTTTAAGTTGCAACAAATGGATGTAGAAAGTGCCTTTCTTAATGGTCCATTGAATGAGTTGGTGTATGTAAAGCAACCCCCGGGATTTGAGGATCCCAATTTCCCAAACCATGTCTACAAACTTGATAAGGCGCTCTATGGGCTCAAACAAGCCCCACACACGTGGTATGAGCACCTTAGAGAGTTGTTGTTTGAACGTGGATTTGAGGTTGGGAAAATCGATCCCACTCTTTTTTCTAAGAAGGTCAATGGGGAGCTTTTTGTATGCCAAATATATGTTGATGATATTATCTTTGGCCTCATCTAACAAAGCTTTTAATGATGAATTCTCAAAGCTTATGACTAGTAGGTTCCGGCTATGATGGGTGAGTTAAGGGTATTTATTGGTTTTGAGATCAAGATAGTTAGAGGAGGGACATTCTTCAACCAATCCAAGTATACTCAAGATATGCTCAAAAGATTCAATATGCAAGATTTAAATGGAGCTCCTACTCCCATGGCTACAAAGAATCATCTAGAACAAAATCCAAATGGTAAAGATGTGGATCAAAAGCTATACCGGTCTATGATTGGTTCTTTGCTTTACCTTTGTGCATCTAGTGCAAGATATCAAGCGGCTCCTAAAGAAAGCCATTTGATGGCGGTCAAGAGAATCTTTCGATATTTGGTTCATACCCCATATTATGGTCTTTGGTGTCCTCGAGGGTCAACATTTGCTCTTTGTGGATCCACGGATTCGGATTGGGCTGGTGATAAGGATGATAGAAAATCAACATTCGGGGCTTGCCAATTCCTTGGTAGGTCCTTGGTATGTTGGTCTTCTAAGAAGCAAAATTGTATATCTCTCTCCACCGCCGAAGCTGAGTATGTGGCAGCTGCTAGTTCTTGCACTCAATTTCTATGGATGAGGCAAACTTTAAAGGAATACGATGTCCATTGTGACAAAGTACCTCTTCTATGTGACAATGGAAGTGCTATCAAGATTGCCTACAACCCGGTGGATCACACAAGGACAAAGCATATTGAGATTCGCCATCACTTCATTAGAGATCATGTTGCTCGAGGTGATATTGATCTATATTATGTGTCAACCAAAGACCAACTTGCCGACATATTCACGAAGCCACTGTATGAAGCAAGGTTTTGTTATTTGAGGAATGAACTAAATATCATAGATTCAAGGAGCTTGACTTTATCACCTTGCATACTCACCTATGTCTTGACTCTTATTTGGTTAGGTGCAGGCATGGATATATGGGGAGTGCGGTCCTAATTGATTGGACTATCCCTCCCCCATTATGCCCAAAGCGATAAAAAATCATTCCTATTAATATCATTTTGTGATATGTGAGCTTAAATGATGAGTTTCGGTAATGGACCCAAGATATATCTTCGTGGTGCCAAGCCGAGTATACTCAAACATGGTGGCATTGGCCACCGCCCTCTCTCATTCGAGAGGTTGGCATTCACTCATGTTTGTCATTTATTGATTCTTTGTTGATCTTAGTTTCATGCACTCTCCTTTGGTTTTTGATATTTTTATGCTTATTTCTGAGTGCATGTGCTCCACACAGTGCGAATATCTCAACCTAAGCCATTCTACTTCCTCGAAAAACCCTCATCTAATCCGCATAAGAACCCCTCTATTGTCCTTCGCTACGGAATCAGGCGTTACTAGTACTACCGGACTAGGAGCGGTACTACCGGACCTGGTTAGTTCTCCAGGAAACTTCTCCAGGAGAGGTACTACCGGTCGTATGTATGGTACTACCGGTCACCGGTACTACCGCTCGCAAGCGGGACTACCGCTTTATAGCACCAGTACTACCGGTCGGCGTTTTTGGTATAGGTTGGGTCACGCGGGGGGCACCCTTCACTGCCTCATTATCCCCCCGCTCCCCACACATACCGTCACTATCGCCGGAGCTCTTGACGCCACCGGAGCACCGTCGCGCCCTCCTCTCGCCGGATCCTCATTGGATTTGGACTCTTTGCAGGCTCCTGATCCTTCTCCTCCGCCATGGATTCCGGTACAACCGCCCCTCCCTCTCACTCTTGTTTTCTTCATTGGGTCTAGATTTTGCTTAGATTCTTGAAGAAAGTCACTTGTTTTGAGGTTGTACCTCCATACACTCCTCGTTACCTAGAAGAATCATTGATTTAGGACGTGTTGAGGCCAATTTTGGACCATGCCCTACCGTGGCTGTGTGAGTATCCTCTCGACCGGTAGTACCGGAAAACGTTTCCGATACTCCTGCTCGCAAGCGTTACTACTGCTTCCCAGCACCGGTAGTACCGGTCCCAGCTGACCACAACACTTCGCTAAAGGTTTGATTTTTTTTGGTTTGCTTTGGGTTCTTGTGCCCTTACCCCCCCTGTTGTTCTCCCTCTTGCTATCACAGGTGCAGGTGGTTCTAGGGGCGCTCGTAAACGCTCCAAGGCAAGTCATGAGATTGTTGAGGAAGATACGGAGTCCGAAGAAGAAGTCATGCCTCAGCCTAGCCGTCGCGTGAAGATTCCAGCCTCTTGAGGTGGTCGTGGGGGGGTCACCAAGCGGTCAACTGGTCGTGGCAGTGCTCCCCCTCCTCGTCCTCCTCCTCGGGGCGCTCCAAGAGCTACATCTTAGGTCCATCAGGGACGAAGTTACTGTCTGATATCTCTGATTCTGAGTTCCACTCCCTAAGGGTTGATAATCCCAATGGCCGCACCCATGATGAGGGTAGGGAAGACAGTTTTTTCTACAATGACTTCCAAGAGCGCGTATACAAGGAAATCCTTATGAAGAATGTTCAAATGGTTGTGCCGCAGGTGTGGATTGATATGGACCACATCAACAAGCATCTTGAGTACTTTGCTGAGGCTAAACAAATCTGCTCTCACCTTAGATTGCTCCCCATTATGGAATTCCAGCACGATTATGATCCTCTTCTCATTGCTCAGTTTTATGCCACAGCTCACTTCTCAACAAACCGAGTTCGGAAAATCACTTGGATGACTCAAGGTGCAATTAAGGAGGCCACTCTTGCTAAATTTGCAGAAATTCTAGGATATGAAGATCGCGGTCGTGACACTCCTTCTGGCTTCCGCTGCCACATGCGCGAGCACCCCTCCAAGAAGGAGATTCTCCCCCTCTCTACATCCGGGGCCACGGTGTTGTTGGTAAGATCAAGGATCTTCTCCCCACTTATTACATTCTCCACCGCATCTTCTGTGAGACCGTTGCTTCTCGTGCAGGCAACAAAGATGAGATTCATGGATATTCAGTTGATCTGTTGCTCAACACCTTTCTCAACAGCGACTCCGGCACCCATGTTGATGTGATGGACTTTATATGGAATGAGATGGTCGCTGCAACTCACTCTCGGAGGGTTCCCCCATTCGCTCCCTACATCATGGCTCTCATTGTTGCCAAGTGTCCTCCCATTGCCAGGACCTTTTCCTCTCGTCCTCTAGTTGTGCACAAGTCCAATGCCCTCAAGATCAAAAAGCATGCTAAGCCTCGCATTGTGGAGGGTGATGAGGTGGATGAAGATGACAATGTGCTTGAGGCAGATTCTGATGATGCAGACAGTGGCCGTGATGCTTATTATGTTGTCTCCCGTCGCAAGCATGCCCAGCCATCATGTGCAAAGAGGATTGAGGCTAAGATAAAAAAGGTGTTTTGCTTCCAAGTTGACAATCAAAAGCGCATGTATGAGGCTCATGTTTATGCCAAGAAAGCTTGTGCTCGTCAGAAAGAAATGATGGAAGCTCAAGGATTGACCACCTCCACGGGTTCCGAGAATAACATCACTCTTGAAGACCAATGGATCTCCAAGCACAACCACTAGGATGATGATGTCTCTTCCTCATACCGTGCTCCACCATCCTATGAGGAGGACCATGATGATGAGGATTGGCTTTTAGGGCGTTATTATTGCTCCTGCCCCTTTTTGGCGTCTTGATGCCAAAGGGGGAGAAGGTGCACCTTAGGCATGCGGGTGTTGCATGGGAAAGTCACAAGCTCTTTCTTGCTTTGATCTTTTAATTGCTTGTGAACTTTATTTGCCTCATATTATGTGTGAACTCTATGTACTAACTATTTGGGAACTATGCGTGCTATGTATATTGAGATTATGTGGGTATTTCACGGATCCATCTTGTGATGATATGCGGTATCCATTGCCAATATTTTTCTCATCACAATTTATTGTGCAAAGGTATGAGTCCAAATGTTGTTATCTCTATTTGTGCACTCTTGATTGGTTTTTAAAATAGAGGGGGAGGATCGATCCTACTCATCAAGGGGAAATTTTCAAGTGTAGGGGAAGAATAATGTGATGAGACGAAGAATGGACAAAAGCTCAAGCTTCGGGATGCCACCCGTTTCACCCCAAGAAATATTCAAGAGGTACAAGAGTCAAAGCTTGGGGATGCCCAAGGCATCCCCTTCTTCATCAATAAAAATCTCAGGTTTTCTTTCAAAACACTTTATTTTTATTGCTTCATGCACTATATGTTGTTCTTGGAGCGTCTTTGTTTTTGTTTTTTGATTTCTTTTCCTTTGTTTGCTGTAATAATTTGGTTGGACCCCAACACACTTATTTTGGAGAAGTCACACCTAGTCCTTCATTGCCTAGAACACTCTAGTTTTCACTCTTATTGTTCTGTGGGTATTCTCCTTTGCTAGCACTGCGTTTAGCTTTAGTTTTCTTATTATTTTTGCTCAGAACTTTTTAGTTCTTCTTTGTAGTTAGGTGAGACAAGATCTCTGATATTTATTGATTATTATCTTTGTGAGTTGTTTCAAATAATTCGATTGATGTTGGAAAAGATTAGAAAGTTTCATGCTTATAGTGGTACAAAAGGAAGATTTTTTTGACTGTGACTTAGACTTTATCATGTCATTTTATATGTTGCTTTGACCATATGCTTAGTAATTATTGATGTAGCATGGCTTGTTTCAAACAATTGATATTGCTTAATGTGCCTTGAAAGAATTATGCGTTGTTTTAGCATACAAAAGCATAATATTGTGGTATTCTCCTTTGATGCTTTATTTGGGTTGACTTGTGAAAGTGCACTTCCTATTCTTATGATTTTGATGTTTGATGATAACACACCTATCGGTCTAATCGTGCGCTAAGTGTATCTCAGGTATGTAAGGTTGTGGCACGAAAAATGAATTGCCCACTGTTGGCACTTGCCAAACGCACCAGTGCTGACCGGTACTACCGGAAGTCACAACCGGTACTACCGCTTGGCACCGGTACTACTGCTTCATTGTACCGGTCACATCTGATAGGGAAGGAACGCTCTCGTCAACCCATAGTGCCATCCGGTACAGCGGCGCGGCACTACCGCTCCAACCGGTAGTACCGCTTGCACCAAGCGGTACTACCGCTTGACCACGATAGTACAGCTCAGCCGTACCGTGCGACATTGAGGGAGGACAAGAGCTCTTCATCCCTCTCAGTACCAACCGGTACCTGGAGCCAGTACTACCGCTCGGACCGGTAGTACCGCTTCTCATGACCGGTACTACCTCTTAGCGGTAGCACCGCTAGGTTGTTCCGGAGGCGCCTGAGGCTGTCTCAACCATGTGGTGCATCTCCGGTACCTGACCGGTAGTATCGGTTGTGTCCGGTACTACCACTTGTGTACCGGTAGTACCGGTGCATTTAATGTCCAACGGGCAGATTCACTCCAAGTGCTATAAATGCACCCCTCACCTACCTTGGAAGGTCGCTCGTCTCACTCAAGAACACCACCTCATTTGAGCCACCAAATCACCAAGATCTCTTTACTCAACCTTCCAAAGTCATTGATCTTTGGAGAATCAAAGGAGGAGCCCTTGATATATTGCTTCACCAAGAGAGATCTTCATTTCCCCCTCATTCACTTGAGGGCCCCTTGCTCTAGTGTTTCTTTGGAAACTCTAGTTCTAGATTTGGTTCTTATAAGTTTGTCTTTGTTGTTGGACAGCTTGCTTGTATTCAGGAGCCTCCAATTAAGTTGTGGATGTGTGCCTCGAACTAGTTGTAAAGGTGCCGAATTCCACCTTGAAGGTTGCCGATATAGTGGAAGAGGTGAATCGAACCCATTGGGGTGAGGTTCATCGGAGAACAAGGGAGGCCTTTCGTGGCGTAGGTGGTTTGATACCACCCCCTCTCCAAACATAGACGTACTTCCCCTCAAAAGGAAGGAACTACGGGAAACAAATCCTTGTGTCTCCGTGTCCACCACTTTGGTTACTTCTATCCTTTACCGCACTTTACTTAACTTGTTCTTGCTTAGTGTTGTGCTAGTTTGTACTCGTTTGACATATAGGTAAATTCACGTTAGTTGCATAATCTAGAGAATTTACCTTTCTTGTCAAACCCTAATTTGAAAAAGAAGAAAATTTGAAGTAGAACCTATTCACCCCCTCTAGGTTCCCATACGATCCTTTCAACTTGGAACATGTTACACCATGTTAAGTCCATGAATCAGTCACCTTAGCCTCTATGATCATTTAGTTCTTGACTTGTGATATCACTTTATGCTTTGATTAATAATGTTTTGTCGCTCTGCATGATTACGGCCATTATTGCTCTCTTAGTTGGTCACTCCTAGTCTTTTGCTAGCCTCCACATGTACTGAGTATGAGCTCTACTCGTGCATCCAACTCCCAAGAAACCAAGTTATTCCAATGATTCCACTATAAATTGCTATGCATGGTGTGTTACACTATTCCAAGTATATTCATGTTTTTATCTATCTTCCAAATTAAACTTTTGTTATGTAAAAATTAGTGATTAAAGCTCTCACGAACTTGATGGAACACTTTATTTTCTTGCACTTAATAAACTCGAACCACTGTGCCCATCTATGTTGCTTATATGCTTGCAAGTTATAAGTTGGGAGTTAGCAGAACCATGTTGTCATGGGGAACGCTTTCAACACTTACATATCTATTTAGTTGATATCATGTTCTTTTGTTTATGGATGTCGACGGTGTGAAATAAAAGGGGAGATTGTAAGTCCATGGGGTTTTGTATATGTGTTAGAGAAACGCCTAGGCGGCTAACCTAAGACATGCCTAATCATGGTGGAAACTTGCATCGTAACCATAGTGATAAATCTATGAAGCATCTTCAAAAAAAATAGAAAAATAAAAAAAGCACCATGCTCATGGTAAATAAAAAGATCACTGAGATGATCATTGTATGCTGCCTTGTCATTTTGATATGGGATAGCTCCTGTGTCATGGGGCAAGGGGTACCCCATTGGCGGTTCTCTATGATACAAATATACTTACAATGACAAGAACTTGTGACTAAAGTTGAGTAGCATGAGGAATGGCCCTCGTACTCAAGGGGAATGAGATTTTCAACTTATGATTTGCAAGCATATAACTCATATTTGTCTCACTTTAACCTTAATCACTTCAAGAAGCTTATGATAGGGGCAACGAGATCTCAAAGCTACACTACTAGGAAAAGGCCCATCAGTGGCGCACCATTTTTGTACTTCTGTGGCGCATATGAGATACGCCACTGTTATCTCGCCACTAAAGTTCAGTTCTGTGGCGCATATTGAAATGCGCCACAAAAGTCTGAAAAACTTCTGTGGCGCATATGGCCAAAATGCGCCACAGAAGTCCCGAACCAGATCTCAAACTTCTGTGGCACATTTGGCCAATATGCGCCACAGAAGTTTTTTTCAAATTTCAAAAAAAAACGCCGGTCAGATCTGCCCGGAGGTGGTGCTCGTCGGAGGTGGGGGTCGCTGATGGAGGAGAGAAGGAGGTCGCTGGTGGATGAGGTGGAGGAGGAGGCCACCGGAGGAGGAGGAGAATGTCGCCGGAGGAGGAGCTCACCGGGGTGGAGGAGGGAGGTGGGAGGAGGAGGAGCTCGCCGGGGTGGAGGAGGAGGGAGGAGGGAGGTGGGAGGTGGGAGGAGGAGGAGGAGGAGCTCACCGGGGTGGAGGAGGGAGGAGCTCACCGGGGTGGTGGTGGAGGAGGAGGAGGAGGAGAAGCTCTCCGGGGTGGAGGAGAAGGAGGAGGAGGAGGAGGAGGAGGAGGAGAAGGAGAAGGTGAGGAGAATGAGAGAAGAAGTGGAGGAGAAGAAGGATGGAGGAGTGGAAGAGTATAAGAGAGGGAGAAGGGGGGAGGGATTCAAAATTCGAATCCCTCCCAAAACTTCTGTGGCGCATATGGAAGAAATGCGCCACAGAAGTCTGTCCTCCTTTTTATTTTTTTGCAGGAAAAAACGGTCTTTTGGCCATAACTTTTTACTCTTTTCGAATTTTTAAAATCTAAATAATCGCTAAACGACCGTAGGTGGTTGCGAGCGGATGCGAAATCTCGTTCTCGTCATTTTGGTATATTATACGTATTTTTTCGACATCGTATGCAAAAGTTACGGCCGTTTTACCGTGGCATAACCTTTTTTTGTATAAAAAGTCGAAATGCATGTTTGTTAATTTTCCTACAAACTAGACCATATTACCTATCAACTATGTGAAAGGATTTTATTTTTTGAAGTGTTTTTCATTTTATATTATTTTTTACAAGGCTAAAAAGGCGATCCACGGGGGGGGGGGGGGGGGGGGGGGGGTAGAATCTATTTTTCCTACAGAAACTTCTGTGGCGCATATGGTCATATGCGCCACAAAATGTTGGTCAGAGTACAGTCAATGAATTCTGTGGTAGGGTCCACCCAAGATTTCTGTGGCGCATATGTCCATATGCGCCACAGAAGTTCCAACTTCTGTGGCGCATTTTTCCTATATGCGCCACAGAAGTTGGAAGACTTCTGTGGCGCATTTGATGAAATGCTCCACTGGACAACTTTTGTGGCGCATGGTCAAAACCATGCGCCACAGAAGGTCTGTCTATCTATAGCTAGTTTCCTAGTAGTGCTAGTAAGTACCATAATTTTTGGAAGCTCTTTATGAAACTTGAAATCCCTACTTCCCTCTGCGAAGGGCCTATCTTTTTACTTTTGTGGAGTCTCCATCCTCTATCTTTATGAAACAATTAATAGATCATAGTTGTCATTCTTAGTTCAATGTGCATTGTCTCAAAACTTGTTGATTGATTCGTAATTATGGTATTGCTTGTTCTTAAATTATTTGTATCTAGTCACCCTTATAAACTTTGAAGGTGTCCTATGCATTTATGTTTTTCTATTCCATGAAGGACAAGATGATTACCACTCTTGCTATGTTTTCTATATGTGAAACAAACAAATGTCTTTCAAAGCATTCTTAGTCATGATCTTTTGTTTATGTTGCCTTTCATGTTGCAATATAGTTTCTTTGTCTTAATGTTAGAACTATATCTTTCATTCTTATGTTAGAGTACTTTGTCCCAGCTATCAATGCTTTACAATACTTTGATCAACATTGTGATGGTGCATGTCACCTCAAAAAATATTCTTTTTATCACTTACCTACTTGAGGACGAGCAGGAGTTAAGCTTGGGGATGCTTGATACGTAGTAAACATATCTATAATTTTTGATGCTCCATGCTTGTTTTGTATCGACTATCTTATGTTTTTTCTACACTTTGAGGCATTTCTATACATTATCTGGAAATAATCTATTAACAAGATGCCACAGTGCCAGTTCCTGTTTTCTGTTGTTTTTGGTTTCAAAAAATCTAGTAAGGAAATATTCTCGGAATTGGACGAAACAAAAGCCAAAGTCAATATTTTACCGTAACAAAGACGGAGTCCAGAGGGGGGCGAAGAGGCGCCATAGGGCGGCAAGACCACCCCATGGCACGACCAAGGGTGGGCCTGTTGGGGATATGCTATATGGGGATCCTCATAGCATGTCCTCTATCCAGATAACCCGGGTGGCCCACAGTTGGTAGCATGGCCCTTGGCCTGCTGGGAGGCCCAGTTAGATGGATCCAGAAGGGAGACCCATGCCAGATAAAGGAAGGCTATGGAGGAGTCACCGACGTACCCGGAGCCTTGGAGTGCAAGACACGCTAGACTAGTTATAGACGGTGTAGGACTCTGTAACCTGTCCGGCTAGGACTTTTCCCTGTAACCCTAGGCCTGACGACTATATAAGTCGGGCCTATGGGAGCCTTTAGGGCACAACTACACATAACCTCGCATAGCGAATCGATCCCTGTAACTCGGCGTATTGCCATTATAGTGATTTATAGCAGGAGTAGGATTCCGCCACCGTCGTGGGATATGAACCTGGGTAAGATGTGTTACCTCGTACCCGTCAGCCGTCCGCCTTCTCCCACGTCTCTAAACACGAACTATGATGACCCCTCCATGGCGTACTCGTCGGCAATACCACGACAGGGCCCGTGCCAGGGCATGGTGTGGCCCCCCTGGTCCTCAACCGTGTTGGAATTATGCCCTAGAGGCAATAATAAAGATGTTATTATTGTAATTCTTGTTCATAATGAAGTTTATATTCCATGCTAGAATTGTATTAAGCGGAAACTTTAATACTTGTGTGGTTTATGAACAACACCGTGTCCCTAGTACGCCTCTATGGACTAGCTCATTGATTAATGATGGTTAAGGTTTCCTAACCATAGACATGAGTTGTCGATTAATAATGAGATCACATCATTGGGAGAATGGGATGGACAAACCCAAATCAAGCAGAGCAATTAGATCGTGTCATCCTGTTCATCTTTGCGAAGCTTTTTCTTATGTCAAATATTGTATTCCTTAGACCATGAGATAATGCAACTCCCTGGTATCGGAAGAAAGCTTTGAGGTCATCAAACGTCATCCTATGAGAGGGTGATCATAAAGGTGTCTCTCAGGTGATCGGAAAGTACTTGTTGGGTTTTATGTATCGAGATGGGATTTTTCCCTCCCAAGTTGGAGAGATATACTTCGGGCCCACTCGGTAATCGATATCAACACCGCTTGCAAGCACATGGTTAAGGAGTTAATCACAAAGTGATATGGGATTACGGAACGAGTAAAGTACTTGCTGTGAACAAGATTGAACTAGGTATGTCGATACCGACGATCGAATCTCGGGCAAGTAAAATATCGCATGACGAAGGGAATATATATGGGATTAATTGAATCCTGGCATCGTGGTTCATCCGATATTATCATCGATGAGTATGTGGGAGTCAATATGTGTTTCCAGACCCCGCTGTTGATTATTGATAGAAGATCATGTATGCATATTCTCGAACCCGTAGGGTCACACACTTAACGTGTCTCGACGCTAGGATAGAATGGATAATTGGTTTATGAGTTTTTGTTCAGAGTCTCGGATGAGATCCAGGACATCACGAGAGGTTCCGGAATGGTCCGGAGAATAAGATTCATATAAGGCAAAGCAGTTTTTGGAGTTTGGAATTGTTTCGGATTGTTCGGTATTGTACCGGAAGCTTCTAGGACCTTCCGGAATGGGACCAATGTGGCCCCACTTGTCGGGAGGGGGCGTGGGCCTACGAGGGAGTGCCCTGGCCGCATTGGGCCAGGGGCACAAGTCCCCATAGGCCCAGCCGGCCAAGCCCTAGGGGAAACCCTAGGGAGAGCTTCTAGAAGGAGGGGGAAACTTGCCCCCCACTCCTTCCCCTTGGCCGCCGGCCCTAGGCTTGGAGGAGGGGAAAGGGGCAGCCGCCCACCCCTCTATATAAAGAGGGCTGGGGGCGCACCCTCCCCCCACACCTCCTCAAGCCCTAGCCGCCCTGCTGCCCTCCTCTCTCTCTCCCTCCCGATTGCGCGTAGGCGAAGCCCTGCCGCAGAAACTCTCCACCGTTTGCACCACGCCGTCGTGTTGTATATCCAACCTATCTCTCCACCCCACTTGCTGGATCGAGGAAGGAGAAGACGTCGAGGTGCCGTACGTGTGCATCTCTCGGAGGCATCGCCACTTGCGGTGTTGGATCGGATCGGATCGGATCGCGAGGAGGAGAAGCGAGTACGACTACATCAACCACGTTCTGTCGAACGTTCCGCTGTGCGAATCTTCAAGGGTATGAAGATCTCATCTATTCCCCCTCTTTGTTTGCATCTCCTAGATTAGATCTTGGCTTCCCCGTTCGCATCCGTAGAAATTTTTTGATTTACTATGTTGTGAATCCCTTTAGTGGTATCAGAGCTAGATCTATGCGTAGATGTGTTTCACGAGTAGAACGCAACATGCTTATTGCGGGGGTTGATGTTTTCTGTTGCAAGCCTCTTGTTTGTGTACTTCTTATGATGCGGGATAGTGAGATCGAAGCGGTCCAGGCCAACTTTACGCGACCTCGTTCGCGAGACCGGCTCCGCACTTGACGTGTGGATTGTTCCACACATGCGGTTGGTGGATGCCAGTTTCTCTCACTATAGTTGTCATGGGATTTACACCGGATGTTGGCAACCATAATATCACCGTTGTGGCTTTCCGTAGGTAAGAATCGTTCTTAGCTTGTTACTCCCATAAGCCACATAAAACATGCAACAACAAAGTAGAGGTGTCTAACTTGTTTTTGTAGGGAGTGTTTCTGTGATATGGTATGGCCCAAGATGTGATGTGTATGTTGTATGCAATGATCATGTTTTGTAATGTTTCACGACTTGCATGTCGATGAGTACACAACCGGAAGGAGCCATATGGTTGTCTTTATAATTGTGTATGACCTGTGTGTCAACTTCTTATACGCCATGTAATAGCTTTACTTTATCGCTAAGTAGTTAGCAATAGTTGTAGTTGCTATTCGTGGTGGAGGCAATCATGGTGGAGTGATGGGGATCATGTTGGCACGCACAAGATGGAGATCATTGCGCGGAGATTGGCTATACCATGTCACATAAAATTATATGCATGTGATGTTTATCCTTTTATGTATCTTATTATGCTTAGATCGCGAAGGTAGCATTATAAGATGATTCATCACTTAAAGATCAAGATAAAACAGTGTTCTCCCCATGTATGCACCGTTGCGAAAGTTCGTCGTGTTCAAGCATCACGTGATGATCGGGTGCTATAAACTCTACGTTCACATACAACGGGTGCAAGCCAGTTTTGCACACGCGGAAATACTTGGGTTTGACTTGATGAGCCTAGCATGTACAGACATGGCCTCGGAACACACGAACCTAAAGGTTAAGCATGAGTCATATGAATGATATGATCGACACTTTGTTGTCCACCATTGAAACCACATCTCTTCTCGTGAAGATCGGATTAGGTGTGGTGAATTTGGATCGTGTTCACTAAACAACTTGAGGGATGTTGAATTTAGTGGGAGTTCATCTAGTAATTTGATTAAGTTGAACTAGTTATCATGAACATAGTCTAAATTGTACTTGCAAACTTTGCAGATCAAATGGCTAAGTCCAACTTCAACTTCAACGTTTTTGCTGAGAAAGAAAAGCTTAAGAACAATGGGTCTAACTTCACCAACTGGTTCCGCAATATGAGAATCATTCTCTCTGGCGGACAAAAGGACTATGTCCTTGAGAAAGCGCTAGGTGACGCCCCTGCTGTAGATGCGTCGGCTGATGAGAAAGTTGTTTATCACTCGCGCAAGGATGATTATGGTGTGATTAGGAGCACCATGTTGTTTGCTATGGAATCGGACCTTCAAAATCGAGGAGTTCCTCGGGCCCTTTGAGATTCTTGAGGAACTGAAAACTTTGTTTCAGACTCAGGCCCGTTCTGAGAGATATGAGATCTCTGAGAAATTGTTTAACTGCAAGATGGAGGAAGGGAGTTCCGTTAGTGAGCACGGCATTAAGATGTCGGGTTACACTCAACGCCTTGAGAAACTAGACTGCAAGATTACATAGGAGCTCAAGATTGACAGAGTTCTGCAATCACTCCCTCCTAGCTACAAAGGTTTTGTAGTTACTCATAATCAGATTGGTTCCACTGATACGATCACTGAGCTCTTCGCTAAGCTGGAAGCTGCGGAGGTGGACATCAAGAAAGATAATCATGTGTTGATGGTCAACAATCCCCCCAGCTTTAAGAAAGGTAAGGGTGCAAAGAAGCCCTTCAAGAAGGGCAGCGGCAAGCGCGTTGCCCCTGCAGAGAAGAAGCTCAAGTCTGGACCTAAGCCAGACACTGAGTGCTTCTATTGCAAGGACAAGGGTCACTGGAAGCGCAACTGTCCGAAATACTTAGCGGACAAGAAGGCTGGCACCACCAAAGTTATATTTGATATACATGTTATTGATGTTTTCCTTACTAGCCCTCGTTGTAGTGCCTGGGTATTTGATACTGGTTCAGTTGCTAATATTTGTAACTCGAAACAGGAGCTACGGAATAGACGGCAGCTAGCGAGGGATGAGGTGACGATGCGCGTTGGCAACGGATCAAGAGTTGATGTGATGGTCGTCGGCACGCTCTCCTTAGTTTTACCTTCGGTATTAGTTTTAAACCTCAATAAATGTTATTATGTGCCTGCGTTGAGCATGAACATCATATCTGGATCGTGTTTATTGCAAGACGGTTATTCATTTAAATCGGAGAATAATGGTTGTTCTATTTATATGAGTAACATCTTTTATGGTCATGCACCTGCTATGAATGGTTTATTTCTTCTGAATCTCGAAAGCAATGAAACACACATCCATAACATTGAGGCTAAGAGATGCAAAGTAGATAGTGATAATTCTACTTATTTGTGGCACTGTCGTCTAGGTCATATTGGTGTAAAACGCATGAAGAAACTCCATTCTGATGGACTTTTGGAGTATCTAGATTTTGAATCATTTGACACATGCGAACCATGCCTCATGGGCAAGATGATCAAAACCCCGTTCTCCGGAATAATGGAGCGAGCAACGGACTTGTTGGAAATCATACATACCGATGTATGTGGACCAATGAGTATTTCGACGCGTCGTGGTTATCGCTATTTTCTCACTTTTACTGATGACTTAAGTAGATATGGGTATATCTATTCAATGAAACATAAATCTGAAACATTTGAAAAGTTCAAAGAATTTCAGAACGAAGTGGAAAACCATCGTAACAGGAAAATTAAATTTCTACGATCCGATCGTGGAGGTGAATATTTGAGTTATGATTTTATCACGCATCTTAAAGCAAGTGGAATCGTTTCGCAACTCACGCCACCCGGAACACCACAGCGCAATGGTGTGTCTGAACGCCGGAATCAAACTCTATTAGATATGGTGCGATCAATGATGTCTCTTACAGATTTGTCGTTATCATTTTGGGGTTATGCATTAGAAACCGCTGAATTCACTTTAAATAGGGCACTATCTAAATCCGTTGAGACGACACCGTATGAACTATGGTTTGGTGCTAAACCTAAGTTGTCGTTTCTTAAAGTTTGGGGATGCGAAGCTTACGTCAAGAAGTTGATGCCGGACAAGCTCGAACCCAAAGCGGAGAAATGCATCTTCATAGGATACCCTAAGGAAACGATTGGGTATACCTTCTATCACAGATCCGAAGGCAAAGTGTTTGTCGCTAAGAACGGATCCATTCTTGAGAAGGAGTTTCTCTCGAAAGAAGTGAGTGGGAGGAAAGTGGAGCTAGACGAGGTTACTGAACCTTCTCTTGAGTTGGAGAGTAGCGCAGCACCTGAAATTGTTCCAGTGTCGTCTGCACCAACAATAGAGGAAGCTAATGACAAGGATCATGAAGCTTCGTACGATGCTACTACTGAACATCGCAGCTCGACAAGGTCACGTGCCCCTCCTGAGTGGTACGGGTAACCCTGTCTTGACTGTCTTGTTAGTAGACAACAGTGAACCTGCGAACTATGATTAAGCAATGATGAGCCCAGACTCTGAGAAATGGCTAGAGGCCATGAAATCCAAATTGGGATCCATGAGCGAAAACCAAGTATGGACTTTGGTGGACCCTCCTAGCGACCGAAAGGCCGTTAAGTGCAAATGGAATGTCAAGAAGAAAACGGACGCAAATGGTAATGTTACTGTCTATAAAGCACGGCTTGTCGCGAAAGGTTTTCGACAAGTTCAAGGTGTTGACTACGATGAGACTTTCTCTCCCGTAGCGATGTTTAAGTCCATTCGGATTTTATTAGCAATTGCTACATTTCATGATTATGAAATATGGCAGATGGATGTCAAGACTGCGTTCCTCAATGGCAACATTGATGAAGAGTTGTATATGATGCAACCCGAAGGTTTTGTCGATCCTAAGGATGCTGATAAAGTGTGCAAACTTCAGCGTTCCATTTATGGACTGAAGCAAGCATCTCGGAGTTGGAACCTTCGTTTTGATCAAGTGATCAAGAGCTTTGGATTTGTTCCAAATTGCTACGAAGCTTGTATCTACAAGAAAGTGAGTGGGAGCTCAGTGACATTTTTGGTACTATATTTGGACGACATATTGATTATCGAAAATGACATTGACATTCTTAACGATGTGAAGAGTTATTTGAACAAATGTTTTTCAATGAAAGACCTAGGGGAAGCTGCTTATATATTGGGCATCAAAATCTATAGAGATAGACAAAGACGCCTGATAGCTTTAAGCCAAAGTACCTACCTAGACAAAGTTCTGAAAAGGTTCAGAATGGATAAGGCAAAGAAAGGTTCAGTGCCTATGTTGTCAGGTAAGATATTGAGCAAGGCTCAGTGTCCAGCTACGGTAAACGATAGAGAAGCTATGAGCAAAGTGCCTTATGCCTCGGCCATAGGATCTATCATCTCTGCCATGCTATGTACTAGACCGGATGTGTCCAATGCTCTTAGTTTGACGAGCAGATACCAAAGTGATCCAGGAGTGGAACACTGGACAGCCGTGAAGAACATCCTAAAGTACTTAAATAGGACTAAAGAAATGTTCTTAGTCTATGGAGGTGATGAACAACTCGTCGTAAAAGGTTACGTCGATGCTAGTTTCGACACCGACAAGGATGATTCTAAATCTCAGACAGGATACGTTTATATTTTGAATGGAGGAGCTGTGAGCTGGAGAAGCTGCAAGCAAAGCGTGATCGTAGGATCTATAGTAGAAGCGGAATACATGGCTGCTGCATAAGCGTCAAGTGAAGGAGTTTGGATCAGGAACTTCATCACTGAGCTTGGTGTGGTTCCAAGTGCCTTGGACCCACTGGAGATATTGTGTGACAACACTGGTGCCATAGCACTGGCTAAGGAACCAAGATATCATCCAAAGACCAAGCATATCAACCGCAAGTTTCATATAATTCGAGATTATATAACAAATGGAGATCTGAAGATTAGCAAAGTACATACGGATCTGAATGTCGCAGACCCGTTGACTAAACCTCTTCCACGAGCAAAACATGATCAACACCTTAGTGCCATGGGTGTTAGATTGTTGCCAGATGTAAACTAGATTATTGACTCTAGTGCAAGTGGGAGATTTTTGGAATTATGCCCTAGAGGCAATAATAAAGATGTTATTATTATAATTCTTGTTCATGATAAAGTTTATATTCCATGCTAGAATTGTATTAAGCGGAAACTTTAATACTTGTGTGGTTTATGAACAACACTGTGTCCCTAGTACGCCTCTATGGACTAGCTCATTGATTAATGATGGTTAAGGTTTCCTAACCATAGACATGAGTTGTCGATTAATAATGAGATCACATCATTGGGAGAATGGTATGATGGACAAACCCAAATCAAGCAAAGCAATTAGATCGTGTCATCGTGTTCATCTTTGCGAAGCTTTTTATTATGTCAAATATTGTATTCCTTAGACCATGAGATAATGCAACTCCCTGGTATCGTAAGAAAGCTTTGAGGTCATCAAACGTCATCCTATGAGAGGGTGATCATAAAGGTGTCTCTCAGGTGATCGGAAAGTACTTGTTGGGTTGTATGTATCGAGATGGGATTTGTCCCTCCCAAGTCGGAGAGATATACTTCGGGCCCACTCGGTAATCGATATCAACACCGCTTGCAAGCACGTGGTTAAGGAGTTATTCACAAAGTGATATGGGATTACGGAACGAGTAAAGTACTTGCTGTGAACGAGATTGAACTAGGTATGCCAATACCGACGATCGAATCTCGGGCAAGTAAAATATCGTGTGACGAAGGGAATATATATATGGGATTAATTGAATCCTGGCATCGTGGTTCATCCGATATTATCATCGAGGAGTATGTGGGAGTCAATATGGGTTTCCAGACCCCGTTGTTGAGTATTGATGGAAGATCATGTCTGCATATTCTCGAACCCGTAGGGTCACACACTTAACGTGTCTCGACGCTAGGATAGAATGGATAATTGGTTTATGAGTTTTTGTTCGGAGTCTCGGATGAGATCCAGGACATCACGAGAGGTTCCGGAATGGTCCGGAGAATAAGATTCATATAAGGCAAAGCAGTTTTTGGAGTTCGGAATTGTTTCAGATTGTTCGGTATTGTACCAGAAGCTTCTAGAACCTTCCGGAATGGGACCAACGTGGTCCCACTTGTCAGGAGGGGGCGTGGGCCTACGAGGGAGTTCCCTAGACGCATTGGGCCAGGGGCACAAGGCCCCATAGGCCCAGCCGGCCAAGCCCTAGGGGAAACCCTAGGGAGAGCTTCTAGAAGGAGGGGGGAAACTTGCCCCCCACTCCTTCCCCTTGGCCGCCGGCCCTAGGCTTGTAGGAGGGGAAAGGGGCAGCCGCCCACCCCTCTATATACAGAGGGCTGGGGGCGCACCCTCCCCCCACACCTCCTCAAGACCTAGCCACCCTGCTGCCCTCCTCTCTCTCTCCCTCCCGATTGCGCGTAGGCGAAGCCCTGCCGCAGAAACTCTCCACCGTTTGCACCACACCGTCGTGTTGTAGATACAACCTCTCTCTCCACCCCACTTGCTGGACCGAGGAAGGAGGAGACGTCGAGGTGCCGTACGTGTGCATCTCTCGGAGGCATCGCCACTTGCGGTGTTGGATCGGATCGGATCGCGAGGAGGAGAAGCGAGTACGACTACATCAACCACGTTCCGTCGAACGTTCCGCTGTGCGAATCTTCAAAGGTATGAAGATCTCATCTATTCCCCCTCGTTGTTTGCATCTCCTAGATTAGATCTTGGCTACCCCATTCGCATCCGTAGAATTTTTTTGATTTACTATGCTACGAATCCCTTCAAACCGACCTTGCTCCTTCGCCTATATAAACACCCCAAGGAGAAAACTCTAAGGACCCGATCAAAAATCCAAAAAAAAAGTCCATAACCGCCGCCACCATCGTCCCTAGATCGGGATGGATCTGAAGCTCTTCCCGGCACCCTGCCAGAGAGGGGAGATCACCCTGGAGGCCTTCTTCATCACCATGCCAGCCTCCGGAGTGATGCGTGAGTAGTTCATCCTTGGACTATGGGTCCATAGCAGTATCTAGATGGTCGTTTCTCCTCTTTTGTGCTATCATGTTTAGATATTATGAGCTCTAGTTGTAATCCTACATGTTGTGTTTGTTGGGATCCGATGGATATTGAGTACTACGTCAAGATTGATTTTTGATTCTATCATGTCTATGTTATTTGTGATCTTGCATGCTCTCCGCTGCTAGTGGTTACTCTGGCCAAGTAGTTGCTTGTGACTCCAAGAGGGAGTATTTATACTCGATAGTAGGTTCATGCCTCTAGTAATCTGCAGGAGTGACAGGAACCTCTAAGGTTGCAGATGTGTTGTTGCTACTAGGGAGAAAACAACAATCATTTGTCCAAGGGCAATTGTATTGTTTACTTCACACACTTTTCTTAATGCAATTATTTGTTGCTTGCAACTTAATACTGGAAGGGGTTAAGATGATAACCTGAAGGTGGATTATTAGTCATAGATGTAGTTGAATTACGGTCTATGCATTATGTTGTAATGCCCAAAGGAATCTCATAGAAATCATCATGACATGTACATGCATTGTTATGCATTCTCAATCTGTCAATTGCCCAACTATAATTTGTTCACCCAACATGCTATTTATCTTATGGAGAAATGCCTCAGTGAACTATGGGCCCCGGTCCATTCCTTCCCACTGATATTCAATCTACTCTCTACTATTTACTTTCTGCAATTACTTTCTTCCACACTATACGTTTAATCCTTTGGTTTTAGCAAACCGGTGAGCTTGGCAACCTCACTTTAAGTTGGGGCAAAGTATTGTGGTTGTGTTATGCAGGTTCCACGTTACTAGCAACACCTTGGGAGATGTTTCCTTTATCCTACTGGCTCGATAACCTTGGTTTCACAACTGAGGAAAAACTTGCTGTTGTGGTCATCACACCTTGCTCTTGGGGTTTCCCAACAGGCTCTACAGTAACCGAGCCGCATCAGCACCATCGAGGCAGGAGGAAGGAAGTGTTGGAGATATGCCCAAGAGGCAATAATAAAGTGGTTATTATCATATCTTCATGTTTATGATAAATGTTTACATCCCATGCTATAATTGTATTAACCGGAAACATTAACACTTGTGTGTTTTATAAACATAAAAGAGTCCCTAGTAAGCCTATTGTTAAACTAGTTTTTTGATTAATAGATGATCATGGTTTCCTGATTATGGACATTAGATGTTATTAATAACAAGATCATATCATAGGAGAATGATGTGATGGACACACTCCTACAGTAAGCATAGCATAAGATCAAGTCATTAAAGTTTGTTTGCTACAAGCTTTTAAATACATAGTAACCTAATCCTTCGACCATGAGATCATGTTAATCACCATCACCGGATGAGTGCTTTGATGGCATCAAACACCACTTCCATAACTGGGTGGTTATAAAGGTGGCATTGAGTATTCTGAAAGTATGGATTGAAGCGTATGGATCAAGAGTGGGATTTTTCCATCCATATGATGGATAGATATACTCTAGGCCCTCTCGGTGGAGTGTCATCTAATTGGCTTGCAAGCATGTGACAAGTTCACAAGGTATGTCACATCACACTACGAGTAAATAGTACTTATCGGCAACGAGGTTGAACTAGGTATAAATATACCGATGATCAAAACTCGGATAAGTAAAGTATCGCGCATCAAAGGGAATCAGTATCGTATGTAAATGGTTCATTCGATCACGAAGTCATCATAGAAATATGTGGCAGCCATATGGATTTCCAGATCCCTCTATTGATTATTGATCGAAGAGGTGTCTCGATGATGTCTGCATAGTTCACGAACCGTATGGAGACACACTTAAGGATTTGATGTTGTTTAAAGTAGGTATGGAATATGAGTTGGAGACCGAATGTTGTTCGGAGTCTCGGATTGGATCCAGGATATCCAGAATGGTCCGGAGAATAAGATTCATATAAGGAAAGTGGTTTTATGGGGTTCGCAAAAAGTTTCGGTGTTTTGACCGAATACTTTTAGAATGTTCTAGAGGGACCACCAGTGGTTCCACCACCCCGGGAGGGGATCACTTGGACAGGGGCATGCCCTAGGGGCTAGCCGCACCAAACCCTAAAGGGCCAATTCGTCCAAGATTAGTAAAAGGGTCAAACCCTAGTTTGAATAGTCAAATCCTACTTTGAAAATTCAAACTCTAGTTTTTGGTAAGAGGGAAGACTTGGTGGAAAAGGTTTCAAGCTCTTCCCTTGGAGGCCGAGTTGGGGGGGACACGGCTTGGGCTAGGAACCCTTGGCTGGTCGCCCCCCCCCCACCACCTATATAATGAGGGGTGGGGGCACAACCCCCCACACCCCTTGTCCCTTGGCGCCTAATCCTAGTTGCATCTCTTCTCTCACGTCCACTGTCCTGCTCTGGCTTAGGCGAAGCCCTACAAAAATCTCTCCTCCTCTACCACCACCACCACCATACCGTCGTGTTGCTGGAATTCCGAGGAGATCTACTACTTCCGCTGCCTACTGGAACAAGGGAGAGGAAGGTCGTCATCGACTACCGTAAGTGTGACCGACTGCGGAAGCGCTGCCAGAATGCGGCACCGAAAGGATCGTCTACACGATCTTGAGATCGGCAAGCGATCGACTACATCAACCACGAGAATACTATCTTGTTAAACGCTTGGGATCTACGAGGGTTAGTTCTCTACAAACTCGTTGCACCGATCTCGTAGATTAGATCTTGGCTTATCCATAGATTAGATCTTGGTTTTATGTGTTCTTGTGATTGAATTTTTTTGTTTTCCATGCAACAAATCCTACAGGAAGATGGTGGACAGCTGCGCTCAAGGCCGAAGCGGAGATGACGACCAGCGAGGGCGCGCGCTCAGGAAGGTCGGACAGTGGGGCTTGCGGGAGGGGATGTGGTGAGGTCAGCCCTGGGACGGCCAAGCGACGATGGCAGGATAGACGGGTGGCGGCCGGAGGCGGGGATGCGACGGTGGCAACGCTGTGCTACAGGCAGACGAGCTATGGAGGGCGGAGGAAAGGGTCGTGCGGCGGGGAGAGGACGGTCGGGTCAGGGAAGCATGGAAGACGAGCTCGGGGCACAGAGCCGGCGCAGCGATGACCGGGCTCAGGGTAGGCGAGAGTGGTCTCGACAACCGACTATGGAGGGGAAAGGGGCACCATTGGGCGGCAGGGCGAGGAAGATGAGGACATGCCCCTAGCGGCGTCGGGCATGGTCGGGGAAGGAGGCGCCCTGGCGGTGGCCGAGAAAGACTAGAGAGGGAGGCGGCGGAGTGGTTGGGGAAGGAGGCGAGCGAGGAGAGCGGGGGCTTGCGGGGTCGGGGAAGGGAGAAAGAAAGGGGATCCCACGTCAGGGTGGGTCCGGCGGGGAGCGTGGGAGCGAGTGACTTGCGAGACGAGCGGGAGCGGGTCGGTGGGTGCATCGTTGGGCGTTGCGGTTCACGCGCGCAATGGGTGGGCCTAGGGGAGCGTTGCACGCGAGTGGGGCGCTAGTAGCGTGCAACAAGGCGTGTCGCAATGCGTTGAGTCCACAGGAATGCGGGGTGGACTAGGGTTTAGGTTTGGGGAATTAGGTTTAGGGTGGGTGGCCTCTGGTTGGGCCTGACTAGTTGGCTGAATGCCCTCAAAAAATATTAATAATTTATTTTAATTTAATTTTTTTTTAAATAATAGGTTTTAGACAATAGATAATAAACAGAGACAAGGTTTAAATTTGAAATAAGAGAGGTTATTAAGCAAAAGAAAACTAGGGTTTAATAAAATAATTTAGATGTAGAATTATATATGATGATATTATGATGATGCACAACTTAGAAACAACATGCAACTTTATAGTATTGGTTTTGCCAGGGTGCTATAGGCCTCGTCTTTATGGTCTTTGTGTCCGAGTGGTATGACGACAATCGAGAGGAAGAAAGGGTCATGCTCGTTGCGGTGGGATTATATTGCAAAAAAAATAGTAAATGGCACTGTTAGTCACTAAACTTGCATCGTAGATGCATATAAGTCACTTAAATTGTAAAACAAACAAACTGGTAAACTTGTCGTTCGTGTTCACTTATGGTCACACTACAGGAGAAGCTTGGTATGCCGAGGGCTTATTGTCGTCGGCGTAGCCAGGAAAACCCTCGGCGTACGCTACGCCGACGGCTGCCCTCGGCGTACCGTCCTCGGCGGACCTCTCCCTCGGCGGAGCAGGCGCGGCCATCGGCGTAGGACAAGACCGTCGGCGTAGGTCAACGCCGACGGCCTGACGGCGCCCGTCGGCGTAGAGACCGTCGGCGAACGTCGACAGCGCCGTCACACGGCCAGTTAACGGTGTGTCGGCTACGCCGACGGCCTCACCCTCGGCGTACCAAGCCACGTGGAGGCTGGTGGGCGGCCTGGCGCAGCTGCTACGCCGACGGCCTCCCCCTCGGCGTACGCTCTCCACGTGGAGGCAGGTGGGCGGCCTGGCGCAGAAGCTACGCCGACGGCCTCCCCCTCGGCGTACGCCTGCCATGTGGAGGCAGCGCAGCGGCCTGGCAGCAGCGGGCTGGCCCTACGCCGAGGGCCTTGCCGTCGGCGTAGCCGTGACCATTTGGTCACGCGTACCTCCTACGCCGAGGGCAAGGCCGTCGGCGTATCAAATGCACTGTTTTTTTTTTGAATTTTTTTACAGCAGCAGCAGCACTCATAGCAGCCATACATCCATGCATACATCCATACATCATCATCCATACGTCCATACATCCATGCAATATATATTCCACACCAATTGAAACAAGATCACATATGCCATACATGTATCAACATCAGTCATACAAGATCATCCATACATTAGTCATACAAGATCATCGACATCATCACACATCCCTACAACTCTGGAGGAGACGGGGTGTACCCGAGATCTCCCCTGGTGAAAAGTGGCGACCTCTGCCGAGGGTTGCGTCCAGTAGAAGCAGCAGAAGAGCCACCTGGCGAGGGAGTAGGAGAAGTGTGAAGCTCGGGAGAACCACCTGCAGAATGGCCAGGAGATGGACCATGGTCATGAAGCAGTGTGATCTGACGCCCATCCGGCGAGGCGTGGCCAAAGTGCCGGTTCCCAGAAGCTCCCGTTCCCTACATGTTGCCTACATGTTAGCAACTTGCGAGGCAAAGTAAAGCGATAACTAGTGGGTTAGCAAAGAACTTACCGATGTCGATGCGTAGTAGGTCCTAGCGAAGCTTTCCTTCGATTGCAAAAATGGCATCGGACCTGGCATGGGAGGCACGGGCCCTAAATCTCTATTCTGGCCAGTTTGAATATTCACCATCATGGCCTGCAAGATAGTTTAGAAGTCAGGCCGTAGTACAACAAACGGGGGGAAGTGGGACTTGTATCTTTTGCAAAAAGTAAAGGTTCGGACTTACATTTACGTATTGCATGTAGATCGCATTCGCCTCCTGATGCTGCGGAAAGGCCACCTGATATTCCTCATAAGCGGCAACGTAGGCCGCGTCTAACTCAGGCTACAATTTCAAATACAAGGAATCTCGTCAGCGGTTAGCCATGCAGGAACAAAAGTCATAAAGATGATGAAAACGAGAAAAAGTTACATCCTCGGTGGAGCGACGAGGCTGGCCACGAGGCGGGATAAGGGGGCCGTCGGTGGGGTAGGTAGCCTTGAGACGGCTGAAGCTCATGCTGAGGGTAGGCTTGACCTTCTTATTCAGAATCTTGAGGCGTCCATGCTGCAATCCGTGCCCCGACAGGACCAACGACTCCTCGTCGATCTCCGCGTGAATGGGGTCATCCACATGGGGGTGACGAGCCTTCACCATCGTGCTGTAGTTCCCCAAGTCGTTCTGGGCAGTGCCGAAGTACACGGGCAACGAGGGTTGAGGCTCCGAGTAATTGGGCTTCTTTCGCCGCATCATATCATAGACGGCGACGTCATGAATCACCTCCCCGGGTTGTGCCTCGGCCACCTGTATCGCGAAAAGAAAATATTATGCATATGAAGTACAAACATAAGCAGAAATGCACGCAGGTCGTTCCATGTATATACGTACCACCTTCCCCTTGAAGCGGTCAAAGTTGCGGTTTCCCGCGCAGTGTGTTCCACCATCGCCTCGGTTATCCGCGTTCCGCCTCGACAAGGCTGCAAACTCCTCGTCTTCTCTGAGCCACCTCGTCCTAACCAGCTCCTCCCATGCGAGTCGATGCGGCTCGGCCCAATCGGGGATAACCTGAAAATGTAATACTCAACTCCAGACAATGCAATGGCAACTTAGAAGCAATGTAGAATCTCATTGACATTTTACTCACCGACATGTACTCTTCTGGCGTCATCGAGTACTCAGGATTAGGGTTCCTACCGACAATGTCTTCCTTCCTGACCCTCACGCCCCTGTCAGCCCAGAAGTGGCTAGCGGCCGTGACCTCCTGGTTGTACCACACCTGGGGGGTCAACTTCACACAAGCCCCAAGCAAAGTCCTCTACGCCTTCTCCTGGTCCTCCTCGGCCACACGGTAAAAGCACTTCAATCATGCATAAGAGTCATGAGTTAGCACGGTGGGGTCATCAAGTATGAACATAACTCGAGAAATATGCCTTACCCAAAACTTGGTGATGACAGCATCAGCAGCTGTCGGAAAGCCCGGGACACGGGTAGTCTGTTAGTCCGCCCAAGTGGTAGATAGCTTCCTGTCACCCTCGTGGGTAATGTGATAGCCCGGCCAGAACTTCCTAATCAGAGCTCCAACAAGGCTGTTAGGAAGGAGAGGCTTCGTCCCCGGAGGAAATGTCCAATTGCTGCACAATAATAAACATTAGTACACAATAATTATTTATGACCAACATGAAATAAAATGTTTTAAATTGCCAAATTAGTACACTTACTCAAGGCCATCTGGAATAATAAGGGCTTTCGCCTCCTGAGTCCTAGGCTCAAACTTCTCGTCAGGGACTCCCGATTCCCCACGATTCCGCAATTTCTTCGGCCCCACCAACTCGCGGCTAGTGTCTGCCTCCGTATCGGTCCCCGCCTCCCTCTCGGTCCTCGCCTCCCTCTCAGACTCTGCCTCCCTCTCGGACTCTGCCTCCCTCTCGGCCCTGAAAGGCTGCTCTGTCAGGAACAACTCAGGAGCAACGTCGCCAGAAGCAGAGGGTGGTGGGTCAAAGTCCACGCCTCCTCCCGTGGCACCTCGTCCTCGTCCTCCTCGACCTCGGCCTCGACCCCGTCCTCCGCCAGCAGGAGCAAGATCGGGGTAACGCGGATTGGGATTTGGCTGTCTCCCACTCCGTGTAGCTCTTTTCTTGCGCTACTTCAGCGCATTAAGCAAGGACGAACTGGTTGCCTTGCCGCTGCTCATATTGTTCAATCACCTGCATTAAGTAAGAGAAAACAGTTAAGCACAAAGACATAATAAAATGTATACACAAAGAATAAAGGCATAATGCAATTAAGAAAACAGTTAAGCACAAAGACAAAATAAAATGCATTAAAAAATAAATACTCACTATCATTTTCATTCTCATTCTCATTCTCACTATCACTATCTTTTGAGTAGAAATCTGGATTCTCATCGAAGGGTGTAGGCTCATCATCGTTGTCATTCTCGGTATGGAGCTTCTCGAGCATACTTATGTCATGTAGATTCACCACTGACTCACCCCGAGTTTCTACATCATTCCCAAGGTCCTCAAGATCAACCGGTTCTAAATCAAAGTGTCCGAAGTCCTCTTGCTCTTGATAGAAAAGTCCCTCGTACGTTACAGGGTTAATGTTGTTGTAATCGTCCTCGGAGGGAATCAGTAGGTTACCATGTGGCGATACCTGGAACACGACTTCCCAGCCCTGGAGTTCCGCTTTCTGGCATGGGTAGGGCAAATAATAAACTTGGTTGGCTTGGTGAGCAACAACAAAGACGTCGGCTCCGCTATAGGTGGTTGAAGGCCTAACTTCAACTAACCCAATGGAAGGGGTACTTCTCAGTCCACCCCTTGGGTCAAACCAGTGGCACTTGAACACAACAAGATTGAGTTCGACATTCGTACGATTGAAGGTCAGCTCGTATACATTCTCTAACCTTCCGTAGTAATCAAGGGAATCGGCTCCTTTGGTGAACACCCCAGTATTTACCGTTTTTGCATTCGGTCGCCTTTTCTGGTGCGTCTTTGTATGGAAGCGAAACCCATTCACATCATACTTCTCATACTTCATGACGACACTGTTACAACCTTGGGAAACACATTTCATCTCATCTGACATCTCAACGTTGGGATCAGCTCCCTACAGGTACAAGAGGAATTTGTTGCGTTTAGTAGTTACGTGGAATAAGAGCGACAAGTCACATATTGCAAGGTAAGAGGGACAGGTTAGAACTTACTTTTTCCATAAACCAGGTGTAACACCCTCAGAATCGGCCCTATGCAAGTTTTAGCGAAACTCGCCAAACCCGCATAGAAACGATTCGAAGGTGCCCACCAGGCACTTTCGTGCGGGTGGAAAACGAAGTAATAACATTACACAACAGTCCTCGATGGGACCCACAGAACAGATATATATAACAGCGACTCGATGAGTCAAGAATACAGATATACAATACAAAGATCCAAATCACCTGTAAAACGATACAGCGTCCGACTACGGACAAGATGCAAATGGGGCTAAGAGCCCTGAAGAATAACCAATGGTGTCCATAACCCTGCCCAGGCCAAGCCGGAAGGGTAACCCTGCTAACGGCGTCGATCTCAAAACCTGCTTAAACAAAAGGGGTGCCGACAAAGGGCAAAGGAAAAAGAGGAGCGTCAGTACTGAGGCCAGTACACGGCGAGACTAGAATTCGGCGGTCCTCGCCTACATAGGGATGGTGGACTGAAGCGGCAGCGGCAGCATGCACTAAACAACCTATAGAGACTCGATACAACTGGCGGCTATCAGAGAGGGGGGTAAGAAAGACCTATTCGGAACCAACCTGATACTACCACCAATCAAACCCATCCTGGCGTTTCCCCTCGATACCGATCGAGGAAGTCAACCGAGGAACTCACACCGTTGGCAGTTTTATTTATTTGGTTATCGTTGCAGCTATTACTAGTCAAGTATAGATAATCATCCTGATAAAATAAGCAGTGGGCCGTTTTAGTTAACCATCCCGTTGTAGTTGCGACACTTACTAATCAGATACAAATAGCATGAGATATCCCAAAACCCAGCAGTTGTTGGTACTTTTATTTAGCCATTCCGTTGTGGTGAAGCTGATTACTAGTCACATCGGATACGAGTCAATTTATAACCGTGAACTTTAGTTATAGTTGTCTATGATCAAGCACTGTGCTCCAAGTCGTCCATAACCGCGGACACGGCTTCTCGAAAAGATTTAACCCTGCAGGGGTGCACCAAAGTATCCACAGGCACTTCGAGCCTTTTTGCCAGATCAGTTAACATACACCCATCGGTATGTCGGCGGGGCCTAAGTCACGACGTTCCCAGACCCAAAGCAAGTACATAGGGGCCACCCCACCAAGTCGACACCCGCAACAAAGTCGGCCGGTCTCCGAGACGGACTTAAGGTTTGCGACAGTGGCAGTAAACGACAGCAAATCCCCAAACGGGGACTGTCGATACCGCGAAAACACTCCGCTTCCAAAACAGTACAGCGTGCTCCTCACACAATCGTAAATAAAGCAGTAAAGCATGGCATAGGTACAGGATAGTAAATAAAACCTCAAACTAGTTTGTGGCCCCCAGTACAATACTTTGAAATCAGGTAATAATCAATGGGGGGCCCATATCTCCCCACCTGTGGTTAGCGCGCTCGATCTCGGAACAGGTGTCAAGAACTCGGGGTCCTACGGGACACAAGTGGGCGGTCGGAAACCAAATATTATCTATCACCCACCGATGCCTCTACTTACTTCAATTTTAGTTGTTAAGCAGTAATTAAAGTGAACAATAAATAAAGCCATGGTCTTCTCCAACATTGAACATGCGGCAATTCTCCAACAACTGTGGTACTTGACGACACACAACAGCACTTGAGCAAGCGACTACGGCGCGCAAGTCCAACTATCTACCAAACAACAGGTAATAGGATGTGTCCAAGGCAATATAGGGCTGCAAGGGATATCACGGGTACGGAAACTAGAGCATCGCAACACAGATAGCAATAGATCAACAGGAAGGAATAAATACTATAAAGAGTAAGATGGGTAGAAAGGGGGAGATGCTCGCCTGAAAAACATTGTCGAAGGTTCAACCGAAGATCGGGGCGAAGCTCACATCAACTCAACGGCCTTATCCGCAAAGAAGCAAATTTAATACAACGGCAGAAGATCGGCATGATGCATGTGTGATGTATGACATGGCAAAGGTGCGATGCAATTGGGCAAGATTAAGTGGAACCGGGGTCCCGACAATTAATTAAACGGTTCAAGTGATTTGTCTACCCCTCAATTTAAAGGTTGTTTTAGCATGGTAAAAAGATAGCACCGGTTCGCTACACAAATTTAAATGAGGCCAATATGAGACTAGATTTGCCCGCATATGGGCCCCATATTTAATTATAGGGTGAATCGGCATAAGGCCCCCAAACCACATGACAATATGCATGCATGAACAATTTAATATGCAACAAGTTTTATATTTAGCATTTATAAAAATAGGGGTTCGGATAAGGGTCACACATTAGGGGGGTCTCGACGATCTTGGGGTTCCGGGGTTCGGGGTCGGTCTTAGGGTCCAGGGTTCGGATCTGGGGTTCGGCCTCGGCGGGGTCGTTCTCGGACAACGGGGCAGATCTTGTCGCATCCGCGGTGATCAGGTCATGTTGTCGGTCTTGTCGTCTCACGCGGAGATCTTGGCGTTCCGGGAGGAAGTACTTGGTCTAGCGTCGGGGCATCGGACTCGCCCTGGTTGCTGTCGTTCTTGTCGTCGATGGCGAACTTGAGTGAATCGGGTACCGGGGTACTCGAGTCCGCGTGGGAGATCTTGAGGCGCCCGCTTCACCGGTCCAGTAGGAGTTCTTGTCGTTCCATGTAGGATACCTTCGGGTTCAGGGCTCGGACTCCGGGGTTCGACGTTCCGCTCCAGGGACGGTCTTGATGTCGATGGAGTACTTGAATGGTGACACCGAGTTCAATAGGGCCCCTCGGGATAATCTTCGAACCTCGATGGTCTTCTAGTGACGCCCTTTTCGGCTCAACTTGACGTCGGTCCACGGAAGATTGATGTTTTGCCGTATCCACACCCAACAGCTTAGTGCCAACTTGGTACTACACAGAAACGTGCATGGTTGGAGGCAGAGAAACTCGCTGCGGTGGGCTCGTGGGGCCGCGCTTGAGGGAGAGGTCGGGTACGGCGGTGTCCTGGGGCCAGGCGGGGCGGTGGCTTGCGAGGAGAAGCCTGGCGGGGTCGGGCGGAGGTGGGGGAAGGGCGTGCGGGGCCGCGGCCGAGGAGGCGCCGGCGGCGACGAGGGTGAGGCCGGGCCGGGGAAGAGGGCGAAGGCGAGGCGAACGCGGAGGAGGTGAGGACCGCGCGAGGGGGCCGCAGAGGCGGGTCGTCGAGCACGGCAGAGGCGGGTGGTGGCGAGCTCGTCGGCGCGGGGGCGGCCCGAGGCCGGCGAGGGAGAGGAGGAGGCGGGGAGGCGAGGTGGAGAGCGAGCTCGGGTGGCGCGGCGCCGGAGGAAGCCGAGGCCGGCGGGGGCGGCGATGGAGCGGGGCGGCGCGGCGCTGGAGCAGGGGGGCGCGGGGTGCTGCGCCGCGAGAGAGAGAGCCAGGGAGGAAGAGGATGATGGCGGTCGCGTGGGCTGGGAGAGAGAGAGCGCGGCCGCGCCGCGTGGGAAGCGCGTGGGCGCGGGGTGGGACCCAGGGGAGGCGCGCGCGGGATGGGCGGTTGTCGGGGCGTGGGACGTGGGGTGCGGGCAGGGGCCAGGTGGTCCAGGCGGTTCAGGGAGAGGGGTGGGGAAAAGGGAGAGAGAGGGGTGGAGGAGGAGGTGGCCAAGTGGCAGATGTGGATTGGTGGGAATTTGGGGTGGGCTGATGTGGCGTCCATTGATTGGAGGGACTGAGGTGGCCGGGGGCTGGATAGGATTAGGTTAGGTGACTTAGGGATTTAGGTGGGACTGGTTAGATATTTTAGGATTAAGGGGTGGACCGATTTTCATTCTGGGGTGGTCGTTCGGGTCATTCGGCCCGTTCGACTGCCCCACTAAAATAATATAAATTTTTATTTAACTTTTGCAATAAGCTTGTATAAGTAGATTTTAGACAAACAAAAATATCCGGAAGCGTCCGGGGTTTAATTTGAAATAGAAGGAGGGTAAATTTTAGAAAACGATTGTCTTTCGCAAATAGTTTTTAGGCAAATTAATATGCATGATGATGACGATGCTCAAATGCAATGTGACATGATGACATGAGCATGCGGTCATGATGATGCAATGCACAAAAAACAACGCGATTTTCTAGTAGTGGTTTTTGCGGGATGCCACACCAGGACACAAAGTTTTTTTATTTCCGGGAGCACCCTCTTTCTGTAGAGTGTCCAACTCCATGGGAGAGGGATCAGTCGGTCCCGGCCACTGTTCATCCGTGAAATCGCTAAGAAGGAGAAAATAAGCATTAGACGGAGACCGAGTTACTAGCTGCATAGAGAAATAGGGTGTTCACCATTTTACCTAATGAAATCGACCACTTCCTTCATGTTCATAAGCACATAGAGCATTATGCAATCCTTCTCTTCCTTCGGCAACCTATATTTTAGTCCTTTACCGGCCTTGCCACCGGGAAATTGGAATAGTTCGAGATTGGGGTCATTCTTGGGCAGGTCGACATTGTAATGAGAGACCGGGTTATGCATAGTGGTAACATCATCGGGCCAGTAGGTTGTCGCGGCGTCTGCCATCTCCCGAAGGCATGTTGCTTTAGCTATGCATGCTTCAATCTTGGCTTTGTTTCCAGTTATATTTCGAATATACTTAAACTCTCTCTCAATACAAAATTGCCAACAAAATTGCACCGCCCCCCCCAATAGTGCCTCGTTCGCGAGGTGCACAATGAGATGTGCCATCGGACTAAAGAAGCCTGGCGGAAAGATCATCTCCAAATTGCATAGCAACTCCGGCACCTGAACTTGCAGCTTCTCAATCACCATAGGACATATCTGCTTAGCACAGAGGGTGCGGAAGAAATGGCTCAACTACGCAAGCACTCGCCATACTTTTTCGGGGAGATACCCTCGAACCATCACCGGCATCAGCCACTCAATCCATATATGATAGTCGTGACTCTTGAGCCCGTTGACTTGTCCCGTCAAAAGATTGACTCCCTTACTTATATTCGAACAATAACCGTCAGGGAACATCACGACGTATTTGGGACACCTAAATGACTCCTTCTTTTGGACATTATCAAGGCAGTAGTAGGCATGCGGCTTGAACCAATTCTTTCGACGGACAGTAGGAGGCTGCATGTGTAATCTCTTCCTATCACAAAGCTTCTCAACATCAACTCTAGCCTTGACATTATCCTTTGACTTCCCAGGAATGTTCAGGACTGTGTGAAAAAGGGACTCCCCGGCATTCTTTTCTGTGTGCATCACATCGATGTTATGGGGAAGTTCGAGGTCCTTGTAATACACGAGATTCGTTAAGGCTGCCACGTGAGTCCAATTATGCGTTACACCATATCCCGCAAATTGATGGCCAGTTCCCGGCGCCGCGGGCACGAGAGCACGTATCTCGGCATCAACAACTACACCCTCGAACTTTGGTACCTCTTTTACTTCATGCACAACTTTGCCCTTCTTGAAGTTCTTTCTATCTTCTCTGAACGAATGATTTCTTTTGAGGTACTGTCGATTCGTGTCAAACGCAACATATTTGCGACCCGACTTTAGCCAAAGGAACTCAAGTCAGTGCCTGCACACTGGGCATGGCCACTTACCAGCTGTACACCATCCGCACATTAGGGCGTACCCGGGCATGTCATGCATAGTATATTGTAACCAAACTTTCATCAAAAAGTTTCTCTTTGATGCTCGGTCGTATGTCAACGTCCCGTGTATCCAAGAGTGGTTCAAATCATCCACAATCGGCCGCATGTAGACACTCAAGTTCTTCCCCGGATACTCAGGTCCTGGAATTATCAGCGACAAAAACATGGTCTTCCGTTGCATTAATACTCCGGGAGGGAGATTGAGCGGAATAACATACACCGGCCAGCAGCTGTACGAGGCCGTCGACATACCATATGGGTTGAAGCCATCTGTTGTTATCGCAATTCTAACATTTCGAGCCTCTTCTGCCCACCGGGGGTATTTGTCATCGAAGTTCTTCCATGCCTTACCATCAGATGGATGTCCCATCTTCTTCCGTCCGTGCCCGTCCTCGTATCTTTTCCCCTTCTTGTGCCACGTCATCTGTTTGGCAGTCTCCTCGCTCAAGTAAAGCCGCTGGATTCTTTTTATGAATGGGAGATACCGAAGTATCTTCTTAGCGACCTTCGACTGCCTCACCTGACCATCCTTCCCCTTTATCTCTTCATATCTAGAGGCCTTACAAATGGAGCAGTACTTGTCACCCTCAAACTATTTACAAAACAAAAGGCAGCCTTTTGGACAACAATCTATATTTTCATAATCCATCTTGAGCTCCTTCATGAGTTTCTTCGTTTCGTGAAAGGTTTTAGGCAGACAATGCCCTTCGGGCAACATGTTACCACATGTTCTCAGATTAGCTTCAAAGTGAGAACGGGTGGCGGAGTACTGGCACTTGTCGGCTAGACACTGAGAGATGGCATCGAGCTGACAAATCTTTGCACCCTCGTATAGAGGCCTCTTAGCCGCGGCCATCATATCAAGGAAGGCCTTCGCAGTTGGCTCCGGTTCCTCCGGTTCTAGCGGTTCCTCCGGTTCTGGTGATTCCTCCTGTGGCATCCCGCAAAACCACTACTAGAAAATCGCGTTGAATTTGTGCATTGCATCGTCATCATCATGTATTGCTTGTCAAAACTAATTTCGTAAAACCTGCTTTGAATTTCCAAATGCCCCGTCTTTTATTCAAACATCAAAATCCGGGTCTCCGGAATATTTTGTTTGACCAACAATGTTTTGCAAACGGTGCAATTAAAACTAAATAAAATATTAAATTTATTTTAATAGGGGCAGTCGAACGGGCCGATTGACCCGATCGACCACCCCAGGAATAATAATCGGTCCAAACCTGCCCGCCCTTCTAAATCCTATTCCTACCAGAGAATCTACCCACCCTCCTTGGCCACATCACCCTGGCCACTCCCCTTGCGCCACCTCACCCTCTCTCCCCCTCTACCCAATCCTAATCGGCCACATCACCACCCACTCCCCACTCAAACCTCACCCTCTCTCCTCCCTGTCCCTGGCTGGCCCCACTCCCACCCAAACGCACGCACGCACGCACGCACGCTTTTCCTCCCTCCACAGCCGATCCCCACCTTGCCTGGGCCCCACCCTGCCCCCTGTTCCCCCCACCGACCCCGCCCTGGGCCCCACGCGCGCTCTCGCGAACGTGCCCTGCGCCCCGCTGTCTTCTTCCTCCTCCGCGCCTCGCACCCGACGCCACCCGCCCCGCGCAGCCGTCCTCTGCCCCTCTCCCTCCTCCGGCAGCCCCGCTCCGCCACCGACGCGCTCTCTCTCTCTCACCGCCCCGTCGCCGCCAGCAGCCTTCCGCCCCCGCGCGTCTGCCGCCTCCTCCTCCCCCGACCTCGCCGCCTCCCTCACCGCGCCCCGGCCCCCCGTCGCGCCCCGGCGCCGCCCCGCGTGGCCTCAACCTCGCCAGCAGCCGCCGAGCCGCCGTCTGCCGCCGCTCCGTCCTCCTCTTCCCCTCTGGCTCGCCGCGTGCGCCGGCCCCTCACCGCCCTCCGCTCGCCGCTCCGCCTCCCAGGCACCCCGGCGCTCCTCCCGGCCGTCTCACCGCCTGCACCCATCACCCCCGCTGCGCCGCCCTCGGCCGGCCACGCCATGCCCCACCACCTCGCCTACCGCCCCCTTTCCGCCACCAACCGCCTCCGCCCCCGCAAGCAACCGCCGCGCGCTTGCCGCCTGCATCGCCGTCGCTCGCTTCACCCCGCCGCCGGGTCCCGCGAGCGCCTCCCGGGAGACCCCGCCGCCGGCTCGCTCCACCTCCGCCTCCAGCGCGCCGTCGCCCCACGCCTCTCTCTGCTCCGGCCCGCCCTCCTCTGCGCGGCCGAGCCCGGCCCGAGCTCGCCGCCCCGGCTCCTGGCCGTCCCGCGCGCCGCCGTCGACTGGACCCGCGCCCCTCCGCTGCCTGGGCCGCGCTTCGCCTCGCGTGTTCCGCCCTCGGCCTCACCGCGTCCGCGCCGCCGCGGGCACTCCCGTCGATCGCCGGTCCCATGCGTATCCTCCGGCCAGACCCTGCGCAGCCTCTGCGAGAGCCAGACGCGAACAGTACCAAGCTGCCACCACTGAGGCAACCTCCTGTGTGTCTTTGCCATGCGCGTCAGTACCCGATGGAACATCGACAAGGTTACCAACAAGAACCCCGAAGACCGCCGACCCCAAGATCGCCGTCCCCGACCCTAAGGCGTCGAGATCCCGAGCATCCGAAGACCCCGACCCACGGAGCACCGAGAACGCCTTCATGGGACGCCAAGACAACCGTTGAACCCCGAAGGCCGGAGCCCGCGGACCGACATGATCGTCTTCATGGATACAACGTGTACGTCCCTAGGACGTCAAGAACGCCACAAGCACGACAAGTTCTACTTCCGAACGACAAGACCTTCGCGACGACAAGAACGGCATCGACCCGGAAGAATCCGACGCGCCCCTACACCGACCCAAGTCCGGCTTCCCGGATGCCGAGGTCACCGGCACAGGACAACAAGATCTACCCCCGCTATCCGAGACCGCTTCCGTCGAACCCCGAACCCCAGATCCTTCGAACCCTGAGACCGACCCCGAACCCCGGAACCCCAAGTTCGTCGAGACCCCTCTATGTGTGAACCCTTCCCGAAACCCTATTTTTATAACATAATAACAACTTGTTGCATATTGAATTGCCACACTCACATGCATATCTGTGGTTTGGGGGCCTTATGCCGATTCACCTAATAATTAAATATGGGGCCCATATGCGAGCAAATCTAGTCTCATATTGGCCTCATTTAAATTGGTGTAGCGAACCCGGTACTATCTTTTGCCATGCTAAAACCACATTTAAATGCGGGGTTGCTAACAACTTGAACCATTTAATTAATTGTCGGGACCCCGGTTCCGCTTAATATGACCTAATTGCATCGCACCTTTGCCACGTCATCCATCATGCATGCATCATGCCGATCTTCTGCCGTTTTATTAAATATTGCATCCGGTGTTTCTTCTAGTGTTTTGCTTCTTCGCGGATAAGGCCGTTGAGTTGATGTGAGCATCGCCCGATCTTCGGTTGATCTTTCGACAATGTTTTCAGGCGAGCATCTCCCCTTTCTACCCATCTTACTTTTATAGTCTTTATTCCCTCCTGTTGATCTATTGCTATCTGTGTGCGATGCTTTAGTTTCCGTACCTGTGATATACCGTGCAGCCCTATATTGCCTTGGACACATCCTATTACCTGTTGTTTGGTAGATAGTTGGACCTGCGCGTCGTAGTTGCTTGCTCAAGTGCTGATGTGTGTCGTCATATGCCACAGTTGCTGATGTATTGCCGCATGTTGATGTTGGAGATGATTCTAGTTTTACTTATCATCACTTTAATTCTGTTTAACAACTAAAATTGAAATAAGCAGAGGCATCGGTGGGTGATAGAAAATATTTTGTTTCCGAACGCCCACTTGTGTCCCGTAAGACCCCGAGTACTTGATACCTGTTCCTTGATTTATCGCGCTATCCACATATGGGGAGTATGGGCCCCCCTTAGCCAGAGCTTGATTCCGTCTTATTTCTTGGGGCCACGAACTAGTTTGGGGCTTTATTACTATCCTGTACTTATGCCATGTTTTACTGCTTTATTTACGATTGTGCGAGGTACTGCACACTGTACTGTTTAGGACTTGTGACCCGTTTACGTGGTATCGACAGTCCCCGTTTGGGGATCTGCTGTCGTTTACCGCCGGCCCCACAAACTTTGGGGTCCGTCTCGGAGCTAGCTTACTTCGTTGCGGGTATACTCCATGGGGTGGCCCCCTGAAATATTTCTGAATCTTGTGATTGCTCTGTCGTGAGACCTCGTTGGGTTTTGATTTGGTTTTTCCGAGGTTGATCGTGTGTGTGTTGCTATTTGTGCACCCCGGCCGGGTTAAAACTTTCTGAAAGCCGTGTCCACGGTTATGGACGGCTTGGAGCACAGTATCTCGATCATAGACAAGCATAACTAAAGTTTATCGCTATAAATTTGACTTATAATGACTAGTAATCAGCTTCACTATAATTGAATGGCTAATAATACTGCCCACAATTGCTTGTTTGGAGCGTCGCTTGCAACAATTGTATCTGACTAGTAAGTATTGCAACTACAACGGAATGGCTGAATAAAAGTATCAACAACTGCTGGGTTTTTGGGTTATCTCATGATAATGTACCTGACTAGTAAGTGTTGCCACTATCACGGATTGATTAACTAAAAGTGCCCACTGTTTACTTTATCAGGATGATTATCTAAACCTGACTAGTAATTGCTGCAACGATAACCGAATAAATAAAAATGCCAACTGTGTGAGTTCCTCGGTTGACTTCCTCGATCGGTGTCGAGGGGGAAACGCCAGGATGGGTTTGTTTGGTGTTAGCTTCAGGTTGGATCCGGATAGGTCATTCTTACCCCCTCTGATTGCCGCCTTTTGTATCGAGTCTCTATAGGTTGTTTAGTGCATGCTGCCGCTGCCGCTCAGTCCACCATACCTATGTAGGCGAGGACCGCCGAATTCTAGCCTCGCCGTGTACTGGCCTCAGTACTGACGCTCCTTCTTTTTCCTTTGCCCTTTGCCGGCACCCCTTTTGTTTAAGCAGGTTTTGAGATCGACGCCGTTAGCAGGGTTACCCTTCCGGCTTGGCCTGGGCAGGGTTATGGACGCCATTGGTTATTCTTCAGGGCTCTTAGCCCCATTTGCGTCTTGTCCGTAGTCGGACGCTCTCTCATTTTCAAGGTGATTTGGATCTTTGTATATTATATTTGTATTCTTGACTCTTTGAGTCGCTGCTATATATATCTGTTCTGTGGGTCCCATCGAGGACTGTTGTGTAATGTTATTACTTCGTTTTCCACCCGCACGAAAGTGCCTGGTGGGCACCTTTGAATCGTTTCTATGCGGGTTTGGCGAATTTTGTTCAAACTTGCATAGGTCCGATTCTGAGGGTGTTACACCTCCCGTGGAGGTGGCGAATTCGGCTGGTCGGCATCGATAAGATCATCTAGCATGTTTCTAATCCCATCATGCTCATTGCCATTGAGCCGCTGACGCATCACCTCACCTCTGTCACGTTCGTACCGAGCAAAGTCGACTTGCGTGACATAGTTAGACATGTACCCATATTGCAGAAGGTGTTTGTACATGTCATCCTTTCCCTGACGATGAAACTTAGTACAATGAGCGCAGGGACAAAGTGCCCGAACCATTGCCTTCGAACCACGCGCTAACTCATTCACTAACAAATGAGTGTTCCGTACCCAATCGTCTGTTTTATTAGTCGCACTAATACGGCCACTGTACATCCACCCATTATCAGCCATCCTCTTCTGCTTTGTTGGGAGACAAACAACAAATATAACATTTTATATCAAACAGGAGATTAAATGCTTCATATTTTTACGCATTCATCAACCTACATGTCCAATAGGAAAAGAGGGTCCTAACCAGCCGTCGGATCCGTAGATTGGGTAAGTTCTCCCTGGTTCTACCCCGATCCAAGCAGAATTTCGGCAGCACCTCCCCGCTACTCTCCCGATACACGTCTCGACAAAAATCCAAGAAGATGTGCATCCGGAGAACAACGAGGAGGCGCCACCAAAATCCTGTCTCGAATCGAGGTAGAGCCAGGGAGAACCAAACCCAACTACGAATCCGCTGACTGCCCGATAAAAGCCATAAGCGTTACGGTCCAAAATATGCGAGACCACTAATGCATATTAAGTCGCGTAACGCTTACGGTCGGGATGACGCCTAAGTGACGCGACATACTTGGTGATCTAGACACGAAAATAAACCTAGGTACAAGAGAGGCGAACGGATTCTCACCCTCGGCGGTAGAGGAAGTAGTCGATCAACCGAGTGTCGAGGTCGGTGACGGAACTCGGAGACGGGATCGAGGTGTCACCTACACCATCTCCTACAACGACATTCAGTCCGCCAAGGATGGTCACTCCCGAAACACTACAAAGTCTGTACATTGACATAAAGAGAACACCTTAGTAAACATGCAACGCACTAACGGACCTAGTGTGGCTTCTCTCTTCAACGGCCATATGACCAAGCTAGCTTGCCACTAACCAACGGCCTAATCCTAGCAACTCGTGCATGCATATCACTTAACAAATGATATAAACTACTAATAGATGCAACTAATAAATTCTAACAAGATTAACAACAAGATTTAATCTAACAAAATTAACTCTAACAACAATATTTGCTTCTTCATGGGAGTGGAGGAGGTACCTGCAGAGGGGGCCGAGCTCGGGGAGGAGGGGGCAAGGTCAGGGAGGAGGGGGGCAAGCTCGGGGAGGAGGGGGCCGAGCTCGGGGAGGAGGAAGGGAGGAGGGAGGGAGGCAGGGAGGCTCGGGGAGGAGGAAGGGAGGAGGGAGGGAGGAGGGAGGGAGGGTCGGGGAGGAGGAAGGGAGGAGGGAGGGAGGCAGGGAGGAGGCGGGGAGGCTCGGGGAGGGAGGAGGGAGGAGGAGGGAGGGAGGAGGGAGGAAGGGTCGGGGAGGAGGAGGAGGGAGGGAGGCAGGGAGGAGGCAGGGAGGGGGGAGGGAGGGAGGGAGGGAGGGAGGCAGGGCAGGGAGGAGGGAGGGAGGAGGGAGGGAGGGTCGGGGAGGGAGGCGGCGGTTGGCGGCATCTAGTGGCGGCGCGGGGTCGGGGTCGGGGTCAGGGGCGCGGGGTCGGGGTCGGGGTCAGGGGCGCGGGGTAGGGGAAGAGGGTGTGTGTGTGAGTGTGTCTTGGGTGGCCCGGGGTGGGCCGTGGGGTAGGGGAAGGGATAAGGCTACGCCGACGGCCAGGCGTACGCCGAGGGCAGCCGTCGGCGTAGCAAGGTTTTTTTTTAGTTATAAAAAAAATATTT
Source organism: Avena atlantica (assembly GCA_910589765.1). NCBI lineage: Eukaryota > Viridiplantae > Streptophyta > Magnoliopsida > Poales > Poaceae > Avena > Avena atlantica. Next base: position 175,689,973 of record OU342737.1, read on the forward strand.
GGTGTCTACTAATATAACAAATGAAAATATATTATTTGATGTCTATTATTATAGAAGAAACATGCAAGTTTTCATCTGATTCCGTTTCACCTAAACGGGGAGATTCCCCCCTTATACGGGTCCGGCGAAACCCTGATCTCTGTGCGCACTCGGATCGTCTACCCCCCTAGACGTTCCTCTGACAGGGGTAGCCCGGCGTATCTCTCTTGTTTTGTGTTTGTTTAGGTCATAGGGTGATGTAAAACCATGTTGGCTCACAAGTTGGGGCACTATCCTACCCGGTTTCACCTCGACGGGGAGATTCCCCCCTTATACGGGTACGGAACCTTCGCCTCTAGGTTAGAGCGCATGCATGCGAGGGGGGACACATGCAAGCACCTATACCAACCTCTCACCACAATCACACACATATGCTAGGGGCACATGCAAGTTTTCATCTCATTCCAATGTTCTCGTGGTCTTCCTCCGGCGAAACCCTGATCTCTGTGCACACTCGGATCGTCTACCCCCCTAGACGTTCCTCTGACAGGGGTAGCCCGGCGTAGCTCTCTCTTGTTTTGTGTTTGTTTAGGTCATAGGGTGATGTAAAACCATGTTGGCTCACAAGTTGGGGCACTATCCTACCCGGTTTCACCTCGACGGGGAGATTCCACCCTCATACGGGTCCGGAACCTTCGCCTCTAGGTTAGAGCGCATGCATGCGAGGGGGGACACATGCAAGCACCTATATATACCAACCTCTCACCACACCCACACACATATGCTAGGGGCACATGCAAGTTTTCATCTCATTCCAATGTTCTCGTGGTCTTCCTCCGGCGAAACCCTGATCTCTTTGCACACTCGGATCGTCTACCCCCCTAGACGTTCCTCTGACAGGGGTAGCCCGGCGTAGCTCTCTCTTGTTTTGTGTTTGTTAAGGTCATAGGGTGATGTAAAACCATGTTGGCTCACAAGTTGGGGCACTATACTACCCGGTTTCACCTCGACGGGGAGATTCCACCCTCATACGGGTCCGGAACCTTCGCCTCTAGGTTAGAGAGCATGCATGCGAGGGGGGACACATGCAAGCACCTAGACCAACCTCTCACCACACCCACACACATATGCTAGGGGCACATGCAAGTTTTCATCTCATTCCAATGTTCTCGTGGTCTTCCTCCGGCGAAACCCTGATCTCTTTGCACACTCGGATCGTCTACCCCCCTAGACGTTCCTCTGACAGGGGTATCCCGGCGTAGCTCTCTCTTGTTTTGTGTTTGTTTAGGTCATAGGGTGATGTAAAACCATGTTGGTTCACAAGTGGGGGCACTATCCTACCCGGTTTCACCTCGACGGGGAGATTACCCCCTTATACGGGTACGGAACCTTCGCCTCTAGGTTAGAGCGCATGCATGCGAGGGGGGACACATGCAAGCACCTATATATACCAACCTCTCACCACACCCACACACATATGCTAGGGGCACATGCAAGTTTTCATCTCATTCCAATGTTCTCGTGGTCTTCCTCCAGCGAAACCCTGATCTCTGTGCACACTCGATCGTCTACCCCCCTAGACGTTCCTCTGACAGGGGTAGCCTGGCGTATCTCTCTCTTGTTTTGTGTTTGTTTAGGTCATAGGGTGATGTAAAACCATGTTGGTTCACAAGTTGGGGAACTATCCTACCCGGTTTCACCTCGACGGGGAGATTCCACCCTCATACGGGTATGGAACCTTCGCCTCTAGGTTAGAGCGCATGCATGCGAGGGGGGACACATGCAAGCACCTATATATACCAACCTCTCACCACACCCACACACATATGCTAGGGGCACATGCAAGTTTTCATCTCATTCCAATGTTCTCGTGGTCTTCCTCCGGCGAAACCCTGATCTCTGTGCACACTCGGATCGTCTACCCCCCTAGACGTTCCTCTGACAGGGGTAGCCCGGCATAGCTCTCTCTTGTTTTGTGTTTGTTTAGGTCATAGGGTGATGTAAAACCATGTTGGCTCATAAGTTGGGGCACTATCCTACCCGGTTTCACCTCGACGGGGAGATTCCACCCTCATACGGGTCCGGAACCTTCGCCTCTAGGTTAGAGCGCATGCATGCGAGGGGGGACACATGCAAGCACCTATATATACCAACCTCTCACCACACCCACACACATATGCTAGGGGCACATGCAAGTTTTCATCTCATTCCAATGTTCTTGTGGTCTTCCTCCGGCGAAACCCTGATCTCTGCACACTCGGATCGTCTACCCCCCTAGACGTTCCTCTGACAGGGGTAGCCCGGCGTAGCTCTCTCTTGTTTTGTGTTTGTTTAGGTCATAGGGTGATGTAAAACCATGTTGGCTCACAAGTTGGGGCACTATCCTACCCGGTTTCACCTCGACGGGGAGATTCCACCCTCATACGGGTACGGAACCTTCGCCTCTAGGTTAGAGCTAATGCATGCGAAGGGGGACACATGCAAGCACCTATATATACCAACCTCTCACCACACCCACACACATATGCTAGGGGCACATGCAAGTTTTCATCTCATTCCAATGTTCTCGTAGTCTTCCTCCGGCGAAACCCTGATCTCTGTGCACACTCGGATCGTCTACCCCCCTAGACGTTCCTCTGACAGGGGTAGCCCGGCGTAGCTCTCTCTTGTTTAGTGTTTGTTTAGGTCATAGTGTGATCTAAAACCATGTTGACTCACAAGTTGGGGCACTATCCTACCCGGTTTCACCTCGACGGGGAGATTCCACCCTCATACGGGTCCGGAACCTTCGCCTCTAGGTTAGAGCGCATGCATGCGAGGGGGGACACATGCAAGCACTTCATGTGGTCGTGGTGAATGCTATTGAGAACCACATGCGATAATAACACTTACAAACATATAGAAATTTCTCGGGGTGTGAGAAGATTCGCAACGACATTTCATGTGGACGTGTAGACTGCTATTCAGAGGGTACGAAATTATCCAATTAATAAAAAAATATAAATAATTGATGCAAATACAAAATATATGAAAAATAGAGAAGGCTACGCCGAGGGTGACCGTCGGCGTACGTTGCTGGTACGCCGAGGGTGGCCGTCGGCGTATGCTATGCCGAGGGTCGCCGTCGGCCTAACCGACGGCACCGTTAGCGTGCCGTCCGTGCTGGCCGGCATGTGCCACGCGTCCGCTTGCTACGCCGAGGGCCGCCACTACGCCGAGGGTGACCGTCGACGTCGGGGCCGTCGGCGTAGCGGATGGCCGTTGGCGCATCTAGCCATTCCTGTAGTGTCACAAATCCGTCTTCTGATCGGATTTTTACCAAAACCTGTCACCGTGCTATCACGTGAGGTTGGTGCACAATCATTTATTTTCACTTGACCCTTGTTCTAATTTAATTAGGACCGTATTATAATACGACATTGATTAATATAGTAACACATGCAAGCTGCCAAACTCATGCAACGCTTGCTAAACATATAATCGAGGTGTACATAAGAAAGAGAAAAAAGGATTTCTAGTTACAAGTTCTAGCCCATACTGCTAAAGTAATAAAAATTGCTTGATCTCATTCCTATGGACCACTGCCAATGCTACTTTCCTAGCTCTTCCAAGTTTATACCTACTAGGCTTCATGTTGTATTTCTTCCGTATTTTTCTTGCAATGATTTTCAGTGATATTCTGTCATTGTCTAACATCTCAACATACTGGTTGGCCAAGAAAGGTACTAACAGTTCTTTGACTTTCCAAACTCTCTCACAAGTGTGCTTTGCAACATAACACTTCAAAAAAAAACTACGGTTCTATTATCCTTCACAGCAATGAGTTTCCATGTACACCCTTCCTCACTGCCTGTATTTCCTTCGGCCATAGATTGGGGGCTGCTACGAATCAAGCCTAAGACGTGGAAGAGATTCGGCTGGAGTCATATCCACGGCTGGCGGCGTCGACCGTGACCTCGCCGCAGCGGCAGATACCCCCGTCGCCTTTTCCATCGCTGGGAACACAAACAGGTCACCAAGGAGCAGCCGCACCTGTCTAGAACGCATGAATAATCAAAGGGGCATTTTGCAAAATTTCCTCTGCACAAACCCGCACGTGACCTGAGCGTGACCGGTTTTGGTTAAAAACTAATTAGCAAAGCAATTTGTGACCTGTGATGCACATGAATGACAAGTTTAATGATCGGTTTATTTATTTTACAAATTGAGTGACTTATCTACATCTACGGTGCAAGTTTAGTGGCTGCAAGTGCCATTTACTCCAAAAAAAAAATTACTCATAGAAGATACAGTAATGCACTAGCAGCATGCTCATACCAAAGCGCGTGAGCTCTCACCAGCTGTTCTTCTTCATGGTCTCGGACAACAGCTCATGTGCCTCACTGTAGATCAGCCTCGCTGAACGCTCCATCTACATTTATTTTTAGCGTGCTCACATGTGGTGGAATCTATCTCAACTGAATTCTCTTTTCTTTACTGGACTTTTGCTCCTTGCCCATTTGAGAGAGATCATGGGTAGACTCCAACGTCCATCTCACAGATTCAACAATTGATTTTGTCTGCGCCCCATGCCAGCGTGCATTAGGCTTGTCCACACCACCAGCAGTCACACAAGATCTTAGTACCCGAGCTTCATTTTTGGCAGCACAACTGATCTCGACAGTTTCTTCCAACAGTGGTTCGCTTTAGTACCCGAGCTGGATGCCTCTTCTCTATTACTTACCTGAGTTTTAATTTTTTTTTGGGAGGGGGGGGATTACATTTTTTTAGCGGGTTTTGGGGGTAATTACGTGAGTTCTAAATCAATGCTTTGTATGCCGACCACACAGAAAAAGCCCATCGGATAAAATCAAGGCCTGACCAAAAGAAAAATCTTATTTTAGCTCAGTGTCAAAAAAGGAGGTTTCAGGATGGGCCGTGTTGGCCCTTCGCATAAATGGCCCAATTTTCCAGGCCGACGGCTTGCTTGACCCGGTCTGGCTAGATCTTTTTGGGCCTGGGCTGCCCATGGTCAGGTCTACCCACAGTAGAGTTCAATAAAGAAATAGCGCCCTATGTCACGTTATTTAGCGCGTTATATAGCGTATTTAAAAGGTCGACATTAAAATTTTGAAAATTTTCTTGATATGGCGTTATTCATAAAATAGCATGTTAAATCTCAAACGTCATAGTGTTAGTGCTATTTATAAAATAGCATGTTAAATCTAAAACGTCATAGTGTTAGCGCTATTTACATATAGCAGGCTATTTTTTCGTTAGTGGAGGTGGAGTAAGTGAGCATAAAAATGTCGTTTCCATCGAATTCTCGCTTTGCCGTTTGCAAAATGGCCCAGAACACGTCAACAAAAATAGACTATCGTGTATGTCTCATTAAGCACATGACAAAGCAAAGCAACACGAAAGACTACGAAAAAGAACAGGTAAAGAAAAAACGCAGCAATGAGCCAAGCAGGGAACACGGCAAACCACACGGCAAAGGCTAAAGGGCACATAGTGTAGGTTTCGTCACGGCAATGAGGCGGGACCCATGGCCGCATAGGTGCACATGTCGTGTAGGGCTAACGGCTGTAGATAATGGGCTCTTTGACATGTGCCCTCGCCATCAGCCACACGACGTGTCTTTTCAAAATACACGGCAAAGCCCAGTTTTAAACTTTGCCGTGTTTTTTAAAATACATAGCAAAGCCTTATTTTTTCTTTTTTCCTTTATTTAATTAGCAAGGATTAATTACATATGTGTTAGGTGCTGCTATTCCAAAGTTGAACATGTAGCCACCCGAAGCCAAAGGCAAAAAAGGGTGGTCTAAGGCAAAGGCTCCATTCTGCCTTACACGGCTCCAAAATAGGGAGATATTACAGTGGATTGTCCACTGTTTGTTTTTCCCTGATGGGTACACAACCAACTGGACGAGGGATGTGAACTTGGAAACGTTGTGAGTACAAGGGCTCAAGAGTCATGACTATGTTCCTTTCCATTATGAACTGCGATTGTATGGCCAAAACCATTTTGGGTAGAATGCTAGATGCCCGAGACCATGTTACTATTGTTTCTTTCTCCTCATATGTATGGCTTGAGTGGGTAATGTCGGTGATGATTCGAGGCTATGTCGACGAGGAGACTCGGCGAGTGTTGTGGAGACTTAGCTTTTTCTTCCTCCGGGTTTGTGCTAGGGAGTTAGACCGTAAATTGGTTGAGTGAAGGCAATATGCCCTAGAGGAAAATAATAAAAGGTTTATTATTATCATATCCCAATAAAGTTCGTAATAGTTTTATATTGTGTTATAACTGTATCAAGTGGAAACATTGATACAGGTGTGATATGAAACATAAGTCCCTAATAACCTCTATTACTAGTTCGTTTGATAACATGATGATCAAGGTTTCCTGATCATGAAGTGATAGTACTGGTTGACAACGAGACCATATCATTGGTGAATGGTATGATGGACATTCCTCAAAGATCGTGAAATAATCAAGTCACGAAGTTCATCGTTACAATAGTCAGAAACGAAGTCTCCTTCTCCTTAGACCGTGAGACCATATCAAATCACTGTCTCCCGAGGTTACTTCGATGGCATCAAATGTCACTCGGTGAAATGGTGATTATAATGGTGTCATTGGGTATCCGGAGGAACACACTAAAGAGATTACGTCAAGAGCGGGATTTGTTCACACAGTGACGGGTAAGATACAGCTAGAATGACTTGGTGAGATTACATCCATATATGTTGGAACATGTGGCTAGGTCGCGGGGATGTAATATCGCGGTAACAAGTAAACAGTACTTGTCGGTAACGAGATTGAACAAGGTATGGAGATACCTTAACGATCGGATCTAAGACAAGTAGTATCAAATAAACAAAGGGAAATTGACTCGATGTTTTCGTTTAAAACGCCATCATCAATCTGGAATGTGCAGGGGTAACCATGGCCATCCCGGTCCCTCTGTTGATCATTGATAGAGATCATGTATGTACCATTCCGGAGCCGTGAGGGGATCCACTTAAGGGTGCGATGAGCTTGAGGTTTTCCGTAATTTGGAATCATAGTAGAGAAAAAGAAAGTTGGAATTATTCTGAGGAGAAAGATCCGAAGTTGTTTGGATAAAGAAAGGAAACCGGAAAAGTTTCGATGAGAGGACCAGAATTGTTCTAGAATGTTCCGAAGCTATTCATAGGATATAGAAGGGAAACCGAAAGGTGTTTCGGGTCGAATTGGATTTGATAATATGTATTTAGATATTAATTAATGTAATTAATATTAAATATAATATTAAAATCTAATTTGAAGGGTTACTTCACTAATGCGCCAACTTCCCTAGGGAAAAGGGCCCATGAGGGAAACCGGAAAGGGAGAAGGGGCCCATGCGCCTAGGGTTGGCGCCTAGGGCTGCCCCCTCCCTGGACGGCGGCTAGGGTTAGGGTTTGGGGCGCCCTAGGGCTGCCCTCCCTTGGCCTCCGCCCCCTTCCCCCCTTTTTGGGCCGCCACCTGGTTGCCTTGGTGGAGGGGTAAGGGTCCCCCTCCCCCTATATAAAGAGCCCCCTCTCCCCTTTGGAGGAGACACCAATACGACATATGCCATGAGTTGGGATCTCTTGTCCTCCTCCTCTCCAATATCTATAGTTGTCTCCACGCGTTGGCATGGCCCAGGGCTGCTTGCGCAAGAGACAAAGCATCAACAACACGTTGTTGCGCTGCGGTGATTCCATAATCGGAGATCTACTTCCGCACTCCAGCAGGGGTCAAGGAGCCGGAGGTCTAGTCGTACACCGTATGTGTATAAAGCTACGAGGTGCAACACGTGGGTCACTTGGATGTCGTTAGCCGAACTGCTGCATGGTGATGGAGCAAGGGGTGACCTACGAGGAGCTTCGCGACCTCGAGGTTGGCTACGAGCACGACTACTACAACCTCGTTCCCCTCGGAATGTTAACCGCTTTTGAACTACAAGGGTATGTATCTGAAACCTTTGGTCGTCACTTCATTACTCGTAGATAGATCTTGGGCATCGGGGTAATCTGTCGTAGTAATTTTTTTGATTTTCTGCATGGAACCCCAACAGTGGTATCAGATTCGATCTATGCGTAGTAGTGTTGTATGTCTAGTATGCACATGTGTTGTGCGGGCATTGATACTATAGTTGTTACCCTCCCACGTGTACTTGTTTATATCGCCGGATTGTTTGATGAAGCGGACCGGACTGACCTTACGCATACTCTTACGCGAGACTGGTTCCATGCTCGACATACGGCTTGTTCCGTATAAGTGGCTAGCGGGTGTGTGTATCTCTTACAATAGTTGATATAGCATTTACAACAGAGGGCCCCAAAAAGGATGTAGTAGAGACAACTGTATGGATCCATGTTGTGGTTGGGAAGTTCGTAGATTAGAAACGGTTCTATTGTTAAAGCCCTAACAACCACGTAAAACTTGCAATAGATAAATAAGAGGCGTCTAACTTTATTTTGCAGGAGGGGCATGTGATTTGATATGGTCATGGTCGTTACAAAGGTAAAGTAGTTTACTTTTATGTTACTAAGTCGTGTAGTAATGGCCATCGTTCTGATGGACGACCTACTGGTGGCGTCGTGGACTTGGCGTCAAAACCTAGCACGATGGAGATCATGCCAATGGCACGATGGAGATAATGTCGGAGCGCTTGATGGAGAGATCAAGGCGCAAGAAGGACCATATCATATCACAATACTACATATGGTGTCGATACCTACTTTGCATCTTATTGTGTGCTAAGTATTATATACTCAATGGTAGAATAGATAAGATGATCCCTATTAAAACCAACACTAAATTGGCGAGCCTTGCATGTGCAGACATGGCCTTGAGATTTCAATGATAGTGTTCTCCTTGTGTGTGCAGCACCAAGAAAGTTCTTCGGTATGAAGCCGGTCGTGATGATCGGGGGCTAGACATACCAATGTTCGCATACAAGTTTGAGTTGGCAAGCCTAGCATGTGCAGACATGGCCTCGGAACACATGAGATCGAAAGATCGATCATGAGTCACATGGATGATGTAATTGGCATTGGAGAATGTCTACCTTTGAAGCTATGTTTTCGGCCATGACGATCAGGGGTTGCATAGTGGATTGGGATCGTTTGATCACTAAAATTGTCCAGGGCATGACAATTTTAGTTGACATGGTTATACCCTACGGGTACGTGATCTCAGCATACCTGGTCCAGCCCAAGGATGGCCCACGGCGGATGTACGCCGGCCCATGAAGACTTTCGGGTGGCCCAGGCCCATGACGCTTTCGGATCCTTGGAGAGCAAGACTAGAGTAGATAGGAAATTCAAAGGGGTAAAACCCTAGAACCTGTAACCGACTAGGACTATGCCCGGGACCTGCCTAAGTCTATATAAAGGCCAGGAGGGCACGACCTAGATCTCTCGACTCATACTTTTGCATACACACCTCCATGCCAGATTGCATCTGCGCACCCCTATAACCTTTGGTTCCGCCGTAATCAAGAGCAGACAAGCAGGAGTAGGGTTTTCCCTCCGGGGGCCTGAACCTGGGTAAACCTTGTGTCCTCGTGTTGCTTGTTTGCTAACCGTTCCACGATCTCCAGCATCCCCATCTTCTCCAAAACCCAAGTCCATAACAATGGTCATTGATGAGATCAAACCTCGTCAATTGGCGCCGTCTGTGGGAACTGGGGACGCTGATTGTGCGGTCGTGACGGTCCCAACCCGATCGATCTACAACTCTGTGACGACGGAGAGCCACCTCCTCTTCGGCGCTTTCGACTTCACGGCCCACTCATCGGCCACCATGAAGGACTTCGAGCCCGTAGGCGACGGACTCGAAATCCTGTTCGGGAGCTTCTGCTTCCAGGTGGGACAAACTGGCACCCTCCGCCTCCCTGAGCGGGTGCCCCTACCATCAATCAGGCCCGCTTCATGGACCCCGTACCCCGTGCTACGCACAACATCATCAACAGATGATTCCTACAACAGCAGCATCTGCAACTCCGATCTATGCGATCCGCCATCGGATGCAGGGACCTACGGTTCCGGATCTGAAAGTTGCGGCAGCAGCGGACCAATCTACGAGCGCAACCAATGCGCCGTAGTCATCCAGAGAGACGTGGATCAGCAAACACCCAACCCGACGCCTAACCCGCCAGAACGAAACGGCGGGAACAGAAGAAGCCAGTCCCCCCCACCCGAAGGGGAAAACAACGGCGCCCACGTCATCCGCCTTAGCAAAGAAGGATGGGCCCAGGTCCGCAACGCCGTGGCAGGCAACATAGTACTGCCTGCAGACGCCTCCCGGGATATGCTGATGGCCTACCACCTGCTCCTGATCGAGGAGCACAAAAAGCAGATCAAGATGCAGGAGGTGCTCGACAAACGCAAGCAAGCAGCATCAGAGTCCACCGCGCGACGAGGTGCGCTCTCCGCCATGGGCATCGGCTCCAACTCGAACATCAACCAAGGCAACAAGCACCGCTCTCGGGTGGAGAACGTGGACCCCAAGGAGCGCCGGGAGGTGACCCGAACCGTCCACACATCCTTCATGGAGATGGACGCCGCCGGCAACGTCATCCCGAAAACGCCGCAGGCTGCGATCATGGCAGCCACTGCGTACCTCGCGGCCCACCCACCGCCGGAGGGGGACCCGAAGAGGGCCATGTACAAGTCCACACTCACCGGACTCGGACTCGTTGGAGCTGCGCTCCACCAGGAAGCTCCCACGGAGCCGAAGAAGAAAGCTCTGGTCAGGTTCGGCCGCAACCCCACCCTTTGATCCGAAGAAGAGGAACATGACCTTCCCCGAAGGAAGAAGAGTTCGTGCCGCCGCGACCGCAACTACGACGCCAGAGATGCGCTCACACAGCGCAAAATCGACAAAGCACGAGCCAAGCGTGCATGCTCATCCGAATCCGAGATGGACGAAGACGAAGGAGAACTCTGCGGAGCCTGATGCTTCAGCAGATCCGTCCGGCGGACACGGATGCCGCGAAATTTCAAGCTTCCTTCGGATACTCCGAAGTTCGACGGCACTCAAGACCCAAAGGCTTGGCTCAGCGACCACTTATCATCCGTCAAACTGCACGGTGGAAACAAAGAGACTGCCATGCAATGCCTTCAGCTGCAGCTGACAGGCGCAGCCCAGATCTGGCTCAGCAGCCTATCTTCAGGGACCATCCGAAGCTGGGATGAGCTAGGTTACAGCTTCATCCGAAACTTCAAAGGCACCAGCAAGAGGCCCGCCTCAATCGAAGAGTTGCGAGCCTGCACTCAACGAACGGGCGAATCCATTCGCTCGTACATACTACGCTGGTCCAACACAAAGAACTCTGCAGCCCACATCTCCGAAAAGAGGGCCATCGATGCCTTCAGGGACGGCGTCAAGCGCCAAGACTTCAAGGAGGAACTTGGTCGCGTCAAGCCCAAAACACTCGACCACCTCATGGACATCGCCAACAGGTGGGCTGATGGCGAAGATTCCATTCACAGAGCACAACTGGAAGAAGAAGAATACTACGGTCGATGGCGAGAGCGTCGTAGCAAAAGAAGATCGCACGTCTACGATGATCACGACGGACCCGACATGGTCGCGGCTGGCTACGCCGATCGCCGCAACGACGCCAACCGCAACAGCGGAGGATACCGCGGAGGAAACTTCCGCGATGGGGGGCGCCCAGCGCAGTCATGGCAACGCCGCGACCGCGATAATGGACCCTCAGCGTACGAAAAGCTTTCGGGTCCATGCACCATCCACTTCTACATCGACAAGCAGGATGGCAAAAAGAAGGCCAACCACATGCTCAAGGACTGCCGCGAGTTCCAGAAACTCAGCGAAAGCATGGTGCAGATGAGGCAGCAAGCCCCAATCCCTGCGTTTGGAAACGCACCCGCGCCAGGTGAAATAGCGCATGGAGCTCCTCCACCGCCACCTGTTGGAGGCCCGAACCAACCAGTCGCACTAGCACAGAACAACGCTGGGAACGGGTATCCCCCGCCGAAAGGAGCACTGATGATCCAGAAGGGGCGCCCCACGAATAGGGTGTAGAAGAAAATCACCCGACAAATCAACCTGGCCGTGGCAACTCCACCCGCCATCCCTGAGTACCTCAGCAGATCGGAGTCCTGCATCACGTTCAGTCGTTCGGATCACCCTTGCCAGATCCCTCGCCCAGGTCATGCTGCCCTGGTGCTGGAGGCGCAAATCGGAGGCTTCGAGATGAGTCGCGTCTTCATGGACGGCGGCAGCGGCATCAACCTGATGTTCGCAAGCACTCTAGCAGCAATGCGGATCCCGCAGTGCAGCCTGGAATAGTCAGACACAACGTTCCACGGCATCGTTCTAGGGAATGGCATATTCCCCCTGGGCAAAATATGGCTCGACGTCATCTTCGGCAAGCCGGACAACTTCCGGCTGGAGCGACTCGAATTCGAAGTGGTGGACTGGCCATCACAGTACCACGCCATCCTCGGGCGTGTAGCATTCGCAAGGTCCTTGGCTGTCCCACACTATGCATACCTGCTACTCAAGATGCCAGGACCAAAGGGCGTCATCACAGTCCACGGAAGCTTCACCCGATCAGACCAATGCGACAGAGATTTCAACAGAATCTCCCAATCATTCGGCATGCAGGAGGAGCTCCTTAGGCTCCGCGAGGTGACGGACAATGGGGCACCCCCAGTCGGACGACAAAACGCACCTGACATGTCTTTCGACTCCACCGTCAACACAAAGAAGGTGTAGGTCCATCCGACGGATACCTCCAAGACGGCGCTGATCGCCGACGACCTCAGCCCCGCATAGGAAGGCGCGCTCATCGAATTCCTCCGTGTGCGCTGGGAAATCTTTGCCTGGTGTCCTGCGGACATGCCAGGAGTTCCCAGGGAATTCGCCGAGCATGCACTCAACGTCTTTACAGACACCAAGCCCGTCAAGAAGTCCATCCGGAGACTGTCCGAGCCACGAGCCGAAGCTATCGTCAAAGAAATCAACAGACTACTCGCTGCAGACTTCATCAGGGAAATCAAAGAAAGCGAGTGGCTTGCAAATACAGTGATGGTCCCAAAGAAGGACACAGACATCCTGCGGATGTGCGTGGATTTCACGTCGCTAAACAAGCACTGCCCAAAGGACCACTTCCCTCTTCCTCAGATCGATCAGATCATCGATTCGACTGCAGGTTGCGAGAAACTCTCCTTCCTCAATGCCTACTCAGGATACAACCAGATTCGACTCAAGTTCGAAGATCAGGAGAAAACGGCGTTTATCACACCGTTCGGAGTGTTCTGCTACAACACAATGCCCTTCGGGCTAAAGAACGCAGGCGCCACGTACCAGCGATGCATGCAGGCATGCCTCAAGGACCAGATCGGTCGCAACATCCAAGTCTATGTCGACGACATAGTCATCAAAACCAGGGAGGCAAGGACACTTATCGACGTCTCCGCGAGACGTTCGACAACCTCGATCGCTACAGGATCAAACTCAACCCCGAAAAATGCGCCTTCGGCGTCCCATCAGGTCAGCTGCTTGGGTACTTCATCTCTCAACAAGGGATCGAGGCGAACCCGAAGAAAACCAGAGCCATCATGTCAATGGAGAAGCCGAAAAACCTCAAGGGTGTCCAGCAGCTCGCAGGACGAATAGCGGTGTTGAGCAGATTCATCAGCCGCATGGGCGAGAAGGCCCTGCCATTCTACCAGCTGCTACGCAAGGCAGATAAATTCGAGTGGACGCCCAAAGTCGACGATGCGTTCGAAAGTCTCAAACTACTACTCTCCACCTCGCCCGTCCTGGTCACGCCAAAGGAGCGCGAGCCTCTGCTGCTATACATAGCAGCCACACACCAGGTGGTCAACACCGTGCTAGTGGTCGAACGACCCGAAGAAGGCAAGACCCACGGGGTCCAACGCCCAATCTACTACCTCAGCGAGGTACTGACGCCAACAAAACAAAGGTACCCTCACTACCAGAAACTCGCCTACGGCGTGTTCATGACGGCTCGACGGCTGAGCCATTACTTCCAGGAGCACCAGGTGATGGTCGTCAACGAGGCGCCCCTGAACAGCATCCTGAATAACCCAGAGGCCATAGGACGCGTGGCCCTGTGGGGCATCGAACTGTCACCACTGGACATCATCTACGAGAAGCGACTCGCAATCAAATCTCAAGTCCTCCCGGACTTCCTCGTACATTGGATGGAGCTACAGCTACCAGACACCCCAGACATGTCGTAGTCGTGGACAATGCACTTCGACGGCTCCAAGCGTGAAGCTGGAGCTGGAGCTGGGGTCATACTGACCTCCCCACAGGGCGACCAGATGAAGTACGTCCTCCGGATGAAATTCTGAGCCTCCAACAACGAGGCCGAATACGAAGCCCTCATCCACGAAATGAGGATGGCAAAGATCTGCGGCGCAACGCGCCTGGTCATCTACGGTGACTCCAACCTCATCGTCCAGCAGATGATGAACGAGTGCGACGCACACGCCGAAAACATGATCGCGTACCACGCGCTCTACAATGCGCTCGAAGGAGAATTTGACGGCTGCGAGCTTCGGCACGTCGGAAGAGAAAGCAACGAGGAAGCCGACAGACTCGCCAACATCGGCTCCACCTGCGCAAAGGTGCCATCGGGCGTGTTCCTCGAACAGATCTGCGTGCCATCCATCAAGCGAAAATTTCCCAAGGGATCACCCGAAGAAGCAGAACACTCGGGGGATACGCTGCCCGAAGGACACGAAGGACCTGAGAAACTGGACACAGAGGTCGCTATGGTCAACTTGATGCAGGTCATGGCAGTCGAAGAAACTTGGACGCGACCGTACCTCCAGTTCTTGATACACGGAGAACTGCCTGACAGCCCGACAGATGCCCGGCGCATATCTCGTCGGTCAAAAGCCTTCACCATCATCAATGGCGAGCTATACAAGCGCAGTATTACGGGTGTACTACAAAGGTGCGTCACCATCGGTGACGGGAAAGCCATCCTCCAAGACATCCACGAGGGCATCTGCGGCCATCACGCAGGCAGCCGCTCCCTTGTCGCCAAAGCTCTACGAGCCGGATTCTACTGGCCAACGGCCATGAGCGATGCAAAGGACATCGTCCGAAGATGCAACGGGTGCCAACGGTTTGCCGATAAACCGCACACACCCGGGTCAGAGCTCATACCCATACCTATAGCCTGGCCCTTTGCTCAATGGGGCCTCGACATGATCGGCAAACTGCCAAAGTCCTCGAAAGGGGGCAACGTTTACCTCCTGGTCACAGTCGACAAATTCACCAAGTGGGTCGAGGCCATGCCGGTCACCAACCAAAAGGGCAAGACTGTCGTCAAGTTCTTCGAATCCATTATCTACAGGTTCGGCGTACCGCACAGCATCATCACCGACAATGGATCGAACTTATCTCCAAGGAATTCCAGGACTTCTGCGAAGGCCTCGGGATCAACATCACGTACGCCTCAGTGGCACACCCGCAAACGAACGGGTAAGTGGAAAAGGCCAACGGCCTAATCGGCGCTGGCATCAAGAAGCGCCTCATGAGTCCACTCGAACGGAAAGCTGGAGCCTGGACGAAAGAGCTGCCATCAGTCCTATGGAGTTTGCGTACTACGGCAAACAGCTCCACCGGCTACACGCCGTTCTTCATGGTGCACGGAGCCGAAGCCGTGCTGCCAGCCGAAGTACGCCACCAGGCCCCCCGGGTCGTCGCTTACAGCGAAGCCGAATCCACGGCTGCACTCAAAGATGCCATGGACACACTCGACGAAGCAAGAGACGTAGCAGCAGCTTGATCAGCGGTGTACCAGCAGAGTCTCCGCAACTACCACAGCCGACGGCTACGTCCAAGGTCCTTCGTCGAAGGAGACCTCGTCTTGCGACTCAAGCAAGAGCGAACGAAGAAATTCGAGTCACCATGGGAAGGACCCTACGTCATCACCGAAGTCATCCCAGGTGGCGCCTATCGCCTCAAGCACGTGGAGTCTGGAGTCGCATACTCCAACCCATGGAACATCGCACACTTGCGGCGATTCTACCCATAGCTACCTACCCCTTTTACTTTCAATAAGGCTTTTCAGCCAAGGCTATTCAGCCGAACAATGTACTTCCTCCATTATGATATAAATAAAGCTAAGTGTTACGCCCCAAAATCTCGTTCGCTACTTGCAACTTTACTTTATGCTACAAACGCACTCGGGGCCTCCCCCACCTCATGATTTCATCGACGAGGATCACACGTGTACACCTGAGTAGCTGACAACGTCAGGCAAAGGAAAAGGACATGTACTCAAACAAAGCACTACGTGCTCACAATAAACAAACTTTTCTAACAAAGGGCACAACACGCCCAGTCGAAATATACAAATTTTACATCTATCTCTTTTACAGGTACTACCTATTCTGAAGAATAACTTGAGCACGCTACTCAAACAAATCTACGACCTGTTCGGCATACTGCCTTACAACCGCATAATGCGGACGCATATCCCACTCGCCATCATCCGGCCGAAGAGGCGGCCCAGCTGCTACAACAGACATATCTACGTCAGGTCGATGCAGCCTAACAAGGAACAACGCAGCCTTCACCCCTGCGACGATTTGCTGCCGCACAAATTCCTGGACGCGAGTCACGCTCCGAAATCTAGACAGAAGGCCAGACAAGGATGTTGGCACATTATCCAGGGGAAACATCACATGCAGAACCGATGAAAGCGAAGTCTGCACTTGACGAAGCACCCGTGACACTTGGTGAACGCGATCCTGCACCTTCGCCAGAGCCACGACACGGTCACGATCCATCCAGAAGAAACCACCAGCTTCCATGTCTTGTTGAGTCAAGCAATTGACCCGAACAGCGACACGCTCCTTCTCCTCCCTCGGAGCAAGGTTAGCACCTGCGTCACTCGCACAAAATAAGACACAAGGCCAGCAGGCGCATCCAAAAACAAAAGCTGCAGCTCAAAACAAAGAACAACTTACATTGAAGCTGCTCAGACAGCCGAAGCAGTTCCGCCATCAAGTATTCCTATCTGGCCGCACCGCGATCTGCCTTGGACTTCCAAACATCGGCGTGACCGCGCACCCCAAGCAACTCCCTCTCAAGACTACAAACGCGGTCCCGAAGAAAAGCGAGTTGTGAGGAATCATCCAAAGATGGCCGCAGTTGCGCTGCAGGCGAGGTGTCAACGGGATCATCACCCGAAGGAACCTAGAACAGCAGAAAAGCAAAGGACATAAACATTCAGCCAGAAAAGAGCACAACTCAGAAGAATTCATTAAGCATATAAAAGCCACTACGTGGCACAATGATTTTGTTCCTCAACATATTTACAGCAAAAGAAGACTACAAACTATCCTACAGCTACAACACCTAAGACGCGGCACCCTGAGTAGCCTTCGAGCCGGATTGCCTCGCCTTGGCCTCCCCCTGCTGCCGCAGTGCATACTCAGACAACAGATCAATGAGCTTTGGCCCATATCGCTTGCAGCGAGCAGAATAGGCAGCAAAGGCTACCTCGGATCCATCCACGGTCGTCGGCATCCGGGAGGTGATCTGGGGAAGGTCCAACTCCGCTCCAGCCGCCAAGGCCATCGCCAGCCCAACGGACGCGCTTGTACGCCGCATGCGCCTCGGCTGACAAAGCCTCCGCCAGGGCGTCAACATCATCAAGGGCCGCGCCCTTGGGGACAAGCTCCTTGTAGAAGCGGCCAAGGACTTCCTTCGCCTTGGCAAGGGAGCTGACGACGGTGCTGCAACGATCTTCGACCGCTGCAGTAGCATCATCCAGAGCACTCCCATGCTCCAGAGCGCCGCGGTCAAACTCGATGCCTGTGGCATCTAAGACAAAAAAAAGAGAAGGAATAAAGAAAGTAACACAGAAGAAAGACAAGAAAACGAAAATAAAGGAGCAAAATAAGGTACTCACCCGAAACAGCCTTGGCAGCAACCATGAGCTTGCCCGCCACCTCTCTTTCACGCGCAGTCGCAGCCATGGCAAGCTGCTCCTCGCGGTCCGTAGCTTCCTGCTGCAGACGCTCCTTAGACTTGGCTGCCTTGGCCAGCTCCAGCTCAAGGTGCTCTTTCGCACTAGCGGCGTCCGCAGCCTTCTTCTCCGCTTGACCAAGGCTCTTTTTGAGAGCATCAATCTCACGGAGGGAAGTGTTATTCTCCTCTGCATTCAACACATACAAGCGTCAGAAAGCAAGACAACAATGCAAAAAGAAAGAGGTACCAAAGCATACAGGTACCTTGAAGCTGTTGGAGGTTGGCCTCCAGCACCAGGTGCTCCTGCACCAGTCGCTTAGCATCCTACACAAAAGGCTGCAGGAAGAAGAACAACCAGTAAGGAAAAGGACTTGGGGGGCTGCGCCCACCACGAAGAAACAAAAAGCAAAATTCGCACATGAAAACACTCGGGGGCTCCCCCGAAGACTCGAAGAAAGAACAAGACAAGAATTTTTTTTTAGACGCTCGGGGGCTCCCCCCGTAGATGGAAGCAGAAGTACTTACATGCTCCGATGGCGACTCCGACGGCCCGCTCGTAGCCTTCTGAGGCGCAACCACCTGATCCTTCTGCGGAGAAGGGACCGGCGCAGCACCCTCAGAGGTAGCCACCATCTGAGAAGGAGGAGACGCAACCTTCGACTCTCCCATCATCTCCCGAGCACCATCGCTGGAGGAGTCGCGGGAGGAGTGCTTGCAGACGAAATATTTAGCACAAGCACAAAAGCTAACAGGAACAAGACATCAGTATAAAAGAAACTTACGAGTCCAGTGAGCTTAGGTCGAAGATAGGAGGAGTCCTTCGGGCTCTCTTCTCCCCTTTCTTCTCTTCCTTCTTCTCTTCCTTCTTTTCTTCCTTCTTCCGCTTCGCTGGCGGGTGCGGCGCTACAGCCCGCACAGGAATGGCATGAAGAGGGGAGGAAGAGCCTCCATGCCCATCACTGTGACGCTCAAGGCACATAGGGTTTCTAGGAGTCGGAGGAGTCGAGGCATCCGAAGACTCGCTGGAGCTCCGCGATCATTTGCGCGTGTGGTCCTCGCTCGACTCGTTGGCATCTTCCACAGGAGATCGCGCCGATGGCAGCTCGGACACGGAATCCACCACGTCATTATCCGGAGCATCCAGAAATAATTCAGGCAATGGCGGCACCATGCCCGGCACCTTGAAACTCTGCAAAAAAAGAAGGGACTTTGTTAACAAACAAAGGAAAATAAATATGCATTCGATGAAAAGCGCTACGTGCACGAATCTACACCTGTGGAACGGCCAGCGTCGAAGAAAACGGAGGAGTCAACGACTTCCCCGGGATTTTTTCTCCGGCCTTGAACTTCAGCAGCAAGTGCAGGGCCCTGTCAAGATCTCCCTCGGAGATTTTCTCAGCCGAAACTCTCATCGGATCACGGCACCCAGAATAAAGAAACATCGGGTGCGCCCTAGCCTGGAGAGGCTGCACCCGACGCTCGAGAAACGTGCGGATAATATCCATGCCGTTCACCTCCTTCTCCGGAATCAACTGGAGATCCTCCACCCGACGGTAAAGGGCCTCTATCTCCTCTGACTCGCCATCCAAGATCTGGTTTTTCCAGGACCTTTTCAGCTCGATTATCTGGGAGGAGTCGAAAGGAGCAAGACCAAAATGCTGCCCAGCCACTGTGGAGTCGCGAATGTAAAACCACCACCTCCGCCAGTACTGGACAGATTCAGACATAGAGAAAGAAAAGAAAAGAATATTGGCCTTGAGGGAGATGATGCAACCCCCAATGGGATAAACACCATCCGAACCAGATTGCCTCTTCACGGAATAAAGTTTCCGGAAGAGGCCAAAATTCGGCTCGATGCCGAGCCAGCACTCGCAGAAAGTGATGAAACAAGCAACATGAAGAAGAGAATTGGGCGAAAGATGATGCAGCTGGATGCCATAGAGAAAGAGCAGCCCACGAAGGAAGTCGTGGACTGGGAAGGAAAACCCACGCATAACAAAGGCAAGAAACATAACCCGATACCCAGCGGGGGGACGGGGGATTACCTCGTTGCCGGGAAGTCTGACGCCCCCCCTATCCTGCGGGATCAAGCCCCGCTCACGAAGCTTGCGGAGGTCACTCTCCCGCGTCTCTGATCGCCGCCAACCACCGTTGGTGACACGGGTAGCGGTGGCGCCTTTCTTTCCTCCGGCGGCGCTGACCAACCGCAGATGATGACTTCTTCGGTTTCCTCATCGCGTTGCGGCGGCGCCGGCGGTGAGAGCGCAGAAGGGAAGATGGAAATGTGGAAGGATATTCCAGCGTGCAGCAAGAATTGCTAGAGCGCAAGGAGGCAGTGAAAACAAGAGTAGATGCGGTGAAAACAAACTGCAGCTTTCCCCAATGATTATAACGGCGAAAACGATGCACGGCAACCGTTCATCAAGAAGACCTAACGCCAACGGCAGATCTGGCCATAGACGTGTCAGCATCACAACGAACCGTCGTTACCACGCTGTCCATTACGCGCGGAAATCGAGGAGACGCCGTAATTATCTCCACGCCGCGCGTGACCGGTCAATTCAAGTCAGCAAGTGGGACCCACGTTCGTCCATTCAAGTCACCTCTGGCGCAGCAGACGCTTGAGGTCATTGATCTTCAGCACTGATGTCATCAAAAGCTATACTAGCAACAACTACAATTTCTTCGGCTTCAAAGCTAAAAGTACTCACTCGAATCTACGATTCGACTAAATACTCGGGGCTACTCCTATTAGGAATGCTGGCCGCGCACCCGAAAGACGAATAAGAACGAACTATTTCTTCGAGTCCTACGTCGAGTCTACGACTCCACTACGGACTCGGGGGCTACTCCCATAGGGAGGATGGATTTAATCATCCAAAATTTTTTGAGTCCTATGGACTTAAGAACTGAACAATGTTTGAACTAAAGTATCCGCTTGAGTCTACGACTCGAACAGACACTCGGGGGCTACTCCCATAGGGAGCGCTGGTCGCGCACCCTATGAAATCTTCGACTGCAATCCTTCGGATCAGCATGCAAAAACTTTTCGGCAACTCTGCCCCAACAAAAACGCTGAGTGAGCAACGATCTCCTTGGCCACCCGAAACACCTCCACGGTGACAAACATTCGGATGCTATGTTTGCGACACAAATATAATGTGGCATCCCGCAAAACCACTATTAGAAAATCGCGTTGAATTTGTGCATTGCATCGTCATCATCAGGTGTTGTTTGTCAAAACTATTTTTGCAAGCCCGGTTTATTTTCCAAACGCCCTACCTTCATTCAAACACGCAAACCCGGTCTTCAGATTATTTTTGTTTGAATGCTATCGGTCTGCAAAAGGTGCATTTAAATTAAATAAAAGAATTATATTATTTTTTAGTGGGGGCAGCCGAACGGGCCAAATCGACCCGAACGACCACCCCCCGTACAAAACAGAACGGCCCAACCTAAAACCTAAGGCAACCAGGAAACCTACCCACACCCCCTGGCCACCTCACCCCCTCCAATCGTTGGCCGCCACGTCACCTTTTCTCCCTCACCCCTCCAACCAGCAGCTGCCACTTGTCCCAGCCCTCTCCCTCTCTCTCTCCCCCACCTCCCTCTCTCCACCTGGACAGCCAACCACCCAACCAACACACGCACGCACACCGCCAGCACCCTCCCCTGCCCACTCTCTCTCAGCCCCGCGTGGACCCACCACCCCCTGGCAGGCCCACCTGACCCCAGTTCCCACGCGCCCCACCCGCACCGCTCGCCCCTCCCCCTGTTTCTCTTCTTCCTTCAGCCACTACCCCGACAACCTCCCTTCCGCCGGCGCTCCACTCTCCTCCGTTTCTCCTTCCTCCCTCCTTCCTCTCTCTGGCGCCGCCGGCCCCCGCCGCCGGAGCTGCGCGCGCCCGCTCCGACCACGCGCGGCCCCGTACGCCGCCTCTCGCCGCCCCTCCTCCCGCGGCCCTGCGCGCACCCTCCGCCGGCGTGCCCCACCGCCTCCACCTGCGCGCCGCCCGCCCCGCGCGCCACCTCCCTCGCCGCCGCGCTCGCGCCGCGCCAGCGCCGACGACCTCGCCCCGTTCGCGAGCACCTCGCCCCCGAGCCGGCGCCCGCCCTCCGCGTGGCTCCCGCCCCGCGCGCCTCCCTCCGTCCCGCTTCCGCTCCGCCGGCTTCGGCCTCAGCGGCCGCCGCCCCGTCGTCGCCTCCCCTCGACCTCTGCAGGGCGCCGCTCGCCCAGGCTCCCTCCGCCGCGCACGTCCCTGCCCGCCGCCCGCCTCACCGTGCGCCGCCGGCCTGCGCCGCCAACAACCGCGCCGCCGGACCGTCTCCCGTCGACCCCGTCGCCTCCCCTGGCCCTGCTCCGGCCGCTCTCGCCCCGAGGCAGAGACCGCGCCGCGCCGCCTCCGGTTCCCCGCCTCTCCACCGGTCCTCCTCCGCCCCTCCGCGTCGGCTCGCCGAGCTCGACCCGGCCGCCGCCAACCTCCATCGTCCGCCCGAGCCCGCCGCCTCGTACAGGGCCCCACCAACGTCTCCCCACCGCGTCAGCGCGCCCTCCCCGCTCGGCCTTCTTTCGTCTGCCAGTACAAGTGCAGCCACACGCCTTCCAACACGCGTGTCCAAGGACCTAGACCGACAGCTGAACCCGAGAACTCGAAGTGTGTCGGTGCTCGAATCAAGTCTGCCATCCTCCCTGGAGGTGGATTTTCAAGGCCTTCGTCACGGATGCGACAAGAGCTCGACAAGATCCCCTTCTTGGACCGATCCTCGAGACCCGGAGACCATATCGGGATGGAGACACTCGAAGAACCTCCGACAAGATCTACACCTCGGAATCCAAAGACCGATCCCGGGGCGCCCGAACCCCGTCAAGATCCCGAACCCTCTCGGAACCGAGGACCGAAGACGGCCGGAACGCCAAGACCGACCCGATACGCTGGCCCGACAAGACCTTCGCGACGACAAGATCGGCCCCGACCTGGGTGGAGCCGAAGACCGCCAAGTACTTCTTCCCGGGACGCAAGATCTGCCCCGTTACCGTGAACGAGAGAATGAATCCGTCGAACCCTGGACCTGAAACCGACCCCGAACCCCGGAACCCCAAGATCGTCGAGAACCCTAATGTGTGACCCCTTTTCTCGAGCCTTATTTTATAAATGAAATAAAACCTGTTGCATATTAAATTGTCATACTTGCATGCATCTTGTCATGTGGTTTGGGGGCCTTCCGCCGATTCACCTAATAACTAAATATGGGACTCATATGCGGGCAAATTTAGCCTTATATTGGCCTCATTTAAATTTGTGCATCGAACCGTTGTCATCTTTTGCCTTGTTAAAACAACAGTTAAATTGCGGGGTAGCTAAATAACATGAACCATCTAATTAAGTGTCGGGACCCCGGTTCCGCTTAATATGACCTATTGCATCGCATCTTTGCCATGCCATACATCATGCATGCATCATGCCGATCTTCTGCCGTTGTATTAAATATTGCATCCGGTGTTTCTTCTAGTGTTTTGCTTCTTCGCGGATAAGGCCGTTGAGTTGATGTGAGCGTCGCCCCGATCTTCGGTTGAACCTTCAACAATGTTTTCAGGCGAGCATCTCCCCCTTTCTACCTATCTTACTTTTATAGTATTTATTCCCTCCTATTGTTCTATTGCTATCTGTGTTGCGATGCTTTAGTTTCCGTACCTGTGATATACCGTGCAGCCCTATATTGCCTTGGACACATCCTATTGCCTGTTGTTTGGTAGATAGTTGGACTTGCGCGTCGTAGTCGCTTGCTCAAGCGTTGTTGCGTGTTGTCCAGTGCCACAGTTGTTGATGTATTGCCGCATGTTGATGTTGGAGATGATCTTAGCTTTACTTACTGTTCACTTTAATTCCTGTTTAACAACTAAAATTGAATTAAGCAGAGGCATCGGTGGGTGATAGAAAATATTTGGTTTCCGAACGCCCACTTGTGTCCCGTAGGACCCCGAGTACTTGATACTTGTTCCTTGTTTTATCGCGCTATCCACATATGGGGAGTATGGGCCCCCCTTAGCCAGAGCTTGATTCCGTCTTATTTCTTGGGGCCACAAACTAGTTTGAGGTTTTATTTACGATCCTGTACTTATGCCATGCTACTACTTTATTTAATTTGTGCGAGGAGCACACTGTACTGTTTAGGTAAGCGGAGTGATTACGCGGTATCGACAAGCCCAGCCACACTTTCGGGTTCCCAGTCGCTTACAGCCATTGTCGCAAACCTTGAGTCCGTCTCGGAGCTTGCTTACTTCGTTGCGGTTCTACTCAATGGGGTGGCCCCCTGAAATATTTCTGAATCTTGTGATTGCTCTGTCGTGAAGACCTCGTTGGGTTTTGATTTGGTTTTTCCGAGGTTGATCGTGTGTGTGTTGCTATTTGTGCACCCCGGCCGGGTTAAAACTTTCTGAAAGCCGTGTCCGCGGTTATGGACGACTTGGAGCACAGTATCTCGACCATAGACAAGCATAACTAAAGTTTATTGCTATAAATTTGACTTTATCATGACTAGTAATCAGCTTCACTATAATGGAATGGCTAAATAATACTGCCCACAATTGCTTGTTGGAGTGTCGCTTGCGACCATTGTACCTGACTAGTAAGTATTGCAACTACAACGGAATGGCTGAATAAAAGTACCAACAACTGCTGGGTTTGGGTTTATCTCATGTCATCTGGATATGATTAGTAAGTGTTGCAACTATAACGGAATGGTTAACTAAAAGTGCCCACCGCCTACTTTATCAGGATGGTTATCTATACTTGACTAGTAATTGCTGCAACGATAACCGAATAAATAAAACTGCCAACTGTGTGAGTTCCTCGGTTGACTTCCTCGTTTGGTATCGAGGGGGAAACACCAGGATGGGTATGTTTGGTGTTAGCTTCAGGTTGGACCCGGATAGGTCACTCTTATCCCTCTCTGATTACCGCCAGATGTACCGAGTCTCTATAGGTTGTTTAGTGCATGCTGCCGCTGCCGCTTCAGTCCACCATACCTATGTAGGCGAGGACCGCCGAATTCTAGTCTCGCCGTGTACTGGCCTCAGTACTGACGCTCCTCTTTTTTTCCTTTGCCCTTTGTCGGCACCCCTTTTGTTTAAGCAGGTTTTGAGATCGACGTCGTTAGCAGGGTTACCCTTCCGGCTTGGCCTGGGCAGGGTTATGGACGCCATTGGTTATTCTTCAGGGCTCTTAGCCCCATTTGCATCTTGTCCGTAGCTGGACGCTCTATCGTTTCAAGGTGATTTGGATCTTTGTATATTATATCTGTATTCTTGACTCATGGAGTCGCTGTTATATATATATCTGTTCTGTGGGTCCCATCGAGGACTGTTGTGTAATGTTATTACTTCGTTTTCCACCCGCACGAAAGTGCTTGGTGGGCACCTTTGAATCGTTTCTATGCAGGTTTGGCGGGTTTCGCTAAAACTTGCATAGGTCCGATTCTGAGGGTGTTACAGATAAGACATATAGATATCGTCTGATGGCCTGGAAACACACACGACTGCGCTCTGATAGTAAAAGCCCGTGCTAACAGGTGCGATGAAAAATCCCGACGGACGCGTTGGGTACATCAATTAAATTCACTGGAATTCCACTCATGTAAGTCCTCCGCGGCCTTAGTCGAATTACGTTAGCATATGTTCCAGTTTTGAGTTGAGGGACTCGAACCTGAGGAAGATCGTGTTGTTTCGTCCTAAGACAGTTAACTGACCCCGATCCGTCGGGTGAGTCAGGCACACACATCAACAATCCCCCCACACATACTGTTAATACATAGTTGCACCCGAAGGATTGAAGAGTCCTCAGCCGAATCTACGATTTGACTGATCACTCGGGGGCTACTGACATGGTTATACCCTACGGGTACGTGATCTCAGCATACCTGGTCCAGCCCAAGGAGGGCCCACGGCGGATGTACGCCGGCCCATGAAGACTTTCGGGTGGCCCAGGCCCATGACGCCTTCGGATCCTTGGAGAGCAAGACTAGAGTAGATAGGAAATTCAAAGGGGTAAAACCCTAGAACCTGTAACCGACTAGGACTATGCCCGGGACCTGCCTAAGTCTATATAAAGGCCAGGAGGGCACGACCTAGATCTCTCGACTCATACTTTCGCATACACACCTCCATGCCAGATTGCATCTGCGCACCCCTGTAACTTTCGGTTCCGCCGTAATCAAGAGCAGACAAGCAGGAGTAGGGTTTTCCCTCCGGGGGCCTGAGCCTGGGTAAACCTTGTGTCCCCGTGTTGCTTGTTTACTATCCGTTCCACGATCTCCAGCATTCCCATCTTCTCCAAAACCCAAGTCCATAACAATGGGCATTGATGAGATCAAACCTCGTCATCAGTGGGAGCTCAATTATGAATTGAACTCATTATTATGAACTAAGTCTAGATGTCTGTTTGCAAATATCTTATTAGATCATGGCCTATATCATTGGGGTCCTTTGCGACCATGAGAAATTTCTTGATTGATTTGGAACTAAGTAGAAGGGTCCAACTTCATAGATGAGTTTTCTTCCATCATGGATGAAAACAGAACATTTGGAGAATCACTTAGCAATCTTGCATTAGAGTTGAGAACTCCCAGAAGGGCTTGATTGTAATGGAGGTCATGGATGGAAAAGAGTATATGTCAGATATACAAAGTTATAAATGTAATTCTTGCAAAACTCGTTGCAATTTACAAACTATTGGATACTTGTCCCATTTTTGTGAAAACATGATGGTCTGCTTGAGAATTGCTCGAATTGAGGCAATGTGACTTGATGACGACAACAAAACTAGTTGATGCCCGGCATTACTCCCTCCCTTGAAGTTTATCATTTGGATTAGTGGACTTGAATAAAATTTGTAATTCATGTTTGTGCGTCTTGCTTTTGGCAAGACGATTATTCATATGAATATGTTACAATCCAGTTGCACTATTCTTATGAGTAATACCTTTATGGTCACATTATGATTATAAATAATTTATTCTCATCACTATGTTAATGATAATAGTTTAAGCATTTATAAAGGAGTAGAATGCTAAAAGATATACAAAGGTTAATAACGAAGTGACACTATTGTTTAAGTCAAGGTGGTTATTTCATGTTTTTCACTTGGATGAAATCGGGGTCTTGGATATTTGATCTTGAGACTTTGCAAAACCATGCCTCGTTTGACGAAATGACTAAAACTCTGCATTCCGGTAAAACGGTGATTTGCGAGGAAATGTTGAAATTTATACATAGTGGTGTATTGTTTTTCCAACAAATAGTGGAAATCATTATTTCATTGTGGACTTAAGTGAATAGGTGTATTTACTTAATGAAACAGAAGTTTTGAAATGACTTGAATTGTTCAAATGAGTTTGAGACAAAGTAGGATATGGAATTAACAGGAATACAAAGTCTCTTCGATTTGATCGATATGACTAAAGTATTTAAATTAAGTATTGACATAAAGGGACTTGTGAAAGGTGTTTCACAAATTATGATAATTCAAGGTGTTGATATGCCTAGATATCATAATCATTTTGTAATAGATAAATGGTCTAATATTATGTAACACCCCGGCCTCTCCGGACCGGCGGCTGTCACTCTTGGCATCTCAATAGGATCTCTAGACTAACCCCATAGACCAATACTAGTCTTTTTTGTACACTTTGTCCTCACTCGTGCGCACCCCGTACCCACTTCCCGGTCGGTCACACATCCTCAAATTTCTCTAGGCCAAGCACGCTTAACCTCAGAGTTATTTTTAGATGAGCTTCCGAAAAAGAAGTTGCAACTTGTTGATATGGGTTTCCTATAAATCCTATTGAGCCTTGCGTCAGGGTCTCACATACACCCACCCTTAGAAGATCGACACCCTCGTCGATCAACCACAAGCCAGGAACATCCCCTCTTGGCACACGTATGTGTGTCCAGTGCCGGCATATGTGCCATGCCGTATCCACTCTGGGCCACACGCGCCATGCACCACATGTCCGCCATTTACCCGCACATGCTCGTGTAACCACGAGGATCGGCTCTGATACCTCTTGTAACACCCCGGCCTCTCTAGACCAGCGGCTGTCACTCCTGGCAGCTCAATAGGAACTCTAGACTAACCCCACAGACCAACACTAGTCTTTTCTGCACACTTTGTTCTCACTCGTGTGCACCCGGTACCCACTTCCCGTTCGGTCACCCATCCTAAAATTGCTCTAGGCCAAGCACGCTTAACCTCAGAGTTCTTTTCAGATGAGCTTCCGAAAAAGAAATTGTAACTTGTTGGTATGGGTTTCCTATCAATCCTATTGAGCCATGCGCCAGGGTCTCACATATTATCTCTTATCAGGGTTATAGTTATCGTTTAGAGTTAAAGATTGAAATAGCCAAACACTCATTTTAAATACAAAGGAACATCTAAGGATTCGTGGAAACAACACCATAAGTGTTATGGCATGTTCGAGTTTTTAGAGGTTTTGATGATTAGAAATAGTGGGGAATAAACAAGTCTTTGTAGCGTATTCTTAGGAAACTATGAATACATGTTCCACAGAGGGAAAACCTACTATTGTCCTAAGGATATGTGTCTTAATGAAGATACAGGTGGAAGAAATTAAAAGTCCAAAACAAGGTATTTGACCTTACCTATTGATTGTTGAGTGGTGTGGTGACGTTTTTTTAATGAAACCGAACTCTATGAATAGAAGAGAAACTAATGATAATGATGATAAAGTTTCAGAAAATACTTTTACAAAAGAAAGTAGGATTCAACGATATATTCTACACGTGTGCGGAATTATATTTTAATTCATTTTTCATGTTATTTGAACAATACATACCTACGAAATACAAAGAAGCATGATGGACCTAAATGCGAGAAATGACTGGAAGTCATGAAATCATGTATTAAGTTACATTTAAGATTGGAAAGTAATATGTTACTTGATCTTATTAAGTAAAGGTGTTTACTTGATATTTCTAATATGACTGCAATGTCATAAGAAATAAATGAAATTTAATGAAAATACATAAAGCTTGATTCGTCACAAAAAATTGTTTGGACAAATTCAAGGAGTTGACTATAAAAGTAGCGATGCTTGAGTCTATTGGATTTACACTAGAAATATATGGATATTGGGAACTCTCAGCTGGAATTCTCAATTTGATGGTGATCAGAGAATTTTGGAAAGTCCAAGATTATTGAGAGGATTTTCATTTGAGTGGGAGCATATTGGCTTGGCTTAACCTTAATATGTAAGAGATATATTTTGAGTGGAAGCTTAATAGCTTGGCTAAGACTCAATATGTAAGAGACATATTTTGAGTGGGAGCTAAGTGAAATCCCTGTATCTCATGTGGATGCCATTTTGAGTGGGAGATAGTTCCTGGATCTCATATATGGATGCCATATTTGGATGGGAGCGTGTTATCACTCTGAAATATGTGGATGACATATATGAATGATGTGCTTGATATTAATAATATTTAAGCTAGTAAATATGGATGAAGTTGAAGAAGTTATTAAACAATGGAATCTATGGAGATAGATTGGTAAGTTTAATAAACATTATTGTCCGATACTTCCTGGACATGATTTTGAATATGTTTAGAATATCCTAGGTAAGATTCTGAAGGAGTTCAGAATGGAACAAGATAAGAAAGAGGTTCTTACTTTTATGAAGCATTGAGCTAGTCTCGGTGTTACAATTATGGTTAAAAGGAAGAAAGATATGCATTGCATATCCTATGCCTCAGTCATAGGTTCTTCCATAAAACCATATTGTATACTCGACATAATATGACCCAGAGGATCTAGTTGAAAGAACATGTCTTGAGGTGATTCATGAGTTAATCACTGAACCATAGTTAAAGTTCGTTCTTGAGTGGCAAGAAGCGGAGTTAGGCACATAGTTTCATGTTATGCACTAGGATCTACATAAAGATAAAAGTATGTTTTTTCTAAAGAAGTTCGACTTCTCTAAGTGGTTTCCGAAGTTTACATGACAACAGTAAAGGTTAAATTGACTCAACGACCGTCATTTTAAACAATAGAAAAAAGTCTCACACGCCAAAACAAATACTTCAACCGATTATGAGATAATGGAGGGAATGTCAAAATTAGGAGGACATTAATGATTTGCAAAAGACATACCGATCTGGTAAAACAGAACATGGACATGACATTTCTCATGAGCAGCATGATCAATAAAAACATATGGTGATATGGTTTATGATTACTAAATGCAAGCTAGATTATTTTTACTCTAGTGCAAGTGGGAGACTAAAGGGAATATGCCCTAGAGGAAAATAATAGAAGTTTTATTATTGTCATATCCCAATAAAGTTCGTAATAGTTTCATGTTTTGTTATAACTGTATCAAGTGGAAACATTGACATGGGTGTGATATGAAACATAAGTCCCTAGTAACCTCTATTACTAGTTCATTGGGTAACACGATGATCAGGGTTTCCTGATCATGAAGTGATAGTATTGGTTCGAGATCATATCATTGGTGAACGATGTGATGGACATTCCTCAAAGATTGCGAAATGATCAAGTCATGAAGTTCATCATTGCAATAGTCAGAAACAAAGTCTCCTTCTCCTTAGACCGTGAGACCATATCAAATCACTGTCTCCTGAGGTTACTTCGATGGCATCAAACGTCACTCAGTGAAATGGTGATTATAACGGTGTCGTTGGGTATACAGAGGAACACACTAAATGTAGGGGTTCATAGCATGGATAACAAAAAAATTCTATCGCAAGCACACAAACAAGACAAGATCTATCTACTAGATTGTAGCAACGAGTTGATAGAAGCACTCACCCTCGAAGATTCCAAAGCGGTTAACGAGAGCAGATTCTCGTGGGTGATGTAGTCGTACACTTGCCGATCTCAAGATCGCGTAGACGATCCTTCCGGCGCTGCGTTCCGGCAGCGCTTCCGCAGTCGGTCACACGTTCGGTACTCGATGAAGACCTTCCTCTCCCTTGTTCCAGCAGGCAGCAGAGGTTGTAGTTCTCCCCTTGTGATTCCGGCAGCATGACGACGTGGTGTCAGAAGTAGAGGGAAGATCCCGCAGGGCTTCGCCTAAGACGGTGCGAGTTATGGTGGATTAGGGTTTCCCGGAGATATAGGGTTTAGAAGTCCAGGAGGAGGAGGAGATGTCGGCGGCGACTAGGGCGGCAGCGCGGCGGCGGCTTGGGCGGTGGCGGCAGCCTGGGCGCGGCGGCGGCAGCGCGGGTGTGGGGAGGGCTTGGCTCTTGTGGTGTTGGGGCACCCCTCCCTTCTATTTATGAGAGGGAGGGGCAGCCTTGGGAGGGGTGGGTTTGAATCCAAATCCAAACCCAAGTTGGAATGAGAGAAGGACTTGTTTCTTCTTCCACTAGGAAACCATTGTTCCAGTTTGACTTTTCAATATTCCTGTTTGACTTTGAATTTAGAGCTTTAATTCTCTCTTGCAAATGTCCACACCAAGTGACCTAGGACATGATCCAATCATTCCACTTATCCATGACACATTCATGGACCATTCCCCTTCCGGTCTGATGAACCTTCTAGACCCTTCTAGAACCTCTCTGATGAAAACATCGGAAACTTTCCCGAACTCCGGAATCGGACTTTCCTTATATGAATCTTATTCTCCGGACGATTCCGGATCTCCTCGTGATATCCCGGATCCAATCCGAGACTCCGAACAACATTCGGTATCCCTATTAACATTCCATATCTACTAAACAATATTGAATCCTTAAGTGTGTCTCCCTACGGTTCGTGAATTATGTGGACATGATCGAGACACTTCTCCGATCAATAACCAATAGAGGAATCTGGAAATTCATATGGCTCCCACATATTTCTACGATTACTTTTCGATCGAATGAACCACTTACATACGATACCAATTTCCCTTTATCTCACGATAGTTTACTTATCCGATGTTTTGACCGTCGGTATCTCTGCATACCTAGTTCAACCTCGTTACCGATAAGTACTCTTTTCTCGTTCCCGTGATATGTGATCCCTTGTGAGCCAGTCACATGCTTGAAAGCTAATTGGATGACATTCCACCGAGAGGGCCCAGAGTATATCTATCCGTCATATGGATGGACAAATCCCACTCTTGATCCATGTGCCTCAACACATACTTTCTGAGCACTCAATGCTACCTTTATAGCCACCCAGTTACGGTGTGGTTTTTTATGTCATCAAAGCATCCTTCCGGTGATGGTGATTAGCATGATCTCATGGTCGAAGGAATTAGGTTACTATGTATCAGAAAGCTTATAGCAAATGAACTATTAAAATGACTTGATCTTTATGCTACGCTTATCTATAGGAGTATGCCCATCATACCATTCTCCTAATGATATGATCTTGTTATTAATAACATCTCAACGTTCATGATCGAGAAACCACAATCATCTATTAATCAACAAGCTAGTATTATAAAGAGGCTTTACGAGGGACTCTAATTTAGTTTACAAATCACACAAGTATTAATGTTTCCGTTTAATACTATTATAGCATGAATGTAAACATTTATCATAAACACAAAGATATAATAATAAACACTTTTATTATTGCCTCTAGGGCATATCTCCAACAGTCTCCCACTTGCACTAGAGTCAACTAATCTAGATTACATGGTAATGTACCGAACACCCATGGCGGTTTGCTGCTGGTCATGTTTTGCCCTTGGGAGAGGTTTAGTCAACGGATCCGCCACATTCAGATCTGTGTGTACTTTTCAAATATTTATGTCACCATCTTGGACATGCTCTCGAATAGCGTGAAAATGTAGCTTGATGTGCTTCAGATTCTTGTGTGACCTTGGTTCTTGCGCATTGGCTATGGCGCCCATGTTATCACAGTAGATAGACATTGGGTCCAGCGCACTTGGAACCACACCGAGATCTGTAATGAACTCCTTCATCCATATCGCCTCTTGTGAAGCCTCTGAAGCAGCTATGTATTCTGATTCAGTTGAAGATCTCGCCACAACGCTTTGCTTTGCACTCCTCCAGCTAACTGCTGCACCATTCAAAGTAAATACGTATCCAGATTGAGATTTAGAATCATCTGGATCGGTGTTCCAACTAGCACGGTGTAACCATTAACAATGAGTTGTTCATCACCTTCATAAGAAAGAACAATATCCTTAGTTCTTCTCAAGTACTTAAGGATGTTTTTGACCGCTGTCCAATGATCCACTCCTGGATCACTTTGATATCTGCTAGTCAAACTAACAGTATATGAAATGTCGGGTCTAGTACATAGCATGGAATACATAAGAGATCCTATGGCTGAGGCATAGGGAGTCTTACTCATCCTTTCTCTATCTTCTGTCGTTGCAGGACTTTGAGTTTTACTCAAGGTCGTATTGGGCAACATGGACAAGAACCCTTTCTTGCTATCTTCCATTCCAAACCTTTTTAGAACTTTGTCCAAATATGTACTTTGTGACAGTGATATTAGGCGTCTCGATCTATCTCTATAAATCTTTATGCATAATATGTAAGCTGCTTCGCCAAGATCTTTCATTGAAAAACTATTATTCAAATAATCCTTGACACTATTAAGAAGGTCTACATCATTCCCAATCAACAACATGTCATCTACATATAGTATTAAGAATGCTACAGAGCTCCCACTCACTTTCTTGTAAATACAAGCTTATCCATAAGTTTGTATAAAACCAAAACTTTTGATTACCTTATCAAAATGTTGATTCCAACTTTGGGATGCTTGCTTCAATTGATATATGGACCGTTGAAGTTTGCATACCTTGTTAGAATCTTTAGGATCGACAAAACCTTTGGGTTGCATCATATACAACTCTCCATCAATGTCTCCATTGAGGAACGCCGTTTTGACATCCATCTGCCATATCTCATAATCATAATATGCAGCGATTGCTAACATAATCCTCACAGACTTTAGCTTCGCTACTGCTGAGAAAGTCTCATCGTTGTCAACTCCTTGAATTTGTCGAAACCCTTTTGCGACAAGTCGAGCTTTATATCAAGTAACATTACCATCAGCATCTATTTTCTTCTTAAAAATCCATTTGTTCTCGACGGCCTTCCGGCCATCCGGTAAGTCCACCAAAGTCCATTCTTGGTTTTCGTACATGGATCCAATCTCGGATTTCATGGCTTCTTGCCATTTATTGGAATCTGGGTTCATCATCGCTTCCTCATATGTCGCAGGGTCATCGGTGTTGTCCACCAACATGACACTCATAACGGGATCATACCAATCAGGAGTGGTACGAGTTCTCGTTGACCTGCGAGGTTCCGTAGTAACTTCAATCGAAGTTTCATAATCAACATCATTAGATTCCTCTCTTATTGGTGCAGGCGCCACAGGAACTACTTCCCGTGATGCGCTAGTCGCAAGTTCGAGAGAAGGTTCAACAACCTCGTCGAGTTCTACTTTCCTTCCATTCACTTCTTTCGAGAGAAACTCCTTCTCTAGAAAGGATCCATTCTTGGCCACGAAGATCTTGCCCTCGGATCTATGATAGAAGGTATACCCAATAGTTTCCTTCGGGTATCCTATGAAGATGCATTTTTCCGCTTTGGGTTCAAGCTTGTCTGGCTGTAACTTCTTTACATAAGCTTCGCAACCCCAAACTTTAAGGAACGACAATTTAGGTTTCTTCCCAAACCACAATTCATACGGTGTCGTTTCAACGGATTTAGATGGTGCCCTATTTAAAGTGAATGCGGCTGTTTCTAATGCATAACCCCAAAACAATAGCGGTAAATCTGTAAGTGACATCATAGAAGGAACCATATCTAAGAGAGTTCGATTACGACGTTCGGACACACCATTACCCTGTGGTGTTCCCGGCGGTGTCAATTGTGAAAGTATTCCACATTTCTTCAAATGCTCGCCAAACTCGTAACTTAGATATTCACCTCCACGATCAGATCATAGAAATTTAATCTTCTTGTTAAGTTGATTCTCAACCTCAATTTGAAATTCCTTAAACTTCTCGAAAGTTTCGGACTTATGTTTCATGAAATAGATATACCCATATCTACTCAAGTCATCTGTGAAGGTAAGAACATAAAGATAACCACCGCGCGATGCTACACTCATTGGGCCACACACATCGGTATGATGATTTCCAATAAGTCCGTAGCTCGCTCCATCATACCAGAAAATGGAGTCTTAGTCATTTTACCCATCAGACATGCTTCGCATCTTTCAAGTGATTCAAAATCAAGTGATTCAAGAAGTCCATCGGAATGGAGTTTCTTCATACGCTTCACTCCAATATGACCAAGACGACAGTGCCACATATAGGTCAAGTTATCGCTCGATTTCAAACGTTTAGCTTTAATATTATTAATGTGTGTATTTCCACAATCGAGATTCAATAAGAATAGACCATCTATCAAAGGTGCATGTGCATAAAACATATTACTCATATAAATCGAACAACCATTATTCTCGGACTTAAACAAGTAACCGTCTCGCAATAAACATGATCCAGATATAATGTTCATGCTCAACGCAGGCACCAAATAACAATTATTTAAGTATAAAACTAACCCCGATGGTAGATGAATAGGTAGCGTGCCGACCGCGATCACATCAAACTTTGATCCATTTCCAACGCGCATCGTCACCTTGTTCTTTGCTAGCTTCCGTTTATTCTGCAGTACCTGTTTCGAGTTACAAATATGAGAAACAGAACCAGTATCAAATACCCAGGCACTACTACGAGTACTAGTGAGATACACATCAATAACATGTATATCAGATATACCTTTCTTCTTGATGTTGTCGTTCTTCAAATCCGCCAAGTGCTTTGGGCAATTCCGCTTCCAGTGACCTTCTCCCTTGTAGTAAAAGCACTCAATATCAGGCTTAGGCCCAGCCTTGGTCTTCTTCGCCGGCGCGATAACTTTCTTACCGCCCTTCTTGAAGTTTCCCTTTTT
Organism: Avena atlantica; assembly: GCA_910589765.1. Lineage (NCBI taxonomy): Eukaryota > Viridiplantae > Streptophyta > Magnoliopsida > Poales > Poaceae > Avena > Avena atlantica. The sequence continues at coordinate 175,725,909 of OU342737.1, forward strand.
CTTAGACTTGCTTTGCTTCTTGAATTTGGTGGTCTTATTGACCAAAAACACTTGGTGCTCTTTCTTGATCTCCACTTCTGCAGATTTTAACATGGAGAAGAGTTCTGGCAACAACTTGTCCATGTTTTGCATATTGTAGTTCATCACAAAGTTCTTGTAACTTGGTGGTAGTGATTGGAGGAAACATTGAATCCCCAAAGCATTAGGAATCACTATTCCCAAGCTTTGAAGCTTGCTTGCGTGCCCAGACATCTTAAGCATGTGCTCATTGACGGAGCTGCCCTCTTCCATCTTGCAGACAAGAACTTTTCAGAAGCCTCATAACTCTCAACTGCCGCGTGAGCCTCAAATATCATTTTGAGTTCACGGACAATATCATGTGGGTCATGGTTCTCAAACCTTTTCTGAAGCTCCGATTCCAAACCATACAAGATATCACACTGAACTGTGGAGTACTGATTCTTCCGAGCGAGGAAAACATTCTTTACCTCATCGGTAGCATTAGCTGCAGGCGGGTCACCCAGCGGTGCAGCCAGCACATAGGTCAAATTACCAGCATTGAGGACAATCCTCAAATTGTGGAACCAATCCGCGAAGTTGCTTCCATTGTTTTTCAACTTTTCTTTCTCTAGGAACGCATTAAAATTGATGGTAGGGGCCGCCATTGATCTACAACATATTTGAAATAGTTTAGACTAAGTTTATGACAAATTGAGTTCTAATTAATAGTTAAATTAATCTAGGTGAACTCCCACTCAAAACAATAACCCTCAAATTGTTTTAGTGATCACACAAACCAAATCCACCACATCAAAACCGATCATCACGATAGTTGATGTAGCTTCAATGGAGAACAATCAACATGTTCATCATATCTACTATATGACTCATGCTTTACCTTTCGGTGTTCCGTGTTCCGAGACCATGTCTGTACATGCTAGGCTCGTCAAGATCAAACCTTAGATTCCGCATGAGAAAATCTGGCTTGCTTACGTTGTATACACTTGTAGAATCTAACACACCCGATCATCACGTGGTGCTTCGAAACAACGAGCTTTAGCAATAGTGATTACTAAGGATGAACACTTTAAAACTTGAAATTTCGTGCTTGAGGGATCATCTTATAATGCTACCGCCGCAAACTAAGCAATACAAGATGCATAAAGGATTAACATCACATGCAATTCATAATATGTGATATGATATGGCCTTTCTTCTTGTGCTTCCGATCTCCATCTTCAAGCATGAACATGATCTCCATCATCACCGGTATGGCGTCAAGGTCAATGGCACCGTTTGATGGTTGTTGTCCACCAGCTTCAACTATTACAACTACTTTGAATAGACATGCAGGTCTTAACAAAATTTAAAAGACAACCATATGGCTCCTGCCGGTTGCCAACTTACAATAAGGAACATTTCATACATCATATATAATCACAATCATGGCCATATCACATCACAGCACACCCCTGCAAAACAAAGTTAAACGCCTCTAGTTTTCTTTGCATATTTTATGTGGTTTGGGGCTTTCAATAAGTGTCGTTCTAACTTACGAACAAGAACCACAACGTTGATGTTTGAACTATCAAGTGCCTGTTGTAAATTCAATCTTATACTATGATGGGAGAGACAGACACCCACAAAGCCACTTATGCAATACAAGTTGCATGTTGAGCGTGGAGCAAGTCTCATGAACGATGTCATGTAAGGTTAGCCCGGGCCGCTTCATCCCATCATACCGCAAGATGCAAAGTACACAAAAGGCAATTGATAATCAAAGCACCACCGCCCACAATGACCATTGTGTTCTACTCCTGCAACAGATCTACATATAGACACGGCTATGATACCACTGTAGGGGTTCGTAGCATGGAAAACAAAAAAATTCTACCGCATGCACACAAACAAGCCAAGATCTATCTACTAGATTGTAGCAACGAGTCGATAGAAGCACTCACCCTCGAAGATTCCAAAGCGGTTAACGAGAGCAGATTCTCGTGGGTGATGTAGTCATACACTTGCCGATCTCAAGATCGCGTAGACGATCCTTCCGGCGCTGCGTTCCGACAGCACTTCCGCAGTCGGTCACATGTTCGGTACTCGATGAAGACCTTCCTCTCCCTTGTTCCAGCAGGCAGCAGAGGTTGTAGTTCTCCCCTCGTGATTCCGACAGCACGACGGCGTGGTGTCGGAAGTAGAGGGAAGATCCCGCAGGGCTTCGCCAAAGCCGGTGCGAGTTATGGTGGATTATGGTTTCCCGGAGATCTAGGGTTTAGAAGTCCGGGAGGAGGAGGAGGTGTCTGTGGCGACTAGGGCGGCGGCGCGAGGAGGCGGTGGCGCGGCGGCGGCTTGGGCGCGACAGTGGCGGCAGCGCGGGTGTGGGGAGGGCTTGGCTCTTGTGGTGTTGGGGCAGCCCTCCCCTTCTATTTATGAAAGGGAGGGGCAGCCTTGGGAGGGGTGGGTTTGAATCCAAACCCAAACCCAAGTTGGATTGAGAGAAGGACTTGTTTCTTCTTCCACTAGGAAACCACTGTTCCAATTTGACTTTTCAAACTTCCCGTTTGACTTTCAATTTTAGAGCTTTAATTCTCTCTTGCAAATGTCCACACCAAGTGACCTAGGACATGATCCAATCATTCCACTTATCCATGACACATTCATGGACCATTCCCCTTCCAGTCCGGTGTACCTTCTATACCCTTCTAGAACCTCTCTGATGAAAACATCGGAAACTTTCCCGAACTCCGGAATCGGACTTTCCTTATATGAATCTTATTCTGTGGACCATTCCGGATCTCCTCGTGATATCCCGGATCCAATCCGAGACTCCGAACAACATTCGGTATCCCTATTAACATTCCATATCTACTAAACAACATCGAATCATTAAGTGTGTCCCCCTACGGTTCGTGAATTATGCGGACATGATCGAGACACTTCTCCGATCAATAACCAATAGAGGAATCTGGAAATTCATATGGCTCCCACATATTTCTACGATTACTCTGCGATCGAATGAACCACTTACATACGATACCAATTTCCCTTTGTCTCACGATAGTTTACTTATCCGAGGTTTTGATCATCGGTATCTCTGCATACCTAGTTCAACCTCGTTACCGATAAGTACTCTTTTCTCGTTGCCGTGATATGTGATCCCTTGTGAGCCAGTCACATGCTTGCAAGCCAATTGGATGACATTCCACCGAGAGGGCCCAAAGTATATCTATCCGTCATATGGATGGACAAATCCCACTCTTGATCCATGTGCCTCAACCCATACTTTCCAAACACTCAATGCTACCTTTATAGCCACCCAGTTACGGTGTGGTGTTTGATGTCATCAAAGCATCCTTCCGGTGATAGTGATTAGCATGATCTCATGGTCGAAGGAATTAGGTTACTATGTATCAGAAAGCTCATAGTAAATGAACTATTAAAATGACTTGATCTGTATGCTACGCTTATCTATATGAGTATGTCCATCATACCATTCTCCTAATGATATGATCTTGTTATTAATAACATCTCAATGTTCATGATCGAGAAACCACAATCATATATTAATCAACAAGCTAGTATTATAAAGAGGCTTTACCAGGGACTCTAATTTAGTTTACAAATCACATAAGTATTAATGTTTATGTTTAATACAATTATAGCATGAATGTAAACATTTATCATAAACACAAAGATATAATAATAACCGCTTTTATTATTGCCTCTAGGGCATATCTCCAACACTAAAGAGATTACGTCAAGAGCGGTATTTGTTCACCTAGTGACGGGTAAGATACTACGACGACTTTGTGAGATTACATCCATATATGTTGCAACGTGTGACTAGGTCACGGGGATGTAATATCACAGTAACAAGTAAACCGTACTTGTCGGTAACGAGATTGAACAAGGTATGGAGATACCTTGACGAATTGATCTCGGACAAGTAGTATCAAAGAAACAAAGGGAAATGGATTCGACGTTTACGGTTCAGACGACATCATCAATCTGGAATGTGTAGGGGCCAACATGGGAATCCTGGTCCCTCTGTTGATCATTGATAGAGATCATGTTTGTACCATTCCCGAGCCATGAGGGGATCCAATTAAGGATGCGATGAGCTTGAGGTTTTCCGTAAGTTGGAATCATAGTAGAGAAAGAGAAAGTCGGAATTGTTTCGAGGAGAAAGATCTGAAGTTGTTCGGATAAAGAAAGGAAACCGGAAAAGTTCCGGTGAGAGGACCGAAATTGTTCCGGAATGTTCCAAAGTTTGTCGGAGGATATAGAAGGGGAACTGAAAGGTGTTTCCGATCGAATCAGATTTGATAATATGTATTTACATATTAATTAATGTAATTAATATTATATATAATAGTAAAATCTAATTTGAAGGGTTATTTCAATAATGGGCCAACTTCCCTAGGGAAAAAGGGCCCATGAGGGAAACCGGAAAGGGAGAAGGGGCCCATGTGCCTAGGGTTGGCACCTAGGGCTGCCCCCTCCCTGGCCGGTGTCTAGGGTTAGGGTTTGGGGCGCCCTAGGTCTTCCCCGCTTGGACGCCACCCACTTCCTCCCTTTTTGGGCCACCGCCTGGTTGCCTTGGTGGAGGGGTAAGGGTTTCCCTCCCCCTATATAAAGATCCCCCCTCTCCGCTTTGGAGGATACACCAATACGACAGATCCCGTGAGTTGGGAGATCTCGTCCTCCTCCTCTCCAATCTCTCTATTTGTCTCCACGCGTTGGCATGGCCCACGTCTGCTCGCGCAAGAGACAAAGCATCTGCAGCATGCCGTTGCGCTGTGGTGATTCCACAGTCGGAGATCTACTTCTGCACTCTAGCAGGGGTCCAGGAGCCAGAGGTCTCGTCATACACCGTATGTGTATAAAGCTGCGAGGTGCAACACTTGGGGGCACTTGGATGTCGTTAGCCGAATTGCTGCATGGTGATGGAGCAAGGGGTGACCTGCGAGGAGCTTCGCGACCTTGAGGTCGGCTACGAGCACGACTACTACAACCACGTTCCCCTTGGAACGTTAACCGCTTCCAGACTATAATGGTATGTATCTGAAACCTTTGGCCGTTACTTCATTATTCGTAGATAGATCTTGGGCATCGGGGCGATCCGTCGTAGTAATTTTTTTGATTTTCTGTCCAGAACCCCAACATTGAGAAGCTACATGAACAGGTAGTCGAGTTACTTTGCAATCTAGAGATGCTCCTTCCACCAGGGTTCTTCAATCCGATGCAACATATGATCTTACATCTCGCGGACGAGGCTTTAAAGGGGGCATATTGGCAGTTTCCGCCCGAGAGAGAAACAAAGAGGCTTCATAAAAAGCAGACAATATATGCAAGATCGATGCATCCATAGCCTAGGCAGTCCTTAACTAGGAGGTTACAAACTTAACGACAAAGCACTATGATGCCAACATTCCCACAAATCACAACTCAGTCCTTCGTTACAATGCCACCAAACCTAAATATGTACCCAAGCTTAGCATCTTCAGAGGGCTTGGTGGCAAATCAAGTGGCACAAAGATGTTCACAATGGAAAAACCTGAGCGGGAGTTGATCCACTCATATGAACACCATGGAGGAAGTGAAGCCTTACATCAAGTAAGTGCTCACAATTTAGTTTTTCTCAAACATTCACTCCTATGTTCGTGCCTAACTCTTCTTATTTAAATTGGTATAGATAATTCAATCGTTCTCACTGGAAGAATCCAATTAGGGATCCTAACCCGAAAGAGGAGCAGTATATTTTCGATAAGGGTGGTGGTTTCGGTTTCGTCAGCTGGTTTTGTGGTTTGGTACTATTCCATCCAACTTCTTGTGCTAAACTTCGCGTTCTAACTTGTAGACAAAAACTGACAAAGATATGCAACCCAAGCTAACAAATATTTTCAGGAGATTTAACCATTCAGTCGACATGTTCAATGCTTATGACGTGAATGGGTATCTCTTACATATCCATCATGAATACACAACTGGGTAGCCCAACTGGAAGACAATAAATAGTGGGGTCTTTTGTGAAGGCTCAGATGGACTATAGTACTTTGGAAGAGTCGAGGGTATATAGGATGTGAATTATGGTTATGGCAAATGGATAAATCCCGTAGTATTCAAATGCCATTGGTTTGACCCACATCAGGTGAAACGGAATCCTAAAATTGGACTGGTCGAAGTTAAGAGAAGCTCTACTTATGCGGGAGATGATGTCGACATTTTGGCTACTCAGGCCTTCCAAGTATTCTATCTTCCATACCCGTGCCAAAACCCGACAAAATGTCTACATGATTGGGATGTTGTGATGACGGTACCGACACGCAGTAGGCCGCCCTTGCCGAACAAGTATGATTATCGTAATTCACTATCAACTTGTACGCCGATGGTGAGATGGTCATAGACTATGAACAAGAAGAAGCTGCGGGCATGGAGGAAGACACTGCGCAAGATGAAGCTGAGCAGGTTTACAACCAATAAGATGTGAGTTTGCTCGAGACGTTCCAAGTAGGCATTGACGTCAACAATCCAAAGGGGCCACCTCCGGGTTTCGTGGATGATTAGTGGTGGCCCGAGAATGATAGCGATGACGAAACACGTGGTCCAATTGATAATCCCGACATAGGCTACTAATCTACGTAGTAGTAATTGTGAGGCTAATCTATGTAGTGTTTGTCGGGCTGTTGTTTTTGTAAGAACTCTATGCTATGTAATAAAATTTGTTGCTTTTACTAAAATCCATCATTTTGCATCATTGTTATTTTTACTTATATTCATCTATTTATGTCATTATTTCTTTCCAATTATGTTCATTGTTTCTTATCATGTGTACTAATAAAGTACTCTTTTCATTCTATTTTGCAGGTGATTGCAATATGCCAGTGGGAAAGGCAAAGAGCGTTAGAAGAAAGCTCAAAAGCTTGGTTAACCTTGTGACCGGTGGTGGATCGGAAAAAGGTGGTTCAAAAGCTTCAGCATCAGCTTCGAGATGGCGTGCTAGTCCTCTACCTCGCATTTCACAGCGGCGGGGGCATGGGAAGCGTGGGAGGACTCCTAGTCCCCCCCTACCGTGGTGGAGGAGGCGCAATCGGAGGAGGACGAGGAGGAGGAGCCATTTCGTCAAGAGGATGATGAGGAGGCACACTCGGATGATGATGCTAATGATAGTGATGGGTTGCAGCACTCGGAGGATGAGGGGTTGGGGTCTTAATCCTACGAGCTTGGCATGATCTTGAGGTGGGAGCCTTTGGAGGATGATATGCCATACCTTGAGGCATACACAGCCTTAGACCTGCGGCTGAGGCTACAGAGCAGGGATCTGTATCGACGTGGGGTTTTGAGAATCCCCGGTCTACCTTATGCCTATGTGGATCGTGTTCTCATGCCCGCTGGGAAGAGGTATATGATTTTACCCACTAACCATATATATCGCCACAATTATTGGAATTTTCATCACATACTAATTTTGACTTATCATTGTGTAGTGCCTTTCTATATCAGGATGGAAGGAAGCCGTGTCGTGGCTACTTGAGCATCTTTGGAGCCCTGGTTAGAAGGTATTTTCCTGGGATTGTCACTCTCCCAAATGGTCTCCAAGATGTAGCTTGGACTTGGAAGCATTACAGCTATTCCTCAGATCCGGATGGAGAGTACAAAAACATGCAGGAGAAGGTTCAAATTCTGTTCTAGGTAAGTTTGTTTCACTTCTCATAATTCAATCACCCCGAGGTTGAAAATACTTGCACTCATGCCTTTGAATCCCCTTTTTTACCTATTTGCATACTTGTAGAAGTATTTTGACATGGACAGGGACAACGCAAGGGAATGCATGGCGATCGTGAACTAGCTTGCCAAGAGGAAGGTGCAAGACATGCACTATGAGGCAGGTGTGAACTATGTCCACAACTGGTTTGGCGATCGCAGAATTTGGATGGAGAAGAGTCAAGCCTGGGACTTTCTCTTCAAGATGTGGTAGTACCTGCAAGTAGTTGCATTTTTGTTTTATTGATTTCTTGACCTCCATCTATTTTCTGTTGTACTAATACGTGTATCTCGTGGATGTAGAACCCTCCTCAGTTCGTCAGTAATGACATGTATTGCTTCACGCAGATGGTAGCATGGTGGACACACGCCGAGTACCTCAAGAGACACGCGAACGCAAAGAAGCGGCAAGCGGAAATGAGGGGTGTATCACACCGCCAAGGAAGCATCCCCTCACCCTTGTCAGGAAAAAAGGGGTGAGAAATTTTTTTCCTTATTCTTGCTTGTCATGTTATTCTTTACTCTGCAAGGGAGTCCCCCTTCACTTATATTTGTACTCTCTTTTGCAGGAAGTAAAGACAGGTGTGGAGCCGTCCATATTTACAATTTGGAAGAAGACCCGCACCTTGGACGAGCATGTGAATGGGTCCACGTGAATCAATGACGGAGCCAAGCTCAGGGGTACGAAGTACCCCGAGAAGTACAAGCAGGTGCACGGCGAAATTTCTGACCGTGACACCGCCCCTTCGACCTCGAGGTTGCCGTCCTGGCAGGAGAAGGCTAGAGGAATGACCGCCTATGGATTGCTGACGGGCCCGTCGACCCTAAGACCATTCCATCTATGAGCTAGATCCGGCGTGGCAGGAAGAGCTCCCGGCCTACCATAGAGACCTGCCCACGGCCTTCGGTTCTAGCTGTCGACAAGTTATGTGTATGTTTTTCTTTCTCGGTCATCTATGTTTTACTATATGTTTTGTGTTGCAATGTTCATGACATCGTGGAAACACGAAGTAGGAGGAGGTGGACGCTGATAGGGCATACAGAGAGGCGGTCGAGCATCGGCAGCAGCAAATGGAGTAGCAGCTTAGCCAACAGCAGGCGATGCTGGATCAGCAGCAGATGATGTAGTGGATGACACATCAAATGCTCATGACTGCTCCACTAGGGTCTCTTCCTACTTCTCCTTTCGCCTTCCCATGGGTAAGTGATCAACTATATTATTGTTCAATACTAGCAATTTTTAACCTTGTATTATTGTCTAATGTTCACAATTTTCCATGTTGTAAATGGGCTATGTGATGCTACCACCTTGTGGGTCATTTTGCGGCAAAGGATCCACATGGCCACACCCTATGGCTTACTGAGCTGGGTACATGCACTCTTTGTCATGTCTACTCGAGCGAGGCACACGACAAAGGAGAATACATCGCCGTGTCCAGTTTGACCAAGACACACGGCAAAGAAAACCCACATGGCGACCTACCGGCACATGACTAATAAGAAGAAGAACACGGCAATGTGGAGGTCACACGGCAAAGGAACATGACACGACAATGTAAGGGCACACGGCAAAGGCCCGCTACACCTTCAACTGCTCCGGGACGTGATCTTCTTTATTTTGTCGTTGTCTCTGGCACGACACACGTCAAAGGCATTTGTCGTGTATTTTTAGGTGGACACACGGCAATGCCACTTTGTCGTGTGTATATGCACGGCAACACCTTTGCCGCCCACACGGCAAAGAACTAGTATGATGTAGTGTATGATGATCTTATGGAGAAAGAGAACATATGATGCAAATCTTAATTGTTAAACATAACTAATCTGCTAAAAACATCAATTCTTGCTGAAATACTTTATTTTTTGGCTAATTTAAAATGCAATTTTTTGTTGATAGATTCCCCCAATACCATTTATGTGTCTTTGTGGCAAAGTAATCTAAATAAAAGTGAAGTGTGGTACATATTCTGTTAGGTTTGCCAGCCCTGTGGCTCTAACTTTTAGCATCAGACTAATGTGTGGCACGTGTTTACAGGGTGTTCAGATCGGACGTATACTCTTTCCGTTTTAAAATTTAACATGGCTTAGTTTTTATATATCAAATGTATTTAGACGTCTTTTAATATATGTATTACATATTATATTATGGAACATAAGGAGTAGTATATGGTTCTATTTTTTTTCAAGTCGTTGTGTGCCGTACGCATCTGGAATCTGAAAAATCATCCATGAAAGAAATGTACATACATACAGAGTACAATGTGGCAGCACAGCCCTCTATATGTCCCTTGTGTTCGTGTTCGATATGTACAGGAGCAAGCTAGAACAGGTGGGCTAGCTGGGCGCGCAGCGGTCGAACAGCATGTACACCGTCGAGTCCGACATCTCGCCACCGGCCTCCTTCCGCTCGACGTCAGGCTTAGGAGCGGCCCCTCCCATCCGCTGTTTCTCGTGCTTGGCACCGTGGCTCGCCGTCGGCGCCCTGGGCTGCCTCTTCTGGCCACGCAGCACGGCGGAGAGCTGGCTCAAGCTCAACCAGACGGCGCCGGCGATGTCGGACCCTCTCGTCGTCGTGGAAGTCATGGCGATGTCGTTAATGCCGGCGGCCTTGATCTCCGCTAATTCTCTGGGACGGACTGGTGTCTGGTGATCTTAGGAACGAAATGGCAAACGGGGCTTTGCACAATGGAACACGTTGGATATGTTGTTGGCTAGCTATGCCTGTTTATATATGCTCTAGCTAGGGCGCCATGGCTGGCAGGGTAGGAGGATATATTGGCATATTCTACTAGGTAGTTGGAGGCGCCGGGCCCCACACGGCAAACCGCAATACCAGCATGGCAGCACGCCAGTGAGCGGTCAAATGAACGCAAATGCTCCGTCGCCGTCTCTCCCTGCCGCCACGCTGTCTCCACGTGTGACTACGATCGGTTAGTTCAGTTTGGGCGTCGGTGCGTGCGATGATCATGATGGCTCCACGTTCTCCCTACGTGGAGTACAACGCGGTAAAAGAAAGCATGCGCGATGAATGCATGCCGATAACGTGTGACCACAACCATTCTGAACTCGTGCAGAAATATAGCCTGTTTGTTCTAAAAAGAATAGCCTGTTACTCCGTCGGTTCCAAATAGTTAGATTTGTCAAAGTTTAGATGAATCTAGACACTATTTAATATATAGATTTATCTAAATTATAATAAATTTAAAATATATATTTTAGGACGGAGACAGTATTTTTTTAAAAAATCTATGCGAGGCTTGTGCCAATCTGAGTTTGGCAGCGTGCCTTTTATGTTTTACCGGTACTCGTGTTCTCTTTTAAAAAAAAAACTACTTTCTTAGATTTAAAATATAAGATGTTTTAGCTTTGTAAAGCAAACGTATCTAGATTTCTTTAGTATCTAGGTTCACTCAAGTTTAGAGTGAATCTGCACACTAAAATAAGACTAGATATATTTTTTTCACAAATCTAAAACATCTTATATTTTAAAATGGAGGGAGTATATTCGAAAGTACGCAATCAAGTGAAATTGACTCAATGTATGTCCTTTTAAGAAAACGTTCATGTGTATGTAAAATAAAGAGTGACCAGACTCGTGACATTTGCCCCGACGGATAAAACCAACTATGGAGTACTATATATTATCTAAATGCCGAAGGATGAATGATGATCAGAGCATAAATATTTTCTAAAATGAAACTAGATGGTACAAATCTTATAGTAGCAAAGTGATAACTCCAACGACGTGATACACAAGCCAAAATCAATCTAGTGGTAATCATTGCCCAAGTAAAAAACAAGGATAAAAAATAAATGAGGGTACCATCCCGCACCCCTTCGTCTCCAAAGAGCGTGAGGAGGCGATTAGGGTTTCCGTGCCTCCCGTCGGCACCGCCGGCGATCTACCCCGCTCCTGTGCCATGGAGGCAGAATGGATCTTGGCCTCGTCGGCGGGAGGGCTCCGTTTTCCTGTTTTTAGGTTTAGAGTTTGGTGGGACGGCGTTTAGGTAGTGGTGGCGCCGTCTTCTCTAACAAAGTCTCCCCGGCTTCAGCCCCATCACAACGGTGACATATGAGAAGCTTGTGGTCGTGGTGTGGTCCTCATGGACTTCTTCTAGCCGTGGGGATCTTCGGATCGTCAAGGAGCTGGAGATCCATTGGCGGTTCATCTTTGTATTCGAGACGAATGTGTCCTTTTAGGCCCGCTCGGTGACTTCCCGTCAGCAACCAACAACATCAGGCTGGCTCTAGGACGAGCGGCAGCGGTGGCACGCCGTCGACACGGTCCGGAGGTTGAAGATGAAGGGCATTCAAGAATTTTGATGTAATTTTTGTTTTTTGTTGAGGTGTTTTGTACTGTTCATTATTTCTTTATGCCAAAGTCCTATTCGCAAAAAATTAAAATAAATGAGGGAACATGTAACCGAAAGTTCAAGTCCTTCGAGGAGGACTCTGATCTTGTTGAGGAGGCTAATGTCAAATGAGGCTCACATGATCCCTCCAATGTAGCCTTATTATTCTTGAACTAGGTCAACCAAGTACTAGTTCAATCCATTAAACGTTTACATGGTCTATCCCCTAACCTTCACAAACTTTCCTAGAGCCACTCCACCCATGCGGAAGCTTCGGGCCATGGCCATAGATTCCTAAGATTTTCAAACAAATTCAAGAGTAACAAAAAAGGAAATACTTAAGTTGATAACAAAATTTCGATTGGTGAAATTATAGATCTAGATCTCCTCTTTTTTGCTCCTCAAAGAACGACAAGTTTGGTCGAGGGTAATGAGAAACCTCGAGTTTTTTAAGGTCAAGGGTTGTGTAGGCGCGCGCGCGAGAGAGAGAGAGAGAGAGAGAGAGAGAGAGAGAGAGAGAGAGAGAGAGAGAGAGAGAGAGAGAGAGAGAGAGAGAGAGAGAGAGAGAGAGAGAGAGAGAGAGAGAGAGAGAGAGAGTTTTAAAGCCCTGCGTCATTTGGGGGAGAAGGCTTATTGCATATGTCCTCGGAAAATCTACCTATTATCCTTCATGCGAGGTGCCTTTCGACTGATAGGAAGTTCGGACCAACTTCTGGACACAAGAGCATATATATTCACTCTTGGTGGTGGTGGTGGTAGTGCTTATGATGTCTTGCAAGAAGGCCATCTTAACAAGGTCAACTATGGAACCAGAACTCACAAGATTAGATAGTGCGACTGTCGAAGCAGAATTTCCTAATAACTACTTAACAGATTTTCCTATGATCGAAAAATGATACTGGCAATCCTTATGAACTGTGATAACCAAACTGTGATCGTCAAAGGGGACACATATCTAAAGATAAAATGAAGAGTTCAAGACATGTCAAAAGAAGAATGAAGTTCGTCAAAAAGCAAAAAAAAAATCATGAGTTATAGCACTGGATTATGTCCAAACGGCTAAAAATTTGGCAGATCTTTTACAAAAATACTATCACGAAATTTGATAAATAATGCATCGATGGAGGTGAGTTTGAAACCCACATGAATTTTCTATGGGTAACCCACCCTGTATGATCAGAGATCCGTGAATTAGGACATGGAAAAACAAAATGAAACAACTAGTTGAGAGAACTTTTAATACTCCCACTCTGCTATAGACGCAATCTCTCATAGCCTATTGTTTGGAAGGTTGGTTATATCTTAATGTGTTCCACCTAGCTATTTCACAGTAAAGACGTTGTCCTATAGAGCAATCTTGAAAGAATACACCTATTTGAGCTACACTTATGGTCACAGTGTGTGAGATTTGCGTGAATATCTAGGAAGCTCATGAAAAGCCAATGAGTATAACTTATAAGCTCCACCCGAGGGGTATCCTATCGTAGTCGCAAGTACTAGTAACGGCCGCTGAGTGAAAGTTGCTGCACAAGACTGATAATTCAAGGCCTAGTATATTATTCAATTGTACTCGAGTGTTGGGAGCTGTGTGAAAGACAAAGTTTACTGCCACATTGCTAGCTGGAAGAGAGTTGGAGTAGCTTATAAGGTGAGATGTTCCACTCCCACTAAGTGAGTGAGAAGAGAAAATCCACGCTCATTCCCCCTCCTCAACCGCCTGCCTAGCCCACCTCTTGCGGTGTATTTTGTGAATCGAGTTTGAGTTATAAACTTGTTTCGTCGAAGAATAAATTTTGGATGATGCATCAACTGTTTGGGTACTTTGAACATTTGCATGCATGTTTGGCGCATGTCTTTGTCTTCCACAGTGTGGTGGCTCGGTCGGCTCACCTCCCACGCTGAAAGAGACAAAACGGATCTAGACGAAACCTGTTATTACTTTGTCTCTCTTGTTCTAGTTTTTTTTTGTGCTGCTCTCTAAGCTTTACCATCCGGCCAGGGGCGGGCCCAGCTTGTATCAAGGGTAATCAGCTGAATACCCAAAAGTTTTGGCAAAACTTCTAAATTATATGATATGTCTTATATTTCTCTCGAAATAGGCTTTCGCCCCGCTTTATAAATAAAGCAACATCCACATACAAAGTTCCGACAACATCCAAGAAGGCCGAAGCCAAACTGAAAAAAAAGAGATGGTACGACAGACAGCTGGGGCCACAGCACAAGCACGCCCAAGAAAAAACTAAAAACCACAACGGAGCGACAAAGAGGACACTCAGGCCACCGCCGGTGAGGGTGTAGCAGAAGCCGAGAGGGGGAGCGCCGTTGTCCTCAAGGCCCGAAGAGTGTCGTCAAAAGTCGCCCGGTCAGGCTGCCGCACCAGGGGAGACCACTGCTGAAGGAAGGCAAGAAAGGAAAAAACAGGGTTAGAAACGCGGGAAGGGAAGACCTTCTCAATCACCATCTTGTTTCGCACATTCCAAAGGGTCCACGAGATGGCCGCAAACACTAGACAGAAGAGGCGGCGCCCCCCTCTGGCCCTGTTAGCCTGGGTCTACACGAACTCCCCGAGCTCCTGCGCCTGCCAGGCAGGACCCAGCGCCTCTTGGACAAAGCTCCATAGGGTGCGAGCAGCCGAACAAGAAAACATAATATGGGCCATGACTCCGGAGTCCCACATAGGGGACACAAGACGTCGCCCGGGCCATTGCGCTTGTCCACCTCTATCCTTGAAGGGAGACGATCACGAAGTAGTTGCCACACGAAGATGCAAATACTAAGTGGCAGGGGGCCTTCCACAGGGGCGACGTCCAGCTCAGCTCCGGGCCCTGGAATAAAGCGCGATAGGCCGAGCTCACCGATAACTCCCCCGAGGGATGGAGCTGCCACGCCGCCCGGGGCCCCAGATAGGGACACTAGGAGAGAGCCAAGTAGCTGCCAAAAAAAGATGTTCCGGCAGCCCTCGTGAAACGCCTCAGCAACGAGGGCAGACGGTGCGGAGGATATGGCGAAGAGACCGGAGAAATGCACCCCCAACGGGATCGGGAGCAACCACGGATCCAGCCAAAACCGCACCCCTCGCCCACAGCCCGCCGCGAAGGACAAGCCCAAGCCAATGAAGTGCTTAATCTCCTGGATAGCTCTCCAGAATTGAGAGCCCTCCCGTCTCTCGCAAGCCAATAGGGGGCGGCCCCGGAGATATTTGGCCTTGATCAGCTAAAGCCAGAGACCTCTGTCATCCTTGAGGATGCGCCAAACCCATTTGAGCATCAGGGCCACATTAAAGCGGCGAGAGTCGAGAATCCCTATGCCCCCAAGGCTCTTGGGGGCGCACACGTCCGCCCATTTGACCATATGATATTTCTGATGGCCGTCCCGAGCCGCCCAAAAGAACCTAGACAACTCCTTTGCGAAGTCAGCATGGGTCCCTTCTGGCAGAAGGTACAGGACCATCTGGTACATGGGCAAACTCGAGAGACAAGAGTTATCAGAACCAACTTGCTCCCCTTGGATGTAAGGCGCGCTCTCCAAGGCTCCGCTCTCGAGCGTACCCTTAATACCAGGGGCGCCAAGTCTCTGATCAAAACCCTAGTTTCCCGGATGGGCATCCCTAGGTAGGTAATGGGGAAGTCAGCCAGCTTACAGTTCAGGTTATCTGCTATACGCTGACGGTCCTCCTCGGATAACCCAAGGATCATAACCTCGCTCTTATCGAAGTTGATCATCAGACTAGACAACGATTCGAAGCAGAGGAGCAGGAACTTTAAGTTAATAATGTCGAGGTACGAGCCCTGCACCATGATCAGGGTGTCGTCCACATATTGGAGGTGGGAGATCCCACCTCCGGGGATTAGGTGGCCCACCACCCCCGAGATGTGGCCAGCAGCCTTGGCTCTGTCCAAAATCTCCGCCAGGGCGTCCACCGCGGCGTTAAACAGGAGGGACGAAATCGGGTCCCCTTGTCTAACCCCACAGGACGGACTAAAGTATGGGCCAATCTCCCCATTGATGTTGATCGTCGTCTATCCACTCATCACGAACTGCATGATCCAGCAGATCATATGGTCGTCGAACCCCCGCCTCTCCAGCACTAGTCTCAAAAAGGCCCAGTCCAAGCGGTCATAGGCCTTCTGGAAATCTAGTTTGAGGAACACCCCTTTATAACGTTGCGCCTTGACTTCATGTACAATTTCATGAAATACCAGGACATCGTCGTGAATGAGGCATCCCTTCAGGAAGGAGAACTGGAGGGGGTGGGTAAGCCGCTCCAGGACCAGCGCGAGGCGGAGTGCCCAGACCTTGGCGAACAACCGTTGGACAACATTAATCACAGTGATCGGGCGGAATTGGCGGATATCCGTGGCCCCCACTACTTTGGGGATCAGGGTAATAACGCCAAGGTTCAAGCGGGACATCACCAGTGTCCCCTTATAGAACTCCTGGAACATCCGGAGGATCACCGGCTGAAGCTGGGTCCAGAAAGTCTGGAAGAAGGTCACGGGCAGACCATCGGGGTCCGGAGCCGAACCGGACCGCATGGACTTCAGGGCATACGATACCTCCTCCGGGAGGAAAGGTCGGGTGAGCGTCGCATTCTCTGCATGGGATACTAGTGCCTCACCAGCCCAGAAGTTTGGAGCAAGCGAGATGCCCGAAGGGGGCGACGCCGAGAAGAGGTCCCAGTAGAAGGAATAAATATGGGCGGAGAGGGCCTGTGGAGATTACAACAGTTCCTCGCCCGTCCAGAGGCAGGGGATCGAGCACTTCCTCCTCCTGCCATTGGCAATGGTGTGGAAGTAGGCCGTGTTCGACTCCCCCTGGACAGTCCAGTTCCGACGACTCCGCTGACGCCATAACGCCTCCTCTCCCTTGTAGATCTCCATAATGGAGGTCTCCAGGGTGTACCTATGGGACCACGCCTCGGCCGAGAGGCCATGCTGGTCAGCCTCAAGGTCCAAGGTCTGGATTTCCCCTAGAATGGTCGCCTTCTGGATCCGGAGGTCCGCCCCCAAGTTAGCCCCCCAACCCCTCATGAACTGTCGAGATAATTTGGCACAGTTATGCTAGATATCCACTGCAGAGTACACCCGAGGGGGTGAATCGGCCGCTGAAAGCCATCTCTCCCGAACAGCCTCCACAAATCCTCATTTCTGTAGCCAGAAGGATTCAAAGTGGAATTTGTTCAAGCGGGGTGGGTGACCCCCTCCTGAGGAGAAGAGGAGAGGGGTGTGGTCAGATCCAATCCTAGTGATCACCTTGTACGGATTCGTAGCATGGAAAACAAAAAATTTCTATCGCATACAAACAAACAAGCCAAGATCTATCTACTAGATTGTAGCAACGAGTCGATGGAATAACTCACCCTCGAAGATTCCAAAGTGTTTAACGACAGCGGATTCTCGTGGGTGATGTAGTTGTACTCTTTCCGATCTCAAGATCGTGTAGACGATCCTTCCGGCGCTGCGTTCCGGCAGCGCTCCCGCAGTCGGTCACACGTTCGGTACTCGACGAAGACCTTCCTCTCCCTTGTTCCAGCAGGCAGCGGAGGTTGTAGCACTCTCCTCGTGATTCCGGCAGCACAACGGCGTGGTACCGGAAGTAGAGGGGAGATCTCGCAGGGCTTCTCCTTAAGCCAGAGCGAGTATGGTGGAGTATGAGAGAGTCCCTCGACAATCTAGGGTTTAGACACGCCGAGGAGGAGGCTTGGCCGGCGGCTAGGGTTGCTAGGCGGCAGAGGATTGACCTAGGGCGGCGGCGGCAGCTGGTGGCGGCGCCGGCGGCTTAGGGTTTGGAGGCGGGGATCTTGTGTGTCTAGGAGGGGAGCCCTGCCCCTCCTTATATAGGTAGAGGGGCCGGCCGGCCAAGGGGAGGGGAGTCCCTACCCAACTCGGCTTGGAGGTGGGCCGGCGGTGGAGGAGGGACTCCTCCCCAACTCGGTTTCCTCCTCTTTCTCCACTTCCCAAAAATAGTCGTTTGACTTTCAAACTTGGCGTTTGACTTTTCAAACTAGGATTTGAATAAACCCTCTATTTTGTTCAGAGATGACACCAAGTACATGATGCAATCATATCAACTTGATATAACACATTCATGTACCCTTCCCCTCCGGAGTGCCGGACATTCCGGAACTTTCTAGAACATTCCCGATGAAAACACCGGAACCATTCCCAACTCCGAAACGGGACTTTCCTTATATGAATCTTATTCTCCGGACCATTCCGGATCTCCTCGTGATATCCCGAATCCCATTCGAGACTCCGAACAACATTCGTACTCTTTCTCATCATTCCATAACTACTCAAACAACGTCGAATCCTTAAGTGTGTCTCCCTACGGTTCGTGAATTATGCGGACATGATCGAGACACTTCTCCGAACAATAACCAATAGAGGAATCTGGAAATTCATATGGATCCCACATATTTCTACGATTACTTTGCGATCAAATGAACCACTTACATATGATACCAATTTCCCTTTGTCTCACGATAGTTTACTTATCCGAGGTTATGATCGTCGGTATCTCTGCATACCTAGTTCAACCTGGTTACTGATAAGTAATCTTTTCTCACTCCCGTGATATGTGATCCCTTGTGAGCCAGTCACATGCTTGCAAGCTAATTGGATGACATTTCATCGAGAGGGCCCAGAGTATATCTATCCGTCATATAGATGGACAAATCTCACTCTTGATCCATGTGTCTCAACCAATACTTTCCGAACACTCAATACCACCTTTATAGCCACCCAGTTACGGTGTGGTGTTTGATGTCATCAAAGCATCCATCCGGTAAAGGTGATATGCATGATCTCATGGTCGAAGGAATTAGGTTACTATGTATCAGAAAGCATATAGCAATTGAACTATTAAAATGACTTGATCTTTATGCTACGCTTATCTATAAGAGTATGTCCACCATATCATTCTCCTAACGATATGATCTTGTTGTTAATAACATCTCAATGTTCATGATAGGAAAACCACAATCATCTATTAACCAACAAGCTAGTGATGTATAGAGGCTTTACTAGGGAATTCAATTTAAGTTTACAAATCACACAAGTATTAATGTTTCCTTGTTAATACTATTATAGCATGAATGTAAACATTTATCATAAACTCAAAGATATAATAACTATATTTATTATTGCCTCTAGGGCATATCTCCAACAGTCTCCCACTTGCACTAGAGTCATCTAATCTAGATTACATGGTAATATACCGAACACCCATGGCAGTTTGGTGCTGGTCATGTTTTGCCCTCGGGAGAGGTTTAGTCAACGGATCCGCCACATTCAGATCTGTGTGTACTTTGCAAATCTTTATGTCCCCATCTTGGACATGTTCTCGAATAGCGTGAAAACGTATCTTGATATGCTTCAGCTTCTTGTGTGACCTTGGTTCTTGCGCATTGGCTATGGCACCCATGTTATCACAGTAGATAGACATTGGGTCCAGCGCACTAGGAACCACACCCAGCTCTGTAATGAATTCTTTCATCCATATCGCTTCTTGTGAAGCCTCCGAAGCAGCCATGTATTCCGATTCAGTTGAAGATCTCGCTACAACGCTTTGCTTTGCACTCCTCCAGCTAACTGCTGCACCATTCAAAATAAATACGTATCCAGATTGTGATTTAGAATCATCCGGATTGGTGTTCCAACTAGCATCGGTGTAACCATTAACAACGAGCTATTCATCACCTCCATAAGAAAGAACCATATCCTTAGTTCTTCTCAAGTACTTAAGGATGTTTTTGACCGCTGTCCAATGATCCACTCCTGGATCACTTTGATATCTACTAGTTAAACTAACAGCATATGCAATGTCGGGTCTAGTACATAGCATGGCATACATTAGAGATCCTATGGCTGAGGCATAGGGAGTCTTACTCATCCTTTCTCTATCTTCCGCCGATGTCGGACTTTGAGTTTTACTCAAGGTCGTATTGGGCAACATGGGCAAGAACCCTTTCTTGCTATCTTCCATTCCAAACCTCTTTAGAACTTTGTCCAAATATGTACTTTGTGACAATGATATTAGGCGTCTCGATCTATCTCTATAAATCTTTATGCCTAATATGTAAGCTGCTTCGCCAAGATCCTTCATTGAAAAACTGTTATTCAAATATTCCTTGACACTATTAAGAAGGTCTACATCATTCCCAATTAACAATATGTCATCTACATATAGTATTAAGAATGCTACAGAGCTCCCACTCACTTTCTTGTAAATACAAGCTTCTCCATAAGTTTGTACAAAACCAAAACTTTTGATTACTTTATCAAAACGTTGATTCCAACTTCGGGATGCTTGCTTCAATCCATAGATGGACCGTTGAAGTTTGCATACCTTGTTAGCATCTTTAGGATCGACAAAACCTTTGGGTTGCATCATATACAACTCTTCATCAATGTATCCATTGAGGAATGTTGTTTTGACATCCATCTGCCATATCTCATAATCATAATATGCAGCGATTGCTAACATAATCCTTACAGACTTTAGCTTCGCTACTGGTGAGAAAGTCTCATCGTAGTCAACTCCTTGAATTTGTCGAAACCCCTTTGCGACAAGTCGAGCTTTATAGACAGTAACATTACCATCAGCATATGTTTTCTTCTTGAAAATCCATTTGTTCTCGACAGCCTTCCGGCCATCCGGTAAGTCCACCAAAGTCCATACATGGTTTTCGTACATGGATCCAATCTCGGATTTCATGGCTTCTTGCCATTTATTGGAATCTGGGCTCATCATCGCTTCCTCATATGTCTCAGGGTCATCGGTGTTGTCCACCAACATGACATTCATAACGGGATCATACCAATCTAGAGTGGTACGAGTTCTCGTTGACCTGCGAGGCTCTGTAGCAACTTCAACCGAAGTTTCATGATCACCATCATTAGCTTCCTCTCTTATTGGTGCAGGCACCACAGGAACTTATTCCGGTGCTGCGCTACTCGCAATTTCGAGAGAAGGTTCGACAACCTCGTCGAGTTCTACTTTCCTTCCAGTCACTTCTTTCGAGAGAAATTCCTTCTCTAGAAAGGATCCATTCTTGGCAACGAAGATTTTGCCCTCGGATCTATGATAGAAGGTATACCCAATAGTTTCCTTCGGGTATCCGATGAAGATTCATTTTTCCGCTTTGGGTTCAAGCTTGTCCGGCTGTAACTTCTTTACATAGGCTTCGCAACCCCAAAGTTTAAGGAACGACAATCTAGGTTTCTTCCCAAACCATAATTCATACGGTGTCGTTTCAACGGATTTAGATGGTGCCCTATTTAAAGTGAATGCGGGTGTTTCTAATGCATAACCCCAAAATGATAGCGGTAAATATGTAAGTGACATCATAGAACGAACCATATCTAAGAGAGTTCGATTACGACGTTCGGACACACCATTACGCTGTGGTGTTCCCGGCGGTGTCAATTGTGAAAGTATTCCGCATTTCTTCAAATGCTCGCCAAACTCGTAACTTAGATATTCACCTCCACGATCAGAACGTAGAAATTTAATCTTCTTGTTACGTTGATTCTCTACCTCACTTTGAAATTCCTTAAACTTCTCGAAAGTTTCGGACTTATGTTTCATGAAATAGATATACCCATATCTACTCAAGTCATCCGTGAAGGTAAGAACATAACGATAACCACCGCGCAAGGCTACACTCATTGGACCACACACATCGGTATGTATGATTTCAATTAAGTCCGTAGCTCGCTGCATCATACCAGAAAATGGAGTCTTAGTCATTTTACCCATCAGACATGCTTCGCATCTTTCAAGTGATTCAAAATCAAGTGATTCAAGAAGTCCATCGGAATGGAGTTTCTTCATACGCTTCACTCCAATGTGACCAAGACGACAGTGCCACATATAGGTCGAGTTATCGCTCGTTTTCAAACGTTTAGCCTCAATGTTATTAATATGTGTATTTTCACTATCGAGATTCAACAAGAATAGACCATCTATCAAAGGTGCATGTGCATAAAACATATTACTCATATAAATCAAACAACCATTATTCTCGGACTTAAACAAGTAACCGTCTCGCAATAAACAAGATCCCGATATAATGTTCATGCTTAACGCAGGCACCAAATAACAATTATTTAAGTATAAAACTAATCCCGATGGTAGATGAAGGGGTAGCGTGCCGACCGCGATCACATCAACCTTTGATCCGTTTCCCACGCGCATCGTCACCTCGTTCTTCGCTAGCTTCCGTTTATTCTGCAGCACCTGTTTCGAGTTACAAATATGAGCAACCGAACCATTATCAAATACCCAGGCACTACTACGAGTACTAGTGAGATACACATCAATAACATGTATATCAGATATACCTTTCTTCTTGATGTTGCCGTTCTTCAAATCCGCCAAGTACTTTGGGCAATTCCGCTTCCAGTGACCTTCTCCCTTGCAGTAAAAGCACTCAGTATCAGGCTTAGGTCCAGCCTTGGTCTTCTTCATCGGCGCAGTAACTGTCTTACCACCCTTCTTGAAATGTCCCTTTTGCTTAGACTTGCCTTTCTTGAATTTGGTGGTCTTATTGACCAACAACACTTGGTGCTCTTTCTTGATCTCCACTTCTGCAGATTTTAACATGGCGAAGAGTTCTGGCAACGTCTTGTTCATGTTCTGCATGTTTTAGTTCATCACAAAGTTCTTGTAACTTGGTGGCAGTGATTGGAGGACACGGTAAATCCCCAAAGCATTAGGAATCACTATACCCAAGCTTTGAAGTTTGTTTGCGTGCCCAGACATCTTAAGCACATGCTCACTGACGGAGCTGCCCTCTTCCATCTTGTAGTTAAAGAACTTTTCAGAAGCCTCATAGCTTTCAATTGCCGCATGAGTCTCAAAGATCAATTTGAGATCCTCGACAATATCATATGGGTCTGAATTCTCAAACCTTTTCTGAAGCTCCGATTCTAAACCATACAAGATAGCACACTGAACTATGGAGTACTGAGTCTTCCGAGTGAGGTAAACATTCTTTACTTCATCGGTAGCATCAGCTGCAGGTGGGTCACCCAGCGGTGCATCCAGCACATAGGTCAAATTACCAGCTATGAGGACAATCCTCAAATTGCGGAACCAATCCGCGAAGTTGCTTCCATTGTTTTTCAACTTTTCTTTCTCTAGGAACGCATTAAAATTGATGGTAGGGGCTGCCATTGATCTACAACATATTTGCAATAGTTTAGACTAAGTTTATAACAAATTGAGTTCAAATTAATAATAAAATTAATCTAGGTGAACTCCCACTCAAAACAATATCCCTCACATTGTTTTAGTGATCACACGAACCAAATCCACCACATCAACACCGATCATCACGAGAGTTGATACAGTTTCAATGGCGAACAATCAACATGTTCATCATATCTACTATATGATTCATGGTTTACCTTTCGGTGATCCGTGTTTCGAGACCATGTCTGTACATGCTAGGCTCGTCAAGATCAAACCTTAGTTTCCGCATGAGCAAATCTGGCTTGCTCACGTTGTATACACTTGCGGAATCTAACACACCCGATCATCACGTGGTGCTTCGAAATAACAAGCTTTAGCAACGGTGCTAACTAAGGGTGAACACTTTATGACTTGAAATTCATGTGCATGAGGGATCATCTTATAATGCTACCGTCGTCTACAAAGCAATACAAGATGCATAAAGGATAAACATCACATGTAATTCATAATATGTGATATGATATGGCCTTTCTTCTTTGTGCTTCCGATCTCCATCTTCAAGCACGAACATGATCTCCATCATCACCGGCATTGCATCAAGGTCAATGACGCTTCTCCATGGTTGTCGTCCACCGGCTTCAACTATTACAACTACTTTGAATAGACACGCGGGTCTTAACATAAATTAAAGACAACCATATGGCTCCTGCCGGTTGCCAACTTACAATAAGGAACATTGCATACATCAAATATAATCACAATCATGGCCATATCACATCACTGCACACCCCTGCAAAACAAAGTTAGACGCCTCTACTTACTTTGCATATTTTACGTGGTTTGGGGCTTTCAATAAGTGTCGTTCTAACTTACGAACATGAACCACAACATTGATACTAGTACTGTTAATCACCCGTTGTAAATTGGATCTTAACTATGCTGGGAGAAACAGGCACCCGCAAAGCCACTTATGCAATACAAGTTGCATGTCAAGCGTGGAGCAAGTCTCATGAACGATGTCATGTAAGGTTAGCCCGGGCCGCTTCATCCCAACATCCCGCAAGATGCAAAGTACACAAGAAGCAATCGACAATAAAAGCATCAACGCCCACAATGACCATCGTGTTCTACTCGTGCAACAGATCTACATATAGACACGGCTCTGATACCACTGTAGGGATTCGTAGCATGGAAAACAAAAAAATTCTATCGCATACAAACAAACAAGCCAAGATCTATCTACTAGATTGTAGCAACGAGTCGATGGAATAACTCACCCTCGAAGATTCCAAAGTGTTTAACGAGAGCGGATTCTCGTGGGTGATGTAGTCGTACTCTTCCCGATCTCAAGATCGCGTAGACGATCCTTCCGGCGCTGCGTTCCGGCAGCGCTCCCGCAGTCGGTCACACATTCGGTACTCGACGAAGACCTTCCTCTCCCTTGTTCCAGCAGGCAGCGGAGATTGTAGCACTCTCCTCGTGATTCCGGCAGCACAACGGCGTGGTACCGGAAGTAGAGGGGAGATCTCGCAGGGCTTCGCCTTAAGCCGGAGCGAGTATGGTGGAGTATGAGAGATTCCCTCGACGATCTAGGGTTTAGAAACGCCGAGGAGGAGGCTTGGCCGGCGGCTAGGGTTGCTAGGCGGCGGCGGCTTGACCTAGGGCGGAGGCGGCAGCTGGTGGCGGCGCCGGCGGCTTAGGGTTTGGAGGCGGGGATCTTGTGTGTCTAGGAGGGGAGCCCTGCCCCTCCTTATATAGGTGGAGGGGCCGGCCGGCCAAGGGGAGGGGAGTCCCTCCCCAACTCGGCTTGGAGGTGGGCCGGTGGTGGAGGAGGGACTCCTCCCCAACTCGGTTTCCTCCTCTTTCTCCACTTCCCAAAAATAGCCGTTTGACTTTCAAACTTGGCGTTTGACTTTTCAAACTAGGATTTGAATAAACCATCTATTTTGTTCAGCGATGACACCAAGTACATGATGCAATCATATCAACTTGATATAACACATTCATGTACCCTTCCCCTCCGGAGTGCCGGACATTCCGGAAATTTCTAGAACATTCCCGATGAAAACACCGGAACCATTCCCCAACTCCGAAACGGGACTTTCCTTATATGAATCTTATTCTCCAGACCATTCCGGATCTCCTCGTGATATCCCGAATCCCATTCGAGACTCCAAACAACATTCAGACTCTTTCTCATCATTCCATAACTACTCAAACAACGCCGAATCCTTAAGTGTGTCTCCCTACGGTTCGTGAATTATGCGGACATGATCGAGACACTTCTCTGAACAATAACCAATAGAGGAATCTGGAAATTCATATGGATCCCACGTATTTCTACGATTACTTTGCGATCGAATGAACCACTTACATACGATACCAATTTCCCTTTGTCTCACGATAGTTTACTTATCCGAGGCTATGGTCGTCGGTATCTCTGCATACCTAGTTCAACCTGGTTACTGATAAGTACTCTTTTCTCGTTCTCGTGATATGTGATCCCTTGTGAGCCAGTCACATGCTTGCAAGCTAATTGGATGACATTTCACCGAGAGGGCCCAGAGTATATCTATCCGTCATATGGATGGACAAATCCCACTCTTGATCCATGTGTCTCAACCAATACTTTCCGAACACTCAATGCCACCTTTATAGCCACCCAGTTACGGTGTGATGTTTGATGTCATCAAAGCATCCATCCGGTAAAGGTGATATGCATGATCTCATGGTCGAAGGAATTAGGTTACTATGTATCAGAAAGCATATAGCAATTGAACTATTAAAATGACTTGATCTTTATGCTACGCTTATCTATAGGATTATGTCCACCATATCATTCTCCTAACGATATGATCTTGTTGTTAATAACATCTCAATGTTCATGATAGGGAAACCACAATCATCTATTAACCAACAAGCTAGTGATGTATAGAGGCTTTACTAGGGACTTCAATTTAAGTTTACAAATCACACAAGTATTAATGTTTCCTTGTTAATTCTATTATAGCATGAATGTAAACATTTATCATAAACACAAAGATATAATAATAACTATATTTATTATTGCCTCTAGGGCATATCTCCAACACACCTTCAGCGAGCAGAGGGGGAAGGAGACCTCCCACTCCACGGAGACAAAGACACAGTCGAGGACACTGCGGATAGGGTGTCGCTGCTTATTCGTCCATGTATATCTAGCGCTCACTCGCACAATCTCGCGGAGGGCCAGGTCAGCAATGCAGTCGTTAAACATACGCATCCTAGGGAGGTCCACATTTGCTGAGCTCTTGTCTTCAGCAAACCGGATTAGGTTGAAATCACCGGCGATAACCACCGGGATCTCAGTCCGATCCACTTTCGATTTGAGCTGCAGCAAGAAATCAGCAGACCTCCTATGGTCCGCGGGGCAATAGACATTAATCACCTCATATCAGAAGCGATACTGTCTATGTGTGAGGGCCATGCTCACAAAGAACTCCCCGCGGTCAATATCATCTATCTCAAAGGTATCCTCCTTCATCCCCAGGAGGATCCCCCCGAGTGGCCAGATGCAGGGAGCTAGGACCAAGCGAACTTGACACGGCTAAGGGCCTCCAATTCGACGATAGTGAAGTCTTGGCGAATCGTCTCCTGAAGGCCAACAATATCCAGCACTTCTAGGCGGATGTAGTCCTTGATCTGGCGGCGCTGGCCCTCTTTCCCGAACCCCCGGATGTTCCAAATGAACATCCGAATGGCCCGGAGGATGTCCATCAGGGCCCCTCAGGCCGGGATGGTCCTCTTAGTGGGGACCGAGCGAGCTCGAGGAGGGGGAGGGGGCGCGACCCAACAGCCTTGGGAGGTCTCCCACGTGGCCTACCCGAGGGGGTCGGCTTATGGGTGATCTCCCGCTCATCAGGTGCGGGTGGGGGTCCTTGCTGGGGTCAGGCACATCGTGCCTATCCTCGGCAAGGATCCGAGAGCGCTCCCGCTCCCAGGCGTCGCGCACCCGGGCAGCAGCGATCACTCCCGCATACCCCTCCCGCGCCTTAATGGCAGCCAGCTGCTCGAGTCGTGGCCCCTTCTCGCCACAAAACACAATCCCGCAGTCCTCAGCCATCGCGCCTAGGTGAGCTAGTGAAACCTCTAAAAGAACACAAAACGGGGAACCATGCAAACCCGACGAGCCGGGTTCAGGAGCAACAACTAAAGGGGTAGACGGGGTACCTGAAAACTCGTCACGAGCAGCCACCCGGTGGGAGGCCCGCTCCACCATCGTCGGCTCGGGCCCGGATAGGCCTGTCCAGGAGTCATCAAGACGAACACTATGGAGGGAGGGCGGCGGGGGGGAGGCTGGGGCCCCTGGCCTGGCGTAGCTTGGACGCTGCAGCAGGGGAGGAGGGGTCACCGGTGACGGGCGCCAGCCCTAGCGGGTCCAGAGTGTCCATCGCGAGGAAGTAGTACACCATTCCGGGGGACCGCGGGGACTGGTTGTCACACACCACCAACCCAACACTCCCCGAGATCACAGGCTCCGGGGACAGAGAGGCGACCGGAGGGTCAGGACGAAGAGACGAACCCAGGAGCAGGTTGGAGCTGTATTGCGCGATGTCGAGGCCGAGGGAGACTGGAGGGTCGGGTCGGTAGCAGCGAGGAAGGTCCACAGGGGCTAGCTTGGCCGGAGCGCTATGAGAAAGCGGGCGCCTTCCTGGGAAGAAGGGCCCACCTCCAGAAAGCCCAGCCACCGTAGAGGGGGCTGAGGTGCCCCCAGTGGCTCCCTACGGGGGGAGCGACGGTGGTGGCGACGCGTCGGTGGTGATCGGCGACTCTGGGTCCGACCCCAAGTCACTGCCGTCCAAGTGCTCCTCCCCTGAGCCCCCTCCGCCCGCCCCCGCATCGTCACTGGTAGGGGTGGGGGGAAGGCGGGGAGCTGGCCCCAGGGGCCACCACCTCCTCGTCGAGCTCAACCAAGAGGTTCCGGCCCACGCGGTCAAAGAAGAACCGGGGCAGAGAGACCGGGAACACCGAGGTGTCTAGGTAGAGAAGGCGCAGCCTGATCCCCCATGACCCGTCAGCGAGCCCACGTCAACCTCCGTCAGCCTTCCCACCGCCTGGGACACGAGGGCCACCACCTCCAGAGTCCTAGCCACGAACGGGATCCCGTGGATGCGAACCCAGACCTCCTAGAGGGTGGCCACCGTTTCCTGAGCCGCGGAGGAAGGCTAGATGGCAACCTTCAGCTGGTGGATCGACAGCGTGAAGGAGGAGTCGAGGGCGCACATGCGCAGGATCGCCACCGAAGGAAAGGAGACCACGAACTCAGAGTCCAAGATGCGGCGGACCGGCCACTCATGGCCAGGCAGGACATCGCTGAGCTCCTCCTGGAGCAGACTCTCCGACACCACCACCGAGAGAGGAGGCTCCTGGTCCAGGAGGATCGACACCCTTGCCAGGGTCTCAGGTACCGTCATCGAAACTCCTCCCAGATTGATGTAGTTGAATCCACCATCGACGTCGTGGCCATAGTTCCCCAGCGACTCCCTCTGACGCGGGATGGAGGCCGCCGACATGAGACCGCCCCTAGCAGACGAGGCACCGGGGACGGGGAAGGCAGTCGCTGTCGGACCCGCGGCAGCCGCCGAAGACGGGCCCTTCTTCTTCTTGCTCTTTTTCTTCTTCTTCTTCTTGGGGACAACCGCCTCGCCGGCTCGACCATCGCGGGGGGGGGGGGGGGGGAGGCTCAATCCGCATCGGCTCGACCATCGCGGGCAGGACCGGCGGGGGGGGGGGCTCATGCCACGGCCCAGCATTAGCGCGGCCAGCGCCCTGCCGAGGGGCCGCAGCTCCGTCGCGAACGTGCTGCGCAGCAGCACGCAGACGCACCTCCCGCTCGCGGTCCGCAGCAGAGGGTGTCGGGGGCGATCGTCGGGGGTCCTCCAAGCGATGTCTGGCCCGAGGGAGGGAGTGGAACGACCTACGAGCGGCGGGGGAACGCTGGGGGAGGCGACCGACAAGCAGGGAGCCGCGAGGTCTCGTGCTGCCCTCGCATGGGCAGGGGCCAACGCAAGCGGTCAGGGGAATGGATCCGACACGGGGGAGAGGAGGTGCGGCGCGGGGAGATGGGGCGAGACGCCGGCGGCGGGCTCCTGGGGCGCGGCGCCATTAGAGCGGCCAGGTAGGAGTGACGGGGGACAAAGACGGGGGTGGCGGCGGAGCAGGGGAGGTGTCGGGGAGAGGAGCGTTCGGGGCAACGCGATAGGGTTCTGGAACTACAGCGACGGGCGTCACCACCTGGGCCGTCGTGGACTGTCCAGGAGCCACGTCAGCGAGGAGTCCAGCAGATAGCACATGGCCCCCCTGGGCCGACCGAGCCGAAACACTAGCAGGCCTGATCCCACCAGCGGACTGGCCAGCCCGCCCAGCGAGAGCCCGCCGCAGGCCCCTCCCCACTCCCCCGAGTCCCTGCTGGGGCGCCGCCAGGGCAGCCCGCGCCGAGGACCCTCCCCGCAGGAAGTCTCCCAAGGACGGGAGGGTGAGGGGAGACGGGCACCTTGGCAAGGGCACTCCCCGCTCGCTGTCCGACAGATCTTCGACCACGCGCACCCCGAGCACCGGTGCCGGCAGGTCCTTTGCCGCTCCGGCCACCGCGTCGTCTTCCTCAACATCCCCCCAAGCCAGACCATGGAGGTCAGCGAGCTCCGCCACCCGCTCCGGCGGGAGGGGCCTGGAGGGTGGGGCGGCGACTTCTGGCTCGGCCGCGGCGATGGCGAGGTTGGCATGGGCGAGACGCGACCGCCCACCTTTACCGCGTGCGTCGGGAACATGACGGTGGCTCCCTGGCGGACGAATTCGCCGCGGCGGTGGTCACGGGCGTCCACGACGACGCCGGCCGCGTTGAGGAGGACGAGCCTCCCTTCTGCAGGTCAGAGGAGGAGGGTGGCCGCTGTCCAGCCCGGCCGGCAGCCGTCGAAGACGAAGGAGGACGACGCCTTCCACCGAAGCGGCAGGGGCTCCGGCCCGGGGAGAGGGGTGGCGCCATGGGGAGTGCGAGATGAGGGGGGCGCCCGCCGGTGCACTGGCCACCACGGGCAGAGACCGCCGCCGGCAAGATTCAAAATTTGAATCTCATCTCCGCCGTCGCCCACCGATATATTACCTTCCTGCCCATGTAGAGGGTGATTGGTGTAGTTTGGAAGAGTCGGGTCCTCTCAATCGCCTCAAGTATCTTGGTTTACATGGACTGGAGAATCGTCTTATATTTTAGTATGTTTGTATAGAAAACTGATTGAAATTTTAGCACCAGTATGCATAGGAGTAGTTGGTTAGGACAAATGTTTACAACCCAATTGATTGCAAGGACAAGTGCTAGTCTTGCACCATTTATTATTATTATTATTTCTTCATTTTTTTACTATGAATACCCATTGTGAAATTTCTGAGCCCGCCACTGCCTCCGGCGACCGCATGCACGACCGTCTGGGATCCGACAACTAACGTCGTCGACCACACCATGAGCGACAACAATAATGAACATGGTGCTCCTGCGATGAAGTTTATATGATATTATTCACTTTGTTTGCACTAGTCGTTGCTAGATTTATAGATCTACTAGATGTGTGTGTTTGGTTGTATGTGTTTAGATATGCTATTGTTTGCTTATATAATATTGATTTCTGTAATTAATCTATGCCGAAATGGCTTAATAATATTTCAAAAGTTGTTACGTGCCTGACACATCTGAACAATGGGAAGAAATTTAGAATACGTACAGAGTCATTGTTTGCTAGGTGTGGGTAGGCACGCAGGCTAGTTAGCTGGGCGCGAGGTGGTCCAGCAGCAGGTACACCGTCGCGTCTGATATCCCGCCGGTCTCCTTCCGGTCGGCTCCCTGTGTCGCTGCCGCCGCCACCGCGACTGTCTTCTTCTTGCCATGAACGGCCCCTCCCATCTGCTGCCGCTGCTGCTCGGCATGGCTCGTCGACGGCGTGCCCTGCCTCTTCTTCCCGCGCAGCACGGCTGAGAGCTCGCCGAACCAGACGCTGGCGAGGTCGGACGCGGTCGTCGTTGTCGAAGGCATGGCTATGTCGTCGGTGCTGGCTCGATCCTCGGAAGCAATGAACTGGCAGATGGATTATCTATAATCTGGATGTTGACGTACGGGGTCGCAACTTGCAATGGAACACCTCGGATGATTGTTGGATGAAGTTTGCTATGGCGCCGTGCCGTTTATATACAGTGCGGCAAGGCTGGAAGGTCGGTAGCATCGTAGTAGGAGGATTAACTGGCACTAGATCAGCACGCGCTTCGCCGCGCCGGCTGCCCAGCGTTGTCGCACGGCGCGGTCATTTGCATCATGGTTGTTGGTGGTAGTCAAATTCTTGATTTTGGAACAAGACATAAAAATTTCACATCGTAAAGAATTTTCTTCTCTTTGTCCTCAAATTCATGTAACCTCTCATCTTGATGCAATAAAAAGTTGCTCCAAAGACCATTTCATAAAAAAGGCAAGAGCGAGCTGAATCCAATTTCTCACAACTGAAAAGCAGAAGTGAGATTAGACTGAATGCAGCTTCATGCAGTTGTGATTTCTATGGGAAGACACATGGCTATTGTATTCAGTTTGTGACAACTGAAAATCAAAATTCAGATAACACGTAACATAGATCAGATTTATTGCGTGGGCTAGGTGTAGAGCTCCAGAGGAGGTGCAACATGCTATATTTTTGAATTTAAGGGGGAAATAACATTAAGATATTTAAGCAAACACTTCCAATAGCGTCAGATAGACTTTTAAAGGTTTCTCGACGCGTTCTCGATAGCACGGGTATGTTCTTTATCTTACAACGGAGCAGTTCTTTTGCTTGAGGTATCCCACACGATCCATTGTACTAAACAAAATATCAAGCGTAACACAACAAAGCACCTGCCATGGAGAAGTACCTTATGGGGCACTCGAGGGATATTCTTAATGGTCCTTCAAATACATCTGAATCTTCATGAAATTAAAGAGTTATCACAACGAAAACTCCCAATCATACACAAAAAATCTCCAACAGGGGGACCACCAACACCATCAAATCCACCATGACATGCTCATCCGTCGAGTCCATCGCGAACTGCTCTTGGCAATCCATACAAACAAACCCCACTCAAGATTTTTGGTGGACCAATTCAAGTAATTTCCAAAGCAAGATAGATGAACAGCTGAATTCCTTACTACTACTGTAGAGAAAGACAAATGGGAAGAACGTTCAGTTAAGTAATATTGCTGGGCAAGTAAGTAAAGACAGAACAAAAGATGGTAATACTAAAAAATATGATCTAATGATCAAAATAATCAAAGAAGTTCCAGATGCATTGTGAATTATGTCTATCCACAAACAATTGTTCGAATCTTCTTCACAAATAAACATTAGACATGCATTGTGTGGAAAACTATCGTTCCAGATAGCATTTACTTCAGTAATTTCGTATCGCATCCATCAAAAAGATTTTAGATATTCTACTGTATAGTTCTTACCATATAGAAATGATATTTACATCTACGTCCCTTCCCTGAAATAAATGTATGGTTGAAGTCTCAGCTGACAGAGACCTAAAATTACACCAGAGCAATGCAATGTGATTGAATTCCTATTGCACCTGGAGACACCAAATATGCCTATAAGTTCAAGAGCCTTAGCATAATAAGTTAATGCTAATGAATGAGAAATTTTGTTTGCCTAGTCCACTTCTATTTTCCATGACACGAGTATTAGGCTACAAATTTAGGGCAGCGTAGTCAACCATAAGCATTTGAATTTGCAAGTTCTCTAAATAATTTGTTTCGACCCAGAAAACGATACCGCCAATGTAAAATGTACACCATAAATCTTATAACAAAAACTTGAATTGCCAGACAAATTTTTAGGCATCAGCCGAAAGCATATGTTGGCACATTCATTGCATCCTTCTGTATTTCACTTTCACCATGGAATTAGGCTGTCATACATGGAAGTTTACCTAAAATTTTACTGCAAAATATTCCGTACCAAAAATGTGGGCAGAAGAAAATGATTATTTATTTAATACCTGTAAAAACAGAAGTAGCATACTAACGAAATTGCCATTTAAATTTTTCCCAAGTTAATACCATTACTTCTAAATTACTTCTCATTTTAGATCTGCATGTTTTCGCCGTACAAATTACACAGAACCAATATTCAGATTCGTGAGAAACATGCTCCCAGAAGAGGTTATACAAATACACAAAGCAATTAGTATGTAAATTATTGTTATAGTGAACACCTTCTACAGTGAAAATTTGTTGTTTCTACCCATCTCATACAGATGAGAAAAGGGTCATGTTCTTCACTATGTCTGACCCAATGTAACCGTGCACTTGTAAAATTTCCAATCATGTTTTTAGGCTACTCAGATCAAGATCATAAGTCATACATTATGTTTTTGGATCTGTTCTCATAATTTGTTTTGGATCTAGAAACCATCACACAAATTTAACACATGGTAAACTTATCAGAAAAAAAATCAAGAGAGAAGTGGATTACGCGCGGTCGAGCGAGTACTGACCCACACCAATGCAACAGGAAAGCTTCGTCAGTCGTCGGTGGTGTAGATTCCATATTTCAGACTTGTCATTCTACGCGTGCAATTGAAAGCAAGAAGTCTGAAAGAAAAACATGCCAGTTGAACTACTATGGACAAATCTTAAAGAAGTTACATGCATGAAAGAAGAGAATGAGCAGCAGCGTCAGTTTGGCATGTAAGGAAAGATAGCTTAATTCTTCTTCTATGCTTCATTAAGATGGTGAAAAGGCAAAACCACATATGCATAGAGGCTGGAAAATATACGGAAGAGATCTGGAGGGGAGTATGTTGCTTAAGGAAAATTGTTCTTGGGCAAACTCTTCACGGGTATGAAAGAAGGGAAAGATGACCAGACCGAGGGGATGGAGGCAAGGTGGGAAATAATGTGTCACCTGGCCATTGGAGTCCCCGCGTTGGTGGCTGCTGGAATAGCCGCCTCACTCGCACACAACATGCTCGTCACCTTGTATTTGTCGGGAAGCTCTTCTGACGGTCCTTCGCCAGGTTGGAGCGCAGCAACATCATCCCTGCACCCTGCATCGGCAAGTAATTGCACGCATCCATCAGAAGAGAGAAAAAATAGAATGGCAGAAGACACCCATCAGAGAAGAAAGGCAGATTCGGCGTATGCCTAACCTATCTTGGCAGGCGAAGGAGACAGCGAAGTAGGGCACCTTGCCCTATCCAATCGACGACGGTGTGGCCTTTTTAGTCGCTGTCGAGCGTCGGCGTCATGCCGCTGTACCCTGTTGAACGGTGTCTATGCTTTTGTACACGGAACGCCGCAAGCAGATGACCGCGGCGGCAGTAGTCAGCGATGGGTGGGGGAGGAAGAGAGAGGAGAAAAGGAGGAAACGTGACCTACTGCTCCATCTTGTGCCTATGTCGTGGGCCCTTCGCGCACCGAAGGAAGGTATCCAGGAGCATGGATCCATGGCGGACATAGGGCATGGTAGGCGCCTAGCGTTGCGAGAACTCGGTCGGTGAGGATTTCTGGGCGCTTCTCCGGAGTTCGGTCAAACCATCAAAGCGGTGTGCGAATGAAGAAAGGAGAGGAGGAGCACGATAAATATGGACTCCTCCAGGCACGGCGCACCCACCAAAACCACAACGCCAATGACAGATCGGGCCCGAAATAGAGGGCCACCCATCAGACTAAAAAAACAAACGCTCACGCACACACATTGCACACCATGGACGACAGCGAGAGGTAAGACAGCAGCGCAATGACACGTTCACAGGCAGAGAAGATCGCACGGCGCACCGCAAGACGCCTGAGAGGCCGTCCTTCTGCTCACGCTTAAGTAATTAGTTAATTCCAGTTGGTGTGGAGGGTGTCGGGCCCCACACGCCAATGATACCGTAGGCGTGCCGTCTGCCGTGCCGTGCCCACGGTTTCGCTGCAGCTTCCGTCGGGTCGATCGGATGTGAGGTCTGGACCACGCGTATATCGGGTCGCAGTCGGAGGCACCACCCTGATCCTGAGCGAAACCGGCGGGCGCGTCCGGGCACCCAGGACAAAGATGGAGCGATCAGCTGTATATGACTAGTTACATGACCAATTACATACCGTACGTGTGTGTGCGACTGCAATACTTGTTCACTTGTTCTCTCTTTCTCTCTCACTGTCTCTAGAAGGCAGAAGCTGCCGCGTCCATTCACATCAGGGTGGCTTATCCTATCGCGTACATACGTGCCACGCACGTGGCACTAACGCGGCCTACCGCCATGCTACCTCCACGTGACCACGTCTATGTCGGTGAGATAGAGGATATGGTTCCATGTTCCTACCACACGGTAGGAAAGCAGTCGCCATGCCGATAACCTCTGTAAGAATCCGTCTGTTGTTTGCTTAAGTTTATGAAGGATTTCATCTGAATTGTTTTTCATAATCAATATTACGATATATTTATAGTGCTAGTGAATTGTATATGGTAGAGATACATATATAATCTGCCCTTCAGCGATTACAAAATAATAAAGTCTTTTGTACATTGAGTTTGGCAGCGTGGCCTTTCACTCCAGCTGCTGCTCACTTTTGCTAGTACACAGTATTGGTGTTCTCTCTTTTGACGAATTTGTTTTCGGAACTTGTAACATGTGCTCGTAGCATGGACCGGTGGATTTTTTTTCAACTTCATTTGTCGGGTCTATTCATTCGACCGTATTAAAAATCAGATCTCTTGACTGAAAGGCCCCACTTGTCTCTACAGCGGGCACCATTGCATGGGCCGGACAGGAGTTCGCGAACATGATGCCAACTGGGCGGCCCACCAGACCGAGTTACAGTACGTAGTAGTAATTTCTAAGAATATAGAAATAGTGTTTCTTAAAAAATATGATATTCTCTCGGGTTCATATTAATGGCTCAACTTTGTCTAGATACGAATTATGAATGCATCTAATTTAAATACTTAGTTAGATACATACGAATTTAGATAAAGTTAAGATCATTAATATGAATCTGAGGGAGTAGTAGAAATCTAACTATAAATTCATCTATGGAGAATGTGTATGTTTACCTAGACAATGCCATGTATAATTTTTCCTTGGCACTAAGTTTCTTTTATTTTTGAAACATGTATTTTTTGGAAATATATTCATCAAACCCATTAATGTCTAGTTCTTTTTGGGGCTTCTCGAGAAGCTGTCCTCCCCCTAGCTTTCTGGGAAGCCGTTAAAAAAATTTGTGAGGCTTCCACACTAGTTAAGGGTTAACTATTCTGCAAGCTTCACAAAAATTTGGGACTGGCTTCCATAGGAAGTTGGGTGAGGATCTTCTCGGACAAGCCGCTAAAAGAACTAAGCCTAAGAGTGTTCCATATTCTACTAGCAACATGATAATTAAACTCCATCGACCCATGTATTGAAAATGATTTCTCAGCATTACAAAAATTATGTCATAACGAATCATATAGGATAGGTGAACAATAACTACCATATAAAATGTTCCATATTACATGTCACTTTTAGATTATGAATTTTTTATAAATATATATGAAACACTAAAAATGAACGTGAAAAATAAAATGAAAGAAAAGGGGAAATAAAATACAAAAAGGAAATAAAATATAACAGACATGCTTTATGCGGCTGCGCTGTTAGGGATAGGGTGTCAAGTGGATCCCACCAAAATTCCACCTTTAGTTCATTTGCTAAAATCTAGTTTAAATTTTGAGTAAAAATTTACACTAGATTTTGGCAATTAAATTAAAAGTGGGATTTTGGTAGAATCCCACTTGACGCCCTAGTTAGGGAGGGCTTGTGTGGTGGTTCCTTAGCTCCCATAGAGATTGGGATCTAGTTACTTGGGAACAAGTAACCGACTAGAAAAAAAAAGTACAACACTAATCTGAAAAGAATAAAGGAAATAATCCATCGGATGAGAGAAAAAATAAGCTCTAGATTGATCACTGATCACTGAAAGGGGAAACATTAGCGCTAACCGCAATATGTTGAGTTTGTCTCAAATATGTGCATGTGCTAGAGATCCATGTTCTTCTAGAGAAGTTATGAACTTAAACAGAAATGTCGGTGAAGTAAGTGGATTAGTGTTCGTAGAAGATCAAGGGGGCTTCGATTGGAGGATCTGAGAATAAAGCAATATGTCTGCGTGTAGTGTGAGTTGGTAGAAACAAGTATTTCCAATAAGAAACACTTGCTCAAGTGGAGTTGAAACCCGCCAACTCCCCTTTCTAGAAAGGGCTAACCAGGGTGAAGAATTCTTCAATGGAGCTTCTTTCGCAGTTGTAAATGCTTTCGGCGTATCTTCTAGTAAGATATTAAGTTTCACCAGTAGAAAAACGACCTTTCGTTTTCTGCTGCTCCAGTCTCTAGTCCCGGCCTGTCTGAAACCGGGACTAGTGTTAGCACTAGTCTCGGTCTGTGAACTTTGCAACGGCTAGATGGCGCCACACGACTAGTCCCAGTCCGTGGGCAACCTCTAGTCCCGGTTGATAACACAAGGTAGGACTAGAGCACATGTGGAACCCATGGCTATATTTAGTCTGGGTTTTTGTTACCACCCGGAACTAGAGATCAACCTCTAGTCTGGATTCTTTTTACCACCCGGAACAATATATTACCACTATATATCCCTCTTCGACCCAGCACAAAAGCATGGTCATTTCCTTCAAGGAACAGCTCAAGTTCATCCTCATTTTTTGTCCAATTTGGTGGCAACTTTCAATCCAAGCTTTGTCAAGATTTGGTGGCATCATCTATCAATCCAAGCTTCTAAAATGGTTAACAACTTCAATCTTTCATCTCTTATTGTTATAGTTTAGCTCAATGTTCTAGAACTAGAATGAGGGATTTCATGCTTAGAAGTGTAGAGGGAATTTTAGATGTGTAATTTTAAGCATAGTTTGATTATACAAAAAGCTACTAAAAGTTGAGATGTGCATTTTAAGAGTTTTGGATCTCATAATTGAATAAGGTTTTCACTGCTAGAGCAATAATTAAATAGTCAATATTTTTATATTAACAGTTTTGTCCAATTCAAAAATTAGTGCATGATTTTAATATGATAGAAAATCTTAATTCAAAAATTAGTGCATGTAAAAGTAATTGTAGTAAAAATGATCCAAATTTTTTATATGATAGAAAATTTTAATTATACTACAGATGAGCCGAGAATGGATGTACGACGCTCCCCGAATGTCTGACGCGTTCATTAAAGGCGTGCATTCTTTCCTCGATTTGGCTGAG
Source organism: Avena atlantica (assembly GCA_910589765.1). Taxonomy (NCBI): domain Eukaryota; kingdom Viridiplantae; phylum Streptophyta; class Magnoliopsida; order Poales; family Poaceae; genus Avena; species Avena atlantica. Next base: position 175,764,506 of record OU342737.1, read on the forward strand.
AAAAACAAGCGGAATGGTTTTATGTGTTGTCCGTGTCGTGTCTGTCGGAATGAGAAGGATTACTCTTCATCCAAAATCATTCACATCCAACTGATTCAATCAGGTTTCATGTCCGGCTATATTTGTTGGACAAAGCATGGAGAAAGCGGGGTTATGATGAAAGACAACAAAGAAGAAGAGAACGATGACAACTATCCAATATTTTCTGAATACGGTGGTACTGCACTAGAAGACAATAAACAATAATAAGGTGAAGAATGGGAATTAGATGAGACTGCTGATGATCTTCGTCAGGACATTTTTTATGCACAGAGCGAATGCGAAAATGAAAACGAGAAGAAGAAGTTGGAGCGCATGTTAAAGGATCACACAAAATTGTTATACCCAAATTGCGAAGATGGCAACACAAAGCTCGGTACCATACTGGAATTACTGTAATGGAAAGTAGAGAATGGTTTATCTGACAAGGGATTTGATAAGCTACTGAAAATTTGGAAGAAGAAGCTTCCAAAGGATAATGAATTGCCTGTCAGTATATACGAGGCAAAGAAGGTCGTCTGCCCTCTAGGACTAGAGGTGCAGAAGATACATGCATGCATTAATGACTGCATACTATATCGCGGTAAGGAGTACGAGAATTTGGATGCATGCCTGGTATTCGGCGCATTGTGTTATAAGATCAGACGAGATGACCCTGGTGATGTTGAGGGCAAGCAGCGCCCAGGAAGAGGGTTCCTGCAAAGGTTATGTGGTATGCTCCTATAATACCACAGTTGAAACATTTTTTTAGAAACAAAGAGCATGCCAAGTTATTGCGATGGCACAAAGAAGAGCGCATGAAAGACTCGATGTTGAGACACCCCGCTGATGGGTCGCAATGGAGAAAAATCGATAGAGAGTACCCGAGCTTTGCAGATGACGCAAGGAACTTAAGGTTTGGTCTAAGTATAGATGGCATGAATCCTTTTGGAGAGCAGAGCTACAGTCATAGCACCTGGCCTGTAACTCTATGTATATATAACCTGCCTCCTTGGTTGTGCATGAAGCGGAAGTTCATTATGATGCCAGTGCTCATCCAAGGCCCGAAGCAACTCGGCAATGACATTGATGTCTATCTAAGGCCATTAGTTGAAGAACTACTATAGTTGTGGCGCGACGAAGGTGTTCGTATGTGGGATGAGCACAAACAGAAGCCATTTTACCTACAGGCGTTGTTGTTCGTAACCATCAATGATTGGCATGCTCTTAGTAACCTTTCAGGACAGTCAAACAAGGCATACAATGCTTGCACGCATTGTTTAGATGATACTGAAAGCATATATTTGGATAAAGGCAAGAAGAATGTGTACCTGGGGAATCGTCGATTTCTTTCGGCCAGGCATCCCGCAAGAAAGAAAGACAAGCATTTCAATGGTGAGGCATATCACCAGAAGAATCCTATCTGCCGTAATGGTGATGATATATTTGGTATGTTCAAGGATATAGAAGTAATCTTTGAAAAGGGCCCTGGCGGTCAATCTGTTCCAAATAACGCTGACGGGCATGTGCCCATGTGGAAGAAGAAATCTATATTTTGGGAGCTACCCTATTGGAAAGTTCTAGACGTCCGCTCTGCAATCAACGTGATGCAAGTGACGAAGAATCTTTGCGTGAACCTACTAGGCTTTATGGGCGTGTATGGAAAGACAAAAGATACGCCAGAAGCACGGCAGGACCAGCAAGATATGAAAGACCGAGACGACGTGCATCCAATAAAGACAGATAAAGGACGTCTAAGTGCTGCCGGCTATGCTCTTACCAAAGAAGAGAAGAATTTTTTTTGAAGTCCTAAGAAGTATGAAGGTCCCCTCTGGATTCTCGTCGAATATAAAGGGAATAATAAATATGGCAGAGAAAAAATTTCAGAACCTAAAGTCTCATGACTACCACGTGCTTATGACACAATTGCTTTCGGTTGCATTGAGGGGAAATTCTACCGGAAAATGTTCGACTGCCCATTGTGAAGCTATGTGCATTCCTCAATGCTATTTCTCAGAAGGTAGTCGATCCAGAAATTCTACCGAGGTTACAAAATGATGTGGTCCAGTGTCTCGTAAGTTTTGAGCTGGTGTTCCCACCATCCTTCTTCAATATTATGACGCATCTGCTGGTACACCTAGTTGACGATATTACCATTTTGGGTCCTGTATTTCTACATAATATGTTCCCCTTTGAGAGGTTCATGGGAGTCTTGAAGAAATATGTCCATAACCGTGCTAGGCCAGAAGGAAGCATCTCGAAGGGCTATAGAACAGAGAAGGTCATTGAGTTTTGTGTTGAATTTATTCCTGACATTAAGTCGATTGGTGTTCCTGAATCACGGCATGAGGGGAGACTGAGTGGAAAAGGCACACTAGGAAGGAAATCAATAATATGTAGGGACGAACATTCTTTCACTCAATCATACTACACGGTTCTGCATAATTCCACCTTGGCAGCTCCGTATATAAAGGAACACAAGAATATTGTACGCTCAAACAACCCGGGAAAGCATGACTCCTTGATTAGATATGAACACATGATGACTTTTGACGGTTGGTTGCAAACACATCTCATGAATAACAACACTATTTGTGATGAGTTGTACTTGTTGGCCAGCTCACCATCTTCGACTATATGGACTTTCCAAGGGTACGAGATAAATGGGAGTACATTTTACGCGATCGCCCAAGATAAAAATAACACCAACCAAAACAATGGTGTCCGCTTTGATGCAACAAACGACAATGGGTCAAAGGACACATATTATGGTTACATAGAGGAGATATGGGAACTTGACTATGGACCTGCTTTGAAGGTCCCTTTTTTCGGTGCAAATAGGTCAAGCTAATAGGAGGCAGGGTTGAGGTAGACAAAAAATACGGAATGACAACAGTGGATCTCAACAATATTGCGTATATGAACGAACCATTCGTCCTAGCCAACGATGTGTCTCAGGTTTTCTATGTGAAGGACATGTCTACCAAACCAAGAAAAATAAAATATAAGGAAACGAATACATCATCAAATGATGGGTCAAAGCACCACATAGTTCTTTTAGGGAAAAGAAACATCGTAGGAGTGGAGGACAAGATAGAGATGTTAGAAGATTATGACAAGTTTCATGAAATTCTGCCGTTTGTAGTGAAGGATGGCCCAAGAATCAAGTTACTTGATGAAGATGCTCCATGGTTAAGGCCACGGTCATAAGCAAGTCATATGATGTATTCTGAATTTTGCCTTCGCCCGTCTTTTAGATGCAATCAATATGTACATATGTATATCATTTTGTGAAGCTTTTACCAAGTTTGTTATTTTTTCTGTTTTATAAAAATAATTATACTAACTTTCCCTCTTACTGAATCTTTTAGTCCCGGTTGTAGCCACTAACCGGGACTAAAGATATTTCCCGCCATTTTTCACCGCTTCCCGCCATGTTTTCCCGCCCTTTTCTTCCGATCGAAGGTTTTAGTCCCAGTTGTAGCCACTAACCGGGACTAAAGATATTTCCCGCCATGTCCCACCAATTTCCGCCATGTTTTCCCGCCCTTTTCCTCTATATCTAGGACGATCGCGACATCGCTATCCACACATCCACAACTTGCTCTCTCACAACGATGGACAGCGCCTACTGAGCCATTATGACCCTCGAGGAGACCGAGGCGCTGTGCCAGGCTACCGGCCGCCCGCCGGCTGGATGCTGAGCACTGGAGGGGTTCATGTCCCTCTTGTCCCTCCTGTCCCTCAAGGTTCCGCCAGGCGGCCATCACGAACCAATTCTACCACGAGCTCATGCCGGAGCAGCGGATGGATCCCCAGTGGGATCCCGGCAACTATGACACCTAGAATGCCTTTTTTGCTAACCGGCGAGAAAGAGAGCTCTCCAGGTACGAGGGTGACGGCCCTCCCCCGGTGAACCACAACGAAGCCGGCCGCCGCCTGTGGTGGGCGAACCGGACTATCATCGGCGTGATGCGCTACATCGCCGGGGGAGACCATCCTCGCCCGCGGTGCGCACAAGACCACCCGCCACAGAGCCACAAGAAGTCCCCTCCCCCACCCGGTGGTAGCGACATCGTCTTCCAGGAGACCCCTCCCCTGCCCGCCGTGAATCCGAGGCCGGAGTGGCAGGTGCCCCCGGTATATGCCATGGCTGGGCTGAGGATCCCCGGAGTGGCAGGTGACGATGACGAAGAAGACCCTGAAGCTGCGTAATATAGGACTAGGCATGATTATGACTAAAGGGGCGGCTTTAGTCCTGAGTGTTAGCTAGTCCTGATTTTTAATATTAATAAATGTATTGAGTGTTAGTCCCAGTTTGTGGCTGGACCGGGACTAAAGGGGGCCTTTAGTCCCGATTCTGTAGTCTACGTTTTTAAATATTAATAAATGTTTCAAGTGTTAGTCTTGTTTTGTGGTTGGAGCGGGTCTAAAGGGAGCCTTTAGTTCCGATTCGTATTACGACTTTACCAAACTATGAAGATGTTGTCCCGATTAGTACTTACCATGAAGATCTGATCTCCAAACACGTGTGGTCACATATTAGAGAGTGCCTCTATGACCAGTTTCTTGGAGATGCCGGAGGACTAGGCTCCAGCGGCATCTCCCTGAAACTGGCCATAGTGGTGTCCCTGCTCTCGAAGACCATCTTGCAGCTTGTAACTTCTCTAACTAGATCAATACGCCTGAGAGCTAACCTAATCTCACATATTAGGGAGTGCTTCTATGACCAGTTTCTTGAAGATGCCGGAGGACTGGGCTCCGGCGGCATCTCGCTGAAATTGGCCGTAGTGGTGTCCCTGATCTTGAAGACCATTTTGGAGATGTCTCAAACTGGCTGGAGGTCTGGACTCACAATAATGCATATTTATAGTACAAGTAGCTCATCATAATATCGACACTTACGATATAATGTCGACACTCACCCCTATTATTAGTGCTGACTCATGTTTTTTCCCGGTTGGTGTCTCCAACCGGGTATAAAGGTTCAACTTTAATCCCGGTTGGCGACACCATCCGGGACAAGGTAAAATCCGCACGACATAATGTCGACACTCGCCCCTATCATTAGTGTTGCCTGCCCTAGCCTGCCTGCCTTAGTCCTGCCTGCCCTAGCCTGCCGCAAGCTTTAGTCCCGGTCCATATTTAGTATGCTAATAGATTTATATTATAGATCTTTTTTTTCTGCAAATTTTGATATATGATACATATTTTTCATCATTACATAATAAAAGATATTGAAATAACAATATTAATAAATTCAAACTCTAGTATACAAAAGATATTTTTTAATTCAACAAAATATTAGTTTTATAACAGAATATGCTAATAGAATTACATTATAGATCTTTTTTTCCTGCAAAATTTGATATATAATACATAGTTTTCATCATCACAGAACAAAAGATATAGAAATAATAAAATTAACAAAAATTAATCTCTAGTCCCGGCTCGTGGCTAGGGCCGGGACTAGAGGCCCCCCCTCTAGTCCCGGCTGGAGGCTGGAACCGGGACTAGAGGTGGTGGGTATAAATACCCACCGCCCTCCTCCCGCCCTGAGCAACGAGCTAGGACGTTCTTTCTTCTCCAAAACTGCATACGACGCTGCCAGGCCGCCGCCCGCGCCCCGCCGCGCGCCGTCCCTGCCCCGCCCCGCGTCGTCCCCTCGCTCGTCCCCACGCGCCCTGCCCTGTCGTGCCCGGCCCGCGGAGTCGCCTTCGCGCCCCTCGCGCCCGGCTCCGCATTGCCCCTCGCGCGCCCGTCCCGCGCCGCCCCTCTAGTGTTTTTTTCTCTTTTTTCAATATAGTGTATTTTTTCAGTATATAGTGTATATTGTTTAGTATTTAGGATATTAGTTAGTATTTAGTGTATAGTGTATTTTCCCTAACTAGTGTATTTTTTCAATATATAGTGTATATTGTTTACTATTTAGGATATTAGTTAGTATTTAGTGTATAGTGTATTTTTTCCTAAATAGTGTATATTGTTTAGTATTTAGAATATTAGTTAGTATTTAGTGTATAGTGTATTTTTTTCCTAAATAGTGTATTTTTTCAATATATAGTGTATATTGTTTAGTATTTTTCCTAATGAGGTCGAACTTCTACCAACTCAAATGCGAAGAATGCATGAGTGGTATGTTTCAGTCTCAACATGCAATGAAGAAGATCGATTATCAGCGCTGCTTGTGAGAATTACAAGTGAGCATTTTAATGGTGAAGACCAGTTGCAAATTTATTTTGAGGAATTCTATATGTTATTCAAATAAGATGCCCTTGACTTGAGTCTCCTCGCAACCTATTGTCTATAAGTGGTTCATTTATTTCTATGATAAAGTCTTTAACTCAGCTCTTTCATTGCATGTAATTATCTTTACTATATGCTATTATGCAGAATGAAGAGCGATGAATGTGACCGGAAGAAAATCTTTAACACTGGGTTCATCGACCCACACCGGTTTAATCAAGCATTGCTAAAGGAATACCCCAAGGACACAGAGCGTAACTTTCTAAGGGTCTTACTGAGGCAACATTACAAACGAAGAATATTGTTTCCCTACAACTACAGGTAAAAGTTTTACTGCCTTGTACAGATCACTTGATTCTGCTAAGTGTAATTGATGAGTTATTGACGTATATAAACGTGCGCAGCTATCACTGGATTCTGCTAACCATTGAAGTTGATGCTGGAAGAGTTGAAATCAAGGACTCGCTAATGAGAGACAAATCGGAGTACGCATTCATTAAAGATGCGCTCCAGAGGTAATTTCAGTCATTATCATACTATATCGGTCTCTTTCGTTCATATATATCCTAAGATATCAAGTAACTAATAACTCATTTATTCTTTTTCTTGTCGAGCAGGGTTTGGAAAGCTTTCACCAATGCTACAGTTGGTGAATTTAAAGACGAGCTTAGTTTTCATCGGATCAATGTAAGTAGTACGAGATAGATCCACACATCTCTTCAATTCTAGTTTCAATATCATTATGTCATGCTTGATTATTATTTGATTGAATTCTATTCTCGTAAAGTGCGAGAGGCAGCCACCAGGTACTAATCTATATGGATATTTCATGTGCGAGTACATTTGCTCCGAGGTCAGTGAGCGAGACGGAGGGACATTTTTAGAAGTACGTGAACAATATATTCACAATTTTTGTTGAGTGTTATTCATAATATTTATTATGACTATTGACGATATTCATATTGACCTCCTTCTTTCATATATAGTTGGAAAGATTGCGGGAGAATCTCGAACCAAAAAAGCGTCTCGTAGCAATTCAAGAGGAATTGACAGGATTTCTTGTTGACCATGTCATAAACCCAGAAGTAAAATACCATACCTCCGGCTACTAGTGATTTAATGAACTTGTAACCGAATAGACGGGTTGTGATCTCCATTTAATCAAATTATATATATATATATATATATATATATATATATATGTAATGTAGAATTATATCTATATAATCATGATGATGTTATGTGTAATGGGATTTTTTGTTGCATGTCACTTTACGCCAAGTGCAACCCTCCTCTACCTATCCTCCTACCGTTGCAGAACCCCGCATTCGGCAACCGCCGCAGAAATCGGCCCAAAATTATGCCGCGTCAGAAACCCCCATCGGCTGTCGCGGCAGCCGAATTGGTAAAATGCTGTCGCGGCAGAAAATAACTAGTCCCGGTTCGTATTACGAACCGGGACTAAAGATCCCCCCCCCCCGCGCGCACGCGTACTACTACGCTGCCACGTACTGAGCCTCTAGTCCCGGCCCGTAATTGACCCGGGACTAGAGGCTGGGACCTCTAGTCCCGTTTCCATAGTCCCGGCTGCGTATCCGGGACTATAGATCCCCTAGGACCGGGACTAATTGTAGGGGTTCGTAGCATGGAAAACGAAAATTTTCTATCGCATACAAACAAACAAGCCAAGATCTATCTACTAGATTGTAGCAACGAGTCGATGGTATAACTTACCCTCGAAGATTCCAAAGCGTTTAACGAGAGCGGATTCTCGTGGGTGATGTAGTCGTACTCTTTCCGATCTCAAGATCGTGTAGACGATCCTTCCGGCGCCACGTTCCGGCAGCGCTTCCGCAGTCGGTCACACGTTCGGTACTCGACGAAGACCTTCCTCTCCCTTGTTCCAGCAGGCAGCGGAGGTTGTAGCACTCTCCTCGCGATTCCGGCAGCACAACGGCGTGGTACCGGAAGTAGAGGGGAAATCCCGCAGGGCTTCGCCTTAAGCCGGTGCGAGTATGGTGGAGCTTATGAGAGAGGCTATTAGTGGTCTAGTAATTAGACACACCAATTAGAAGGCTCTAAACCAATTAGAAGGCTCTAAACCGTTGGCTAAAGCAATTAGAAGCTCTAAACCAAAACGGCTCTAAACCGGAGATCTAGAGGTGAAAGTTGTGTGTCTAGGAGGGGAGCCCTGCCCCTCCTTATATAGGTGGGAGGAGGGCTGGCGCGCCAGGGGAGGGGAGTCCCTCACCAAGTCGGCCTAGGGCTGGCCGCCGGCTTGGAGGAGTGGGACTCCTCCTCCAAGTTGGTTCCAACTCCTCTTGCTTGTTTCCCACAGTTTCTTGTTTTGGCAGTTTGACTTTCAAACTGGACATTTGACTTTTCTGTTTTGGGATTCAATTTAATCCTTTATTTGGGACAGCAAGAACACTTAGTACATGATGCAATCATTCCAATATGTAATGACACATTCATGTACCCCTCCCCCCCGGAGTGCCGGACAATCCGGAACCTTCTAGAACATTCCCGATGAAATCACCGGAATCATTCCCGAACTCCGAAACGGGACTTTCCTTATATGAATCTTATTCTCCGGACCATTCCGGATCACCTCGTGATATCCCGGATCCCATCCGAGACTCCGAACAACATTCGGTCTCTTTCTCATAATACCATAACTACTCAAACAACGTCGAATCCTTAAGTGTGTCTCCCTACGGTTCGTGAATTATGCGGACATGATCGAGACACTTCTCCGAACAATAACCAATAGAGGAATCTGGAAATTCATATGGCTCCCACATATTTCTACGATTACTTTGCGATCGAATGAACCACTTACATACGATACCAATTTCCCTTTGTCTCACGATATGTTACTTATCCGAGGTTATGATCGTCGGTATCTCTGCATACCTAGTACAACCTCGTTACTGACAAGTACTCTTTTCTCGTTCCCGTGATATGTGATCCCTTGTGACCAAGTCACATGCTTGCAAGCTAATTGGATGACATTCCACCGAGAGGGCCCAGAGTATATCTATCCGTCATGTGGATGGACAAATCCCACTCTTGATCCATGTGTCTCAACCAATACTTTCCGAACACTCAATGCCACTTTTATAACCACCCAGTTACGGTGTGGTGTTTGATGTCATCAAAGCATCCATCCGGTAAAGGTGATATGCATGATCTCATGGTCGAAGGAATTAGGTTACTATGTATCAGAAAGCATATAGCAATTGAACTAATGAAATGACTTGATCTTTATGCTACGCTTATCTATAGGAGTATGTCCACCATATCATTCTCCTAACGATATGATCTTGTTGTTGATAACATCTCAATGTTCATGATAGGGAAACCACAATCATTAATCAACCAACAAGCTAGTGAAGTATAGAGGCTATACTAGGGACTTCAAATTAAGTTTACAAATCACACAAGTATCAATGTTTCCTTGTTAATACTATTATAGCATGAATGTAAACATTTATCATAAACACAAAGATATAATAATAACCACATTTATTATTGCCTCTAGGGCATATCTCCAACAGTCTCCCACTTGCACTAGAGTCATCTAATCTAGATTACATGGTAATATACCGAACACCCATGGCAGTTTGGTGTTGGTCATGTTTTGCCCTCGGGAGAGGTTTAGTCAACGGATCCGCCACATTCAGATCTGTGTGTACTTTGCAAATCTTTATATCCCCATCCTGGATATGTTCTCGAATAGCGTGAAAACGCAGCTTGATATGCTTCAGCTTCTTGTGTGACCTTGGTTCTTGCGCATTGGCTATGGCGCCCATGTTATCACAGTAGATAGACATTGGGTCCAGCGCACTAGGAACCACACCCAGCTCTGTAATGAACTCTTTCATCCATATCGCTTCTTGTGAAGCCTCCGAAGCAGCCATGTATTCCGATTCAGTTGAAGATCTCGCCACAACGCTTTGCTTTGCACACCTCCAGCTAACTGCTGCACCATTCAAAATAAATACGTATCCGGATTGCGATTTAGAATCATCCGGATCAGTGTTCCAACTAGCATCGGTGTAACCATTAACAACGAGCTGTTCATCACCTCCATAAGAAAGAACCATATCCTTAGTTCTTCTCAAGTACTTAAGGATGTTTTTGACCGATGTCCAATGATCCACTCCTGGATCACTTTGATATCTGCTAGTTAAACTAACAGCATATGCAATGTCGGGTCTAGTACATAGCATGGCATACATTAGAGATCCTATGGCTGAGGCATAGGGAGTCTTACTCATCCTTTCTCTATCTTCTGCCGATGTCGGACTTTGAGTTTTACTCAAGGTCGTATTGGGCAACATGGGCAAGAACCCTTTCTTGCTTTCTTCCATTCCAAATCTCTTTAGAACTTTGTCCAAATATGTACTCTGTGACAATGATATTTGGCGTTTCGATCTATCTCTATAAATCTTTATGCCTAATATGTAAGCTGCTTCGCCAAGATCCTTCATTGAAAAACTATTATTCAAATATTCCTTGACACTATTAAGAAGGTCTACATCATTCCCAATCAATAATATGTCATCCACATATAGTATTAAGAATGCTACAGAGCTCCCACTCACTTTCTTGTAAATACAAGCTTCTCCATAAGTTTGTATAAAACCAAAACTTTTGATTACCTTATCAAAACGTTGATTCCAACTTCGGGATGCTTGCTTCAATCCATAGATGGACCGTTGAAGTTTGCATACCTTGTTAGCATCTTTAGGATCGACAAAACCTTTGGGTTGCATCATATACAACTCTTCATCAATGTCTCCATTGAGGAATGCTGTTTTGACATCCATCTGCCATATCTCATAATCATAATATGCAGCGATTGCTAACATAATCCTCACAGACTTTAGCTTTGCTACCGGTGAGAAAGTCTCATCGTAGTCAACTCCTTGAATTTGTCGAAACCCTTTTGCGACAAGTCGAGCTTTATAGACAGTAACATTACCATCAGCATCTGTTTTCTTCTTGAAAATCCATTTGTTCTCGACAGCCTTTCGGCCATCCGGTAAGTCCACCAAAGTCCATACTTGGTTTTCGTACATGGATCCAATCTCGGATTTCATGGCTTCTTGCCATTTATTGGAATCTGGGCTCATCATCGCTTCCTCATATGTCTCGGGGTCATCGGTGTTGTCCACCACCATGACATTCATAACGGAATCATACCAATCTGGAGTGGTACGAGTTCTCGTTGACCTCCGAGGCTCTGTAGCAACTTCAACCGAAGTTTCATGATCACCATCATTAGCTTCCTCTCTTATTGGTGCAGGCACCACAGGAACTTCTTCCGGTGCTGCGCTACTCGCAATATCGAGAGAAGGTTCGACAACCTCGTCAAGTTCTACTTTCCTTCCAGTCAATTCTTTCGAGAGAAATTCCTTCTCTAGAAAGGATCCATTCTTGGCAACGAAGATTTTGCCTTCGGATCTATGATAGAAGGTATACCCAATAGTTTCCTTCGGGTATCCTATGAAGACGCATTTTTCCGCTTTGGGTTCAAGCTTGTCCGGCTGTAACTTCTTTACATAGGCTTCGCATCCCCAAACTTTAAGGAACGACAATTTAGGTTTCTTCCCAAACCATAATTCATATGGTGTCGTTTCAACGGATTTAGATGGTGCCCTATTTAAAGTGAATGCGGCTGTTTCTAATGCATAACCCCAAAATGATAGCGGTAAATCTGTAAGTGACATCATAGAACGAACCATATCTAAGAGAGTTCGATTACGACGTTCGGACACACCATTACGCTGTGGTGTTCCCGGCGGTGTCAATTGTGAAAGTATTCCGCATTTCTTAAAATGCTCGCCAAACTCGTAACTTAGATATTCACCTCCACGATCAGAACGTAGAAATTTAATCTTCTTGTTACGTTGATTCTCTACCTCACTTTGAAACTCCTTAAACTTCTCGAAAGTTTCGGACTTATGTTTCATGAAATAGATATACCCATATCTACTCAAGTCATCCGTGAAGGTAAGAACATAATGATAACCACTGCGCGATGCTACACTCATTGGACCACACACATCGGTATGTATGATTTCCAATAAGTCTGTAGCTCGCTCCATCATACCAGAAAATGGAGTCTTAGTCATTTTTCCCATCAGACATGCTTCGCATCTTTCAAGTGATTCAAAATCAAGTGATTCAAGAAGTCCATCGGAATGGAGTTTCTTCATACGTTTCACTCCGATGTGACCAAGACGACAGTGCCACATATAGGTCGAATTATCGCTTGATTTCAATCGTTTAGCCTCAATGTTGTTGATATGTGTATTTCCACTATCGAGATTCAATAAGAATAGACCATCTATCAAAGGTGCATGTGCATAAAACATATTACTCATATAAATAGAACAACCATTATTCTCGGATTTAAACAAGTAACCGTCTCGCAATAAACAAGATCCCGATATAATGTTCATGCTCAACGCAGGCACCAAATAACAATTATTTAAGTATAAAACTAATCCCGATGGTAGATGAAGGGGTAGCGTGCCGACCGCGATCACATCAACCTTTGATCCGTTTCCCACGCGCATCGTCACCTCGTTCTTCGCTAGCTTCCGTTTATTCTGCAGCACCTGTTTCAAGTTACAGATATGAGCAACCGAACCAGTATCAAATACCCAGGCACTACTATGAGTACTAGTGAGATACACATCAATAACATGTATATCAGATATACCTTTCTTCTTGATGTTGCCGTTCTTCAAATCCGCCAAGTACTTTGGGCAATTCCGCTTCCAGTGACCTTCTCCCTTGCAGTAAAAGCACTCAGTATCAGGCTTAGGTCCAGCCCTGGTCTTCTTCGTCGGCGTGGTAGCTTTCTTACCACCCTTCTTGAAGTGTCCCTTTTGCTTAGACTTGCCTTTCTTGAATTTGGTGGTCTTATTGACCAACAACACTTGGTGCTCTTTCTTGATCTCCACTTCTGCAGATTTCAACATGGCAAAGAGTTCTGGCAACGTCTTGTTCATGTTCTGCATGTTGTAGTTCATCACAAAGTTCTTGTAACTTGGTGGTAGTGATTGGAGGACACGGTAAATCCCCAAAGCATTAGGAATCACTATACCCAAGCTTTGAAGTTCGTTTGCGTGCCCTGACATCTTAAGCACATGCTCACTGACGGAGCTGCCTTCTTCCATCTTGCAGTTAAAGAACTTTTCAGAAGCTTCATAGCTTTCAATTGCCGCATGAGTCTCAAAAATCAATTTGAGATCCTCGACAATATCATATGGGTCTGAATCCTCAAACCTTTTCTGAAGCTCCGATTCCAAACCATACAAGATAGCACACTGAACTATGGAGTACTGATTCTTCCGAGCGAGGTAAACATTCTTTACTTCATCGGGAGCATCAGCTGCAGGTGGGTCACCCAGCGGTGCATCCAGCACATAGGTCAAATTACCAGCTGTGAGGACAATCCTCAAATTGCGGAACCAATCCGCGAAGTTGCTTCCATTGTTTTTCAACTTTCTTTCTCTAGGAACGCATTAAAATTGATGGTAGGGGCTGCCATTGATCTACAACATATTTGCAATAGTTTAGACTAAGTTTATGATAAATTGACTTCAAATTAATTAATGTAATTAAACTAGGTGAACTCCCACTCAAAACAACATCCCTCACATTGTTTTAGTGATCACACGAACCAAATCCACTACATCAACACCGATCATCACGAGAGTTGATATAGTTTCAATGGCGAACAATCGTCATGTTCATCATATCTACTATATGATTCATGCTTTACCTTTCGGTGATCCGTGTTCCGAGACCATGTCTGTACATGCTAGGCTCGTCAAGATCAAACCTTAGTTTCCGCATGAGCAAATCTGGCTTGCTCACGTTGTATACACTTGCGGAATCTAACACACCCGATCATCACGTGGTGCTTCGAAACAACAAGCTTTAGCAACGGTGCTGACTAAGGGTGAACACTTTATGATTTGAAATTCATGTGCATGAGGGATCATCTTATAATGCTACCGTCGTCTACTAAGCAATACAAGATGCATAAAGGATTAACATCACATGCAATTCAATATATATGTGATATGATATGGCCTTTCTTCTCTGTGCTTCCGATCTCCATCTTCAAGCACGAACATGATCTCCATCATCACTGGCATTGCATCAAGGTCAATGACGCTACTCCATGGTTGTCGTCCACCGGCTTCAACTATTACAACTACTTTGAATAGACACGCGGGTCTTAACATAAATTAAAGACAACCATATGGCTCCTGCCGGTTGCCGACTTACAATAAGTAACATTGCATACATCAAATATAATCACAATCATGGCCATATCACATCACTGCACACCCCTGCAAAACAAAGTTAGCCGCCTCTACTTTCTTTGCATGTTTTACGTGGTTTGGGGCTTTCAATAAGTGTCGTTCTAACTTACGAACATGAATCACAACGTTGACACAAGTATTGTTAATCACCCGTTGTGTATTGGATCTTTACTATGCTAGGAGAAACAGGCACCCGCAAAGCCACTTATGCAATACAAGTTGCATGTCAAGCGTGGAGCAAGTCTCATGAACGATGTCATGTAAGGTTAGCCCGGGCCGCTTCATCCCAACATACCGCAAGATGCAAAGTACACAAGAAGCAATCGACAATAAAAGCATCAACGCCCACAATGACCATTGTGTTCTACTCGTGCAACAGATCTACATATAGACACGGCTCTGATACCACTGTAGGGGTTCGTAGCATGGAAAACGAAAATTTTCTATCGCATACAAACAAACAAGCCAAGATCTATATACTAGATTGTAGCAACGAGTCGATGGTATAACTTACCCTCGAAGATTCCAAAGCGTTTAACGAGAGCGGATTCTCGTGGGTGATGTAGTCGTACTCTTTCCGATCTCAAGATCGTGTAGACGATCCTTCCGGCGCCACGTTCCGGCAGCGCTTCCGCAGTCGGTCACACGTTCGGTACTCGATGAAGACCTTCCTCTCCCTTGTTCCAGCAGGCAGCGGAGGTTGTAGCACTCTCCTCGCGATTCCGGCAGCACAACGGCGTGGTACCGGAAGTAGAGGGGAAATCCCGCAGGGCTTCGCCTTAAGCCGGTGCGAGTATGGTGGAGCTTATGAGAGAGGCTATTAGTGGTCTAGTAATTAGACACACCAATTAGAAGGCTCTAAACCAATTAGAAGGCTCTAAACCGTTGGCTAAAGCAATTAGAAGCTCTAAACCAAAACGGCTCTAAACCGGAGATCTAGAGGTGAAAGTTGTGTGTCTAGGAGGGGAGCCCTGCCCCTCCTTATATAGGTGGGAGGAGGGCTGGCGCGCCAGGGGAGGGGAGTCCCTCCCCAAGTCGGCCTAGGGCTGGCCGCCGGCTTGGAGGAGTGGGACTCCTCCTCCAAGTTGGTTCCAACTCCTCTTGCTTGTTTCCCACAGTTTCTTGTTTTGGCAGTTTGACTTTCAAACTGGACATTTGACTTTTCTGTTTGGGATTCAATTTAATCCTTTATTTGGGACAGCAAGAACACTTAGTACATGATGCAATCATTCCAATATGTAATGACACATTCATGTACCCCTCCCCCCGGAGTGCCGGACAATCCGGAACCTTCTAGAACATTCCCGATGAAATCACCGGAATCATTCCCGAACTCCGAAACGGGACTTTCCTTATATGAATCTTATTCTCCGGACCATTCCGGATCACCTCGTGATATCCCGGATCCCATCCGAGACTCCGAACAACATTCGGTCTCTTTCTCATAATACCATAACTACTCAAACAATGTCGAATCCTTAAGTGTGTCTCCCTACGGTTCGTGAATTATGCGGACATGATCGAGACACTTCTCCGAACAATAACCAATAGAGGAATCTGGAAATTCATATGGCTCCCACATATTTCTACGATTACTTTGCGATCGAATGAACCACTTACATACGATACCAATTTCCCTTTGTCTCACGATATGTTACTTATCCGAGGTTATGATCGTCGGTATCTCTGCATACCTAGTTCAACCTCGTTACTGACAAGTACTCTTTTCTCGTTCCCGTGATATGTGATCCCTTGTGACCAAGTCACATGCTTTCAAGCTAATTGGTGTAGGGTTCGCAGCATAGAAAACAAAAAAATTTCCTACGATGGGAACAACTATGTACCAAGATCTATCTACTAGATACAAACAACGGGCGGATGTATATCCGTAGAGAACATACCCTTGAAGACCGACAAAGCTTAACGAGTCCAAACTCGTGGTTGATGTAGACGATCTCTTGCCGATCTCAAGATCGAGAGGAAGTCCTAGCGCCGCAAAACAGCAGCGCATCCGTGCTCGCACACACGTTCGAGGCACCGAGCAACCTCCGCCTCCTCGCTCCAGCGATGCAGCGGAAGCACAACTCTTTCTTGCCGAATAGCCACCGGGAACATGTATCTCGCTAGTCCGAGACCATGGGGAATAAATTCTAGAGGGGGAGAGAGATCCTTCACGAGGAGGTGTGGTGTGAGAGGAGGAGAGGGGGGCCTTTTATAGGGGAGAGGGGGGCACCCAAGGGGCATGGCGCCCAGCCATGGGGCTGCCCCCACCTCTTCCACATTCATGTGGGTGGAGCTCCCACTCAAAATTAAAAGCCTCCACTCCCATTAAAAAGCCTCCACTCAAAAATCCACTCACATGCATTAAATTTCCACCAAATTTAATGCAAGCTCTCATTTAAATAAAACTCTTTTATTTATTTATTCAGAATTTTGTTAATTACTTTAATTAACAAACATTCACATAAAACCCCTTGCTAGTATTCCATTTCACATGCAGAACCAGTTTCAGCAATTTCAACCGAAACAGTTTCGGTGTCTAGTGAAATAAATTCCTGCGCTTTCCTTTTCTTTTCGGCATGAAACTTTTGCTCCAATTGGATGTCGGTGTCTCTTAAGTGTGTCACCCTACGGTTCGCGAATAATGTGGACATGATCGAGACCCCTCTCAGATCAATAATCAGAAGCGGGATCTGGAGACCCATACTGACTCCCACACATTCAACGATGACTTTCTTGTGATCGTCGGAACCTTTTACGCTAGTATCTTAATCCTTTTGTTTCGCGATATATTACATGTCCGAGATTCGATCATCGGTATCTCCATACCTAGTTTGATCTCGTTACCGACATGCACTCTTTTCTCGTTCCCGTGATATAACATTCTAGTGATCAAATCACTTGCTTGCAAGCTAATCAATGTGATATCACCGAGAGGGCCCAGAGCATATCTATCCGTCATCGGGATGAACAAATTCCACTCTCGATCCATGGGCCTCAACATAACACTTTATTAGTTCTGAATCCATCTTTATAATCACCCTGTTACGGTGTGACGTTTGATGTTATCAAGAAACTCTTCCGGTGTTAGTGATTGACATGATCTCATGGTCTAAGGATTAGGATCACTTCGTAAGTTGTTATAGCAATATAAACTCAATGACTTTGATCGTAATGCTATACTTCGGATGAATGTTCATCACACCATTACACTAATGTTGTGACCTCGTTATTAACAACATCCAATGTCCATGATCAGGAAACCTTGATCATCTTGTTAATCAACGAGCTAGTATATGAGAGAGGCATAACTAGGAACTTTCTGTTTGTTTATTAAACACACATGTATTAACGTTTCCGTATTAATACAATTATAGCATGTAAAATAAACATTTATCATAAATAAGGAATACGATAATAACCACTTTATTATTGCCTCTCGGGCATATTCCCTTCAGTCTCCCACTTGCACTAGAGACAATAATCTAGTTTGAGAACTTTGCGTATTGAACACCTATGGCTTTCTGGTGTTCCATATACGCAATTGCAAGTGGTTAACATAATCTACGGATCTGACGCTTTCAGGTCCGTGTGTATTTGCATGTCTTTGCGTCTTCATGCATCACTCATTCTCCAATGAGATGGCATTGTATAAATTTGGTCTTTCGGTGAGATCTTTAGTTCCTTGGGGTTAAATCATGTCGATACTATTGTCATACAATATATCTTTAGTGTTAGCCCGCTACGAACCACACCTTAGTTTGATAACAAACTACTTGACACAAATTCCCTCCTTTGCTGCTACTATAGCAGTCATATACTTAGCCTTTTGTTGTAGTATCCGTCACAATGTCTTAACTTTGGAACTCTTCCAAATCCATCATGAAAACTTTCTTTCCATTTCATTGTGCCACTCATAGTTTAAATTGAGATAAACTTAATTTGTATCTTGTGACAAAACTAGTATCAATGTAACGCTTTACAATGAACTATTTATAATTGTTTGTCACCTCTACACAAATATATATTCTTAGTTCTTCCAAAAGATCATAAGAATATCCTTACTATCATCCAATGATCATTTTATGATTCATTCTGGTATTTGCTCATAACACTTAGAGCATAGGACATATCTGGATGTGTACATATCATGGTATGATTGATCAAAACATTCTCGTGATTTCACTCATCAAGTGTCAAAGCACTTGAATCTTGTTTCACTTATCAAGTGTCGATACACTTGAATCTTGATTCAATTCCTTTCCATACGACAAGAACCGTTTCTTGTTGATTCTATATTGAACTCCTTCAATATCTCATATATGTACGTTTGGCACAACCATATTGGCGTTACAGTCTATCCACTATAGACATTTACGCTAAATATTCGGGTTTTGCCTAAGTCTTTCATCGAAATGAAATTCTTAACCTTTGTCAATAAAAGATACATTATTTCTAATCAACAAGATGTCCTTCACATAATGTATTAGAAATATGTCTCAGCGCTCCCACTTAATTTCTTGCAAATGCAAGCATCTTCATCGTCTCCAGATGAAAAACTCATTTTTCATCATGGTGAAGATTCCAACTCCGCGATGCTTACTTCAACCATTGAAGTTTGCATGCCCTTTTAGCATCCTTTGAATTTAACAAAACCCTTTGGACCGTGTCATGTACACGTCCTAGGTAACCATTCTATTAGAAGAACTTTGTTTTGTTTATTCATCTACCATATACCAAATTATATGTAGTGGTTGCTACTTTAATCCGTTCAGACTAAATATCGCTATGAAAGATCAAATCTTGTCATAGTCAACTCTTTGAACATTGTCATAAAATACTTTACGACATGTCGAATATTTCATAGATGTGAGACATCCATGTCTGTTTCTTTATAGATCCAAATACGACTGATAGGTTTTTACACCTTTCCGGAGGGTCTTCCAAGTTCAAAACTTGATTTCTCGTGTATGGAACTATCACGGATTTTATGGCTTCAAGCCATTTGACGGAGCCAGGGCCCATCATCGCTTCTTTGCATATAGTCGGTTAATCATTGTCAAACAATGATGATTTACTCTCAAATCTTAGTATTTGATTGTTTATCCGACCGACTTGGTTCAATAAGAACTTAGATCGCCGTGACCACAACCTTTGAGGCACATAAGCTATGAGCATTATGGCAGCCTCCAGAACGATTTCTGGCGCTGCGCAACTCAGCACATTTAGCTAAGGTTCGTTAACCTTATCAAAGTTCTATTGTCCTCCCACTTAACTTTTATAAAAAATTCCTTCTTCAAGAAACTTCACATTTCAAGCGACAAACCCTTTTGTCCTCGGTGTTATGGAGGAATAACCAATTGTTATTCGAAATAACCTACAAAGACATGCTCATCCGACTTTGGTTGTAAACATCTTACTTATGTTTAGCATACCAAAATTTAAGAAAGGACAACTTGGGTTTTATCCCAAACCATAACTCATATGGTGTCATTTCAACGGATCAAGATGGAGCTCTTTTCAGTGTAAAAGCGGTAGTCTCTAAAGCTTTAATCTTTTAAAACATAATGGCAGTTTTATAAATAACACCTTTGATCCAACCATGTCTCACAAGGTTTCATTACAAATCTCAAACACTCCATACTCCTATGGTGTTTCGGGATATGTAAATCTAGGTGTTTTGCTAAACTTGCAACTCAAATAAATCCCTTTATGATAAAATCATAATTCATTTATTTTTCTTGTTACACTTGTAACTCAAATAAATCCCTTCATGATCAAATCATAATTCATTTATTTTTCTTATTACAATGATTTTCCACTTCATCTTGAAAGTCTTTGAAACATTTTCAAATATTTCATACTTCTTTCTCATTAAGTGAACATTCACTCAAAATTCCGGAGAAAGCATATGAAGTTGAAACCCATCGCTTACGACTACACATAATGGACTACATACATCGATATGTATAAATTCCAATAATTTAGTCGTTCGTTCTTCTTTGGCCTTTGAACGAAGTTTTAATTATCACTTGGAAAGTCTCACAAGCGTCACTTGATCAAATCAAAGACTCCAAAAATCCATGAATATGGAGATTCTTCATGTTTTCTTTCCAATATAATTTAAACAGCGATGTCACTTCATAAGTGATCTTTTCAATCATTTGTCTTGCAACATTTTAGCATTAGGTTTTATGGATGTGATTTCTTCAACTAGATTTGTAAATCATCCATCTTATATGGAATACGGTAATTATTTGAACAACCTTTGTTCTTACAATACCTGATTCAAATAACAATTATTAAAACAAATCTTGAAGTCAAGCTTTGATGTCAACGAGAAATACAAACAACGGTTTGTTTGTTTTCGATGAACATCATCACATATTCTCTTGCTAGTTACTTAGGCCATTGTGATTCATGAATTGCGTCATTCCGTATGAAATTTCATACCAACCAATTCGGTATCTAATACCCAAGAACCACATTGTTTAACAAGCAAAGAATACAACCATAACATGTATATCATCTATATACCTAAATTGGATATTTCCAATCTTTTCTTTCTGCCAAATATATTTTATAGATTCTCTTTCAGCATTTCCTTTTCCTTTTAAAAGAATCTATCAACATCAAAAGTGGCGCCATATACATGACACATAGTCCAAAGCGTGTATATTCAAATAATAATACCTTTGGACTTGCACTTTGAAGTAGATCACCATCATCAAAATGATCGGTATTCTTTCAAAATCCATTCTTTAGTAATCTTTAAGTGTAGTAAACACTTTACATACATCTTCTATTCATCCTTATCATGACGACTTTCATGATCAAGCCAATTTAGCTTATAAAGGAGAATCGTGAGTATAACATTACTTTCCAAAACCCTTTTGGATGATTAGGATGTCTAGCATCTCCTAACCTTCGTAAATTCTCATCCAATATGAGAACATATATTATACTCTATCATATTGCAACCAAAACATTGTTTTAGATATCGTTATATCTGCCACACATGATGGTTTCTGAAACAATTCTTTCAGCTCCTAGATAATCTTGATATTAAAACAATCAAGAATCATGGAGGCAAACATGATACTTAAGATACTAACACTGGAATTGTTACTCTCGATTTAATACCAACTATTAAATTTCACGAAGTAAATAGAGTTTTCTGAAAGTTTGCAATAGGACTTTAAACTTTAGATTGACACTCAACACAATACGATACCAGTTCGTAAAGTAAATATCCAGAATTCTATAGTTCTATTATCTCAATTACAACTATGCATAAGGTGGTGAACGAATGCCAATGACTACAACAAATTATGCAAATTCACTTTGATTTAATTTATGATAAATTGAGTTCTACTAATCCAAATTAGAAATGAACTCCCACTCAAAAACGACATCCCTCGTGTCCTTTTGGTGATTACATGAACCAAATCCACTACACCAAGTCCGATCATCACGTGAGTCGGCATAGCTTCAAAGGCGAGCATCCATATGGTCATCATATCAAAACATATGACTCATGCTTAACCTTTCGGTCCGTGTTCCGAGGCCATGTCTGTACATGCTAGGCTCGCCAAGTAAGAACTTTAGTATTCGCGTGTGTAACTGTCTTACACCCGAGATATGCTCGTGGATTCAAGTACACCCGATCATCACGTGATGTCTTGAAGCGACGAAACATTGTCGGTGCATACTTAAGGAAGAACACATTCTTATCTTGATATCTGAATGAGGGATCATCTTATTTTGCTAATAAAACGCCAAACAAGCAATATAAGATGCTATCAAACATCACATGTTTATTAGTGAAATGTTATGGTTCCCGCAGATGATCTCTATCATGTGCACCGTGGTATGATCACTATCATACCTATATGTGTAAGTCCAAGGTCTATGGAGATTACACGTTATGTGTGTTGTAAGAGTATCATCTCATACTTCTACTTACAACATCACCATATCATATCACTAGCCCAGCAACAATCTAAACTAGACGCCTCTAATTTATCCATTGCAAATTTTACGTGGCTTAGGGCTTTCGAAGATAGAACCGTTCTTACCTACGAACATGAACCACAACGAGGATAACCAAATTGTTGACAACTCGTTGCAAATTAGATATTGACTATAGTAGTAGAGACAGACACCCGCTAGCCACTTATGCAAAACTAGTTGCATGTCAAGCGTGGAACAGGTCTCATGTGCGAGGACATGTAAAGTTTGTCCGGGCCGCTTCATCCCACTATGCCACCAATATCCAAAGTACAACTAAGAAGCAATAAAATGATCATCATCGCCCACATACTCATATGTGTACTACCCGTGCAAAGCATCTACGCATAGATCCGGCTCTGATACCACTGTAGGGTTCGCAGCATAGAAAACAAAAAAATTTCCTACGATGGGAACAACTATGTACCAAGATCTATCTACTAGATACAAACAACGGGCGGATGTATATCCGTAGAGAACATACCCTTGAAGACCGACAAAGCTTAACGAGTCCAAACTCGTGGTTGATGTAGACGATCTCTTGCCGATCTCAAGATCGAGAGGAAGTCCTAGCGCCGCAAAACAGCAACGCATCCGTGCTCGCACACACGTTCGAGGCACCGAGCAACCTCCGCCTCCTCGCTCCAGAGATGCAGCGGAAGCACAACTCTTTCTTGCCGAATAGCCACCGGGAACATGTATCTCGCTAGTCCGAGACCATGGGGAATAAATTCTAGAGGGGGAGAGAGATCCTTCACGAGGAGGTGTGGTGTGAGAGGAGGAGAGGGGGGCCTTTTATAGGGGAGAGGGGGGGAACCCAAGGGGCATGGCGCCCAGCCATGGGGCTGCCCCCACCTCTTCCACATTCATGTGGGTGGAGCTCCCACTCAAAATGAAAAGCCTCCACTCCCATTAAAAAGCCTCCACTCAAAAATCCACTCACATGCATTAAATTTCCACCAAATTTAATGCAAGCTCTCATTTAAATAAAACTCTTTTATTTATTTATTCAGAATTTTGTTAATTACTTTAATTAACAAACATTCACATAAAACCCCTTGCTAGTATTCCATTTCACATGCAGAACCAGTTTCAGCAATTTCAACCGAAACAGTTTCGGTGTCTAGTGAAATAAATTCCTGCGCTTTCCTTTTCTTTTCGGCATGAAACTTTTGCTCCAATTGGATGTCGGTGTCTCTTAAGTGTGTCACCCTACGGTTCACGAATAATGTGGACATGATCGAGACCCCTCTCAGATCAATAATCAGAAGCGGGATCTGGAGACCCATACTGACTCCCACACATTCAACGATGACTTTCTTGTGATCGTCGGAACCTTTTACGCTAGTATCTTAATCCTTTTGTTTCGCGATATATTACATGTCCGAGATTCGATCATCGGTATCTCCATACCTAGTTTGATCTCGTTACCGACATGCACTCTTTTCTCGTTCCCGTGATATAACATTCTAGTGATCAAATCACTTGCTTGCAAGCTAATCAATGTGATATCACCGAGAGGGCCCAGAGCATATCTATCCGTCATCGGGATGAACAAATTCCACTCTCGATCCATGGGCCTCAACATAACACTTTATTAGTTCTGAATCCATCTTTATAATCACCCTGTTACGGTGTGACGTTTGATGTTATCAAGAAACTCTTCCGGTGTTAGTGATTGACATGATCTCATGGTCTAAGGATTAGGATCACTTCGTAAGTTGTTATAGCAATATAAACTCAATGACTTTGATCGTAATGCTATACTTCGGATGAATGTTCATCACACCATTACACTAATGTTGTGACCTCGTTATTAACAACATCCAATGTCCATGATCAGGAAACCTTGATCATCTTGTTAATCAACGATTTAGTTTATGAGAGAGGCATAACTAGGAACTTTCTGTTTGTTTATTAAACACACATGTATTAACGTTTCCGTATTAATACAATTATAGCATGTAAAATAAACATTTATCATAAATAAGGAATACGATAATAACCACTTTATTATTGCCTCTCGGGCATATTCCCTTCAATTGGATGACATTCCACCGAGAGGGCCCAGAGTATATCTATCCGTCATGTGGATGGACAAATCCCACTCTTGATCCATGTGTCTCAACCAATACTTTCCGAACACTCAATGCCACTTTTATAACCACCCAGTTACGGTGTGGTGTTTGATGTCATCAAAGCATCCATCCGGTAAAGGTGATATGCATGATCTCATGGTCGAAGGAATTAGGTTACTATGTATCAGAAAGCATATAGCAATTGAACTAATGAAATGACTTGATCTTTATGCTACGCTTATCTATAGGAGTATGTCCACCATATCATTCTCCTAACGATATGATCTTGTTGTTGATAACATCTCAATGTTCATGATAGGGAAACCACAATCATTAATCAACCAACAAGCTAGTGAAGTATAGAGGCTATACTAGGGACTTCAAATTAAGTTTACAAATCACACAAGTATCAATGTTTCCTTGTTAATACTATTATAGCATGAATGTAAACATTTATCATAAACACAAAGATATAATAATAACCACATTTATTATTGCCTCTAGGGCATATCTCCAACACTAATGCCCCGTTCTCCACGAATGTTGGGTGATAACTTAATTTCTCAACAATATCCGTCATTGTATGACATTGTTTAGTGGGAACATGTTTTATTGTTAGATGTGTCGGATTAGGTCCTTGTGGCTCCATTTAGTTCAACGGTTTATGTCTATTCACCTAACCATGGAACCACATGTGTGTTGTGGTGGAAGCTTCATGTATGAGGATATTTTAGTCAAATCGATGCACATTGTTATGATGAATCATAATGCCAACTTTTACGTGGAAATTTATCAAGAAACTCAACACACCTTTGAAATTTAAGACATTTTGTGGTACTCTCTCCATTCCAGAATTCTTAGAACAGAGAGATTACCTTAGTAGGGGTTATTCCAACAAAAGATAATCTATCCAAGCGCAAATTGTGTGGGAGCAAAGTGATGCCTTCGTAACGAGGTAAAAAATGATTCAATACTTTCCTTTTCAGCCCAGGCTAAGATAACTTTGCCATTTCTCAACCACCATATATGATACTAATTATCTAGACAAAGGATCAGAAGTAAAACCTTTGCAACTTTTCTTATAAGAAAAACCAAGAAGAACATGGTAGCTCTTGCTTTTGTTCATATTTATTTGGAGTAACAGTTAGTTAATTAAGAACATATACTAATACCACACGTACTTCATATAATAATTATTTCACAAGCACTTGAGAATCGGGGTTAGCTCTTTGGAGGCCGACGCCGATGACTCCATACGCTGCCACCCCTGCCTACCCAGCCTCATCTCCAGGCTCGGAGCCATGGCCATGGCCGCGCCTTGCTGGTACTGCATCTCATCACGGTGGTCACCTGCACAGCCGGCATCGCCGCCCTCGTCGTAGCGCCGCCGCTGCCATCCGAAGCTCTCGGTGTCGTCGACGTCGTCTTCGCTGGTGCTGCTGCCCGTGTTGTTCGTCGGCGACGGCTTTCCGGTGTGGGCGCGATCCTGGCGTGGTTCAGAGATCGTCAGGCAAGGTGGCAATGGCACCATTGTTTCTACTGCTGCTTGTCTCTTCCATGCGTCGTGGTGATCCTGCTCTCCAGCTGGTGACTCTGACCTCCTGCATGCATGCACGCGCGGTACAGTAGGAAATCAATCAGTCAATGCATATATGAGTCGGAACTTCATGTCAAGGGACCTTCTGGCGCACGTCAGGCAAACACCAGAAATATCACCATAGATTGTCCTCAAGAAAGTGAGCGCCTTAGATCACAGCTAGTGGCCGGATCTATAAAGGAACCATCTGGATTCCAGTACTTGTACACCCTTTTTCTATTTCATTTCTACTTTGTAATAATGGATACGAAGTTTCTTCTACATGTTATTACATCTTTCTTTCTTATCTGTCATAAATTAAAAAACTCTATAGAAAAGATCATATGATGATGTGTGACGATGTGTCACATCGACATATAGTATATATTTGGTTGCGCACTGTTATGGGAAACAAAAAAATATTAGACGTGTTGAGTAAGGGTCTTTGATTCACATGGTTTAATTTGAATAGGAAAAGTGTAGGATTTAAATCACAATCCTATATGATTTGATATGCCCTAAAATTTGCTGATTCCATCACAAAAAATTAAAGGGTTTTTACCAAGAGGTTTGAGTAGATGTTATATTTCTTAAGAAATATAATGCACATGATTTCTTAGGAAAAGGAAATCAACCAGGTTCAATCGTGTGAATCAAATAATTAATCAACCACCATAGGAGATATATCTAAGGATTTTGAATCCTCCAAATTTTCTATATAGATATTTTGAAACAAAGAGGCCGGAAGTTGGATCATCTAATACACTATTATTAGTGCATCTAAGTGCCAACAACATGACGATCCTGAAGTGGTAGGATCTAGCCAGCTAGGCCAGTCAAGTACTCTCTCCATCCCAAAGCTTAGGGCGTAAAAAAAATCTGATTTTTCCTCAATGCTTAAAGCGTGGTGTCTCTCCTATCTCCACTCTCACGTCTTTACCCCTTGTGCATGCATGAGAGAGAAATTAAAAAAAATTAAAGGCCTTAACTCTCGTGCATGCAGGAGCAAGCATGTGTGCAGATAGAAATTAAAAAACTTAACTCGTATGCATGCAGGGGCAAGAAGGAAAAGTTGTCCATATTTTCTCTCCATAAATAGCTGCCTAAATAACTGTGCTTAGAAATTTACGCCCTAAGCTGTGGTACTGAGGGAGTATGAGATATGGCCACCAACATATATGACAAAAAAGTGGAGGCCATGGGTTGGAGAGACGTGTATGGTGGTCTTCTAGCCAGAAGGCCACCACATCAGTCTCACAGTGGTAGTGCTGCCAAGTGGCTTGTCCATGCTCGCCACTATTTCAGCGAAGGGCAATGCAGGCTTTCCCTTTCCCCAGCTGGTCAAGGCCAATGGAGTTTCCCTTGTCATCTTCTACCTGTTGTTTGCAAGATTCCAGCAAACGATAGGGCCGGCCAGAGGGGCAATTGATATGGATCTGAATCATCTGATCTGATCTGATCAGCCACAAACACAAGACCCTGCAGGGGTAGCTCTGAAGCCCTCTCACAGAAAAAAAAAAAACTTGCACAACGTGGTGTCTGCAAACTACAAATGGAGGAGAGAAAAAGGTCTCCCTAGGAATCATGAGGAGGAGCTACCGATCTACCCCACTGACCAGTGACGAGTGCAACTTTTGCATGTGAAAGATAGATGGAAAGTGGTTGCATGGATGCGTGCATGCATGGGGGTTTGCAATCAGGAGCACGGTACAAACGTTTGTCGCTTGGGGATAGCAGACATGTAGAACTGTCACCTATAGAGACACGCTTGTTCTCTCTAAGGAAGAGATGATCATCATATAGGTAGCTAGAGAGGGAGATAAAGATGCCGATCGATGGGGGATTGAGGGCAGCATAAAGCATGATGCAAATTTTCCATCATTTCAGCTGAAAAAGGCACTGATTGAGAGGGGTACGAAAGGCTGGGCGTTGCTAGCTCATAGGCATAGGGATCTCAACCAAAAAAATCTCATTTGTTTCTAATGCATGGTTAACTAACTTCATCACAGGGAAACTTTGGTATGCACATAATCAAATTATGATTGTGATTTTATGTCAAGATAAGAGCAACCCTAGATAATCCCTGGAAATACCTCCCCTATATCCCCACAAATGCCATCCAAAATATCCCTCGCCCTTAAACAGATTTGGTCCCATACTCTCACGGATATGCTCCAAATTCATGTGGACATTAATAATGTCCTTATATGCCAAAGGACAATCTCATAAGAGTAACTAGATAATCACTTACTCCCTCCGTCCCGGTTTAAAAGACACAATTAGCAATTCTCTGGCCCTAGGTGTCCTCTAATTGGTCTCTTTTATAGTGTAGAGAAGAACATGCGTGAGAAGAAAAAGAGCTAGCAAAATCGTTTCACATCACATGCAAAATGTTCGTATTTTTTTACACATGTGCATGCAAGCATTTTGTTCTTTCCACAACAGAGTAATTATAGATATTAAATGCTTTTGTGCCTAAATATTTTGGGATTGCATGGTTTGCAAATTGTGTCATTTAAACCGGGACGGAGGAGTACTAATTTTCCATGGTTTTACTTAGGGAATAAATGTGTGGATCAAATCATGAAATATAAAGTTAAAGCATGGATCTCTAAAATCGACCTACTAGCATACATGCATGTTTCTTGAATTGAAACAAAAACTTCAAAGTTTTTAACACATACTAAAGAATCACAAACGCTAAATAGTGTAGTCATTAGCTCTATATTTGATACACCAAATAGGGGTTAAGTTTAGGAAAAATGTGCAAAAACTCAAGCTTACAAACATGCCCAAACCTAACCAAGCTAGGCATGATGCAACAACTACACGGTCTACTTACTAAGAAGGTGGGTCACTGAATCGAACCATGAATGTCATCTTTACTTGGTTGACCAGCGAAGCACCAGTCGTCAGTCATACTATCTTATCATGTCCATGCAAGCCAAAGCCATAATGTTTGCTCAATGGATCAACAATGTGGCATCGCCTCTTGTCATCCACCATGGCATGGCAACTTATCACCATGGCAAGATGAAACAGTGAATAGGAAACCGGACATTCATGCCATCTAGTCGATAATGAAGCTTCTTTAGCCACCATCGTTGTTGCCACAAGAGTCACCACGCCGAGACGTGCATCACAAGCCAGTCTTAATTTTGTCACGACACCACGCATGGAAAATACCAGCTATGCACAATGTGATGTAGCTACCCCAAGATGAATGAACCGATATTGGGACAAATTGTGCATCAATTGATGCAGAGACCGGATTTTATTCCTCTTTTCGGAAAAAAATCATCACAAGATCGAACAAATAGGGATATATTACGCATCTATCTGAGGAACAATAGCCTAGGGCAGCAGACATGTATATCCACAATGAGACTCCTAAGAAAGAAATATATGTCGGTGAAGTTGGCAGGATCTGGGTAAGCTTTTCACCTTAAGTGCCCATACCAACCACCCCCAAGCAATCGGCTAAGGGTCAAAACCCTCGAACCATGACCACGATCCCAACAAGCAAGGGTTAACTCTAAGTTATATTGTTGCCGCCAAATGTCACTCTAAAGTATGGTGGTTTAGGATTTCCATATTATGTCCGTACCATTCCCCTTGGACTTCCAATCAACTACAAAATTTGCAATACAAAACCCAAATAGTATAATTTAGGACTTGGCTGGATTCATCATCATATATATAGATATATGGTCACCCACTAAAATAGTTCACTAAAATTCTACTTGATCCTGACATTTCCAATTTAAAATCCAGACATATTTTTCTATGCCACACAAGGCAGCAGGAGTATAAAATAAGGCATGTGATGTAAATACATGCTCGTACTGTATAGTACAACACATGCATCCATACTCCAAATGCAGCAAAATTGCAGATTCTTGCTCACACAAGGACCAAGATAATGATACCAAACACCGTTATTAATTAACACTAGTTATACTATTTACTAGAAGACTGGGTTTGATCATGCTGTATTAATGTACAAACCTATTAGGTGTTTTATTGGAAGTGCTATTGACCATGTTGCACTTGGATCCATCATCAAAGCAACTGATCACCTCATCACCAGTAGCACCCCTTCTCAGAAAGCCCATGTCTCTGGTCTGGCCATGGCCTGCAAAGAGAGCACATATATACAGTTAAACTAATGCATGTGTCTTACCACTCTACAAAATACAAACATTTGGATACAAGCTAGCTCTACAGTTGTGCTTTATGGGGCACACAGGGTAGGAACTATAGCTAGAGATGACACAGACCTATCCCATGCCAATAATTCAGTACTGTATGTGACATGACCTTGAATATATCAACTCAGGACATGTAACTATTCCAAGGGGATCAAGCCATCAAGGTGTTAAGGATCTAGGCACTATATATGTTTTTACCTGCAGGACATATTCTGTCTGTACCCTTCACTGTTCTGTACATCTGCATGGTAGAGAATATGTAGCAAACTATTAGCAAAGAGAAACCAGTTAGCTTCTGCTTCCTTTTTCCATAGTTTTTTATAGATATATACAGAAGTAAACTAAATAGTTATGGTATGTTTATGTATTAAGGATGTACTTCGTCAGAAGCTACTGTATACATCCTTTGTTTTTCAGTAGTCAGAAGGTAGCAGAATATAAAAATATGCTTAGGTGAGATAGCACGCATATGCATGAATGCATGCAGGTACTACTTGCCTGCAGGTGGCTCTTGACATGTGCCAGTGTAAGATCCTTCACGTTCATCAGTTCCAAGACTGACTTTGGCGTTGCTCCTAGAAGAGTAAATTGAGTTTTAGTAACCGACAAGAGCTTGTGACACATGCATAAAGGGAGATTAAATCGAGTATTAGAAACTAACAAGGTTGAGTAAATTAACCCATGCGATTAATTGTATGACACTATACTTCTGGATGAAAGAAACGGAATACTAATAATATGTAGTACTCCCTCCGTTTGGAAATATAAAATGTTTTAGGTTTATGAATGAGATATATCTAGACACCTTTTAGTAAACGGAGAAAGTACTATATAAGACAGGATCTTCTTAGGAAAATGGAAAACTAGAGAGAAAACATATGAGACTAAAGAGAACATTAACAAAAGGAAACACCTATTGGCAAGAATTCTTTATGAATAACATATATATATATATATATATATATATATATATATATATATATATATATATATATATACCTACTCATTAGTCAATTGCCCATTTAGACTTCAGAACCCATGTTGAAATACCAAGCGAAAAAATCCAATAAAACAGCACCATCAAATCAAGCAGTCCCATCTACTGGTATAACTACTGTTCCAATATTCTACATGATTATTTGCATGAACATACTCTCATGTCCACCGAGGAGCTCTACAGCGCGCACGAAGTGCGCGTGCAGTGCGGTGGTCCACCGCATCCTAGGAGCCCTTGAGCTCCTCTTCCCTCCACCACTGGCCGGCCTCGCCAAGGCGCCGCCGTCGGCAACTGAGCTCTTCTTGAACCCATGGGTCTGGTTCGGCCGGTGTAGTACCTCCAGGCTGTGGTGCCTCTTCACCGCCGTCACGGCCGTGTCCGGTGACGGAGGGCTGATGTGGAGAGAGAGGTCAGGAGCCCCTGCCGAAGCAATGGAACAAACCTCGGGAGGAGGAGCGATCATTGTAGGTAGCAAGGGGAATCTTGGTGAAGGAAAATGATGAAGGGTGGGTGGTTAGATCATGAGTGCCTTATCATTCTCGTATTGGGGTATGAGAGAAGGGAGAAATGGGGAAGTGAGGATGAGGACGTGAGGGGTAGTAGATGCTAATGCTAGGTCTGGAGAGAGAGAGAGAGAGGGAGAGATGCTACTATGGTGAGAGAGAAGGGGATGGCATTTGGCAGTGCCCCAGGTTGGGAATAAGATGATAGAGAGAGCAAGAGAGAGAAGTATGTGTAAATTAGTATTTAGTGGTCTGATAGTGCCTAGAGAAAGAGAGCAAGAATAGAGAGAGCTCAGCTATCATGAATAGGGAAGGGGAGAAAAAGAGCTGTCTAGATAGCGACATGCTCTAACGGATCACTAGGGCGTCTATTTTTTTTTCTCAAATCAAATCCGGTTCAAATATAGCCAATAAAAATAGCGTGCTATTTCTTTTAACCTGACACTTCTCCAAACTCTATATGCGTTATAGCTACTATATTTGAAAATAGTCCGAAAATAAATGATTTTAGAAAGAACAAAGCATATAGTGAAATAGATAGATGTTTTCGGACAATCAATGTTTAACAATCAAGATCTAGATCATATATCCGCCACTCATCATATGCTCGCTTATTCCACATCTACCAATGGAAAAAAATAGCATGCTATATTCGAAATAGACCTAAGGGCATGTTTAAGTTTAATGGTAGAGCGCTTGTCCAGCCACTAGAACGATCCAAAATAAATACATTGAAATCCTATTATTAGCTATGCGTCGGGTCAAGCAACGCATAGCGCTTATTCCAACTGATAATCTAGCAACCTCGTAGAGACCCGCAACACTAAAACTGCTCCCCGCAGGGAAAAAAAGAATCTCAAGCGTCAGCGTTTAAGTTTGTGTCGACGCTCTATACAACCGCGGGATCGATCCGAGATCGACTAGTATGATCAGAAAATATCGGCTAACGTCCACTCTTAACGCCCCCATTGTGTGTGCCCTAACGCCATGATGTTATAGCCCGATACATCATACTATTTGTAAGATAGCGCTAGCAAGTAAAATTGCAAAAATTAAGCATAAACTCTCCAAATACACTATAGTGCAAAATAGCGTGCTATTTTTTTCATTAAATATAGCTAGATAATAGGGTAACAAAACCCACATACCAGAAACGGCACTAAATAGAATGTGTTATTAAAACCAAGACCCTAGCTTTCCATGAATCGGCATTGCTCCCAATTCAAAACTAAATTTGATTGCCTACATCTCTGCAAAAACCTTGGTTAAATTGAAAAGACAATTATCAAATGTTGTTCCACAAACAACGAAATCATTTGTTAGAACTTCAATAGCGTCTCAACAAGATCATCGAAGATTTTTAAAACACAATCTTGAAAAGTTGCATCTGCATTACATAAGCCAAATGAGATTAATCTATAAGCATAAGTATCATAAGGACATGTGGAAGTTGTTTTCTCTTGATCTTCGGACTATATAGCAATTTGGAATAACCAGAATAACCATCAAAAAACAAAAATAATAATTATTTCTTAGTATTTCTAAAATTCTGTCCATGAACGATATAGGTTTGTGATCTTTCTGTGTCTCACAGTTTAGTTTTCTAAAATCGATGCACATGTGATACCCAACAATAGGCCTTATAGGGACTAGTTCACCATCCTAATTCATAGCGGCGTCAGACCCCCATGTCTTGGTATGCAATGAGCTATGCTAACCCATTTACTATCAGCGGCGTCAGACATCTAATAAGCGTATAACTTCTTTTATCACCACTTCATTTTCGGATTAAGCCTTCTTTGTGCTATAGATACAACATTTTCAAGCATGGTAATCTTATGTGTCACAATGGATGGATCTATTCCTTTAATGTCACTTAGAGTATACCCAAATACTTCACAATGTTTGATCAAAACTGAAATAAGTTTATTTGTTTCATTTTCTGATAATTTTTTACTAATAATAACAGGACATTTATTCTCATTATCTAAAAATTCATACCTCATATTGTCTGGAAGTTGTTTCAATTCAATTGGCGGAGGTTCTTGATGGACATGTTGTTGATGCCTTGTTGGGAGACCCCAATATCAAGGTGTGATGAGCACATCAACAAGTTTTACCTCAGTAAGAAACCGAGGTTATCGAACCAGTAGGAGGAAGGAAACGACTCAAAGGTATTTGATGATGGCGCTCCGTTGATATGGAGCGCTTCGTTGGGAAACCCCAAGAGCAAGGTATGAAGCAGCACAACAGCAAGTTTTACATCAGTAAGAAACCAAGGTTATCGAACCAGTAGGAGGAAGAAAACGTCTCAAAGGTGTTGCAAGCAACTTGGAAACCTGCACAACACAAACTCAAGTTTGCCCCAACGAACAGTGAGGTTGTCAATCTCACCGGTTGGTGTAACAAAGGATTAACTGTATGGTGTGGAAGGTAATAGTGGTTTGCTGAAAGTAAACAGTAACAGTGGAAAATGTATCAATGGTAAAGATTGTACCGGGGTCCATAGTTCACTAGCGGTGTTCTCCTTAGATAAACAAACATGGCATGCTGGGTAAACAAATTACAGCAGGGCAATTGACAGGACTGAGCAAGGCATAACAATGCAATACTAGACATCAAGATCCTATGAGATTCGATTGGGCAATACAACAAGCTATATAGACCGCCATCCAACTACATCTATGACTATAAGTCTACCTTTGGGTTATCATCCGAACCCCCTCCAGTATTAAGTTGCAAGCAACAAACAACTGCTTTAAGCAAAGTGTGTAAGATAAACAATCCACTTGTTTATCGAATAAGAGACCGTTGTTTTATCCCTAGTAGCAACAGAACATCTACAACCTTAGAGATTTCTATCACTTCCCTTAGATTAAATAGAGGCATGAACCCACTATCAAGCATAAATACCCCCTCTTGGAGTCACTAGCAACTACTTGGCTAAGATAGCTACTAACAATGGAGAGCATGCAAGATCACAAACAACACAGACATGATAGAATCAATAAGGCAAAACCATTAATCAATCTGACATAGTAATCTCAATATCCATCGGAACCCCGCAAACACAACATGCATGATTACAAATAGATGAGATCTTTATCATGAACGGAGCTCACAAGATCTAGGCATGAAAGCACAAAGAAGGAGATACAACCATCTAACTACTACATGGACCCGTAGTCCAAGGTGGAATTCCGGGATGATACAACCATCTAGCTACTCAAGCTTCATACCGGAGGCTGGCATGATGAAAAAGAAGGCCTCCGGGATGATCTCCCCTCTGGCAGGGTGACGGGAAGAGCTTTAGATCCCCCTGATCTAGGGAAGATGGTGGCGGCTACAGACGGTTTTGTGGAATATTGATCGGGTTCTTAGGGTTTAGGCATCGGGGGCTTCTTATAGGCGAAAAGGCGAGACAGGAGGGCGGCCAGGGGGCCCAAATCCTGCCCAGGAATGGCCCAGGGTGGGCCCGTGCCTGGGGGTGCGGCCACCCTATGGCTCCCCTCCGTCTCTCCTCTGGACTCTGTGTTCTCCTCGGTGAAATATTGACTTTGGCTTTTGTCTCGTACAATTCCGAGAATATTGCCTTACTAGCTTTTCTGGAACCAAAAACAGAAGAAAACATGCAACTGGCACTATGACATCTTGTTAATAGGTTAGCACCAGAAAACATATAAAAACACCTCAAAGTGTAGACAAAGCAAAGCAAAGTGGATACTAAACAAGCATGGAACATCAAAAATTATAGATACGTTTACGACGTATCAAACATCCCCAAGCTTAACTCCTACTCATTCTCGAGTAGATAAGTGATAAAAAGGAATAATTTTTGAGGTGACATGCACCATCAAAACCAAGATCAAACCATTTTCAAGCATTGAAAGCTGGGATCAAAGAACTCTAAACATGTGCATGGAAGATGGAGTTCTAACAGTAAGAAAAATTAACTATGCATGCAACATGAAAGGCTACAAACAAAGATTATGAATAACATGCATTGCAAACTTTTTTTTGTTTCACATACAGAAAACATAGCATAGTGGCATTCAGCTTGTCCCTCATAGGGTAGGAATTAGATGCATAGGACACCTTCAAAGTTCATAAGAGTGACTAGATACAAATAGCACAAGAACAAGTAATATCAACAATATGCATCAATCAATAAGTTTTGGGACAATGCACATAGAACTAAGAATGGAAACTATGCTCTCTTAACTGATGCCTAAAGGTAGAAGGTGGAGACTCAATATAATGGTGGAAGAAAGGCCCTTCATAAAGGGAAGTAGGGATTTCAAGTTTCAAAAAGAGCTTCCAAAAATTATGGTGCTTGTTAGCTTTCGGCCCTCATTGACCCTATCATAAGAATCTTGAAGTGATTAAGGTTAAAGTGAACAAACTATGGAGTATATGCTTGAAAAAGTATAAGTTGGCAATCTCATGTCCCTTGAATATGAGGGTCGCTCCTCATGCTACTCAACTTTAGTTACTTGCAAGTTCTTGTCATAGTAAGTATATGCGTATCATAGAGAACCGCTAACGGGGTACCCCTTGCACATGGTACAGGAGATATCCTATAACCAAAATGTCAAGGCAAGCAGACAATGAGCATCTCAGCGATCTTTTTATTTGCTATTTGCATAGGTTTTTATTGAGGATTCTTCACAGATTGCTCATTATGGTGATGCTGCAAGTTTCCACCATGATTGGTGATACGCCCAATTTGCATCACCATTCTATATCATAGTTTACCTCTATTCATTGATATTTGTCTTATTATGAGGTATTACTTATGGCTTTTCATCTGTTTATGCATGTTGGATGATTCCTGGAGGATGGACTGCCGAAGTCTGGATTCTGATGGAAAAGAAGGCATTTCGGTGCAATTTCGCGAATATTGGAAAAATACTAGAAAAATATGGAAACATATTATTTTACCTGGGGACGGAGGAAGCCAGAAGGAGGAGCGAAGGGGGGCCGCAGGGGGCCCACACCCCCTAGGCGCGGGCCCACCTAAGGCCGCGCCTAGGGCAGGTGTGGCCCACCTGCCCGGCCTCCGACTCTCCCCCTTTGCCTATATCTTCCCTTTAGAACCCTAACCCTAAGGGAGCGACCACAGATAGATTTTCGCCACCTCTGGGGGCAGAAAACACCCAGAGAGAAAGATATATCCGGTAGATAGATTTCTGCTGGGGGAATTCCTTCTCGGAGAGGGGAGACCATCGCCATCAACACCATCATCAAGCTAGGATTCATCGGGATCATCATCATCATCCACACCATCATCTCCACCAGCACCATCATCACCACTCCGTATTGCTGTAACAATTGTGTTGGATATTGCTTTAGTTCTTAGGGGAAACTTTGTCGGTGTTAATTACTATTGTAGTTGATGCTTGTGAGTGGAACCATTGGATTATTGTTTATGTTCAGATTGTTATCGATCACCATATCATCTTTGATCTTGATCCATATGATGTCTTCTGAGTAGTTCGTTGTGTTCTTGAGGACATGGGAGAAGTCATGTTGTTAGTAGTGAATGTGTGATGAGTTATTATTCAATGGTTTAGTATTTAAGTTGTGGTTCTATTCTTCTAGTGGTGTCATGTGAACGTCGACTACATGATACTTCACCATTAATGGGCCTAGGGGAATGCATTGTGTATTTGGCTACTAATTGTGGATTGTCGGGGTGACAGAAACCTGAACCCCCATTAGGACACCTCTGCACAAGGGAGTGTAGGATCTCAGAGTTTAAGGCTGTGGTTAGATTTATATCTTAATTACTTTCGTGTAGTTACAGATGTTTGCAGGGGGTTTAATCACACGTATGTATTAGTCCTAGGAATGGCAGTATGTTAGCACAGGTTCAACCACACAACACTTACAAACACCAGAGAAGAGTACTCAACTATTTGAAATGAAAGCACTTGACAGAACTCCCATGTGTCCTCGAGAACGTTTAGTCCTTATAAGTATTTCCACCGGCTTGTCCTTTGCTAAGAAAGGATTGGGCCACTTGCTCCATTTGTTTACTGTCTTTGTTACTTGCTCTTTGTTTCGTTGCCTTGTTAGAAAACCACTAAAAATCCATTTGCTAAGTATTCATAGGGATTTTCTGCTCCACACCACTGTTCAGCACCTTCTTCTCCTCGTTGGGATCTACACTCCTATTTATCTAAATTACTATGATACACCCCTATACTTGTGGGTCATCAAGACTATTTTCTAGCGTCGTTGTCGGGGAGTGAAGCGCTATTGAAGAGTGGAACTGGTAAGGGAAAACTTTCACTATGAGTATTGCTCTTGTTACTGCTTGTTACTTTGTTTCCAATATGGATAACCCACTTGGTTTTCTGTTTGCGAAAACTACTACCACTGCTAGGGTAGTAGATGAACCACCTCCTGTTGAGATAGATCCTTTTAAGATACCTACAAGTATTGTTAATCGTGTTATGGATAATTATTATTTTGGGGATGGAACTGTCCATCCTGGTGATCACTTGATTTTATCCATGAATTATGCGGGTTGTTTAAGTGTGCAGGTATCACAACTGAACAGGTGAAGAAGAAGTTACTCTTCATATCCTTGAAAGGGAGAGCTGAAGAATGGTATAAGCTGCTAAAGAATGGACAATCCATGGAATGGGAGGAGATGTCATCTCTCTTTTACTCTAAATTTTATCCTCCCAATGAGATTCATAAGGATAGAAATCTTATATATAACTTTTGGCCTCTTGATGGAGAGAGTACAGCTCAAGCTTGGGGAGATTGAAGTTACTAATGCTTAAATGTCCTATTTATGAACTCCCTAACAATATTATTATCAATAACTTTTATGCTAGGCTTTCTCTTCATGATAAAGATTTACTAGATGCTTCTTGTGCTGGATCATTCACATGTATGAAGGAAGAAGCTAAATGGGATCTACTAGACCATATTCAAGATAACACAAAAGCTTGGGATAATGACAAAGGAAGAAAGTCAGGTATAAACTATGATTATGAATGCATTAAATATTTTATGGGAACTGATAGCTTCCGTGATATTAGCAATGAGTTTGGTCTTGATTCTCAAAGTATTGCCATCTATTTTAAGGCCTTTGCCTCTTACATTGAAATTCCCAAGAATAAGTGGAATAAATACCATGCTCCTTATAAAGATGTTGTTAGTCATGTTCCTGTTAGAAGTACTCAAGTTTGTACTACTAATCATATTGTGCCTGAACCCCATGTTGAGAAAATTCCTTTCCAAGCGAAGTTAAAGGAGTATTCTATGATTATTAGTGCAAACAGCAAAGGTACAATGAAAACTGTGGAGCCCGGTAAGCATTTGAGTGATGAACCTGTGGTAGCTATTGTGCAAGACACGGTCACTAGAAATATAGAGGATGAGCACATTGTCTTCTGTGAAGACGCTTCTAATATTATTTCTCATCCTGGTAAAGTTACAAAATCTAGTGTCCATGTGCTTTCTGTTAAAATTGGTGATTATTGCTACTATGGTTTATGTGATATTGGTGCTAGTTCTAGTGCTATTCCTTATGAGCTTTATAGGGAAATTATGCACGAGATTGTCCTTGTGAGCTTGAGGACATTGATCTGGTTATTCACCTTGCTAACAAGGAAACCATTTTCCCTATTGGTATTGTAAGAGTGGAGGTTCTCTGTGGTAAGATTAAATATCCTGCTGATTTTCTAGTGCTTAATTCAGCAGCTAGCAAAACTTGTCCTATCATTTTTGGTAGACCTTTCTTGAATACTTGTGAAGATATTTTTGATTGTAAGAAGAAAAAAGTTTTAACTAAGTTTGATGGAGATTCTTATGAGTTTAACTTTTCCAAATTTGCTAAAGCTCCTTGTGAAAATAGCTTGCCTAATAAAGATTTCGGAATGGAACAACTTGCGTCTATTGATCATGTCTATGACCTTGGACCTATTTTTGATGACTGTAAGTATGCTTATTCTAAAGATAAAGTTGTTTCCAGTGACAGTTATATTGTCAAATTTATTCAAAGTGCTAGTGGAAGTTATTTTGAGAGAGGGAAACATGGTTTTATGCATCTCAATGATGTTAAGTTTCCCCGTTTTATGTTGAGAGCTTTAAAGTTGCATCTGTTTTGTCTTCCTATGCTTGTGGCTTTTTGTTTCAAAAATTCATTTTCCCATGATACCCCCATGCATAGGAAGTGGGTTAGACTCAAGTGTGTTGGCTATTTGCTTCTTGATGCTCTTTTTCACTCCAGATATATATATCCTATGTGAGCATCTTTGGAAGTTTCAAGCCTAACTTAAAGGCATTAAAGAAAATTACTTGTTGGGAGATAACCCAAGAGTTTTTGTCGAGTCTTGGAAGTTAATACCTCTGTAATAACCGCTCCTTATCCTTTTTTGTTTTGGTTTTTGTGTCAAGTTCAACTACTTTTGTAAAGTAGAGGAGTTGTGAAAAGTGGCTGTCCTGGGACAGATTTTTGTGCTGCATTGTAAAAATTCGTGAGGAAGCTCGGTACTTCGGATGGAGCTGAATTTTTCTGATCTTGTTCTCCAAGTTGTTACCCAACTTTCTTAAGTTCTGCACTTTTTGATTTGAGCAACAGAAGGTCTTCGGAAAAATCAATCTTTACCTGCTGGTCTGTTTTGACAGATTTCTTCCATCATTTGCATTTGCCTCTTGTAGAAGCTTTTGTTTTGATGGGCTTTCAGTTGAAGTGTTTACCAAAGGTTTATTGTTTTTGCTTATACTAATGTTGTCTTTGAGTTTGTGCAAAAGTTTTGTATGAAGGAAATTTGCAGGAGAAAGAGAGAAGGAATCTACAGAGTTCGTCTTTGAATAGGTAAAAGTGGTGAAAACAGAAGGTTCGTGAAACCCCAATCTTTTGATATTTTTGATATTTTTAACACATAAGGGAAGTTACGAGACGAAACTGAAGAGGAAATAGATCTCGGGGTGGAAAAACCCACCCAGGCGCGGGCCCGGCCTGGCCGCGCCTGGAGGGGGTTTGCCACCCTCGAACTCCGTCTCCGCTTCGTTTCCGTGTCAAAATCTTCCTTATGCATTGAAACTTCGTAATATATAACCCCCCCGGATCCCCCGAGGTTTGTGCTTCGTGTTCTCGTCGTGTTTTTGTTTCGATCTGTTTCTGTCAGGAAATCTTCTCAAGTTTAGAGCACCATGGCCTCCGCCAACAAAAAAGGCAAGAAGCTCGTGGAGATAGAATTGGAAGAACAAACCACCGCAGGAACAAGGGGAAGGAAACCTACTTTTGTAGGAGCAATTAACACTGCGGATGCTTTTTCTCATCATATGCAGGGAATCGCAGCTTTTGGTCTAGAACTCATATACTGCCTTGAGGCAGCGGAAGCCCTTCGAACCACCAACGAGTTTTGTGATAAGTACTGCTCTTTGAGGATGAAGGTGGATGTGCTTCAAGAAGAGAATAACAGGCTTCATGAGATGCTGGAGGATTTCCCGACCCATGACAAGAGAACACCACCACCATCGAAGGAGTAATTCGTCATCAGGTTTGGCATCCCCTTGGCTTGTTCCAAGATTGGGGGAGTGTCGCGGTATCACCACCATTATCTTTTATCTTTTACCTTTTTAGTGGATTCGTATCTATGGTA
Source organism: Avena atlantica (assembly GCA_910589765.1). NCBI lineage: Eukaryota > Viridiplantae > Streptophyta > Magnoliopsida > Poales > Poaceae > Avena > Avena atlantica. The sequence goes on from OU342737.1 coordinate 175,806,125, forward strand.
GAGGGGTTATCTTATAGTTTGGTTTGCATGTGGAAGTATCTCTATTTTAGTTGATTATCTATGTATCCCTTGGTGTGAGTGCCTTTATTGGAATATTAATGAGAAGTCTCATGTTTTACTTTTTGCACTTCTTATTTTTAGTTTGCAATCTCTATTATATGATGGATCTTGTGTTCAGTATTGGCACCACTTTGGGATCATTAAGTGGATCTAAATTGGTTTTGGCAAACCAAGTTCTGGTTAGTGGCTTTAGTTTGAAAGAAAAAGAAAGAAAGAAAAATCTTACAGGTATTTGGTATCATTTGTTTTCTTTCTTGTTGGATCATAAGCTTAGTATTATTTATTTAAGATTCTTTTGTGTCTTCAAGGAAGATTGCATGTTTGGCTTTACTACTTGTATGTTTGCTTGTTTCTTTCAACTCTCTTGCTTGCTACCCAGCCTTGCTAGCCAAAAACCTGTTTTCAGAAGGCATACTTCTCATATTTCCAAAATCCTTTGAACCCAAAACTTTTGCCACTTGTGTCCACCATATCTACCTAGTAGCTGTTTCTATTCCTAGCAAATTATCAAGCTTCATCTACCTTTCAAATTATAAAGTATTTTGTTATGTGAAAACTAGTTAGTAAAGCTCTCACGAACTTGATGGCACACTTTATTTACTGGCCCCTAATAGACTTGAACCATTGTGAACATCAAAGTTGTATATGCTTGCATCTATACGTTGGGATTAGCAGAACCATGCTGTCACGGGGAACATTTTCAATATTGCACTTGTACCTTGTTGTACTCAGTTGATATCGTTCTCTTTTTTCTATGAATGTCAACAGTGTGAAATAAAGAGGGAACTTGTAAGTCCATGGAGTTTGTATTCTGTGTTAGAGAAACGCCTGGGCCGCTAGCCTAAGCCATGCTTAATCATGGTGGAAACTTGCAGCATCACCATAGTGAGTCATCTATGAAGCATCCTCAATAAAAAGCTATACATATAGTAAATAAAAAGATCGCTGAGATGCTCATTGTCTGCTTGCCTTGTCATTTTGGTTATGGGAAAGCTCCTGTACCATGTGCAAGGGGTACCGGTTGGTGGTTCTCAATGATATGCAAATACTTACAATGACAAGAACTTACCTGGACCTAAAGTTGAGTATGCATGAGGAGTGGCCCTCATATTCAAGGGACATGAGATTGCCAACTTATATTTCATCAAGCATATACTCCATCTTTGTTCACTTTAACCTTAATCATCTCAAGATGCTTATGATAGGGGCAATGAGGGCTCAAAGCTAGTAAGTACCATAATCTTTTGGAAGCTCTTTATGACTTGTAATCCCTGCTACCCTCTAAGAAGGGACCTTTCTCCCAGTTACCAGTTTGAGTCAGTAAACCTACTTCCTCTCCATCTCTAGCAAGCATTTGAGTTGTTGTGTTTCAAGCATTCATATGGTGATTTATTCAATCATGTTCTTTATCTTCCTTGTTTGCACAAAACTCTTATCTATTGAGTATTACTTTGAAAGCCTTTACTTGTGAAAAACCTTTTTGAGCAAAGAGTGCTTCCGTTTTGAAACTTCTACAAAAAGCTTTTGTGAAACTGTTTACCAGGTGTTCTCTAACCAAGAACAAGTTTGCCAATTCCAATTATGATTTATCTTTATGCATCTCTATTGTGACTGATGTACTTGGTTGCAAGTTAAGTTATATAATGGTGAGTTGCTTTCTTCTATGAGTTGTGCAATGGTAAGTGTGATGCTTCTTGTTCGTATTCTTTTATCGACACTTCACTCCATAAACCTGTGGACACATTTACTGAGATCAGTATTAGCTTGGGGACAAGCGAAGTCTAAGCTTGGGGGAGTTGATACACCCAATTTGCATCACCATTCTATACCATAATTTACCTCTGTTCATTGATATTTGTCTTATTATGAGGTATTACTTATGGATTTTCATCTGTTTATGCATGTTGGATGATTCCTGGAGGATGGACTGCCGGAGTCTGGATTCTGATGGAAAAGAAGGCGTTTCGGTGCAATTTCACGAAGATCAGAAAAATACCAGAAAAATATGGAAACATATTCTGTTACCTGAGGACGAAGGAAGCAAGAAGGAGGAGCGAAGGGGGGTGCAGGGGGCCCACACCCCCTAGGCGCGGGCCCACCTGAGGCCGCGCCTAGGGCAGGTGTGACCCACCTGCCTGGCCTCCGACTCTCCCCCTTCGCCTATATCTTTCCTTTAGAACCCTAACCCTCGGGGAGCAACCATAGATAGATTTACGCCGCCTTTGGGGGGCGGAAAACACTGAGAGAGAAAGATCTCTCCGGCAGACAGATTTCTGCTGGGGGAATTCCTTCCCGGAGAGGAGAGACCGTCGCCATCAACACCATCATCAAGCTAGGTTTCATCGAGATCATCATCATCCACACCATCATCTCCACCATCACCATCATCACCACTCCGTCTCGCTGTAACAATTGTGTTGGATATTTCTTTAGTTCTTAGGGGAAACTTTCCTGGTGTTAATTACTATTGTAGTTGATGCTTGTGAGTGGAACCATTGGATTATTGTTTATGTTCAGATTGTTATCCATCACCACATCATCTTTGATCTTGATCTATATGATGTCTTGTGAGTAGTTCGTTGTGTTCTTGAGGACATGGGAGAAGTCATGTTGTTAGTAGTGAATCCGTGATGAGTTATTATTCAATGGTTTAGTATTTAAGTTGTGGTGCTATTCTTCTAGTGGTGTCAGGTGAACGTCGACTACATGATACTTCACCATTTATGGGCCTAGGGGAATGCATTATGTATTTGGCTACTAATTGTGGGGTTGCCGGAGTGATAGAAACCTGAACCCCCGTTAGGACACCTCTGCACAAGGGAGTGTAGGATCTTAGAGTTTAAGGTTGTGGTTAGATTTATATCTTAATTACTTCCCTGTAGTTACGGATGTTTGCAGGGGGTTTAATCACAAGTATGTATTAGTCCTAGGAAGGGCAGTATGTTAGCACAGGTTCACCCACACAACACTTACAAACACCAGAGAAGAGTACTCAGCTATTTGAAGCGAAAGCACTTGACAGAACTCCCATGTGTCCTCGAGAACGTTTGGTCCTTATAAGTATTTTTACCGGCTTGTCCTTTGCTAAGAAAGGATTGGGCCACTTGCTCCGTTTGTTTACTGTCTTTGTTACTTGCTCTTTGTTTCGTTGCCTTGTCAGAAAACCACTAAAAATCCGTTTGCTAAGTATTCACAGGGATTTCCTGCTCCACACCACTGTTCAACACCTTCTGCTCCTCGTTGGGATCGACACTCCTATTTATCGAAAGTACTATGATACACCCCCTATACTTGTGGGTCATCAATTGGGCATGGCTTAGGCTAGAGGCCCAGGCATTTCTCTAACAGAAAATACATAACTCCATGGTCTTACAATCTCCCCTTTTATTTCACACTAACGACTTCCATAGACAAAAGAGCATGATATCAACTGTGTACAAAGTACAAGTGCAATGTTGAAAGTGTTCCCCATGACAGCACGGTTCTGCTAATTCCAACGTATAAGTGCAAGCATATACAACATACATGACACAATGGTTCAAGTTTATTAGGGGCAAGAAAAATAAAGTGTGCCATCAAGTTCGTGAGAGCTTTAATAACTAAGTTTTCACATAACAAAATACTTTTTAATTGGAAGATATCTGAAAACAATAATATACTTGGAATGGTGTAACACACCATGCATAGGAATTTATAGTGGACACTTTGGAATAACTTGGTTTCTTGGGAGTTGGAAGCATGAGTCGAGCTTACTCATACAAGTGGAGGCTAGCAAAAGACTGGGAGCGACCAACTAAGAGAGTAATAATGGCCATAATCATGCAGAGTGACAAAACATTACTAATCAAAGCATAGAGTGGTACTACAAGTCAAGGACTAAATGATCATAGAGGCTATGGTTACTTGTTCATAGTCATAACATGGTGTGAGCATGTGCCAAGTCAACCCAAACAAAGCATCAAAGGATAATACCACAATACTATGCTTTTGCATGCTAAAACAACGCATGATTCCTTCAAGGCACTAATGGCACTGCGTCAACGTGGGAGCGCTTCGTCGGGAAACCCCAAGAGCAAGGTGTGATGCAGCACAGCGGCAAGTCTTCCCTCAGTAAGAAACCGAGGTTATCGAACTAGTAGGAGGAAGTAAACGCCTCAAAGGTGTTGCAAGCAACTTGGAAACCTGCACAACACAAACTCAAGAATTTGCCCCAACTATCAGTGAGGTTGTCAATCTCACCGGTTGTTGTAACAAAGGATTAACTGGATGGTGTGGAAGGTGATTATGGTTTGCAGAAAGTAAACAGTAACAGTGGAAGATGTATCAATGGTAAAGATTGGACCGGGGTCCATAGTTCACTAGAGGTGTTCTCCTTATATAAACAAACATGGCATACTGGGTAAACAAATTACAGTAGGTCAATTGACATGACTAAGCAAGGCATAACAATGCAATACAATATTAGACGTAAAGATCCTATGATATTCGATTGGGCAATACAACAAGATACATAGACCGCTATCCAACTGCATCTATGACTAGAAGTCCACCTTTGGGTTATCTTCCGAACCCCCTCTAGTATTAAGTTGCAAGCAACAGACAACTGCTTTAAGCAAAGTGTGTAAGGTAAACAATCCACTTGTTCTATGAACAAGAGACTGTTGTTTTCTCCCTAGTGGCAACAGCACATCTACAACCTTAGAGATTTATGTCACTTCCCTTAGATTAAATAGAGGCATGAACCCATTATCGAGCATAAATACCCCCTCTTGGAGTCACTAGCAACTACTTGGCCAAGATAGCTACTAACAACAGAGAGCATGCAAGATCACAAACAACATATACATGATAGAATCAATAAGACAAAACCATTAATCAATCTGACATAGTAATCTCAATATCCAACGTATCAAGCATCCCCAAGCTTAACTCATGCTCGTCCTTGAGTAGGTAAGTGATAAAAGAATATTTTTTGAGGTGACATGTACCATCAAAACCAAGATCAAACCATTTGCAAGCATTGAAAGCTGGGATCAAAGAACTCTAAACATGTGCATGAAAGATGGAGTTCTAATAGTAAGACAAAGTAACTATGCATGCAACATGAAAGGCTACAAACAAATATCATGAATAACATGCATTGAAAAACGTTTGTTTGTTTCACATATAGAAAACATGGCATAGTGGTATTCATCTTGTCCCTCATGGAGTAGAAAATAGATTCATAGGACACCTTCAAAGTTCGTAAGAGTGACTAGATACAAATAGCACAAGAACAAGTAATATCAACAATATGCATCATTCAATAAGTTTTTGGACAATGCACATAGAACTAAGAATGGCAACTATGCTCTCTTAACTGGTGCCTGAAGGTAGAAGGTGGAGACTCAATATAATAGTGGAAGAAAGGCCCTTCATAAAGGGAAGCAGGGATTTCAAGTTTCAAAAAGAGCTTCCAAAAATTATGGTACTTGTTAGCTTTCATCCCTCATTGCCCCTATCATAAGCATCTTGAAGTGATTAAGGTTAAAGTGAACAAATTATGAAGTATATGCTTGACAAAGTATAAGTTAGCAATCTCATGTCCCTTGAATACGAGGGACGCTCCTCATGCTACTCAAGTTTAGTTACTTGCAAGTTCTTGTCATAGTAAGTACATGTGTATCATAGAGAACCGCCAACGGGGTACCCCTTGCACATGGTATAGGAGCTTTCCCATAACCAAAATTACAAGACAATGAGCAACTCAGAATTCTTCTTATTTACCATGGAATATGGTGCTTTTTTCTCTCTTTTCTCATATGTCTCTTTTTCTCAATATCTTTTTTATAAGAAGAATGCTTCATAGATGTCACTATGGTGATGCTGCAAGTTTCCACCATGATTAGGCATGGCTTAGGCTAGCGGCCCAAGTGTTTCTCTAACACAAAATACATAACTCCATGGACTTACAAGCTCCCCTTTCATCTCACACCAACGACATCCATAGACAAAAGAGCATGATATCAACTGGGTAGATATTTACAAGTGTTGAAAGCATTCCCCGTGACAGCACGGTTCTGCTAATTCCAACGTATAAGTGCAAGCATATACAACACAGATGACATAATGGTTCAAGTTTATTAGGGGCAAGCAATATAAAGTGTCCCATTAAGTTCGTGAGAGCTTTAATCAGTAAGTTTTCACATAACAAAATACTTTTTAATTGGAAGATAGTTGAAAACAAGAATATACTTGGAATGGTGTAACACAGCATGCATAGGAATTTATAGTGGACACTTTGGAATATCTTGGTTTCTTGGGAGTTGGATGCATGAGTAGAGCTTACTCATACAAGTGGAGGCTATCCAAAGACTGGGAGCGACAAACTAAGAGAGCAATAATGGCCATAATCATGCAGAGCGACAAAACATTACTAATCAAAGCATAGAGTGGTACTATAAGTCAAGTACTAAATTATCATAGAGGCTATGGTGACTTGTTCATAGTCATAACATGGTGTTATCATGTGCCAAGTCAACCCAAACAAAGCATCAAAGGAGAATACCACAATACTATGTTTTTCTATGCTAAAACAACGCATGATTCTTTCAAGGCACACTAAGCAATCCCAATGATTTAGAACAAGTCATGCTACAACAATAATCACTAAGCATAAGGTCAAAACAACACCTAGCATGACATGCTAAAGTCTAAGTCACAGTCAAAGCAAGCTCCTCTTGCACTATTCAAGCAAGAACTTTCTACTCCTTTCCAACACCAATCAACTTATTTGAAACAACACAGCGATAATGTGGGTCCAAACTACTTTATTCAAACAAACTAAGCAAAGCAAACAAAAACTAAGACGCTCCAACAACAACACAACAGTGCATGAAACAATAAAAACGAAGTGTCTAGAAAGACCTGAGCTTTTTATTGATGAAGAAGGGGATGCCTTGGGCATCCCTAAGCTTTGACGCTTGTACCTCTTGAATATTTATTGGGGTAACACCGGGGTAGAATCCCCAAGATCGAGCTTTTTTCCATTCTTCATCTCATTGCATCATTCTCTTTCTACGCCTGAAATTTTCCTTCATACAAAACTTCACACAATCTTCATTAGCAACATTAGTGTATTCAAAAGATAATAGACCCTTTGGTTTAGCTTTAAAACAGCAAAACTTTCACTAAAAACACAAGCTACTGTAACAAGTTCTCCAAAAATGTCAAATGAAAAGAACCCAAAAAGGAATCAATAAGAAGCAAATGCAAATAGCGGCGTGGCCCAGAAGGAGGAGCCGACGATGACTGTTGGTCCATCTGTGCTCGGCGACACGGAGACAATGGAGGGGCCTGCTGGACCGGCCCAGGTGGGTCTGTGCTCTGGTGGGCCACGAGACGATCTAGAGGTGCCTGCTGGTCTGGCCCAGGAGGACCTGTGCGCGGGCGGGCTGCGGGACACTTTGGTCGCGCCTGCTGGACTGGCCCAGGTGGGGCTGGGCTCTGGCGGGCTCGACAACGACTCTTCTCACGATCAGGAGGGGTGTCTCGCTGGAGGAGGGCTCACCCAGGAGGGGTTGGCCGCTTCCCCTGTTGCCGCGGCAGTGGCAGGCGATGCAGTGAAGGCTGGGACACCATCCCGCATGAGTACTCGGCATGGTCTGGATGCCCTTGGGGCGTTGACCACTGACGAAGACTCTTTGGGAAAGGCGATGCGCAGAAAGGCGGAGAAGAATCTTGACTCGCAGGGTTATCTACCGAGCCACGGCTATCCTCCGGTTATGGACTACTCTTCAGCGTATGGAGTTCCGCGATTTATTTGTGGAGGGGTGTACGCGATTGGAGGACACGACGAGGGATATTTTCTCCCGACATGGATGACAACGTGACTTGAGGCTAGATACAACATAGTTCGAGCAAGGAATTAGCTTTCTTTTATTGAAATTTTTGTAACTTGGTTTTCTTACTGTCGTGTGGTTGATCGGCTGTGTGCATCCTAGCTATGCAGAGGCCGGGTGTAAACATTGCTATAAGTAATAAAGCGCCCATTTCCAAAAAAAAATGGCAGAAATCTGTCAAAACAGACCAGCAGGTAGAAACCGATTTTTTCGAAGACCTTATGTTTCTCAAATAAAAAGTGTTGAACTAACGAAAGTTATCTAACATACTGAGGGATTTATTCATAAATTTTCAACTCAATCCGACTTACAGAGACTCCTCACGGATTTTTATGGTGAAGCATAAAAATCTGTTTCGGGACAGCAACTCCCCAAATCTTACTTCCCTCTTATTAGAGGTCATTCTTGGCACAAAAAGCAAACAAAAAGGATAAGGAGAGGTCATTAATGAAGTAATAACTTCCAAGACTCAATAAAACTCTTGGGTTATCTCCCAACAAGTACTTTTCTTTAACACCTTTAAGTTAGGCACAAGCAAGAAATCAAGTATTTTCAAATGAAGAAGCATTAACATCAAACCCTGCTTTCAAAGGAGGAGAAAAAAGCAACTTCTATCTCCTCATAGGGTAGTGTTCAATACCTTTCTTGGATGGAAATTGATATTTAATGGTGCCTTCTTTCATATCAATAATGGCACCAACTGTTCTAAGAAAAGGTCTTCCCAATGTAATAGGACAAGAAGCATTGTATTTAACATCCAAAACATAGAAATCAACAGGTACATAAGCATTGTTAACCATAATGAGAACATCATTAACACACCCCATGAGTTTCTTCTTAGCATTATCATTAAGCGGGACACCCAAATAACAATCTTCCAAAGGTGGCAAATCAAGCATTTCATAAATCTTCCTAGGCATAATAGAGACACTAGAACCAAGGTCACATGAATCTTTGATATCAAAGTAATTCACTTGCATATTAATAATGGGTTCCCAACTATCTTCTACTTTCCTAGGAATAGAAGCTTTGTGTTTTAACTTCTCTTCCTTAATTTTAACAAGAGCATCTGTAATGTGTTTGGTGAAAGCAACATGCATATCACTAGCATCAGGACTTCTAGCAAGCTTTTGCAGGAACATAATCACTTCAGAAATATTGCAACCATCAAGATCAAAATCAAAATTAGAATCACTAGTAGTAGACTCATTAGGCTTAGACATTGTGGGAGGAGGAATAAGGACTTCTTGTGGTTTAGTGGAAACCATATTGGTGGTGGTGATGGTGCACATACTATTGTTTCTAGCTATTTCAGCCCCCCTTTCCCACTTAGCATGAAGTTGGGATAACAGTCTAACATTTTCATCAATAGTAACTTGTATGACATGAGTAGCAACAAAGGTATTTTCCATGGTTTCAGGTTTAGCAGCGATTTTATTAATCAAAGAGGACTGTGCTTCAGACAAAGAGGAAATATTTTTCTCTACATTCAAAAGCTTTCCCTCCACAGTCTTGTTGAAAGTGGTTTGTTTACTGATAAAGTCTTTGAGCATGACTTCAAGTTCAGAGGGGGCACTTCTAGCATTTTTGTAGGAGTTTCCATAGTCATTGCCATTATTAGGAGGATAAGGCCTATAATTGTTATTACTACCAAAATTATTCCTATAGGCATTGTTGTTGAAATTGTTGTTTCTAATGAAGTTCACATCAACTTGCTCTTCTTGAGCAACCAAAGAGGCTGAGGGAACATTATTAGGATCTAAAGGAGCTTTCCCATTAACAAGCATAGCCATAATAACATCAATCTTATCACTCAAAGAGGAGGTTTCTTCAACAGAATTTACCATCTTACCATGTGGAGCTCTCTCAGTGTGCCATTCAGAATAATTAACCATCATTTTATCAAGGAGTTCTATTGCAGCACCCAAGGTGATGGTCATAAAGGTACCTCCAGCAGCTGAATCCAACAAGTTTCTTGAAGAGAGGTTCAAACCTGCATAAAAAGTCTGGATAGTCATCCAAGCAGTAAGTCCATGAGTGGGACAATTCTTAACCAAAGATTTCATTCTTTCCCAAGCTTGAGCAACATGTTCATTATCAAGTTGTTTAAATTTCATAATATCACTTCTTATAGATATAATCTTAGCAGGAGGGTAGTACTTTCCAGTAAAAGCATCTTTGCACTTAATCCAAGAATCAATACTATTTCTAGGCAAGGATAGCAACCATTCTTTAGCTTTTCCTCTCAAGGAGAAAGGAAACAACTTGAGCTTAATAATATCTCCATCTACATCCTTATACTTTTGCATCTCACAAAGTTCAACAAAGTTATTGAGATGGGCAGCAGCATCATCAGAACTAGCACCAGAAAATTGCTCTCTCATCCCAAGATTCAACAAAGCAGGATTAATTTCATAAAAGGTAGCGTCAGGAGCAGGTGGAGCAAGAGGAGTGCTTAGGAAATCATTGTTGTTTGTGCTAGTGAAGTCACACAACTTGGTGTTCTCATCAGAGTCCATTTTGGCAAAAGTGGAGCAAGCCAACAGCAACAGCAACTAGAGCAGGGACTATTTTTTGTGTTTTTTGTAAGATAAAGCAAACCAAACTAAACTATTTTTTTTGGAGTTTTTGATAAAAAGAGGCACACAAAACCAAGAAAAACTAAAAACAAAGTAAAGAGAAAGGTTGAGAAGTACTCCCCTTGTGAATACGTCCTTAGCCTCCCCGGCAACAGCGCTAGAAAATCTTGATGGCGTTGCATCAACGTGGGAGCGCTTCGTCGGGAAACCCCAAGATCAAGGTGTGATGCAGCACGGCAGCAAGTCTTCCCTCAGCAAGAAACCAAGTTTATCGAACCAGTAGGAGGAAGGAAACGTCTCAAAGGTGTTGCAAGCAACTTGGAAACCTGCACAACACAAACTCAAGACATTGCCCCAACTATTAGTGAGGTTGTCAATCTCACGGGTTGCTGTAACAAAAGATTAACTGTATGGTGTGGAAGGTGATGATGGTTTGTAGAAAGTAAACAGTAACAGTGGAAGATGTATCAATGGTAAATATTGGACCGGGGTCCATAGTTCACTAGAAGTGTTCTCCTTAGATAAACAAACATGGCATGCTGGGTAAACAAATTACAGCAGGGCAATTGATACGACTGAGCAAGGCATAACAATGTAATACTAGACTAAAGATCCTATGAGATTCGATTGGGCAATACAACAAGATACATAGACCGCCACCAACTGCATCTATGACTAGAAGTCCACCTTTGGGTTATCATCCAAACCCCCTCCGGTATTAACTTGCAAGCAACAGACAACTGCTTTAAGCAAAGTGTGTAAGGTAAACAATCCACTTGTTCCATGAACAAGAGACCATTGTTTTCTCCATAGTGGCAACATCACATATACAACCTTAGAGATTTCTGTCACTTCCCTTGATTAAATAGAGGCATGAACCCACTATCGAGCATAAATACCCCCTCTTGGAGTCACTAGCAACTACTTGGCCAAGATAGCTACTAACAACGGAGAGCATGCAAGATCACAAACAACACAGACATGATAGAATCAATAAGACAAAACCATTAATCAATCTGACATAGTAATCTCGATATCCATCGGATCCCTGCAAACACAACATGCATGATTACAAATAGATGAGACCTTGATCATGGACGGAGCTCACAAGATCTATACATGAAAGCACAAAGGAGGAGATACAACCATCTAGCTACTATATGGACCCGTAGTCCAAGGTGGAACTACTCATGATTCATACCAGAGGTTGGCATATGATGAAGAAGAAGGCCTCCAGGATGATCTCCCCTCGGAAGGGTGCCGGGAAGAGCTTCAGATCCCCCTGATCCAGGAACGATGGTGGCGGCGGTTACAGACGGTTTCGTGGAATATGGGATCGGGTCCTTAGGGTTTAGGCATCAGGGTCTTCTTATAGGCGAAGAGGCAAGGCAGGAGGGCGACCAAGGGGCCCACACCCTGCCTAGGCGTAGCCCAGGGTGGGCCCGCGCCTAGGGGGTGCGGCCACCTTATGGCTCCCCTCCATCTCTCTTCTAGACTCCGTGTTCTCCTCGGTGAAATATTGACTTTGGCTTTTGTTCCATACAATTTCGAGAATATTTCCTTACTAGATTTTCTGGAACCAAAAACAGAAGAAAACATGCAACTGGCACTGTGGCAACTTGTTAATAGGTTAGTACTAGAAAACATATAAAAATCACCTCAAAGTGTGGACAAAGCAATACGTTTCCGACGTATCAGGAACACTAAGCAATCCCGATTGTTTGGAACAAGTCATGCTACAGGAATAATCACTAAGCATAAGGTCAAAACAACACTTAGCATGGCATGATAAAGTCTAAGTCACAGTCAAAGCAAGCTCCACTTGCACTATTCAAGCAAGAACTTTCTACTCCTTTCCAACACCAATCAACTTATTTGAAACAACACATCAAGAGTGGGGGTCCAAACTACTTTATTCAAACAAACTAATCAAAGCAAACAAAAACGAAGACGCTCAAAGAACAACATAATAGTGCATGAAAAAATAAAAATGAAGTGTCTAGAGAGACCTGAGCTTTTTATTGATGGAGAAGGGATGCCTTGGGCATCCCCAAGATTTGACGCTTGTACCTCTTGAATATTTCTTGGGGTGACACCGGGGTGGCATCCCCAAGCTTGAGCTTTTGTCCATTCTTCATCTCATTACATCATTCTCTCTCTACCCCTGAAATTTTCCCTTCATACAAAACTTCACACAATCTTCATTAGCAACATTAGTGTATTCAAAAGATAATAGACCCTTAGGTTTAGCTTTAGAACAACAAAAAATTTCCCTAAAAACACAAGCTACTGTATCAATTCCTTTAAAAAGCTCAATTTCCCTAAAATAACCCAAAAAGGAATCAATACAAAGCAAATGCAAATAATGGGAGAAATCTGTCAAAACAGACCAGTAGGTAGAAACCGATTTTTTCGAAGATCTTCTGTTTCTCAAATCAAAAAGTGTTGAACTAACGAAAGTTATCTAACATATTTGGGTATTTATTCGTATAATATCAGCTCAATCCGACGTACATAGATTCCTCAAGAATTTTTATGGTGAAGCACAAAAATCTGTTTTGGGACAGCAACTCCCCAAATCTTACTTCCTTCTCATTAGAGGTCATTCTTGGCACAAAAAGCAAATAAAAAAGGATAAGGAGAGATCTTTGCTGAATTAATAACTTCTAAGACTCAAGAAAACTCTTGGATTATCTCCCAACAAGTACTTTTCTTTAACGCCTTTAAGTTAGGCACAGAAGCAAGAAATCAAGTATTTTCAAAGAAGAAGCATCAAACCTCTTGCTCCTACCTTTCTTACCTTTCTTCTTATCTTTAGGGAATATATGATTGCTTACTGGAGGAGCAAAGTGCATAATGCCTTTTCCAACATCTATTACTGCTCCAAGGTGTTTCAGCAGGGATCTTCCGAGTGTAATCTGTCCTTTCCTACACATTCAATAACAAGATAATCAGTAGACACCATTTTCCCTGAGATTTTTGTAAACACACCTTCAACTATTCCAATGGGTAATAAGGTTGCATTATTGGTAAGAGATATTTCTTATCCTCCTTTAGAAAGTCCCCAAAGACTCAAAGATTTATAGATATCCTTAGGCATAAGGCAAAATTCAGACATGATATCACAGCGAGCATCAAAAGTTTCACTATTTATAGAAACTTTTATTGTAGGAAACCACTTTGAAGGCTCAGAATTTATTGGAACATAACCATGGTGCTCTCTAAGTGTGTGATAGCAACTGTTCAAAGCAGTAGTACTGGACTAAAGAGTGTTCAACCTAGCATAAATGTCTATAAAAGAAGAATCAGACTTGCCAGGCATATTATAAATTATAATCAATCACTTTATAACATCTAAAGCTTCATCCTCAGTACAACGAAAAATATCTTTCTCAGCCACAACATCCAAAGCATATCTATAACAAAGAGCAATACCGTGAAACTATTAATAACCAAGCTAAGACTCATCTTAGGCTCAATTTCCCTTTGTAAAGCAGAGATACTAGACCAAGCTTCTTTGAAACTCTCTCCACTTCCTTGCTTGAAAGTGAAAATCCTTTCCATAGGCGACACAGGGATTGGACCAAAACCATACAAAGTATCAACTAGAGAAGGAACTAATTTTTGTGTGTTTTTTATAAGAGAAAGCAAACCAAACTAAACTATTTTATTTGGAGTTTTTTATAAAAAGAGGCAAACAAAACCAAGCAAAAGAAACTAAGCAAACCAAAAACAAAGTAAAGAGAAAGGTTGAGAAGGACTCCCCTTGTGAATACGGCCTTAGCCTCCCCGGCAACGGCGCCAACAAAGCTTGATGATGGAGCTTCGTTGATATGGATCGCTTCGTCGGGAAACCCCAAGAGCAAGGTATTAAGCAGCACAACAACAAGTTTTCCCTCAGTAAGAAACCAAGGTTATCGAACCCGTAGTAGGAAGGAAACATCTTAAAGGTATTGCAAGCAAATTGGAAACCTGCACAACACAAACTCAAGACTTTGCCCCAACGAACAGTGAGGTTATCAATCTCACCGGTTGCTGTAACAAAGGATTAACTATATGGTGTGGAAGGTGATAATGGTTTGCAGCAAATAAACAGTAACAGTGGAAGATGTATCAATGGTAAAGATTGGACCAGGGTCCATAGTTCACTAGAGGCGTTCTCCTTATATAAACAAACATGATATGCTAGGTAAACAAATTACAGCATGGCAATTGACAAGACTGAGCAAGGCATAACAATGCAATACTGGACATCAAGATCCTATGGGATTCGATTGGGTAATGCAATAAGATACATAGACCGCCATCCAACTGCATCTATGACTAGAAGTCCACCTTTGGGTTATCATCTGAACCCCCTCCAGTATTAAGTTGCAAGAAACAGACAACTGCTTTAAGAAAAGTGTGTAAGGTAAACAGTCCACTTGTTCCATGAAAAAGAGACCATTGTTTTCTCCCTAGTAGCAACAACACATCTACAACCTTAGAGATTTATGTCACTTCCCTTAGATTAAATAGAGGCATGAACCCACTATCAATCATAAATACCCCCTCTTGGAGTCACTAGCAACTACTTGGCCAAGATAGCTACTAACAACGGAGAGCATGCAAGATCACAAACAACACAGACATGATAGAATCAATAAGACAAAACCATTAATCAATCTGACATAGTAATCTCAATATCCATCGTATCCCCACAAACACAACATGCATGATTACAAATAGATGAGATCTTGATCATGAACAGAGCTCACAAGATCTAGACATGAAAGCACAAAGGAGGAGATACAACCATCTAGCTACTACATGGACCCGTAGTCCAAGGTGGAACTACTCACGCTTCATACCGGAGGCTGGCATGATGAATAAGAAGGCCTCCGAGATGATCTCCCCTTCGGCAGGGTGCTGGGAAGAGCTTCAGATCCGCCCGATCTAGGGACGATGGTGGCGGCGGCTACAGACGATTTCGTGGAATATTGATCGGGTCTTTAGGGTTTAGGCATCGGGGCTTCTTATAGGCGAAGAGGTGTGGCCGCCCTATGGCTCCCATAGTCTCTCCTCTGGACTCCTTGTTCTCCTCGATGAAATATTGACTTTGGCTTTTGTCTCGTCCAATTCCGAGAATATTTCCTTACTAGGTTTTCTGGAACCAAAAACAGAAGAAAACATGCAACTGGCACTATGGCATCTTGTTAATAGGTTAGTACCAAAAAACATATAAAAACACCTCAAAGTGTAGACAAAGCAAAGCAAAGTGGATACTAAATAAGCATGGAACATAAAAAATTATAGATACGTCTACTACGTATCAGTGTTGCTAGCAACTTGGAGACCTACACAACACAAACTCAAGACTTTGCCCCCAACAAACAGTGAGGTTGTCAATCTCACCGGTTTGCTGTAACAAAGGATTAACTGTATGGTGTGGAAGGTAATAGTGGTTTGCTGAAAGTAAACAGTAACAGTGGAATATGTATCAATGGTAAAGATTGGACCGGAGTCCATAGTTCACTAGAGGTGTTCTCCTTAGATAAACAAACATGGCATGCTGGGTAAATAAATTACAGCAGGGCAATTGACAGGACTGAGCAAGGCATAACAATGCAATACTAGACATTCATGATCCTATGAGATTCGATTGGGCAATACAACAAGATACATAGACCGCCATCCAACTACATCTATGACTAGAAATCCACCTTCGGGTTATCATCCGACCCCCCTCCAGTATTAAGTTGCAAGCAGCAGATAACTGCTTTAAGCAAAGTGTGTAAGGTAAACAATCCACTTGTTCCATGAACAAGAGACCGTTGTTTTCTCCCTAGTGGCAAAAGCACATCTACAACCTTAGAGATTTTTGTCACTTCCCTTAGATTAAATAGAGGCATGAACCCACTATCAAGCATAAATACCCCTCTTGGAGTCACTAGCATCTACTTGGCCAAGATAAATACTAGAAACAGAGAGCATGCAAGATCACAAACAACACAGATATGATAGAATCAATAAGACAAAACCATTAATAAATCTGAAGGGAATATGCCCTGAGAGGCAATAATAAAGTGTTTATTATGTGTATTCCAAGTATATGATAGATGTTTATTATGCATGCTATAATTGTATTAATACGGAAACATTAATACATGTGTTTTTAGTAAACAAACAAAAAGTTCCTAGTTATGCCTCTCTCATAAACTAGCTCGTTGATTAACAAGATGATCAAGGTTTCTTGATCATAGACATTGGATGTTGTTAATAACTAGGTCACAACATTAGTGTAATTATGTGATGAACATTCATCCGAAGTATAGCAATACTATCAAAGTCATTGAGTTTATATTGCTATAACAACTTACGAAGTGATCCTAATCCTTAGACCATGAGATCATGTCAATCAATAACACTAGAAGAGTTTCTTGATAACATCAAACGTCACACCGTAACTGGGTGATTATAAAGATGGGTTCAGAACTACTAAAGTGTTATGTTGAGGCCCATGGATCGAGAGTGGAATTTGTTCATCCCGATGATGGATAGATATGCTCTAGGCCCCTAGGTGATATCACATTGATTAGCTTGCAAGCAAGTGATTTGATCACTAGAATGTTATATCACGGGAACGAGAAAAGAGTACATGCCAGTAACGAGATAAAACTAGGTATGGAGATACCGATGATCGAATCTCGTACATGTAATATATCGTGAAACAAAGGGATTAAGATACTAGCATAAAAGGTTCCGACGATCACAAGAAAGTCATCGTTGAATGTGTGGGAGTCATTATGGGTCTCCAGATCCCGCTTCTGATTATTGATCGGAGAAGGGTCTTAATCATGTCCAAATTATTTGCAAACCGTAGGGTGGCACACTTAAGAGACACTGACATCCAATTGGAGCAAAAGTTTCATGCCGGAAAGAATAACAAGCGCATGAATTCACTAGATACCGAAACAGATTTTCGGGTGAAATTATAGAAAATATTTTTGCATGTGAAATGAAGTACTAGCAAGGGGTTATATGTGATTGTTTGTCATTAAAGTAATTGACAAAATTCTGAATAAATAAAAGGAGTTTTCTTTAATGAGAGTTTGCATTAAATTTGGTGGAAATTTAATGGGAATTTGAGTGGGATTTTGAGTGGAGGGAATTGAAAGGATTTTTGTGAGTGGAGTGTCCACCCACATGAATGAGGGGAGGGCAAGGGGGCAGCCCCATGCGCCGGCCACCCCCTTGGGGTTCCCCCTCTCCTATAAAAGGCACCCCCTCCTCACTTCTCACTCACACCTCCTCGTGAAGGATCTCTCTCCCATCTAGTATTTATCCCCCATGGTCTCGGACTAGCGAGATACATGTTTCCGGTGGTTATTCGTCAAGAAAGAGTTATGCTTCCGCTGCATCGCTGGAGCGAGGAGGCGGAGGTTGCTTGGTGCCTCATACGTGTGTGCGAGCACGGATGAGCTGCTGATTTGCGGCGCTAGGATTTCCTCTCGATCTTGAGATCGGCAAGAGATCGTCTACATCAACCACGAGTTTGACTCATCAAGCTTTGTCGGCCTTCAAGGGTATGTTCTCGACGGATATACATTCGCCCGTTGTTTGTATTTAGTAGATAGATCTTGGTACATAGTTGTTCCCGTCGTAAGAAATTTTTTGTTTTCTATGCTGCAAACCCTACAGTGGTATCAGAGCCGGATCTATGCATAGATGATTTACACGGGTATTACATATATGAGTATGTGGGCGATGATGATCATGTTATTGCTTCTTAGTTGTATTTTGGATATTGGTGGCATAGTGGGATGAAGCGGCCCGGACAAACCTTACATGTCCTCGCACATGAGACCTGTCCCACGCTTGACATGCAACTAGTTTTGCATAAGTGGCTAGCGGGTGTTTATCTCTCCTACTATAGTCAATATCTAATTTGCAACGAGTTGTCAATAATTTGGTTATCCTCGTTGTGGTTCATGTTCGTAGGTACGAACGGTTCTATCTTCGAAAGCCCTAAGCCACGTAAAACTTGCATTGGATAAATTAGAGGCGTCTAGTTTAGATTGTTGCTGGGATAGTGTTATGATATGGTGATGTTGTAAGTAGAAGTATGAGATGATACTCTTATAACACACATAACATGTAAGTTCCATATACCTTGACCTTATTTAAATATCAAGATAAGAATGTGTTATTCCTTAAGCATGCACCGATTATGTTTCGTCGCTCCAAGACATGACGTGATGATCGGGTGTTCTTGGATCCATGACCATATTACAGGTGTAAGACAGTTACATACGCGAATACTAAGGTTCTTACTTGGCGAGCCTAGAATGTACAAATATGGCCTTGGAACACGGACCGAAAGGTTAAACATGAGTCATATGGTATATATGATGCCCATTTGATGCTCGTCTTTGAAGCTACACCGACTCACGTGATGATCGGACTTGGTGTAGTGGATTTGGTTCATGTAATCACCAAAAAGGCACGAGGGCTGTCGTTTTTGAGTGGGAGTTCATTCGTAATGTGAATTAGTTGAACTCAATCTATCATAAACTTAGTCTAAACTTTAAAAATTCTGTTGTAGATAACACCACCTGCTTTTAATTTCAATGTGTTCATGGAGTAAGAGAAACTATGAACGGTAGAAACTTTACCGAATGTTCCATGATTTTGAGGATTCTCCTATTTGCTGCACAAAAGCAATATGTGCTAGAAGCGCCGCTAGGCCCCCACTGTTTGATGATGCCCCTGACGAGGAGAAGAATATCTATCAGACTCGTCAGGAGGACCACAACTTAGTTCATTGCGGCATATTGTATGGGCTAGAGACAGAACTTCGAAAGCATTTCGAAAACGGCAATGCATTTGATACAATGGGTGAGTTGAAAATGATTTTCGACACACATGCTGCTGTAGAGAGCTACAATGCTTTAGAAAAGTTCTTTAGCTGCATGATGGAAGAGCACAACTCCGTAAGTGAGCATATACTCAAGATGTTGGGTTACGCCGATAAGCTTGTGTCCTTGGGAATATCGATTCCCATTGACTTAGGCATCCATCGTGTTTTGCAGTCTCTGCCACCTAGCTATAAGAGCTTCGTGACGAACTATAATATGCAAGGCATGAAGAAGTCTCTCCCCGAGCTTCTGTCAATGCTCAAAACTGCAGAAGTGGAGATCAAGAAGGAACATCAAGTGTTGATGATCAATAAGAACACTGGTTTCAAGAAAGACAAGAAGGGAAAACAGAAGGGAAGTAAGGGCGGCAAGCCGGTTGCCGTGCCTGAAAAGAAGACCCGAGTTGGACCTAAGTCTGATACGAAGTACTATTATTGTAAGGGGACTGTCCAATGGAAGTGCAACTGCCCCAATTATTTGGCAGACAAGAAGGCCGGCAGGGCAAACAAAGGTATATATGATATACATGTTATTGATGTGTACTTGACTAGTACTCGCAGTAGCACCCGGGTATTTGATATCGGTTCAGTTGCTAATATTTGTAACTCGAATCAGGGGCTACGGAACAAGCGACGACTAGCAAGGGGTAAGGTCAAGATGCGTGTCGGCAATTGATCAAGTGTTGATGTGATCGCCGTCGGAACGCTACCTCTCCACTTACCGTCAGGATTAGTAATAAACTTGAATAATTGTTATCTGGTGCCTGCACTGAGCATGAACATTGTATCTGGATCGTGTTTGATGTGAAGTGGTTATTCATTTAAATCCAAGAACAATGGTTATTCTATTTATATGAATGAAATCTTTTATGGTCATGCACCGATGATGAATGGTTTATTTCTGTTGGATCTCGATAATAGTGTAACACATATTCATAATGTTGATGCTAAAAGGATTAAACTTAATGATGATATATCCGCTTATATGTGGCACTGCCGTCTAGGTCATATTGGCATTAAACGCATGAAGAAGTTCAATTCGGATGGACTTTTGGAATCACTTGATTTTGAATCATTTGATACATGTGAGCCATGCCTTATGCGCAAGATGACTAGAACGCCGTTTTCCGGTTCAATGGAACGGGCGACAGATTTATTGGAAATCATACATTCTGATGTATGTGGTCCAATGAGTGTGTCGGCGCGAGGTGGATATCGTTATTTTTTTACTTTCACGGATGGTTTGAGTAGATACGGTTATATCTACTTGATGAAACACAAGTCTGAAACCTTTGAAAAGTTTAAGGAATTTCAGAATGAAGTGGAAAATCATCATAATAGAAAGATCAAATTTCTACGGTCCAACTGTGGAGGAGAGTATCTAAGTTACGAGTTTAGCACTCATATGAAAGAGTGTGGAATTGTTTCACAACTCACACCTGCCGGAACACCATGGCGAAATGGTGTGTTGGAACATCGTAATCGTACTTTATTGGATATGGTTCGATCTATGATGTCTCTAACGGACTTGCCGTTGTCATTTTGGGGTTATGCAATAGAAACTGCTGCATTCACTTTAAATTGGGCACCATCTAAATCCGTTTAAAATAAACCGTATGAATTGTGGTTCGAAACAAACCTAAGCTATCATTTCTTAAAGTTTGGGGATGCGATGTTTATGTGAAGAAACTTCAACCGGATAAACTCGAACCCAAAGCAGAAAAATGCGTCTTCATATGATACCCTAAGGAAACTATTGGGTATTCCTTCTATCACAAATCCGAGGGAAAGGTTTTTGTTGCCAAGAATGGATCCTTTCTAGATAAAGAGTTTCTCGCGAAAAGTGTGAGTAATCGGAAGGTAGAACTCGAAGAGGTTATTGAACCTTATCTTCAGAGTATGGCGAGTAGCGCAGCACCGGAAGTCGTTCCGGAGTTGGCTTCACCAGTTGAAGAGGGAACTAATGATAATGATCATGAAACTCCAAAAGAGAGTACTATCAAACCTCGCAGGTCTAGCAGGACACGTGCAGCTCCCGAGCTGTACGGAAACCCTGTTATGAATTTCATGGTTGATGAAAATGATGACCCTGCGACGTATGAAGAAGTGATGATGAGTCCAGATTCCAACAAATGGTTAGAAGCCATGAAATCTGAGATGGAATGCATGTATGAAAATCAAGTTTGGAACTTGGTGGACTTACCTCACGACCGAAAGGCCGTGGAGAATAAATGGATTTTCAAAAGGAAAACTGATGTTGATGGTAATGTGACCGTCTATAAAGTTCGACTTGTCGCAAAAGGGTTTCGACAAATTCAAGGAGTTGACTACGATGAGACAATCTCTCCCGTAGTGATGCTAAAATCAGTTAGGATTATGTTAGCAATTGTTGCATATTTCGATTATGATATATGGCATATGGATGTCAAAACCGCGTTCCTCAATGGTAATATTGAAGAAGAGTTGTATATGATACAACCAAAGGGTTTTGTCGATCCTAAGGATGCTAACAAGGTGTGCAAGCTTCAGCGATCCATCTATGGATTGAAGCAAGCATCACGAAGTTAGAATCTCCGCTTTGATGAGGTGATCAAAGAGTTTGGATTTGTCCAAACTTATGGAGAAGCTTGTATTTACAAGAAAGTGAGTGGGAGCAATGTGGCATTTCTGATATTATATGTGGATGACATATTATTGATCGGAAATGATATAGATCTTTTAAACAGTGTTAAAAGTTATCTAAACAACAAATTTTCAATGAAGGACCTAGGTGAAGCGTCATACGTATTAGGCATAGAGATCTATAGAGATAGATCTAGACGTCTAATAGGGCTATCGCAAAGTACATACCTTGATAAGATTTTAAAGAAGTTTAAAATGGACGGAAGTAAGAAGGGGTTCTTACCTATGTTGCAAGGCAAGACATTGAGTAAGACTCAAAGTCCGGCTACAGCGGAAGAAAGAGAAATAATGGACAAAGTCCCCTATGCTTCAGCCATAGGCTCTATAATGTACGCCATGCTATGTACAAGACCGAATGTGGCACATGCTATTAGTTTGACTAGTAGGTACCAATCGGATCCAGGTTCGGAACACTGGATAGCGGTCAAGAATATCCTTAAGTACTTGCGAAGAACTAAGGATATGTTTCTTGTATACGGAGGTGAAGAAGAGCTCGTCGCTAAGTGTTATATCGATGCTAGCTTTGACACCGATCTGGATGACTCTAAGTCTCAATCCGGATACGTATTTCTCATGAACGGTGGAGCGGTTAGTTGGAGGAGTTCCAAACAACCCGTGGTGGCGGGATCAACAACGGAGGCCGAATATGTTGCTGCTTCAGAAGCGGCTCAGGAAGGAGTTTGGATGAAGGAGTTCATATCTGAACTAGGTGTGGTTGCGAGCGTGTTGGACCCAATGGTGAACTATTGTGACAATAATGGTGCCATTGCCAATGCCAAAGAACCAAGGTCTCACAAGTATTCCAAGCATATTAAGCGCCGGTTTCACTCTATCCGTGAACATGTCAAGGATGGAGATATAAAGATTTGTAAAGTACATACAAACCTCAATGTAGCAGATCCATTGACTAAAACTCTCCCTGGAGCAAAACATGATCAACACCAGAACTCCATGGGTGTTAGATTTATCACTATGTAACTAGATTATTGTCTCTAGTGCAAGTGGGAGACTGAAGGGAATATGCCCTGAGAGGCAATAATAAAGTGTTTATTATGTGTATTACAAGTATATGATAGATGTTTATTTTGCATGCTATAATTGTATTAATACAAAAACATTAATACATGTGTGTTTAATAAACAAACAAAAAGTTCCTAGTTATGCCTCTCTCATAAACTAGCTCGTTGAGTAACAAGATGATCAAGGTTTCCTGATCATAGACATTAGATGTTGTTAATAACGAGGTCACAACATTAGTGTAATGATGTGATGAAAATTCATCCGAAGTATAGCAATACAATCAAAGTCATTGAGTTTATATTGCTATAACAACTTACTAAGTGATCCTAATCCTTAGACCATGAGATCATGTCAATCACTAACACCAGAAGAGTTTCTTGATAACATCAAACGTCACACCGTAACTGGATGATTATAAAGATGGGTTCAGAACTACTAAAGTGTTATGTTGAGGCCCATGGATCAAGAGTGGAATTTGTTCATCCCGATGACGGATAGATATGCTCTAGGCCCTCTCGGTGATATCACATTGATTAGCTTGCAAGCAAGTGATTTGATCACTAGAATGTTATATCACGGGAACAAGAAAAGAGTACATGTTAGTAACAAGATCAAACTAGGTATGGAGATACCGATGATCGAATCTCGGACATGTAATATATCGCGAAACAAAGGGATTAAGATACTAGCATAAAAGGTTCCGACGATCACAAGAAAGTCATCGTTGAATGTGTGGGAGTCAGTATGGGTCTCCAGATCCTGCTTCTGATTATTGATCGGAGAAGGGTATCGATCATGTCCGCATTATTTGTGAACCGTAGGGTGGCACACTTAAGAGACACCGACATCCAATTGGAGCAAAAGTTTCATGCCGAAAAGAATAACAAGTGCAAAAAATTATTTCACTATATACCGAAACAGGTTTTCGGGTGAAATTGCAGAAAGTGTTTTTGCATGTGAAATGAAATACTAGCAAGGGGTTATATGTGAATGTTTGTCATTAAATTAATTGATAAAATTCTGAATAAATAAAATGAGTTTTATTTAATGAGAGTTTGTATTAAATTTGGTGGAAATTTAATGGGAATTTGAGTGGGATTTTAAGTGGAGGGAATTGAAAGGATTTTTGTGAGTGGAGTGTCCACCCACATGAATGAGGGGAGGGCAAGGGGGCAGCCCCCATGCGCCGGCCACCCCTTGGGTTTCCCCCCTCTCCTATAAAAGGCACCCCTCCTCACTTCTCAGTCACACCTCCTCGTGAAGGATCTCTCTCTCCCTCTAATATTTATCCCCCATGGTCTCGGACTAGCGAGATATATGTTCCCGGTGGCTATTAGGCAAGAAAGAGTTGTGCTTCCGCTGCATCGCTGGAGCGAGGAGGCGGAGGTTGCTCGGTGCCTCGTACGTGTGTGCGAGCACGGTTGCGCTGCTGATTTGCGGCGCTAGGACTTCCTCTCGATCTTGAGATCGACAAGATATCGTCTATATCAACCACGAGTTTAACTCGTTAAGCTTTGTCGATCTTCAAGGGTATGTTCTCTACGAATATACATCTGCCCGTTGTTTGTATCTAGTAGATAGATCTTGGTACATAATTGTTCCCATCGTAGGAATTTTTTTGTTTTCTATGCTGCGAACCCTACAAAATCTGACATAGTAATCTCAATATTAATCGGATCCCCGCAAACACAACATGCATGATTATAAATAGATATGATCTTGATCATGAATGGATCTCACAAGATCTAAATATGGTAGCACAAAGGAGGAGATACAACCATCTAGCCACTACATGGACCCGTAGTCCAAGGTGGAACTACTCACGCTTCATACCGGAGGCTGGCATGATGAAGAAGAACGCCTCCGGGATGATCTCCCCTCCGGCAGGGTGTCGGGAAGAGCTTCAGATCCCCCCGATCTAGGGACGATGGTGGCGGCGTCTACAGACGATTTCGTGGAATATTGATCGGGTACTTAGGGTTTATGCATCAGGGGGTCTTTATAGGCAAAGATGCGAGACAGGGGGCAGCCAGGGTGGTCACACCCCCCAAGCGCGGCTAGGGTTAGCTCGCACCGCCAGGGGGTGTGGCCCCCTGATGCCTCCCCTCCGTCTCGTACTCTGGTCCGTGTTCCCCACGGTAAAATATTGACTTTGGCTTTTGTCCCGTCCAATTCCGAGAATATTGATTTCTGCCTTTCTGGAACCAAAACAGAAGAAAACATGCAACTGTCACTATGGCATCTTGTTAATAGGTTAGTACCAGAAAACATATAAAAACACCTCAAAGTATAGACAAAGCAAAGCAAAGTAGATACTAAACAAGTATGGAACATCAAAAATTATAGATACGTTTTCGAACAGGCACTAGTTTATCAAAAACAGATTTCCCTTTTATATCTTATTGCATTTTCGGCTCCTCATGAAGGGAGGACGAGGAGAAGGGGCAGGGAGGGCCTAGTGGCAGCCATGTTTTTCCTATATGTTTTCGGGTTTCTAAAATCATGTGTTGCAATAGCCCGTGAGCGGGATAGATTGGACCGTAGGAAATAATCACATGAAATTTCCATGAGGTATGAGGCAAGGGATTTTCCTATGGAATATAGTGCAAACAAGCAAATAGAAATTATTCTTTTGGACTACCATCCTACCTAAAGCACGCGCGCACACACATGAGCGGGATAGATTGGACCTTAGGAAATAACCACATGAAATTTCCATGAGGTATGAGGCAAGGGAATTTCCTATGGAATATAGTGCAAATAAACAAATAGAAATTATTCTTTTGGACTTCCATCCTACCCAAAGCGCACACACACGCACACGCACACGCACACACACATTTACAATGATCGCAACCCTCCAAAATATATTGAAAGGCCCTTAACACAAGTCATAACTCTCTTGGATACGGATATGTCCAATAATATGATTACTCAATGAGGGGACACATTTCAAAGATGTACTATAGATATGTGAATAATTCATTTATGTGTGACTGAAAAGGCAACTCTAGCTAGCTAGTCGTGGATTAACAAAATAACCATCTTAGGACAAAGATAGATGCATGTGAGATCTAGAAAATGGATTAGTTTACCAAATGGAGGAGCCAGAAAGGATGGTCAATTTCAACCCAAATAATAGTGTACAACTTAAGCTAGGGACAAATAGTTGGGAGCAATGTCACCAGACAGGGTGCTCCACTCGCTTGGAAGTTATCACCGGAGCCAGCTTCATCGTGAGACCTTGAATAATTGTCCTTGATCGGTTTATGGATGTATGGATGGTTGCTTGCTGCACACACTCTGAATGATAGTACCATGATGGTGGGGCATCTCTAGGATGATTAGCTAGCTGTTTCTTTGTATAACACGTGCATAAGTGGCATCATTGTGTTTTCTGTTAGTCACATGTTATCAGATCAAGGCCGTGTCTGTGTGCATCGCAACCTTCTTTATGAAAGAACCTGTTATCCAATCATGGTTGACACTGGATTTGGTCAAACATACAATAGGTGAACATACAAATTCCGTAAGCTCTCCGTACATTTCAAAAAAAAAACTACTGGTTTTTTACGGTATATAGGTGACCACACCGTGGATCTTGATTGCAAAAGCTCAAACATAGGGGTTTTGAGGAAGATGGCCGAACCATGCCGAAAGGGTATTCACGAAGTTATCCAGCCTTATCTTCTCCTCCTCTCCCTACCCCTCCCCCGCCCCTCACCCATGCCTGAGCGTTGACCGGCGGCGACAAGGCCAATCCAAGCTGTCTTCGGCGGATTTGCCGACCGGAGATGGCGGAGGGGCGTCGCCGGTGTAGATCCTAGGTTTAGTAGTAGGTTTTTTGGCGACATGCCATGTTTTAGGAGTGGGGCCCCGGAGTTCGACCGGTCTTGCTGCTCCCGATGGTGGTTCTATGGCGGCACAAAGCTCCGGCAGTCGGAGGCGGCGGCTGCGTGGTACATTGTTATTTTATCCTCTAATAAGGTCGTGGCCTCCTTCCTTCTTGGCATTCCTCCTCTCCTTCTTACCTCTTTGTCAGGTGGCCATGGCAGTGAGGGGCAGGGGTTGGGAGGTGGACGGGGCCCTGGTGGGAAGCAAGCTAGGATGGTTTTCCTAATAGGGTGCTTGGGTGCGACACCGCTAGGGTACTGTCGATCTCCTTCATCAAGCCTCCATGGAGGAGGATGATGAGTTGCTTCTCGGCGGATGGCTTCCCGAATAAGCGCCTCCTCTGCCTTCACTATGGCGTGGTTGTTGATCTCAACCTCTTAGCCGACCGAGGCGGCGAGGGAGAGAGGGAGATTGACATCTTCGCGACTGGCTTTTGGCGGTTGTTTCGGGTGCGGTTGAAAACTACGCACTCTGCAACAATCTCAAAGCGGCGGGGCGTCGCCGCTATGTTCGGTCACAAGATTGGCCTTACTACGCTCGACGAGGTGGAGTTGAGCATGTTCCTCCTTGGAGCGAGGATCCTCTTTGGCACATATGTGGTGGAGTCCGGTGTCTCAAGTGGTTCCGTACCTGGTGGCGTCTAGAGCGTCCGCATTTGGTGGCACAACGACAGAGATCAAGGATTCGGTTGCGTCCAACGGACCGACGCGATTTCTTATAGGATGCAACATGTAATATCAAGGACTTGTGTGTAAATAGAGACTATCGCTCAGGCCTTTTCTATTGTACCCACAATTTTATTAATGCAGTTTCCAGGTCCTAAAGGCCTTTACCGTTCAAAAAAAATGCCGAAAGGGTGGATGTGAGGTTATTTTTTTATGAATCTGAAAGAGGTAGTAGTAAACTTGAGGTTTTTCTGCAAGCCGATGAACTAATTGCATTCTAATGGGCCACATCAGCTTTCACTTGAATTTCTCTCGAGCCTTTACAGCCGAAAGGGTGGAATTAGCCTCAATTGCATCACAAAAATGGCCCAACAGCAATAATCGGATATACTCACCGCATGAGCCCGGCCTGCTACTCCCTCCTCTATTAAAACCCTAAACCACCGACCACCGCCGTCAGTCTCTCTCCTTCCTATTCACCCCCACCACCACCTCCTCCGCCGCCGCCTCAACCCTAGCACCATGGCGTGGCGCGGCGCTGCCTCCCGCACCGTCCTCGCCGCCGTCCGCCGGCCGGCACCCTCTGCCCCGATTGGCGTCCTCCGTGCCCCTCCTCCCCTCGCCGCCCCGCGCCGCCGCCTCCCTTCAGCCTTCACCAACGCCAACGCCAACGCCACCTCCACCTCCCCGCTCGGGGCCGCACGGTAAAGCCAATGCCATGTACAACTAGCGAGCCCGCCCTGAGATGGCGATCTGATGAGCTGATGAGGCTTTATTGTCTCTGACTGTGTGCAGGCCCCTGGCGGCGTTGATGGGGTCGCCGCTGACTACACCGGTGATCCTGGCGCGATTGACCGCCCACCCGGGTGCCAGCGCCCGAGCCTGCTGCGAGCTCTCCCAGGGTACCCTCTCCTTTCGCCGTGCTTGCCAGGATCGCTAATGAGATCTATGTTAGTGTCGTGATGCATCTTTCTAAGTTGGAGAACCTATTGTGCCTAGATTGGATAATCCACTGTGCTGTGTACTATAATCTTGATGTCTGTGTTCGTTCTTGTGATCTGCTGCCTAGGAACATCCTGCTAGTTGAATCTTTGTTTTTTGGAAATGTGTGTGCATTGAGTTATTCAAAGTCTGTTCTCTAACATTAGGATCATAAAGTGAAAACTTGAAAAAAAACATGGATTAGAAGTCCCACACTAGGTGTCTTATTATATGGCTAATGTAGCCATGGTGAAATTCTGAAAAATATACGCTGGTTGTATGCAATGCAGTGATATATTTTGTACTCTTTAATAATCCTGAGTGAGAAGATTAAAATTGGGATTTGATAGGGAATGGGGACGATGGTTGAAGTTGGAGGCCGCACAGCATGACGAGGACTTTGTCCTAGGATGATGTAGGTCTCCTCCTTTTCCCATTATTTCTTTATAATTAGTACTTGGCAAACTAGAAGTTAGCAATTGAATGAAGAAGTAAGGAAGTGTGTAAATATTGAGAATTCCTTCTTCTGTTGATCCCTTTAGGTATCCTTGATCAGTCCTTGGTTTGTTGGTATCTACTCATTCTAGGGCTAAAGCAGACATAGTAACATAATTCACTATGTTATAGTTTTCTAGGTTATACAACGCTTGGTCTATGTTCAATCTCTCTACTAATTTGAAATAGTTACATTGTGCACTTTCTCCTCTACATTATTAACTAGTTACAATTTTGTTAAAATATTGAAACTTCATTTGATTGAGGATTATGTACGGTTGGGATTTGTTAGGGATTGGAAAAGATGGGTGATGCAAGAGAGGCCAGTGTAGAGCACAACAAGGTGCTGTTTTTTAACACACTCTCATTTGGTAATATTGATCTTTGTCAATCATTCTCACTTGAAAGCTTGATAAAGAATATAAGGCATAGGTAATAAAAAATTGTGTGGTGTAATTAGCTCACAATTGCAGGTTCTAGGAATCTTCAACTAGAAACATTTAGCACATTTTAGTGATGAACTACAAATCATCCAGTACTCCCAATCCTTGCTTGTGTTCCTGTGGCAAGCTGTGTGTGTGATGTGTGGGCTGCATGTTCCGTTGCAATCCTTTTTTTCTAGAAATGTATAGTTTCTTGTGGATGTCCACTGCTGACAGTGAAATGATGGTAGAAAAAATGCATCATCTGGCAGTAGTACACATTATCTTTGACTATTGGTTGTGTGACTTGGTACCTTTCTATGAAAGTTTGCTGTCATTACATCACCATGTGTTGATTTCTGAAATGTTGATCAACATAATGACTGTTGTTTGTGGGACTTGGGCACCTTTTGTATGAAAGTTTGCAGTCCCTACATTACCGTGTCTCAGTGACTTATGGTTTGTCATTTTGTAGTTCTTATTTTGGAGAATTGGTGCTAATCTGAACTTTCCATTTGCACTTAATTTTGCAACTTACTGTAAGCTGTAAATTATTCAAGCTGATTAACACTTTAGTGGTACTGTTATCTTGCAGGTACTTGAAGAGGCCCTGTAGTATTCACTTTCCTTTTCATAAAGGATACAACTCTTGGATTTGTCGTTTTGGAAAGCTAAAGCTATCCTGGTGTGAATTCTTCTAACTGGAGTGTTAAGAAGAATCTTCTCCAACAAAGTAGCTCGTTTCTCCAAATTCCTAGCCTAGACTGAAAATAATTTTCCTTTTATATGTCATGGTCTGTGACATGGATTTAGCATCTACGTTTGTGTGAAATATCTTAGTATTGTCCGCTAAAAGGATTTGGTGGCAATTTTATACGATGTCTTGTTTCAAAGATCTCCCCATTGCATGAGCAGCAAATGTAGATACCTTGTCATTCCAGTTTCGATTTCGATTGAATTTGTTAATGGGGAGTGACAGACACAAAATCAACTATTTATGCCGCTGCTAAGCAGTCTTGCCATCAATGTTGAATGGTTTCCAACTACTTTATCAAAGATTTAGATTTTGATTGTTATTACTGGGGAGTGACAGACACAAAATCAACTATTTATGCTGCTGCTAAGCAGTCGGGCCAACAATGTTAAATGGTTTCCATCTACTTCTTTCTCAAAGTTCTTCTGTTCAGAAATCATATGCCGGAGTTGCTCATGGTGATAACCTATAGGCAGTAGATCAGTACAATTTTTAAAAGAGGCAGTAGATCAGTACAATTTTTAAAAGAGGCAGTAGATCAGTTACAGAACAAGATTCCCAAAGCTTACACCTGGTTTACTCCATTAAGTAGCTTCTTGTTACAAAGCAGTGCATTTGCATCATATTGATACACACTCGAAGGAAAGCTCCAATCAACTTGATAGTCGCTATTGTTTGGAGATTTAGCCTCTTTCCCTGTGGAAAATGCACATTACGTTTACCCAATTACATGGTTTCTACATCGACGCCAAAAAAGTGCAACTTGCAAGGGCATGTTGCAAATTTGTATTGGCTCTAGTTATTTGGTGTCTTTGAACTAGAGGCCTTGTGGTCAGGACTCAGGAGACCCAACGGCACGATAGCATTTTCTGAATCTCTCAAAGGACTCTGTCCTTCATCTTGCTGGCCAACAATGTCATCAAACTGTCTTCTCGCACATGTTCTCTTATCCAAGACCATGAATTTTATCCAGAAATTCAAACACAGCCCCATCTAACAAATTACTCACAAGACGCTGCTGAAAATCTCCTGTCATGAGCTCGAAGAACCTGATGTTGCTCACGTCCATGTCGCTCACGAGGCGGGTACCTTAGAGTTAGAGACCAGCGAGCGATAGGAAGTTGGAAAGAAGGAACTAGTAAACAGTTCACATTAGTTCATTACACGCATCACACCTTGTTCTAGTAGCCACATTACTCCAAGAAACTACCTACATTCCTTATATCCCACAGGATTTTTCCTAATCCCTAGCTGTGTCACTGATAAGGTGGCAAATAAGGAGCAAAGAGATAGTGCTCATACAAGGGATTACCAGCATAACTAACTTTAGTTAGGGTACAAAATGCGCACTTGCATACCCTGCAACTGCAATGCAACAGCAGCTACTACAGGTCCAGTTTCCAGTGGCACACCATACACGCATATACCAAAATGTAGGACGCAGGGCGTGCAGCAGCCTGAGAAGTCAGCCCACTGTAACAAACCTGCCGTCTTTCTTCCTCCTCCTGGCGACATGGACAGCCATGGTCGCCGTCGTCGTCGCTGTCTTGTCCTTCGTCTTCGCTCCTTTGATCAGCTCGAAGACGCAGACGTCG
The DNA here is from genome assembly GCA_910589765.1 of Avena atlantica. Lineage (NCBI taxonomy): Eukaryota > Viridiplantae > Streptophyta > Magnoliopsida > Poales > Poaceae > Avena > Avena atlantica. Next base: position 175,838,048 of record OU342737.1, read on the forward strand.
TCCTCGCGCAGCCCGTTGTCCCTGACGAATCTGACCCAGCGCCGACAGTTGAAGCCTCTTTTGCTGCTGCCATGGTAAAACCTGACACCCCACTGCTCTTCTCTGCTCGGCCTGAATAGCAGGACGTCATGTGGCCTCCTCTGAAGATGATCAGCGGCAAACTTATAGGGGATGATCTGCGCAAGAAGCATTGACTTTTGTTAGCACTATAACAGGTAAACTTGATGAAGATATTGATGCAAATTGAGCCTGTCACTGTGATGATTAAAGTACCGTAGTTCAAATTTTGCAAATATTAAGTGGTCATCTAAAGTAACTGATGAAACTGACCAGAAAGTTGTTCCTGCACTGGAGGTGCGTCCTCTGAAGAACCTTCAAGAATGCAGGATTGCCCGGTCGGGTCGAAGCAAGCCCGTTTACTTCTCGTATTTCGTCGTCCGTTAGCTGACTTGCAGCCCTCGAGTAGTAGTAATCAGGGTTAGTGCACCTCGCATGATCACTCTCCACTTCAGTAAGGTCTTTGCCTGTGGTGAAAATTCAATCCACATGAGCACTAATATTAGTATACTGAAGCTTACCAACAAAAACAGATGCATAATTTCATAGTTACAGATGTTTGTGTTATTTATAACTGAATAAAGTTATGAGATCATTTATCAGGAACGTGGCAAGATCCTAGTGCTACTTACTTGCTTTAGTCTTGGCACTGTGTTTCTTTGAATTGGAGACATTGTGAGGGGACCCAACCAGCTGAGCCGGCGCATTAGTATCATCATCATCAGAATCATCATCATCATCATCAGACTCGTCATCAACAGTCACCGAGTATTGCTCGATCTGTTGACCCATCACCATATCGTCGAAATGTTTGCATTTCCCGCCGGCGAAGAGAGGGGACAGTTTCTCACAGCCACTCGAGTCGAAGATCAGGACCTCAAAGGAGGACCTGCCACTGCATGTGAAGAGCAGGAGGTCATTCTCCTGCAGTTCATGGGCCTTGGCAAAATCTCCCCATCCCGCCTCCAAGAACAGCTCGCTGGTAACATTGGTTACACCCACACGCCATGTCTCACCGCTCGGCGCTTTCAGGCCGAGTCCCTCTGCGGTCTGCATCTGCCTCATGAAGTTGCTCGCAAACTTGTCCGGTATGCGCTAAGATGGACAAACATAGATTTTACAAATAACATTCACATAGTTATTTGAGGGATTATCACATGATTAGTCTTTTGACAGAGGTGGGTCGATGGACTCTTTATCTTCTATGGACGAACTAATAAAATAGTACTATAAGCCTTGCTAGACTTTTGTTTAAGCTGAAAATAGTATAAGCTTTCTGCACAACCAGGGACAGTGTGAATCTCTTCTGGATAGTGTTGTATGCCAACATTACAGTCCTTTTACAGGTTTTAATCTCTTCTCACTGAACAAATATAATGTGGATTTACAAGGAGTAGAGTCGGTAGAATTAGCCAGGTTCCAATCCTGTCAAGATCTTTTCAGCTTCTTTGTAGTACTTAAAATCTCTGAATATAAACTAGCCAGGTCTATTCCATCCCTTTTCAATTTTAAAATAAACTAGCACAAGCTCTTACAAGCTTACCATTCGCTGCTGGAAATCTGCTGTCATGAGCTTGAAGAACCTGATCTTGTCCACATCCATGTGCTCCCAGTAGTAGTGCTCTTGCCACCTGCTGCACCTCCCACACCCCTTCTCACCCATCTGCGTGACCTTCAACATTGTCAATCACAGCAGAAATGTTGCAAACTCTGCACACAAAAACACACGGAACCACCATGAGAGAGAGAGAGAGAGAGAGAGAGAGAGAGAGAGATCTTGCCTTGCTCTTCTTGCATCCTTGACGAGTGAGAGAGGGGCGTTCTAGTTCTTTGGCGAGGATGAGAGGGGTAAGTGCATACATAAATAAATGTCACCTACAAGTTGCAGCTCAGAAGATACTAATGGACCAGGCGCTCATATACCTCACACACTGTCAACTGGGGTCAGAATGGCTGATCGCATTACCAACTGTGCTGTCTTTGCTTCATATTGGGGAGAGGTAACGTTGGCCGCAAACAGTGCACACGATTTAATTTCCTTGGGAACTCTGAACATCCAGTCTTATCATTCAATAACTGTACATACTGTCGCAAAAGTAACCATTGCTGTGAAACAAGCATCAAATAAGAGCAAGTCTCACAGCGTCCTTATTCGTCCAGCCCATAGAACGCGAGTAAGAATGCCTGTGCCTTGTTTTTACGGGCTAAAAAGCGCCGGCGAAGATCAGCCATGTGAATAAGGGCACTGATCTCCGCCGACGCTTTTCAGCCCGTAAAAACAGGATACAGGCACAAATGCAAGTTGCAAATATTTTATGCTTAGTTTCAACATCAAATCAACAATATAGTTCACATCAAATATATACGCAGAACAGTTCACGACAAATCCAAATGCATAGTTTATAGGTCTACCAACATACAAGGGAGAATCAAGCTCCGAAATTGTCTCTATGCTCAACCGAAGCACCTCCGGTTCACTTTGACGAAGGATCCTTCTTCTCTCCGAGATATTCGCGGTGGTCTCTTTCCACCACTCCAATTGTTGTTCATTCATGTCCTTCGTGTTCATCATCATAATCTCCCTCTCCTCGGATAGAAGTGCCTTCATTGCCTTCTCCTTCTTCACTTTGATCTTCATCTCCTCCAACTCGGCCTTGCACCTTGCTTCTTCTCATGTGACTTCCAACTTTGCAAGCTTGACCTCTATCTTCTTCTCGGTGATAGCAAGCTTTGCCTCAAATGTCTTCATTGTCATAGACTCCTTGGTCTTCATCATTTGATCAAACTTGTCCCTTAGCAATGATGACTCAGACTCCACCTTAATCCTCTCCTTGGCCTTTTTGCACCCCTCCCGCTTGTCCCACCTTCTTCCTTCCTTATCATCATCACTATCATCCATTTTACCCATCGCCCCTTTCTTTAGTGGAGCTTCTTGGTCCCTCAATTGCCACTTGGGAAGATGCTTGAGCATGTCATGGCAATGCTTGAATGCAAACCTTTTGCCCTAGCTGTCGTTCATGTCTTTGTACCGCCCTTGCACAAGATCGTCCTACAATCGCAACACTAAAGGTTATATGACGAAGAAATGGTCGTAATTAGTGAAGATGTGGTGATGAACAAACTCACATATTGGTCAATAGTTATACCACTAGGAGGATTCAACGTCACCGCATCAATGGCCGCACTCCACCGGCTACAAGCCAGTTTGATCACCTCCCAACGGCCTTAGAGCGATCGGAAGCTGCGAGCCACAGACTGCCGCACTCGAGGCATGAGTTGGTAAAACCTGTCCTCAATGCACTGTCAATACCGCTTCCTGGTTTGGTAAGTGCCCGACGCAGCATCCATTCCAACTTGTGTCCAAGCACGGCACAAAGTTGTGTCCTCAATCTCCGTATAGTTCATGGCTCTCTTCTTCGTCTTCTTCACCGCGCCCGTCTCGACCTCGGTCACCTCTACCATATCCTTGTCGTCCGTCTCCTCGTCGTCGGTCGGCTCATCGGCATCAACGTCACCGCCGAAAGGAGCGAGAGGTGGATCGAAGGTGTCGACAGTGGTGCCGTTCAACATCTCCATGAACGAACCATGCGCATGGGTGCTAAAATCAGAGAAATTGGCATAAATTATGCGACGTGAGATGGAGGGACTCGGGGAAAAATTGGCATGCCTATTGGGTGACGGGTTAAACGGTTGCGGGGCGGGAGAGACGGCGGGAGGCGAAGATGGAGTGACGGCGGGGGAAACAGCGAGAGGCGGAGATGGAGTGGCCGACGGGAGGCCGCTGTGGCCTGCCGGCCGCTTCTTGCTCACCCGCTTCCTCTTAGGCTTCGACGCCAACGCAGGGGCGGGAGCCGGCGCAAATTCTTCATGCTAGTGGTTGCGACCATCTTGGCGACATCCGTGGAGGTCGGAAGACCTCCGGCAGCCCCGGGAGAAACGGTGAGCGGCGGAGACGGTGCGCCGCCAGCGGACAACGGGACCGATCCGTTGTCCATGCCGTCAGTATCCGACCGCGGTGGCGCAGGAGACGGCGGGGCGCGGAGATCGGCGGCGGCGGCGGGCGGGTGGGAAGGGGAAAGAGCTGAAATCTCTCGCGCGCAAAGGAACGGTGGAGTGCAGGGCGCGTTCTACGAGTCGGCCCTTACTTTTTTTAAAGATCGTGTGATTTAAGGGTATTGATCGCCGCCGATTTCTCGCTGAAAAACTTAAAGCGGTTATTTTGAGGGTTTGCCCCGTTTAAGGGTGCTGTTAGACTTGCTCTAATCTCCGCTACCGCTTCCTAGAGCTACCCGCTGAGATGGCTACTTAGCTGAAATTTGCACAATTACAACAGAAATAAAAAGTAACCTTTTGAAGTTGCAGGTAGAGAAAATATTGAGTTACAATGCACACAGAGAGTAGCAGATAGATGCAGCCTGTTCCACTATGCCTCGACCAATTTACAAGCCACAGCAACATCGGACCAATTTAACTAACATTATACTTTCACCCATAATTTCATTGATCCGACGAAGTGCAAAATAAAAATCGCGATGTAAGAGTTCTGCTTTTTAAACTGAATATTTGGGCCTTGCTCAAGTACAACCCTTCCTCCAAACTCGTACGATGGTTATTAGCCTCCAACTAACTGATTAATTGTCAAATTATAGTTGGCTCGCCTGAGCTCATGTCCACACCTAGTATACCCACGTATGGGTATATTGTAGAGAAAATTCCTTATTTAACACTACTTAAGGATATAGTTCGTAATTTGACACTAAGAAAGTTTGTCTTCCCTATTTGGTCCTTGGTCTAAATATTTTTCCCTATATGACATCACTGTGAGCTCCGTTAGCCTTTTCCGTCAACTGGGACCATACTATCCCTCCGTGTATTGTTGTATCATGCTGGAAAAAAAAGATGACCAATCCTCTCGTTCATATCCGGAGAAACCGCATTCTCTCTTCGTGTCCATGACCGGCCCAGGAACAACGGCGAAAGGCGGCCATGTCAGGCTTCACGCTCCGGACCAGGACCTAGGCACGGTGCCGGAGGGCGGGCAAGGCGGGGCTGCGGACGGCAGGCAAAGCACGGGGCAACAACGCGGCCAAGGAAAGGCCGTCAGCGATCTTAGCTGCGGGCTCGCCCCATGGCGTGGCTGTAGGGATGCGTGCGGCTGCCGACTACTCTTCTAGGTCCGCATTCTGGTGCGGGGTCAGGCCGCCGTGTATGCCGTGTCGTCCGCTGCCATGGGTGTCGCTCCATGACTTACTTCAGTTCTCTTCCCACTCTGCTTAGTGCGCAGTCCGTGGCTCAGCTCGTTGCATGTAATTTAAACTAGAGAGCAATTAATTGAGGTGGTCAAAATACGACATACCTTCGCTTCCATTCGTATAACGATCCAGTTAGGTTGCTTTTGTCCTCCGTGAAATTTGGTCCAGAATGCATCCAGGGCAAAAGCGTTTATTTATGTCTCTACTTAACACCTTTGGAGCAAAAAAATGAACTAGGATGTCAAATAGGAAGTATAATTTAGACCAGATGTTAAATAAGGAAGAATTTTTTTCCAAGTGTCAAATAAGGAATTCTCTATATATTGTATGGGTTGTACTACACGTATCCCGGGATAATTCCACAAAATCCCCAAGGCCCTTTTGCTGACATGTGTTCTAAAAAAGGCCTAAAATCCCGCTTTTTCTATAAAAGTATCTGCTTTTGCTATAAATAGTTCTGTTTTTGCTACATATATAGCAGAAACGATTCAACCATAGAAATAGAAAAACAGACCGGACCTCGCCGAAAATTTCGCCGGAGACCTTGCTGGCGACCATGTAGCAGAAAAGTCGTGCTAATATAGCATATCCGACCTCGCCGGACGCTTTCGCTAGTAGACCTCACCGAAGACCGTTTAGCAGAAATATTACGCTATTGTAGCAAAACCGCAAAACGGTGGTAGCAAAAAAGTGCTAATGTAGTAAAAAGAACGACCTCACCGGAGATATTGCGGTGGCTGCCGTGCTGAGCACGTTCATCAAAAATATCGTAGCAAATACTTTGTGCTATTACAACAAAAATATAGAACAGAAATAGCAAAATTGCTACTATTGTAGCATCGCCTTGTAGCAAAATATCAAGATGTATCCATTGATCGGTAGCATCGCGACCCTTCATTTGTAGCAAAGACGACCACCTCCAGTAGCATCGTCGTCCTGCCTGTGTAGCATTGTGTCGAACGGGAAGGAGCAATGGCAGACACAGGAGTTGAAGCTACTGTGGGTTGAGGGAAGGGAGGGGTGCGCTTGTCGGTGGTTTGGGGACTTATAACAGGAGCTACGTCGTGTGGGATATGGTGGCATGGGTGTGCTTGCTAGGCTGGAGGTCGACGGCGGCTTCCGGCGAGCTACAGGGGAGGTCGGCGACACACGGGGTGCCGACAGCACGTCGGGTGCAGGGAGGCGGTAGTCAATCCAGCAGCAGAGCTCGGAGGAGACACATCGGCTACCAGAGGAGGAGGAGGAGGAGGTAGGGGTGCACTAGCCTGGGGTCATTGGAGCGAGCGCAACAGAGCTCATCCATGGCCGCGGTGGGACAAACGGCAACGCGCATCGGGCCGAGCAGCCCACGATGGGGCATTGTTGCAGCGGCACGCGAGACGAGGCTACGGCGGTGCGGTAAGGCGAGGCTACGGCGGCGCGAGGCATGCAGTTACGAGCGGCAGCGCGGCGAGGCGAGGCCGCGGCGACGCTGGAGTAAAGGGACAAGCGGGGCTATGCATAGGAGACGAGCAGCGATGGGAAGGGGAGAAAATCTGTTAAGAGATAAGGAAAGGCAAGCCCGCCAGGAAAGCGACGGGGCGCAGCGTTGACGATTTCCAGAGCGAGGAGCGAAGCGACCCGGGGGTCGTTTCGTTCGATCCCCCGGGTGATATGTATCATTTCCCATATTGTATTCCGCATAGAGCTGCTCCTCCCAAGAACATAAATAACTAAATTTTGCTGGTCCGTCCATGTTTAATTACAAGTTTGTTTCGTGAAACACCGGACAGGTATCCGAACATATACACAAGTACAGCTTAGTGACAAATCCTTCTTGATCTAGCAAGAGAGGGGGAGTATTAGATGAGATCTAGGCCAACACTATGACAACGTGGTGGCTATGGTGAAATTCCAGCATGTAGGGCTTCGTCGACTCGCAGGAGCTACGAGGAGGAAGGAGTATAGCAAGGGGGTTCTGGCGATTGGGGAGGATGTGCCCCTGCCCCTTGCGCCCTCGCCTTATATAGGCATGGAGGGTGTAGCATCCCATTTGTCTAACAACTGTAATGCTACTGGGTTTAGTAATATAATGGCTACTCCATACATATAATTGTTGCATCATCATGTCATCATGCTCATGTCATCATGTCACCTTGCATTTGAGCATCATACAAAAACCCTTTTTGCTTTGGTTCTTATCTCATATGCATTATTAATTGTATTTGCCTCTTGATATTGTATTTGGTTCTTGATATATTGTTAAATGCCCAAGTTGAGTTGGGGGCATATCTTTTATTGACTCCACCACCCTTTCTTTCACCACTTTACAATTCCACCATCCCATTATCCATGAGCTTGTAATTATTTTTCTTTATGTGTTTAATCAAGCTCATGAGAGATAGGGTGGGTCCAATCCTACAAGTTCTTTTGCTTGACCCTTACTCCAACTTTGGGAGGATGCAAATAAATAAATGCCATGCGATATTATTTTGTTTTCACAAGATAAGACCGAGCATTTAATGCATTTGCATGGGCCATGCAACCATCACCAACTTTGGTCATCTTTGGTTATATTTGAAGTTTGAGTGGTTCATCTCTATCTCTATCCTTTCTTTTAGGCTTGATACATTTTGATCTTGCTTAAACCTCATCCCCATCTCCATCTACCCCATCACCATCTTTGCTTCTTTTCTCTCTTTTGGCTATCTTGCTTGAGTTTGTGATCTTGCTTGTCTTGTCCAAACACTCAACCTCACCCCTCATCTCTTCCTCTCTCTCTAAACCCTACCCCCTCTTAAACCATCCCCCATCCATGCATGACCATGTGGGCATGCCCAAACCCTAAACCTCCCCTCTCTCTTTTCATCTCAAAACCCTAACCCAACCACCCCTTCTAGCCCTAGCTCGACCCATCTGATCTACCCCATCTACTCCCCTTCCTCTCACCAGCTGGCCCCACCGGCCACCCTCTCCCATGGTCACCTCCCCCTGCCCTAGCTAACCTAGCCCGAGTCTACCCCCTCTCTTTTCCCCTCTCTTCTCTCCCTGCCCTGTGGCCCTAGCCCGAGCCTGCCTACCCCTGGCCTCGCCGTGACCCACTTGGCAGCCCCAGCACCCCTCCCCCTGCCCTCAGCCCGTGCCTGCCGAGCCCCATGCCAAGCACGTGAGGGAGCAGGTGAAAAAGGTGGCCGACGCCACCTTCCCCTCCCCCACGCCATCCACCCTCTCCCCATCCTTATCTACCCCCACGACCCCCTCTGGCCTCTCCCAGATCTCCCCAGAGGCCCTGCCTCGCCTGCCCTCTTCCCTCTCTCTCCCTCGCCACCGTCTACCACCGGCGACGTCCACCGTCGGCCTCCACCTCCCCTAGTCACACCAGCCGGAGGCGTGGCGTTTAAAGTTGTCGGGGAAGACCACGAGGATCCCCTGCTTCGCCCTGGATACACCAACGTGGAGGAGAAGGCCCAGGAACGCTGGACACCGACGCGAGCCGACGCAAACCCTAGCTTCGCCGGCGTCTGCCTCGCCGCCGATCCGCTGCTCGCCGACCCGATCCAACCACACCAACGGCCCCGCGGTGAGTCCCCGAACCCCCTAGACATGCCCCTGTTCGTCTCCGTTTCCTGTCGGCGGCGTGCGTTCCGTCGAGCAGGTTGCGTGCACCGGCGAGCGCGCACCGTCTGGCCGCTTGCGCCTCGCAGATACCTTACCTGAGCCGCGCGTTCCTTCCTGACAGCAACCCCACCCCACCGCACTGGTTGCCGCCTCAGCGCGCGCGCCAACGACCTGGGTTCGAGCCTCGCCCGCGCCGTGCGTCCGCTGTCGCGAGCGTCGTCAGTACCAGGAAGAAAAACAGTAGTGTGGCCATCTTGCAGATACCCCCCCACCTTTTTGCTCCTCAACCCGCGACCCTCAGGACCCACCTGTCTATGCCTCTGCCTTTTTGTAAAAAGGCTCCCGTGCTTTTGGGGAATCAACCCGCGGTCCTCGGCTCCTCCACGTGGCACGCCCCCGCTGGCGCGCCCGCGTGTGGCCCCGATCCTGCCGTGGCCCCATCTGTCATGCACGTGGGCTAGCTGAGCCGCGGTGGCCACAAGATTTTCTGCGCGCGTGGCCTTGTGCTAGCCCTGTCCCCACCCGTCAGTGTCTGTGGGTAGAATAGAGTGAGTAACAAAAGATTTTGGGTTTGTCTGTTTTAATTCAAATCTATTTTAAATTAATTCAAATTCAAATTCAAATCAGATTTTAATAACTTTTAAAATACCAATCCAAATTATACATATGATATATGTTTCTTAATCAGAAAAATGTGAGGATTTCAAATATGCCATCCAAAATATGTTTTGCACACTTAAAATTTCAAGTTGATTTAAATTACAATAAAATGCCCCTGGACCTTAATAAATTAATAACTTTTGTTTTATAACTCCGAATTTGACAAATGATATGTCTAAAATGATCAGCTCGACGAGACCTTTCTGTTTATGCTATCCATGACTTAAATTGCAGCATGCATCATACAAATATAATGTAAACAACAACTATTATGAGGATAAAATATGGCCAAAACTCAATAAAATGTTTATTTCTTGTATTCTACACCACACCCATGCCATGCTACATTATTGCCATGCAACTTGTGCATCATTCATCATGGCATGATTGTTTGCTTGTCGCATTTAATTCATATGCTTGTGCACTTTATTTATGTTGGCCCTTGTTTGTTTGGTTCTTCTTCGATAGACGCTGAGCAAGGGATATATCAAGAAAACCAGGAGCAGTACCCAGATCCGTCTCTCGCTTCAACTGAGCTGCCAGGCAAGCACTACCACATGCTTGCATACATTTAGTACATATTGCCTCTATCTTATTCTTGCATCATTGAGTCGCGATTGCATTAAACTGAATCCCAAGTATTGCATAGCCTTTACTTTTAAACTCCACCGAAGCTTGTTCCTCCATCCCATGAGCCATTACTACAGGAGTTGTTTAAGCCATGCGAGTCGTAGAACAGCATGTGTAGGGTATGTGAGAGTCTGATGGATAACGATGTACCTAAACAACTTAACATGAGTAGTAATGGGATAACTAATGAAAGTGGCACCGGTGGGCAATATCTGCTATTTGGTTTTTCCTGCTCACTTGTGTCCCGTAGGACCCCGAGTACTTGATTCCTGTTCCTTGATTATTCGCGCTATCCACATCCGAGAGGCTTATGGGACCCCCCTGAGCCAGAGCTTGATTCCGTCTTATTTCTTGGGGCCACAAACTAGTTTGAGGTTTTATTTACTATCCTGTACTTATGCCATGCCTTACTGCTTTATTACGATTGTGCGAGGAGCACCTGTACTGTTTAGGATCGGGACACGTTTTCGCGGTGTCGACAATCCCAGTTTTGGATTCCCAGTCGTTCACAGCCGTCCACCCAAACCTCGGGTCCGTCTCGGAGTCAGTTAACTTCGTTGCGGGTGTACTCCAAGGGGTGGCCCCCTGAAATATTTCTGAATCCTGTGATTGCTTTGTCGTGAAGGCCTCGTTGGGTTTTGATTTGGTTTTTCCGAGGTTGATCGAGTGTGTGTTGCTATTTGTGCACCCTGCAGGGTAAAACTTTCTGAAAGCCGTGTCCGCGGTTATGGACGACTTGGAGCACAGTTTCTCGATCATAGACAAGTATAACTAAAGTACCGCTTTTAATTTGACTAAGTAACTGACTAGTAAATAGTGCAACACTCATGGAATGGTTAATAAAACTGCCAACGGATGGGGGGTTGTTCGTCCGCTTCCTCGTTGGTAAGCGAGGAGGAGGATGGATCTGATGGTATTACCGTTATAACTGTTGTCATTAATTCACGGACATCCGTCTATCTTTGGTTAGGCGGATGGTTAGCGAGTATCTATAGAACTGTTAGGGTTTATCTTTCGCTGCAATTGCGTCACCCCAGGTTGTGTTCCCTTTAGAGGCATAAAGACTTGCTGAGTACCCCTAGGGTCTCACACGATAAATTATTGGTTCAGATGAACAGGTACACTCGCAAGATGGATACTGGGTGGAGGAGGCTGATGATGTGGGCAACGATCGTTCGGTGTAGAGATTCCGGGAACGGGGATACGTGAGATCTATGGGCGGGATGTGCTTATTTCTGGGCATCTTATGCCGATTTGCTTCTTATCCGTACTCGGACCTTGTTTGCCGCTTCCGCCTGAAACTCTCATGTGTGATGTATGAGGAAATAACCTAAATTATTATATCTATCTAGGTCATTTGAATCTTGCCGTATGGCGTTGCTATATTTCCTTTCTTTTTAGATGGAATGGCTCTGATGTACTCTTGTATGGTGGCTTGCATACATACTCATTTGTGTATGTAGTTGATCCCTTCGCCTGCCGATTACGCCGCCCGTACTTGTCCCGATGATTGGAAATGGTTGGGACGGCCGAAAGGTCTACCTGTGAGTGGCATTTGGGCCCCACCGTACTATTTCGACCATTTCCGCTCATCCAGGCTTGTATCTAGGAGCGTAATTCACCGAGGTAGTTACAATTGGTATCAGAGCCAGGTTTCGATCTTCAGGGTCTCAGCCAAACGGTCGTTGTCAGTCTAGCAAATATTTTTGGTAGTTATGTATACTAGGGAAAAACAAAACGCGAGAGTAGGACTGCTTCCACTTTTCTTCTTACCCACCCACCCACCCTTTTCTGGTAAGGAAGTGTAACGTTTTCAATCCTCTTCTTAAAAGTTCAAACTAGGATTCACGTGTTCTGGGTTTCCGTAGTACCATAGGTTGTGTGTGTGTGTGTGTGTGTGTGTGTGTGTGTGTGTGTGTGTGTGAGTAATTCCTTGTCTATCTGTTGCATCCAAGTTGTTATCACAATCGGCCTTTTGGTTATCAACTGTTGGTACATTCCATACCGACAGGCTTTGCAAACCGACGCGATCTATCTGATTCGTTGTATACCGCCGCGATCTGTCTTACTCTTTGTTATCCGACGTTATCTTGTTTGGGGTGTTCGTTTCCGTAGTTGCTAATCTTTAGGTTCATCGTGAGAAGAAGGGGTTAGGATATGTGTTCCACTTATTCATGTGCGGAGTAATGATTTGAGTGCGGGATGGAGTCGCGACCATACCACTACTCTTATCATTCGCTTTTGTATATTGAATTGGTAGAGTCACTAATCTTGATTCGTTAAGTAATTTTGCGCATCTATTGGTATTTTAATGCCGAAATTTGCGGAAAATTTTTCTTTGATATATCTGTGTACCACACTCCTTTTCAGTCGTGTGCGATATGCTTAATATCTTCTAGGTGCTTTGAACTTTGTTGATATTGTAATATCATCTTAGTAAATTGTATCCTTTAATCTTGGTTAATTCCATCTTGGTACTATTTTGGATTATTATTATTCTCCATTATAGTACTGACTTGTGTTTTATATCAATCACAGGATGGCGCCACCACGCCGTTCAGATGAGGACATACCACCTGAACTGGGGGCCGCGTTGTCAAACATCGCCAATGCCTTGGCAGCAATGCAACAGAACCAGCAGCGTTTGGAAGAAAGTGTCAGGAGGAATGAGTTTGCTCCACTACCTCCACCTCCCAAGCGGGGTGACATCAAAAGCTTCCTGAAGTTCAACCCACGCCAATTTGATGTTTCTGATCAACCACTTGATGCTGATGATTGGTTGCGTGAGATGTCAAGGTTACTGGAGACTGCTGATGTGCCTGAGCAAGAATGGGTAAAATGTGCTACTCACCTTCTGAAGGGAGATGCAGCTCTCTGGTGGGAGAATTACCTGAAGGCAAGCTGCATTGGGTTTCAGCCTACTTGGGAACAGTTCTCTGGAGCTTTCAAAGAGCAATTCCTGTCAGAGATTGTCATGGAAAGGATGAATGAAGTCTTTCTCAACCTCAAGCAGGGAGATGATAATGTCAATACCTACATCAGGAACTTCATGAAACTCTCTCGTTATGGTGGTGATGAGATCTCAGATGACAAGAAGAAACAAAAGAGGTTCAGGCAAGGGCTCAATGCATCGATCAAATATGCAATCACACATGCAAGGCCGACGTCTTTTCTGGAACTTCAGCATACAACTCTGCAGGAGGAAGCAAGTAGGCAAGTGTTTGAGGAGTCAAAGAAACACAACCGTGACACACCAAGCTCTTCAGCTATGTCATCTCCTTCTAAGCGGCGTGTCTGGTTTCCTAACACCCCACCGTCGCTCCCGGCTCCACCAAGACCTGCAAGCTACGCGGCAAGGCCACCAAACTTCATCACTGCTGCTCCCAGGGGCTACAACCACCACTACCCTGGAGCGCCTGGCGGAGTCCCTGGCCACGTTGCTCCACGTCCACCTGGTGCTTGTTTCACGTGTGGAGACCCTGGGCATCTAAACTGGAACTGTCCGTTGAAGAACAAAGCTCTTCCTCCACCCCCTCCAAGATCTACGCCAAGCTCTCCTATGGTTCGTGCACCACCACCTCGGGCTCTCAACATCAACACCAAGCCCGGGTCTACTGTTGCTCGTGCCAACTGTGTCAACGCTGCTCAAGCTGAGCATGCACCTGGAGTTGTGATGGGTATGCTTTCCGTTAACTCAGTCCCTGCATGAGTTTTGTTTGATTCTGGTGCATCGCATTCATTTGTTTCTCACAAGTTTGCAAATGAGAATGAGTTAGTCTTGGTTCCTCTCCTTAAGCGGTTGGTGGTACAATCTCCTGGTTCAAACATGAGGGCTGTTCATATCAGCCATGGCAATCAAATTGAGATTGGTGGCTCTTCGTTCTCGGCTTCCTTAATTGTTCTGGGCAATTCTGACATTGATGTCATCTTGGGCATGGATTGGTTGACAGCAAATGCAGCTGTGATTGATTGTGCTGAACGCTCGGTTTCTCTGAAGATTCCTGAAGGCCATATAGTTTTTTCTCCAAGTTTGACTCCTGCTATCCAGCTTTTCTCGTTGGCGGCTCTCAATGATGATGCTATGGAAGCTATTCAGAGTGTACCGGTGGTCTGTGAGTTCCCAGATGTCTTTCCTGAAGAGTTGCCGGGTATGCCTCCGGATCGTGAGGTTGAGTTTGTAATTGAGCTTGAACCTGGAACGACTCCTATCTCCAAGCGGCCTTATAAAATGGGTCCTTCTGAGTTGGCTGAACTCAAACGACAGCTTGATGAACAAGAGAAGTTGGGTTTCATTCAACACAGTACTTCTTCTTGGGGTAGCCCAACAATCTTTGTGAAGAAGCGTGACAGGACTGATAGACTTTGTGTTGACTATAGGGCTCTCAATGCTAAAACCATCAAGAACAAATATCCCCTTCCGCGGATTAATGATCTCTTCGATCATCTAGCTGGAGCTGTGGTGTTCTCTAAGCTTGACTTGAGAAGTGGTTATCACCAAATCAAGATTCACAAGGAAGATGTTCCTAAAACAGCTTTCACCACCCGCTATGCCCTGTATGAGTACACGGTCATGTCTTTCGGTCTCACCAACACACCTGCTACCTTCTCGAGGCTTATGAACTCGGTTTTCATGGAGTACCTTGATAAGTTCGTTGTGGTCTATCTGGATGACATCCTAGTCTATTCTAAGTCAAAGGAAGAGCATGAAGAACACCTTCGGTGTGTCCTAAACAAGCTTCGTGAGAACCGCTTGTATGCAAAGTTCTCAAAGTGTGAGTTTTGGCTGCCTCAAGTAACCTATCTGGGTCACGTCATCTCTGCCAAGGGCATTGCAGTCAACCCGGAAACTGTGAAGACAATTGTTGAATGGCTTCCTCCTGTTAATGTCAAAGAAGTGCGGAGTTTCCTTGGTTTGGCTAGTTATTGCCGTCGCTTCGTTCAGAACTTCTCGAAGATAGCGAAGCCTCTTACCGATCTCCTCAAGAAAGGCAAGAAATATCTTTGGACTCCTGCCTGTCAAGCAAGCTTTGAGACACTCAAAGAGAAGCTCACTTCCACGCCAGTCTTGGTTCCTCCGGATACATCTAAGCCTTTCCAGATATTCTGTGACGCCTCTTTGCAAGGATTGGGTGCGGTCCTTATGCAAGAAAAACAAGTGGTTGCTTATGCCTCTCGACAGTTGAAGACGCATGAGATCAACTATCCCACACATGACCTCGAGCTCGCAGCAGTTGTCTTTGCTTTGAAGATATGGAGGCACTACTTGCTTGGCAACCGTTGTGAAATCTTTTCTGATCACAAGAGTCTGAAGTATATCTTTACTCAGCCTGATCTCAACCTTCAGCAGAGGAGGTGGATTGAAGCAATCAATGATTTTGATTTGACCATCAACTACACTCCGGGCAAAGCTAATGTCATGGCCGATGCTCTCAGCCGCAAAGCTTATGTCAACAATCTCATGATGGAAGAACAACAGCCTCTCTTGTGCGAGGAATTCCGTCAGCTCAACCTTGAATTTGTGGGACAAGGGCATCTCCTGAACCTTCTGGCTACCCCTCTCTTGGAAGAAAAGATTCGCTCTCGTCAGCTTGGTGATCCGCACACCAGAAAGATCATCTCCAAACTCCAGCTTCCGAAGTATGAGTCCTTCCACGTTGATGATCAAGGCACGCTTTTCTTTGAACACCGGATGTTTGTTCCGAACTACCCGGGTTTGAGAGAGCAAGTTCTCAAGGAGGCGCATGATTCTGTTCTTTCTATCCATCCTGGCAGCACAAAGATGTACATGGACTTGAAAACACAATATTGGTGGCCGGGATTGAAACGATATTGTGCCAAGTATGTCTCGGAGTGTGATGTCTGCCGCAGAGTGAAAGCTGTCCACCAGAAACCTTTCAGTCTTCTACAACCATTGAAACCCCCGGAATGGAAATGGGAGAAAGTAGCGATGGACTTCATCACTGGTTTTCCAAGGTCGCAGAAGGGCAACAATGCAATCTTTGTTGTCATTGACAGGCTTTCTAAAGTGGCTCATTTCTTCCCCATCAAGGAAACAATTTCTGGAATTCAGTTGACTGAGCTCTATATCAACAGAATTGTCTCTCTGTATGGGGTTCCGCTTGAGATCAGTTCAGACCGTGGGAGCATCTTCACTTCCAAGTTTTGGGAAAGTTTCCAAAATGCTTTGGGAACAAAGTTGAACTTCAGCACAGCTTACCACCCTCAGTCGCAAGGACAAGTTGAAAGGATCAATCAGATTCTGGAGGATATGCTTCGTGCTTGCGTCATCTCTTTTGGCATGAAGTGGGAGGAATGTCTTCCTTATGCTGAATTCTCTTACAACAACAGCTTCCAGAAAAGTCTGAAGATGGCACCATTTGAGGCTCTCTATGGTCGCAAGTGCAGAACTCCGATTGGTTGGTCGGGTGCAGGAGAAAGAATTTGGTTTGGCCCTGACATTGTAACTCAAGCGGAGGATAAGGTGCATATCATTCTTGAGAATTTGAAGATTGCACAAAGTCGCCAGAAGAGCAATTATGACAGGAAGCACACGGACATGGTGTATGCCCCTGGTGATCTCGTTTACCTTCGTGTCACTCCCATGAGAGGCACACACCGCTTTGGTATCAAAGGAAAGATGGCTCCTAGATACATCGGTCCTTTCAAAATTTGTGGTAGAAGAGGAGAAGTTGCTTATGCTCTTGAGCTCCCGGAAAAACTCAAAGTCCATGATGTTTTCCACATCTCTCAACTCAAGAAGTGCTTCAAGGATCCCGGCAGGACCGTGGATCATGAGCTAATCGACCTCCAAGAAGACCTGTCTTATCAAGAACACCCCATAAAAATCCTTGAGACCGCAGAAAGAAGGACTCGCAACAAGTCCATCAAGTTCTGCAAGGTGCAGTGGTCGCACCATTCTGTTGATGAAGCCACTTGGGAGCGTGAAGATGAACTCCGTGCCAACTATCCTACCCTTTTTGTGTCTTCTTCTTCTTCCTAAAATCTCGGGGCGAGATTCCTGTTTAGTGGGGGAGAGTTGTAGCATCCCATTTGTCTAACAACTGTAATGCTACTGGGTTTAGTAATATAATGGCTACTCCATACATATAATTGTTGCATCATCATGTCACCTTGCATTTGAGCATCATACAAAAACCCTTTTTGCTTTGGTTCTTATCTCATATGCATTATTAATTGTATTTGCCTCTTGATATTGTATTTGGTTCTTGATATATTGTTAAATGCCCAAGTTGAGTTGGGGGCATATCTTTTATTGACTCCACCACCCTTTCTTTCACCACTTTACAATTCCACCATCCCATTATCCATGAGCTTGTAATTATTTTTCTTTATGTGTTTAATCAAGCTCATGAGAGATAGGGTGGGTCCAATCCTACAAGTTCTTTTGCTTGACCCTTACTCCAACTTTGGGAGGATGCAAATAAATAAATGCCATGCAATATTATTTTGTTTTCACAAGATAAGACCAAGCATTTAATGCATTTGCATGGGCCATGCAACCATCACCAACTTTGGTCATCTTTGGTTATATTTGAAGTTTGAGTGGTTCATCTCTATCTCTATCCTTTCTTTTAGGCTTGATACATTTTGATCTTGCTTAAACCTCATCCCCATCTCCATCTACCCCATCACCATCTTTGCTTCTTTTCTCTCTTTTGGCTATCTTGCTTGAGTTTGTGATCTTGCTTGTCTTGTCCAAACACTCAACCTCACCCCTCATCTCTTCCTCTCTCTCTAAACCCTACCCCCTCTTAAACCATCCCCCATCCATGCATGACCATGTGGGCATGCCCAAACCCTAAACCTCCCCTCTCTCTTTTCATCTCAAAACCCTAACCCAACCACCCCTTCTAGCCCTAGCTCGACCCATCTGATCTACCCCATCTACTCCCCTTCCTCTCACCAGCTGGCCCCACCGGCCACCCTCTCCCATGGTCACCCCCCTGCCCTAGCTAACCTAGCCCGAGTCTACCCCCTCTCTTTTCCCCTCTCTTCTCTCCCTGCCCTGTGGCCCTAGCCCGAGCCTGCCTACCCCTGGCCTCGCCGTGACCCACTTGGCAGCCCAGCACCCCTCCCCCTGCCCTCAGCCCGTGCCTGCCGAGCCCCATGCCAAGCACGTGAGGGAGCAGGTGAAAAAGGTGGCCGACGCCACCTTCCCCTCCCCCACGCCATCCACCCTCTCCCCATCCTTATCTACCCCCACGACCCCTCTGGCCTCTCCCAGATCTCCCCAGAAGCCCTGCCTCGCCTGCCCTCTTCCCTCTCTCTCCCTCGCCACCGTCTACCACCGGCGACGTCCACCGTCGGCCTCCACCTCCCCTAGTCACACCAGCCGAAGGCGTGGCGTTTAAAGTTGTCGGGGAAGACCACGAGGATCCCCTGCTTCGCCCTGGACACACCAACGCGGAGGAGAAGGCCCAGGAACGCTGGACACCGACGCGAGCCGACGCAAACCCTAGCTTCGCCAGCGTCTGCCTCGCCGCCGATCCGTTGCTCGCCGACCCGATCCAACCACACCAACTGCCCCGCGGTGAGTCCCCGAACCCCCTAGACATGCCCCTATTCGTCTCCGTTTCCTGTCGGCGGCGTGCGTTCCGTCGAGCAGGTTGCGTGCACCGGCGAGCGCGCACCGTCTGGCCGCTTGCGCCTCGCAGATACCTTACCTGAGCCGCGCGTCCCTTCCTGACAGCAACCCCACCCCACCGCACTGGTTGCCGCCTCAGCGCGCGCGCCAGCGACCTGGGTTCGATCCTCGCCCGCGCCCGCGTCCGCTGTCGCGAGCGTCGTCAGTTTCGTCAGTACCAGGAAGAAAAACAGTAGTGTGGCCATCTTGCAGATACCCCCCGCCCCCACCTTTTTGCTCCTCAACCCGCGACCCTCAGGACCCACCTGTCTATGCCTCTGCCTTTTTGTAAAAAGGCTCCCGTGCTTTTGGGGAATCAACCCGCGGTCCTCGGCTCCTCCACGTGGCACGCCCCCGCTGGCGCGCCCGCGTGTGGCCCCGATCCTGCCGTGGCCCCATCTGTCATGCACGTGGGCTAGCTGAGCCGCGGTGGCCACAAGATTTTCTGCGCGCGTGGCCTTGTGCTAGCCCTGTCCCCACCCGTCAGTGTCTGTGGGTAGAATAGAGTGAGTAACAAAAGATTTTGGGTTTGTCTGTTTTAATTCAAATCTATTTCAAATTAATTCAAATTCAAATTAAAATCAGATTTTAATAACTTTTAAAATACCAATCCAAATTATACATATGATATATGTTTCTTAATCAGAAAAATGTGAGGATTTCAAATATGCCATCCAAAATATGTTTTGCACACTTAAAATTTCAAGTTGATTTAAATTACAATAAAATGCCCCTGGACCTTAATAAATTAATAACTTTTGTTTTATAACTCCGAATTTGACAAATGATATGTCTAAAATGATCAGTGCGACGAGACCTTTCTGTTTATGCTATCCATGACTTAAATTGCAGCATGCATCATACAAATATAATGTAAACAGCAACTATTATGAGGATAAAATGTGGCCAAAACTCAATAAAATGTTTATTTCTTGTATTCTACACCACACCCATGCCATGCTACATTATTGCCATGCAACTTGTGCATCATTCATCATGGCATGATTGTTTGCTTGTCTCATTTAATTCATATGCTTGTGCACTTTATTTATGTTGGCCCTTGTTTGTTTGGTTCTTCTTCGATAGACGCTGAGCAGGGGATATATCAAGAAAACTAGGAGCACTACCCAGATCCGTCTCTCGCTTCAACTGAGCTGCCAGGCAAGCACTACCACATGCTTGCATACATTTAGTACCTATTGCCTCTATCTTATTCTTGCATCATTGAGTCGCGATTGCATTAAACTGAATCCCAAGTATTGCATAGCCTTTACTTTTAAACTCCACCGAAGCTTGTTCCTCCATCCCATGAGCCATTACTACAGGAGTTGTTTGAGCCATGCGAGTCGTAGAACAGCATGTGTAGGGTATGTGAGAGTCTGATGGATAACGATGTACCTAAACAACTTAACATGAGTAGTAATGGGATAACTAATGAAAGTGGCACTGGTGGGCAATATCTGCTATTTGGTTTTTCCTGCTCACTTGTGTCCCGTAGGACCCCGAGTACTTGATTCCTGTTCCTTGATTATTCGCGCTATCCACATACGGGAGGCTTATGGGACCCCCCTGAGCCAGAGCTTGATTCCGTCTTATTTCTTGGGGCCACAAACTAGTTTGAGGTTTTATTTACTATCCTGTACTTATGCCATGCCTTACTGCTTTATTACGATTGTGCGAGGAGCACCTGTACTGTTTAGGATCGGGACACATTTTCGGGGTGTCGACAATCCCAGTTTTGGGTTCCCAGTCGTTCACAGCCGTCCACCCAAACCTCGGGTCCGTCTCGGAGTCAGCTAACTTTGTTGCGGGTGTACTCCAAGGGGTGGCCCCCTGAAATATTTCTGAATCATGTGATTGCTTTGTCGTGAAGGCCTCGTTGGGTTTTGATTTGGTTTTTCCGAGGTTGATCGAGTGTGTGTTGCTATTTGTGCACCCCTGCAGTGTAAAACTTTCTGAAAGCCGTGTCCGCGGTTATGGACGACTTGGAGCACAGTTTCTCGATCATAGACAAGTATAACTAAAGTACCACTTTTAATTTGACTAAGTAACTGACTAGTAAATAGTGCAACACTCATGGAATGGTTAATAAAACTGCCAACGGATGGGGGGTTGTTCGTCCGCTTCCTCGTTGGTAAGCGAGGAGGAGGATGGATCTAATGTTATTACCGTTATAACTGTTGTCATTAATTCACGGACATCCGTCTATCTTTGGTTAGGCGGATGGTTAGCGAGTATCTATAGAACTGTTAGGGTTTATCTTTCTCTGCAATTGCGTCACCCCAGGTTGTGTTCCCTTTAGAGGCATAAAGACTTGCTGAGTACCCCTAGGGTCTCACACGATAAATTATTGGTTCAGATGAACAGGTACACTCGCAAGATGGATACTGGGTGGAGGAGGCTGATGATGTGGGCAACGATCGTTCGATGTAGAGATTCCGGGAACGGGGATCCGTGAGATCTGTGGGCGGGATGTGCTTATTTCTGGGCATCTTATGCCGATTTGCTTCTTATCCGTACTCGGACCTTGTTTGCCGCTTCCGCCTGAAACTCTGATGTGTGATGTATGAGGAAATATCCTAAATTATTATATCTATCTAGGTCATTTGAATCTTGCCGTATGGCGTTGCTATATTTCCTTTCTTTTTAGATGGAATGGCTCTGATGTACTCTTGTATGGTGGCTTGCATACATACTCATTTGTGTATGTAGTTGATCCCTTCGCCTGCCGATTACGCCGCCCGTACTTGTCCCGATGATTGGAAATGGTTGGGACGGCCGAAAGGTCTACCTGTGAGTGGCATTTGGGCCCCACCGTACTATTTCGACCATTTCCGCTCATCCAGGCTTGTATCTAGGAGCGTAATTCACCGAGGTAGTTACAGAGGGCAGGGAGACTTGCTCCTCAAGCCTATCGGCCGGCGTCCGTGGGAGGGGAAACCCTCCCATATACCCCCATTAGTGGGCTAGGGTTTTGGGATTCCCCCCACATGGCACATGGCCTTGGGGGCATGTGGCACCCTGGCCCATGTATGTTGTGGTTCCTGTGGCGCCCTGGCCCATGCATGTCATGGTGCTTGTGGTTCCCTGGCCCATATAGGCCGGGGTGGCCCCTCCCATGTCCATGTTGACCTTCCGGGGTAGGTGGTCCAACCATGGAACCCACTAGAATCTTCTAGAACTTCCTAGTACGATTCTGAAAAATTTCAAAACTTTTCTGAAACCCTAAATCCAACTTTCCTTATATGAACCATTATCCCCGAACCATTCCGAAGCTCCTCACTATGCCCCAATGCCATCTAAGACTCCGAATTGTTATTCTATCTCACCATCATTAATATCTTAGAACTACACTAGCGTTACCGAACGTTAAGTGTGTGACCCTATGGGTTCCGATCAAAAGCTCCGCCCCGAACCACGGTCGGTGCCATTGATGACGGCGTCTACGAACGTCATATCCCTCCTTGGTGGCATCATCATGGACTCTTCTGTTCAGTTTGACTTGGACTCTCCAGGTGAAAACCCAACCTTTGGTTAGACGGAGCGGGCGACGATGGCATCATTGTCACCTCCCTCTTGTGGGAATCGCCCTTGTGAGTCATATTTGGAGGTTGTGTGTGTGTGTGTCATCTCTTGCATTGTGGTTGGTGGACGTCGGGGCAACGGCTCCGGATGGTGGTTGTGCATCGAGGCGGCAACCTCGGAATCCATGGTAGGTAGAAGCTTCACGGGGCGGAGCAGTTGCTCCCATGGCTTGAGTGGCTATATTGTGACGCTAATGCGGCGAAGTTGTTGACTCGGTCGACGCGTCTCAAAGGGGACGGTTTGATTTTATTCGAGTACGGCGGCCCTCAAACATTGGTACGGCAGCCGTGGTCTGCGAGCGGTTTACCCCGTGCAGCTTGGGCTGCGGGTAGCTGAGTCATGCGGCATCGTGTCTCAAAGTGCGAGCGGTGGTATGTCGAGATGGCAGTCCTGGAAGGTGGTGTAGGAGATCCGCTCGGCGTAGCGGAGTAGTTGGATGTTGGGGTGGCGGCCATGAAACTATAGCAATGATGAGGGCACCTTGAAGGATTGGCTTCTTCATCTTCGTTTGAGTATCCCGTGTTTGCTCCTCTCATAGCAGTCATGGCGTCTTCTCTCCGGCGGAGGTGATGGTCATCTGATCTTGGCGGAGTGGTGTTTTCGAGTGGAGCTTTGTTGTCACTTTTTCTTGGGCTTGCCCCGTGGCGGGTGAGTGTGGGTGTTGCCCGTGGTGGTGTTCTTGTTGTTGTATGGTTTTCACGCGATTTTCTACTAATTAACTGGGTACCTTCTTCTTAATAATGGATAAGGTAAAGCTTTTACCTTTGTTTCGAGAAAAAAATAGACCTAACTGTTGCGTGTCTAAATTTTTCTCTCTTAAATCACCAACGATTTCACCTATCTAGACTATGAAATGACGTTTTAGCCACGTGGCAATCATAGACTCAAAGTTTGTCGGTCTCGCTTATTCTGTATAACGACCGTGTATATCTAAGAGTTGTCGTGCAATAGCCGATTAGCTATCAAAATGTGTACCGACTAAATCTTAGACTACATGCTTCGGAGTAGATTTAGCGGTGCGAGCTTGGTTTTAAGCCGCTCTTATGCCCACACCATAAGAACACGAGGTTGTTCCTCAAACGAGCTATCAGTTAGCGTTCCGACAACAAATATTTTCTCTTGCACATAGACATAGCGCATGTCATAAAGCGTTCTGTCTACCGCCGCGCCATAGGAATGTAGAAAGGAGTCTAATTTAGATTAATTCACAAAGATTTTTCCAATATCTTTGATGATTTCTCTAGCCGTTTTTAACTTTCTCTCATGAGAAAGATCATCACATAATGCAAGAAAAAGAGTGGTAAAATATTAATAAAACATAGAATACGTAGTTATATAGAACGTTATCATGCAGATTCTTGTGCATCTATGTGAAGACCTTATTGTCGTTTAAGCAACACCCTAATGCTGACACATCTCTTTTGCATGTACAAACGATGGGGATAAGATCTCTTTTGCATGTACAAACGATGCGGATAAGCAGGGCCATCCTCAGAAATTCGAGGCCCATGTGCGAAATGCAAAATGGGGCCCTTAATTTCTTTTACATAAATATAATTATTATAACACACTTTTACTTCATTATATAACTATAATATGTGTTATTTCGTACCATATGTAGAAATATCAAACGCTAATTCTCAATGGTAATGATATCGGTAATCGTTAACTGCTCGGTTGGTTTGTGAGTAGCGACTAATCGGAATCGGACGATTAACTGATTTAATTGGTCGGTCATTAATCGGTGCAACCTACAAAAATTAGCACCTAAAACACGTATGACTCCTCTTACACCTCAACCATCTACCCTATTAAAGGCAGCCTCGACCTTCCGGATGAGAACCTCAAGGCGCTCGAGCTTTTGTATCTGAGGTCTGGTCGGTAACTACGAGGAACTTGTCAACAACGACAAGGAACTAGTTGGTGATGGCAGAAATCGAGCTCCTAGAGACATGGATCAAGCGGGAGCTTCGCAAAACCTACTTCATTGGAGCGGGCTAGCGGATGGATGGACGATATGTTTTGATAATTTTGTAACTTTTTTGACCAAGTGTAATAATTAATCGGGAACATACCTAATAATCGGGGTGTCAAGGCTATTAATCGAGCTAAACGATTAACACAAATGATTAGTGGTAATCGACATGGTCAGGTCCCTAGTAGCGATTAATCGGCCTATTAATCGCTGATTCGGACGATTTTTTAACTGTGCTAATTCTATAAGAAAGAAAAAATGTACCACTAAAGCAATAAACGGACCTCAAGTTCTACTAAAAAGCAACATCTGTTGTGTATTTTTTAAATAAAAATCTCCACTTCTCTTCATAATTAATCTTCTCTAATATATTATTTTCAAATGCTATTGTCGTCAATAAATATATCAAGAGCACCCCTTTGAGATTGAGCTATGGCTTTTCGTGTTCTTTTCTTATCACCCTTTATATCGGAGTCATATTTTCTAAAAGACATGATTGCCCTGTATTTATAAACAAAAATAAGTAATTTTAATAAATGAAAATACTACTCTCTTCAAACCAAATTAATTGACTTAGATTTGTCTAAATTGATACATCCGAATTTAGACAAATCCAAGTCAATTAATTTGAATAAGAGAGTACATATATCTAACTTGGCAGTTGTCAAGATAAGTTAATATAAGAGCTACTACAAACCTTGATCAGCCTTGAATTTGTGGTCTGGAGTTGGGGCATCAGAAGACGGGAGACCAAGATCAGGGGCCATGGGCCTCACCGAGAGCATCTAGCGATTTGCCGATTTAGCCCTGGACCAAAAATCCAAGGCAGTAGCCAGCGGGGCAAGATGATCGATCGAACTTAGGCAGGAAAACCGATCAGCTGCGTGAACAGACTTTAGCGGGCGTCTAGGCAGTCTCGTCGTTCGCTAGCTGCGCGCTGGGAGACCGAGAGGCGACAACCGATTGATTTGACTTGAACACATGCGACGGCGGAATCAATTTTTTTTTGAGAAACTGGCGGCAGAATCAATTGATTAGGGACTTGGGACAATTGAGACAATTGGAACATCATTTTTAGACTACTAAACTAATTTTAATTTAGGTGGGATAAGTAAAATAACCGGGATATGTCAAATCTAGCTTATCTCATTTGCCCCACTTAGTTTTGAGTTAGTCTAGTAGTCTAAAAGTGGTATTCCACTTATCCCAGTTGCCACACTTCTGCATCCCTACAATTGATCAGGGAACAACCAAACACGCGCACTGTAGAAATCAATCTATCGAGCAACGACGTTTCCGCCCGCGGTATCGCCCTCTCTGCTTCCTACCGAGAATGGGCCAACTTCGGGGCCCATAGAAGAGTCCTCACATGGTCGTGCGAAAAGCGGATGTTGGTACTTCGCTCTGGAAAATGGGGGCCCTTAGATTTTGGGGGCCCCGTGCGGTTGCCCAGTTTGCACTAGACCTTGGACGGGGCTGCGGATAAGAAACAGGAGAAGGAAGAGTGCAAAAAAAAAACATGAAGCTGTCCGATGGAAGGAAGAGTGGAGCTGAACGTTGATGGTAGCTTCATTCAAGAATATGGACAAGCTGGAGCGGGCATGATTCTATGAGACCATCGAGGTGAGGTGATATTCACGGCTTGTAGATTCTCTTGGAAATATGAGCAATTTATCAAGTGATTTATACGAAATAAACAGCAGGTAAAACATGACTAGAAAAATCAAAATTAAACTAGCCAAGTAATCTAACAGAAAGTGTGCAGATAGTTGCAGAGAGATCGGTACACATACTGTAGGAGAGACAAAAACCAGAAGCAAGCAAGTAATCTGAACAAGATGAAGAAAGAAAGCATACAACAGTGCGCCTGCGTTGGCGTTGGCATTGTCACCCATGTCGTCGAGGAAGAGGTTCTCGATGGCGGGGAAGAAGTTGTCGTTGGAAAAGATGTTGTCGGCGTCGGTGAAGGAGTCCGTGATGAAGCCAGTAGTCGCGCCGATAGCGCTCCCCAAAAACCTTATCGCCCTTCTCCCGTACAGGACTCGAATAGGCGGTGTTCCAGAGGCCTACTGTCCCGGCTCGCGGTGCACGCCGCAAGACGGGATGGGGAAGAACTGATGGCAGCTCAGTGCTCTGGAACTTGGAGGCGATAGTTGTGATAGTGCGTCTGAGGAGAGGAGCGACCTTCCGCTCTTATAGGCACGGGTAGACAGGCGACGCCGGGAGAGGAAACGAACATGCAGCGATCGAAGCCAAACGGTATCCACTAAGTTCGAATTAAACCTCCACTGAGTTCGTATTTAAAACCCAATAGCGCAGACTGTTCAAATTTTGCACACCTGTTCATATACTAGTCATGCGTAGCAAAAAAGAACTCGGCTTGGCGATATTCCCGCAACCCGCGGGGCGCGGGTTTCGTGATGAGGCGAGGCGGGAGGCGGAGGAGGAGGAGAGCTCGCGTGGGACTCTCTCCTCCTTCACATTCTTTTACCAAGTGGTAGGAGAGCCTCCCTTATAAGCTGGTGCAAACCTTCTTCAACTAACAATGTGAGACTAAACATTTGTCCCACCTCTTGTCATGCATGAATGTGCCACATGGGCCTTTAGGAATTTTAGGAATTATTCGAATGGAAAATGTGCTAGGCTATTTAGGCCAAAATTCCAACAATTCCCCACCAGATTCCAGAGGCACATGTAATTTGCCTTTGATTCCAAAACACTGTTTATATACTAGTACTACAGTGGAGACTGTTAAGTTGAACTTTCATCTAGAATTCTATGCTACACTAGGCTGCGACTTGTACAGTGGACTATGCCTTGAATTGCAAGTTTGCTGCAACATACCTTCACACGAAGCCTTGACCCATACCGAGCTACCGTGGGACTTCCCCGTGCATGGAGCTTATGCGTCATACTCCATGGCCTTTTATGAGTTTATTAGAGAGCATCCAACTATCATAGACTATGACGTTTGACAGTTAGACTCATATATGTGTGTTCTTCAAAAGATGTTCTGCAGGACAACATCTCTTCTTAAGATTAAGCCACTTAGAACATATTAATATAAAAAATCAACCTGCCGTGCAGAATAGGAAAGTATTGCATCTTCATAGAGTGGTGTTCATTAAAGTAGGGACACTTTCCTCTCAGTCTACCAACAGCTTGTCTCCCAATTCTAATTCACGGGATCTCCGATCACATAGATTAGTTTACCATCGTGGAAATCATAGTGTGGGGTCTCATACCCATCTCATTCGATGCATTTTCTATCACATTGCGTGATAGTCCCTTTGTGAAGGGGTCTTCTAGGTTCTTAGATGTTTGGATATAATCCAATGCAATAACTCCGGAGTTTCTCATTTTCCTGATAGATTTTAGTCTCCTCTTCACATGTCTTGAGGACTTCATATTATCCTTAGAACTGTTCACCTTAATAATCACAATTTTATTTTCACAGTTCATTGGAATTGCGGGTATAGGTTTTTCAACCATAGGTAAGTCCATCAAGAGTTCATGAAGCCAATCTGCTTCAACATTGGCTGTGTCTAGTGCTGTGAGTTCTACTTCCATAGTTGAGCTTGTTAAGATGATCTGCTTACAAGACTTCCAAGAAATAGCGCCACCACCAAGTGTAAACACATATCCACTCGTGGCCTTTATCGCATCAGCATCAGATATCCAATTTGAATCACTATAACCCTCTAGTACCCTCGGATACCCGGTATAGTGAATGTCATAGCTTGCAGTGCCTTTTAGATAGCGCATGAATCTTTAAAGAGCTTGCCAATGATCGTCTCCAGGATTTGAAACAAATCGACTGAGCTTGCTAACAGTAAACGTGATGTCAGGCCTTGTAGCGCTAGCCAAGTACAGAAGCGAGCCAATTATTTGAGAGTATATCAATTGATCTCTAACGGTGCCTCAATTCTTTTGAAGTAGCGCACTAGGATCATACGGTGTTGGAGAAGACCTATAGTCGCTATACCCAAAGCGATTCAAAATCTTTTCCACATAGTGAGACTGAAGCAGTGTGATCCCACCATCATCATCTCTCAACAGTTTGATGTTCAAGATAACATTAGCTACTCCTAGATCCTTCATCTCAAAAGACTGAGGTAAGAAATCCTTGACCTCCTCAATTATAGTAAGGTTGATCCCAAAGATCAGTATGTCATCAACATATAAACATAGAATAACTCCTTCGCCCCCACCATGGCGATAGTATACGCACTTGTCAGCTTTGTTTACAACAAAGCCTGCAGTGGTAAATGTTTTGTCAAACTTCTCGTGCCACTGCTTAGGTGACCATATAAAGACTTCAGCAACTTGCACACCTTTCCTTCTTCACCAATTACTACAAAACTATCTAGTTGATCCATATAAATTTCCTCATCCAACTCTCTATTTAGGAAAGCCGTCTTAACGTCCATTTGATGAACGAGAAGACCATGTGAGGCAGCCAGAGAAAGTAGTACTCGAATGGTGGTCAACCTTGCTACATGTGAGTAAGTATCAAAGAAGTCTTCACCTTCCTTTTGGGTATAACCCTTGGCCACAAGCCTTGCCTTGTACTTCTCAATAGTACAATCAGACCTTAGTTTCTTCTTATGCATAAGGATGATCAGTGATCTCCCATGTTTCATTAGCTAAAATGGAGTCCAAATCACTACGGACGACTTCCTTCCAGTAGTCAGCATCAGGAGATGCGCATGCTTCTGAAATAGAAGTGGGAGTATCATCCACGAGGTATACAACGAAATCAGCACCAAAAGACTTTGCAGTCCTCTGTCTCTTGCTCCTTTTAGGAATTTCGTTATCCTCCTCCTCAGGATTTTCTAGGTGTTCAACTGGAATGATAGGTTCAGAAATTATATCTAATTCCTGACTTGATGAGTTAGGCATATCCTTCATGGGAAAGATATCCTCAAATAAAATCGCATCATTCGACTCCATGATTTTACCAACATGCATGTCTGGTACTCTGGATTTTACTACCAAGAATCGATAGCCAATGCTTCAAAAATCATATCCTAGAAATACACAGTCCATAGTTTTTGGTCCAAGCTTGCGCTTCTTGGGGACTGGCACATGAACTTTTGCCAAACAGCCCCAAGTTCGTAGGTAAGAGAGATTTAACCTTTTCTTCTCCCATTCTTAAAATGGAGTAATTTCTTTGTTCTTTATGGGAACTCAGTTTAGGACATGACATGCGGTCAGTAATGCCTCCCCCCACCATTCCTCCGAGAGACCCGATGTGTCTAATATAGCGTTAACCAAACTGTTAGAGTGTGGTTCTTTATTTCGGCTGCCCCATTTGACAGGGGTGAGTAGGGAGGCGTCCTCTCATGGATTATACCATGTTCCGCACAAAAGGAGTCAAACTCGTTGGAGAAATACTCTCCACCACAATCATACCTAAGCCTCTTAATCTTTCGATCAAGTTGGTTTTCTGCTTCAGCTTTATAGACTTTGAAGAAACTCAAAGCCTCGTCTTTTGTTTTCAGAAGATACACATGACAGTATCTCGTAGAGTAATCGATCAATGTCATGAAATATTTCTTTCCACCTTTTGTCAACACACCATCCATATCACAAAGATCAGAATGTATGAGTTCTAGTGGTGCCAAATTTCTCACCTCTGCAGTCGTATGTGACTTGCGAGGTTGTTTTGCTTGCACATAGGCTAGGTACTTAGATCCTTTGACAATAGTGAAATTTGGAATTAAATTCATTTTATATAACCGCGTCATGCAACCAAAATTAACATGACAAATACGTGAAT
Organism: Avena atlantica; assembly: GCA_910589765.1. Lineage (NCBI taxonomy): Eukaryota > Viridiplantae > Streptophyta > Magnoliopsida > Poales > Poaceae > Avena > Avena atlantica. Next base: position 175,868,230 of record OU342737.1, read on the forward strand.
GCCAGAGATTTGATATAAGATCAGAAAAAACATGATTCACAACTTTATTACAAACATCTGACAATGACAGGTGGAACAGACCTCCGCACTCATATCCTTTAATATTAAAAGTACCAAACTTCGTCAGTACAAACTTATTGGACTCAAAAACAATCTTGTAGCCATCGTGACATAGAAGAGTTCCGCTAACAAGATTCTTATTTATTGAGGTAATATGATGCACGTTCTTCAGGCGCACGGTCTTTCCTGAAGTGAACTTCAGATCGACCGTACCAACACCATGAACAGAAGCATGCAAGTCGTTCCCCATCAGCACGGACTGAGTCCCTCTGACCTAATATGAAGAAAACATGAAAATGTCAGAACAAACATGTACATTAGCGCCCGTGTCAATCCACCAATCAGGAGAATGATATAATGAAAGAACATTAGGTAATATACCATAACCAACATCCTTCATATCAACGCCATGAAGGGAATATGCCCTGAGAGGCAATAATAAAATGTTTATTATGTATATTCCAAGTATATGATAGATGTTTATTTTGCATGCTATAATTGTATTAATACGGAAATGTTAATACATGTGTATTTAATAAACAAACAGAAAGTTCCTATTTATGCCTCTCTCATAAACTAGCTCGTTGATTAACAAGATGATCAAGGTTTCCTGATCATGGACATTGGATGTTGTTAATAACGAGATCACAACATTAGTGTAATGGTGTGATGAACATTCATATGAAGTATAGCATTACGATCAAAGTCATTGAGTTTATATTGCTATAACAACTTACGAAGTGATCCTAATCCTTAGACCATGAGATCATGTCAATCACTAACACCGGAAGAGTTTCTTGATGACATCAAACATCACACCGTAATAGGGTGATTATAAAGATGGGTTCAGAACAAATAAAGTGTTATGTTGAGGCCCATGGACCGAGAGTGGAATTTGTTCATCCCCATGACGGATAGATATACTCTGGGCCCTCTCGGTGATATCACATTGGTTAGCTTGCAAGCAAGTGATTTGATCACTAGAATGTTATCACACGGGAACGAGAAAAGAGTGCATGTCAGTAACGAAACAAAGGGATTAAGATTCTAGCGTAAAAGGTTCCGACGATCACAAGAAAGTCATCGTTGAATGTGTGGGAATCACTATGGGTCTCCAGATCCCGCTTCTGGTTATTGATCTGAGAGGGGTCTCGATCATGTCCGCATTATTCGCGAACTGTAGGGTGACACACTTAAGAGACGCCGACATCCAATTGGAGCAAAAGTTTCATGCCGAAAAGAATAACAAGCACAAGAATTTATTTCACTTGATACCGAAACATGTTTTCGGGTGAAATTGCTGAAAGTGTTTTTGCATGTGAAATAAAATACTAGCAAGGGGTTATATGTGAATGTTTGTCATTAAAGTAATTGACAAAATTCTGAATAAATAAAAGGAGTTTTATTTAATGAGAGTTTGCATTAAATTTGGTGGAAATTTAATGGGAATTTGAGTGGGATTTTGAGTGGAGGGAGTTGAAAGGATTTTTGTGAGTGGAGTGTCCATCCACATGAATGAGGGGAGGGCAAGGGGGCAGACCCCATGCGCCGGCCACCCCCTTGGGGTTCCCCCTCTCCTATAAAAGGCACCCCTCCTCACTTCTCACTCACACCTCCTCGTGAAGGATCTCTCTCCCCCTCAAGAATTTATCCCCCATGGTCTCAGACTAGCGAGATACATATTCTCGGTGGCTATTCGGAAAGAAAGAGTTGTGCTTCTGATACATCGCTGGAGCGAGGAGGCGGAGGTTGCTCGGTGCCTTGGACGTGTGTGCGAGCACGGATGCGCCGCTAAGTTGGGGTGCTAAGGACTTCCTCTCGACCTTGAGATCGGCAAGAGTCGTCTACATCAACCACGAGTTTAACTCGTTAAGATTTGTTGGTCTTCAAGGGTATGTTCTCTATGGATATACATCCGCCCGTTGTTTGTATCTATTAGATAGATCTTGGTACATAGTTGTTCCCATCGTAGAATTTTTTTTGTTTTCTATGCTTCGAACCCTACGTGGTATCAAAGCTGGATCTATGCGTAGATGCTTTACACGGGTAGTACACATATGAGTATGTGGGCGATGATGATCATGTTATTGCTTCTTAGTTGTAATTTGGTTATTGGTGGCATAGTGGGATAAAGTGGCCCGGACAAACTATACATGTCCTCGCACATGAGACCTGTTCCACGCTTGACATGGAACTAGTTTGCATAAGTGGCTAGCGGGTGTATGTCTCTCCTACTATAGTCAATATCTAATTTGCAACGAGTTGTCAACAATTTGGTTATTCTTGTTGTGGTTCATGTTCGTAGGTAAGAACGTTTCTATCTTCGAAAGCCCTAAGCCACATAAAACTTGCAATAAATAAATTAGAGGCGTCTAGTTTAGATTGTTGCTGGGCTAGTGTTATGATATGGTGATGTTGTAACTAGAAGTATGAGATGATATCTTACAACACACATAACGTTTAAGCTCCATAGACCTTGGCCTTACACATAGAGGTATGATAGTGATCATACCATGGTGCACATGATAGAGATCATATGCGGGAACCATATCATTTCACTTATAAACATGTGATGTTTTATAGCATTTTATATTGCTTGTTTGGCGTTTTATTAGCATAATAATATGATCCCTTATTTAAATATCAAGATAAGAATATGTTCTTCCTTTAGTATGCATCGATTATGTTTTCGTCGCTCCAAGACATCACGTAATGATCGGGTGTTCTTGGATCCACGACCATATTTCGGGTGTAAGACAGTTACACACGCGAATACTAAGGTTCTTACTTGGCGAGCCTAGCATGTACAGACATGGCCTCGGAACACGGACCGAAAGGTTAAGCATGGGTCATATAGTAGATATGATGCCCATTTGATGCTCGCCTTTGAAGCTACACCGACTCACGTGATGATCGGACTTGGTGTAGTGGATTTGGTTCATGTAATCAACAAAAAGGCACGAGGGATGTCATTTTTGAGGGAGTTTATTCGTAATGTGGATTAGTTGATCTCAATCTATCATAAACTTAGTATAAACTTTACAAATTCTGTTGTAGATGGCACCACCTGCCTTTAATTTCAATGTGTTCATGGAGAAAGAGAAACTTGCAACGAACGGTAGCAACTTTACCGAATGGGCCATGAATTTGAGGAATCTCCTCTCTGCTGCACAAAAGCAATATGTGCTAGAAGCGCTGCTAGGCCCCCATCGTTCGATGATGCCCCTGACGAGGAGAAGAATGTCTACCAGACTCGTCAGGAGGACCACAACTTAGTTCATTGCGGCATATTGTATGGGCTAGAGACAGAACTTCGAAAACGTTTCGAAAATGGCAATGCATTTGATACAATGGGTGATTTGAAAATGATTTTCGACACACATGCTGCTATAGAGAGCTACAATGCTTCAGAAAAGTTCTTTAGCTGCATGATGGAATAGCACAACTCCGTAAGTGAGCATGTACTCAAGATGTCGTGTTACGCCGATAAGATTGTGTCCTTGAGAATATCGATTCCCATTGACTTAGGCATCCATCGTGTTCTGCAGTCTCTGCCACCTAGCTATAAGATCTTCGTGATGAACTATAATATGCAAGGCATGAAGAAGTCTCTCCCCGAGTTTCTATCAATGCTTAAAACTGCAGAAGTGGAGATCAAGAAGGAACATCAAGTGTTGATGATCAATAAGAACACTGGTTTCAAGAAAGACAAGAAGGGTAAACATAAGGGAAGTAAGGGCGGCAAGCCGGTTGCCGTGCCTGAAAAGAAACCCTGAGTTGGCCCTAAGTCTGATACCGAGTGCTACTATTGTAAGGGGACTGGCCACTGGAAGCGCAACTGCCCCAAGTATTTGGCAGACAAGAAGGCCGGCAAGGCAAACAAAGGTATATATGATATACATGTTATTGATGTGTACTTGACTAGTGCTCGTAGTAGCACCTGGGTATTTGATACCAGTTCAGTTGCTAATATTTGTAACTCGAATCAGGGGCTGCGGAACAAGCGATCGCTAGCAAGGGGTGAGGTCAAGATGCGTGTCGGCAATGGATCAAGCGTTGATGTGATCGCCGTTGGAATGCTACCTCTCCACTTGCCGTCGGGATTAGTAATAAACTTGAATAATTGTTATATGGTGCCAACACTAAGCATGAACATTGTATCTGGATCGTGTTTGATGCGAAGTGGTTATTCATTTAAATCTGAGAACAATGGTTGTTCTATTTATATGAATGAAATCTTTTATGGTCATGCACCGATGATGAATGGTTTATTTCTGTTGGATCTTGATAATAGTGTTACACATATTCATAATGTTGATGCTAAAAGGATTAAACTAAATGATGATATATCCGCATATATGTGGCACTGCCGTCTAGGTCACATTGGCGTTAAACGCATGAAGAATCTCCATTCAGATGGACTTTTGGAATCACTTGATTTTGAATCATTTGATACATGTGAGCCATGCCTTATGGGCAAGATGACTAGAACGCCGTTTTCCGGTTCAATGGAACGTGTGACAGATTTATTGGAAATCATACATTCTGATGTATGTGGTCCAATGAGTGTGTCGGCGCGAGGTGGATATCGTTATTTTGTGACTTTCACGGATGATTTGAGTAGATACGGTTATATCTACTTGATGAAACACAAGTCTGAAACCTTTGAAAAGTTCAAGGAATTTCAGAATGAAGTGGAAAATCATCGTAATAGAAAGATCAAATTTCTATGGTCCGACCGTGGAGGTGAGTATCTAAGTTATGAGTTTAGCACTCACATGAAAGAGTGTGGAATTGTTTCACAACTCACACCTGCTGGAACACCACAGCTAAATGGTGTGTCGAAATGTCATAATCGTAGTTTATTGAGATCTATGATGTCTCTGACGGACTTGCCGTTGTCATTTTGGGGTTATGCACTAGAAACTGCTGCATTCACTTTAAATCGGGTACCATCTAAATCCGTTGAAAATACAACGTATGAATTATGGTTTGGAAACAAACCTAAGCTGTCATTTCTTAAAGTTTGGGGATGCGATGTTTATGTGAAGAAACTTCAACCGGATAAACTAGAACCCAAAGCGGAAAAATGCATCTTCATAGGATACCCTAAGGAAACTATTGGGTATTCCTTCTATCACAGATCCGAGGGCAAGGTTTTTGTTGCCAAGAATGGATCCTTTCTAGAGAAAGAGTTTCTCATGAAAGGTGTGAGTAGTCGGAAGGTAGAAATCGAAGAGGTTATTGAACCTTCTCTCCAAAGTATGGCGAGTAGCGCAGCACCGTAAGTCATTCAGGAGTTAGCTTCACCAGTTGAAGAGGGAACTAATGATAATGATCATGAAACTCCGAAAGAGAATACTACCGAACCTCGCAGGTCTAGTAGGACGCGTGCAGCTCCCGAGCTCGACGCTAGCTTTGACACCAATCCGGATGACTCTAAGTCTCAATCCGGATACGTATTTCTCATGAATGGCGGAGCAATTAGTTGGAGGAGCTCCAAACAACCTGTGGTGGCAGGATCAACAACGGAGGCCGAATATGTTGCTGCTTCGGAAGCAGCTCAGGAAGAAGTTTGGATGAAGGAGTTTATATCCGAACTAGGTGTGGTTGCGAGCACGTTGGACCCAATGGTGATCTATTGTGACAACAATGGTGCCATTGCCAATGCGAAAGAACCAAGGTCTCACAAGAATTCCAAGCATATTAAGCGCCGGTTTCACTCCATCCGCGAGCATGTCAAGGATGGCGATATAAAGATATGTAAAGTACACACGAATCTCAATGTAGCAGACCCGTTGACTAAAACTCTCCCTAGAGCAAAACATGATCTACACCAGAACACCATGGGTGTTAGATACATCACTATGCAACTAGATTATTGTCTCTAGTGAAAGTGGGAGACTGAAGGGAATATGCCCTAAGAGGCAATAATAAAGTGTTTATTATGTGTATTCCAAGTATATGATAGATGTTTATTTTGCATGCTATAATTGTATTAATACGGAAACGTTAATACATGTGTGTTTAATAAACAAACAGAAAGTTCCTAGTTATGCCTCTCTCATAAACTAGCTCGCTGATTAACAAGATGATCACAGTTTCCTGATCATAGACATTGGATGTTGTTAATAACATGATCACAACATTAGTGTAATGATGTGATGAGCATTCATCCGAAGTATAGCATTACGATCAAAGTCATTGAGTTTATATTGCTATAAACAACTTACAAAGTGATCCTAATCCTTAGACCATGAGATCATGGCAATCACTAACACTGGAAGAGTTTCTTGATGACATCAAACGTCACATCATAACTGGGTGATTATAAAGATGACTTCAAAACTACTAAAGTGTTATGTTGAGACTCATGGATCAAGAGTGGAATTTGTTCATCTCGATGGTGGATAGATATACTCTGGGCCCTCTCGGTGATATCACATTGGTTAGCTTGCAAGCAAGTGATTTGATCACTATAATGTTATATCACGGGAACGAGAAAAGAGTGCATGTCGGTAACGAGATCAAACTAGGTATGGAGATACCGATGATCGAATCTCGGACATGTAATATATCCTGAAACAAAGGGATTAATATACTAGCATAAAAGGTTCCGACAATCACAAGAAAGTCATCGTTGAATGTGTGGGAGTCAGTATGGATCTCCAGGTCCTGCTTCTGATTATTGATCGGAGAAGGGTCTCGATCATGTCCGCATTATTCGCGGACCGTAGGGTGACACACTTAAGAGACACCGACATCCAATTGGAGCAAAAGTTTCATGCCGGAAAGAATAACAAGCGCATGAATTTATTTCACTAGATACTGAAACAGGTTTTCGGGTGAAATTGCAGAAAGTGTTTTTGCATGTGAAATGAAATACTAGCAAGGGGTTATATGTGAATGTTTGTCATTAAATTAATCAAAATTCTGAATAAATAAAAGGAGTTTTATTTAATGAGAGTTTGCATTAAATTTGGTGGAAATTAATGGGAATTTGAGTGGGATTTTGAGTGGAGGGAATTGAAAGGATTTTTGTGAGTGGAGTGTCCACCCACATGAATGAGGGGAGGGAAAGGGGGCAGCCCCCATGCGCCGGCCACCCCCTTGGGGTTCCCCCTCTCCTATAAAAGGCACCCCTCCTCACTTCTCACTCACACCTCCTCATGAAGGATCTCTCTCCCCCTCTAGAATTTATCCCCCATGGTCTCGGACTAGCGAGATACATGTTCCCGGTGGCTATTCGGTAAGAAAGAGTTGTGCTTCCACTGCATCGCTGGAGCGAGGAGGCGGAGGTTACTCGGTGCCTCGGACGTGTGTGTGTGTGAGCACGGATGCGGTGCTAAGTTGCGGTGCTAAGGACTTCCTCTCGATCTTGAGATCGGCAAGAGATCGTCTACATCAACCACGAGTTTAACTCGTTAAGCTTTTTCGGTCTTCAAGGGTATGTTCTCTACAGATATACATCCGCCCGTTGTTTGTATCTAGTAGATAGATCTTGGTACATAGTTGTTCCCATCGTAGGATTTTTTTTGTTTTCTATGCTGCGAACCCTACACGTCGCTCATGACAACATTAGTGGTCTTGCCGCCCTTCCCATGCTGGCGCCTGTCATAGCGGTTGGGGAAACTAGGAGCCCATTGATCAGGATCACCGCACACATGACAGAAACCTTTCTTCTTATTAGTCTTCTTCTTGAAATTGGTAGACTGTGAGGGCTTGTTCTTCCCATTGAACTTGCCCTTGCCATCAAACTTGCTCTTGTTCTTGGACTTGTGGGACTGGAAGTTCTTTTTCTCTACCAAGTTGGCACTTGTACCTCCCTCGGCAACTCGAGCATGTGTGTCTTTTGCTCTCGCCTTCTCTTCCACATCAAGAGTCCCAATAAGACCCGATACGAAAAACTCCTGTCTCTTGTGCTTAGGGGAAGTAGCAAAGTTCCTCCATAAATGGGGAAGATTTGCAATAATTGACATGGTTATACCCTACGGGTACATGATTTTGGCATACCTGGTCCATACCAAGTAAGCCCCACGAGAATATACGCGGCCCATGAAGACTTTCGGGTGGCCCAAGCCCATGATGTCTTCGGATCCTTGGAGAGCAAGACTAGAACAGATAGAATATTCAAAGGGGAAAACCCTAAAACCTGTAACCGACTCGATCTGTGCCCGGGACCTGCCTACCTCTATATAAAGGCTAGGAGGGCACGACGAGGAGGGAACCTTTCATACCACCGCATACACACATCCACGCCAGATTGCATCTGCGCACCCCTGTAACTTTCGGTTCTGCCGTAATCAAGAGCAGACAAGCAGGAGTAGGGTTTTCCCTCCGAGGGCCTGAAACAAGGTAAATCTCGTGTCCCCTGGTTGCTTGTCTATTAACCGTTCCACGATCTCCAGCATCCCCATCTTATCCAAAACCCAAGCTCATAACAATGGGCATTGACGAGATCAAACCTCGTCAATTGGCGCCGTCTGTGGGAACTGGGGGCGCTGATTGTGCGATCGTGACGGTCCCGACCAAAGCGATCTACAACTCCTCGGTGACGGAGAGCCATCTCCTCTTCGGCCCACCCTGAAGGACTTCAAGCCCGTTGGCGACGGGCTCGAGATCCTGTTCGGGAGCTTCTTCTTCCAGGTGGGGCAGACCGACACTCTCCGCCTCCCAGAGCGGGTGCCCTGCCATCGATCATGCCCGCCTCGTGGGCCCCGCATCCCGTGCTACGCACATCACCATAGAAAGATGAGTCATATGACAGCAACAGCTGCAACTCAGATCTGTGCGATCCGTCGTCGGATGAAGGGACCTACGGTTCCGGATCCGAAAGCTGTGGCAGCAGCGATCCACCCTACGGACACTACCAATGCGCCGTGGTCATCCAGAGCGACGTGGATCAGCAAGCACCCAACCCGCCACCCAACCCGCAGGGTAGGAACGGCGAAAACAGGAGAAACCAATACCCCCGCCCAACAAGGACAACACCGACGCCAGTCGGGTAATCCACCTCAGTGAGGAAGGATGGAACCAAGCACGCGAAGCCGTGGCGGGCAATAAAATCCTGCCTGTGGGTGCCTCACGGGACCTACTGATGGCGTACCACCTGCTCCTCATCGAAGAGCATAAAAAGCAGGTGAGGATGCAAGAGGTGCTTGACAAGCGCAAGCAAGCGACATCGGAGTCCAGCGCGCGGCGAGCTGCACTCTCTGCCGTTGGCGGCTCCAGCTTGCACGGCAACCACGCCAACAAGCATCGTTCTCGCGTAGAGAACATGGACCCAGCCGCACGTCGTGAGGTGACCCGAACCCTCAACACATCCTTCATGGAGATGGATGCCAACGGAAACGTTATCCTGAAGACGCCGCAAGCTGCGATCATGGCAGCCACCACATACCTCGCTTCCCATCCACCTCCAGTGGGGGACCCGAAGAGGGCCATGCATAATTCCGCATTAGCCAGACTCGGACTCGTTGGAGCTGCGCTCCATGGGGAAGCTCCTGAGGAGCCGAAGAAGAAGGCTGCGGTTAGATTCAACCGAAGTCCCGCACCCTCATCCAACGAGGAAGAACACGACCTACCGATGGCACAAGAGCTCGCGACGTCGTAGCCGAGACTACGACGATCGAAACGAGCTCACCCAACGCAAGATCGACAAGGCACGTGCCAAGAGCGTGTGCTCATTCGAATCCGAAGAGGATGATGATGAAGGAGAACTCTGCGGAGCTCGATGCTTCAGCAGATCCATTCGACGGACGCGGATGCCGTGAAACTTCAAGCTTCCTTCGGACACTCCGAAGTTTGACGACACGCAGGATCCTAAGGCGTGGCTCAGCGACCACCTGTTGTCCGTCAAGTTACACGGCGGAAACAAAAACACCGCCTTGCAATGCCTTCAGCTGCAGCTGACAGGCGCAGCCCGGATCTGGCTCAACAGCCTATCCTCGGGATCCATCCGAAGCTGGGAGGAATTGGCGTACAGTTTTATCCAAAACTTCAAGGGCACTAGCAAGAGGCCAGCCTCGATCGAAGAGCTGAGGGCCTGCACCCAACGAACGGGCGAATCCATTCTCTCGTATATACTACGCCGGTCCAACATCAAGAACTCCGCGGCACACATCTCTGAGGAGAGAACAATCGACGCCTTCAAGGATGGCATCAAATGCCAGGACTTCAACGAAGAACCTTGGCGCGTCAAGCCCAAGACACTCGACCACCTAATGGACATCGCCAACAGGTGGGCATATGGTGAGGACTTCGTCCACCGAGAACATTCGGAGGAAGAAGATGACTACGGCCGCCGACGTGAGCGTGTAGCAAACGAAGATTGTGCGTCTACGATGATCGCGACGGACCCGACATGGTTGCGGATGGCTACGCCGACCGCCGCAACAAAGGCAACTGCAGCAGCGACGGATACCATGGAAACAACTTCCGCGATGGAGGACGCCCAGCGCAATCGTGGCAACGCCTCAGCCGCGATGATGATCCCTCGACATACGACAAGTTGTCGGGACCATGCACCATCCACTTCTACATCGACAAACAGGATGACAAAAATAAGGCAAGCCACATGCTCAAAGACTGCCGCGAGTTCCAGAAACTCAGCTAGAGCATGTCCTAGATGAGGCAGCAAGCCCCGAACCCTGGGTACGGACACACACCTGCACCAGGTGACATCGCCCACGGAGATCCTCCCCCACCACCCGTGAGACCCTCGAATCACCCAATCGCACCCACGCAGAACAACGATGGAAATGGGTACCCACACCGAAAGGGTCATTGATGATCCAAAAGGGGCGCCCAACAAATAGGGTGCAAAAGAAAATCACCCACAGGTCAGTTTGGCTGTGACTGCTCCACCCGCCATCCCTGAGTACCTCAGCGGTTCGGACTCCTGCATCACATTCAGCCGTTCGGATCACCCCGCCAAATCCCTCGCCCAGGTCATGCTGCCATGGTGCTCGAGGCAGATCGGAGGGTTCGATTTGAGCCGCGTCTTCATGGACGGCGGCAACATCATCGATTTGATGTTCGCTAGCACCTTAGCAGCAATGCGGATCCCGCTGTGCAGCCTGGAACAATCCCACACAACGTTCCACGACATCGTCCCAGGAAATGGCATATTCCCCCTGGGAAAGATATGGCTCGACGTCGTCTTCGGCAAGCCCGGTAACTTTTGGTGCGAGCGACTCGAGTTCGAAGTGGTGGATTGGACATCACAATACCATGCTATCCTCGGGCGCGTGGCATTCGCACGGTTCCTGGCAGTACCGCACTACGCGTACCTGCTACTCAAGATGCCAGGACCTAGGGGCGTCATCATGGTCCACGGAAGCTTCACCCGATTGGATCACTGCGACAGGGACTTCAACAGAATCTCCTAGTCATTTGGCATGCAGGAGGAGCTTATAAAGCTCCGAGAGGTTACAGACAACGAGGCACCCCCAGTCTCGAGGCAGAACGCACCCGACATGTCGTTCGACTCAACAGTCAACACGAAAAAGGTGCAGGTCCACCCGACTGACGCCTCCAAGACGACGCTGATCACCAACGACCTCAGCCCCGCATAGGAAAGCACGCTCCTCGAATTCCTCCGTGAGCTCCGGGAAATCTTTGTCTGGTGTCCCAACGGACATGCCAGGAGTTCCTAGGGAATTCGCCGAGCATGCACTCAACGTGTTTCCAGATGCTAAGCCCGTGAAACAATCCATCCGACGATTGTCCGAGCCACGGGCCGAAGCCATCGGAGTCGAAGTCAATAGACTACTCGAGGCTAATTTCATTAGGGAAATCAAGGAAAGCGAGTGGTTGGCCAACACCGTGATGGTCCCTAAAAGGACACAGACATCCTGCGGATGTGCGTGGACTTCACATCGCTGAACAAGCACTGTCCGAAGGATCACTTCCCTCTCCCTCGGATCGATCAGATTATCAATTCGACTGCAGGATGCGAGAAACTCTCCTTCCTCGACGCCTACTCAGGCTATAATCAGATTCGGCTGAAGGTCGAAGATTAGGAGAAAATGGCGTTCATCACGCTGTTCAGAGTGTTCTGCTACAACACAATGCCCTTCGGGCTGAAGAACGCAGGTGCCACGTACCAGCGGTGCATGCAAGCATGCATGAAGAGCCAGATCAGCCGCAACATACAAGTCTATGTCAACGACATAGTAATCAAAACAAGGGAGGCCAAGACACTGATCGACGATCTCCGCGAGACGTTCGACAACCTTGATCGATACAAGATCAAGATGAACCCAGAAAAGTGCGCCTTCGGCGTCCCATCTGGCCAACTGCTTGGCTACTTCATCTCCTAGCGAGGGATTGAGGCGAACCCGAAGAAAATCCGGGCCATAATGGCCATGGAGAAACCGAAGAACCTCAAAGGAGTCCAGCAGATCGCTGGGTGCATTGTGGCGCTGAGAAGGTTCATCAGCCGCATGGGTGAAAAAGCCCTGCCTTTCTATCAGCTGCTACGCAAAGCAGACAAATTCGAGTGGACGCCCGAAGCGAACGACGCATTCGAAGATCTGAAGCGGCTGCTCTCCACCTCGCTCGTCCTGGTCACGCCAAAGGAACGCGGGCCTCTACTGCTATACATAGCAGCCACACACCAGGTGGTAAGCACCGTGCTCGTGGTCAAACGACCCAAAGATGGCAAGATCCATGGGGTCCAGTGCCCAATCTACTACCTCAGCAGGGTATTGACACCAACAAAGCAGAGGTGCCCTCACTACCAGAAACTCGCCTACGGCGTGTTCATTACGGCTCGTCGGCCGAGCCACTACTTCCAGGAGCATCAGGTGATGGTCATCAACGAGGCACCCCTGAACAGCATCCTAAACAACCCAGAGGCCACAGGACGTGTGGCCCTGTGGGGCATCGAGCTGTCTCCTCTAGACATAGTCTACGAGAAGCGCCATACGATCAAGTCCTAGGTCCTACCGGACTTCCTCGTCCACTGGATGGAACTGCAGCTACCGGACACCTCGGACATGACACAATCATGGACGATGCACTTTGATGGCTCCAAGCGCGAGGCCGGAGCAGGAGCCGGGGTCATACTGACATCCCCGCAGGGCGACAAGATGAAGTACGTCCTCCAGATGAAATTTTGAGCTTCCAACAACGAAGCCGAATACGAGGCCCGCATCCATGACATGAGTATGGCCAATATCTGCGGCGCCTGGTCATCTACGGTGACTCGAACTTCATCGTCTAGTAGACGATGAACGAGTGCGACGCACACGCCACCAACATGATCACGTACCTCGCACTCTACAACTCACTCGAAGGAAACTTCGACGACTATGAGCTTCGGCACGTTGGAAGAGAAAGCAATGAAGAGGCCGACGGACTCGCCAACATCGGCTCCACCTGCGCACGGGTGCCACCAGGTGTGTTCCTCGAACAGATCTGCGTGTCATCCATTAAAAGGAAGTTCCCCAAGGGATCACCCGAAGAAGCAGAGTACTCGGGGGCTGCGCTACCCGAAGGACAGGAAGGACCCAAAAAGCTCGACACAGAGGTCGCAGTGGTCAACCTGATGCAGGTCATGGCAGTCGAAGAAACATGGACACAGCCGTACCTACGGTACCTGATAAACAGGGAACTACCTGATGACCCGGCAGATGCCCGGCACATATCTCGCCGGTCCAAGGCCTTCACCATCATCAATGGCGAGCTGTACAAACGCAGCATTTTGGGTGTACTCCAAAGGTGTGTCACCATCGGTGACGGCAAAACCATCCTCCAAGACATCCATGAGGGCATCTGCGGCCATCACGCGGACAGCCGCGCCCTCATCGCCAAAGCTCTGCGAGCCGGGTTCTACTGGCCAACGACCATGAACGACGCCAAGGACATCGTCCGAAGGTGTAACGGGTGCCAGAGGTTCACAGACAAACCACACGCACCTGGATCGGAGCTCAGGCCCATAGCCCTGGCCCTTCGCCCAATGGGGCCTCAACATGATTGGCAAACTGCCCAAGTCCTCAAAAGGAGGCCACGTCTACCTCCTGGTCGCAGTCGACAAGTTCACCAAGTGGATCTAAGCCATGCCCGTCACCAACCAAAAGGGTAAAACGGCCGTGAAGTTCTTCGAATCCATAGTCTACAGGTTCGGCGTGCCGCATAGCATCATCACCGACAACGGGTCAAACTTCATCTCCAAAGAATTCCAGGACTTCTGCGAAGGCCTCGGGATCAACATAACATATGCCTCCGTGGCGCACCCGCAAATGAACGAGCAGGTCAAAAAGGCCAACGGCCTCGTTGGCGGCGGCATCAAGAAACGCCTAATGAGCCCGCTCGAGCGACTAGCGGGAGCCTGGACAGAAGAGCTACCCTCCTTCCTTTGGAGCATGCACACAACGCCAAACAGCTCAACTGGCTACACGCCTTTCTTCATGGTGCACGGAGCCGAAGCCGTGTTGCCCGCAGAAGTATGCCATAAGGCCCACGGGTCGTCGCCTACAGCGAAGACGAATCGACGACCACACTCGAAGACACCGTCAACACACTCGACGAGGCACGTGAAAGGATACATATGTCGCCTAGAGGGGGGGGGGTGAATAGGCGATTAAAACTTTTCGAGAGTGGCTCACCAAGGCGGAATTAAACTAGCGTTTACTTTGTTAAGAACAAAACCTAGAACTATGTAGGGTTCACCTATGTGCACCAACTACTTATGCTAAGAAAGTCAAACAACTATGTGATAGCAAGATATATACTTCAAGCACGAAGGCTATCACAAAGTAAAGTGTATAAGTAAGAGCTCGGGTATAGAGATAACCAAGGCACGCGGGGATGACGATATTTTACCGAGTTCCTCCCAACATGGAGTACGTCTCGTTTGGAGAGGGGGTGGTATCTAACCACCTACGCCACAAAAGGCCTCCCTTATTCTCCGGTGAATCTTACCCCAACAGGATCAATCCACACTTCCACTATCGGTGCACTTGTCGGTGGCAAACCGGAACCTCTCACAAGGTTGGGGCACTTCTCCACAACTTAATTGGAGGCTCCCAACAAACACCACCAAGGACACAACCTTCAACACCAACAAACTATATAGGGTTCCAAGAACCCAAGAGTAAAAAGCTTCTCAACTTTCACTCACCAAATCCTCCGTGGAGAACTCAAACCGATGCACCAAATGCAAATGGCAAGAACACAAGTAGTGCTCAAATCCTTCTCTCCCAAATTCCACCAAAGCTACAAAAGCTTGTGGGGGAATAAGAGAGGAAGAACATGAAGGGAATATGCCCTGAGAGGCAATAATAAAGTGTTTATTATGTGTATTCCAAGTATATGATAGATGTTTATTTTGCATGCTATAATTGTATTAATACGGAAACATTAATACATGTGTGTTTAATAAACAAACAGAAAGTTCCTAGTTATGCCTCTCTCATAAACTAGCTCGTTGATTAACAATATGATCAAGGTTTCCTAATCATGGACATTGGATGTTGTTAATAACAGGATCACAACATTACTGTGATGGTGTGATGAACATTCATCCGAAGTATAGCATTACGATCAAAGTCATTGAGTTTATATTGCTATAACAACTTACGAAGTGATCCTAATCCTTAGACCATGAGATCATGTCAATCACTAACACCAGAAGAGTTTCTTGATAACATCAAACATCACACCGTAACAGGGTGATTATAAAGATGGATTCAGAACTAATAAAGTGTTATGTTGAGGCTCATGGATCAAGAGTGGAATTTGTTCATCCCGATGGGTGACACACTTAAGATACACCGACATCAAATTGGAGCAAAAGTTTCATGCCGAAAGAATGAACAAGCGCAGGAATTTATTTCACTAGATACCGAAACAGGTTTTCGGGTGAAATTGCATAAAGTGGTTATGCATGTGAAATAGAATTCTAGCAAGGGGTTATTTTTGAATGTTTGTCATTAAAGTAATTGACAAAATTCTGAATAAAATAAAAGAGTTTTATTTAATGAGAGTTTGCATTAAATTTGGTGGAAATTTAATGGCATGTTTGAGTGGGATTTTGAGTGGAGGGAATTTAAAGGAATTTTGTGAGTGGAGTGTCCACCCACATGAAGAGGGGAGGGCAAGGGGGCAGCCCCCATGCGCCGGCCACCCCCTTGGGGTTCCTCCCTCCTCCTATAAAAGGAGCCCCTCCTCTCACTTCTCACTCACACCTCCTCGTGAAGGATCTCTCCCCCCCTCTAGAATTTATACCCCATGGTCTCAGACTAGCGCGATACATGTTCCCGGTGGCTATTCGGCAAGAAAGAATTGTGCTTCCGCTGCATCGCTGGAGCGAGGAGGCGGAGGTTGCTCGGTGCCTCGAACGTGTGTGCGAGAACGGATGCGCTGCTGATTTGTGGCGCTAGGACTTCCTCTCGATCTTGAGATCGGCAAGAGATCGTCTACATCAACCACGAGTTGATCTCGTTAAGATTTGTCGGTCTTCAAGGGTATGTTCTCTACGGATATACATCCGCCCGTTGTTTGTATCTAATAGATAGATCTTGGTACATAGTTCACATCGTAGGAATTTTTTTGTTTTCTATGCTGTGAACCCCTACAGAACAAAGGAGGAAATCCACAAAAGACTCCAAGATCTAGATCCCAATATGTCCCCCTCACTTAGAGGAGAGATGGATTGGTGGGATTGTAGATCTAGATCTCCTCTTTTAAATCCCTAAAGTATATGCAAGAATCAAGGGAGGGATTGAATGGGGAGCAAGCTCAAGAGGGTCAAGAATGGAGTAGAAAGCCTTTAAAACTCTAGCAGGGACATTGGGGAAGAAGGGCCCCTTTTTATAGGCCCATAGATTTCTGACCGTTTTCTGCTCGTTGGAGAAAAGTCAGACCGGAGACTCCGGTCTACACCGGAGATTCCGGCCCAACCTCCGGACTAGTCTTCAGACCACCTATCAGACTGCCCCATGCTGAATTCTGGAGCCTCCTCCGGGGACTTCATGGGACACTCCGGACCACACGGAGACTCCGGTCCATGCAGACCAGAGACTCCGGTCTGGACCAAATAAGAGGCAAACTTCAAATGGCGATATCTAGAGTTTGGAAACTCCGATTGACCCGAAACCAATTTTGTTGGAAAGAGGACAACAATAGGTACCCAACAAGTGAGAACATTTCATGTATTATAAAGTGAGATACCTCTCTTGGTGAGAAACCGGAAAACCTCAAAGATCAAAAAACGCAATATGATATAAAAGGGAAATCCGTTTTTGATGAACTAGAGCTTGTTATGAATATTACCACAAGCTCTATAACCTCACATGGATAAGATCCAAATAACAACCAAGAAAGGATGATGCTAAGTATGCAATGGTTTGAGCTCTCTCGGAAATATATGATCGAGTTACTCACTTGAGAGCCCCTCTTGATAGTACGGTTATCTATCCTATAAACCGGTCTCCCCAGCTAACACCACGAGACCGGTAAGAAGGAAACCCTATCAAGATCATACCATTGCCTTGCGCATATTCCACTTGATTATGATGTAGACGGTCTTGTCCTTCTGAAGATGGAACACCTTTCTTGATTGCTCTTGTACGCACTTGCTTGATGAAGACTTGCAAGTTACTCCCCCATACAACATGGGGAAACCTTTACTTTGACCTTGTCTTCATCGATCCATGATCACCGAGCATGGCAAGATTTAAGCATGAGATCTTCTAGATATTGCACATCTTTAGCTTGCACATCATTTCTTATTTTCTTCATTATGTTGATTCCTTAAAGGTACATCAGAGATATTACTCCATCTTATTCTTCAAGACATACTTGCCATAGGTTTAACTCTCACATGACCAATCTGTGGGTCACTCTTTGAACACCTTGGTCACCACTTGATCCTCTTCACTTTCTTCTTCTCCAAACCTTGAAGCCAACATATGGTTCAAGCATTGCCTATGGACATTTCCTACAAGTACAACTTGATACAAGCATTAGTCCATAGAGATTGTCATTAATTACCAAAACTACACATGGGGGCCCACATGTTCTTTCAGCACGCGACATCGCCGCAGCACGATCGACGGTCTACCAACAGAGCCTCTGCAACTATCACAGCCGTCGGCTGCGCCCAAGGTCCTTCGTCAAAGGAGACCTAGTCTTACGAATCAAGCAAGAGCGACCGAAGAAGCTCGAGTCACCCTGGGAAGGACCCTACGTCGTCACCGAAGTCATCCCAGGTGGTGCCTATCGCCTCAAGCACGTGGAGTCTGGAGTCACATAATCCAACCCGTGGAACGTCGCACAACTACAACGCTTCTACCCCTAGCTATCCCCCTTTACTTTCAATAAGGCTATTCAGCCAAGGCTACTCAGCCGAACAATGTACCTCCTCATTACTATATGAAGAAAGCTAAGTGTCTCACCCCAAAATCTATCTCTTACTCGCATTTCTTTATGCTACAACACACTCGGGGGATCCCCTCACCTCACGACTTCGTCGACTGAGGATAACGCATGTACACCTGAGCAGCTGATCACGTCAGGCTAACAAAAAAGGCATGCATACAAACAAGAATCACGTGCTCATACAATCAACCTTTACAGCAAAGGGCATAACATGCCCAGTCGAATACATGCAAGTTTTTACATCTATCTTTTTACAGGTCCTACCTATTCTGAAGAATCACCTGCGCACGATGCTCAAAGAGATCTACAACTTGTTTGGCATACTGCCTCATAGCCGCATAGACCATCCGGCTGAGGAGGCGGCCCAGCCGCAACAGCAGCAAGATCCACATCAGGGCGATGCAACCACAAGAGGGAAAGCGCGGCCTTCACCCCGACAACCAACTGGTGCCGCACCAGCTCCCTAACGTGACACACGTCTTGAAACTTCGCCAGCAAGCCCAAGAGAGTTGATGGCGCTTCATCCAGAGGAAACATGACGTGCATAATCGATGCTAGGGAAGTCTTCACCTGCCGCAACACTCGCGATACCTGGTGAGCACGATCCTGCATAGTCGCAAGGACCATGGCACGGTCGCGATCCATCCAGAAAAAGCCACCGGCTTCCATATCTTGCTGGGTCAAGCAATTGATCCGAACCGCAACGCTCTCCTTCTCCTTCCTAGGAACAAGGTTAGCACCCGCAACACCTACAAAGCAAGATGACAAGCCAACAGGCGCATCCAAAAATGAGCAGCAACTCGAAGAAACTCACACCGCAGCTATTCGGCCAAACGTCGCAGCTCCCCCATCAAATACTCCTCTCTGGCGGCGCCTCGCTCCGCCTTCGACTTCCAAACGTCCGATGGCCTCGGATGCCAAGCAACTCCTTCTCAAGACTGCGGACGCGGTCACGAAGAAATACAAGCTGCGACGCATCATCCAAGGATGGTCGTCGCTGCGGAGCAGACGAAGTATCGACAGGGTCATCACTCGAAGGTCCCTAGAGGAAAACAGACAAGGATATGAACAACACACGAATAGGCAACAGCTCGAAGGTTCATTATATACAACAAAAGCCACTGCGTGGCACAAGAAGTGTTCATGAATATATTACAACAAAAGTAGATGACAACTATCCTACAACTACAAGTCCTAAGCAGCTGCATCCTGAGTGGCATCAGGGACAGATTGCCTGCTCTCGACCTCTTCCTGCTGCCTCACCGCGTACTCCGCCAGCAGGTCAATCAGCTTCGGCCCATAGCGTTTACAACGGGCAGCGTATAGAGCAAAAGCTACCTCGGATCCGTCGAGAGTCGTTGGAATCTGGGAGGTGACCTGATGAAGATCCAGATCCGCCCCAGACGCCATGGCCATCGCCAGCCCCATGGATGCGCTGATACCCTTCTGCTTGCGCTTGTAGGCCGTGGGCGCATCGACTGACAGCGCATCCGCCAACAAGTCGACATCCTCAAGGGCAACGCCCTTGGGGACGAGCTCCTTGTAGAAGCGCCCGAGAACCTCCTTGGCTTTGGCAAGAGAGCCAACCACAGTACTGAAGCGGTCTTCGACAGCTACAGCAGCAGCATCCAGAGCACTACCGTGCTCCAGAGCATTGCGGTCGAACTCAATGCCTGCGACATCTGAAAAATGAAAAGAGTACAATAAGAATCAAACAAATCAGGAGATACAAAGCAGCCGAAATGAAACATACAGGCGAAATTACTCACCCGAAATAGCCTTGGAAGCAGCCATCAGCTTTTCAGATACCTCCCTCTCGCGCAGCTGCGGTGGTGAAGAGCTGCTCCTCGTGGTCCGTCGCCTCCTGCTGCAGGTGCTCCTTGGCCACAGCTGCATCAGCTAGCTCCCGCTCGAGGCGCTCCTTCACACCAACGGCGTCCTCAGCCTTTTTCTCCGCTCGCCCGAGGCTCTTTTTGAGAGCATCAAGCTCGCGGAGGGCAGTATTATTTCATCTGCAGAAAGTAACAAGAACATGCATGAGCTTCACAAGCCAGCAAGCAGACGAAGAAGCAGAAGATCTAGCTAAGGATGTACCTTGAAGCCACTGCAGGCTAGCCTCCAACGCCAGATGATGCTTCACCAGCTAATTGGCACCTTGCACAAAAGGCTGCGAGAAAAAAAATTTGTTAGGAAAAAGGCTCGGGGGCTGCGCCCAAGAAATGGGCAAAAAGAAATCAAACACACGAAAAACGCTCGGGGGCTCCCCCCGAGACACGCACAAAACAGAAGCAAAGATCAGCAGATCATACGAAAAGCGCTCGGGGGCTCCCCCCACAGCAATAACAGAGACACTTACATGATCATATGGTGACTCTGAAGGTCCGGCTGTCGTCTTCTGGGAGACGATCACCCGAGCCTCCTGCGGGGAGGGGTTCGGAGCCACGCCCCTAGAGGTGGCCACCGTCTGAGCAAGAGGAGGCGTCATCTTCGACTCCCCCACCATCTCCTGAGTGGCATTGCTAAACGAGCCATCAGAGGAGTGGCTGCAAAGAAAAACACCAGTAAAAACAAGCAAGCAACACGGAAAGATAGCACAAAGCACTCGAAGGAACTTACGAGTCCATATCGCTCAAGTTGAAGACAAGCAAGGCCATCTTGTCCTTCTTATCTTCCTTCTTCCGCTTCGCCGGCGGCTGTGGCGCTACAACCCATACGGGCACGACCAGAATAGGGGAGGAAGAGCCACCGGCACCTCCACTGTGACGCACAAGGCATGGCGGGTTCCTAGGCGTAGGCGGAG
The DNA here is from genome assembly GCA_910589765.1 of Avena atlantica. Classification (NCBI taxonomy): domain Eukaryota; kingdom Viridiplantae; phylum Streptophyta; class Magnoliopsida; order Poales; family Poaceae; genus Avena; species Avena atlantica. The sequence goes on from OU342737.1 coordinate 175,889,477, forward strand.
TCGAGGCATCCGACGATTCGCTCGAGCTACGTGCCCGCTTTTGGGTCTGTTCCTCGCTCGACTCGGGGGCTTCCTCAACTGGTGACTGCGCCGAGGGAAGTTCATAATGTTTTTCATGTTTCACAACTTTGTAAATGTTTGAAAGTTCCATATGATGCAATCACACACCAAGAGATAGAGTTACAAGCAGACTTGACCTATTTGGAGAAACCCAGCAAAATTTTGGAAGAAAACTGGAAAAGGTTGGGAAATAGGGCAATCAAGTATTGCAAGGTACAATGGGAACATCACCCTGAAAGGGAAGCCACTTGGGAGAAAGAAGAGGATTTAAGAAAATCCTATCTAGAACTATTCAGGTACATCTCAACAAACTTCGGGACGAAGTTTAATTTAAGGGGGGAAGTCTGTAACATCCCATCATTTAGGAACCAACAAAGGGTAGATTTAGGAATCTGTGAAATTTGCATGCATTCATCTGTAAAAATGTGGGTAAATTTTTCGCCAAATAAAAACCTAAAGTGATCAAAGTTCCTTTCATACTTTGAGATTAGGTATAGTCTTGAAGGATGATTGTTATAGACTTTGATATGATCTTTGTGGATGAGTGTGTTTTGGGAAATGAAATTTGAATTTAAAATTGAGTGTTGGATTTATAATGTAGAAGGATTTAGAATTACGTTTGAGTGATTTTATTTAATCAAGAGTTAACAATATAATAACTCAAACTTTAAATAAAATAAATTAATCAATAAAATGAAATATTTATTTTATAACTTTATTCAACAATGAGTTACAAAATGTTACTTATTAGGAATCTTTACAATAGTAAATGAAACAAAAGAAGAATCTTTATATATTGAATAATAGTACAATCTTTATTACAAAATAATAAAATAAAAAATTACAAAGGAATAAAAGAAATATTACATGTGACTATTCTATAAAGGAAAAGAAAATCTAGACTGAAGTCTTGAATCTCCAAGTCTGGTACCTGCAAAACAAACACAAACAAAAAGAAAGAAAGTTAAGGTTAAAAAAATGTTTTACTCTCAGAATTGTCAGTTAAGTGCACTGTTCAAAGTTCATCATTGAGTAATCTTTTAAAGGGGCAAGTTTCACCAAAAAATGAAAGAACTGAATCTTTCATAATTTAAGCCAGAAGTCAAATAACTCCAAATAGCAAGGATGGGCAAGTTTCACCAAACCAGTAAATGTAACCAGATAAAAGTAACTTCCATATACAGAGCATATCCACATGGTGCAGCAGGCACACAAGCAGCACACACACCAAACTGCATGGTGTGTGCTGTCAGCACAGCATCAACATGCAACACACACAAAACTACACAGCACAGCCGTGGTCAAGCCAACCCCACACCATTTCCCTGTTCTTACACACCAAGAACACACTCAGCCAAACCAAGTCAAGCAATATCACACCAACTAAACCCTGGATCATATCATCAATATGGTGACATAAGGAGGGGGTAGATCAAGTGGATAGCAAGGACAAGATCAAGCTACCAGGACCAGGAGGTGGAGAGCTAAATCAAGGACAAGTCCAGAAGCTGGAGGTATCAGGAGGAGCACCAGATCAAGCTAGCCACACAATCACAAGATCAATAACTTACAACCCCAACAACACCAAGTGTGGTGAGTATCATAAAACATCCACATATTCTTTTCATCTTAATCAAACAGAAAAGCATGTGTTGTTTTACAAGTTAAACCTCTCAGTGATCACCCAAGTGGGGTAAACCTATCATAGAGGAAATTTGAAATATAAAGGCTAACAGTAAACTCTGCCACATACACCAGAATCTCAGACCAGCATCACAGATCCTGGTGATCATCAACAACTCATATCTATTCCAAAATGTTCTCAAATAGCTTATAAAATTTGGACACATCTCCTAATGGAGTAGCACCTCAGATTTCATAAACTATATGCACCAACATTAAGATATAAGCAAACTAATCATTTTTCCAAATTTAACTCAAGAATCAGCAGCAGGTATCACTACCAGAGCAAATCCATGAGAAACAACAGGATAATGGCCTAGTTCCTAAACCCCAGACCAACATCATAGGTTCTAGGGATGCAAGGAAAGAAGATTCCACTTATTTATAAGGCCAATCTAATCTTAAGCTTGAACAAATCCAAGCCAAGTAATATAATCTTGTTTTGTGTGCCATATTAGAATGGTGTCAACATAACAGTTTCTAAGCTAAGCAGGTTAAGCACCAACTTTCACAGTCACACTCACAACCTCTATAAAGCATTTTCCTGATACTAATCACATGAATCATCTTCAGATAAATCCAAATACATATCATCACTGTAAGAGATCATTTGATCTCAGCTAAGCCAACAGTACTGATACAGTGACAGCATCACACAAAAATCACTATCATTTACCAAGCAATGCCAGTGGGAGCTATCAAACCACTAGAATTCCCAAGTAATGATTCTAGAGCAACCTTATCATCTGAACCTTACCAAAATTAGCCAATATAACCCAACTGATAAGCCACTAGCATCATCAAAGCTAACCATCAGCAGTAATCCACAACAAACCACCACTCAACATGCTTAGGGATCATCAATACATGATCCAAATCATCAGATATTCAATCAATAGAGGGATATGAATCCTAAGCAGAACACAAAGCCTAATCAGGACATAACCACTAGCCAGGAGTGGCCACTATCAATACATAGCATAGGGTGGCCTAGCACAGAGGACACAAGGGGAAGAAGAACAACTCATCTATGGTCCTTGCTGAAGAATAGAAGCGGAAGAAGAGGAGGCTGATGAACACGTCGGCACGGGGAGAAACCCCAAGGGGGAGCTGTGACCCACACCACGCCGAGGCGGAGACCCTAGCCACGTCTGAAGGCGAGGAATACCCCCACGGCACACGACAACAACGCCGGCGATAGCACTCGCATCACCCCAAACCCTAGGGTCTGGGATGAGGCCAGTCTGGCCACAGGGAAGCTCCAAATCCAAATCGAATTGAATAGGAAGGTAGAGCGTGGTCGACAACCTCGCCCTGCATCACGGCAGTGGCCATGGAGGACCACGGCGGCGAGCAGCGCACAGCGGTGACGCCATCGACCGCGGGGTCGAGGAGAAGAAGAGAGACGAGGACGAGAAAGTGACAGAGAGAGGGAGTGTGGGCTAGATTGGGCCAGGACCTTCGGGGTGCCGTTGTGGCTTTGCCCTACTGGGCTACAAGGGCCCAATAAACCCAAACAGTCAGCCCAAATCACTTAAAGCCTGTTTTAATAAATGGAAAAAGACCAAAATGCCCCTAAAGTTAAATAAATTCTAGAAAATAAAATAAAAAGCAAAAAATTATAAATAAAATATTTTTGGATTCAAAATAATCCAGCCTATCCAAATAAATTAAGAAATAAAATTTTAGACATACAATTTTTTTTAAGAATTTCGTAATATATATATCCCTTATGGAATTTTACAAAATTATTGAAAGTTGATAAAAATAAATAAAAATCACTTTCATTATATATTAATATTGTAGTATTTTATAAAAATACCAAACACATATTTAATAACAATTTTTGGTATTTAAATGATAATTATTAAAGGAATTATTAAATCAATAAAATTCAAATAAAAGGAAATAAAATAAAAGAATACAATATTCAATAAATATTAAAAATTAATATTTATAAACTCTTTATTATTAAAAAGAATTTTTATAATTTAAATAATGGGGGAGAATACACATAAAATTAAATAATGCATTACTTTGCATAATCATTTTGCTTCTTTAAATATTGTCCTTACCAGGCAATAATGATGTTTTTGTAGACATAGAAGCTCAAGGTCCAGTGCAAGCATCAGACTTCACTACCTTGCCATCACAAGGCAAGTTCATCACTTTCTCATATCCTTTGAAGAGTCTTTATCAAAGTATTTGCAAATTGTGTGTTATCATATATACACCAAAGAAAGAAAATATTATTTTCACAAATTAAGAAATCTTAGATATCATCCTAAGTGATGATATAATGAAGCAATAGAACTTAGGGTTCTATTTGAAACAATGATGATCAATTAGGAACTTAATAACTCATGACATCAGTGATTCTAGCGCCGTATATCACGCGTTAGCCATGAGATTTGGAATGGGACAGAGAAGTCAGTTGTATCTTCTTCCTCTCGCATGTAGCCGTATGTACAGGTCGTGGCTGTTATCCTCATAGCGTGCATATTAATTGGTAATTCGTAGAGGATATGCAGCATATGGGTGGGAACCCTCAACGTCCCACGATAGTTCTGGCATCTAACAGTTTGTACAAACCATTGCCGTAATTCAATATGTGGGCATGGTGTACACCAAGGAGGCATGCGAGGTCGCGAAGGGGGCAGTGATTGGCTTGGACCAACTACTAGGCCCTACATCATGGAATTGTGGACAGGAAAGTATGCCTGGTTGTGCAACAAGGAGTTGACTCTCATGGGTAAAGTAACGCACCTCTGCAGAGTGTAAGAATTGTAACTTGATACTCCCTGTTTCGGGAAGGAGCTACGAACGCGGCAGGAAAGGAACTCCATGAAAGTTCTGGTCAACCTGTGAAGGCTGATGGTCATAGATTTTTATAATAAAATCAATCTTTGAAGAAAGATTTACAAAAACTGCATAGTGCCAAGGATTTATAGTCCGAGGTGGTAGTTAGAGCATCAAACTTCCCACCTTGCATATAATGAACTTGTTGGGTAACGCTGTTACTCATCCTTTCCTTTGATCCCTTGCTTAGACTCTGAGAATCCCGAAGATACGCCAATGTATGCAGCCGAATGCCAAGAATATGTAATCCACGAGGAGCCTGACCTGTCAGGAGAGGTTGAAGGAGTGGATTACGAAATCCTCTATGGTGTCAATGACAACGAGTCCAACTAAGTATACCAGTTAGTAGTAACCGACGAAGCCGAGCAGCATGAACTCTATAGAATAAGCTGCTGAGCTCAACTCCTAGTTGGAGTTGCTACTTTTAAATTCCGCTGAAACACTTTATATTTTGGTTTGTAAGTTAAATCCTTTTGAAGTCTTGAACTTCTGGTATTGTAATAATAATAATGTGTGAATGTTTGCAATATGGACCCGTAATGTTTTTGTTGTACCACTCTGAGGGATGTGATATTTACAGAACGGAGTTCTGTGGATGTCGTGTCAACGACTATAGTGTACTACACATGCAGTGGTATGCTGGGTCACCGTATTGGGGAAGATGTCGTCGGCGTCGGTGAAGGAGTCCGTGATGAAGCCAGTAGTCGCGTTGATAGCGCTCCCCAAAAACCTTATCGCCCTTCTCTCGTACATGACTCGAAGAGGCGGGGTTTTGTAGGCCTACTGCCCCGGCTCGTGGTGAACGCCGCAAGACGGGATGGGGAAGAACTGGTGGTAGCTCAGTGCTCTGAAACTTGGAGGCGATGGTTGTGATAGTGCGTCCGAGGAGAGGAGCGACCTTCCGCTCTTATAAGCATGGATAGACAGGCGAACAAGCGGCGTCGGGAGGGGAAACGAACAGTCAGCGACCGAAGCCAAACAACCTCCACTAAGTTCGAATTAAACCTTCACTGAGTTCGTATTAAAACCCATTAGCGCAGACTGTTCAAATTCTGCACACCCGTTCATATACTAGTCATGCGTGGCAAAAAAGAACTCGGCTCGGCGAGATTCTCGCAATCCGCGGTGCGCGTGCGTCGTGACGAGGCGGGCGGCAGAGGAGGAGGAGCGCGTGTGTGAGACTCTCTCCTTCTCCTTCTCATTCTTTTACCAAGTGGTAGGAGAGCCTTCCTTATAAGCTGGTGCAAACCTCCTTCAACTAGCAATATGGGACTAAACATTTGTCCCACCTCCTGCCATGCATGAATGGGTCACATGGGCCTTTAGGATTTTTAGGAATTATTGAAATGGAAAATGAGTTGGGCTATTTAGGCCAAAATTCCAACAGATTCCTGCTAAACTGTTCTTCAGCGTTGGAAGCAGAGCTGGCGAGCGTGCGAGGAAGGTATGCGACTTGCACTAAACTGGTAGCTACCAATTGACGTGGAAATGGATTGCTTTGTTGAGGTAGCTATGTTGAAATCAGTCAAGAGAGATAACTCGAGATTAGTACACCTGGCGATCAACATTAAAGAGCTTCTAACGGAAAGAGAGAGTACAATAACAAAGATACACCGGAGCCAGAATAGTCCAGTCACACTATGGCTAAATTAGGGAGATCAAATGCTAGAACTTAGTTTTGGATTAGAAGTTACCCACAGGATCTCCATGAAATTATAACCAATGAATGTAACATTCCTATAAATTAATGAAATATTTTTTCGCAAAAAAAATAGAATGTTATATGAAGAATAATTTATTTATACAAATTTCTGAGATATAGTACTTAGTACCAGGAAACAAGTTATCCATGAAAGCCTTAAACTAAAAACAGTGTATGTTTATTTATTTTTTCTTCTACTACTTCCAAAATTTTAATAGCTGGGTCTTGTCCAATAGGCCAGCCCGTCTTCCCCGTACCAACACGATATTTACTCCCTCCATTTTAAAATATAAAAAGTTTTAGGTTTGTGAAAAAAATGAATCTAGACTTGTTTTAGTATGTAGGTTCACTCAACTTTGGAATGAATCTACATACTAAAAGAAGTCTATATTCATTTTTTTTATAAATCTAAAACATCTTATATTTTGAAACAGAGAGAGTATCTGCTCCCACTTCCAGTCTCCCCGCCTCCCCCGAACACAAAGCAGCAGTTATCCCATGGCAAACCCTAACTTGAGCGGCGTAGAAGCAGCGGAGGCGGAGGCGGAGAAAGAGGCCGAGAGGTAGGCGGAGAAGACGTAGAAGGTGGTGGATCGAAAGGAGCTCGCCAAGTACAAGATGGTGGTGGATCGAAAGGAGCTCGCCAAGTACAAGGACACGTACAAGCGATTCTGGGTTTCCCTCGTCGGCTCGATCGTGTCCTTCTTGATTGCTTCCATGCTCTTGCTCTTGGCCTTTCTCCTCCGCCGCGAGAACCCCACCAAGGCTCTAGACCGCGTGCAGTTCTCGGTATGGTGGATCCTTATCTTCGTGGTGAATACGCCTCGTCATATATGGGTGTACGGCTGGTTCCCGCCCACAGATCCCCGGGCCCAAAACGACAGCTCGTCTTCGGTGAAGGTGCAGGAATCTACGATGTGTTGATATAGTGCTCGGTCACAGATCGGTTAGCAATAACAAGTTACTTAAGGTGTATCGGTCAAGATTAACATACGAATCTGTTATCCTAGCTCGATCGCAATGTTATCAGCAACATTAAAATAGACCCAGGCGAGGATGGAGGGAGACTCTCACTCCCGGCATCATCGGGGTTGAAGTAGGAGACGTAGATGAAGGAGCGGAAGACTTTGACAGTATTGGCACGAGGGGGGGAACCGGCTAGCGGTTATTGGTGTTTTGCCAATCTTCAGAACATATCTTGCCGATCTCCTATAGTTTAGATGAGCAAAAGCCCCACCCTATAACTCCCCATATTTGCCTATCTAGTTGAGCAAATCAAAGAAATTTATAGATATTCATCATAATTTGAACACAACCACAAACGATTCAAACATTGCAACAAGCATAGTTCAAACTAGCTACTACTAAACATTTATAGTTCAAACTAAAATACATTTGGCTACAAAATTACATCTAAAAGCCACTGCTGCCGGTGTCGTAGCTGGCACCGGCGACGGCATCCACGCGGTCGAGGTACCTCTTGAGGGATGAGTCAGAGAGGGCGTTGTTGCTTACGAGGTCGATGACCTCCGTGGCAGCTGAGGAAGAGGCGGCGGCAGTGGCGGCTGCTGCTGAAGAGCTTGGGGAAGCTTAGGAAGAGGCGGCGGCGGTGGCGGTGGCGGCTCGACATGCGGCGTATATCTCGTATTGGCACGCCTCTGCGGCCACGTGCTCTGGGTTGGCCTCCCGGAGTTCTGCCATGAGCTGTTCGCTGGTGGCCTCCACCTCGAGGCGCTCTCGCGTCTCGCGGTCCTCCCGCGCCACGCGCCCACGGTTGGTTGAATGGAAGAGCTCCGACACTTCACCACAGCCAAGTGGGAAGTTGAGGTCGCCGCCGTCGTTGCCATGGAGCTGGATGTTCTCGATGTCGTACGCCCATGCCGCCTGCTGCACCGACTGGAAGGTGCCGAGCCAGATCTTCTGGCTAGTACTGTTGCGGTCGTACATCTAGGCCACCCAGGTGCCCCACTGCCACACGCCTCAGTATTGGAGGAGGTCTGCGGCCGGTGACGTGCGGTAGCGACTGGAGCCCCGATTGGCGCTGTAGATGGGTGGCGGGGACCGGCGGCGGGATGAACCGGACATCTCGAGCTCGAATCGATGCTGGCGAGCGAGGAAAGGTGGGGAAGGAGAGTGGAGGAGGCTTAGGGAAGTCGGTGTAGGCTGCTGCTGGAAGCCGGTGTGAGCGTCGGTGGGAAAGGGTTGCGCGGGTGGGAGGCAGGGGCGGTAGGGATATTTTGCGAGTCGGCGTCGCGGCCGCGCAAATATGCGAGCCGAGGAGGCCGAATCCAAAATTTTATGCGAGGCTAAAGCCTATGCGCGTTCTGTCAGTTTGGATTTAGCCACACAAAACCGAATTTTTGATCATCTAACCAAATTTGCAGGTTCGGGTAGAGATGCTCTCAACGATATGCCATGTTTGGTATTTGCCGATCTTCAGCTTTGCACTCTGATACCATATAGTTGGAGAGTAACCGGTTCAGGGCTTGGGTTGCAGGTTATATAGTCGTAGAAAGAGCCTCTTCTGCTCTTATGGTGGTCAGTACAATAGAATAATACGGTTGATATACTACACGATACCGATCATATTTAAGCCTAATAGACCGACGGTGAGCTGGGGGCGGAGTTGGTGCCAGCGTCCACGGCAAGATATCTCCGTGACGTTGCGACAAGAGCTCGGCTAGCAGCAAACTGAAGAAGGAGCGAAAGACCTCAACGGGGCTTGAGCTCATTATCGACAGGTTTCTCTTGATGTCGTGCGTGTGGGGGGAGTTTCCCAGGCGTTGGGATCACTTTTCTGACCTCCTGCTAATAACTTGGGGGGGGGGGGGGGGGGGGGGGGGGGGGGGGTCGAACAGGCTACACATATATCTGGTCAATAAGTTGGTCTACAATCTTTTTCAGTTATTATGTTGCTACTGTGAATACCGTGCACAACATCCAGTATAAACAGTATCAACTATTACCAGCTCGAGCGGTTTGGTGGCAAATGTAGCTCACTTGTGCTCCCTTCTAGCATCTCGACCACTCTAGTCATTGTTGGACGATCAGTAGCACTTATTTGTATGCACCACAACCCAACCACAATCATCTTTCTTACAATTTCTGTGATCTCACCCTGAATTTCAGAAGCCTTAACACAATATTCATCTAAATGTTCATAAATCCACTGTGGGAAATATTGGCTGCTAGACCCACTATTTGCATTGATACTCTTTTCCCTTGCACCAACCATCTCAAGAACCATCATTCCATAACTGTACACATCAGACTTGCTACTCACTGCCCCAAATTGCTTTGAATAAACCTCGGGGGCAATATAGCCTATTGTTCCTCTTGCACCTCCAATGGAAACAATACTTTCTTTATCGATACACAGCTTTGCCAATCCAAAATCAGAGATATTTGGATAAAAATCTTGGTCCAACAGAATGTTGTGAGGTTTGATATCAAAATGCACGATGCGGGTATTGCATCCTCGGTGGAGATATTCAAGTCCTCGAGCTATGCCAACTGCTATATCAAATAGTTTCTCCCAACCTAGAGTAGTTTCACAATTGCAATTGTGTTTCAATGCATACTTTTCAAGTGAACCATTAGGCATATAGTCATAGATAAGTGCCCTTTTGGATCCTTCCAAGCAGAATCCTAAAAGAGTCACAACATTGACATGAGAAGTTTTGCTAATGCTAGCTACCTCATTGATGAAATCCTCACCATCAGTCTTGTAGTCTTTTAGCATCTTGACTGCAATCTGATGACCATTAGAGAGATCGCCTCTATAAACAGAACCAAATCCGCCTTGACCTAGCTTTTCAGCAAAAGATTTTGTCATTCTTTTCGCTTGTGTATAAGTGTATCTTTTCGGATGTATGGTTCCATTCTTTTGTAAGAAGGACTCGATCCTTTCTGTTTCCTTTGATCTCCTTTTGGATATAAACTTCTTGTAGCCCAACCATGATGCAAACACAAGTAGACATATCATAAGTATGCTCGAGCTGCCTGCTATTGTATCTGCATAGATAATTTGGAGATGAAAATACATCAAAAGATGCTCACTAGTATGTATATGTTCATGTTAACCTTTTCTGTAGTACCAAAAATAGCGCACATCAAATGTTCAGATATTATCTGGTAAAGTGATAAGCATGAACAGAAGTACAGGCTAGGAAAGCAGAGCACATTTCTACACTTTTTTAAAATGAGGCGGAATCTTTGCCTGATTCATGAATTAAGAAGATTTTTCCCAAGTTAATGTCAGAAAACCCAATGAAAACCGAGACAACTAATGCCAAGACCACACTTTTTTTTGGAAAGGAGCATATATTAATATTAGATGATACCAATTACACCCAGCCTCTGCAACAACGCATTGCCCTAACGGCCACACGGATGCACACAGCCAAAATAAAAAGAAGAATTATAAAAAAAAGGTCCCGCTACAGTAACTTATTCATTGAAACAACAGTACTACCACCACCAAGACAGCACAAGAAATCCAGCTTCTCCAAAAACAACGCCTTCAAGAAGGGAACAATGCACAAACACCGTCATCGCCCGATTAAAGATCTAGGTTTTCACTCTGAAGAAAGTCTGCGCTCTCAAAACAATACCTTCGATAAGGCCATTGCCAAACACAACCAATTAAGGACAGACCCTGGGTTTTCACCCTGAGAGGTAGGACCATGAACCCCTCCTGTGCAATCGCCCCCACTTGCATGTCACTGCTCCAATTCACAAGTCACCTAGTTAATTTTTCATCACCATCCAGACTCGAACCACCATTGTCTGTCCTTAGATTTCGGTCTTCATGACTTTCTCCGCCAGCACCATGGAACGAGAATATGCCCCATGATAATAGCAGCCAACAAAGCTTTGTAGCACACCTTCTGAAACCAAACGGTCAGGGTAAAACATGGGTGCGTACGACCAAATTCAATTCTTTCAGCAAACTCACGGCATGATAGCACTTATGGAGTTAGCCGGCGGAGCCTTCCGGAATACGACACACAAACCAGATCAATGGAGACCAACATCCGACAGATCATCGTCTTGGCTTGAGAGGGATCCAGGACCACCTCCTTTATTGAAACCGAGCCAGCAGCCCCCACGCCACCCGCCGGAAACTAGCAGGATCCGCCGCAAGACGGCAAGACCACCCGGCCGACCATTCCGACGGAGAAAGAGGCCACCACCACCATGCCGGGAGCAGATGCCCCAAACGTCCTAGTGTCACGGACAAGGCCCGGGTTGCCTGGGCACCAGCGTCGAGGCCAACGAACGGGACAGATCGCGGCTAGACCCAGATCCCCGCCGCCGCCTGCCGCCATCTGGGCCGAGGATCATCGGCCGCCGCTCGCCGCAACACCACCGCCAAACCAGCCGGAACGGACGCCGCCGTCTTCCCGCTAGATCGCGATCAGGGATGCCGCCGCCACGCCCCCAGGTCTTTGCCTGGCGACGATCCGGGCAACGACGGCGGGGAGGAGAGACCACAGGAGGGAGGGCTCGGCGGGGAGGGGAGGCCGCCCGGCGTGGCGCGGCGCCGCCGTGCGGGTGCTGGAGGAGGAGGAGGGGTCGAGAGGAGGAGACGCCAATGAATCCCCGATATTTCTTCGCCAAGCCCACACTTGTCGTCGACGAAAGAGAAACACCAATAAACAACAACCACATAAACACAAACCCAAGGAAAAGAAGAAAGCCATAACGTCTATGAGAGGAGCAGACTGGCGATTTTACGCGCCGTACAAAATATTGATGCCCATGTGCATCTTCGCATGCAAAGTTCAGGAAAAACGTTTTGTCCATTATCTGAAAGACAAATTGGTTTTTTTGCACTTCGTCTACTACCCCATAAATAAGACCACAAAGTTAAATTGAGTGTAAATTGTAAGGAAGTAGGATCTGTACATGGTCCTGCAACAGATTGCAATGCATATCGAGTTATTGAATACCCTTTTGATACACCTACACTAGTGCATTCTGTAGGCTATACATTCTTGTTTGCACTACAAACTATAAATTTGATATGCATACATACTCGTGCTGCTTTTAAGATAAACTTAAGAATTTACATCAGAAAAATAAAAAAAGGGCTTTTTGACCAATCCCTTATCTTTCTTAAGAATAGGGATGAAAGCCAAGAATGGAGCGGTTTTTAATTATATACCCGATAGAAGCAGAGTTTATAAAATATACGGACACAAAAGGAAGATGCAAAAAAAAAATAGAGATAATTCTTACATGTTTTTCTTCTGTTCTTTGAGTACCCATTTCCTGAAAAAAAATCATAAGTGCTCATGGTTAGATGAAATATGAATGTATTTATAAATTATAATGCTTGCGGTACATGATAATAACCTTTAGTTCATGGGCAATTCTACTATACTTAGATGGTACCATGAGGTACTTGTACCTCCTCACATAAAAGTAGTAGTTGATCAGAATCAACCGTTGATTCAAGTAGGGGCAAATAAGAACATCTCTAGTTGCGTCTCCCAACCAACGTCCGACAAAAGCGCCGGATTGATCATATGGGGCACGCAGCTGTGGTGTTCTGCGTTTGGGGCACTCTTGTTCCCAGTCGCGTGACCCAAACGACGCTCCTAAATTGAATACTATTTATTTTGCATACGCAATTCAAATAAATTCATACAGTCGAATAAATTTAAACAATACAAATAAATTGTAATTCAACTTGACCAAGCCTCGACCACGATTGACTGTTGTCCTCTAATTCTCCACGGATGCTTGACGAAATTATTTTGCAGTTGCTCATGAGCATCGGCGTCATGGATTTCTCCATGCATTGACGAGATAATCAGCGAAATCCGTTGGCACTTGGTGATCAAAATGGGCAAGAGGAGCCTGGCAATCGTAGGGACCGACATCCATCACTGGACTCTTACAGTCATTTTTGATGATCATGCTGTGTATAATCGCACAAGCATTTATCACCTCTCAAATTTGGTCTTGAGACTAGGTATGAGCCCGGTACCTGAAAATCGTAATTCGAGATTGGATCACACCAAATGAAACACTCCACATCCTTCCCGCAACCCCTTTTTATGCAAAGCAAAGTGACACTTCACAGGAATCACTCGATTGGGAATTGTCTTGACAAATGTCATCGAGCTTGGATAGATGTGTCTACTAGGTAGTACCCATTGTTATACGTGTGGCCATTGCTTTTATAGTTACAGGTTGGAGTATGTCCCTCCATCCTCTGTTGCAGCTTGCATTTCCTTCTCCAAAATCTAGAACCGCTGCGCTTTGGACCTGCCTTCTCCTGCTCGGTGATTTGCATTCATCGAAGACAAGTAAGGATCGATAGGTACTCCTGGATCTCAGCGTCGGTGGTATCTTCCTCTGCCATCAACTGATGAATCATCATCCCGTCCTCGTTATCCATGGTCTACCCAAGCAACCGATCGATCACCTTGCGTGCAAGGTGGGCACGTGGAGTGGCCAACGCGTTTGAGCCTTCACAGTCAGCGAAGAGATGGCCGGAAGATGAGGGACAAGTGCTGGGATGGACGCGCAGGCGAATACCAGCGTTTTGAAATTGGCGGTGGTCGGGTGGTGGGTGGGTGTCAGGGGAAAAGTGATGTTGGCGATGGTGGGAGAGAACGACTCCAGTAGGTGGTACCCGACTGCCTTTTTCATAGGCCACATCGCCCGCTCGTTGTGTCCGGTGCGCCCGAAGCGTTTCATGTATAGCTAGGCTAGCCTCGGCATGTCAAACATTGTATTGGGTCGTGCTAGACCAAAAAATGCTTCAGAGCATGTGGATGGGTGTATTTTTCTGCCCGGTGTGCCCAAGATCGTTGGGGGACATGATTGGAAATGTGATACGTCGGAAACGTATCTATAATTTTTTATGTTCCATGTTTGTTTAGTATCTACTTTGCTTTGTTTTGTCTACACTTTAAGGTGTTTTTATTTGTTTTCTGGTACTAACCTATTAACAAGATGCCACAGTGCCAGTTGTCTGTTTTCTTCTGTTTTTGGTTCCAGAAAGGCAGAAAATCAATATTCTCGGAATTGGACGGGATAAAAGCCAAAGTCAATATTTTATCGTGGGGAACACGGATCCAGAAGACGAGACGAAGGAGGTCCTCGAGGGGGCCACACCCCTGGCCACGCGGGTGGGCCCACCCCGCGCCTAGGGGGGTGCAGCCGCCTCGGCCACCCCCTCGGCCTCCCTCTTCACCTATAAGAAGCCCATGATGCCTAAACCCTAAGTACCCGATCAAAATTCCACGAAACCGTCTGTAGCCGCCGCCACCATTGTCCCTAGATCAGGGGATCTGAAGCTTTCCCGGCACCTTGCTAGAGGGGAGATCATCCCGGAGGTCTTCTTCTTCATCATGCCAGCCTTTGGTATGAAGCGTGAGTAGTTTCACCTTGGACTATAGGTCCATGTAGTAGCTAGATAGTTGTATCTCCTCCTTTGTGCTTTCATGTCTAGATCTTGTGAGCTCCGTTCATGATCAAGATCTCATCTATTTGTAATCATGCATGTTGTGTTTGCGGGGATCCGATGGATATTGAGATTACTATGTCAGATTGATTAATGGTTTTGTCTTATTGATTCTATCATGTCTGTGGTGTTTGTGATCTTGCGCATGCTCTCTGTTATTAGTAGCTATCTTGGCCAAGTAATTGCTAGTAACTCCAAGAGGGTATATTTATGCTCGATAGTGGGTTCATGCCTCTATTTAATCTAAGGCAAGTGACAGAAATCTCTAAGGTTGTAGATGTGTTGTTGCCACTAGGGAGAAAACAACGTCTCTTGTTCATGGAACAAGTGGATTGTTTACCTTACACACTTTGCTTAAAGCAGTTGTCTGTTGCTTGCAACTTAATACTGGAGGGGGTTCGGATGATAACCCAAAGGTGGACTCCTAGTCATAGATGCAGTTGGATGGCGGTCTATGTATCTTGTTGTATTGCCCAATCGAATCGCATAGGATCATGAATGTCTAGTATTGCATTGTTATGCCTTGCTCTGTCCTGTCAATTGCCCTGCTGTAATTTGTTTACCAAGCATGTCATGTTTGTTTATCTAAGGAGAACACCTCTAGTGAACTATGGACCCCGGTCCAATCTTTACCATTGATACTTCTTCCACTGTTACTGTTTACTTGTTGCAAACCACCATTACTTTCTATACCATACAGTTAATCTTTTGTTACAGCAAACCGGTGAGATTGACAACTGAAGGGATTCGCGGCATAGTAAATCAAAATTTTCTACGGATGCGAACAGAGGGAAAGCCAAGATCTAATCTAGGAGATGCAATCAACGAGAGAGATTGGATTAGATCATCATACCCTTGAAGATTCGCACAGCGGAACGTTCGTCGGAACGTGGGTGATGTAGTCGTACTCGCTTCTCCTCCTCGCGATCCGATCCGATCTAGCACCACAAGTGGCGGTGCCTTCGTGAGATGCACACGTGCAGCACCTCGACGTCTCCTCCTTCCTCGGACCAGCAAGTATGGTGGAGAGATAGATTGGATCTACAACACGACGGCGTGGTGTATATGGTGGAGAATTTCTGCAGCAGGGCTTCGCCTACAAACAGTCGGGAGGGAGAGAGGAAGGGTAGCAGGGCAACTAGGGTTTGGAGGCAAGGTGTAGTGGGGAGGGGGCGCACCAGCCCTCTATATATAGAGGGGGGCGGCCATCCCTTGCCCCTCCTCCAAGCCTTGGTCCGGCGGCCAAGGGAGGGAGAAGTGGGGGGGCAAGGACTCTCCCCTTTCTAGAAACCCTATCTCTAGTTTAAACGAGTTTAAACTCTCTAGGATCGGCTGGGCCCTATGGGGCCTTGTGCCCCTGGCCCAATGCGGCCAGGACACTCCCTCATAGGCCCATGCCCCCTCCCGGAAGGTGGGGCCACGTTGGTCCCCTTCCGGAAGGTTCTAGAAGCTTTCGGTACAATACCGATTAATCCGGAACAATTCCGAACTCCAAAAACTGCATTGCCTTATATGAATCTTATTCTCCGGACCATTCTGGAACCTCTCGTGATATCCCGGATCCCATCCGAGACTCCGAACAAAAAATTCATAAACCAATTATCCAATCTATCCTAGCGTCGAGATACGTTAAGTGTGTGACCCTGCGGGTTCGAGAATATGCAGACATTATCTTCTATCAATAATCAACAGCGGGGTCTAGGCACCCATATTGACTCCCACACATTCATCGATGATCATATCGGATGAACCACGATGTCAGGATTCAAACAATCCCATATATATTCCCTTCGTCTCGCGATATTTTACTTGCCCGAGATTCGATCGTCGGTACCGTCATACCTAGTTCAATCTCGTTCACAGCAAGTACATTACTCGTTCCGTAATCCGATATCACTTTGTGATTAACTCCTTAACCACATGCTTGCAAGCGGTGTTGATATCGATTACCGAGTGGGCCCGAAGTATATCTCTCCGACTTGGGAGGGACAAATTCCATCTCGATACATACAACCCAACAGATACTTTCCGATCACCTGAGAGACACCTTTATGATCACCCTCTCATAGGATGACGTTTGATGACCTCAAAGCTTTCTTCCAATACCAGGGAGTTGTATTATCTCATGGTCTAAGGAATACAATATTTGACATAGGAAAAGCTTCACAAAGATGAACACGATGATACGATCTAATTGCTTCGCTTAGTTTGGGTCTGTCCATCATATCATTCTCCAATGATATGATCTCATTATCAATTGACAACTCATGTCTATGGTTAGGAAACCTTAACCATCATTGATCAATGAGCTAGTCCATAGAGGCGTACTAGGGACACGGTGTTGTTCACAAACCACACAAGTATTAAAGTTTCCGCTTAATACAATTCTAGCATGGAATATAAACTTTATCATGAACAAGAATTATAATAATAACATCTTTATTATTTCCTCTAGGGCATAATTCCAACAACAACCTCACTGTTCGTTGGGGCAAAGTCTTGAGTTTGTGTTGTACGGGTCTCAAAGTTGCTAAAAACACCTTTGAGTCGTTTCCTTCCTCCTACTGGTTCGATATCCTTGGTTTCTTACTGAGGAGAACTTGCTGTTGTGCTCAACATACCTTCCTCTTGGGGTCTCCCAACAAAGTGTTGCTGCACTCATCAAGCCTTTTTATGGCGCCGTTGTCGGCGAGCTAAGGACGTCTTCACAAGGGGAGTCCTTCTCAACCTTTTGCTTTACTTTTTGTTTTGTTTTGCTTAGTTTTTTTTTGTTTGCCTCTTTTTTTTAAAAACTCCAAAAAAATTAGTTTAGTTTGGTTTGCTTTCTCTTATCAAAAACACAAAAAATTAGTTCCTGCTCTAGTTGTCACCTTGCTCTAGCTCACCATGTTGATCCCCAAGTTCACCCTGAAAGACCTTTCAATAGGTAGTGGCTCCATAATTGGGAAAGAAAATATTGAAGAATTCTTTAATCATGTTAGCAAACATGAGGATAGATCTTTAGCAGAACTTGCTCCTAATTATGAAATTGCTGCAGCTTTTTTAGTTCATATGTTGGAGGCTAGGTTTGTTAACCTTAACCCCATGATGCAAATCTTGTTTCCTAAACTAAAAGAAGAAAATGATCCTGAAAAGAGAGATTTTATCCTAGAAACTTTACTAAAAGAGTTCAGTGATGTTGCTAAGGAAGCCAAAAGGGTCTTTGAACGCTTTAAAATCCTAGGCTCATGTGTAGATGTTGTGGGTACTTTAGATAAAACCAAACCTAGAGAGGAAATTAAGATTCCCATACCCTTTAAACTTGTTGGTATGCATGAAGTCTTAGAAAAGAATTTTGATTGGATTATTCCTGAAAATCCTTTTGATGAAAATAGTGAACCAAAGAGAGATGAGAAGGGATCCTCCAAAACTCATTTGGATGAAATACCTTTCCTAGTTGAAGAGACTGCAAGTATTGATCTTAATTCTTCATTTGAAAATACTTGATTCTTGTTTTTTGTGCCTAACTTAAAGACATTAAAAAAAGTACTTGTTGGGAGATAACCCAAGATTTTCTTGAGTATTGGAAGTTATTACTTCAGTAATGACCTCTCCTTATCCTTTTATATGATTTTTGTGTCAAGAATGACCTCAAATGAGAGGAATGTAAGATTTGGGGAGTTGTTGTCCCAAAACAGATTTTTGTGCTTCACCATAAAAATTCGTGAGGAATATCTGTAAGTCGGATTGAGCTTATATTTTATGAATAAATCCCCCAGTATGTTATCTAACTTTTTTTAGTTCAACACGTTTTGATTTGAGCAACAGAAGGTCTTCGAAAAAATCAGTTTCTACTTGCTGGTCTGTTTTGACAGATTTCTGCCATTATTTGCGTTTGCTTCTTATTGATTCCTTTTTGGGTTCTTTTTGGGAAATTGATCTTTTAAGGGAATTTCTACAGTAGCTTGTATTTTTAGTGAAAGTTTTTCTGTTTTAAAGCTAAACCCAAGGGTCTATTATCTTTTGAATAAACTAACGTTGCTAATGAAGATTGTGTGAAGTTTTATATGAAGGAAAAATTTCAGGTGTAGAGAGATAATGATATAATGAGATGAATAATGGACAAAATATCAAGCTTGGGGATGCCACCCCGGTGTCACCCCAAGAAATATTCAAGAGGTACAAGCGTCATAGCTTGGGGATGCCCAAGGCATCCCCTTCTTCATCAATAAAAAGCTCAGGTCTTTCTAGACAGTTCGTTTTTTATTGTTTCATGCATTGTTGTGTTGTTTTTGGAGCGTCTTAGTTTTCATTTGCTTTGCTTAGTTTGCTTAGTTTTCTTCAATAAAGTAGTTTGGATCCCCATTATCGCTGTGTTGTTTCAAATAAGTTGATTGGTGTTGGAAAGGAGTAGAAAGTTCTTGCTTGAATAGTACAAGAGGAGCTTGCTTTGACTGTGACTTAGACTTTAGCATGTCATGCTAGGTGTTGTTTTGACCTTATTCTTAATGATTATTGTTGTAGAATGACTTTTTACAAACAATTAAGATTTCTTACTGTTCCTTAAAAGAATCATGCGTTGCTTTAGCATTCAAAAACATAGTATTGTGGTATTCTCCTTTGATGCTTTGTTTGGGTTGACTTGACACATGCTCACACCATTTTATGACTATGAACAAGTCACCATATCCTCTATGATCATTTAGTCCTTGACTTGTAGTACCACTCCATGCTTTGATTAGTAATGTTTTGTCGCTCTGCATGATTATGGCCATTATTACTCTCTTAGTTGGTTGCTCCCAGTCTTTTGCTAGCCTCCACTTGTATGCGTAAGCTCTACTCATGCTTCCAACTCCCAAGAAACCAAGTTATTCCAAAGTGTCCACTATAAATTCCTATGCATGGTGTGTTACACCATTCCAAATATATTCTTGTTTTTATCTATCTTCCAATTAAAAAGTATTTTGTTATGTGAAAGTTAGTGATTAAAGCTCTCACAAACTTGATGGCACAATTTATTTTTTTTGCCCCTAAATAAACTTGAACCATTCTGTCATCTATGTTGTATATGCTTGCACTTACATTGGAATTAGCAGAACCATGATGTCATGGGGAACGCTTTCAACATTGCACTTGTACTTTGTACACATTTGATAGCATGCTCTTTTGTCTATGGATATCGTCGGTGTGAAATAAAAGGGGAGCTTATAAGTCCATGGAATTATGTATGTGTGTTAGAGAAACACTTGGGCCACTAGCCTAAGCCATGCCTAATCATGGTGGAAACTTGCAGCATCACCATAATGACATCTATGAAGCTTTCTTCTTATAAAAAAAGAGACATAGAGAAAAGAGGAAAGAGAGAATAAAACACCATATTCCCTTGGTAAATAAGAAGATTGCTGAGATGATCATTATCTTCTTGCCTTGTCATTTTGGTTATGGGATAGCTCTTGTACCATGTGCAAGGGGTACCCCGTTGGTGGTTCTCTATGATACACATGTACTTACTATGACAAGAACTTACAGGTAACTAAAATTGAGTAGCATGAGGAGCGGCCCTCGTATTCAAGGGACATGATATTGCCAACTTATACTTTATCAAGCATATACTCCATAGTTTGTTCACTTTAACCTTGATCATTTTAAGATGCTTATGATAGGGGCAATAAGAGCTAAAAGCTAACAAGTACCATAATTTTTGGAAGCTCTTTTTGAGACTTGAAATCCCTGCTTCCCTTTATGAAGGGCCTTTCTTCCACCATTATATTGAGTCTCCACCTTCTACCTTTAGGCACCAGTTAAGAGAGCATAGTTTCCATTCTTAGTTCTACGTGCATTGTCCCAAAACTTATTGATTGATGCATATAGTTGATATTGCTTGTTCTTGTGCTATTTGTTCTAGTCACTCTTACAACTTTGAAGGTGTCCTATGCATTTATTTTTTACTCTATGAGGGACAAGCTGATTTCCACTATCCTATATTTTCTGTATGTGAAACAAACAAACGTTTTTCAATGCATGTTATTCATGATCTTTGTTTGTTGCCTTTCATGTTGCATGCATAGTTACTTTGTCTTACTGTTAGAACTCCTTTTTTCAATGCTTGCAAATGGTTTGATCTTTATTTTGATGGTGCATGTCACCTCAAAAATTATTCTTTTTATCACTTACCTACTCGAGGACGAGCAGGAGTTAAGCCTGGGGATGCTTGATACGTCGGAAACATATCTATAATTTTTGATGTTCCATGCTTGTTTAGTATCTACTTTGTTTTGCTTTGTTTATACTTTGAGGTGTTTTTATTTGTTTTCTGGTACTAACTATTAACAAGATGCCACAGTGCCAGTTGCCTGTTTTCTTCTGTTTTTGGTTCCAGAAAGGCAGAAAATCGATATTCTTGGAATTGGACGGACAAAAGCCAAAGTCAATATTTTACCGTGGGGAACACGGAGCCAGAAGATGAGACAGAGGAGGGCCTCGAGGGGGCCACACCCCTGGCCGCACGGGTGGGCCCACCCCGCGCCTAGGGGGGTGCAGCCGCCTCGGGCACCCCCTCGGCCTCCCTCTTCACCTATAAGAAGCCCACAATGCCTAAACCCTAAGTACCCGATCAAAATTCCACGAAACCGTCTATAGCCGCCGCCACCATCATCCCTAGATCGTGGGGATCTGAAGCTCTTCCTGGCACCCTGCCGGAGGGGAGATCATCCCGGAGGCCTTCTTCTTCATCATGCCATCCTCCGGTATGAAGCGTGAGTAGTTCCACCTTGAACTACGGGTCCATGTAGTAGCTAGATGGTTGTATCTCTTCCTTTGTGCTTTCATGTCTAGATCTTGTGAGCGTTCATGATCAAGATCTCACCTATTTGTAATTATCCATGTTGTGTTTACAGGGATCCGATGGATATTAAGATTAGTATGTCAGATTGATTAATGGTTTTGTCTTATTGATTCTATCATGTTTGTGTTGTTTGTGATCTTGCATGATCTCTGTTGTTAGTAGCTATCTTGGTCAAGTAGTTGCTAGTGACTCCAAGAGGGGGTATTTATGCTCGATAGTGGGTTTATGCCTCTATTTAATCTAAGGGAAGTGACAGAAATCTCTAAGGTTATAGATGTGTTGTTGCCACTAGGGAGAAAACAACGGTCTCTTGTTCATGGAACAAGTGGATTGTTTACCTTACACACTTTGCTTAAAGCAGTTATTTGGTGCTTGTAACTTAATACTGGAGGGGGTTCGGATGATAACCCAAAGGTGGACTTCTAGTCATAGATGTGGTTGGATGGCGGTCTATGTATCTTGTTGTATTGCCCAATCGAATCTTATAGGATCATGAATGTTTAGTATTGTATTGTTATGCCTTGCTCAGTCTTGTTAATTGTCCTGCTGTAATTTGTTTACCTAGCATTCCATGTTTGTTTATCTAAGGAGAACACCTCTAGTGAACTATGGACCCCGGTCCAATCTTACTGTTTACTTGTTGCAAACCACCATTACTTTCCGCACCATACAGTTAATCCTTTGTTACAACAAACCGGTGAGATTGACTACCTCATTGTTTGTTGGGGCAAAGTCTTTTGTTTGTATTGTGCAGGTCTCCAAGTTGCTAGCAACACCTTTGAGTCGTTTCCTTCCTCCTACTAGTTCGATAACCTCGGTTTCTTACTGAGGGAAAACTTGCTTCTGTGCTCATCATGCCTTCCTCTTGGGGTCTCCCAACGAAGTGCTGCTGCACTCATCAAAATTCTCTAAGGTAATTACGAAAGTCCATCAGTTCCTAATACCAAATTTTCGTCCCACAATCTCATTTGGTCTGTCATCTACAAGAGAATAAGAAAGGGAAAATGGTCCCATATCCCACGGGATCCCATTGTTCGGGTCGTGCGTCGAGCGCATGCATCAACCATGTGGGAGGGGGCCCACTGCATTATCTTCTCTTTTAATATTTTCTCAACCGCATTCCATACCCAGCTCTTCCAACCCAACCAGCGGACATGTGCCGCATTGTCGCGCGCCGCGCTCCCTCCTTACCCCTCATCCCACGTGTCCCCAGAGCTCGCGGTGCTCCCTCCTCTCTTGAGCTTGTTATCCCACTCCTTGTGGGCTGAAGCTTTTTTGGCCTAAACACTTAGGCCATGTACAATGAGTAGTATTTAGAGTGGCGTTTACAAAATAAACTAGTTTTTTTGTTAAGCACCAATGCCGAGTGGCTAGTTTTTTTTCCCCAAGTGGGGTTGCCCCGGCCTCTATGCATAAGAGAGTGACTAGTTAAGCATCTTCTTTGTACTACAAATAAGCACCCGTGTTTATTTAAACTAAATCTGGTTATTTTTCTAAACATTTCTCTAAACAGCTTGAATTGTACGTGCCTTTCGGACTGTAACCTGCCAATACCATCCATTCAAACGGTATCTTAGCACCCGTGTAACTAATTTTCTGGCCCCTTTTTGACGCAGGTTTCGTGTCTAAAACCAGGCTTGAAAACGATAATGGTCTGAGTTTTGAACCAATCCATTGGTTTGCAGAACCGTGCAAAATCGACATGAGGCCTATGAAAATGAGAGTCTTTTAGCGGTGTATCCTAGGAAAAATGCTGATGTGGCATGTCATTTAAGTAAGAGAGAGATGGTTGTTGTATCTTAGCTAAGATACATCCCTGCATGGAACCATAGGCAAAACTAATGGCTAGCCCCAATCCCATGTCTACATGTCACCAAATTTATTAAATGTAGAAACAACTCTTAAGGAACAACCTATTGTAAAGGTTGTATCTTAATTGAGGCCTTTCACAATCCTTTCACAATGCACCGTATCTTAGCACTGGCCAATCAAGGCGGTGGAGGCAATATGCAGAGAGGAAGAGGACAGGGTCCTGGAGCTGGTCGCGGCGATGGACACTGGGATAAAAACCCGGGCCGGTCTGGCAACTTCCATGTGGGTGGACCGAGCGGGACTGCTGGTGATCGTGGTGATGGTAGCCAGGGGAACTATCAACAGCAAGGTAATTTTCATGGCTTTGGTGAAGGCCGAGGTAATGGTAACTCATTCAACCAAGGTTCTTATGATGGTGGACGGGGGTGATTTAACACTGGTACTGGATTTAACCGCGGTTATGCACGCCAAGGGTATGAAGGAGGCGTGACTCGTTCTAGAGGAAGATTCACTCGCAACAATCGTGGTTCGCATAAGGGTGGTGCTTCTTCCAGCCTTGGTTTTCAGCAGAGCCAGCTGGCATCGCTGCAAGAGCAATTGAAGAATGCTGCTGCAGCGATTGCTAAAGAATTTGCGGAACAAGCTGTTAATATGCAAGCCTCAAACCCCAGTGCTTCTGCAGAGGTGACGAGATCATCGCTGAATCCTAAACCTGTGATCTAAACTGTTGGCCTGGTTGAGTCTACATCGACACAGGGGCATAATGTTGTGGTTCACGGCCAGCCAGCTGCGGCCCAACAACAACCTGCCATGGCAGTTAATGTACAACCTCCATCACAGCCAACAACTACAGTCTCTAGTGGGAGGAATTCTGGTACAGTTCGATCTACTGAGTACATGGAAGCTCTTGGGGAAGCTGGGTCTGATGGAGGACAGGCTTCTAGAGCAAAGAAGCATAAGGGTCCCAAATGTTTTTGCTGTGGTCATGGTGGTCATAATGTGAATGATTGTACCACTGAATTGTGTGATATTTGTCGCTCTTCTGATCATCGGTCTATTGTATGTCCAATTCTCTCGGCCCCTGAGCCAACCATCCAGATGTATGGCCTGGTTTTCGAAAGGTTGATGTTCTTTGAGGCTCCACTCACTGCAAACTTGCGTCCTAGAGTGGAGAATACAAGGCTTAGTAGGGTCACGGTATATAATGGTACTATGACCTTGCCTGAAATTGTCTCTCAGTTACAGTGGATTGTACCAGATGATCACTATAATTGGAACGTACGCCATGTTGGCGAAAACGTTTATCAAGTGACTTTTCCAAGCAAGAAAGATCTTACCACTGCTCAGCGATTTGGTACATACAAAGTTCCTAATAGTCCATGCTCTATGACTTTTGATTCTTGAAAGTCAGAAGTACAGCCTTCTTGGACGCCTGATAAGGTGTGGATTCTTGTGCATGATCTGCCTTCAGAGGCCCTGGATGATTATCTGACATTATGGGCGATTGGTATCCTGTTTGGTAAGACACTTGACATTGATATGAAGTATACGAGGGAACATGGGGTTCTAAGGGTGTATGTGGCTTGTATGGATCCTACTCTCGTTCCTGAACGAATGGACATTATGATAAAGGATGATTTCTACTGTTTGCATTTCCAAATTGAGGGGGCACCTTTAGCTCCTGTTTTAAGATGTTATCATGGATGATGCCAATTGGAATGAAGGAGGTCATGATGCTGGTAATCCTAATGGTGGGTCTTTTAATAATCTCCATGACAATTCCAACCTACCGACCAATGGTAACTCTGAAGATAGGACAAACATGCAACATGATGCTACATCTATCAACAATCAACAGGCTAATTTGGAGCCTATCATATTTGGTTCTTTTTCTTCCTTTTTGCAGGAAGAACGTTTGGTAAGGTCAGAGCCTACTATGCATGTGGCAATGAGTAGGCCAGGTGTGATTTCTTCTGACTTTATATCAAGCTTAAATTTAATGGTTCAAAAAATGATGATGTATCATTTCATGCTGTAGCCGACCATTTCCATGTGGAAAAGGATGCAAACAAGCCTGCTAGTGGTGAAGATAATAAGAAGCATACTTTGGACGTTTGCATGGGTGGTGTTACTCCATGTACACCCAAAGTTAATATAATTTCTTTGTCTTTGCAATCTGATTGCAATGACTCAACTTTTCTGGGCTCAATTAATGTTGTTGTGCCTTTAGAATGGGTGGATGCCAGTCAAGTGACTCGTTTTTGTGGTGTGGTGGTTTCGGCAGCTGGTTTGGACTCTACAGTGCATGTAGCGGAGTCGCGGCCGCCTGCCCAGGTTTCGCGGCAGCGTGCCGTGGAGGCGCGGCAGCCTGCCCAGGTTTCGCGGCAGCCTGCCGTGGAGGCGCGACAGCCTTCCCTGGTGGCGCGACAGCCTGCAGGGGAGGCGCGGCAGCCTGCCGTGGAACAGCGGCAACCTGCAGTGGAATCTGATATGCCGCGGTAGACGCCTAAGCTCCGTCAAACCGCATTGCCTTGGTCGCCCGCCGTTGCTGAAAAGACCATGCTGGAGTCACCTACTGAGTCCGAAGTGGTGGCGTTCGGTGGTATGCAGCCACCGTGTGGAGTACGTTCGATCGGGAGAGTGCAAGCCCAACCTTACGCTGATGCCACCCAAATGGAGCACGCGATGATGCTCGCTCACCAAAGCAACAATCTTCAGGGGCAAGGTACACAACCTAAAAAACTTTCGGTTTTATCTTTCTCTCCAAATGAGTTAGTTGATAGGGCAAAGCAATTAGGGGTGTCTTTTGGGAAGGATAGTAAGGAGAAATTTTGTGGCAACAAAAATAATTTTTGACAATGAAATAGATAGAGCATTGACCATATTGAAAAATAAGGAGAATTCAGCTGAAAATAATGGTACAGTTTCACATTTATCCGAGCTGTGTGAAGATTTGACTGATGAACATAGCTCGGAGAGCGAGGATTTTCATGATTTTGTTGCTCATGCTGAAAAAAAGGTCATAAAGAATCGTCGCCGTAAGTCTTATGATAAGACAAATTTGAGAAGAAGTACGAGAGTAAAATTTAAGCCGAATAGATCTTAAAATGTCAGGCATAAGGGGCATGACGTGGAATAGCGAGGGTTTTCGCGACCCTGGTAAGCACTTGTTTGTTCATGAATCAATAAGAGATTTTCACTTGGATTTTATCGCGTTGCTAGAAATAGGTAGATCCAATTTCAAGGTACCCTTTTTAAAACATTTGGCTAGAGGAAGGTTTTTAATTGGTTTTGTCTTCCACCACATGGGCGGTCTGGGGGAATTTTGGTTGGCACTAACATAGAAACGCTACGGGTCCAAAATGTTGAGACTCGCGATTTTAGTGTTAAGCTTCATTTGAGAACAAAACAAGATGGTTTTGAATGGGTTTTATTGCCGGTGTATGGAGCTGCGCAAGACACTCATAAACCTGAGTTTTTGTCTGAACTTGTGCGCATGTGTGAGAGTGAATCCCTTTCCATGATGATTGGGGGTGATTTTAATATCATGCATAAAAAAGAAGACAAGAGTAATAATAATACTTTCAATCCTAGATGGCCATTTATGTTTAATGCTATCATTGAGAGTCTTGACCTTCGCGAAATTGTCCTATCAGGAAGGCAATTTACTTGGGCAAATCGCAGGGACAATCCGACTTATGAGAAGCTTGATCGGATCCTTGCAAGTGTTGAGTGGAAACAAAAATTTTCTTTAGTTTCGGTGAGAGCGTTGACACGTTCGGGTTCCGATCATACACCGCTATTGATAGATTCGGGTCATCATGCACACATTGGTAACAAAGCCCGTTTTTCTTTTGAAATTTCTTGGTTGCGCCAGGACGGGTTCTATGAGATGATAAAAAGAGAATGGGAATCGGTCTCTAATGGAGCGACTGTAATTCAGACGTGGCAGAAAAAGATTAGGCACTTGCGCCGTTTTTTGAAGAGATGGGCCAAGAATCTAAGTGGTAAATATAAAAAGGAGAAAGAAAAAGTTCTTTTGATTATCGATGAGTTGGATGTGAAAGCTGAAACTACCCCGCTTAGTGGAGCGGAAAAGGCAAAATTAAGAGAAGCAAATGATTGTGTGAATAAACTTAGACGAGATAAAGAGACCAAATGGGCTCAACGGGCTAAGGTTAAACACATACAAGAAGGTGTCAACAATAAAAATATTTTCACCTCATTGCTAATGGTAAGCATAGGAAAAAGAAGATTTTCCAATTGGAACAAGAGGAAGGAACCATTGTTGGGGAAGATAACCTAAGGGTGTATATTAAGGAATACTATAAAAGACTTTTTGGTGAACCAATTCATAGCAATATCTCTTTAAATGAAGATCAAAATATGGACATTCCCCAAATTTCAGCCGAAGAAAATGTTATTCTTACAACTGATTTTACCGAGAAAGAAGTTTTTGATGCTATTTCTCAGAGGAACATAATAAAGCCCCTGGACCTGATGGTTTCCCGGCTGAGTTCTATCAGACTTTCAGGGATGTTATTAAATTTGACCTAATTGCACTTTTTGGACAATTGATCTTAGGAGAGTTACCCCTGTTTAAATTGAATTTTGGGGTGATTACTCTATTACCAAAGAAAGAGAATGCGATTCAAATCCAACAATATAGACCCATTTGTCTTCTTAATGTTAGCTTCAAGATTTTTACTAAGGTGGCTACTAATCGCATTTCGCAAGTGGCACAAAAAGTGATTAGTCCCACCCAAACCGCCTTTATGCCAGGGCGACATATCCTTGAAGGAGTTGTTGTCTTGCACGAAACTATCCATGAGCTTCACCGGAAGAAAATGGATGGAGTGCTTTTCAAAATTGATTTCAAAAAGGCTTATGATAAGGTGAAATGGCCTTTCCTACAACAAGTTCTGCGTATGAAAGGTTTTGATCCTAAGTGGTGTGAATGGATTAAGAAATATGTGCAAGGAGGTAGTGTTGGAATATGGGCCAATGATGATATTGGTCATTATTTTCAGACACGAAAAGGTTTGAGGCAGGGTGATCCTCTGTCGCCAATCCTCCTTAATATCGTAGTTGACATGTTGGCAATTCTTATCGCTCGTGCTAGGTTGGATGGCCAAGTGGGAAGTCTCATACCTCATCTAGTGGATGATGGGGTATCTGTCTTACAATATGCTGATGATACCATATTGTTTATGGAACACGACTTAGAAAAGGCTGTGAATATGAAGCTAATATTATGTATTTTTTGAGAAACTTTCGAGGCTGAAAATAAACTTTCATAAGAGCGAGCTTTTCTGTTTTGGTAAGACGAAGGAGATGGAATATGAATACAAGCAGATCTTTGGCTGCGAGTCAGGTTCCCTACCTTTCAGGTATCTTGGAGTACCTATCCATTATAGAAAATTAAAAAACTCAGAATGGAATCCCGTGGAGAGTCGTTTTGTTCCTATGCTAGGATGTTGGCAAGGAAAACTAATCTCTTATGGGGATCGGTTAGTTTTAATTAATTCGGTTTTGACTAGTCTGCCGATGTTTATGCTCTCGTTCTTAGAAATTCCTAGAGGTGTTAGAAAAAGATTGGACTTTTTCAAATCTAGATTTTTTTGGCAAAGTGATGATGCTAAAAAGAAATATAGATTAACTAAATGGAATATCATTTGTCGCCCCAATGACGAGGGAGGTCTGGGGATTGAGGTGCTCGAGGTAAAAAATAGATGCCTCCTCTGCAAATGGTTATTTAAGTTGCTTAATGAAGATGGCATATGGCAACAAATACTTCAAAACAAATATTTGCAAAGTAAAACTTTGTCCCAAGTTGAAGCCAAACCTACAGACTCTCCCTTTTGGAAGGGACTCATGAGAGTGAAATAAATGATTTTCACTAATGGGTATTTCAAAATTGGAGATGGAGAGAATGTGCGGTTTTGGGAGGACATTTGGTTGGGGGATACGTCGTTAGCGCAACAATATCCAACGTTGTATAATATTGTTCTAAGGAAAAATGTCTTGGTGACAGATGTCCTTAATCAAGTCCCTCTAAATCTTAACTTTAGGAGGAGACTGACAGGCAATAAGTGGACACATTGGTTAAATTTATGCCAAAAACTAATAACGGTTCAACTAAGTGATACTCCAGATAAGTTTATTTGGAAGCTAACCCCGATCAGGGATTTTACTG
This sequence comes from Avena atlantica, assembly GCA_910589765.1. Classification (NCBI taxonomy): domain Eukaryota; kingdom Viridiplantae; phylum Streptophyta; class Magnoliopsida; order Poales; family Poaceae; genus Avena; species Avena atlantica. The sequence goes on from OU342737.1 coordinate 175,919,094, forward strand.
TCAAATCTCTATATCAGGAACAATTGAACGGTCATACTCGATTCCTACAATCCTATTTGTGGAAGTTAAAAATCCCCTTAAAAATTAAGATCTTCATGTGGTTCCTTTATAATAAAGTTTTGTTAACAAAAGACAACCTAGCCAAAAGAAATTGGGATGGATGCCAAAAATATTGTTTTTGCGATTCATTGGAATATGTTGAACATTTTTTTATTTCTTGCCCCTTTGCTCGTATTATTTGGCATTTGGTTTTCTTCACTTATAACATACCTCCACCTTCTAATATTTTAAATATGTTTGGAAATTGGCTGAATAGAGTTGATAAAAAGAATAAAGCTAGACTACGCATTGGGGAATCAGCTTTATGTTGGTCCATCTGGACGTCGAGAAATAACATTGTATTTAATATACATTCTGGCACTAATTTTATGCAGGTTATTCGTTTGGCGACGCATTGGATTCAACAATGATCTTACCTTCTGCTGGAAGATCAGAGAGACACTATGGTTACTGGATGCTCCCGGCTTCTAACGGTCGCTCAGGACTTCTATTTTCAGGCTACCGGCTGGCGGCATTCTAGTAGAATTTGTGATGGATAGATGAATGTTTGCTGGCTCTTTTTATTTTGGTTGATATGTGTCTCAACCTTTTTTTTTGGAACTATGTTTGTAAGACTTAATACTTTTTGTACTGCGCAATAAAAGGTTGTGTGCATCAGGTCGATGCAGAGGCCGGGCTTTCCCCATTTTGAAAAAAAAATCCTAGGCAATTTGCTTTGTGACACCTTAGTTAATGATGAAAGAGAGTGGTGTTGTATCTTAGCTAAGCTGCATCTCTTGCTCGTAACCATATGCAGATAAATTAACTAGCCCAATCCTATACATGCATGAGCCATAAATCATTAAATACACGAACCCTTTAGATACACCCTTAAAAAACAGTTGTACTAACCGAATATGTCAGCTCTATAATAGGGCTAAGAAACATTCCATTGTGAAAGACCCGATAGATTAGGCCAACGTCCTTGTCCGCTGCTGGACACATTTGTCTTCGAGTAAGACTAATCAAGGACCCACCCCACTTAATGACAATAGGGCATGGAAAAATCAAATGCATCTTTTTCAAGAAAGGTACTGAACCGATGAGTATTACTGATGTGATTTAATCTATTTGAGGAAGGAGTGTTTGCGCCTCTCTTTTTTTCAAAATATATTTCTCGAGTTAGGTGCCTATCCATCCGTCAGGTTATGAGTGTTTATGGTGTGCAAAATAATGGCTAAATTTATAAAACTAGCTAGTGTCCGAATAGTTAGTTCCAAATCCAATTAGTAGTACTGTAAATGAATCAACCTGACGATCAATACTCCTCGGTGCTCACTGTAATTGGTAAAGATAGAACGGGCACCGGCCGGAAACTGGCTGAGATCGCCGGTCGGCCAGTCGGAGGTCAGAACCGCAGAACGGCTCGATCGCCTCTCTCGGAGTCAGCAGCGATGAGGAGGAGGAGGAGATGCATGTAGCCGCCGTGGCGGAAGAGGAATGATATTAGTTTTCAGAGGTATACCTGACGGTCCCGATCCCGTGGTAGCGTTGACATTATTCCAGAAGAGCTGCGTGGAGTAGCGGAGGTAGCAGCCGGTGTTGAGCGCGCGGCCCTCCATGGCGGGCACGCATGTTTGGAGAACCGCGTCACTCGCGGCCTCGAGGCACTGGTCGCACGCGGTTATGCTAAGGCTCTCCCAGCACTGCGCCAGCACGAAGGCCCTCGCGCCACCCGCCTCCGCCGACCCCACCGCGTACCCGTTCCGGCGCGTGGCCTTGGTCACGTTCGCCACCGCGTTGTTGACCGCTTCGGAGAAGCCTTCCAGCCTAGAGATGTGGTCGCTCGCCGTGCCGCACACGAAGATGTCCGAGGGTCCGACGGCCTCGCCGGAGAAGGAATAGTTGTCGTAGCGGCCAAAGCAGCCGTCGACAAAGATGCGTCCCCCGACGCGTGGGTAGCACGTTGCCAGCAGCGACCTGATCACCTCGGTGAAGCAGAGCTTGCAGTCGGCGGGGTTGAGGTCGTGGAAGCACTGGCCCAGGCCGAAGACTTTGTTAGGACCACTTGCCCCCGAGGTGGAGGTGCCGTAGCCTTTGGCGCTGACGTTGGTCTGGAGCTCGTCCATGGAGGCCACGAAGTTGTCGGCCAGGATGGAGCCCGTGACGGCCACCCCTTGCACGCAGGACTTGCCCGCCACCGACGTGCGAGGGTCTCCAGCTGCGGTACCGCAGAGCGCCCACGCGAGCGAGAAGAGAAGCGGCACTACGCCTGACCGTCGGTGGGTTGCCATGGTTCGTGGCGGAGAAGCTGCCTTTCAGACGTTGTACATGACAGCGCTAGAGACGTACTACACCAGTAAAATGTAGCGAGAGAGACTAGTAAAGGTCTACTACTAATTATGAGCTTTACGGCGTCTTTACCGAGTCAACTCAATCCGTCCGAACGCCACAATATCCATTCCGACCGGAAGTCTGCCTAGACCCATTCGTATACTAAATCTGGACAACGGTTGCGTCGATCCGGATATGGACAGACTAATGCAAGGACGTATCATGTCCGCGCGTGTCACTGACCTACCCGTCAGCCGCCGCTTATTGCGGCATTGATTCATGCGCGGACAGCGGCACCAATTCAGACGCAACCGCGACATCGATTTAGAGGCATGGACGTAAGGCTGACCGGCGGCACTCTGCTTGATGGAAAACAAAAAAATTCTATCGCAAGAACACATAAAATCAAGATCCAATCTATGACAAAGCCAAGATCTAATCCACGAGATCGATGCAACAAGATTGAAGAGAACTAACCATCATAGATCGAAAACGTTTAACAAGATGAGATTCTCGTGGTTGATGTAGTCGATCACTTGCCGATCTCAAGATCGCATAGATGATCATTTCGACGCTGCGTTCCGGCAGCACTTCCGCACTCGGTCACACATACGGAGTCGATGAAGACCTTCCTCTCCCCGTTTCAGCGGGCAGCGGAGGTAGTAGATCCCCTCGGAATCCCAGTACAACACGACGGTGTGGTGGTGGAGGAGGAGAGATTTCTGCAGGGCTTCGCCTAAGACGGTGCAGGGCGATGGACGAGAGAGAAGATATGCGGCGGCTAGGGTTAGGCGCCAAGGACCAGGGGGTGTGCGTGTGTGTGTGTTGGGGGGGGGGGGGGTGCGCCCCACCGCTCCTTATATAGGCGGGGGGCGGCCAGCTAAGGGTTCCCAGCCCTATCCGTGCCCCCCCCCAACTCGGCCACCGAGGGGAAGAGTTGAGAACTTTCCCTCCAAGTCTCCCCTCTTACCAAAACTAGAGTTTGACTATTCAAACTAGGGTTTGACCCTTTTACTAGTGTTGGACGGCTGGCCCCTTGGGCATTTCCACAACCCAGCTGACCCCCTCCCGGGGTGGTGGAACCACTGCTGGTTCCTCTAGAACATTCTAGAAGTATTCGGTCAAAACACTTAAACTTTTTCGAACCCCGGAAAACCACTTTCCTTATATGAATCTTATTCTCCGGACCATTTTGGATCTCCTCGTAGTGTCCTGGATCCAATCCGTGACTCTAAACAACATTCGATCTCCAACTCACATTCCATATCTACTTAAACAACATCGAACCTTAAGTGTGTCACCCTATGGTTCGCGAACTATGCAGACATGATCGAGACATCTCTCCGGTCAATAACTAATAGCGGGATTTGTAGATCCATAATATCTCCCACATATTCAACGATGACTTCGTGATCGAATGAACGATTCACATACGATACCAATTTCCTTTGTCACATGATATTTTACTTATCCGAGGTTCGATCGTCGGTATCTCCATACCTAGTTTAACCTCGTTACCGATAAGTATTCTTTACTCATTCTATGATATGATATCCCTTGTAACCTAGTCACATGCTTGTAAGACAATTGGATGACATTCCACCAAGAGGGCCCAGAGTATATCTATCCGTCATATGGATGGACAAGTCCACTCTTGATTCATGCGCTTCAACACATACAATCAGAATACCCAATACCACCTTTATAACCACCCAGTTACAGAAGTGGTGTTTGATGTCATCAAAGTACTCATCTAGTGATGATGATTAACATGATATCATGGTCGAAGGATTAGGTTACTATGTATCTGAAAGCTTGTAGAAAAACGAACTTAATGACTTGATCTAATGATATGGGTGTGTGTCCATCACATAATTCTCCTAATTATATGACCTTGTTATTAATAACATCTACTGTCCATGATCAGGAAACCATGAGCATCTATTAGTCAACAAGCTAGATTAACAAGAGACTTACTAGGGACTCTTTTATGTTTAGAAAACACACAAGTATTAATGTTTCATATTAATACAATTATAGCATGATATGTAAATATTTATCATAAACACAAAGATATAATAATAACCACTTTGACACTAGTAGAAAACAGGCCTTTCGTCCAGGCCGTTAGTCCTGGCTGTGGCTGGGGCCGGGACTAATGGACCTCGCCGGACGGCCCGAGCGACCTAGAACCATAGGTACCGGCCCGTTAGACCCCATTAGTCCCGGTCCGAGACACAAACCGGGATTAAAGGGCCCTGGCCCTGCCGCTCGCTGGGGGCACCCACTTTAGTCCCGGTTTGTATCTCCAACCGAGACTAGTGGTATGGCCCTATATATACGCACAACCCCCTTCCCCTCTCAACCATTTTTTTCCTGGTGGGAGAGAGTGTTATTGTGCTATTTTTTTCTTGTTCATATATATGCACTAGAGGTGTTCGGTGAAATGTCCATTAGAGCGATGCGAGTTTAGGTCACACAAGACATACATGATATGAGGTGTCCGAGCCACACTTAAGTTTTATCATCTTTGTTTCCAAGTGTAATAAAATGTTAGCAACTATTTTCTCGTTTAGACCATCGTTCTGTACTAATTTTAGCATAGTGATTGCGTTTGACATATATTTGTATGATACAGATGAGTCATCCATGGATGTACGGTGACTGATGCTCTGCCGCTTTCAGAGAAGGAATGCGTTCTTTTCAAGTTGTGGCCAAGGAGAACAAGCGGCAGGATGGTTTTATGTGTTGTCCATGTGTTGACTGTAGGAATGAGAAGGTTCACACTTTTGCAAGAGTCATTCAGAGCCACCTGCTTTGGTCTGGTTTTAGGTCCAGCTATAATGTTTGGACCAAACACGGAGAAAGAGGGGTTGTGATGGAAGACGACGATGAAGAAGAGAACGATGATGACAACTACCGATCTATGTTCCCTGAATACGCTGATACCGCAATGGAAGACAATGAAGAAGGAGGTGAAGAACGGGAACCAGACCGGCCCGCTGATGATCTTGGTCGGGTCATTTTTGATGCAAAGAGAGACTGCGACACAGAAAAGGAGAGGTTGCAGTTTGAGCAGATGTTACAGGACCACAACAAATTGTTGTACCCAACTTGTGAAGATGGCTAGAAGAAGCTGGGTAGCACACTGGAATTGCTGAAGTGGAAGGAAGAGACCGGTGTGGCTGACTCGGGGTTTGAGAAGTTGCTGGTACTCATGAAGAGGTTGTTTCCAAGAAATAACGAATTGCCCGCCAGTACATACGAAGCAAAGAAGCTCGTCTGCCCTCTAGGATTAGATGTGCAGAAGATACATGCGTGCCCTAATGACTGCATCCTCTACCGCGGTGAGAAGTACGAGAATTTGGATAAATGCCCGGTATGCACTACATTGCGGTATAAGATCAGAAAAGATAACCCTGGTGATGTTGATGGCGAGCCACCCAGGAAGAGGGTTCCTACCAAGGTGATGTGGTATGTTCCTATAATACCACGATTGAAACGTTTGTTCAGAAACAAAGAGCATGCCAAGTTGTTGCGATGGCACATGGAAGAACGTAAGAAAGACGGGATGTTGAGGCACCCCGCTGATGGTCGACAGTGGAGAAAAATCGAGAGAGACTTCCCGGACTTTGCTGGTGACGCAAGAAACTTATGGTTTGGTCTAAGTACAGATGGCGTGAATACTTTTGGGGAGCAGAGCTATAGTCACAGCATCTGGCCTGTCACTCTATGTATCTACAACCTTCCTCCTTGGTTGTGCATGAAGCGGAAGTTCATTATGATGCCCGTGCTCATCCAAGGCCCGAAGCAACCCGGCAACGGCATTGATGTCTACCTAAGGCCATTAGTTGATGAACTTTTACAGTTGTGGGCCGAACCAGGTTTACGTGTGTGGGATGAGCACAAACATGAGCCACTATACCTACGAGCGTTGTTGTTTGTAACCATCAATGATTGGACTGCTCTTAGTAACATCTCAGGACAGACAAACAAGGGATATAATGCATGCACACACTATTTAGATGATACTGCAAGTATATATCTGGATAAATCTAGGAAGAATGTGTACCTGTACAATCGTCGTTTTCTTTCGCCTAGACACCCCTTAAGGAAAAAGGCAAGCATTTCGATGGCGAGGAAGATCACCGGAAGAAGCCTGCCCCCCGTACTAGTGCTGATGTATTTGGTATGGCCAAGGATTTAAATGTAATATTTGGAAAGGGTACCGGAGGACAACCTGTTCCAAAAGACGCCGACGGACGCGCACCCATGTGGAAGAAGAAATCTATATTTTGGGAGGTACCCTATTGGGAAGTCCATGAGGTCCGCTCTGCAATCGACGTGATGCACCTGACGAAGAATCTTTGCGTCAATATTCTAGGCTTCTTGGGCTTGTATGGGAAGTCAAAAGATACACCGAAAGCACGGGAGGACTAGCTACATCATAAAGGACGAGACAACAAGCATCCAGGGCAGTTTCAAGGGCCTGCCAGCTATGCTCTAACCAAGGAAGAGAAGTAAATCTTTTTTGAAGTCCTTTTTAGTATCAAGGTCCCATCTAGCTTCTCGTCTAACATAAATGGAATAGTAAATATGAAAGAGAAAAAAATTCCAAAACCTACAGTCCCATGACTGCCACATGCTTATGACGCAATTGCTTTCGGTTGCATTGAGAGGGATTCTAGCGGAAAATGTTTGGCTGGCCATTGTGAAGGTATGTGCATTCCTCAATGCAACTTCTCAGAAGGTAATAAATATAGAAAGTCTATCAGGGTTACAGATTGATGTGGTCCAATGTCTGGTCAGCTTCAAGTTGTTGTACCCTCCATCTTTCTTCAATATTATGATGCACTTCCTAGTTCACCTAGTCGAAGAGATTAGAATTCTCGGTCCTGTGTTTCTACACAATATGTTCCCCTTCGAAAGGTTCATGGGAGTCTTAAAGAAATATGTTCATAACCGTGCTAGGCCAGAAGGAAGCATCTCCAAGGGCTATGGAACAGAGGAGTTCATTGAGTTTTATGTTGACTTTCTTCCTGACCTTAAGCCGATAGGTGTTCCTGAATCTTGGTATGAGGGGAGGCTGACTGGAAAAGTCACACTAGGAAGGAAAACAATGGTATGTATGGACATGGATTCTTTCAATAAAGATTATTGTACGCTCCTTGGTGGCTACACAATTCCACCTTGGTGGCTCCTTATATCGAGAAACACAAGATTATTGTACGCTCGGAAAACCCGGGGATGCCTGACTCCTCGATTAAAGTGGAACACGAGGACACTTTCGTAAGTTGGTTGCAGAAACATCTCATGAATAACAACACTATTGAAGATCAGCTGTACTTATTGATACGGTTACCATCTTCGACTATATGTACTTTCCAAGGGTACGAGATAAATGGTAATACATTTTACACGATCGCCCAAGATAAAAAGAGCACCAACCAAAACAGTGGTGTCCGCTTTGATGCAACATATGACAATGGGCAGAAGGACACATATTATGGGTACATAGAGGAGATATGGGAACTTGAGTATGAACCTACTTTTAAGGTCCCTTTGTTTCGGTGCGAATGGGTCAAGATGACAGGAGGAGGGGTACATGTAGACGAAAAGTATGGCATGACAGCAGTGGATCTCAAAAATCTTGCGTACATGGACGAACCATTCGTCCTAGCCAACGATGTGGCTCAGGTTTTCTATGTGAAGGACATGTCTACGAAACCGAGAAAAAGAAATCAGCAAAAGAATACATCGTCTGATGAGCCAAAGCGCCACATAGTTCTTTCAGGGAAAAGAAACATCGTGGGAGTGGATGACAAGACAGATATGTCAGAAGATTATAATAAGTTTCATGAAATCCCGCCCTTCAAAGTGAAAACTGACCCAAGCCTCCTGTTAAATGATGAAGATTCTCCATGGCTACGGCGCAGAAGAAAACAACAACACTAGATAGGGATGTTGGTGTAATATATTAAACCTTTTATGTAATCATATTGTTAAATGATGAAGATTCTCCATGGCCATGACGGACGCACTATAAATAGAGGGAAAGGGCGGGGCAAGCTAGGCCAGGTAGCACTAATAATAGGGGTCTTCTTCGTCATCGTCATCATCATCGTCATCGTCATCGTCACCTGCCACTCCAGGGATCCTGAGCCCAGCCATGGCATATACCGGGGGCACCTGCCACTCCGGCCTCAGATTCACGGCGGGCGGGTGGACTTGTGGGCACTGCAGGCGAGGATGGTCTCCCTCGGCGATGTAGCGCATCCCGCCGATGATAGTATGGTTCTCCCACCACAAACGGCGACCATCTTCGTTGTGGTTCACCGGGGGCGGGCCATCACCATCATACATGGCGAGCTCCCTTTCCTGCCGGTTAGCGAAGAAGGCATTCCAGGTGTCATAGTTGTCGGGATACCACTGGGGATCCATCCGCTGCTCCGGCGTGAGCTCGTGGTAGAAGTGGTTCGTGATGGCCGCCTGTCAGGCGGAGCCTTGAGGCACATGAGGTACATGAACACCTCTAGCCCTCAGCATCCAGCCGGCGGGCGGCCGGTAGCCTGGTGGGCAAGTGTATCTTGAGGCACACAGCGCCTCCGTCTTCTCGAGGGTCAGAATGGCCTAGTAGGCGCTGTCCATTTCTGTGAGAGAGGAAGGTGTGGATGTGTGCATAACCATGGCGCGGTAGGCCTATATATAGAAGGAAAGGGCGGGAAAACATGGCGGGAAGCAGTGAGAAATGGCGGGAAATATCTTTAGTCACTGTCAGTGGCTACAACCGGGACTAAGAGCTCGGTTCAGAGGAAAGGGTGGAAAAACTTGGCGGGAAGCGGTGAGAAATGGCGGGAAAAATATTTAGTCACTGTTAGTCAATACAACCGGGACTAAAGATTATTCAGAAAATGGATTTGGATTAAATTATTCAAATTCAAGAACTTTTCATGTTGAAAGTTTAGTGAGATTCAAAAATATGCAAAAAATAATAGTTAATACATTTTTAAATTGATAATGCCAAAATGGTTAATATATTGACTATTTAAAATAATTATTTGATAAAACATAAAATGGATTTGGATTAATTATTCAAATTCAAGAACTTTTCATGTTGAAAGTTTTGTCAAATTCAAAAATATGCAAAAAAAATAATAGTTAATGCATTTTTAAACTGATAATGGCAAAATGGTTAATAATTTGACTATTTAAAATAATTATTTGATAAAACAGAAAATGGATTTGGATTAATTATTCAAATTCAAGAACTTTTCATGTTGAAAGTTTTGTCAAATTCAAAAATATGCAAAAATTAATAGTAAATGCATTTTTAAATTGATAATGGCAAAATGGTTAATTATTTGACTATTTAAATAATTATTTGATAAAACAGAAAATGGATTTGGATTAATTATTCAAATTCAAGAACTTTTCATGTTAAAAGTTTTGTCAAATTGAAAAGTTTGCAAAAAAGTACAATTTAAATGTTTTAAATGATATATTGGAAAATTTGAAAAAAAAGCACAGCGCGCTGGTTTTTTTTGGCCCAGCGCGCGCAAATATGGGCCTTTAGTTCCGGCCCAGTTTACCAGCTGGGACTAAAGGTCTGGCCCCAGCGAGCGAAAACGAAACGCCCGCCCCCTCTAGTCCCGGACCATGGCACCAGCCGGGACTAGAGACCCCCCTTTAGTCCCGGCTGGTGCCACGGACCGGGACTAAAGGGGGGGGGTTATAAATTGGGCTTCTTCCCCGGTGCATTCCACGCACCGGGAGAAGTTGGAGGCCAGAGAACGACGGCAGCGCCGCCAGGCTGCCCGCCGATTTCTCCGACGAAGCCCGCGCCTCCCTCTCTCGTCCCGCCGCGGCCTCCCTCTCTAGCGTCGGCAGCCGCCACCGCCATGCCCCTGCCGCCGCGCACCGCGCACCGCCAGCGCCCCTGCCGTCGCGCACCACCAGCAGCCGCCACCGCCGCGCCCCTGCCGCCAGCGCCCCGGCCTGCCGACCAAGCCCGCGCCACCGCCGGCCGCCAGTGCCACCGCTACCGCTGGCCGCCAACTCCGGTGATGATTTTTCTAATTAGTTTAGGATTTGTTATTTAGTGTATATATTTAGTTTAGGATTTGTTAATTAGTTTAGGATTTGTTAATTATTTGTTAATTAGTGTATATATTTAGTTTAGGATTTCTTAATTATTTGTTATTTATATTAGTGTATATATTTAGTTTAGGATTTTGTTATATTAGTGTATATATTTAGTTTAGGATTTTTTTAGTTTAGGATTTTGTTATATCGATGCATAGAATTTGTTAGTTTAGAATTTTTTTAGTTTAGGATTTTGTTCTCGCGGGTTTAGGGGTGGTGACCGGAGTTAGGGTGGTGGTTCTTGCGGGAAGCCGCTTAGTCGCCCGCCTCTCCTGCGGCCACCATCACCGGCCAACTCCACCGCACCTCCGGGTTTAGGGTTTAGGAGTGGTGACCGGAGTTAGAGTTAGGGTGGTGGTTCTTGCGGGAAGCCGCTTAGTCGCCCGCCTCTCCCGCGGCCACCATCACCGGCCACCGCCACCGCACCTTCGGGTTTAGGGTTTAGGAGTGGTGACCGGAGTTAGGGTTAGGGTGGTGGTTCTCGCGGGAATCCGCTTAGTCGCCCGCCTCTCCCGCGGCCACCCTCACCGGCCACCGCCACCGCACCTCCGGGTTTAGGGTTTAGGGGTGGTGACTGGAGTTAGGGTTAGGGTGGTGGTTCTCGTGGGAAGCCGCTTAGTCGCCCGCCTCTCCCGCGGCCACCATCACCGGCCATCGCCACCACATATCTGGGTTTAGGGTTTAGGTTTTATTTGTTAAGTTCAAATAAATATTGTGTGCATTTTGCAGGAACTATGGATCCACCTAGTCCAGTCTGCAGAGACCTAGATTCAGAACACTTGCTCGAGGATATGATTCACGATGCCGATGAGGGATCTCCGTCGAGGTATCTGAACTCATCCGGTGAGGGAGAGGAGACCAATAGACAAGAGGAAGAAGCCCATGGACGCGTAACGCAGACCAACGAGGTATATATATGATGTATGATGATCGTCACTAGATGTACCTAGTTGTATATATATTATGTTGACGAATGTTTCTTCTCTTAGGCCTCTACATCGAGCAAGAAAACCAAGCGCGGCCCAGCCAAAAAGTTGCTCCAGGATACTGTTTATGAAACTACAGAGGTTTCAGGAGACGGTGAACCATTGGAACCAAAGAAAACAAAACAACTATTTGTACAACAATGCGGAGTTATTGCTAGAGATCGCGCCCCGATCACTGTTCGGGAGTGGAATAAGCCCAAAGAGGCGGAATGGAGTGATGTGTATATCGATGATAGACTCAAAGAGCAACTATTTACTGACCTAATGGCACATTTCAAGCTGCCAGAATGTGACACTGAGGACGAGACTACTGAAATGAGAAAGAAAGTCAAGCAGTTTGCACTGAAGAAGATGGCCGAACTATTCAAGAACTGGAATAAGTCATTATGGCAACAGTATCAGAAGGACAAGAAAACCCTATTATTCGAAGGCTATCTAGCGAAGCAGCAGCCTTACTAGGATGCATTTGTGGAGTATAGGAAAACAGGAGTTGCTACGGAAAATTCAGAAAAAAACAAGATAAATGCCGCGAAGAAGAAATATCACCATAACATGGGGCCAGGGGGCTACGCGGCTGCCATGCCTAAGTGGGATGCAAAAGAGAAAGAGCTTCATGATAAAGGGATCATTCTAGAACCAATTCGCGAAGAATGGAATTTGAGGGCAAGAAATTGGTTCCTTGGACATTGGAGTACATATGACGAACTTACAGGGGACCTTGTTTGCAGTGACGGGATAAAGGCACCTAGGACTGCATGGCTAAAAGTTGTCAAAGATATTAAAGATGGAATAAAACAATTTCATCCCGATAGAGAGAAATACTTGCTGACCTTGGTCCTCGGGAATCGCGAACATACAGGACGAATCCGAGGCCTTGACGGGAGTTTCACGTGGGAGACTGGGTTTCCTAAGGGCCAAGGTACCTATAGAAGCCAAGCAAGAGCAAAGAAACGATGTGAGGAGGAGGAGGCAGCCAAGTTTAACCAGCTGCTAGGAAGACTTGACAAGCAGCAGTAGATCGACGAACTTAGAGGAATAGCACGCTTGCAGCAAGATCCTCCACTCGATATTACCACCAATCCATCTCAGCGGAGAAGCAGCATCGCCGAATCGGAGGTCCCGTCTAACGATGCATCCTATACAGATGGCGGTCCCGGCTACCCCGTAGATGGAATTAAGGAGCAGATACCTTGTGAGCTCCATATTAAATTTAAGAACGTATCTGTGAAGGTGGCGGTCGGATCGGTTTTGCCTTGTCTGCCTGACACACGTTGGCATGGCCGTGAGATTCCACCTGGCTATGCTAAAGTCGGGGTGGATCCAATCGTAAAGGAGTGGGAGTTAATGGAGCTTGACATCCCTAGACCTGAAGGTGAGATCACACTCGGAGAAGTACTTGGTGGGATCATTCTCTGGGAAAAGAACAACATACAGTTTCCAGTCTCGGCCCCAAGGATAACACTACCGCCTCCGAGTCGTCGCAGGTCTCCTTCACCTCCACCTCCACCTCCATCACCTCCAAGAATCTCACCCCGTGATGACTACGACCACCACATCCCGAGTCCATCTCGATCTCCGCTGTAGGCTCAGCAGTCTTCGCCGCCCGCTAAGGACAATAAGCGGAAGCGTGCTCCGTCAGTGAGTACTAAAGGACGCGGCAGCCCAAAATGGAAAATGTCACCCCTCCCAACAGTGCCTCATAAGAATCTTCCCATTAGACCTTACGATCATACTGATGCGGAATCTGCAGCGATAGCAAAGGCCGAAGTGGTGGCGCATTTTGAGAAGAAGAAATCCGAGCCCGCTCCGGTATACACCGAGAAGCAAAAGGCATATGCACTTGATTTTCTGAACACACCATCGCAATATGAGTTGCACCATAAGCCAGATGACTATCTACGCACACTTCAGAAAGAAGTGGCGAAGAGCAAATCAAGTGCAAGTGGTAAAAAATCAGCAAGCACAGGTGCAAGCCAAATCTGCAATCAGTAAAAAATCAGACGTTCCCCTTCTCGGACAACAGGGAAAACAAACGATCTCACCCCTCAAGGTGGTTTCACAAAATGTTCCACTCCTCGCATAACAGCCACTAGATATGTCAATAGCTACGGAGTTGGCGGCCATCATGGAAATTACTCTTGATGAACTGTTAGGCCCTCAAATCGACCATCTACCCAAGATGCCAATAGCCCCTAAATATGTCGCAGGTGAGGATTTTTTCAGCAAAGAGAGGATGAGAGAACTGCCAACACAAATGCGTAATCTCCATCAATGGTACTCGGTGGTCATGAAGCAGTGGAGAATAATGATCGTAGCCAAAGTCCCACATGAGTACTACTTTAGACCCGAAGAGGTACATATTCAGTTTTCTGAACTGTTCCAGTTATACCATCTCGACGCCCTGGACAAATCCATCCTCAGTTGCTATTGTCTGTAAGTTGTTGAATTCATTGTCTACATGTTCAGTTTTCCAGTTGTTTAGTTCAGAACATGTAATTATCCTTATTATGCAGAATGAAGATCCTGAAATATAAAAGAAAAAGAATCTACAATATTGGGTTCATTTACCCAAATAAAGTGCATATAACCACGCTAACGCATAACCCCGAGGAGACGAAGGAAAACATTCTAAGGTTTCTAATGGAGCAAAATTTCTCCGACCACATACTGTTTTCTTACAATTTCAGGTGAGGGTCTTACTCTGTTGTACAGATTCACTTTTGATTAGTCGATGCTAATAAGTATAACTGATGTATATACAAATGTTTGCAGCTTCCACTGGGTTCTGCTAGACATTCAGCTTGATAAGGGAAGAGCTGATGTCATGGACCCATCAAAGAGAAACCTGGAAGATTTCCGCAGCATGCAGGACATGCTCCAAAATTAAGTTTCGCGCTATATCGGTCTCTTTCGTTGATTTCCTGAGATATCAGGTAATGAATAACTCATTTATTCATTTTCTTCGTCAGGCAGGGTTTGGATCCGGTTCAAGCGCGAGATTACCGGTGTATTCATTGAGAAGCTGACGTTTAGGGCGGTCTCGGTAAGTAGCACGTGATATGTCCGCGCATCTCTTTACTTCTAATTTCAATACAATAATGATGCTAGATTATTATTTTGATTGAATTCTATTCTTGTAAAGTGCACGAGACAGCCACAAGGGTCGAATCTATGTCGATTCTACGTATGCGAGTTCATTCGCACGTTTACCACCAAACACAATGATTATAAAGTCGATGTAAGCAATGCATTCACACCATCATGTTATTGCCGTCACATTTTGTTATCATGATTGATATTCATATTTATCTCCTTTTTCTTATATATAGTTCGAGAGAATACGGGATCAACTACTACCAGCGCAACGCGTACTAGCAAATGCGGAGGAGATGGCGGGATTTATTGTCAAAGAGATCATAGACGATGCCGGAGAATTTAGTGTGAATAGGCGCTACTGATCTCCATGTAATCGAACAGATGTGCTCTAGTCCTAAGATTTTGTGATCTCCATGTAACTATGTAAATTGTATATATTTGTATGTTCGATATCGTAATACAAGTTATCTTATATATGCACGAATGTGTACGATATGTGGTGGTGTAGAAATATTCAAAAACTATGTTAAAATGAAAAATAAGTAAATAAAACTATAAAAAATGAAATCTCTGCCATGACAGAGAAAGGGCACAAAATACTGCCGCGGCGGAGAACCACTAGTCTAAAGTAATGCTCTGCCGCGGCAGAAAAAAGGGGCAAAATACTGCCGCGACAGAAACCCACTAGTCTCGGTCCGTAACACCAACCGGGACTAGTGGGGTGCACCACGAGCGCGCAGGGGCAGCCACGTGGACATCCACTAGTCCCGGCTGATAACTGGGCCGGGACTAGTGGTGGGCCCTAGTCCCGCTTGATTAGTCCCGGTTCAGAAACCGGGACTAAAGGCCCTTACGGTCCGGGACTAGAGGCCCTGTTTTCACTAGTGTGATGACTCAGACGTCGCGCGCACGCACGCGTGCTGTGGGCCGGCCCACCCAGGCCAGGCGCCTGCAGCCGCCGCCATTGGCCGCAGGGTGGGCAGGCCGGCCCACCCAATCGACTTCGCCGCCTCTTGTCGCTGCTACTGGGCCGCGTTGGGCAATGCGGTCCACCCGGCTGGCACGGGATTTGCCCTTTTCCCTTATTTTTTAGTCCTACATGAGGCACCTAAAGGGAAGGGAGCCCCTCCGTCTTCTTATATGTAGAGGTATCCATAGAAAGATTAAAATACACAATAAAATAAGCAAATGCCTTTGGTTGCCTATCTCTCTTCTCTCTCTCTCTCTTGCGACCGTGCCTCCTTTTCATGGTTGTGCGAATGAGGAGTTTTTCACCACGGAACGCCACGTATACGTGTACTAGGACTCTACATCTTGTACTCCAAGTCTCCAACTACCCCCGTGTAAATCTATATAAACCCCCAAAAGGGTCAGATCAATACAACATGATATCCCAGGGATTTTATAATTTTCACATGGTATCAGAGCGGTTAGCCTCACGGCGACGATCCTAAACCTTTTAGCACGTCCGCATCGTGCGCCGTCCCTGGGGAAATCAATCTCTTCTCCTCGGGGGCGCGGCACCGGTTTTGATTAAAGATCGGATCGGTTCTTTAGATAGATTAGATCCAATTTTAATTCCCATTCATAGATTAGATCCAATTAGCCAAAAAAATCCCTAGATTCTCCATGATCCTATTATCCGGTGAAAATCATGGCAAGATTGGTGGTTGTTTCCGGCGTACGATCGTCAGCGGCTCCAACGCAAGGCTACCGGACCTGGCTAGCTACTCAGTTGCTTCTTCAATGCCGCCATGCGCGCGGGCTTCACCGTGCAACCGCGACACGATATATAGCATCTTGATCGAGTACACGGTTTTGGATAACGGGAGGGCGGCACACAGCTTTCCCGATCCGATCTGCTGGCCAAACCGCGGAAGCTCCTACACCATGATGGTACCTTCCCAAGGAGACAAAGCAGCATGCACATGCAAGGATCGGTGATTAATATTAATGCACAAGCCACCTGCTTATGATATGCAGCTGATCGATCTCAACCTCTACCGTGCAAACACACTGTTACCATGGCGTATACTCCACCACCGTCAACATCTACGTCTGCGCCCCGCCGCCGTCAGGACGCCACCTCGGCCATACCGATCTACACTGTATCTTGCTAGACTACACCAAGCCGAACAACTACATCAAGGTGTACGACTACATAGCTAGACTACAAAATACAAGATCTTCATCGAGCACATCTACGGAGAAGCGACATCAACATCATCCACACGTCAGGCCGGTGTGGGACACTACTACGTCGACTTCTCCGAAATCATGGCTTTAACATCATCGCCGCCACAAGGGACGCCTTCAAGCGACGATTATCGCCGACACGCCTACTCCTTCATCGATGACACATCATCGCCAAGGTCTACATCAATGTGGTCTTCATCAACATCTTCGTCGAAACATCTCCGTCGCCGCTATACCCGTCCACATGATGGACATACAACTACGACGTCCTTTGACAGTACAACTGCACGGCACGACGACGGCATCACCGCGTCCATGACCCTGACGACTACATCAACAAACCGGCATCACAACTGTGACGCCCCTACGACCGCGCATATGGTTCTTGCAAAACTTTGTGTGCTTGTGTTGGGAATATGCCCTAGAGGCAATCATGTATGATGATATTTTCCATTGTATTCATAAAGAAATTAAGTTGTCCTTGTATAAACATCTGATGTATATCATTGAATATGTTATTTGGTTGTGGAACTATACATTCATGTTATTGGTACTAAATGTCCTTGGTCATTGAGGTTGTGCTAGACACACAACTTAGACCAATGTGAAAGTCAGCTTGATGACTCGGTTTCACTCGTCATTGGCATGGAGATGTTGTTCCGACTTACACAGATTCGGCTAAAGAGTTTAGCGAGTCGGATTGACCCATATTGAGGTACAACAAACAAGTTGTTATTTGTATATCTCAATCAATGTAATCCTTAGACCTGAGGTTGTTGCATAGTCCAAGTTGAGGATCACCGACTTAGGGTTCTGTCAAACGCTGATCCGTAACTGGGAATTTATAAAGGCAGAGTTCCGGTCGACTGAGAATCAAGCTGCGTGATGTGAATAACCAAGATGGGATTTTGCCCCTCCACTTGGAGAGATATTATCTTGGCCCTCTCGGATGATATGATTCGGAAAGAATGGCCATGCACGACTCGGTTAAGTGTTAACTGACGCGATTGACTAAGAGTTAGTCGGATAAATCACTTATCTCAAATCGAGAAGAGAGTCGGACTATTTCAGAGATGACAAATATTCGCGTATAGTCTGACAAGGTATATCGTGAGGCAAAAGGGACTTGGACGTAAGTCGTATTGGAAAGGCAAGTTGTCATGACTCATTGGTACTTGGGAGTCGACACATTTAGCTAGGAGTCGCTACCGACTGATCGATTGAGAGTCGGACTCCAATCGTGTCCAAGTAGCCATGAGCCTGCGGGGTCACACACTTAAGAGCGGGAGCAAGTTTGGATTGGATCTAAACCAGAAATCTGGTTGGGTTGGACCCGAGCCGGATTTGGACTGAGTTAGTGAGTCGGACTCACGGTGACTAATATTGTATGGGCTTTAGTGAATGGGCCACGAGTGAGTGGAGCCCATGTTCACTCCCTATATACAGTGGAACGCAGAAACCCAGAGGGGTTGATCGGTTAGGTCATTCTATGAGTTGGAAACACTAGCTCCACAATAGTCCAACCGTCGTAACGAACCTAGCAGTTAGCCACCGGTGCTTCTCCTTGAACGTGTGGATACCAGCAGAGGTGTTGTACGATCAGCACCAGGACGATCAGATTGTAAGGACTGCACTGCATCAGCTGACATGCTTCATCAGTAATTCGCAACTGCGCGTCTAGTGGTAATTCTCGTGGCCTTCTACCTCAGCTAGATCTTGGGTTCACCATGTTAGAGGAAAAAGTTTTGTATTATCTCTACGTGGCCCAACAGTGGTATCAGAGCGATAGTGATGACCCACAAGTGTAGGAGATCGCAACAATCTTCGCAGGTAGTATTACCCAATTTATTGATTCGACACAAGGGGAGCCAAAGAATACTTGCAAGCCTTAACAACTGAGTTGTCAATTCACCTACATCTGCAAATAGTTCTTGTTCACAGAAGTTTATCAGTAGCAATAGTTTGTAGTAGCAACAGCAAAGCAACATCAGCAGCAAAACAAGAGCAATAGTAACAGTAGCAGTAAACAGTAGGATATGAGCGCGGTAGGCATATGGATGGATGGACGACGTTGCATGAATGAGTCTAAACATGTAACTTCAAGATCTAGGGCATTGCAGATAAATAAGAATAAGCATCCAAATACTAAACAATCCTAGGCATGTGCTCCATATATAGTCATACGTGCTCGCAATACGAACTTGCACAACATCTTCTATCCAGCCAGCCCGTGGCAGCGGGGCCTCTAGGAAACTACTGGCAATTAAGGTGCTCATTTTAATAGAGCACCGGAGCAAAGCATTAACACTCTATGAACACATGTGATTCTCACACCACAGCCATCCCCTCCGGTTGTCCCAATTTCTATCACTTCGGGGCCTTTGGATCCGGACAATTATATGTGTACACAACTTGCAGATAAGATCACAAACAATACTATCATAATGATTCAATAATAAGTTCAGATCTGAGATCATGGCACTCGGGCCCTAGTGACAAGCATTAAGCATAACAAGTTGCAACAAAGTCAAATAGCACTAATAGAGATACTAGGCACTATGCCCTAACAATCTTATTCGATTACATGATAGAACTCATCCAATCCCTACAATCCCCATAGCCTACAACAGGGGATTACTCACTCATGGATGAGGTAAACATTGATGGTCGATGGAGAGGCATTGGTGATGATGATGATCCTCTCTAAATTCTCCGTCGTGGCAGGGTGCCAATGAAGGGTTTCGCAACATAGTAAATCAAAAAAATTCTACGGATGCGAACGGGAAAGCCAAATCTAATATAGGAGATGCAAACAACGAGCGGAGATAGATGAGATCTTCATACCCTTGAAGATTCGCACAGCGGAACGTTCGACGGAACGTGGTTGATGTAGTCGTACTCGCTTCTTCTCCTCGCGATCCGATCCGATCCAACATCGCAAGTGGCGATGCCTCTGAGAGATGCACACGTACGGCACCTCGACGTCTCCTCCTTTCTTGGTCCAACAAGTGGGGTGGAGATATAGGTTGGATCTACAACTCGAAGGCATGGTGCAAACGGTGGAGAGTTTCTGCGGCAAGGCTTCGCCTACGCTCAGTCGGGAGGGAGAGAGAGAGGAGGGCAGCAGGGCGGCTAGGGCTTGAGGAGGTGTGTGGGGAGGGTGCGCCGCCATCCCTCTTTATATAGAGGGGTGGGCGGATTCCCCTTGACCCTCCTCCAAGCCTAGGGCCGGTGGCCAAGGAGGGAGGAGTGGGGGGCAAGTTCCCCCCCCTCTTCTAGAAGCTCTCCCTAGGGTTTCCCCTAGGGCTTGGCCGGCTGGGCCTATGGGGCCTTGTGCCCCTGGACCAATGCGGCCAGGGCACTCCCTCGTAGTCCCACGCCCCCTCCCGACAAGTGGGGCCATGTTAGTCCCACTCCGGAAGGTTCTAGAAGCTTCCGGTACAATACCGAACAATCCGAAACACTTTCGAACTCCAAAAACTGCTTTGCCTTATATGAATCTTATTCTCCGGACCATTCCGGAACCTATCGTGATGTCCCGGATCCCATCCGAGACTCCGAGCAAAAACTCATAAACCAATTATCCATTCTATCCTAGCGTCGAGACACGTTAAGTGTGTGACCCTGCGGGTTCGAGAATATGCAAACATGATCTTCTATCAATAATCAACAGCGGGGTATGGAAACCCATATTGACTCCCACATACTCATCGATGATCATATCGGATGAACCACGATGCAAGGATTCAATTAATCCCATATACATATTCCCTTCGTCACGCGATATTTTACTTGCCCGAGATTCGATCGTCGGCATCGGTATGTATGATTTCCAACAAGTCTGTTGCTCGCTCCATCATTCTGGAGAATGGGGTTTTGATCTTCTTGCCCATGAGGCACGACTCGCACGTGTCAAATGATTCAAAATCAAGAGACTCCAAAAGTCCATCAGAATGGAGTTTCTTCATGCGTTTTACACCAATATGACCTAGACGGCAGTGCCACAAATACGTAGTATTATCACTATCTACCTTGCATCTCTGAGCCTCAATGTTATGGATGTGTGTTTCATCTCTTTTGAGATTCAGAAGAAATAAACCATTCATAGCAGGTGCATGACCATAGAAGATGTTACTCATATAAATAGAACAACCATTATTCTCCGATTTAAATGAATAACCGTCTTGCAATAAACACGATCCAGATATAGGCCCAGTTCTTTTCAGCTTCGGCTTATGCATAAGCCATCCTGCCAACAGCTGTCCAGAGAAATCAACTGTGAAAATAAGCTATCCAGAAATTGCAGTCCAGTTCTTTTGGCTTCTCTAGTCCTAGCTTATTGTCTGAGTTGTATCATGAAAAGGCTGTAACGCCCTTATGATAAATTTTGTGTTCTGACAAACTGTTTTGAAACATTTTGTAATGTTTTTCGCATATGTGATCATAAAGTTAATATTCCGAACATGATAAAGTGCTAATATTACAATTAAAATAGGAATTTGTTGTTAGTTCATTACAACCCAATTTGAAAGAAGGATATTGCAACATTTTCTTCACGAAAGTTCATCATCCTCAAGGTTCACGGAAGAGGGAAAAACTTGAGAGCATGTCGAAACTTGGCCGCATCTGGGCATCTCTATAAAACAAATATCGTAACTTCAGTACACCATTTGAATTCAACTTCAGAACACCATTTGAATTAGAAAATAATGCATACATAGGAATTCATTTGACCTAGTAGATCAACCATATGTACTGAACATGGTCGCTATTCATTTGAGCTAGCAGAGCAACTGGACATAATCCATAAATCGAGGTTAGCAGCTATAAAAAAACTTAGCTTGTACATACTGAACTGTACTGAATCGAGCTAGCAGGAGAAGCCAAAATCGACATGTACTGAATCGAAGTGTACTGGACAGAAACCGAGTAGTTCCTGGGCGTGAAGTGCGGGGCAGCAAATCGGCCGGAGGTTGAGCAGGCGACAGTTCAGTAGGCCGGCGAATCCAGAGATCCAGTTCAGCACGCGGCTCCGGTGGATGGTCGCACTGCACACAATCGCCAATAAAGAGCTCGAGCTCAATCCTGGTCGTCGAAGGGACAGCCCGCAATTATCCAATGGAATCCAACGGGGGGTGGCACGGGGATCGTTTTCTAGCGGCACGGGCGGCGGAGCTGGCGGCCGGCGGCGCGGTCTAGGATCTGGCGGAGGCAGGGAGGAACCCTAGCTGGCTGTAAAAGAGAAAAGAAACAAGCGTCGTGAGTGTCCCTCTGTTCTGAAAAGTGTTCAGTTCGTTGGTTCTCATAAGTCAGCAGCGCAGTGGCATTACCAGGTAAATAGCGTGAAAACGAGGTGTACCATCATATACCGCTTCGTTGGTTCCGCGGGAAGCTACGGGAAGCTAGGGTAGTGCGGCTTCTCCAAATCGTGAAGAAATTGCTAAAGCCGGCTGTGGCGAAAAACAGCTTAAAATTGAGTTCTTTTGAGCTTAGGCTTATTTTCACAGTTAAGCTATCTAAAAGCCTCAAAAGAACTAGGCCATAATGTTCATGCTCCACGCAGGCACATAATAACATTTATTGAGGTTTAAAACTAATCCCGAAGGTAAAACTAAGGAGAGCGTGCCGATGGCCATCACATCAACTCTTGATCCGTTGCCAACGCGCATCGTCACCTCATCCCTTGCTAGCCGCCGTCTATTCCTTAGCTCCTGTTTCAAGTTACAAATATTAGCAACTGAACCAGTATCAAATACCCAGACACTACAACAAGGTCTAGTAAGGAAAACATCAATAACACGTATATCAAATATACCTTTGATGGTGCCAGCCTTCTTGTCCGCTAAGTACTACAGACAGTTGCGCTTCTAGTGACCCTTTTCCTTGCAATAGAAGCACTCAGTGTCCGGCTTAGGTCCAGACTTGAGCTTCTTCTCTGCAGGGAAACACGCTTGCCGCTGCCCTTCTTGAAGGGCTTCTTTGCACCCTTACCTTTCTTAAAGCTGAGGGGCTTGTTGACCATCAACACATGATTATCTTTCTTGATGTCCACCTCCACAGCTTTCAGTTTAGCGAAGAGCTCGGTGATCGTATCAGTGGAACCAATCTAATTATGAGTAACTACAAAACCTTTGTAGCTAGGAGGGAGTGATTGCAGAACCCTGTCAATCTTGAGCTCCTCTGGAATCTTGCAGTCCAGTTGCTCAAGGCGTTGAGTGTAGCCCGACATCTTAATGGCGTGCTCACTAACAGAACTCACTTCCTCCATCTTGCCGTTAAAGAATTTCTCAGAGATCTCATATCTCTCAGAACGGGCCTGAGTCTAAAACATAGTTTTCAGTTCCTCAAGGATGTCAAAGGGCCCGGGGAAATCTTCAAAACTATTTTGAAGGTCCGATTCCATAGCAAATAACATGGTGCTCTTAATCACACCATAATCATCTTTGCGCGACTGATAAACAACTTTCTCACCAGCCGACGCATCTACAACAGGGGCGTCACCTAGCGCTTTCTCAAGGACATAGTCCTTTTGTCCGCCAGAGAGAATGATTCTCAGATTGCGGAACTAGTTGGTGAAGTTAGACCCATTGTTCTTAAGCTTTTCTTTCTCAGCAAAAACGTTGAAGTTGAAGTTGGACTTAGCCATTTTGATCTTCAAAATTTGCAAGTACAATTTAGACTATGTTCATGATAACTAGTTCAACTTAATCATATTACTAGATGAACTCCCACTAAATTCAACATCCCTCAAGTTGTTTAGTGAACACGATCCAAATTCACCACACCTAATCCGATATTCACGAGAAGAGATGTGGTTTCAATGGTGGACAACAAAATGTCGATCATATCATTCATATGACTCATGCTTAACCTTTCGGTTCGTGTGTTCCGAGGCCATGTCTGTACATGCTAGGCTCGTCAAGTCAAACCCAAGTATTTCCGCGTGTGCAAAACTGGCTTGCACCCGTTGTATGTGAACGTAGAGTTTATAGCACTCGATCATCAAGTGATGCTTGAACACGACGAACTTTCGCAACGGTGCATACATGGGGAGAACACAGTTTTATCTTGATCTTTTAAGTGAGGAATCATCTTATAATGCTACCGTCGCGATCTAAGCGTAATAAGATACATAAAAGGATAAACATAACATGCATATAATTTTATGTGACATGGTATAGGCAATATCCACGCAATGATCTCCATCTTGTGCGTGCCAGCATGATCTCCATCACTCCACCATGATTGCCTCCACCACGAATAGCAACTACAACTATTGCTAACTACTTAGCGATAAAGTAAAGCTATTACATGGCGTATAAGAAGTTGACACACAGGTCATACACAATTATAAAGACAACCATATGGCTCCTGCCGGTTGTGTACTCATCGACATGCAAGTCGTGAAACATTACAAAACATGATCATTGCATACAACATACAGATCACATCTTGGGCCATACCATATCACAGAAACACTCCCTGCAAAAACAAGTTAGATGCCTCTACTTTGTTGTTGCATGTTTTACGTGGCTTATGGGAGTAACAAGCTAAGAACGATTCTTACCTACGGAAAGCCACAACAGTGATATTATGGTTTCCAAACACCGGTGTAAATCCCATGACAACTATAGTGAGAGAAACTGGCATCCACCAGCCGCATGTGTGGAACAAGCCACACGTCAAGTGCGGATCCGGTCTCACGAACGAGGTCGCGTAAAGTTGGCCTGGACTGCTTTGATCTCACTATCCCGCGTCATAAGAAGTACACAAACAAGAGGCTCGCAACAGAAAACATCAACGCCCGCAACAAGCATGTTGCGTTCTACTCGTGAAACACGTCTACGCATAGATCTAGCTCTGATACCACTGAAGGGTTTCGCAGCTTAGTAAATCAAAAAAATTCTACGGATGCGAATGGGAAAGCCAAGATCTAATCTAGGAGATGCAAACAACGAGGGGGATAGATGAGATCTTCATACCCTTGAAGATTCGCACAGCGGAACGTTCGACGGAACGTGGTTGATGTAGTCGTACTCGCTTCTCCTCCTCGCGATCCAATCTGATCCAACACCGCGTGTGGCGATGCCTCCGAGAGATGCACACGTACGACACCTCGAAGTCTCCTCCTTTCTTGGTCCAGAAAGTGGGGTGGAGAGATAGGTTGGATCTACAACACGACGGTGTGGTGCAAACGGTGGAGAGTTTCTGCGGCAGGGCTTCGCCTACGCGCAGTCGAGAGGGAGAGAGAGGAGGGCAGCAGGGCGGCTAGGGCTTGAGGAGGTGTGTGGGGAGGGTGCGCCCCAGCCCTCTTTATATAGAGGGGTGGGCGGCTGCCCCTTGCCCCTCCTCCAAGCCTAGGGCCGGCGGCCAAGGAGGAAGGAGTGGGGGGCAAGTTCCCCCCTTCTAGAAGCTCTCCCTAGGGTTTCCCCTAGGGCTTGGCCGGCTGGGCCTATGGGGCCTTGTGACCCTGGCCCAATGCGGCCAGGGAACCTCATAGGCCCACGCCCCCTCCCGACAAGTGGGGCCATGTTGGTCCCCCTCCGGAAGGTTCTAGAAGCTTCCGGTACAATACCGAACAATCCGAAACACTTCTGAACTCCAAAAACTGCTTTGCCTTATATGAATCTTATTCTTCGGACCATTCCGGAACCTCTCATGATGTCCCGGATTTCATCCGAGACTCCGAACAAAAACTCATAAACTAATTATCCATTTTATCTTAGGGTCGAGACACGTTAAGTGTGTGACCCTGCGGGTTCGAGAATATGCAGACATGATCTTCTATCAATAATCAACAGCGGGGTCTGGAAACCCATATTGACTCCCACATACTCATCGATGATCATATCGGATGAACCACGATGCCAGTATTCAATTAATCCCATATACATATTCCCTTCGTCACGCGATATTTTACTTTCCCGAGATTCGATCGTCGGCATCGGCATACCTAGTTCAATCTCGTTCACAGCAAGTACTTTACTCGTTCCGTAATCCGATATCACTTTGTGATTAACTCCTTAACCACGTGCTTGTAAGCGGTGTTGATATCGATTACCGAGTGGGCACGAAGTATATCTCTCCGACTTGGGAGGGACAAATCCCATCTTGATACATACAACCCAACAAGTACTTTCTGATCACCTGAGAGACACCTTTATGATCACCCTCGCATAGGATGACGTTTGATGAACTCAAAGCTTTCTTCCGATACCAGGGAGTTGCATTATCTCATGGTCTAAGGAATACAATATTTGATATAAGAAAAGCTTCGCAAATATGAACACGATGACACGATCAAATTTCTCTGCTTGATTTGGGTCTGTCCATCATACCATTCTCCCAATGATGTGATCTCATTATTAAATGACAACCCATGTCTATGGTTAGGAAACCTTAACCATCATTAATCAATGAGCTAGTCCATAGAGGCGTACTACGGACACGATGTTGTTCATAAACCACACAAGTATTAAAGTTTCCGCTTAATACAATTCTAGCATGGAATATAAACTTTATCATGAACAAGAATTATAATAATAACATCTTTATTATTGCCTCTAGGGCATAATTCCAATAGTCTCCCACTTGCACTAGAGTCAATAATCTAGTTTACATCTGTTAACAATCTAACACCCATGGCACTAAGGTGCTGATCATGTTTTGCTCGTGGAAGAGGTTTAGTCAACGGGTCTGCGACATTCAGATCCGTATGTACTTTGCTAATCTTCAGATCTCCATCTGATATATAATCTCCAATTATATGAAACTTGCGGTTGATATGCTTGGTCTTTGGATGATATCTTGGTTCCTTAGCCAGTGTTATGGCGCCAGTGTTGTCACACAATATCTCCAGTGGGTCCAAGGCACTTGGAACCACACCAAGCTCAGTGATGAAGTTCCTGATCCAAACTCCTTCACTTGATACTTCTACAGCAGCCATGTATTCCGCTTCTACTGTAGATCCCGCGATCACGCTTTGATTGTAGCTTGTCCAGCTCATAGCTCCTCCATTCAAAATATAAACGTATCATGTCTGAGATTTAGAATCATCCTTGTCGGTGTCGAAACTAGCATCGACGTAACCTTTTACGACGAGCTGTTCATCACCTCCATAGACTAGGAACATTTCTTTAGTCCTATTTAAGTACTTTAGGATGTTCTTCATGGCTGTCCAGTGTTCCACTCCTGGATCACTTTGGTATCTGCTCGTCAAACTAAGAGCATTGGACACATCCGGTCTAGTACACAACATATCATACATGATAGAACCTATGGCCGAGGCATAAGGCACTTTGCTCATAGCTTCTCTATCGTTTACCGTAGCTGGACACTGAGCCTTTCTCAATATCTTACCTGACAACATAGGCACTGAACCTTTCTTTGCCTTATCCATTCTGAACCTTTTCAGAACTTTGTCTAGGTATGTACTTGGGCTTAAAGCTATACGGCGTCTTTGTCTATCTCTATAGATTTTGATGCCCAATATATAAGCATCTTCCCCTAGGTCTTTCATTGAAAAACATTTGTTCAAATAACTCTTCACATCGTTAAGCATGTCAATGTCATTTCCGATAATCAATATGTCATCCACATATAGTACAAAAAATGTCACTGAGCTCCCACTCACTTTCTTGTAGATACAAGCTTCGTAGAAATTTGGAACAAATCCAAAGCTCTTGATCACTTGATCAAAACGAAGGTTCCAACTCCGAGATGCTTGCTTCAGTCATAAATGGAACGCTGAAGTTTGCACACCTCATCAGCATCCTTAGGATCGACAAAACCTTTGGGTTGCATCATATACAACTCTTCATCAATGTTGCCATTGAGGAACGCAGTCTTGACATCCATCTTCCATATTTCATAATCATGAAACGCAGCAATTGCTAATAAAATCCGAATGGACTTAAACATCGCTACGGGAGAGAAAGTCTCATCGTAGTCAACACCTTGAACTTGTCGAAAACCTTTCGCGACAAGCCGTGCTTTATAGACAGTAACATTACCATCCGCGTCCGTTTTCTTCTTGAAAATCCATTTGCACTCAACGTCCTTTCTGTCGCTAGGAGGGTCCACCAAAGTCCATACTTGGTTTTCGCTCATGGATCCCAATTCGGATTTCATGGCCTCTAGCCATATCTTAGAGTCTGGGCTCATCATTGCTTCCTCATAGTTCGCAGGTTCACTGTCATCTACTAACAAGACAGTTAAGACAGGGTTGTCGTACCACTCAGGAGGGGCACGCGACCTTGTCGACCTGCGACGTTCAGTAGTAGCATCGTCCGAAGCTTTATGATCCTTGTAATTAGCTTCCTCTATTGTTGGTGCAGACGACACTGGAACAATTTCAGGTGCTGCGCTACTCTCCAACTCAAGAGAAGGTTCAACAACCTCGTCTAGCTCTACTTTCCTCCCACTCACTTCTTTCGAGAGAAACTCCTTCTCAAGAAAGGATCCGTTCTTTGCGACAAACACTTTGCCTTCGGGTCTGTGATAGAAGGTATACCCAATAGTTTCCTTAGGGTATCCTATGAAGACGCATTTCTCCGCTTTGGGTTCGAGCTTTTCCGGCATCAAGTTCTTGACGTAAGCTTCGCATCCCCAAACTTTAAGAAACGACAACTTAGGTTTAGCACCAAACCACAGTTCATACGGTGTCGTCTCAACGGATTTAGATGGTTCCCTATTTAAAGTGAATGCAGCGGTTTCTAATGCATAACCCCAAAATGATAACGGCAAATCTGTAAGAGACATCATTGATCGCACCATATCTAATAGAGTTCGATTCCGGGGTTCAGACACACCATTGCGCTGTGGTGTTCCGGGTGGCGTGAGTTGCAAAACTATTTCGCTTTCTTTGAGATGCGTGAGAAAATCATAACTCAAATATTCACCTCCACGATCGGATCGTAGAAATTTAATTTTTCTGTTACGATGGTTTTCCACTTCATTCTAAATTTTTTTGAACTTTTCAAACGTTTCAGATTTATCTTTCATTAAATAGATATACCCATATCTACTTAAATCATCAGTAAAAGTGAGAAAATAGTGTTATCCACCACGCGTCGAAACACTCATTGGTCCGCATACATCGGTATGTATGATTTACAACAAGTCCGTTGCTCGCTCTATCATTCCGGAGAACGGGGTTTTGATCATCTTGCCCATGAGGCATGGCTCGCACGTGTCAAATGATTCAAAATCAAGAGACTCCAAAAGTCCATCAGAATGGAGTTTCTTCATGCGTT
Organism: Avena atlantica; assembly: GCA_910589765.1. Taxonomy (NCBI): domain Eukaryota; kingdom Viridiplantae; phylum Streptophyta; class Magnoliopsida; order Poales; family Poaceae; genus Avena; species Avena atlantica. The sequence goes on from OU342737.1 coordinate 175,948,141, forward strand.
TTACACCAATATGACCTAGACGGCAGTGCCACAAATACGGAGTATTATCACTATCTACCTTGCATCTCTTAGCCTCAATGTTATGGATGTGTGTTTCATCTCTTTCGAGATTCAGAAGAAATAAACCATTCATAGCAGGTGCATGACCATAAAAGATGTTACTCATATAAATAGAACAACCATTATTCTCCGATTTAAATGAATAACCGTCTTGCAATAAACACGATCCAGATATAATGTTCATGCTCAACGCAAGCACATAATAACATTTATTGAGGTTTAAAACTAATCCCGAAGGTAAAACTAAGGAGAGCGTGCCGATGGCCATCACATCAACTCTTGATCCGTTGCCAACACGCATCGTCACCTCATCCCTTGCTAGCCGCCGTCTATTCCGTAGCTCCTGTTTCGAGTTACAAATATTAGCAACTGAACCAATATCAAATACCCAGACACTACAACGAGGTCTAGTAAGGAAAACATCAATAACATGTATATCAAATATACCTTTGATGGTGCCAGCCTTCTTGTCCGCTAAGTACTTCGGACAGTTGCGCTTCCAGTGACCCTTGTCCTTGCAATAGAAGCACTCAGTGTCCGTCTTAGGTCCAGACTTGAGCTTCTTCTCTGCAGGGAAACACGCTTGCCGCTGCCCTTCTTGAAGGGCTTCTTTGCACCCTTACCTTTCTTAAAGCTGGGGGGCTTGTTGACCATCAACACATGATTATCTTTCTTGATGTCCACCTCCGCAGCTTTCAGTTTAGCGAAGAGCTCGGTGATCGTATCAGTGGAACCAATCTGATTATGAGTAACTACAAAACCTTTGTAGCTAGGAGGGAGTGATTGCAGAACCCTGTCAATCTTGAGCTCCTCTAGAATCTTGCAGTCCAGTTGCTCAAGGCGTTGAGTGTAGCACGACATCTTAATGGCGTGCTCACTAACGGAACTCCCTTCCTCCATCTTGCAGTTAAAGAATTTCTCAAAGATCTCGTATCTCTCAGAACGGGCCCGAGTCTAAAAGATAGTTTTCAGTTCCTCAAGGATCTCAAAGGGCCCGGGGAAATCTTCAAAACGATTTTGAAGGTCCGATTCCATAGCAAACAACATGGTGCTCTTAATCACACCATAATCATCTTTGCGCGACTGATAAACAACTTTCTCATCAGCCGGCGCATCTACAGCAGGGGCGTCACCTAGCGCTTTCTCAAGGACATAGTCCTTTTGTCCGCCAGAGAGAATGATTCTCAGATTGCGGAACCAGTTGGTGAAGTTAGACCCATTGTTCTTAAGCTTTTCTTTCTCAGCAAAAACGTTGAAGTTGAAGTTGGACTTAGCCATTTTGATCTACAAAATTTGCAAGTACAATTTAGACTATGTTCATGATAACTAGTTCAACTTAATCATATTACTAGATGAACTCCCACTAAATTCAACATCTGTTGGGGATATGCTATATGGGTATCCTCATAGAATGTCTCTTATCCGACTAACCCGGGTGGCCCATAGTCGGTAGCATGGCCTATGGTCTGCTGGGCGGCCCATTTAGGTGGATCCAGAAGGGAAGCCCATGCCGAATAAAGGAAGGCTACGATGGAGTCACCAGCGTACCCGGAGCCTTGGAGTGCAAGTTACACAAGACTAGTAATAGACGGTGTAGAACTCTGTAACCTGTCCGGCTAGGACTTTTCCCTGTAACCCTAGGACCTCGCGACTATATAAGTCGGGCCTATGGGAGCCTTTAGGGTATCGTTTTACGCACACCTCGCACAGTGAACCTAATCTCTGTAACTCGGCGTATTGCCATTATAGTGATTTATAACAGGAGTAGGATTCCGCCACCGTTGTGGGATCTGAACCTGGGTAAGCCGTGTTACCTCGTACCCTTCAACCATCCGCCTTACCCCACGTCTCTAAACACGCACTGTGAGGTCCCCTCCATGGCGTACTCGATGACAAAACCACGACAGTTGGCACCCACCGTGGGGCAAGAGGCGCTTCAGGCTCTTCAGCGGGCGAGGACCAAGATCTTCGCGGGAATCGGTGAAACCATAGCCATCGGTCGCGTTCTCTTCTCCGGCAACGTTCCGATCGTCCCCCCCGACGAGTTCTGGATCCCGGCGAAGATGAACCCTACGCGGTGTTCGATCATTCCTATCAGAGACATCCACCTCTTCATCCGCGAAACCGACTCGGGCACTACTTCCCTGGGAGTCGGAGGAGCGTCAAGACCCGCACGGACCGCCTACGGGCAGGATACGTTCGCGGAAGGATCGATGTCGGATCTCTCTGCGGAGTTTGCCAGAAAAGATCGGAAAAATTCAAGACCCACCCAAACCGCCCCTATGCAGGATATAAAGGTGGAATATCACTGCAAATCCGCCGGCTTCGCCCGCGCGTCTGGACAGCAGAGATCCAAGTTCGTCGGCGTGGTTACCATCTTTGATCTGGCGTGTTGCGTTCAGAGAGAGAGGGCGAAAACCCCCGTGATTACCTCGCCAGGTGGCTTCGTATACGGGCCGACCTGGCCAATTACCCCAATGATGATGGCATCTATCACTTTGTGGAAGGACTGGACCATGGCACGCTTCTCCGACACTCTCTAAGACGGCAACAGGCGTCAGGACGCCTCACCTTCGAAGGCATGGTGAACACCTTCAACAACTACGCGGAGGCTGAAGCGGCAGATCAGACAGCGCTTGCGCTCATTGACGGAGCACCTCCGATTCATCCGCCACCATCGCCTCCGGCCGCCATCGTCGCAGCAGCGCCACCACCTCCAGTCATCGTCGAGGCCGTTTCACCTCCACCGCCTGTCATCGAGCAAGTCCTGTCACCCTCCGACTCTGTCATTGACGCGCTTTATGCTGATTTCAGTGCAGATTCAGAGGAAGTAGACTTCAGTCCAGAAGAGCTAGACTCCGCTATGCAGGAGATGGAGGAGGAGTACTCACGCAACGAACAAGCTAATAACACCTTCATGTCTCGAGGGGTGTTCGTCACCATTGGGACAGCGCCGGATGAAGACCAGCCTGGGCAAGCTCCGCCTACGACGCTAGATAAGGGGAAAGGGCCACTTATTTCTACTGACGATGATCGCGCAAGAGTCATGCCTCCTCCGCCTAATCCAGTGCAGCAGCCGCAGGAACTCGGCACCGGTCCGAGCAACAACAACACCGCAAACTTGCCGCCTCCAGCATCCACGTCGGCAGCAGCCCATGTTACTCCAGCTGATAGAGTGATGTACGGCAACCTCCTCGTTCAGCCACTAACTGTTGATCATATCCGGAACATGACTCAGCTCGATGAGAAGCGCCAGCAGCTGCTGGAGGAAGCGCAAGCCATCGCGGAGCAAGGCACTAAAGTAGATCGAGATCTGGTCAACGCGCAAAAGTCCATAGAAAAATCTAGAGCAATGGAGGCCGAGTACAAGACTCTGCTCCAGCAGCAGAAGGATAAGAAGGCTCCGGCTCGCGTCATCAACGATCCTGGTGTACGGCGCAACCTAGGATGGGCTCCCTCGAAGCCGGCACAAGCCAAGCCATACATTGACAGTGAAGGCAAGCAGGTGATGCCCACCCCACTCCTTAACCTCGCCGTCGCCAAGACCCTTCTGGAGCAGGATAGATCGCCTGAGGCAGTGGAACAGGTCTATGACCTAGTGGCCAAGGCGGTAAAGCAGTAGGAAAAGGCCACCTCTCAGAGGCTTGAGTCTGACCCAGCGCTCTGCCGATCTAGCCAGTACAAACCGCCAAGGGACAGATCTCCTCAGGATGTCGGATCGCGCAGACGGAGGGATGCGCGCAACAGGAAGGATGCTATCCCCATATCCTGCGACCACGGAGAAAGAACCCAACCTCGCCGCCCATCACCACCGCCCCGTCCCCCCCCACCCCGACGTCAGGAAGACTACAAGGCTCACCATCGTACGGATATGCCACCACCAAAGTAGTGTGTCATTGTCATCCGCGACAACGCGGAGGCAGACCCGTCATGACGGAAATCACAGCGAAGGACATAAGATCAGGTCGCGCCATGACCCTCCCCGTCCTACAAGCAACCGTGACAGGCGTGAGGCGTCGCAGGAGGGTAACAGCAAGAAGGCTAACCCACCGCCACCTCCGCCTCCGTCGCCGCCAAGCAGTCACCATGACGGAGGAGGCCCGCGTTGTTCGCGCAGCCCATCCCCTGTTGACAAAAAGAAGAAGAACCCGGAGCCGTACGATGCACGTTCACGGATCGATAAGATTCACGAGGCCCGGGAAGGATCATACCTGGGACCACATTGCTTTGGACCTGCAATACGGTACGCAACTTACCCCAAAGGTTTCCGGATTGACAAGACCATCAAGCCCTATGACTCCACCGCCAAGCCTGCCACATGGTTGCAGGACTACGGCAACGCGGTGGAGATTGCCGGAGGCAACCCCAACGTCGCCATCAAGTACCTCTCGCTAATGTTGGCGGGAACGGCCCGTCAATGGATCGACGACTTGCTGGAGAAATCTATCTACAACTGGCTGGACATGCAAGAAGCATTCACCAAGAACTTTGAGGGTACATACAAGCGTCCCTGCACAGTGGGCGATCTACAGTGGTGCGTTCAAGAGAAAGACGAGACATCTCGTGCCTACCTCTCCCGCTGGCTGGATATGAAGAATTCCTGCGCAGGAGTGCACGCCCAGACCGCCATGGCCGCCTTCATCGATGGGTTGGAAAGGGGCACGTTGCTCCGACATAAGCTGAAGCGCTTGCAGGACAATCATCAGCTTGACTTGAATTAGATGATTCATTTAGCTAGTGAGTTCGCAGCTGCCGCCGACGACGCTCGTGGCTCTTTGCCGGCAACAACCGTTCCAACTCAAGCTCGGAGGAACAACAGTACAAAGCGGAAAACCGCTCCAGAAGAAAAGCAATCTACCGACATGGTCGCCATGACTTTTGCAGAACGAGGCGAAGGCGGACAACGTGGCCGAGGAAGGGGAGCATGCCGTGGGCAGCAGCGAGGAAGTGAAACCAACTCGCGCCGCTCCACGTTCCCCAAACCTACAAAGAGTACCGCGATATGACGTGCCTCGTACACCTCGACGCCAACGACAAGGCCACCCATACCAATCGACACTTCAAGTTCGTCAATGACCTCAAAGAAGACCCGTAGTCCGGCTACAAGCAAAGTCGGAAGAACAAACCGCGAGGAAAGGGAAAGGGGAAGAAGAAGGAGGAGGAGTCCAAGGATTCAAGTGACATGGACGAGGACGTTGACCCCAAGCACGCCGCCAAGAGCGACGACAAGGGCAAGAACCCCTTCGCAAAGAAGGCCCCAGTCTACCACACTTTCCTTGGCACCCCCACCGTCCGACAACAGAAGACCTCTTTAAAGATCCTGATGGCTACTCTCCCCCCAGTTCCCCAATACCTGCGCTGGTCGGAGGTTCCAATCACTTGGGACAGGACGGACCACCCAGACCTTGTGCCCACGGAGAACCAATACGCCATGGTCATCAACCCATTGATTGACGGCGTGGAGTTCACCAAGTGCATGGTGGATAGTGGAAGCAGCATCAACATCATGTACCTGGATACACTACAGAAGATGAACTTGACGGAGGCAAATCTAAGGCGGACCAACACCGTGTTCCATGGCATAGTTCCTGGTCGGGAGGCTCGGTCCCTTGGGTGCATCACGCTTTAGGTAGCCTTTGGCGACGTTAATAATTACCGCCAAGAGCGCATGACCTTTGAGGTGGTCCCCTTCAAGAGCGTGTACCACGTCATATTCGGCTGCGACATATTCCACACGTTCATGGCCAAGCCATGCTTCGTCTACAACAAGCTCAAGATACCCGTACCAAAAGTGTCATCACCGTCTCCGGAAGTTTTACCAAGGCAAGGGACTGCGAGATCAATGAAGCAGCCGTTGCAGAAGCTGTCCTCTACAGCGAAGAATTCATGGAGATCCAGAGCAAGGTCAATGACTCAGAGATGCCCGTGTCGAAGAAGCAGATCTCCGACTCTGCTCCTGCGTTCAAGGCCGCCATCGAGACCAAGCCGGTGGAACTTGTGGTAGGCGATGCCTCCAAGACCGTCGCCATTGGGACGAGCCTGGATCCCAAATAGGAAAGCGCGCTCGTCGAGTTCCTCTGTGAGAATAGGGACATCTTTGCCTGGCAACCTGCCGACATGAAAGGTGTACCTAGGGAACTTGCCGAGCACAGCTTAAACATAGATCCAAAATGTAAACCAGTGAAACAACCTCTATGACGCTTCGGAGATGAGAAGAGACGCGCCATTGGCAAAGAGATAGCTAGGTTACTTAAGGCTGGTTTTATCCGAGAAGTCCTTCACACCCGATGGGTGGCCAATCCTGTACTTCTCCCCAAAAAGGGAACTACTGAATTAAGAATGTGCGTTGATTACACCGGCTTGAACAAAGAATGTCCCAAAGATCCGTTTGCTTTGCCTCACATTGACCAAGTCATTGACTCGACGGCTGGCTCGGAACTTTTGTGTTTTCTCGATGCATACTCAGGATACCACCAAATCAAAATGAGGAAGTCAGACCAATTGGCCACTTCATTCACTACCCCTTACGACACGTTTTGCTATGTCACGATGCCCTTTGGGCTGAAAAACGCAGGTGCTACCTACCAGCAGACAATGCAATGTTGTCTTCACAACCAAATTGGTCGGAACGTTCACGCCTATGTGGACGATATCGCGGTGATGTCTAAAAAGTCAAATGACTTAATCTCCGACTTAAAAGAAACCTTTGATAATCTCCGGAAATACAACATGATGCTCAACCCTAAGAAGTGCGTCTTCAGGGTTCCAGCTGGCAAATTGTTGGGCTTCATCGTCTCCCAGCGCGGAATCGAGGTCAACCCGGAGAAAATCAAGGCCATCTTAAACATAAACCGTCCGACATGCCTAAAGGACATCCAACGACTAACAGGTTGTGTTGCAGCAGTTAGCCGGTTCGTCAGCCGACTTGGAGAGAAGGCTCTGCCGCTGTACAAGTTGCTGAAGAAGGCGGACAAATTCACATGGACGGACGAAGCAGATGCAGCATTGAAGCAGCTCAAGGAGATTCTTTCCTCAGCGCCCATCCTTGCAGCACCCGAGCCTGGCGAGCCCTTGTTAATTTACATGGCGGCAACCAACCGGGTTATCAGCATCGTCGTCGTGGTAGAGCGGAAGGAACCAGGCTATGAGTACGGAGTTCAACGACCAGTTTACTACGTAAGCGAGGTCTTGACGGAGTACAATCAGTGTTACCCGCACTACCAAAAGATAGCTTATGGAGTATTCCTTGCTTCTCGAAAGCTGAGGCATTACTTTCAGGAGCACCGAATCACAGTAGTGAGCAAGACTCCACTGTCCGACATCATCAACAACAGCGATGCTACATGAAGGGTCGCGAAGTGGGGCATTGAACTTGCCGCTTTCGAGATCACCTACAAGAGACGCGACGCTATCAAATCACAAGCCTTGGCGGATTTCATTGCAGATTGGATGGAGATGCCAGATGCCACTCCGTTGCGAGAACCAGAGTACTGGGTGATGCACTTTGACGGATCAAAGTTGCTCAACAGCTCGGGGGCTGGTGTATTGCTACAGTCACCAAAAGGAGACAAGCTACACTACGTTCTGCAGATCCACTTCGAGGCTACAAATAACATGGCGGAGTATGAAGCACTCATTCACGGACTGCATGTAGCCAAGGATATTAGCATCAAGCGCATAGTTTGCTGTGGAGATTCCGACTTGGTTGCCCAGCAGGTGGCTGGCACCTGGAATGCGCGGAATCCTATGATGGCGGCATATCGAGACGAAGTGGACAAGATAGCCAAGAGCTTCTTGGGCTACGAAGTCAAGTATGTGCCTAGGGAGCAAAACCAGGCGGCTGATCTACTGTCTAAACTTGGATCAGGGCGCAAGCAAATTCCGCCAGGAGTTTTCCTAGAGCATCTACGCACACCATCCGTGAAGGGCGCCGACATCGACAACCCGGATAGAGCTGACTCTTTCGTCAACATGGTGACAAAGATCCCTCCGGCTTGGACAAAACCGTTCATGGAATATCTCGAACACGGAACTTTGCCCGACGACGAGGTCGAAAGACGGCAAGTAGTATGACGAGCAAAGGGTTATACCATAATCAATGGGCAACTCTATAAAAGTAGCACTACTGGTGTATACCTAAAGTGCGTCTCCCAGCTAGAAGGTATGGAAATCCTGCGCGAGATCCATCTCGGAGATTGCGGGCATCACGCCGCTCACCGATCGTTGGTCGCGAAAGCCTACATAGCCTTAACTGACATGGTAGATGAGCCGTCCCATCGAAGATTCCGGCATGCATGGATTTAATCCGACAATGGGAGCGTACGATGGAAGATTCAGCATTTCTCCGACTTACTCATAGAAGGCGGAGAAACCTTGGCAGGGTTCTTTGGGAGGACTACAAGATATTGCTTGACGATTTGCCGACATCCATCTAGACGGAGCATTCCACGAGAAGAGGCAAGACGGCGCAAGATCTCGGAGTTCTCCGGGGGCTACTATTGGGGATATGCTATATGGGTATCCTCATAGCATGTCTCTTATCCGACTAACCCGGGTGGCCCATAGTCGGTAGCATGGCCTATGGTCTGCTGGGCGGCCCAGTTAGGTGGATCCAGAAGGGAAGCCCATGCCGGAAAAAGGAAGGCTACGGTGGAGTCACCAGCGTACCTAGAGCCTTGGAGTGCAAGATACACAAGACTAGTAATAGACGGTGTAGAACTCTGTAACCTGTCCGGCTAGGACTTTTCCCTGTAACCCTAGGACCTGGCGACTATATAAGTCGGGCCTATGGGAGCCTTTAGGGAATCGTTTTACAAACACCTCGCACAGCGAACCTAATCTCTGTAACTCGGCATATTGCCATTATAGTGATTTATAGCAGGAGTAGGATTCCGCCACCGTTGTGGGGTCTGAACCTGGGTAAGCTGTGTTACCTCGTACCCGTCAACCGTCCGCCTTACCCCACGTCTCTAAACACGCACTGTGAGGACCCCTCCATGGCGTACTCGTCGGCAATACCACGACAACATCCCTCAAGTTGTTTAGTGAACACGATCCAAATTCACCACACCTAATCCGATCTTCACGAGAAGAGATGTGGTTTCAATGGTGGACAACAAAGTGTCGATCATATCATTCATATGACTCATGCTTAACCTTTCGGTTCGTGTGTTCCGAGGCCATGTCTGTACATGCTAGGCTCGTCAAGTCAAACCCAAGTATTTTCGCGTGTGCACAACTGGCTTGCACCCGTTGTATGTGAACGTAGAGTTTATAGCACCCGATCATCACGTGATGTTTGAACACGATGAACTTTCGCAATGGTGCATACATGGGGAGAACATAGTTTTATCTTGATCTTTTAAGTGAGGAATCATCTTATAATGCTACCGTCGTGATCTAAGCATAATAAGATACATAAAAGGATAAACATAACATGCATATAATTTTATGTGACATGGTATAGCCAATCTCCGTGCAATGATCTTCATCTTGTGCGTGCCAGCATTATCTCCATCACTCCACCATGATTGCCTCCACCACGAATAGCAACTACAACTATTGCTAACTACTTAGCGATAAAGTAAAGCTATTACATGGCGTATAAGAAGTTGACACATAGGTCATACACAATTATAAAGACAACCATATGGATCCTGCCGGTTGTGTACTCATCGACATGCAAGTCGTGAAACATTACAAAACATGATCATTGCATACAACATACACATCACATCTTGGGCCATACCATATCACACAAACACTCCCTGCAAAAACAAGTTAGACGCCTCTACTTTGTTATTGCACGTTTTACGTGGCTTATGGGAGTAACAAGCTATGAACGATTCTTACCTACAGAAAGCCACAACGGTGATATTATGGTTGCCAAACTCCGGTGTAAATCCCATGACAACTATAGTGAGAGAAACTGGCATCCATCAACCGCATGTGTGGAACAAGCCACACGTCAAGTGTGGAGCCGGTCTCGCGAACGAGGCCGCGTAAAGTTGGCCTGGACCGCTTCGATCTCACTATCCCGCGTCATAAGAAGTACACAAACAAGAGGCTTGCAACAGAAAACATCAACGCCCGCAACAAGCATGTTGCGTTCTACTCGTGAAACACATCTACGCATAGATCTAGCTCTGATACCACTAAAGGGTTTCACAGCATAGTAAATCAAAAAAATTCTACGGATGCGAACGGGAAAGCCAAGATCTAATCTAGGAGATGCAAACAACGGGGGGGGGGGGGGGGGGATAGATGAGATCTTCATACCCTTGAAGATTCGCACATCGGAACGTTCGACGGAACGTGGTTGATGTAGTCGTACTCGCTTCTCCTCCTCGCGATCCGATCCGATCCAACACTGCAAGTGGCGATGCCTCCGAGAGATTCACACATACGGAACCTCGACGTGTCCTCCTTTCTTGGTCCAGAAAGTGGGGTGGAGAGATAGGTTGGATCTACAACACGACGGCGTGGTGCAAACATTGGAGAGACTCTGCGGCAGGGCATCAGGGCTTGAGGAGGTGTGTGGGGAGGGTGCACCCCCAGCCCTCTTTATATAGAGGTGTGGGCGGCTGCCCCTTGCCCCTCCTCCAAGCCTAGGGCCGGCGGCCAAGGAGGAAGGAGTGGGAGGCAAGTTCCCCCCTTCTAGAAGCTCTCCCTAGGGTTTCCCCTAGGGCTTGGCCGGCTGGGCCTATGGGCCTTGTGCCCCTGGCCCAATGCAGCCAGGGCACTCCCTCGTAGGCCCACGCCCCCTTCCGACAAGTGGGGCCACGTTGGTCCCACTCCGGAAGATTCTAGAAGCTTCCGATACAATACCGAACAATCCGAAACACTTCCAAACTCCAAAAACTGCTTTGCCTTATATGAATCTTATTCTTCGGACCATTCCAGAACGTCTCGTGATGTCTCGGATCCCATCCGAGACTCCGAACAAAAACTCATAAACCAATTATCCATTCTATCCTAGCATCGAGACACGTTAAGTGTGTGACCCCGCGGGTTCGAGAATATGCAGACATGATCTTCTATCACTAATCAACAGCGGGGTCTGGAAACCCATATTGACTCCCACATACTCATCGATGATCATATCGGATGAACCACGATGCCAGGATTCAATTAATCCCATATACATATTCCCTTCGTCACGCGATATTTAACTTGCCCGAGATTCGATCGTCGGCATCGGCATACCTAGTTCAATCTCGTTCACAGCAAGTACTTTACTCGTTCCGTAATCCGATATCACTTTGTGATTAACTCCTTAACCACATGCTTCTAAGCGGTGTTGATATCGATTACCGAGCGGGCCCGAAGTATATCTCTCCGACTTGGAAGGGACAAATCCCATCTCGATACATACAACCCAACAAGTACTTTCCGATCACCTGAGAGACACCTTTATGATCACCCTCTCATAGGCTGACGTTTGATGACCTCAAAGCTTTCTTCCGATACCAGGGAGTTGCATTATCTCATGGTCTAAGGAATACAATATTGACATAAGAAAAGCTTCGCAAAGATGAACACGATGACATGATCTAATTGCTCTGCTTGATTTGGGTCTGTCCATCATACCATTCTCCCAATGATGTGATCTCATTATTAATCGACAACCCATGTCTATGGTTAGGAAACCTTAACCATCATTAATCAATGAGCTAGTACATAGAGGCGTACTAGGGACACGATGTTGTTCATAAACCACACAAGTATTAAAGTTTCCGCTTAATACAATTCTAGCATGGAATATAAACTTTATCATGAACAAGAATTATAATAATAACATCTTTATTATTGCCTCTAGGGCATAATTCCAATAGTCTCCCACTTGCACTAGAGTCAATAATCTAGTTTACATTTGGCAACAATCTCACACCCATGGCACTAAGGTGTTGATCATGTTTTGCATGTGGAAGAGGTTTAGTCAATGGATCTGCGACATTCATATCTGTATGTACTTTGCTAATCTTCAGATCTCCATCTGCTATATAATATCGGATTATATGAAACTTGCGGTTGATATGCTTGCTCTTTGGATGATATCTTGGTTCCTTAGCCAGTGCTATGGCGCCAGTTTTGTCACACAATATCTCTCTAGTGGGTCCAAGGCACTTGGAACCACACCAAGCTCAGTGATGAAGTTCTTGATCCAAACTCCTTCACTTGACGCTTCTGCAGCAGCCATGTATTCCGCTTCTACTGTAGATCCCGCGATCACGCTTTGCTTGTAGCTTCTCCAGCTCACAGCTCCTCCATTCAAAATATAAACGTATCCTGTCTGAGATTTAGAATCATCCTTGTCGGTGTCGAAACTAGCATCGACGTAACCTTTTACGACGAGCTGTTCATCACCTCCATAGACTAAGAACATTTCTTTAGTCCTATTTAAGTACTTTAGGATGTTCTTCACGGTTGTCCAGTGTTCCACTCCTGGATCACTTTGGTATCTGCTCGTCAAACTAAGAGCATTGGACACATCCGGTCTAGTACACAGCATGGCATACATGATAGAACCTATGGCCGAGGCATAAGGCACTTTGCTCATAGCTTCTCTATTGTTTACCGTAGCTGGACACTGAGCCTTTCTCAATATCTTACCTGACAACATAGGCACTGAACCTTTCTTTGCCTTATCCATTCTGAACCTTTTCAGAACTTTGTCTAGGTATGTACTTTGGCTTAAAGTTATCAGGCGTCTTTGTCTATCTCTATAGATTTTGATGTCCAATATATAAGAAGCTTCCCCTATGTCTTTCATTGAAAAACATTTTTTCAAATAACTCTTCACATCATTAAGCATGTCAATGTCATTTCCGATAATCAATATGTCATCCACATATAGTACCAAAAATGTCACTGAGCTCCCACTCACTTTCTTGTAGATACAAGCTTCGTAGAAATTTGGAACAAATCCAAACTCTTGATCACTTGATCAAAACGAAGATTCCAACTCCGAGATGCTTGCTTCAGTCATAAATGGAATGCTGAAGTTTGCACACCTTATCAGCATCCTTAGGATCAACAAAACCTTCGGGTTGCATCATATAGAACTCTTCATCAATGTTTCCATTGAGGAACGCAGTCTTGACATCCACCTGCCATATTTCATAATCATGAAACGCAACAATTGCTAATAAAATCCGAATGGACTTAAACATCGCTACGGGAGAGAAAGTCTCATCGTAGTCAACACCTTGAACTTGTCGAAAACCTTTCGCGATAAGCCGTGCTTTATAGACAGTAACATTACCATCCGCGTCCGTTTTCTTCTTGAAAATCCATTTGCACTCAACGGCCTTTCGGTCGCTAGGAGGGTCCACCAAAGTCCATACTTGGTTTTCGCTCATGGATCCCAATTCGGATTTCATGGCCTCTAGCCATTTCTCAGAGTATGGGCTCATCATTGCTTCCTCATAGTTCGCAGGTTCACTGTCATCTACTAACAAGACAGTTAAGACAGGGTTGCCGTACCACTTAGGAGGGGCACGCGACCTTGTCGACCTGCGACGTTCAGTAGTAGCATCGTCCGAAGCTTCATGATCCTTGTAATTAGCTTCCTCTATTGTTGGTGCAGATGGCACTGGAACAATTTCAGTTGTTGTGCTACTCTCCAACTCAAGAGAAGGTTCAACAACCTCGTCTAGCTCTACTTTCCTCCCACTCACTTTTTTCGAGAGAAACTCCTTCTCAAGAAAGGATCCGTTCTTTGCGACAAACACTTTGCCTTCGGATCTGTGATACAAGGTATAACCAATAGTTTCCTTAGGGTATCCTATGAAGACGCATTTCTCCGCTTTGGGTTCGAGCTTGTCCGGCATCAACTTCTTGACGTAAGCTTCGCATCCCCAAACTTTAGGAAACGACAACTTAGGTTTAGCACCAAACCACAGTTCATACGGTGTCGTCTCAACGGATTTAGATGGTTCCCTATTTAAAGTGAATGCAGCGGTTTCTAATGCATAACCCCAAAATGATAACGGCAAATCTGTAAGAGACATCATTGATCGCACCATATCTAATAGAGTTCGATTCCGGCGTTCAGACACACCATTGCGTTGTGGTGTTCCGGGTGGCGTGAGTTGCGAAACTATTCCGATTACTTTGAGATGCGTGAGAAAATCATAACTCAAATATTCACCTGCACGATCGGATCGTAGAAATTTAATTTTTCTGTTACGATAGTTTTCCACTTCATTCTGAAATTTTTTGAACTTTTCAAACGTTTCAGATTTATGTTTCATTAAATAGATATACCCATATCTACTTAAGTCATCAGTAAAACTGAGAAAATAGCGTTATCCACCGCGCGTCGAAACACTCATTGGTCCGCATACATCGGTATGTATGATTTCCAACAAGTCCGTTGCTCGCTCTATCATTCCGGAGAACGGGGTTTTGATCATCTTGCCCATGAGGCACGGCTCGCACGTGTCAAAATTCAAAATCAAGAGACTCCAAAAGTCCATCAGAATGGAGTTTCTTCATGCGTTTTACACCAATATGACCTAGACGGCAGTGCCACAAATACGTAATATTATCACTATCTACCTTGCATCTCTTAGCCTCAATGTTATGGATGTGTGTTTCATCTCTTTCGAGATTCAGAAGAAATAAACCATTCATAGCAGGTGCATGACCATAAAAGATGTTACTCATATAAATAGAACAACCATTATTCTCCGATTTAAATGAATAACCGTCTTGCAATAAACATGATCCAGATATAATGTTCATGCTCAACGTAGGCACATAATAAAATTTATTGAGGTTTAAAACTAATCCCGAAGGTAAAACTAAGGAGAGCGTGCCGATGGCCATCACATCAACTCTTGATCCGTTGCCAACACGCATCGTCACCTCATCCCTTGCTAGCCGCCGTCTATTTCGTAGCTCCTGTTTCGAGTTACAAATATTAGGAACTGAACCAGTATCAAATACCCAGACACTACAACGAGGTCTAGTAAGGAAAACATCAATAACATGTATATCAAATATACCTTTGATGGTGCCAGCCTTCTTGTCTGCTAAGTACTTCGGACAGTTGCGCTTCCAGTGACCCTTGTCCTTGCAATAGAAGCACTCAGTGTCCGTCTTAGGTCCAGACTTGAGATTCTTCTCTACAGGGGAACGCACTTGCCGCTGCCCTTCTTGAAGGGCTTATTTGCACCCTTACCTTTCTTAAACCTGGGGGGCTTGTTGACCATCAACCCATGATTATCTTTCTTGATTTCCACCTCCGCAGCTTTCCGTTTAGCGAAGAGCTCGGTGATAGTATCAGTGGAACCAATCTGATTATGAGTAACTACAAAACCTTTGTAGCTAGGAGGGAGTGATTGCAGAACCCTGTCAATCTTGAGCTCCTCTAGAATCTTGCAGTCCAGTTGCTCAAGGCGTTGAGTGTAGCACGGCATCTTAATGGCGTGCTCACTAACGGAACTCCCTTCCTCCATCTTGCAGTTAAAGAATTTCTCAAAGATCTCATACCTCTCAGAACGGGCCTGAGTCTGAAACATAGTTTTCAGTTCCTCAAGGATCTCCAAGGGCCCGGGGAAATCTTCAAAACAATTTTGAAGGTCTGATTCCATAGCAAACAATATGGTGCTCTTAATCACACCATAATCATCTTTGCGCGACTGATAAACAGCTTTCTCATCAGCCGGCGCATCTACAGCAGGGGCGTCACCTAGCGCTTTCTCAAGGACATAGTCCTTTTGTCCGCCAGAGAGAATGATTCTCAGATTGCGGAACCAGTTGGTGAAGTTAGACCCATTGTTCTTAAGATTTTCTTTCTCAGCAAAAACGTTGAAGTTGAAGTTGGACTTAGCCATTTTGATCTACAAAATTTGCAAGTACAATTTAGACTATGTTCATGATAACTAGTTCAACTTAATCATATTACTAGATGAACTCCCACTAAATTCAACATCCCTCAAGTTGTTTAGTGAACACGATCCAAATTCACCACACCTAATCCGATCTTCACGAGAAGAGATGTGGTTTCAATGGTGGACAACAAAGTGTCGATCATATCATTCATATGACTCATGCTTAACCTTTCGGTTCGTGTGTTCTGAGGCCATGTCTGTACATGCTAGGCTCGTCAAGTCAAACCCAAGTATTTCCGCGTGTGCAAAACTGGCTTGCACCCGTTGTATGTGAATGTAGAGTTTATAGCACCCGATCATCACGTGATGCTTGAACACGACGAACTTTCACAACGGTGCATACATGGGGAGAACACATTTTTATCTTGATCTTTTAAGTGAGGAATCATCTTATAATGCTACCGTCGCAATCTAAGCATAATAAGATACATAAAAGGATAAACATAACATGCATATAATTTTATGTGACATGGTATAGCCAATATCCGCGCAATGATCTCCATCTTGTGCGTGCCAGCATGATCTCCATCACTCCACCATGATTGCCTCCACCACGAATAGCAACTACAACTATTGCTAACTACTTAGCGATAAAGTAAAGCTAATACATGGCGTATAATAAGTTGACACACAAGTCATACACAATTATAAAGACAACCATATGGCTCCTGCCGGTTGTGTACTCATCGACATGCAAGTTGTGAAACATTACAAAACATGATCATTGCATATAACATACACATCACATCTTGGGCCATACCATATCACAGAAACACTCCCTGCAAAAACAAGTTAGATGCCTCTACTTTGTTGTTGCATGTTTTACATGGCTTATGGGAGTAACAAGCTAAGAATGATTCTTACCTACGGAAAGCCACAACGGTGATATTATGGTTGCCAAACTCCGGTGTAAATCCCATGACAACTATAGTGAGAGAAACTGGCATCCACCAGCCACATGTGTGGAACAAGCCACACGTCAAGTGCGGAGCCGGTCTCGCGAACGAGGTCGCGTAAAGTTGGCCTGGACCGCTTCGATCTCACTACCCCGCGTCATAAGAAGTACACAAACAAGAGGCTTGCAACAGAAAACATCAACGCCCGCAACAAGCATGTTGCGTTCTACTCGTGAAACACATCTACGCATAGATCTAGCTCTGATACCACTAAAGGGTTTCACAGCATAGTAAATCAAAAAAATTCTATGGATGCGAACGGGAAAGCCAAGATCTAATCTAGGAGATGCAAACAACGAGGGGGGATAGATGAGATCTTCATACCCTTGAAGATTCGCACAGCGGAACGTTCGACGGAACGTGGTTGATGTAGTCGTACTCTCTTCTCCTCCTCGCGATCCGATCCGATCCAACACCGCAAGTGGCGATGCCTCCGAGAGATGCACACGTACGGCACCTCGACGTCTCCTCCTTTCGTGGTCCATCAAGTGGGGTAGAGAGATAGGTTGGATCTACAACACGACGGCGTGGTGCAAACGGTGGAGAGTTTCTGCGGCAGGGCTTCGCCTACACGTAGTCGGGAGGGAGAGAGAGAGGAGGGCAGCAGGGCGGCTAGGGCTTGACGAGGTGTGTGGGGATGGTGCGCCCCCAACCCTCTTTATATAGAGGGGTGGGTGGCAGCCCCTTGCCCCTCCTCCAAGCCTAGGGCCGGCGACCAAGGAGGGAGGAGTGGGGGGCAAGTCCCCCCCCCCTTCTAGAAGCTCTCCCTAGGGTTTCCCCTAGGGCTTGGCCGGCTGGGCCTATGGGGCCTTGTGCCCCTGGCCCAATGCGGCCAGGGCACTCCCTTGTAGGCCCACGCCCCCTCCCGACAAGTGGGGCCACGTTGGTCCCACTCCAGAAGGTTCTAGAAGCTTCCGGTACAATACCGAACAATCCGAAACACTTCCAAACTCCAAAAACTGCTTTGCCTTATATGAACCTTATTCTCCGGACCATTCCGGAACCTCTCGTGATGTCCCGGATCCCATCCGAGACTCCGAACAAAAACTCATAAACCAATTATCCATTCTATCCTAGCGTCGAGACACGTTAAGTGTGTGACCCTGCGGGTTCGAGAATATGCAGACATGATCTTCTATCAATAATCAACAGCGGGGTCTGGAAACCCATATTGACTCCCACATACTCATCGATGATCATATCGGATGAACCACGATGTCAGGATTCAATTAATCCCATATACATATTCCCTTCGTCACGCGATATTTTACTTGCCCGAGATTCGATCGTCGGCATCGGCATACCTAGTTCAATCTCGTTCACAGCAAGTACTTTACTCGTTCCGTAATCCGATATCACTTTGTGATTATAGGGGTCCCAATCTTTAATAAGATAGAGCCTCTTGTGTTTACAATGCTAGTCCCTGGATCAATAGCTAGCATCCACAGATAAGATGTAATATCAAGAAACAAAGGTCATAATTTAACTTTATAACCAGGAATAATATAATTTTATTACATCACACATAGCTCATTTGGCTATTTACATTACAATGCAGCGGAATAACTATAATCATGGGGTCCTTCATCTTCAAAGTGCCACAGGCAGATGTTGGTTGTAGACTTTGTAATCCTAATCAATCAATCTTCTGTAAACAATCAAACCTGCAACATACAAGTTACAACCACAAAGGGTCAATACATTTGATTTGTATTGGCAAGTGATACTATGGTATTATGGTGGAGTCTATCATCTATATGCATTTGGCTAAGTGGAGTTGAGGCTTGCATTGCTCAAAATAGATTTTTCCTTATCATTTTGAAAATACTAAGTTTTTGTTTTGACAAATTACTTTCCAAGGCATCTACCAATCAAAGACTGAAGATCCTTTGCAAGGCATCTACCAATCAAAGACTGAAATGCTTGGCAAAATCATTTTTCTCAATCAAAGATTTCAAGATCCTTGTACCAAGCCATCTCTCCATCAATGATTGAAGAATTCAAACAACCCTTGTTCAAACCACAAGTTTTAACTTTAGAAATTTGAATGATGAGATTCTTGATTGCTTCCATGTCTTGATGCTCAAATTGTCCTTTACCAGGGACATGGCTAAGTACTTAGGTTTTACACTCTGCAGAGGTGGTGCACTTTCCCCACAAGACTTGGTTTCCCAAGACAAGATCTTTCAGAAGCTTTCCCTTAGACCAAAATGGACGCGCTCCAACCTATCAAACACTACCACCCACTGTCCATATGGCTAAGTTCTTGCAACCTATATGATCATGGAAGAGTCCATATTGCCAAGTGGTTGCACTTGAAGCTTCTCAACATTTGACATCTCAAATCTCTTTGTTTCCTGGGTGGCATACCACAAGTGAGATACACAATCCAAGTCCATGGCCTTGTGAACCACTCAACATATCCCAATCCTTCCATTCCACCCAGGTGATTTATTAACTTAGTTGTTTTATTAAATAAAACATAAGTCCTCAGACTTAGAATATTTTTCCATAGTGTGAATATATTTTCCACCCATGTTTTCTATTAGCTAGGCTAAGCTTGGTAGTAATTAGGAAACTTAACTTAGGTAATCCTACTAAGGACTCATCTACTAGGTTTCCTATAGCAAGATCTATACTTAGCAAAATCCATGCGAGTTTACCTAGCAAAATCACTAATGCATAGAGAAAGTAATGGGACAAAAAGTATGAAGCATCACTTGCATTTTTGGTAGGGAATGGTGGTTCACTCCTTGATCTTGCTAGTCTCACACTTCACTGCAAGTCAATCAAGAAAACACCAATTCAATTTACATTCCAAACCAATAATCACTCAAACAAATTCACACACACAAGACAATGGAAACCAATTCATGCATGGGAGCATGCACAAGATAGTTTATTTTTCAAAGGGGGTCTCTATGGGGTTTCTAAACTTTGTAAGATCCAAATTGGTCATTTACCAAAGTGGCAAAGTCATTAGCAAGAGGGTTTTGTCCAAAAACCATTTTTAAATCCATTCATCATTTTATGTGGTGAAAAATGTTTTTATCAAGGAAAAATTATTAAATTGTTCACCAAATGAGTTGCTATTGCAAAACTTGGTGTTTTTGGGTCAGTAGGTTTGGTCAAACCATTTTATTAAAGTTTTCTTTCCATAATTATTTTTATAACAAAAACCATTCTTTTTATTTGGCTAGGAATGGCTAAGTTAAGTAATCCAACCTAAATTTTACCAAAATCATTCTTAACACCAAGGGTTGGTTCCTAGAGTCAGTAAGGTCACATCAAACCATTTTGCAAAAGTTTTAACCCTAAATTCAATTTTAAACAATTTTTCTATTCTAAACAAGCACACAAAAGTTTCTGCAAATTCAAACAAGATGACAGATACTATTTACTAAACTAAGGGCATGGTTGGCTAGGTTTTGTTCTCCTGAATCCAACGACATAAAATTTGTAATTTTTGGACGTGTGGATCCAAAGTTATAAGGGTTTGAAATTTCACAAAATATTCTGTTTTCAAATCTGTTTTTAAACAGAACAGTGACACGCGACATGTCGTCATTCGCTGGTAACGGTTCGACCGGATCACGCTGCGGTGCGTTGGATTTAATCCTATCGTGCGGCACAGATTTCTCAATACCCCTTCGGTTAAGTGAATCTATCGTGCTTGTTGGATTCAGATCGCACGGCTGCTGTGAAATTGACCAGGGGTGGGCGGTGCTAGCGGCGGCAGGTGGCGGCGCGGCTCTGGCGGCGAGGTTGCCGATGATGTAGGATGCGAGAGAGAGGGAGGTTGAGCTCACCGAGTTCGCAGCACACTGCTGATGCTCAACGAGGTCTTTGATGGACAAGGGGCGCACAGGTTCCTGGGGAATTGCTCGCCGAAGCTTCTACTGGCGTCAGGAGCTTCTGCTCGTCGACGGGGACGAGGTTGAAGACCACGCGCGAGTGTTTGGCGAGTACCTGGAGATGCAGAGGACACAGACTAATCAAATGGCATGACTCACTGATCAAGGCGCGTACGGAGTCGAGTGCCAGAGCTCACCGGAGTTGCGGGGTCGTCGAAGGCGTACAGGTGGAGATGTTGCTGACGTTCTGGAGCGCTCGGGGGCGAGCTGGCGCTACGGTGATGATCGCCAGGAGGTGGGAATCACAGGAGCATGGTCGGGGAGGCAAGGGGTGGCGAGAGGCTGCCGGAATCGGCGTCGGAGCGTCGTCGGAGACAGGGGAAGTCGAGGAGAAATTGTGGCTTCCTGGAGGCGTGCTTGGGCGAGAAAACAGAGGGGAAACGGAGAGGAGTGACTGGCGTTTAAAGGTGTATGATCACTGCGAGTAAAGCTGGTCGCGTTAAGGCGTAATCAAGCCGTGAAATCAAGTCTGCAACGGCGATGAGAGAGGAGGAACAGGTCATGGGGTGGGGAAGAAGGGGACGTGGCGGTGGGGTCCTCTGGTCAGTGAGAAAGGGAGAAGGAGAGGGGTCCACATGTCATCGTCTGCGCGGGTCAGATGGTTGGTTCGAATCGTTTTCTGCGGGGAGGAGAGAACTGGGCTAAGTGGGCTGTTGGGCTGGCTCAGTTGGGTCTGTCCTTTTCCATATTTTTTTCTGCCTGTTTGTTTTATTCTTTTCTATTTCTATTTTCTGATTTGATATTCAAACAAATGATTCAATCAACAATGCAAACCATTCAAACAATTCAAACTTGTAATGAGTTTTTGGTTTTGTTTAGTAGCATAAACCAACTTCCAAAATAAAATAATATTTTAAATCTTTTTAGGTTCCATTTATTAATTAAATAAAATGGACCATGGTTTATTAATAAAATAGGGTTTGGTTTATTTAATAAAATCTCCATTTTAAATCCAAATATTTTCAAAACCAAATTAGTAGGTTTTATTTGGAAATAAGGAATACTTGGAAACTTGTTTAAAATAAAATAACATTTTATTTTAGGGTCCAATAACAATTAAATGAATAGATTTTTATTCATTTAATTCAATAGG
Organism: Avena atlantica; assembly: GCA_910589765.1. NCBI lineage: Eukaryota > Viridiplantae > Streptophyta > Magnoliopsida > Poales > Poaceae > Avena > Avena atlantica. The sequence continues at coordinate 175,970,063 of OU342737.1, forward strand.
ATTTGTTTTATTAAAATCTTTATTTTGAAAACTAAAATAAAACCAAAACACTTCAGTAGGTTTTATTTGAGAATATAAAAATACTTAGAAACTTATTTAAAACAATTTAATAAGTTTGATGTTTTAATTAAAATGGTAAAACCTTTTATTTATATAAAATTTGGATATTTAACTCCTTATTATTTTATTTTAAATAAACCTTTACTATTTTTATTCAAAACAAAATGTTTAATTCAAAAGCTTGGCCAAGGATTAATTTGGCTTTATAAAATAATCCTTATTTGTAAAACTTCTATTTCATTTGAAAACAAATCTTTTCATTTAATTGTTTCAAAATAGTATTTCCAAATGTTTTTATTTTCCTTTTATTAAATGTTTATCTTTTTAAATCCCTTTAGTTTTTATTAAATTCAAATGGGTTTGAAGTTCCAATTGCATTCAAAAAGTTTCTTCTGGATCTGAAAATCAAACAAAGTTTTATTTTATTAATTTATTTTCACATTACAAGATTTGGAAAATCTTGGGATGTGACAGGCTACCACCCTTAAAATAAATCTCGTCCCGAGATTTGGGAAGGCTGGGGTTACAAGCAGGTTCAAGCAACTAGGGTACTACCACCCTTAAAAATTTTCAAACAAAAATTACATATTGTCCTTCTTGGGATCCTGGGTAAAACTTGTCTAAGTAAAACATTTGCATTGAGTTCCTTTGTTTCCATACTTGACTCGTGGGCCAAGGTTGAGTTCCTTCATAGACTTGTTTAACTTGTTTTCCATCCTTTCTGGACAATTGCTTGCATAGTGGCCTAGTTCCTTGCATTTGAAACATGTAACAAGGCTGAGATCTCTCATAGGCTGGTTTATCTTATGCTTCATCTTTTTTGGACAGTAGTTTGCATAATGTCCTAATTCTTTGTAGTGTTTGCACATCACTTGGCTAAAATCCTTCCTTATCTTGGGTTTCACTAGCTTTTGTTTGACTTCTTGTCTCTCCTTCTTTTCTGGGCATTCACTGGCATAGTGTCCCATCTCTTTGCAATTGTAACATTGCAACTGGCTTATGTCTTTCTTCTTCTTTTTGGGTCTCTCCAAAACTAGGAGTTCTTCTAGTTCATGTTCTTCATGGGTGGAAGATCTTTCTCTCTTCTTGGGGCATTGATCTTCATGCTCCTTGGATGCATGATCCTTGTATCTAAAAACATTGCTAGCTTGGGTTCCTTATAGAATAACATCTTTGTCATCCTTGTTGTCATTAGCTCTTTGGGAAAAGTTTTCTCCCATGTTGATCATTTGAGTAACCAATCCATGCAACATTTGGGATTGAAGTTTCAAAATCCGTTGTATGGCTGGGTCTAGTCCATTGTTGTTGGCTAAAAGCTGAGTTGTCTCTTGGCTCAACTGGGTTTGGGTTGCTATAAGTTCTCTCATGTTGTCCTCTTGGTTGTTGTTGATGACATCTACCTTGGAGTCTTTTGGGGTAGTCATCTGTTTGGGTTGAAGGGAGACTAGAATAGGCAAAAGATTTCTATGTAAGGGTTCTAATCACACACATCACAATTCACACAAGCAATGTGCATGCAATCACAAGCCAAACATTTCACTCAAACAACAAAGTTCAAGCACATACTTAGGCAACAAAATATTTTTTTTTGTTCAAACTACATAAGTTGGTGGTTTTGACTTAACTAAAATATGGTGGTCCATCTATATGGTTCACTTGTGATTTTTCTTTCCTTCATGATTCTTCTTGTATGAGATCATGGTTTCCTTGAGAAAAATCTCTTGGTTGCAATACTTCAAAGTTGTTGATGGCTCCTTCCTATTTTGCATTCTCTCAGTCTCTAAATCTTGAGTAATATTTCCTTGTCTCACTTGTAGTCCTTAGTAGTTTCCAAGTTGGAAGTCCTTGGTGAACATGCTGAAGATGTTGAAGTAATTAGAGTTGAAGATGTTGAAGTCATTAGAGTTGAAGAAGTTGAAGAAGTCCTTTGCACATGGTGTAGTCTTTGGCCATGGGGTTGGTTTTTCCATCAAGTTGATAATAGAAGAGATGTAGAGTTGAAACCAAAATAGTTGAGGAAAGAGTTTACAAGTGTTTTTTGTAAATAAGTTTTTGGAATAAGACAACTCCTATTTTTCTAAGGGTTTTTGTCCAATCCTAGGTTTACAAATCCTACAGGCAACACAATGCTCTGATACCATCTGTAGGGGTCCCAATCTTTAATAAGATAGAGCCTCCTGTGTTTACAATGCTAGTCCCTGGATCAATAGCTAGCATCCACAGATAAGATGTAATATCAAGAAACAAAGGTCATAATTTAACTTTATAACCAGGAATAATATAATTTTATTACATCACACATAGCTCATTTGGATATTTACATTACAATGCAGCGGAATAACTATAATCATGGGGTCCTTCATCTTCAAAGTGCCACAGGCAGATGTTGGTTGTAGACTTTGTAATCCTAATCAATAAATCAATCTTCTCTAAACAATCAAACCTGCAACATACAAGTTACAACCACAAAGGGTCAATACATTTGATTTGTATTGGCAAGTGATACTATGGTATTATGGTGGAGTCTATCATCTATATGCATTTGGCTAAGTGGAGTTGAGGCTTGCATTGCTCAAAATAGATTTTTCCTTATCATTTTGAAAATACTAAGTTTTTGTTTTGACAAATTACTTTCCAAGGCATCTACCAATCAAAGACTGAAGATCCTTTGCAAGGCATCTACCAATCAAAGACTGAAGATCCTTTGCAAGGCATCTACCAATCAAAGACTGAAGTGCTTGGCAAAATCATTTTTCTCAATCAAAGATTTCAAGATCCTTGTACCAAGCCATCTCTCCATCAATGATTGAAGAATTCAAATAACCCTTGTTCAAACCACAAGTTTTAACTTTAGAAATTTGAATGATGAGATTCTTGATTGCTTCCATGTCTTGATGCTCAAATTGTCCTTTACCAGGGACATGGCTAAGTACTTAGGTTTTACACTCTGCAGAGGTGGTGCACTTTCCCCACAAGACTTGGTTTCCCAAGACAAGATCTTTCAGAAGCTTTCCCTTAGACCAAAATGGACGCGCTCCAACCTATCAAACACTACCACCCACTGTCCATATGGCTAAGTTCTTGCAACCTATATGATCATGGCAGAGTCCATATTGCCAAGTGGTTGCACTTGAAGCTTCTCAACATTTGACATCTCAAATCTCTTTGTTTCCTGGGTGGCATACCACAAGTGAGATACACAATCCAAGTCCATGGCCTTGTGAACCACTCAACATATCCCAATCCTTCCATTCCACCCAGGTGATTTATTAACTTAGTTGTTTTATTAAATAAAACATAAGTCCTCAGACTTAGAATATTTTTCCATAGTGTGAATATATTTTCCACCCATATTTTCTATTAGCTAGGCTAAGCTTGGTAGTAATTAGGAAACTTAACTTAGGTAATCCTACTAAGGACTCATCTACTAGGTTTCCTATAGCAAGATCTATACTTAGCAAAATCCATGCGAGTTTACCTAGCAAAATCACTAATGCATAGAGAAAGTAATGGGACAAAAAGTATGAAGCATCACTTGCCTTTTTGGTAGGGAATGGTGGTTCACTCCTTGATCTTGCTAGTCTCACACTTCACTGCAAGTCAATCAAGCAAACACCAATTCAATTTACATTCCAAACCAATAATCACTCAAACAAATTCACACACACAAGACAATGGAAACCAATTCATGCATGGGAGCATGCACAAGATAGTTTATTTTGCAAAGGGGGTCTCTATGGGGTTTCTAAACTTTGTAAGATCCAAATTGGTCATTTACCAAAGTGGCAAAGTCATTAGCAAGAGGGTTTTGTCCAAAAAACCATTTTTAAATCCATTCATCATTTTATGTGGTAAAAAATGTTTTTATCAAGGAAAAATTATTAAATTGTTCACCAAATGAGTTGCTATTGCAAAACTTGGTGTTTTTGGGTCAGTAGGTTTGGTCAAACCATTTTCTTAAAGTTTTCTTTCCATAATTATTTTTATAACAAAAACCATTCTTTTTATTTTGCTAGGAATGCCTAAGTTAAGTAATCCAACCTAAATTTTACCAAAATCATTCTTAACACCAAGGGTTGGTTCCTAGAGTCAGTAAGGTCACATAAAACCATTTTGCAAAAGTTTTAACCCTAAATTCAATTTTAAACAATTTTTCTATTCTAAACAAGCACACAAAAGTTTCTGCAAATTCAAACAAGATGACATATACTATTTACTAAACTAAGGACATGGTTGGCTAGGTTTTGTTCTCCTGAATCCAACGACATAAAATTTGTAATTTTTGGACGTGTGGATCCAAAGTTATAAGGGTTTGAAATTCACAAAATATTCTGTTTTCAAATCTGTTTTTAAACAGAACAGTGACACACGACACGTCGTCATTCGCTGGTAACGGTTCGACCGGATCACGCTGCGGTGCGTTGGATTTAATCCTATCGTGCGGAACAGATTGCTCAATACCCCTTCGGTTAAGTGAATCTATCGTGCTTGTTGGATTCAGATCGCACGGCTGTTGTGAAATTGACCAGGGGTGGGCGGTGCTAGCGGCGGCAGGTGGCGGCGCGGCTCTGGCGGCGAGGTTGCCGATGATGTAGGATGCGAGAGAGAGGGAGGGTGAGCTCACCGAGTTCGCATCACACTGCTGATGCTCAGCGAGGTCTTTGTTGGACAAGGGGCGCACGGGTTCCTGGGGAATTGCTCGCCGGAGCTTCTACTGGCGTCAGGAGCTTCTGCTCGTCGACGGGGACGAGGTTGCAGACCACGCGAGGGTGTTTGGCGAGTACCTGGAGATGCAGAGGACACAGACTAATCAAATGGCATGACTCACTGATAAAGGCGCGCACGGAGTCGAGTGCCAGAGCTCACCGGAGTTGCGGGGTCGTCGGTGGTGCACAGGTGGAGATGTTGCTGACGTTCTGGAGCGCTCGGGGGCGAGCTGGCGCTACGGTGATGATCGCCAGGAGGTGGGAATCACAGGAGCATGGTCGGGGAGGCAAGGGGTGGCGAGAGGCTGCCGGAATCGGCGTCAGAGCGTCGTCGGAGACAGGGGCAGTCGAGGAGAAATTGTGGCTTCCTGGAGGCGTGCTTGGGGGAGAAAACAGAGGGGAAACGGAGAGGAGTGACTGGCGTTTAAAAGTGTATGATCACTGCGAGTAAAGCTGGTCGCATTAAGGCGTAATCAAGCCGCGAAATCAAGTCTGCAACGGCGATGAGAGAGGAGGAACAGGTCATGGGGTGGGGAAGAAGGGGACGTGGCGGTGGGGTCCTCTGGTCAGTGAGAAAGGGAGAAGGAGAGGGGTCCACATGTCATCGTCTGCGCCGGTCAGATGGTTGGTTCGAATCGTTTTCTGCGGGGAGGAGAGAACTGGGTTAAGTGGGCTGTTGGGCTGGCTCAGTTGGGTCTGTCCTTTTCCATATTTTTTTCTGCCTGTTTGTTTTATTCTTTTCTATTTCTATTTTCTGATTTGATATTCAAACAAATGATTCAATCAACAATGCAAACCATTCAAACAATTCAAACTTGTAATGAGTTTTTGGTTCTGTTTAGTAGCATAAACCAACTTCCAAAATAAAATAATATTTTAAATCTTTTTAGGTTCCATTTATTAATTAAATAAAATGGACCATGGTTTATTAATAAAATAGGGTTTGGTTTATTTAATAAAATCTCCATTTTAAATCCAAATATTTTCAAAACCAAATCAGTAGGTTTTATTTGGAAATAAGGAATACTTGGAAACTTGTTTAAAATAAAATAACATTTTATTTTAGGGTCCAATAACAATTAAATGAATAGATTTTTATTCATTTAATTCAATAGGATTTGTTTTATTAAAATCTTTATTTTGAAAACTAAAATAAAACCAAAACACTTCATTAGGTTTTATTTGAGAATATAAAAATACTTAGAAACTTATTTAAAACAATTTAATAAGTTTGATGTTTTAATTAAAATGGTAAAACCTTTTATTTAAATAAAATTTGGATATTTAACTCCTTATTATTTTATTTTAAATAAACCTTTACTATTTTTATTCAAAACAAAATGTTTAATTCAAAAGCTTGGCCAAGGATTAATTTGGCTTTATAAAATAATCCTTATTTGTAAAACTTCTATTTCATTTGAAAACAAATCTTTTCATTTAATTGTTTCAAAATAGTATTTCCAAATGTTTTTATTTTCCTTTTATTAAATGTTTATCTTTTTAAATCCCTTTAGTTTTTATTAAATTCAAATGGGTTTGAAGTTCCAATTGCATTCAAAAAGTTTCTTCTGGCTCTGAAAATCAAACAAAGTTTTATTTTATTAATTTATTTTCACATTACAAGATTTGGAAAATCTTGGGATGTGACAGTGTAACTCCTTAACTAGGTGCTTACAAGCTGTGTTGATATCGATTACCGAGTGGGCCTGAAGTATATCTCTCCGACTTGGGAGGGACAAATCCCATCTCGATACATACAACCCAACAAGTACTTTCCGATCACCTGAGAGACACCTTTATGATCACCCTCTCATAGGATGACGTTTGATGACCTCAAAGCTTTCTTCCGATACCAGGGAGTTGCATTATCTCATGGTCTAAGGAATACAATATTTAACATAAGAAAAGCTTCGCAAAGATGAACACGATGACACGATCTAATTGCTCTGCTTGAATTGGGTATGTCCATCATACCATTCTCCCAATGATGTGATCTCATTATTAATCGACAACCCATGTCTATGGTTAGGAAACCTTAACCATCATTAATCAATGAGCTAGTCCATAGAGGCGTACTAGGGACACGGTGTTGTTCATAAACCACACAAGTATTAAAGTTTCCGCTTAATACAATTCTAGCATGGAATATAAACTTTATCATGAACAAGAATTATAATAATAACATCTTTAGTATTGCCTCTAGGAAATAATTCCAACAGCCAAAACAGAGTTTCTGGATCCGAATCTTGGTTTTTGATGGCGGCGGCGGAGCGGAACTCTTTCTGGAAAAATGACGAACCCCCCTTGGTTTTTAGGTCAAGGGGTAACTTATAGGCGCAGAGGGAGCCCGAGGGGGTGACTGGGGTGGCCGCACCCCCCTAGGCGCAGACAGGGCCCACCCGCGCCTAGCAGGGGTGTGGGCCCCCCAGTCCTCCACTCCGTTTCGTCTTCTGGCTTTGTGGATCGTCTGGCGAAATATAATTTTTGGCATATTTTCCGGGATTTTTCCTGATAGTTGATTTCCTGCACAAAAACTAGACGCCAAGGTAATTCTGCTAAAAACAGCGTCAGTCCGTGTTAGTTGTATCCAAATCACACAAGTTTAGAGGAGAAACAATAGCAAAAGTGTTCGGGAAAGTAGATACATTTTGGACGTATCAACTCCCCCAAGCTTAGCTTATTGCTTGTCCTCAAGCAATTTAGTTGAAAACCGAGTGCGATAAAAGAACTTTCACAAACACATTTGCTTCATATGACGTATATATTCTCAGCACAGGAGTAGATACTTAAACCATTCATAACGAGAAGCATGCAACCAAGTCTACTCAATAGTCATTGCAAGCTATGAAGAGAAACCAAATCAATAATAATAAGTAGTATGGAACATAAATATAAGCAACATTGCAATGCTCATAGTAAGGTATGATAGAGTGGTATCTCTCTTTCCTTTGTTTGTAGAGAACAATATAGATGCCAAGGCAGCCCTGAAGTTCAAGTGAATACTAGAGGTAAAAATATCAGAGATACAAGCATCAAAGTCATGACATATTTAACCAAGTTTTGAGACAAACACAAGAATGACAACTATGCTCTCAAGAAGGTGCTCATAGAATAAGTGGTGACTCAACATGGAAATGAAAAAGGTTTTGAAAAGTTCGAAAGGCTTCCTAATGCTGAAAGGAAGGTACTCATTAGCTTTGAGCTCTCATTGCCCCTATCATAGGCATCTTCATATGGTTAAAGTGAAAGTAAGGTCCAATATGAGTTATATGCTTGACAGACCATAAACTAGAAATCCCATGTCCCTTGAGTACGAGGGCCGCTCCGCATGCTACTCAACTTTGGTTTCCTGCAAGTTCTTGTCATTGTACATACATGCATATCATAGAGAACCGCCAACAGGGTACCCCTTTCACATGATACAGGAGCTATCCCGTGATCAAAATGACAATACAAGCAGACAATGAGCATCATAGCGATCTTTTTATTTACTATGTTCATAGCTTATTATTGAGGATGCTTCACAGAATGCTCATTATGGTGATGCTGCAAGTTTCCACCATGAGGGCTAGCGGCCCAGGCGTTTCTCTAACACACATATATACTCCATGAACTCACAAGCTCCCCTTTTATTTCACACCGTCGACATCCGCAAACAAAAGAGAAAGGTATCAATTGGATATGTATCCAAAAAGTGTTGAAACTGTTTCCCATGACAGCACGGTTCTGCTAACTCCCATCATATAATTTGCAAGCATATAACTTTCATGGACAGGTCACAATGGTTCAGGATTATTAAGTGCAAGGAATAAAATGTGTCATCAAGTTCGTGAGAGCTTTACTAACTAACTTTCTCAAAACAGACAAACATTTTATTTGGAAAAAACAAGGCATATAGAATATGCACTGAAATAGCAAATGATGCTAATAGGTAGGTATGGTGGACATTGTTGGCAATATTGGTTTTGGGGAGTTGGAAGCACAAGTAGAGCTCATACTCAGTGCAAGTGAAGGCTAGCAATAGAGAGGGAGCGACAAACGAGAGAGCAATAATTTTCATAATTATGCTTGCGGCAAAACAGGACTAATTATGGCATGAAAGTGATACAAGAACTGTGGGGTAAAATAAATTATCGAGGCTTACTGGCTATTGTTTAGTCATATGCATGCATGAGCATGTGTCAAGTCGATTCACATGAAACTTTCAGAGGAGGATACCACAATATCATACCAAAATATGAATAAAACAATGCAAGCAAACATTCATATGACATGCTACAAACTATTAGCAAGCTAGAGCTAATCATAGACAAGCAAAAACTACTAAGCATCCATCAGTAACACACTCCTTACAATGAACAGACTAAGCATGCTCACAATAATGAGTATATGTACAAAAATGAAAACAAATAGAGTTCATTACCAGCCTCTTACCACACCTCAAGTTGTCTTAATCTTCATTATTGCCCTTCACTTGTGTGACTTGAATAATAAAATGAAACCAAATCCACTGAGGACGGCTGAACCCTGCAAAGAACTCACAAAACCAAAGAAGAACAACACATATTTTTGGTGCTTTCAATTTTTCAAACAAGCCAACAAAGCAAAAACAAACCAAGCAAAGCAAAATATTTTTGGATTTTTCTTTTAAGGCAAACCAAAGCAAAGAAACAAACCAAGATAAACAACAAAAATATTTTTTTGGTATTTTTGTGTTTTGAGAAAGCAGCAACAAGAACCAAAAAGAAAGCGAAACAATGGATATACAAAGAACCGACCAAAAATGATATATAGATGAGTGTGATGTCGGTATACCTTCCCCCAAGCTTAGGCTTTTGGCCTAAGTGGGGCTATAGAGCAGGTAGTAAGCCCAAGATGGTGGGTCATCATAGGAATGATCATAGTCAGGCGCTTGCGATGAAGAAGAAGACGCGTCCCAATCAAATAAGGGCTGTTGGTATGAAGACCCTCCCAAGTTGGAGGGCTGAACCGAATCATCTTCGGCATCCTATGCAACATTCTCCTCTTGCTGGGAGAGCTCCGCCACATATGTGTCAAACTCCTCCTCCGTGAGCAACCATCCTTGCCTGTTATCAAAATTAAACAAAGCAGGTATAGGAAAATAAACTATTTTCTCAGTCCTACCCTTTCTCCAACCTTGCTGGGCAAAAGATGATTCATACGGTAAACTTCTCACATTAGCCCCCAAGGAAACAAAACCATGCTGAATCATGGATTCAAGATCAAGCCTCTCTATAGGGAACCGATAATCTGAATGGTGAGGCTCTAAACCATGGAAAGCTAGCAACCTAGAAGCAATGAGACCTCCACAAATTCCACCCTTCTCGCGGTTGGTGGTGAGATGGTAAGCTATCAAAGCACCCAGATTATAAGATCTATTCCTATTTAAAGCAGTTGCGATAAAAGCTAGATCAAAAGAAGATAACTTTCTAGCATTCTTTCTAGCAAGAACACACTTGGTAATGAAGTAGGCAAAATATCTAATAGCTGGGAACTGAATGTTCCGAATTTTATCACTTTCCTTGGAGAAGTCGAAACCTTGGCAAATCTCAGCGTACAAATCCATAAGTGACTTGGGTATCTCCTTGATCTTCTCACAAGATCCCCACTGAGGTACTCTAATTGCTGCATAGAAATCAGCAAACGGCAGGTCGACAACTACATTATATATTTTATAATGGACCATTGGATCAGATGTAGACAAAGTAAACCAAAAGTTCTGCACAACAACCATGGTTATCTTAACATACCGAAAGGGTTCACCTTCAACAAAGTGTTCCAGTCCTGCATTGATAACCATAGTTTGGAAATCCTGGAGGATTCCCGCAGTTCTCATAAATTCGTGGCATGGATATATGGAAGGAAATACTCCTTCCTCATGATGAACTTTCATTGAATCAGGCACCATCAAGTCATATTGATTCAGTGGGTAAGCAATCATCTTCTTTTCTGAAATTTTTAGACAAACATCAAACCAAGTGATTTCCAACTTGATAAATGATGAGAAACTACTATAGGAACTTGCTAGAGGGCTACACATGCATCAAAATGAAATCTCTAAGCATAGAACAAGCATGCAAGCTCACACAACCTGTCACCTATAGCAGAAAAAAATACTCAAGATACAATCTATCAATCACAAATCTAATTGGACAAGTCGAGGAGGCACATACCAAGGAGCAATCCCTCCAAAAATCAACAACAAAGAGGGGTTGAGCAAGGATATCGGAAATCGCGAGCAAGAACAGCAGGAACTCGAGCTTGAGCAACTTTTCGGTGTTTTTCGGGAGAGAGAAAGAAGATGGCTAGGAGGAGACACTTTGGAGGGTCCCAGGTGGGCCACACCCCCTAGGCGCCACCTGTAGGGGGGGCGCGCCTACCAGGGGTGTGGGTGCCTGGGGTGGCCCCCTGGGTCACTCCAGGTGTCCCTATGCCCCTTTTTTCAAGGAAGAATTTATTTTGAATTTTCTGGAATTTTTCGGGAAACTTTATTTTTGGCCAATTTTCAGGGTATGAAAATTGATTTTCTTGCAGAAACAGTTTTTTTAGAAGAAGCAAAAGCAAACCAAAAGCCAAACTACAGAAGTTCTAAGACACTCTAACAAAAAAACAACTAACAAAACCAAAGCTAGCAAAAGAAAAGGCAAAGACTAGGAAGGAGAAGAGTAAAAGAAAGCAAGAATAACCACAGTGAAAGCATTATTCTGTTCATAAAAATCATTTTGTTAACAAGGTTGATCAAGTCTTGTTACCAAAACAATCTTATATGAAACAAAACTTTGCATTCCACAAGGTGATTATGTTACCTCAAACTTGATAGCAATGGTCCCAATGATAATAGTTTCAAAATTTTATTGTGGAATGGGACAATATATTTCTCCAACCTTAATGCTCTCAATATTTTCAATGAAATTTAGGCAATAGCTCTTAACAACCTTCTTGGGGAAATAAACAGTATGATCTTTGTCATTAATATTGAATGTTACTTTTCCTTGATTACAATTAATAACAGCACCTGCAGTATTAAGAAAAGGTCTCCCAAGAATAATAGACATATTATCATCTTCAGGCATTTCAAGCACAACAAAATCAGTTAAAACCAAGAAATTGTGAGCCACTTGAACAGGAACATCCTCACATATACCAACAGGAATAGTAGTTGACTTATTAGCCATTTGCAAAGATATATCAATTGGTATCAACTTTTCTAGCTAGAGTCTCTTGTAGAGAGAAAAAGGCATAGCACTAACTCCAGCTCCCAAATCACATAAAGCAGTTCTAACATAATTATTCTTAATAGAGCAAGGAATATTTGGTATACCTGGATCACCAAGTTTCTTTGGAACCTTACCATTGAAGGAATAATTAGCAAGCAAAGTAGAAATCTCCTCATTAGGAATCTTCCGTTTATTAGAGACAATATCCTTCATATACTTTAAATAAGGATGCAACTTAATAGCATCAGTCAAAGGAATTTGCAAAAATAAAGGTTGCATCCACTCACAAAACTTGTTGTAGTGTTCTTCCTCCTTTGACTTGTGTTTATTACCTGGAAAAGGCATGGGTTTCTGCACCCAAGGTTCTATCTCACTACCATGTTTCTTAGCAATAAAGTCTTCCATAGTGTACCTAGTGTTCTTAGTGTGCTTCTCAGGTTCTTCCTCAACTTTCTCCTTATGAGGAGCATCATTATTATCATTACCACTCTCAGTTTCAGCATCAGAGACAGATATACTATTAGGATCTACACCAGGTTCAAGTGGTTCCTCAAGTACCTTATGTTTCTTTTTCTTTCTCTTACGAGGACTACCACTACTTTCACCTTGTTGAGAATCCTGCTCAATTCTTTTAGGGTGTCCTTCAGGATATAAAGGATCTTGAGTAGCTATACCACTCCTAGTTCTAATTCCATAAGCATGTTTATCTCCTGAGGCATTAACTAGCATATCCTTTTGTACCTTAGCAAGTTGATCAAGTTGGGTTTGAACCATTTGAAAGTATTTACAAAGCATTTTAATATCATTAGAAGTTCTTTCCACAATATCTTTCAACTCTTTAATAGCTCTAGAGTTTTCCAATAAATGATTCTGAACTTGTTTATTAAAATTACCTTGTTTAACAATAAATTTGTCAAGTTCCTCTAAGCATTGATCAGGAGGCTTACCATAAGGAGTATCACCTTCATTAAAGTGGATAGAGTGTACCTCAATAGTAGATGAGTGGGGAATTGGCTTACATAATTCTTCTCTAGGAGGTAGATTCTTCACATCTTTAGCTCTAATACCTTTCTCCTTTAGACACTTCTTAGCTTCGTTCATCACTTCATCATTTAATGCAATAACTCCCCTCTTCTTTGGTGTTGGTGTTGGATCTGGTTCAGGCACAACTAGTTCAGGAGTAATAGGCTCAGGTGTCTTTAGCTCAGTTGAAGTCCAATCATCATAATTCTTGCTTATCTTAGCCATTAATTCTTTAGCATCTGTAGGAGTTCTTTTCCTGAAAACACAATCAGCAAAGCTATCTAGGTAGGTCCTAGAATCATCAGTTAGTCCATTATAATAAATATCAAGAAGCTCATTCTTAGGCAATGGACATCCAGGATGGGCATGAATCAAGGCATAGAACCTTTTCCATGACTCGGGAAATTTCTCTTCTTCTCCCTGTTTAAAATCAAAAAGTCTCTGCAAAGCTGCATGTCTAGCACTGGGAGGAAAATATTTCTGGAAGAAAAAAGAAATCAGGGCTATCAATGGAACCAGGAGGTAATCTATTAAACCAAGCCCTAGCTTCTCCTTTTAGTGAAAAAGGGAAGATCTTAGTAACAAAATACTTGCGCATCTTAAAATCATCAGAGAACAAAGCACTCATAGTAGAAAGCTCATTCATATGAGCCACAACACTCTCATTTTTAGTCCCACAAAAAGGTTCTTTCTCAACAATGTCCAAATAGGATAAATCAAGAGAGAAATCATAATATTTATCTTTAATATCTATGGGAGAGGTGGAAAACTTAGGATCAGAGGACAATTTAGGAATAATAGTAGGTCTAGCAAGGAGACTCTTAATAGCACTAGTACCATGTGTGTTTCGGCACTCTTCAACAAATTCATCAGTGAACTCAATGTAACCATCATTAATATCATAACTCTCTCTAGACTCAGGTGAGCTAACAGTTGTAACATTGTCTTCACTAGGAGTTTCAGTATTTCCTAGACTAGCCATAGTAGCATCTAGGAAAGGACCTAATGAACCACTCGCATTAAGCACAGTAGAAGTAACATCATGAGCATCAAAAGCAGTTTCAGATTCAGCAGTAGTAGCAGTGTGTGTAGCATGAGTATGTGGTGGTGGTGTAACAAGCTTACTTATAACAGACGGTGAATCAAGAGCAACAAAGGTGTTTAGGACTATACCTCTTCTTGTAGTGGATGGTAAAATAGGAAACTTTCCATCACGAGACTTATCCATGATGAAAGTAGTAGCAGTGACCAATAATAGATCCAAGTGAACTTACAAATAAAGCTATGCTCCCCGGCAACAGCGCCAGAAAATAGTCTTGATGACACACAAGTATAGGGGATCGCAACAGTCTTCGCGGGTAGTATTACCCAATTTATCGATTCGACACAAGGGGAGCCAAAGAATAATTACAAGCCTTAACAACTGAGTTGTCAATTCAGCTGCACCTAGAAATAGTTCTTGCTCACAAAAGTTTATCAGTAGCAACAGTTTATAGTAGCAACAACAACAGCAAAACAAGAGCAATAGTAACAGTAGCAGCAAACAGTAGGATATGAGCGCGGTAGGCATAGGGATGGATGGACAGGCGTTGCATGAATGAGTCTAAACATGTAACTTCAAGATCTAGGGAATTGCAGATAAATAAGAATAAGCATCCAAGTACTAAAGAATCCTAGGCATGTGCTCCATATATAGTCAGACGTGCTCGCAATGAGAACTTTCACAACATCTTCTGTCCATCCATCCCGTGGCAGCGGGGCCTCTAGGGAATTACTGGAAATTAAGGTGCTCCTTTTAATAGAGCACCGGATCAAAGCATTAACACTCCGTGAACACATGTGATCCTCACACCACAACCATCCCCTCCGGTTGTCCCAATTTCTGTCACTTCGGGACTTTTGGATCCGGACAATGATATGTATACACAACTTGCAGATAGGATCACAAACAAGACTATCATAATGATTAAATAATAAGTTCAGATCTGAGATCATGGCACTCGGGTCCTAGTGACAAGCTTTAAGCATAAAAAGTTGCAACAAAGTCAAATAGCACTATTCGAGATACTAGGCATTATGCCCTAACAATCTTATTCGATTACATGATAGAACTCATCCAATCCCTACCATCCCCATAGCCTACAGCGGGGGATTACTCACTCATGGATGAGGGAAACATTGATGGTCGATGGAGAGGCGTTGGTGATGACGATGGCGATGATCCTCTACAAAATCCCTGTCCCGACAGGGTGCCAGAACGGAGTTTCTGGATCCAAATATTGGTTTCTGATGGTGGTGGCAGAGCGGAACTCTTTTTGGAAAAACGACGAACCCCCCTCGGTTTTTAGGTCAAGGTGTAACTTATAGACGCAGAGGGAGACCGAGGAGGTGCCTGGGGTGGCCGCACCCCCTAGGCGTGGGTAGGGCCCACCCACACCTGGCAGGGGTGTGGGCCCCCCAGGCCTCCACTCTGTTTAGTCTTCTGGCTCTGTGGATCCTCTGGCGAAATATAATTTTTGGCATATTTTCCGGAATTTTTCATGATAGTTCATTTCCTGCACAAAAACTAGACACCAAGGTAATTATGCTGAAAACAGCGTCAGTCCATGTTAGTTGTATCCAAATCACACAAGTTTCAAGGAGAAACAATAGCAAAGTGTTCGGGAAAGTAGATACATTTTGGACGTATCAGATAGCTTCTGGTTTTAGGCTCGAGATCTCGCATATGTGATATGCGGTTGGCTGTAGATTGGATCTATGTGTTGTTTTGGTGGTAGATCTATGAGATAGGTCGGTTTTGTAAGAGGTTAATCGGATCAACTGTACTCGGGGAATGGTAGATCTGATTTCCGTGATCATACTGCTGAGATCGTGGAACGACATACTCCTACCGTTCGGTTTCCGCCATCGGGGTAGATTGTGATACATAAATCCAGATGCGGTGATCGAAGATCAAAGGAGTTTGATCGAGTCAGAACAATGGTCGGAATCCATGTCCGGATCGTAGATGAGGTCTATGTTTTCGTAAAAACCGTCGGGCTCTACCTGCACCCGCGAGGGGCGCTGCCCTGTTGATCCCCGCTTGCTATCCGACTAGTGGGACCGCCGACTTCGCCCTATCGTAGTGCCTTAGATGTCGTTGCGAGTTTCACAATATCGGTAGATAGCGTATCTATGCATAACTTGTTTTTGCAGGAATTTGTGAATGGTTTGTCTTATGTGCATGTGATGTGTGTAATCCATACGTGATCTACGAATCACAGTTTTGTCAGCCGGCAGGACCCTAGGTGCTGTCATTTTATTGTATAACGACTTGCATGTCGGATTCTCCATGTAATTTACTTTACTAAGCTAGTGTAGCTATATGGAGAACCCGGATGGCGTGCAAGTCAATGTACAAGTCGGCGACATGGTGTAAGACAGCAAGTGACAAGAGTTGGCACTGAGTCGGATTACATGCTTTGTGGAGATGGAGATCACCATGAAGAGAGCCATACCATTTCACATTATAATTTTTTTATTTTGTGTTATTGTTATGTCTCTGTTTTACCTCTATTAGATAGTCGGTAAAATTTAATCCCTCAAAGAAGGTCTAGTCGGTTTTCCCGCCGGTGTTTGCACCATCAGAAGTCGGACATTTTTGGTAGTGGGCTAATAAAATTAGGTGCTCCCAATTCTTTCCGACTAGGTGGGTTCGAGTTGGAATCTTACTGTGGAAACACTCGGTAAGCTAGATGGGTCTATCACAACGGTTGTGGGACTCGGGGAAAAGTCGGACGGGAGCCAGAGCATGTGATGCCACCCGACCAACAGGAGTGGTATGAGCTGCGATTGACAAGGAGTTGTCTACCTAGATCACTTGACGTCTAGCGGTGATGCTAAAGCTCACTAGCCGACTTGCTTATTTAGGATCCCGAATCACTAAGCAACCATCGGAGGGGTGTTGGTTCTAGTGGGAGCATAAATATTAAAGTGTTTAATATGATTGCTCTTTTATGAATACATGTTTTAAGTGTTTTGCATATTTTCTGTTATAGATCATGGCACCAAGTAACAGTCACTCTCAAATATCCGGTTTTGCGTTGAGAACCATTCTAGAGAAAGATAAACTGAATGACACTAATTTTACCAACTGGTATCGAAATCTAAGAATTGTTCTCAAACAAGAAAAGAAGGACCGTGTCCTAGACAACCCACTTCCAGATGAGCCAAATGAGAATGCGACTGTCGCTTCCACCAATTCCTACCGTCGGGCTAAGGATGAGTCCACAGATATTAGTTGTCTTATGCTTGCTCACATGGAAACGGACTTGCAAACGCAGTTCGAGAACGTTGAGGCCTACGATATGATCGAAAGACTCAAACGTATATTCCAGGTTCAGGCGAAGACTGAGAGGTATCAAGTCTCTTAGGCTTTTCTGAGTTGCAAGCTTAAGGATGGTGATACACTGAGTCCGCATGTGATAAAAATGGTTGGATATGTGCATTCTCTAGAGAGGCTTGGCTACCCCATTAGCGAAGAATTCGCTACGGATATAATTATGAACTCTCTTCCTAGTTGAAAGGGTAGTTGCCCCTATGTGTAGTTTTGGTGATTAATGACAATCCCTATGGACTAATGTTTTCACTTAGTTTTATATGAAGGAATATTCCATAGGTCATGCTTGTAGTCCATGTGTTGGATTCAAGTATGGATGCCATGAAGATAAAGATATACCTTGAGTATTGGCATCAAAATCATCGAGTTGAAGAGAAGAATATGATATGATCAAGATCTTGAGAGTGTGATCTCAATAGAAGAATTTAAGATATGGCTATAAGTCAGTGTCATGATAGCCTCATTAGTTCAGCTATGGTCGACTAAAATTTAGAGCATGTAATCAAATGAAGAGTTCCCTATGTACCTCAAGATTTTAATATGGAGCACGAGAAGATACTTGGTTGACCAATACAAAGAGTGAAGAGTGATTTCAATTTGGTCAACACATGAAGCATAAAGAATGTACCACATGGTATTGTGGTATGGTAAGCATTGCCAATTATGCATCATGAACTAACCCATTATATATGTGCATGTGCGTTTTCTATATGGGACATGTATCTTTCCATGGGCATGCTTCAAAAAATGAAGATATTATATAGCCCATGAGAGGATGACATCAAGTGGTGATCATCATCAAGGTTGAGAAGGGCAAGTTCAAGTTAAGCATCTCGAGGAGATCATTTGCTTGAAGCTTTCCATCCATATTGGTGATAATGGACATGTGAAGACATGTATTAATGAAGCTATCCCATAGTGGTGTATGGGGGAGCAAATTAGGAGTCTTCACATAGCAACAATGATCAAGTGTTGCATTCTGGCTTGGGTGGAGATTGAAGCGTTGTCATCAAGATCAAGCGGGATGCGCAAGGCAAAGGTATGGTCTTTCTAGGTTTTACTTTTACCGGTCTCAAGGTGGTTGTTGGGAGACCGGGTTATAGGATAGATAGCCACACTATCAAAAAGAGGCTTTCGGTTGTGTAACTTGATCACATTGTCATAGGGAGCTCAATATTTTGCATACTTTGCATCTTCCTATTTTGTTGCTTCTTGGTGTTTCTCCATGTGAGGTTCTTGAGCTTGTTGCTAGCTCTTCAACATGCCCAAGTTCATCGAAAACGGAATCCGTATGCATCTTCTATGGCGTTTTCGAGTTTGAAGGTTTTATCGGTTCTTATTTAGGGAGGCTTCTTACCTTTATTAATTTGGTTCTATCCTACTTTGTTGGGCTATGATGTTTCTCTGCATTATCTTGTATAGCTTGCTGTCCTCGTCAAAACAAGCCCAAGATCATCGAAATCGAAGTCCGGATGCAAAAGTTATTACATTTTTCGTGAAGTCTGTTTCATCCCGGTTGTGGATCCGGTTCAACCGGCTCCTAGACCGGGTGGTCCGGTGCCAGCACCGGAAAACTGAGATTCAACCGGTATTTTTGGTTTTGTTACTCCGAGTCTAACCGAGGCCGGGGTCAGGAACCAAACCTGGTTGGAGTCCGATTTTCCGGGCTCAGAACCGGACCATCCGGTTCTGGAGCCGGTCCAACCGAACTTTCAACCGGATTCACACAGTTTTCTCCTAACGACCATATTTTCTTTCCCCTATAAAAGGGGGTTCTTCCCCCAACGTTTCTAGTGTTCTTGGCCACGAAATTGACCTCCATTGTTGAACCTCTTGAGCTTGCTTCCTCCCCCTTCCCTCCTATGATTCTTGCATCTTTTTGAGGGCTTTGGAAGAGGAGATATAGATCTACAATCCCCACCAACCAATTCCTCCTCTAAGTGAGGGGAACCCATTGGATCTAGATCTTGGAGTCATTTGTTGACTTCCACCATTATTCTTCCTCTCTAATTACTCCCTAGCACTTGTTGCTTTGGTGGGATTTGAGAGTGAAGGATATGAGCACCCTTGGTGGTCTTGCTTTGCATTCTTGCATAAGTGTTGAGCTCTCCATTACGATTTGTTTGAGTAAGAGACCATGAGCTTGTTACTCTTGGAGGGTTACCTCCTAGTTGGCTTTGCGGTAGGTGCCGCGGTGTCCTCTTCGTAGAAGATTTTGAAGAGACTCGGGTTCTCCTTCGTGGAGCTTGTGAAGTGGTTGTGGAGCTTGCCATCTCCGGAGTGGAGGAAAATCTAGCCATAAGGAAAGGGCCTATTCCTTCGTGGGATAGACTCGGAGAAGAAGGTGAGCCTTCGTGGCGTTGAGATATCCTTCGTGGAATCCCACACCTCTCCAACATGACGTACCTTACTTGTAAGGTAACACGGTAGTAAATCTTCGTCTCCGCGTGCATCGGTTATCTCTATACCTGAGCTTACTTTCCTTGTGATAGCCATCGAGCTTGAAGTACTTATATCTTGCTTATCACTTGTGGTATATTTATCTTGTGCTATCTTGCTTAGCTTAACTTGTTGTTGGTGCACTTAGTTGAGCCTAGTGTATTTAGGTTTTGTTCTTGTAAAATAAACTTTAGTTTAATTCCGCATTCTATCAAGCCAAAACCGTAATAGTTTTGAAATTGTCTATTCACCCCCTCTAGGCGACATCTCTATCTTATCAATTGGTATCAGAGCAAGGTCTCTCCTTGTTTAGGCTTCACCGCCTAGAGTGTAAAGATGTTGGCTAGTAGTATAGTGCACAATGACACAATTATCTTTGATGGCACAAATTATGCTTTGTGGAGAAATTGCTTGCTTTACCTTGTCCAAATATTGAGCAATTTCTAGATGTAGGTTTTTCTCCTCCTATGGATCCTCAAAATCTATCTTTAGAGGATGATAAAACTTTACATATCTAAGCTTAAGTATCTAATGAGATTATTTTCTCCTTGAGCCCCACAGTTAATTTGTTATTGACGATTGTAAAGCGCAAGTCATCTCATGAGATGTGGACCAAGCTTAAAGAAATATTTGGTGGGTCCATTTCTCATAGGGTTAGTGGTATCTCCAAGGATCTCTCTTCTCCCTCACATCATGAAGAGCTCCAAGTTGCTTCCACCTCCGACCATAATGAGATTTCAATTCTTTCCACTTCACTTACATGTGACAAGTCACAAGGTAATGGCATGGTGAGTGGAAAAATCATATGTGATGATGGTAGTGTTTCTCTTTACAGCAATGATTCTTGTTCTATAAATGATAATGATGTAGTGAGTTTGTACTTAAGCACTTCTTGAAACAATGATGTTATATCCCCTTGTGTTGCTAGTCCTTGTATATCATCTAGAAATTATTTGAGTACTAGTGTAGATGATATTCTTGATTTTCCTTGTTCCCATGAACAAAATGCTTCTATTTCCTCTAGTTGTTTATCTAACAATGTAGAGGAAATCAAACATTCTATGGAGCAAGACATGGTCATGAATGAAGATTCAAGAATATCCTCATCTTCATCCTCCCGTGCTCACATGTGCCTTATGACAAGAGGATCAAAGGTATCTCCTACTTTGGATCCCAATATATCTTGTAAAGATAATAGTAATGATAATGATGATAGTGATGATGACATTGATGAGGATACTAGTGCTCTCTTGCTTGAGTTGACTTTTTTGTGTACCTCTCTTCGTGGTAATAATAAGGCCGTTACTTGTCTCAAACACGTTATGGACACCATAACTAAACAAACGGGAAACATAGAGGAGTTGGATTTCCAACTTGATGATGGGATTCGGAGATTCAATCTCCTTAAGCAAGAGCTTGCCAAGGAGAAGCACACTAATTTTTTCCTCACACAAAAACTTGAATCTTATGAGATTGAAAAGGAAAATTCCATTAATGATGCCTGTGCTACTAACTCTACTTCTTGTGAAGCATATAACCTAAAGGAGAACGTTGAGCTAATGGCTCAACTTGAGTTGATAACTAGCAAGTATAGGAAATTGGAAGAAAGTCATGAAAATCTCTCGGGCTCTCACAGTGATCTTCTAATCTCCCATGATGGGATAAAGTTAGCTCATGAGGCAGGTATTACCAAGGTAACATCTTGTGAGCCTCTTTTGGACATTAGCACAACTTCTACTCAAAATGCTATTTTGCCATGTGCTAGTCCTAGTGATCCTTCTAGTCATACTAGTGATAAACCTTGTGTTGTATTACTTGATTTGCCTTTTTGCTCAAACAATGAAGCTTCTACTTCCTCTAGTGCATATATTTATACTAACCATGTAGAGGAAATCAAAGAGCTCAAGGACCAAGTCACTTATTTGAAGAAAGACATGGAAAAGAGTCATGAAGGGAAATCCACACTCGATAATATTTTGAGTGTGCAAAAATCCTCAAATGATAAAAGTGGACTTGGATTCAACTCCAATAAAAAGAACAAGTCCAAGAGCAACAAGAAGAAGGGCCAAGACCAAGTCAAGAATTTGGCCAAGATTACTTGCTTCAAGTGCAAGGTTGAAGGACATAATGTAAGATATTGTCCATTGAAGAAAAAGCACTTGAGTGAGAAGCAACAAGGGAAGCGGACACAAGTTCAAGGTCAAGCCCAAGTTGAAGTTAGACCACTTCCAAAGAAGAATCAAGATAATGCTCCCCAAGCCAAGAAATCAATGAAGAAGAGAAAGGGGAGCACTTGTTGCTACATATGTCGTGTGAAGGGGCACTTTGCTTCTTCATGTTCAAACGGTACCTTATATAACCCTATCATGATTGATGATGATTATTCTCTTAGGAAGGATAATGATGGTAATGTGTTTTCCAAGTTTGTTGGAACTCAAAGTGGTGTCAAGAAAAGAACCATTTGGGTTGCCAAGCCTATTGTGACTAACCTCTTAGGACCCAACTTGGTTGGGGACCAACTAGCTCAAACTTGATCAATAGGTGTTTATGGAGGGCATTGGAGACTTGGATAACGCATGAAGAATTAAGGGATCTTCATATGTTATATTTGATCAAGACAAGTCCTAAGGATTATTATTTCCCTATCCTATCCAATGTGTCTCTTTACGATAACTTGTACTTAACTCATTTATATTATAAGTTACTTGCCCCTTTACATGTTTTGGTTTTGTACACGTATGTGTTTGTATTTGGTGTTCCTCATGATTGATTATTTTGTGTATTCAAGTATGTCTAGGTGGTTGGCACATCATTTACTCGTGTGTTTTATTTTGATCCTCTAATGCATCTTGATGATATCTTATTTGGCTCTTTTAGAATGGTTAATGGAACATCCCATTTTGGGGGAGTGACATGCCTCGCGCATCTCTCAAACCTTAAAATATGTGTGCATGAGTACTACCACTTAGTATTGATATTACAAGCTTATCTAGTCACTATGTGGTGTATCATACTCATGAGAAATTCAAATTCTAAATGTCCATTAATTATCTCTAGTCAAGGTTGTTTTGCCTCTTATAACAAAAAATGGATATCACATTATGGGGGAGTAATAGCTTCTTTTGCATATCACAATCCTAGGAAATGTGAGCATATGAGGTAGTGCCACTTAGAGTTGATATTGTTGATCATCTTGTTTCTAGGTGGCATGTTGGCTCAAACAAGGTCCTATTTTTGTTAGAAGCTTTTATTGCTCGTATTTTTTATCTTTGTTTGAGTAAGAAATTCTTGGTGCGGTCTTTCTCAAATACATATCTCTGTATCTTATTTTGGATACCATTTGCTTCAATTTATTCTAATCATTGCTTTGCATGATTGTGTGACTAGTTGAAGCTATCAAGAATCTCTATCTTTTCATAGTGCTTAATCTTTTTATTTCTATCCTATGCTTTTTATTGTGAAGATTTTTATCTTTAATATCCGTGCAATATACCACCGGAAATCTATTCGAATACACTCATTGTCTTCGACAATTGATATACTTGTGTGTGGTAGCATTTGTGGATCATCTTCACTTTGGAGTTAACCTCTTATTGCCTTACTTTATTTACAAAATTTTGGTGTGGCTCCCATTGTCTTCCTTGGCTTTTGAACATCTCTTTGATGATGTTTTTATTTATTATCAAATGTGTTTTAGTGGAACACAAACCTTTTATTCTTGGAACCTTGTGCCATTGTGAAAAGTGTTAAGGGTTTGGTTTATTTGTTGAAACCTTGCTCTTTTGGGAGTTTGTTATCTCATTCTTTATTATCTATTTTATTTTATTGAATGAGATAAATCTTTGAGCATTTGTGTTTTTATTTCATCTTTCATTCTTAATAGTTTTTGCTTTGTTCATTTGTTGAACTTTGTTGAACAAATCTTGTGTTGATTTGATTCTTTGATATAGTTTGGACAACAAATGTGTTTTGTCACACCTTGTATGCCTTCTTGAATATTTTTAGTGATTTGTCCAAAGTATATCTTCGTTGGATCTTGAAAGTCTCGCGCATGCATGTTTAATAAATGAATATCTTATGTCATGTTTTGCTTTCTTTGATCCAATATATAGGGTATACTCCATCAAATCCTTAAACGGATAAGATGTGCATGAAATTCAAATTTCATCTCTAAATATGCACATATTTTTATGGAGTGTATCCTATGTGTTGCGATTATTCTAACCTCTTTGGACCCAATAAGTTTGGGTACCAAGATGTACTTGAATGTTGTTTTAGGTACATTGAACATGCAATGGATGCTTGTCTCGTCTATAAAGAAAGTGTTGTCACCACATGATAATTGGAGCCAAGCTATGATGATCTAAAAATTCTTATCTACTACATCATACCATTGCTATCTCAGTAACAAGTATCTTATTCATGCATCTATTCTTCCATCCAATCTCTTGTAGGTTGCATCTTGGCATGACTTTATTTGTTTGTAAATGTTCGATTCTTGCAATTATCTTTGAAAGAATTTTGTATCCTTATTGCTTATGTGAGTAATTTGAGATGATGCATATAATGGGGAGTATATAAAATCATGTTCATGATTCACCAATTCTAAATATGCCTTCTAGCAATTTATTGCATATCAACTCCTCAAGGTACTCTCATGTGCAATATTGTTGAAATTGCATTGAATCATTCCTTTTGATACTTGTTGCCTTTCTCAAAGTATCCCAACTAGCATTAGTTCCCTTAGTGTTAGTTGTGATGGTTTTGAGATTTTTTTTTGTTTTTCTTTGGTGAAGTTCATTGATATACCATAAGATAAAATGGAGTCATGGGCTATATATGCACTTAAGCAAAATATCCTTTTTGGTATATCTTATGACTTCCGCTTGGATATCATGTATTCTTTTTATTAACCTCTTATGTGTGGATGTTTCTTTGTGGATTACTCTCATGTTTCGTCCACTTATAAACTTATATACACAAGAGCGTTAATCTCTCGCCTTGATATGCTCGCTCTTTTCCGACCATCACTCTTATCCTCTTGATTTTTAATGGTTTTGGTAAGGTCTTGATTTATGAGTGCTTGGTTTACTTTTATTGCATATTCACACACACATATCTCATATTTGGTTTCTTTTGGACTTAAGCTTGCCTTGAAAAGTGTATTGGTTTATATCTAATCCTTGTATCTTGGTTGTGTTCTAAATAATATAGAGGGAGTGAGGATTCCATGTTTGTGCATATTGTATTCAAATGAAACAACTAATTTATGCACGAACCTTGGGGAGCTTCCTTATTTCACTTAGATCACTATTTGTCCATTTGATTATTTGGATCTTTTGATTGCTTGCTTCATCCGTTGAAGTTCCTTCACCTTGTTATCCTTTTAGCAATCCTTGATCCTCAATATAGTTTGATTTCCTCCAAGTGTTCGTCATTGGATATGTGCATGTGATTTCACTCATATTACGAGTAATGCACACCTTGTGCAGGAACTCATACTATATTGTCCTTCTAACCTTGTTATCCATTTTGGCACTTGTTGTCGATGGGGGAGAAGTTTAGAGGGTTTTAAGGGAAATGGTTTTCTACTTAAGATTTTTTTGTTCTTAAGTGTTTGCCTTTCATGCATTTCATCTTTATTATATTTTGCATGGTTGTATATATAGTGGAAACTCTCCCAAAGGTTATGCTTAACAATGTATGCAATGAAATTCAAGATCATTACACGTGCATATATTGTGGGGGAGTTTGCTCTATATATGTTGGTTCTACTCACATCTCCTTCATTAGTTGTAGTTTATGTGAGTAGAATTGGTTTTGATATGGGCTAGTATCTTTGTGTTACTTAACCATATCAAATTGTAACATCCCAAAAATCATGATTTATAAAGTTTACATAACATTCATGCATTCATAAGCATTTGACCTTTTCAAATGTATTTTCAACATAAGAAACCATATTTTTTCCTATTACTTTATTCAAGTAAGGCAAGGTTTATATTTTACTTTCTAAATATGATTAGGGTTTCATCAGTAATTATTGGAAAGTAAATACAAAGCCACACAAAATATTTCAAAACAAACTGATCATAAAACCATCTTTATGTCTATTATCATTATTTTATTAAAGGCATGATTTTATATTTAATTTCAAACTCAAAGTGGTTTTGAGTAAAAGATGATGTTTTACACATTCTTGGACATAAGAAACACATAACAAAATTCTGGAAGAAATTCAAATTGAAACATATTTGAAATAGTCATTCAAATACAAACTAGAAAATCAAAACAGAAAAAGAAAAGGAGAAAAAATAAACCTAGCTAGCTAACTAGCCCAACCCAAACGCGACCCAGTAGCCAGCCCAGCAAGCCCACCCGGGAAAACCCCTCCCCTCTCTGTTTCTCACCAACCCCCGCACCCGTCCTCTGACTGATGACTTGGCCCCACACGCCAAGTCACCTTTGTCCCCAAATCACGCCCGCGACCAGCTCCGCCGCGGCCGTTTCTTCTCGATGATCTCGCGCTTGAATTGTAGGGTTCGCAGCATAGAAAACAAAATTTTTCCTACGATGTGAACTATGCACCAAGATATATGTATTAGATACAAACAACGGGCGGATGTATATCCGTAGAGAACATACCCTTGAAGACCGACAAAGCTTAACGAATTCAACTCGTGGTTGATGTAGACGATCTCTTGTCGATCTCAAGATCGAGAGGAAGTCCTAGCGCCGCAAATCAGCAGCGCATCCATGCTCGCACACACGTTCGAGGCACCGAGCAACCTCCGCCTCCTCGCTCCAGCGATGCAGCGGAAGCACAACTCTTTCTTGTCTAATAGCCATCGGGAACATGTATCTCGCTAGTCCGAGACCATGGGGGATAAATTCTAGAGGGGGAGAGAGATCCTTCACGGGGAGGTGTAAGAGACAAGTGAGAGGAGGGGCTCCTTTTATAGGGGAGGGGGCAGCCCAAGGGGGCATGGCCGCCGGCCATGGAGGGTGCCCCCACCTCTCCCTCATTCATGTGGGTGGACACTCCACTCACAAAATGGCCCTTCAATTTTCTCCACTCAAAAATCCACTAAAATTCCCATTAAATTTCCACCAAATTTAATGCAAACTCTCATTAAATAAAACTCTTTTATTTTATTCAGAATTTTGTAAATTACTTTAATGACAAATATTCACAAATAACCCCTTGCTAGAATTCTATTTCACATGCATAACCACTTTATGCAATTTCACCCGAAAACCTGTTTCGGTATCTAGTGAAATAAATTCCTGCGCTTGTTCATTCTT
The DNA here is from genome assembly GCA_910589765.1 of Avena atlantica. Taxonomy (NCBI): domain Eukaryota; kingdom Viridiplantae; phylum Streptophyta; class Magnoliopsida; order Poales; family Poaceae; genus Avena; species Avena atlantica. The sequence continues at coordinate 175,997,212 of OU342737.1, forward strand.
TTGGCATGAAACTTTTGCTCCAATTGGATGTCGGTGTCTCTTAAGTGTGTCACCCTATGGTTCGTGAATAATGCGAACATGATCGAGACCCCTCTCGGATCAATAATCAGAAGCGAGATCTGGAGACCCATACTGACTCCCACACATTCAACGATGACTTTCTTGTGATCGTCGGAACCTTTTATGCTAGTATCTTAATCCCTTTGTTTCACGATATATTACATGTCCGAGATTCGATCATCGGTATCTCCATACCTAGTTTGATATCATTACTGACATGCACTCTTTTCTCATTCCCGTGATATAACATTCTAGTGATCAAATCACTTGCTTGCAAGCTAATCAATGTGATATCACCGAGAGGGCCCAGAGTATATCTATCCGTCATCGGGATGAACAGATTCCACTCTCGATCCATGAGCCTCAACATAACACTTTATTAGTTCCGAATCCATCTTTATAATCAACCTGTTACGGTGTGACGTTTGATGTTATCAAGAAACTCTTCCGGTGTTAGTGATTGACATGATCTCATGGTCTAAGGATTAGGATCACTTCGTAAGTTCTTATAGCAATATAAACTCAATGACTTTGATCGTAATGCTATACTTCGGGTGAATTTTCATCACACCATTACACTAATGTTGTGATCCCGTTATTAACAACATACAATGTCCATGATCAGGAAACCTTGATCATCTTGTTAATCAACGAGCTAGTTTATGAGAGAGGCATAACTAGGAACTTTCTGTTTGTTTATTAAAAACACATGAATTAACGTTTCCGTATTAATACAATTATAGCATGCAAAATAAACATCTATCATATACTTGGAATACACATAATAAACACTTTATTATTGCCTCTCAGGGCATATTCCCTTCAGTCTCCCACTTGCACTAGAGACAATAATCTAGTTACATAGTGATAAATCTAACACCCATTGAGTTCTGGTGTTGATCATGTTTTGCTCTAGGGAGAGTTTTAGTCAACGGATCTGCTATATTGAGATCTGTATGTACTTTACAAATCTTTATATCTCCAACCTTGACATGCTCGCGGATGGAGTGAAACCGGCGCTTAATATGCTTGGAATGCTTGTGAGACCTTGGCTCTTTGGCATTGGCAATGGCACCATTGTTGTCACAATAGATCACCATTGGGTCCAACGCGTTTGCAACCACTCCTAGTTCGGATATGAACTCCTTCATCCAAACTGCTTCCTGAGCCGCTTCTGAAGCAGCAACATATTCGGCCTCTGTTGTTGATCCCGCTACCACAGGTTGTTTGGAGCTCCTCCAACTAACCGCTCCACCATTCATGAGAAATACGTATCCGGATTGAGACTTAGAGTCATCCGGATCGGTGTCAAAGCTAGCGTCAACATAACACTTAGCGACGAGCTCTTCTTCACCTCCGTATACAAGAAACATATCCTTAGTTCTTCGTAAGTACTTAAGGATATTCTTGACCGCTATCCAGTGTACCGAACCTGGATCCGATTGGTACCTACTAGTCAAACTAATAGCATGTTCCACATCCGGTCTTGTACATAGCATGGCGTACATTATAGAGCCTATGGCTGAAGCATAGGGGACTTTGTCCATTATCTCTCTTTCTTCCGCCGAAGCCGGACTTTGAGTCTTACTCAATGTCTTGCCTTGCAACATAGGTAAGAACCCCTTCTTACTTCCGTCCATTTTAAAATTCTTTAAAATCTTATCAAGGTATGTACTTTGTGATAGCCCTATTAGGCGCCTAGATCTATCTCTATAGATATTTATGCCTACTATGTATGACGCTTCACCTAGGTCCTTCATTGAAAATTTGTTGTTTAGATAACTTTTAACACTGTTTAAAAGATCTATATCATTTCCGATCAATAATATGTCATCCACATATAATATCAGAAATGCCACATTGCTCCCACTCACTTTCTTGTAAATACAAGCTTCTCCATAAGTTTGGACAAATCTAAACTCTTTGATCACCTCATCAAAGCGGAGATTCCAACTTCGTGATGCTTGCTTCAATCCATAGATGGATCGCTGAAGCTTGCACACCTTGTTAGCATCCTTAGGATCGACAAAACCCTTTGGTTGTATCATATACAACTCTTCTTCAATATTACCATTGAGAAACGCGGTTTTGACATCCATATGCCATATCTCATAATCGAAATATGCAGCAATTGCTAACATAATCCTAACAGACTTTAGCATCGCTACGGGAGAGAATGTCTCATTTCCCACATACTCATATGTCTTATTATGCCAAGGGGGCATGGCCGCCGGGCATGGAGGGGGCCCCCACCTCTCCCTCATTCATGTGGGTGGACACCCCACTCACAAAATGGCCCTTCAAGTTTCTCCACTCAAAAATCCAATCAAATTCCCATTAAATTTCCACCAAATTTAATGCAAACTCTCATCAAATAAAACTCTTTTATTTTATTCAGAATTTTGTCAATTACTTTAATGACAAACATTCACAAATAACCCCTTGCTAGAATTCTATTTCACATGCATAACCACTTTATGCAATTTCACCCGAAAACCTGTTTCGGTATCTAGTGAAATAAATTCCTGCGCTTGTTCATTCTTTCGGCATGAAACTTTTGCTCCAATTGGATGTCGGTGTCTCTTAAGTGTGTCACCCTATGGTTCGTGAATAATGCAGACATGATCGAGACCCCTCTCGGATCAATAATCAGAAGCGGGATCTGGAGACCCATACTGACTCCCACACATTCAACGATGACTTTCTTGTGATAGTCGGAACCTTTTATGCTAGTATCTTAATCCCTTTGTTTCATGATATATTACATGTCCGAGATTCGGTCATCGGTATCTCCATACCTAGTTTGATCTCGTTACTGACATGCACTCTTTTCTCATTCCCGTGATATAACATTCTAGTGATCAAATCACTTGCTTGCAAGCTAATCAATGTGATATCACCGAGAGGGCCCAGAGTATATCTATCCGTCATCAGGATGAACAAATTCCACTCTCGATCCATGAGCCTCAACATAACACTTTGTTAGTTCCGAATCCATCTTTATAATCACCCTGTTACGGTGTGACGTTTGATTATAAACATCTATCATATACTTGGAATACACATAATAAACACTTTATTATTGCCTATCAGGGCATATTCCCTTCATGAATACGAGTTACTGTAGGCGTAATTCCTCCTCTCGCCCCGACTACTTAAACCCCTCCCACTCCGCTCTTTCCCCTCACACTCCAACCACAGAGCTCCGCTAGGCTATCCACAATCGAGCTTGCGCCGCCGCTGTCCCGAACTACTCCGATGAAGGATCACGGTAAACCTAGGCCCCCTCTGTCTCTCTGATTGCTACGCGTGCACTCATCGTGACCGTGCGCATCTAACACTGCCCCTGGCTCCCTTTCTCATGCCTTGAAGCGTTGCCAACGACCACCTCCAAACGAGCCCAAAGCCGCCCACAACTCCGACGAGGAATCCACGCCGTGTCCGTGCGCCTCGACCCCGTCCACCTGCACGTTGAGTTTCGCCGTGTCTTCACGACCTCGGTAAGCACCAGAACTCTCGCCTTTGCCCTCTGGTCTCGCTGGAACATCACCAGTATACACGCAGCCGCCACGGTAGCCATTTGCGCCGCCCGCGAATCGTCAGAGCGATGTGGTCCGCTGGATCTGCATCCAGCGGATGCGATTAGATCATCCCGCGAAGGGGTACGCGTAGATCTGAGACTTAGATTTTAGATCTAGCAGTATAGATTAGATTAGTTACGAAGCGTTATGATGTGATCTGGTGCGTTGGATCTAGTTAGATCTAACGGTGTGGACGCGTGATCCAGAGCGAACCGGTACGCGCCAATCAGATGCTTCCGCGTGTCAGGGTTTTCGTTTTAAAATTCAGATTTAATTTAATTAGATGATTAAACTTGCAAATTGAATAACTTTTGTTCTGTTTATCCAAAAAAATGCAAATAATATATCAATGGAATCAGAAAAAGAAATCCTACACATATGTAGGCTTGGTTTTGTATTTTGCCTCTGTTAAAATAGGATTTTGTGCAGAGACATTTTAGGCCTATTTTATGTATAAAAATTATTTGGAAAATGTTTTTAAAGCGAAATTAAGTTTATTTAGTGTGTAATTGTTTATTTTAGTGATTAAGTACTGTTTACTTGTCTTGTTTAGTTTAGAAAAATTCATCACATGGCATTTTCATGCATTCATATATTTTTTCTTGATTATTTGAAATGTGAATTTGGTGCTATCATTTTATGTGTAGATTTTGGTGCTAGTGGTGATTGTGATTGTGAGGATTTTTGCTACTCCCCCAACCACCAAGGAAAGTGGTGCTTCATATTTTTTCCCCAATATTTTTACTATGCATTAGTGATATTTTGTATAGGGCTTGCATGATGTTTTTTGCTAAGTATCTATATGCTATGTTGGGAAATCCTAGTAGTTGTAGACTTGTTAGAATTTTCTCTAAGTTAAGATACTTGCTATATTACCATGCTTAGAATAGCTAGTAGCAAACAATGGTGGATTATATACATGCTATGGAAAAATGTTGCTAAGTCTTTGACTTATGATTTTGCTTAATAAAACAACTAAGTGAATGAAACACCGGGGTGGAATGGTAATTGCATGGTTGGATTTTTGTTGAGTGGTTACTAGGACCCATTTTCCAATGGCCTACCCTGTGTATCTTACTTGTGGAATGCCACCCAGTAATAAAGGGATTTGAGATGACATATGTTAAGAAGCTTCTAGTGCAGCCACTTGGCAATATGGGCTCTGCCTGGATCATATAGGTTGCAATAACTAGCCAAATGGACAGTTGGTGGTAGGGGGTGATAGGTTTGGAGCGCGTACATTTTGGTATAAGGGAAGGCTTCTAAAAGGTCTTGTCTCGATGCATGTCGAGTCTTGTGGGAAAAGTGCGCCACCTCTCGAGAAGGAATAATCTAAGTACTTAGCCGTGTCCCCAGAAATGGACAATTTGAGCATCAAGACATGGAAGCTATCAAGAATCTCCTCATCCCAATTTCTAAGTTAAAAACTTGTGGTTGAACAAGGGTAAGGTTCATCAATGTCTATTGGTGGTTCCTTGGGAGTTTTTGCCAAACAAAAACTTAGTGTTTTCAACTGATAGGTAAAACCTATTTTGAGCAAAGAAAGCCTAAGCTACACTTAGCCAAATTCATGTAGAAGTTAGAAACTATTATTCTACTAAGGTATCACTTGCCAATACTATTCCAATGTATTGACCCACTATGGCTGTAACTTGTGATGTTGAAGGTTACTCTGATGAGGATTAGGGTTATGAGTCTACACTCAACATGCTTGCATGTGGCACATGAAGATGAAGACTTTTATTTATATTGTTAAGTTAAACTCTTGTACTATCCTATGGCTATGGAGTTGTATAAGACTATGTTATCTCTGGAATGATGATGTAATAATGACCTTTGTTTCTGTTTACTTCATCTTAAACTGTGGATGCTAGCATTTGATCCAGGGACTAGCATTGCAATCACAGGGACCTTTACCTTTATAAAGGTGGGGTCTTACAAAAATACAACCTCTTGTATACAAATTATTCTCGGATAAGCTGCGTACTTGTTTCTAATATTCATTATATAAACCCTCTTGTTGTGATTGTCATCAATTACCAAAATGGGGGAGATTGAAAGGGTAATTGCCCCTATGTGTAGTTTTGGTGATTAATGAAAATCCCCATGGACTAATGTTTTCACTTAGTTTTATATGAAGGAATATTACATAGGTCATGCTTGTAGTCCATGTGTTGGATTCAAGTATGGATGTCATGAAGATAAAGATATACCTTGAGTATTGGCATCAAAATTATCGAGTTGAAGATAAGAATATGATATGATCAAGATCTTGAGAGTGTGATCTCAATAGAAGAATTCAAGATATGGCTCTAAGTCGGTGTCATGATAGCCTCATTAGTTGAGCTATGGTTGACTAAGATTTAGAGCATGTAATCAAATGAAGAGTTCCTTATGTACCTCAAGATATTAAGTTGGAGCACGAGAAAATACTTGGTTGACCAATACAAAGAGTGAAGAGTGATTTCAAGTTGGTCAACACATGAAGCATAAAGAATGTACCACATGGTATTGTGGTATGGTAAGCATTGCCAATTATGCATCATGAACTAACCCATTATATATGTGCATGTGCGTTTTCTATATGGGACATGTATCTTTCCATGGGCATGCTTCAAAAAATGAATATATTATATAGCCCATGAGAGGATGACATCAAGTGGTGATCATCATCAAGGTTGAGAAGGGAAAGTTCAAGTTAAGCATCCATATTGGTGATAATGGATTTACATCCATAAGGTTGAGAAGGGAAGGGAAAGATCATCATCAAGGTTGAGAAGATCATTTGCTTGAAGATTTACATCCATATTGGTGATAATGGACATGTGAAGACATGTATTAATGAAGCTATCCCATAGTGGTGTATGGGGGAGAAAATTAGGAGTCTTCACACAGCAACAATGATCAAGTGTTGCATTCTGGCTTGGGTAGAGATTGAAGCGTTGTCATCAAGATAAAGCGGGATGCGCAAGGCAAAGGTATGGTCTTTCTAGGTTTTACTTTTACCGGTCTCAAGGTGGTTGTTGGGACACCGGGTTATAGGATAGATAGCCACACTATCAAAAGAGGCTTTCGGTTGTGTAACTTGATCACATTGTCATAGGGAGCTCAATATTTTGCATACTTTGCATCTTCCTATTTTTTTGCTTCTTGGTGTTTCTCCATGTGAGGTTCTTGAGCTTGTTGCTAGCTCTTCAACATGCCCAAGTTCATCAAAAACGGAATACGTATGCATCTTCTATGGCGTTTTCGAGTTTGAAGGTTTTATCGGTTCTTATTTAGGGAGGCTTCTTACCTTTATTAATTTGGTTCTATCCTACTTTGTTGGGCTATGATGTTTCTCACATTATCTTGTATAGATTGTTGTCCTCGTCAAAACAAGCCCAATATCATCGAAATCAGACACCGGATGCAAAGGTTATTGCATTTTCCATGAAGTCTGTTTCATCCCGGTTGTGGATCCGGTTCAACCGGATCCGGATCCTAGAACGGGTGGTCCGGTGCCAACACCGGGTTTCAACCGTGATTGAACCGCGATTTTCGTTTTTGTTACTCCGAGTCTAACCGAGGCTGGGGTCAGTAACCAAACCTGGTTGGAGTCCGGTTTTCCGGGCTGAGAACCGGACCATCCGGTTCTGGATCTGGTCCAACCGAACTTTCAACCAGATTCGCACGGTTTTCTCCTAACGTCCATATTTGCTTTCCCCTATAAAAGGGGGTTCTTCCCCCAACGTTTCTAGTGTTCTTGACCACAAAATTGACCTCCATTGTTGAACCTCTTGAGCTTGCTTACTCCCCCTTCCCTCATATGATTCTTGCATCTTTTTGAGGGCTTTGGAAGAGGTGATCTAGATCTACAATCCCCACCAACCAATTCCTCCTCTAAGTGAGGGGAACCCATTGGATCTAGATCTTGGAGTCATTTGTTGACTTCCACCATTGGTCTTCCTCTCTAATTCCTCCCTAGCACTTGTTGCTTTGGTGGGATTTGAGAATGAAGGATTTGAGCACCCTTGGTGGTCTTGCTTTGAATATTGCATAAGTGTTGAGCTCTCCATTCGAATTTGTTCGAGTAAGAGACCGTGAGCTTGTTACTCTTGGAGGGTGACCTCCTAGTTGGCTTGGCGGTTGGTTCCTCAGTGTCCTCTTTGTAGAATATTGTGAAGAGACTCGGGCTTCTCCTTCGTGGAGCTTGTGAAGTGGTTGTGGAGCTTGCCATCTCCGGAGTGGAGGAAAAGCTAGCCATAAGGAAAGGGCCTATTCCTTCGTGGGATAGACTCGGAGAAGAAGGTGAGCCTTCATGGCATTGGGAAATCCTTCGTGGAATCCCACACCTCTCCAACGTGACGTACCTTACTTGTAAGGGAACACGGGAATACATCTTCGTCTCCGCGTGCCTCAGTTATCTCTATACCCGAGCTTACTTTCCTTGTGATAGCCATCGAGCTTGAAGTACTTATATATTGATTATCACTTGTGGTATATTTATCTTGTGCTATCTTGCTTAGCTTAACTTGTTGTTGGTGCACTTAGTTGAGCCTAGTGTATTTAAGTTTTGTGCTTGTAAAATAAACGTTAGTTTAATTCCGCATTCTATCAAGCCAAAACAGTAATAGTTTTGAAATTGCCTATTCACCCCCCCCCCCCTCTAGGAGACATCTCTATCCTTTGACTAGTGCGTATGTTCAGTTCATTTCGAACTACCACATGCATGGTATGGATAAGAAGATCACTGAATTGCATGGGATGCTCAAGAAGGCAGAGGCGGATCTCAAGAAGGGCGCCAGTCAAGTGTTGATGGTGCAGAATAAGGCTAAGTTCAAGAAGAGTTCTTGGACTAAGAAGAAGGCTAAGTCGGGAGGAAAGCAGGCTCAGGACCCGGTCCCAAGCGCTTCCTCAGGGACTAAGCCATCTCCTTCAGCTGGATCCACCTTCTTCTACTGCAAGGCGGATGGCCACTAGAAGAGGAATTGCAGCAAGTACTTGGCCGACAAAGCCAAGAGTGGAGGTATGACTTCCGACTCAGGTACACTTGTTTCAATGTTATAGACATATATCTTGCCGATGCACCTAATAGTTCTTGGGTATATGATACCGGATCAGTTATTCACATATGCAACTCGTTGCAGGGACTGGTAAGAACTAGGAGCATAGCAAGAGGCGAGGTTGATATTCAAGTCGGCAACAAAGCGAGAGTCGCTGCATTGGAAATCGGCACGATGCAACTTCATTTACCTTACGGATTCATTATGGAACTGAATAATTGTTATTATGTTCTAGTGCTCAGTCGAAACATTATTTCTGCTTCATGTTTAATGAGGCAAGGCTATGGGTTGAATATCAAGAATAATGGTTGTTCTTTATATTTGAATGATATGTTTCACGGCTTTGCACCCGTCCAGGACAGGTTATTTATTTTGTATCTTGATGGTGAGTCGGTTTATAACATAAATATTAAAAGGTTGAAACCAAATTATCTGAATATGACTTACTTTTGGCACTGTCGGCTTGGTCATATAATATGGAAACACATGAAGAAGCTCCATGATGATGGACTCCTAACTTCGTTCGACTTGGAGTCGTTCGAGACATGCGAATCTTGCCTACTCGGCAAAATGACCAAGACACCTTTTGCAAAGAGTTGCAAGAGGGCGTCCGACTTGTTGGGACTAGTACATAGTGATGTATGTGGACCAATGAGCACGACAACCAGAGGTGGTTATGAGTACTTCATTACCTTCACTGATGATTTGAGTCGGTATGGATATATCAACTTGATGAAACATAAGTCGGAGGCCTTTGAAAAGTTCAAAGAATTCCAGAATGAAGTACAGAATCAACTCGGCAAGAAAATAAAGTTTCTTCGGTCTGACCGAGGAGGCGAGTACATGAGCCACGAGTTTGATGACCATCTGAAGAGTTGTGGAATAGTTCCACAACTTACTCCGCCGGGAACGCCACAGAGGAACGGTGTCTTGAAAAGGCGGAATCGGACCTTATTGGACATGGTACGATCAATGATAAGTCGGACAGATATTCCTTTATCATTTTGGGGTTATTGTCTAGAAACAACAGCGTTCACACTAAACATAGTACCATCAAAGTGTTGGGCCGCGGGCCGATAAACAAAACTTTTATCTAACGCGATGCTCCCAAGATCCAGCTCAGGTAATAGGTCACGAGATTTACCACTAGACGCGCATGTGCGGATTATCGATGTAGCGCGTCAGTTGATGCAGTGTCGATCGATATCATGAACAGATCCTCCGGATCCCCGCGAACTCCTTCGCCAGATCCCTTTGTCTCCAGCGCCGCACATGCAATGCCTCTACCGGTATCAACACATATAGGAAGGATCTCGGGCAGGGGACTACTAGATCCTATCTAACACGATTTGGGAGTGGAGTAAGTGATGGCTAGGTCAGGAACTATCTCCTGTTGCTCCACTTATATACATACCTAGTTGGGCTCAACTCTTGAGGCCCATCTAGGATGTATTCCAACGACCATATGAATCTCATCCATATGGGCTCCTTACCCTTAAGTGTGTGACCCTGCAGGTTCACGTACACATGGACACAACATGAGCTATACCTCCAAGTATCCTGTCATGGCTTTTAGTCTCACCCACTCCCATGAACACTTGGTCTCAATTCAATAGATGGTAGCGGCCTCTAGCAAGACGTGCCATCTCCCAAGTGTCGTAAAGTCTGGAAGACAAACCTTCAATGTGACTTTCGTCCAAGTCCCTTTGCCACACGATATACCTTGTGAAGATATAGGAGAGTAGTTTCCATTCCTTTAGTAGCTCAACCTCTCTTCTCGTACCATGATATATGATTCCTTGGAATAACACTTAGTCTCACTCCTTAGTTAACACTTAACCGAGTCGCGCATGGCCATGCTTCTGAATCATATCACACGAGAGGGCTCAGAGAATATCTCTCCATTATGGAGGGGCAAATCCCATCTTGGTAATCCATGACACGCAGCTTGATTCACAACCAACCCGAACTCTACCTTTATAACTGCCCATTTATGGAATAGCATTTGATAGAACCTAAGTTGGTGATCCACAACTCGGATCATGCGATCACCTCAGGTAAAAGGATTCCATTGTATGAGACTGCAAATGACAACATGCTCGTTGCATCTCAACTGTGGGTCAGTCTGACTCACTAAACTCTTTAGCCGAGTCTGTGCAAGTTGGAATAGCATCACCATGCCCATGACAAGTGGAACCGAGTCATCAAGCCAACTTCACATTAGTCTAAGTTGTGTGTCCAGCACAACCTCAACGACCAAGGAAAACTTGTGAGAACAACATGAATATATAGTTCCACAACCGAATCACGTATTTGATGATATATATCAGATGTTCACACAAGAGACAACTTAATAACTTTACAAATACATTAGGGAATATCATCAAATGTGATTGCCTCTAGGGCAAATTCCCAACAGTCTCCCACTTGCACTAGAGTCAATCATCCCAACATCACATGTCTAGGCATCTAATGCCCATTTCTCTTATGTGCGCCTCATGCTTAGGCTGTGGAAGTGGCTTTGTCAATGAATCCGCAACATTTGCATCCGTGTGTACCTTGCATAACCTGATATCACCTCGATCCATGAACTGGCGAATCAGGTGGTATCGCATGAGTATGTGTTTGTTTTTCTGGTGTTGTCTAGGTTCCTTGGCTTGTGCAATAGCACCATTGTTATCACAATACATGTCTAACGGACTAGATGAGCCCTTAACCACACCAAGATCCATGAGGAATACTCAGCCTCTGTTGTAGATGCTGACACAGCCTCTGTTGTAGATGCTGACACAATCTCTTGCTTGGAACTCTTTCAGCTCACAACCCCTCTGTTTATAATAAACACGTATCTAGATTGCGAACGAGAATCATCTGAGTCCGTGAGATAACTCGCATCCATGTAACCCCTTACACTGAGTTCATCATCACCTCCATAAACTAGAAACACATCCTAGTCCTTCTCAAGTACTTTAGGATATTTTTAGCCGCTACCCAGTGGATTTCTCCAGAGTCAGCCTGATATCTGCTCACAACACTCAGAGCATAGGAAACATCTGGCCTAGTACAAATCATGGCATACATGATGGATCCAACTGCCGAAGCATACGCAATCTCATTCATCCAACTTCGCGCATCAATTGTCGAAGGCCACTGAGTCTTGCTTAGTCTTACACCATGTGACATCGGTAAGAACCCCTTCTTAGATGATTCCATGTTGTCCATGTTGAACTTCTTCAACACTTTGTCCAAATATATACTCTGACTCAATCCAATGAGCCGTCTGGATCTATCTCTATAGATCCTGATTTCTAGAATATATGTTGCCTCACCCAAGTCCTTCATTGAGAAACACCTTTCCAATGACTCCTTGGTTTGTTGCAACATCTAGACATCACTTCCAATCAATAATATGTCATCCACATATAAGATTATAAAGTTTACTTTGCTCCCACTAAACTTCTTATATAAACAAGAATCATGATCACTCTTGATGAAGCCAAATGATTTGACTACCTCATCAAAGCGAATATTCCAACTACGAGATGCTTGCTTCAACCCATAAATGGATTTCCGAAGTTTGCAAACCTTGTCAGCATTATCCGGATCGACAAAACCCTCGGGTTGTATCATATACATGTCCTCGGTTAATTTTCCATTAAGGAAAATCGTTTTGATATCCATCTGTCTTATCTCATAATCGAAATAGGCTGCTATACCTAACATGATCCGAACTGATTTAAGCATCGCTACGGGGAGAAAGTCTCATCGTAGTCAACTCCTTAAACCTATCGGAACCCCTTCGCGACAAGCCGTGCTTTATAGACAGAAATATTTCCATCCATATCAGTTTTCTTCTTAAAGACCCATTTGTACTCGACGGGTCTTGTATCGTCTGGCAGACCAACGAAGTTCTAAACTTGATTTTCATCCATTGACTTTAACTCGGATCTCATGGCTCCTTGAACCTATCAGAACCCCTTCGCGACAAGCCGTGCTTTATAGACATAAATATTTTCATCCATATCAGTTTTCTTCTTAAAAACCCATTTGCACTCGACGGGTCTTACACCGTCTAGCAGATCAACCAAGTTCCAAACTTGATTTTTATCCATGGACTTTAACTCAGATCTCATGGATCCAAGAGACGCCTCCGGTCCTGGCAAAATTGGTGGTCTCACTTATGACCGCGTCCAAGAGACGCCCTCGATGGTACCTCTACAACGTGCAAAACATCCATAACTGCAGCTTCGTCAACAACAACAACAAAAACCGTGCAATTTTGTTTCGCCTCCGGCAATGCCACACCATTACGAAGACTACGACATCGACCACACCTACATCGGCCATGGCTACATCACGATCGGCTACCTCGACATCGACATCAAGAACAATGTCTACAACAACTCAAGAACTCCAGTCAACAGCGTCCGTGTCGTTACTTGTGTGCATGGCACTCCCACTATGACTGCGGGAGGAAAGAGAGGCACTGGAAGGGGACGCGGTCACCGCCCCTAGGTGCCAGCCATGATCATGTCCACGCAGGTGATGGTGACAAGGAGGTGAAGACGACGGAAGCGCAAGACTTCAAATCCAGTCGCAAGTGTCCGTTTCACTCCCACTCCGATTGAGGGGATGTTAGAATACGTAAACGTGTACTAGGACTCTACATCTTGTACTCCAAGTCTCCACCTACCCCCGTGTAACTCTATATAAACCCCTAAAAGGGTCATATCAATACAACATGATATTTTAGAGATTCAATATTTTTCACAGTCGCGCTGTAGGATTCGGAGACGGGAGATCTACTTCCGGAATCTCGAATGGATCTAGGAGAAGCGGGATCGTCGTCAAGCACCGTACGTGTGTGACTCCCTCGGGTGGCGTTGTGCTTTCGACGCTAGGAGTTATCGGAGCCGTTGGACTTCGTGACCTCGAGGTCAGCGTCAGAACGACTTCATCAACCATGTTCCTTGCGGTACGTTAACCGCGCTCGGTCTTCAAAGGTATAAATACCGTATTTCCTCTCGTTGCTGTATTACTAGTAGATAGGTCCTGACATTAGGGTTTCGATCGTAGAATTTTTTTGTTTTCTGTCCTCGAACCCCAACACTAAATGGCGTCTAAGTACATGTGTTTCAGAAAAAACTAAAACATCTTATAATTTAAAACAGAGGGAATAACAATTTTATTGTTCACCCTACGAGGATATGCTCTCATGTGCAAAAACGCGATCCTCATAGTTCATACCACAAGCAAAAGAAAACTGGTCTGGAGCAAGAGATGAAGCTACAGCCTCTTGTTAAGATATAATTTACGACATATAACTGAATTTTTGTTTATTAAAGAGAAAGTGATGCATATACGTATCTAAAATCTTTAAAAAGTTGAGATTTACCGGGTGAACACAGAAGAAGCTACCAGCAACTCTGCCACTCTGGTGTTCTTGGCTTGCTTACCAACGACAAGGCATATATACTACTGCTTCCAGCGTCACATTATCTACTCATCACTGGGTTCAGGATAGCGCGTGGGGATCTTCAAAGACGGCTTGTAGTAATTTCAATGTCCAACGCTATCAACTATGATCGTAAGCATCTTCCTGCAGCCTACTCGAGAACATAGTGTCCGAAACAACATCCTGAACGTATAAATATTCATCTCCCACTTGAAGCATCTCACTACACCACATTAGGTTATTAGGGGAACAAAAATGTGCCTTAAAAAATACTCAAAGTGCCTTTAAAACTCTTTAAAGGCAATAAAAAAGATGCCAAATCAAATGGGGTAGGAAAATCAATTATGGCAATTTCAAAAAATGCCTTTAAAAATAAATTTTTTGAGGCACTTTCAAATTTTCCTTTAAAAATAGATTTATTGAGGCACTTTCAAATTTGCCTTTAAAAATAGATTTATTGAGGCACTTTCAAATTTGCTTTGAAATATTATTTGAGGCAATATTGAGAATGCCTCTAATAATTTTTATTGGCACTCCTTGAAAATGCCTCAAAAAACAATTGTAGGCGTTATACAATAGTGCCTCTATAAACACTTTTGGGCACTTTTAAACATAAATTTAAGCTCGCATTGCAGACACATTTCATATATATTCTCATGAACAACTTGTGACTGTACAGAAAAATAGTATTGCACTTGATCCATTCAAATCATCATTCAAGTTACATCAGTTTGTACCATTCAATTGATTACAAATTCAATCATATTAGTTTGTACTACAAAGTAGCCAACATATCCTGCATACAGAAACTGGCGAGCTCCTGTATCATCATGACTAGCTCACCATCATACATTTGTTCTTGCACTCCTCAATTTTCTTGCGAGACTTTTCAACTTTACAGGACTAACATATACTGAAGCATGTCGATAGCACATTCAAAGATAGAAAAGGATAATGGCATTCTCAGCAAAATACACACATTATCAATTTTACTGCATATTTCGGTGTTTGTGCAACAAGACTGAGGGCTTGTTTGATTCATAGGATTCACAAAACATAGGAATAGGAAAACCATAGGATTGGAGTGACATGTCCACTTGAATCCTATAGGATTATGTAACTATAGGATTTTAGATCAAGTGGTGTTTGATTGCACAGGAAAATCAAAGCAATTGTACAAAGAGGTTGGAGTGGATGGAAATTTTCCTTTAAAATAGAGTGCAAAGGAATCCTTTGAAGGATTTCCTAAGGATTGTAATCCTTTGAATCAAACAACAGTTATAGAAAAAATTCCTAAGGATCCAAATCCTACAAAAATCCTACACAATTCCTTTGAATCAAACAAGCCCTGAGTCTATTCCGACCGAAACCATTGAGATTTAGAAGGTTGAAATATCGGTGCCGAGTGATCTTTCCAAAAAAAAGGTTTTCCTTCATCGATAAAGTAAGTCAATGCAGACCTTCATTTACACTTCTTCATGCGTACAATCATTTTGTTTAGAACAACCGGACGACAAAGCATTGATAATGTCGCAAGGCATCACATGACAATATCAATTCTCACATGGTGTGCAGGTTCATTTATCTGTTTAAACTGTCCGTACTCCACATACTGTCTTCACATAAATACCCTAGATTGGAGCTCACCATCATATATAGCTACCACACCTTTTCCTCCCATGGATTTATGGTTGTCTCTCCACCTTATCTTGGGCATGCTCAATAACTGGCCCCATTTAGTTTCAGTCCACCACTTTCTCCTCTCGTCCTTTACTCGACCACGATCAGTTTCTCCGATATATGAGGCTCAACTATCCCTCTGAGCTAAAATGAGAGAATCTCTTGTCCACCACCATACTGTTTTCTTTACTGAGTTATTACAGAAGGATGTCAATCTAGGAATGAGAGGGGTCGGGAATGCCTATTAGTTTGGTTTACCATTATGTGCTCCCTAAACTATTTGTCCAAGTACTGCCTGTGGTGGATTGGACTGATGATCCACAAGTAAAATATGGCACTATAAGCGATAGGTAGCTAGGTTTTTGTGTTGATGTGCTTTTGTAGAGGTGTAGAACCAGAATGTATGCACAAAATATTACACGAAACTAATTTAATCTGGGAGAACCGTAGTTTTCTCATGAAATGGGAGCACCTAACAATGGAGCAGGAGCACCTACTACCTGATCCAGAGGTTGTTGGTGGACTGGTTGATCTTATTTTGAAATCTAATCCACTTTCATCGGCAACTAAAACAAAGTTTGAGATTCGGAACATTGAAGTGTCAATGCTTAGTGATTTTTCAGAAATTTATTTATTATTTCCAATGACGAGCAAGTCAATGAAGACCTTTATTTACACGTGTTTATGCATACTAAAATTTTCCTTGCGACAAGTGGTAGAAGCATTAACAAATATTGCAAGGCAGGACAATCTCAATTCCTACATGGGGTGCCGGTTACATTAATCAGTTCAAACTGTCCGTCCTCCGCATATATATTGTCTGATATGTCATGTTTTATATCTCCACATAAGTACCCTACTACCTTGGAGGTCATCCATCCTGCATCTACCACACATTTTCTTCTCACCGACTTATGTTTATCTACCACCTTATCTTCGCCATAGAAGGATCAATCTCTTCTCTTTTGTGTTTGTCAAACGCATGTGTTAACTAGGAAAGGGAGGAGTTGGGAATACATATGACGCTTGTAGGTGCCCTGTACAATCCATTTTGCTGCCTCTCACGTGGATCGACTCGTCCCAAGCCAACTAGCTAGCATGAGTTTGGACGACATGTCAAGCTTGATGTTGCGGCTTCTAGTTGCAGAGATGTTACTGTAATTGGTTTTTCCGTAAGTCTAGATTTATATTTGCATCACAAGGACTTAGCTTTGCGATACAAAATGCATTCACATCATGCAAAGCTACATACTTCCCGCTATGCTAGCTAGATCCCAGTGGAAACAGAGGTGTGCTTCGGTGTCCCTCCTTAAACTTAAGTTTGTATTGGACGATTTTCTTTTGTCATACGGTCTTTGTTAACGAATTGGTATCGTGCGATCCTAGCCATCCACGAGTTTCTGTTTGTCAAAGATCGAATAGGAGGAGGGGGGGACACCCAAGCAAAAGTGGTGGAAACAACATTAGTTAATTATATCCATGTTGTCAACAAGCTCGATAAGAAGCCAAAGGACTACATTATTAGTCAATCGGTCAATAAAAAGATGTTCCCTATTCCAAAATACTACTCCATTCGTCCAAAAATAACTGACTAGGATTTATCTAGATTCGTATGTATAAACTTATTTTAGTGTTTAGATTCATCCAAATATTGACAAATCTAAGTTCTGTTATATCTGGAAAAAGGAAGTGCACGGTATCTAACAGCTCATGCTACTATCTTAACATAGTGTTGCCATTAAACTAAATGATGATACTGACAATTACTTTCAGACTAAGAAGGAACTGAAGCAGGGGGACCCACTATCGCCTATACTATTTAATATAGTGACTGATATGTTGGCTATCCTTATTGAGAGAGCCAAGGATGATGGCCAAATTGAAGGATTAGTTCCACATCTTGTTTATGGTGGACTCTCTATTCTTCAATACGCTAACGACACAATATTATTTATGAAACACGATCTGGAGAAAGCTAAGAATCTGAAATTAATATTATTAGCATTCGAGCAGCTATCTGGACTTAAAATAAATTTCCATAAGAGTGATTTGTATTGTTTCGGCGAGGCTCAAAACGAGGCTCACCTATATGCTGAACTTTTCGGCTGTGGTTAGGGGCAATTTCCAATCAACTATGTGGGAATACCGATTCACTATCGACGTCTCATAATTGCTGGATGGAAACTCATTGAGAAAAAACTTTAAAAACGTCTTAATAGCTGGAAAGTAAAATTGCTATCCCTCAGGGGAAGACTTGTACTCATAAATTCAGTACTAACCAACATGGTATTGTATATGATCTCGTTTTTTCAATTACCAAGAGATGTCTTGAATAAAGTGAATTATTTTCGATCAAGATTCTTTTGGCAGGGGGATAGTGAAAAAAAAAATATCGACTGGCCAGATGGAATGTGGTTTGCCGACCGAAAGAATACAGTGACTTGGCATACATGATTTATAAGTCAAAAATACTGCGCTTCTGAGTAAATGATTTTTCAAACTATTGACTGAAGATGGTGTCTGGCAAACCATTTTATGGAGGAAATATATAGGGTCCAAAGCTGTGTCTCAGGTGGTTTGGAAATCCGGTGACTCACATTTTTTGGCGGGACTTATGGCGACCAAAAAATATTTTTTTTCATTTTGATGTTTTTAATATTAAGGATAGATCGCAGATTAGATTCTGGGAAGATAAGTGGCTTGGCCAAACTTCTCTTCGTGAATAATATCCAGCTCTATATTTGATTATTAAGCATAAAGGAAATACACTTTCCACGGTAATAAAATATAATCCTCCTAATATGTCTTTCATAAGAAGTCTTATAGGTCCTCGATTAGTATCTTGGAACATACTCTTATTACGATTATCTATGATATAGTTGTCGGATGGTGTGGACGAGTTCATATGAAAATTATTAGAAAGTGATAAATTTCCAGTTGACTCATTGTATAGAGCTTTGGTTCAACCTGATATTCCGGTCGATGATAATAGTAAATTTTGGAAAATGAAAATACCCCTAAAGACGAAGATACTCGTATGGTATCTCCGTAAGGGTGTAATTCTTACAAAAGATAATCTTGTAAAGAGAAATTAGAATGAAAGTATACAATGTGTTTTTTGTCATCATAATGAGACAATCCGTCATTTGTTCTTCCACTATAAGTTTGCTCGTTCTATATGGTCATCCATCCACATAGCCTCTGATTTATCTCCTCCATGTTTAGTGGTCAATGTTTTTGGTAACTGGTTTCATGGGATTGATGATAAATACATGACTTTGTTTAGGATGGGAGCGCTTGCTATTATTTGGTCGCTATGGCTATGTAGAAATGACAAGATTTTCAATAACATTGTGTCTTCTCTTCTGCAGGTTATATATCGGGCCACGACTATCCTTCGATCATGGACTATTCTCCAATGTATGAAGTTTCGCGATTTATTTGTGGAGGGGTGTACGCGATTGGAGGACATGGCGATGGATATTTTCTCCCGACATGGATGGCCGCGTGATTTGCGGATTGATGTGCCATAGCTCGATGCCGTTTATTTTTTGAGATTTTTGTTATTTTAGTCTATTTTCTTTATTCTCTAATTGTCTGGTTTATGCGGCTGTGTGCATCTTAGTTATACAAAGACCGGATATAAACATTACTCAAAGTAATAAAAGCGCCATTTTCAAAAAATGCTACTATCTTAACTTCTGACAAGATGACATTTCATCTCAAAGGGAGAAAATCTTCAGCGGGTGTGTTGGCTTGATGTGGCGATAAGATTAATAAAAGCATCCTCTTCGGCAAAATTCTCGGTAGTAGAAAAACCACGTACTAATTTTCAGGATATCTCTACTTGGCGTTGCTTGATAGGAACTGTTAAGAATATAAATATATAGCCTAGCCACCTCCATCAGTTTGGACTTTTGATTCAGATGACCAATGCATCAATTATATGGCCTGCACCGAACCACGCTTAGAAATAAAATAATCTAGACGTGAGGTCTAACCCTTTTCATCAATTCAGACTTTTGTTCAGATTGGTAGTGCATCATTCAATAGAAACTAACCTAGCTTCTCTGGAGTACAAGTGAATAATGAGCAAGGGCAGTCAGTTTCTAAACATGGGTGGTAGTCCGACACCTCTATGGAGTACTAGGGAGTATAAAATCTCTTGTAGTTGTGATGCAAGACAATCTCAGTTCGCATATCGTGTGTAGATTCCATTGATTATATCCAACCATTTCGCATCCGCAGTCTTATTTCACATTGTATATTTTCACATATATAAGAGCTCTAGCTCAGAGTTGACTGGTCTTTACCACTTTCTTATCTGATCGATATCTCTTCTTTCACCATTCTCTCAGTTGATGCTCTTTACCACACCTTTATAGATTAGGAGGATATGCATCTCTTTTTCTTCCATGTTTGTCAATCACACATCTAATCATCTTAGGCATGAGAGGGGTCAAGAATACATCTAATCCTTTGGACTTCGATGGACGATAGAACAGCAGTTTCCTTCGTAAACTCTTAGTTCGACATCGTGCAATCTTCTGCAGGTATGCGGATCCAAATGTAATTAGCCAGGTTCGGTTCTGTGTGATATGTCCGGGGGGAAGCGTGATAGTTACTGTCTGTGTCGTCTGACCTGTGAGAAGCCAATATTCCATTCGAAAGGAAAAAAGTATCAGGTATCCTTTGATTTATACGATCTGTTCAGGATTTCTATAGGATATGGACCCTGTGGAATTTTTCCTTTCGGACCTGTTTGATTCACGAGGACTAATCCTGTAGGAACTCTATAGTGTATTTTCGCAAGAAAAAATGCATGAAGTTAGACCTCATGGAAAAATCCTTCGCTGCAATCAAACAACCATCTGCTAGAGTTCCCGTGTCCATTGGATCCATCCACTTGGGCAGGACATTCCAATCCTTTGTATTTCGTATTCCTTTGGTTCTACCCTATGAATCAAAGATGCTTTTAATTTCTTATGCATCAGGGCATAACACTGTTAGATGTATATTTGTACATGTGTATTTTTTCCACCCGTTAGGGGGTTTCCTGTATATTCTCACCTGTACCTGTAACTATATGTTATGGCCTTTGGTTTCTAGGAAATACAACTTGTCTATTCTTAACATGGTATCAGAGCTTTAGGTTTAGCTTTTTTTTCCGTTGCCGCAGCCGCCGTTCGTCTCGGCTCTCTGCCGCCGCGTCCGGCCGCCGCCGCAGCCTCCTCTCACCGCCGGCGAGCTCTGGTCTTCTCTTGTTCGTCACCTGGATTGATTTCTTAGATCGATTCCCTGCCTGCCTGCGCGGGATCGACCACAGCTTGCCCCGGCCTCCGCCGGTTCCCGCTTGCCGGCCGTGGTCCTCTTCCCACATCCTCAGATCCGGTTGTCCTTCTCCTCCTCCACATCTACACACATACACTTGCCCCTAAAAAACCATCTTCACCCAATCCACCTTACCCTCTTTCATACACCCCCACTTCCGCTTGGTCCCCGCCATCTGCCTGCTGCACCGTCCTTCCATCTGCCTGCTGCACCGTCCTTCCTGCTGCCAGCGCGTGCGCGTGCGCTCCTGCCAGCTGCTGCCTCCCTTTAAAAAAAACAAAAAAAAATGATGTTGTCTCTGTCTCTTGCTGTTGTTTCTTCCGATGCTCCCGTCGTGCGCTCGGGTCTTCCTTCGTTACTTGGCCCTTGCCCGTCGACTTCATATTTGTCGGTGCGCCACTCTACGTCGGTCCTCGTGGATTCTTCCTGTGGTTATCCGACCTCGTCTCCGCTATCGTGTTGCTCTTCACCAACTCTGTCTATGTCGGCTCGCCGCTCTACATCGACTCTCGCGGCTTCTTCACACGGTTCTGTCCGCGTTTCGCCGACTTCGTCTTCGTCGGACTGCCGCTCTACATCGACTTTTGCGGCTTCCTTAGGCGGCTATGGCCGCCCTTCGTCTACGTCGGCCTACCGCTCTACATCGCTTTTCGCAGCCTCTTCACGTGGTTATGGCCGCGCTTTGCCGTCCCCGTCTATGTCGGCCCGCCGCTCGACATCGACTCTTGCGGTTTCTTCCGGCGGCTGTGACCGTCCTTCGTCGACTCCGTCTTCATCGGCATATTGCTCTCCGTCGTCACCTTTGGCGGCCTCTGTGTGTGTTGGTGACAGCTCCTCGTTGGCACCTGATTGTACCTCGACCTCTCCAGTCGTGCCCCTTTCTGCGCATGAGATAGCGCAGCTTCGATGCCTGCTTGATGCTTGGGATTCTTCACCGACAGGTTCTGCTGGTTCTGCGACTGAGTTTTCTGGCATTGAGCGACCACCTCCTCCCTCTCCAGGTACATCCCCATGGCTTCTTGATACTGGAGCTTCTTTTCATATGACTCTTGATTCTTCCTCGTTGCATTCTGTTCGACCTGTCGACCCTCCTGTTCGTGTTCTTACTGCCGATGGTACCCCTCACCCAGTCATTAGTCGAGGCATTCTTAGTACTTCCTCGTTTTATGTTCCTTCTGTTGCGCATGTTCCTCAACTTAACATGCAACTCTTTTCTGGTAGTCAGATCGTTGACTCTCGTTGTAGCATCACTCTCGACTTTGATTCCTGTTCTGTTCAAGATCGTCGCACCGACACTATGCTTGGTGCTGGCCCCCGCCGCCATGATGGCCTCTGGGAGCTTCACTGGCTTCGTCTTCCTTCTGATGCAACCGTCGCTAGTTCCTCGGCATCTGTAGCTGTCGCTACTATCTCTTTTCAGCAGTGGCATCATCGTCTTGGACATTTATGTGGTTCTCCCCTCTCGTCTTTAGTTCATCGTGGTGTTCTGGGGTCTCTCTCCGGAAACGCTTCTTTGGATTGTCAGGTATGTCACCTTGGTAAGCAGATTCAGCTACTGTATCCTCATAGTGAGTCTGTGTCCAAGCGTCCTTTTGATCTTGTTCACTCTGATGTTTGGGGTCCAGCTCCTTTCCCCTCGAAAGGAGGTCATCTCTACTATGTTCTCTTTATCGATGATTTTTCTCGTCACACTTGGATATATTTCATGCGCTCTCGCAGTGAGGTACTGTCCATTTATCGGTGCTTTGCGGCTATGGTACGCACTCAGTATTCCTCGCCCATTCGTGTGTTCTGTGCTGATTCTGCTGGTGAGTATATCTCTCAGCACCTGCGTGGTGTTCTTGCTGAGCAGGGCACCCTTGCTCAGTTTTCTTGTCCCGGTGAACATGCTCAAAATGGTGTTGCCGAGCGTAAGCATCGTCATATTCTTGAGACCACCCGTGCTATGATGATTGCTTCTTCTCTTCCGCCGCATTTCTGGGCTGAGGCTGTCGCTACGTCGACTTATCTCATTAACATCCAGCCTTCTGCTGCCCTCCAAGGTGGCATCCCTCTCGAGCGTCTCTCTGGTGGTTCTCCAGACTACTCGGCTCTTCGTTCGTTTGGTTGCGTTTGCTATGTTCTTCTCCCTCCTCGTGAACGCACCAAACTGACCGCTTAGTCTGTTGAGTGTGTATTTCTTAGCTACAGTGATGAGCATAAGGGCTATCGCTGTTGGGACCCTGTTGGTCGTCGGATGCGCATCTCTCGTGATGTCACGTTTGATGAGACGCGTCCCTTCTACCCTCGCCCCACCTCTGGTACCTACCCGATGGATGATATCTCCTTTCTTCTGTTTCCTAATGCACCTCCTTCTGTTCCTATTGTCCCTCCTCCTGGACCTCGTTCTGATGCGCCCTCTTCGTCCCCGGCGCCATCCTCTTCGACTCCGTTGTCCTCCTCCCCACCTAGTTCTCCTCTTTCTTCTTCTGATCCTCCGCCCACCTCACCGTTGTCTCCTTTTCCCTTTCATTATTCTCGTCGCACTCATGTTCTAGATCCTTCTCCTGATGTCCCTTCTTCTTCTTCTTCTGATATGTCTTCTTCTTCTGACGAGCTTCCCTCTCCTCTTCCGGCGACTCGTCCACGTCGTGCTCCAGACCGTTACTCTCCTAGTAAGTACGGTCTTTCTGTTGCCTCCGAGCCGACTTCTTATCGGGATGCTGAGCGTCATCCTGAATGGCAGCTTGCTATGGCTAAGGAGATTGCTGCGCTTGAGCGCACTGGCACCTGGGATCTTGTCTCTCCCCCTCCCGGTGTTCGTCCTGTCACGTGTAAGTGGGTCTATAAAATTAAGACCCGCTCTGATGGATCTCTTGAGCGCTACAAAACGCGTCTTGTAGCTCGTGGCTTTCAGTAGGAGCACGGCCGTGACTATGATGAGACTTTTGCCCCTGTGGCTCATATGACCATTGTGCGTACTCTTCTTGTTGTCGCTTCTGTTCGACACTGGTCTGTGTCTCAGCTTGATGTTCAGAACGCTTTTCTTAATGGCGAGTTGAGTGAGGAGGTTTACATGCAGCCTCCTCCCGGGTATTCTGTCCCTGATGGGATGGTCTGTCGCCTTCGGCGTTCTCTTTATGGTCTGAAACAGGCCCCTCGTGCCTGGTTTGAGCGTTTTGCCTCTGTGGTGACTGCTGTTGGTTTCTCTCCCAGCGCTCATGATCCAGCGCTGTTCGTCCACACTTCTCCTCATGGACGCACTCTTCTCCTTCTCTATGTTGATGATATGATCATTACTGGTGATGATCCTGAGTATATTGCCTTTGTTAAGGCTCGTCTTCGTGAGCAGTTTCTTATGACCGATCTTGGTCCTCTCCGCTATTTCCTTGGGATCGAGGTTTCTTCCACTTCTGATGACTTTTCTATCTCTCAGGAAAAGTATATTCAGGATCTTCTTGCTCGTGCTGCTCTTGGGGATGAGCGCACTATTGAGACTCCTATGGAGCTTAATGTTAAGCTTCGTCCTACTGATGGTGATCATCTTCCTGATCCGACGCGTTATCGCCATCTTGTTGGGAGTCTTGTTTATCTTGCTGTCACTCGTCCTGATATATCTTATCTTGTTCATATTCTGAGTCAGTTTGTCTCAGCTCCTACCACTCTCCACTATAGCCATCTCCTCTGTGTTCTTCGTTATCTTCGTGGCACGATTACTCGTCGTCTTTTCTTTCCTCGTTCTAGCTCTCTCCTTCGGATCGTCGTTCACTTTCTGCTTACTGTGTGTTTCTTGGCGGTTCGCTTGTTGCTTGGAAGACGAAGAAACAGGTTGCAGTTTCCCGTTCGAGTGTAGAGGCTGAGTTGCGAGCTATGGCCTTGTTGATTGCTGAGGTGACATGGTTACGGTGGTTGCTTGCAGATTTTGGGGTCTCTGTTACGACACCCACTCTACTTTTGTCTGACAGTACAGGTGCTATCAGTATTGCACGTGATCCGGTCAAGCATGAGCTTACCAAGCATATTGGTGTTGATGCTTTTTATACACGTGCTCAGGTGCAGGCTCAGGTTGTTGCGCTTCAGTATGTGCCTTCAGATTTGCAGTTGGCGGATTTCTTTACAAAGACACAAACTAGAGCGCAACGTGACTTCTTACTCTCTAAACTCAGTGTTGTGGATCCACCATGAGTTTAAGGGTGGGTGTTAGATATATATTTGTATATGTGTATTTTCCCCACCTGTTAGTGGGTTTCCTGCATATTCTCACCTGTACATGTAACTATATGTTAGTGGAATACAACTTGTCTATTCCTAACAAACACAAGCAATATAATATGCAATTAGGTGTGCAAACAGATGAACCCAGGGACAGCAGAAACTTCACAGGTGAAAATTTAATGTGATTTTTTTCGAAATTTAATGTGATTTTTGTAGCAACAAATTTGTTCTTTTCTCATACAATTTGAATAGAATAACCTGAATAGTAAATCTCGAACAAGCCATACATGATTATATAGACCAAGAATACAGACTAATAGCTGGTTCCATTATCAAAGGCATATGCAATCATGAAATGTTGGGAGAGAGCGGGATGTGCACGTTACAAGCTTGAGTTACTAAGAAACTAAACTGGAAGTTAAGGAGAAAAAATGCAGTCCACATTAAGATTGCAAATAATAGAAAGAACTTTACTCCAGATTAACCAGCAGAACATAAGACATATATGTAAGTCTTAAAAAGTTCTGTGAAAGCTTGATCCTATTTGAGCTAAAGGTCATTAAGAAATTGCCATGTCTAGTTAGTTATGAGGAATTACGTTCGAAGGGGAGTCCATGTCCGCATTTACAAAAATCCCATACAGGACAATAAACTTATGTAAACATTCAAAACATTATGTCAAATTCGTTCCTGATAACAAGACAGAAAATAAGAAGTTAACAAAAGACTTTGATGCATATCAAAACTTGGCTGGTTGTCTTTTTTATTCATGACATCAGAGACAAATTTAATACTGCAAATTAGTATCTTTACAAAAACTCTATGTGCACCACTTTCATAAATTAGTTAATATTTTCGAAAAATATATCATTGATTTTCTAATGGGAATGCAGGCTCCCAATACAAACAATATGTCCATGTAAACTATTTATTTTATAGGATTATATAACCATTAAAGAGTTTAATCATTAATTAATGCACCCATGTAAAAACTTCATCCTTCTGTATCACCCGGGCTTAAATAGAAAACGCGGACAAAAGGTAATGCACAGGAGGAAAATTCTACCATATTTTAGAAAGACTTATCTTATGGTGAACAAAAGCTTGGAACTGATGAACGTCGCAAAACAGTTCACTATTAAGTTTTGACCAAAGGGTGCAAAATCATGTGTGCTGTGAAACGAAACCTGAGAAGCATCACTTGCAAAGAGAAATGTGACTTGTAAGCAATGTACATAGACACTGTGCTTTTCGCAGGCCAGGACAGCACATATGGATCAGTTAGAAGCACATCGTGTTCAGGAGTCTATCTTCTAGCATCTATCTTCGGGAGACCATTTATAAATATATGTCTGATTCTTTGTGTTACCACCTCCATGCTTCATTTTACGTGAGAGCATATCGTCCTTATCCTATCACTACTGGTTTTAATCTATGAGTACCTCTAGTATATCTAGATCATTACAATTACTGATATTCCTAGTTTGCTCTGATAGTTTATCCAGAATCTCAGATGGACAGACATATCCCAAGACAACTAGCCCGAGTCTGGAAAACATGTCGACTCAAGCATGATAGCATCTCCAGCCGTAGTCCCCCTCCCCCCGAGTGAAAAAATCCTGTGCAAAAAATGCTATTTAGAGATGCGTCGGCGGAATTTTTTGGCCTGGGGCTGGCGAATTCCCGGTCGTGTCCACGGATCCAGATCGGCTAAAAGGAAGAAATTCGACAAACTAAAAAAATATGGAAAAATTCATAGATAGTAGGCGAGTTCATACAAGATTCGACGAAATTTAAATTAAAACAGAAATAGACTAATCCTAGTTCATTGCCAAAGAGGCGGTAGAATACGATGTAGTCTCAGTCTTCGTCGTCGTCATCGCTCGGAGGATTGTTCGCCGGCGGGCCGCGGCTGCTCTCCTAGCCTGGGTCGCCGAAGCGCCTCCGCAGAGGAGACTTGCTCGGCCCGTCATCATCATCGTCGAGGACGATGACATCGCGGTTGAACCGGGCAGCACGACGCGGTCCAGCAGGCGCTGCTGGCGAGTGGCCTCCTCCCGCTCGGGGCCTTGGACCAGGCGAGAGCGTCCCATAGCCACATGGGCGAGACGTCGTGGAGCGACGGCTGCACCGCCATCTTCAGGCCCGATGTGTCCTCGGGGTCGTCCGGCGCCTCCACCTTCAATGTGATCTGGAGGTAGTCCCTCGGAGGCGACCATTCCGGTGCAGGCACCGGCCTCCTAGTTGACGAGCCGCCGACATCTTGCTCCACCGGTCTGACGAGGCGGAGGGTGTCGCGCAGGGGAGATGGAGTGTGGCGCTCATTGATGACGATGTTGCTGGAGCGCGCCCACATGCGAGGCAGCTGTTGGGAATATGCCCTAGAGGCAATCATGTATGATGAGATTTCCCATTGTATTCATAAAGATATTAAGTAGTCCTTGTATAAACATCTGATGTGTATCATTGAATATGTGATTCGGTTGTGGAACTATGCATTCATGTTGTTTGTACTAAATATCCTTGGTCATCGAAGTTGTGCTGGACACACAACTTAGACCAATGTGAAAGTTGGCTTGATGACTCGGTTCTACTTGTCATGAGCATGGAGATGCTATTCCAACTTACACAGATTCGGCTAAAGAGTTTAGCGAGTCGGATTGACCCATATTGAGGTACAACGAACAAGTTGTCATTTGTATATCTCAATCAATGTAATCCTTAGACCTGAGGTTGTTGCATAGTCCGAGTTGAGGATCACCGACTTAGGTTCTGTCAAACGCTGATCCGTAACTGGACAGTTATAAAGGCAGGGTTCGGGTCGACTGAGAAACAAGCTGCGTGATGTGAATAACCAAGATGGGATTTTGTCCCTCCACTCGGAGAGATATTCTCTGGGCCCTCTCGTGAGATATGATTCGGAAAGCATGGCCATGCACGACTCGGTAAAGTGTTAACCGAGGCGATCGACTAAGAGTTAGTTGGGTGAATCACTTATCTCGGATCGAGAAGAGAGTCGAACTATTTAAGGTATGACATATATTCGCCTATAGTCTGACAAGGTATATCGTGAGGCAAAAGGGACTCGGACGTAAGTCGCATTGAAAAGGCAAGTCGTCATGACTCTTTGGTACTTGGGAGTCGGCACGTTCTGCTAGGAGCCGCTACCGACTGATCGATTGAGAGTCGGACTCCAATCGTGTCCAAGTAGCCATGAGCCTGCGGGGTCACACACTTAAGAGCGAGAGCAAGTTCGGTTTGGATCTGAACCTGTAATCTGGTTGGGTTGGACCTAAACCAGATTAGGACTGAGTTAGTGAGTTGGACTCACGGTGACTAGTGTTATATGGGCTTTAGTGAATGGGTCGCACGAGCAGAACCCACGTTCACTCCCTATATATAGTGGAGCACCGTAACCTAGAAAGGTTAATCGTTGTTTTGGTTAGGTCATTCCATGTGTTGGAAACCCTAGCTCCACAGCAGTCCTACCGTCGATACGAACCTAGAAGTTCGCCGCCGGTGCTCCTCCTTGTACGTGTGGATACCAGCAGAGGTGATGTGCGATCAGCACCAGGACGATCGGATCGTGAGGACTGCACTGCATCAACTGACGCACTTTATCAGTAATCCGCAACTGCGCGTCTAGTGGTAAAACTCGTGGCCTTCTACCTCAGCTAGATCTTGGGATCACCATATTAGAGGAAAAGTTTTGTTTTATCTCTGCGTGGCCTAACAGTGGTATCAGAGCGATAGATTCTGGTTTTAGGCTCGAGATCTCGCATATGTGATATGTGGTTGGCTGTAGATGAGATCTATGTGCTGTTTGGTGGTCGATCTATGAGATAGATCGGTTTTGTACGAAGTTGATTGGATCAACTGTGCTCGGGGAATGGTAGATCTGATTTTCGTGATCATACTGCTGAGGTTGTGGAACGACATACCCCTATCGGTCGGCTTCCGCCATCGGGATAGACTGTGACACGTAAATCTAGAAGTGGTGATCGAAGATTAAAGAGTTTGATCGAATCGGAACGATGGTCGAAATCCATGTTCGGATCGTAGATGAGATCTACGTTTTCGGAAAAATCGTCGGGCGCTGCCCCTTCGATCCCCGCCCGCTATCCGGCTAGCGGGACCGCCGGCTTTGCCCTGTCGTAGCGCCTTAGATGTCGTTGCGAGTTTCACAACGCCGGTAGATATTGTATCTATGCATAACTTGTTTTTGCAGGAAGTTGTGAATGGTATGGTTCATGTGCATATGATGTATGTGTGTAATCCATACGTGATCTGCGAATCACGGTTTTTTTTGTCAGCCGGCTGGAGCCTAGGTGCTGTCATTTTATTGTATAACGACCTGCGTGTCAGATTCTCCTTGTAATTTACTTTACTAAGCTAGTGTAGTTGTTTGGAGAACCCGGAAGACATGCAAGGCGTTATATATGTCAGCGACATGGAGTAAGACGGCAAGTGACAAGAGTTGGCACGAGTCGGATTACAGGCTTCGTGGAGATGGAGATCGCCATGAAGAGAGCCATATCATTTCACATTATAATTTCTTTATTTTGTGTTATTGTTATGTATCTATTTTACCTCTATTAAATAGTCGGTAAAATTTAATCCCTCAAAGAAGGTCTAGTCGGTTTTCCCGCCAGTGTTTGCACCATCACAAGTGGGACCATAAAATTGAGGTGCTGCCAATTCTTTCCGACTAGGTGGGTTCGAGTCGGACTCTTACTGCGGAAACACTCGGTAAGCTAGACGGGTCTATCACAACGATTGTGGGGCTCGGGAAAAGGTCGGATGGGAGACGGGGCATGTGATGCCACCCGTCCAACAGGAGTCGCATGAGATGCAATTGACAAGGAGTTATCTACCTAGATCACTTGGCGGCTAGCGGTGATGCTAAAGATCACTAGCCGACTTGCTTATTTAGGATCCTGAATCACTAAGAAACCATCGGAGGGGTGTTGGTTCTAGTGGGAGCATAAAATATTAAAATGTTTAATATGCTTGCTCTTTTATGAATACATGTCTTAAGTGTTTTGCATATTTTCTGTTATAGATCATGGCACCAAGTAGCAGTCACTCTCAGATATCCGGTTTTGCGTTGAGAACTATCCTTGAGAAAGATAAACTGAACGACACTAATTTTACCAACTGGTATCGAAATCTAAGAATTGTTCTCAAACAAGAAAAGAAGGACCATGTCCTAGACAACCCACTTCCAGATGAGCCGAATGAGAATGCGACTGTCGCTGCCACCAATGCCTACCATCGGGCTAAGGATGAGTCCACGGATATTAGCTGTCTTATGCTTGCTCACATGGAACCGGACTTGCAAAAGCAGTTCGAGCATGTTGAGGCCTACGATATGATCGAAAGCCTCAAAAGTATGTTCCAGGCTCAGGCGAAGACTGAGAGGTATCAAGTCTCTCAGGCTTTGCTGAGTTGCAAGCTTAAGGATGGTGATCCACTGAGTCCGCATGTGATCAAAATGGTTGGTTACGTGCAGTCTCTGGAGAGGCTTGGCTACCCCATAAGCGAAGAGTTCGCTACAGACATAATTCTGAACTCTCTTCCTAGTGCATATGGGCAGTTTATTTCGAACTACCACATGCATGGTATGGATAAGAAGCTCACTGAATTGCATGGGATGCTCAAGCAGGCAGAGGCGGATCTCAAGAAGGGCGCCAGTCAAGTGTTGATGGTGCAAAATAAGTCTAAGTTCAAGAAGAGTTCTTGGACTAAGAAGAAGGCTAAGTCAGGAGGAAAGCAGGCTCAGGACCCGGTCCCAAGCGCTTCCTCGGGGACTAAACCATCTCCTTCAGCTGGATCCACTTGCTTCTACTGCAAGGCGGATGGCCACTAGAAGAGGAACTGCAGCAAGTACTTGGCCGACAAAGCCAAGAGTGGAGGTATGCCTTCCGACTCAGGTACACTTGTTTGCAATGTTATAGACATATATCTTGCTGATGCACCTAATAGTTCTTGGGTATATGATACCGGATCAGTTATTCACATCTGCAACTCGTTGCAAGGACTGGTAAGAACTAGGAGCGTAGCAAGAGGCGAGGTTGATATTCGAGTCGGCAACAAAGCAAGAGTTGCTGCGTTGGAAGTCGGCACGATGCAACTTCATTTACCTTACGGATTCATTATGGAACTGAATAATTGTTATTATGTTCCAGTGCTCAGTCGAAACATTATTTCTGCTTCATGTTTGATGAGGCAAGGCTATGAGTCGAATATCAAGAATAATGGTTTTTCTTTGTATTTGAATGATATGTTTCACGGCTTTACACCCGTCCAGGACGGGTTATTTATTTTGAATCTTGATGGTGAGTCAGTTTATAACATAAATGTTAAAAGGTTGAAACCAAATGGTCTGAATATGACTTACTTTTGACACTGTCGGCTTGGTCATATAAGTTGGAAACGCATGAAGAAGCTCCATGATGATGGACTCCTAACTTCGTTCGACTTGGAGTCGTTCGAGACATGCGAATCTTGCCTACTCGGCAAAATGACCAAGACACCTTTTGCAAAGAGTTGCGAAAGGGCGTCCAACTTGTTGGGACTAGTACATAGTGATGTATGTGGACCAATGAGCATGACAACCAGGGGTGGTTATGAGTACTTCATTACCTTCACTGATGATTTGAGTAGGTATGGATATATCTACTTGATGAAACACAAGTCGTAAGCCTTTGAAAAGTTCAAAGAATTCCAGAATGAAGCACATAATCAACTCGGCAAGAAAATAAAGTTTCTTCGGTCGGACCGAGGAGGTGAGTACATGAGCCATGAGTTTGATGACCATCTGAAAAGTTGTGGAATAGTTCCTCAACTTACTCCGCCAGGAACGCCACAAAGGAACGATGTTTCGGAAAGGCGGAATCGGACCGTGTTGGACATGGTACGGTCAATGATGAGTCGGACAGATCTGCCTTTATCATTTTGGGGTTATTGTCTAGAAACAGCGGTGTTCACACTAAACAGAGTACCATCAAAATTGGTAGAGAAGACACCGCATGAGATGTGGACAGGCAAAAAGCCGAGTTTGTCTTTTCTTAAGATTTGGGGTTGTGAAGCATTTGTCAAGCGACTTCAGCCGGACAAGCTTACGGCCAAGTCGGATAAATGTATTTTCATGGGGTATCCGAGGGAAACCTTGGGTTACTACTTCTATAGCCGAGAAGAGGGCAAAGTGTTTGTCGCTCGGAACGGTGTCTTCCTTGAGAAAGAGTTTCTCAGTCGGGGAGTAAGTGGGAGCACGGTGCAACTCAAAGAAATTCGAGAGGAACTCAAAGAAACTCAAAGCTAATCCGCAACTGCGCGTCTAGTGGTAAAACTCATGGCCTTCTACCTCAGCTAGATCTTGGGATCACCACGTTAGAGGAAAAGTTTTGTTTTATCTCTGCGTGGCCCAACAACAGCGAGCAGTGCGGTGGCTCCTCGGGTCGTCCTTGACGGGGGTGAGGTGGGCCACAAAGCGCAATGAGGGAGTCGCTGGGGCAGACCCCGCTGAGTGTGGTGCTGATGCCGACGAGGAAGAAGAGGGCGGAGCCATCCATCAAGGCATCCACGAGCTTCCCCGGCTGCGTGAGATCGGCGTGTGGAGCTGGCGAGAAGGCGAGGCGAGGATGGTTGTTGGCCTCGATGTGGGCGAGGACGGCCTCGAGGATACGCCCCTCCCCAACACACACACCATAGAGTCCGGCCGGCAGAGTTTCCCCTCACCGTTCATGGGCCTCCTCCTTCATAGGCGGCGAGCTCCTGGGCCTGCCGTCCGGCGAAGTAGGAGATCCACAACTGCACCAGGCCGGGTCGGCATGCTACTTGTCAGTGATCCCTAGTACACCTCCTGGATGCGGCCGAGTAGCTTGTGGTCGACGAGTACGGGAGGCACCAACACACAACCGACGCTGAGCTTCCAGGTCGGTGGGCACCTGAAGTCCGGCAGCGTCGGATAGCTGGCCGTGTAGAGGAGGTGTGCCTCCACTCCTGAAGCCATTGGCATCCGAAGCTGTTTGGTCGCCACCTAGTTGTCGGGATATCACTCGGCTATTGCTCTCCGGTGGGATTCAGGTGGTAGTTGCTAGGGACCTTGGCGGTGTGTGAGCTCGCCGGGTAAATGGGGGGATTTATAGGGGCTGGGCATGGGCGGGAGGACTATAGACGGCGGGACGCGTGGGCGGGCCACCATTAATTCTCTGCATGGCAAATGAACGCAACAGCTCGCCTGTAAAGATGACCGGTTCTGGCCATTAGTATGGCACGAAAGACGAGAGGATGAGAACAACGTTGTTCGGCTCAATGATAGAGTTTGGGCGCGCGATTTTGCTTTCGCTGGCGCCCCCAGGCGACCCCCACCGCGCTGGGCTCGGCCTAGGAATGCCGGCACAAATTTCCCCAAACCGGCAAATTTTTGGCTCCTGGGGGCCGAGTGCTAGGAAATTTCTTTGCGGGCGCAAAAAAAGGCCCTATGTGGGGCTCTTGGTGTCCTGGCTGGAGATGCTCTGATGTTGCGATTAGATGTTACTTTAAGTGGTTCTTCTGGAATGCTGGATTTATACTTGCATCATAAGAGCTTATCTTTGGGCTGCAAAATGCATTCCCATCATTCGAAGATACATACTTTGTCGACAAGATCAACAAGAAGCCAAAGGATATGTGTATTCTCATTACAATACATTCTTAGTCAATCTATCAAGAAAAAATGTTCTCTATTCCAAAATACTACACGGTGTTTAACAGCTCATGTTATCATCTTAACTTCTGACCAAGAAGACATATCATCTGAAAGGGAGAAAATCTTCAGCGAGTGTGTTGGCTTCATCCGATGACAAGATTAATAAAAGCATCCACATCAAAGCAGGAGAAATGACACTTATTTCTAGGAGATCTTACAACTCAATATGAGGAAGGGCAGTCATTTCTAGACTGGTGTGGTAGTATGACACCTCTATGGAGTACCAGGCGCTATTAAATTTCATCATGTGGTATCCAGGTTTCATTGATGATATCAGACCATGTTGCACCCGCGGTCTCATTTCGTGTAGTATATCTTCACATAAGATCTTTAGCTTGGAGGTGAGGTATCTAACTACCACTTTCTTCTCTCATCGATCTCTCTTCCTTTACCATCTTATCAGTTGAAGCTCTCAACCATAAATTAATAAAGGATTAGGATGATAAATCTCCTTACCTTCCATCTCTGTCAATCACACATCTAATTAGCTTGGGGATGAGAGGGGTTGGGAATTAATACATTGTACATCTAATCCTTCCGACAAGAATGCACGATGGAACATCAACTTCCTGGGCAGTCTCTTGGTTTGACCTCGCGCACTGCGGATACATGAATTCAAATGCATGTAGCTTTGTTCAGTTCTATATGGTATGTCCAGGGGGAGGTGTGATAGTTACACTATGCATCAGGACCTAACACAAGCAAGAATTTACTAGGTTGGAAGAGAATAGTAATTTGCAATTAGGCGTACAAACGATGAAACCGTCGACAACGGAAACATCACAAGTGAAAATTTTGAAGAGATTTTTACAGCACTAAATTTGTTTTTTTCCTAATACAGTTTGAATAGAATAACCAGAATAGAAATCTCGAAGAAGCCATACATGGTTAATATAGACCAAGTGTACATACTAATCACTCCAATATCAAAAGCATACGCAATAATAAAAATGTTGGGACAAAGTGGGATGTGCACGTTACAAGCTTGAGTTACCAAGAAAATAAATTCTGAGATAGCGAGAATAAATGCAATCCACATTGAGATTGCAAATAAAGGAAAAGAACTTTACTCCAGATTAACCACCAGAACATAAGGCAGATATGTTAGTCTTAGCAAGTTCTGTGAAAGCTTGATCCTATTTGAGCTAAAGGTCAGTGCGCAATTGCCATGTCTAGTTAGTTACAAGAAATTCCATTCCAAGAGGATCCCATGTCCCCCATATACAAAAATCCCATACAGAAGAATAAATGTATGTAAACAAGCAAAATATTATATCAAAGTCGTTCCTGATATCAACACAGAAAATAAGAAGTTGACAGAAGACTAGATGCATAACTGCATATCAAAATTTAGCTGGTTGTCTTTTTTATTCATGAAAACAGATACTAATTTGATACTGCAAGTTAGTATGGAATGCAGGCTCCCATACAAACAATTTCTCCATGTAAATTATTTATTTTATAGGATTATATAAGGAACAAATAGTTTCATCATAAATTAATGCACCCGTGCAAAAACTTCATATCCTTCTGTATTACCCAGGCGTAAATAAAACACGAGGAGAAAAGGTAATGCAGAGGAGGAAAATTCTACTCCTACCATCTTTTAAAAAGACTTTTCTTATCATGAATAAAAGCTTGGAACTGATGAACACCGCCTGAAAATAGTTCACTATTAAGTCTTGACCAAAGGGTGCCAATAACACCACGGATGCAAAATCATGTGTGCTATGAAACGATACCTGAGAAGCATCACTTGCCAAGAGAAATGGACTTGTAAGCAATGGGCACATGTCATAGGCACAGTGCTTTCCATAGGCCATCACAGCACAGACGGATCAGTTAGAAGCACATCTTATTTAGGAGTCCATCTTCTAGCACCTATCTCCAGTAGTCTATGTATAAAATATATGGCTGATTCTTTGTGTTACTTCCTCCATGCTTCATTTTGCAATCTCAATATCGAGTTTCATTCACGTACTACATCTTACCTGAGAGCATATCGCCCTTATCCTATCACTACCGATTTTAATCTATGACTACCCTTACTATGTCTAGATCACTACAATTACTGATATTCCTCATTTGCTCTGATAGTTCATCCAAAATCTCAGATGGATCGACGCATCACAGGCCAACTAGCCCAAGTTTGGACAACATGTCGGACTCAAGCAAACTAGCCCAATTACTGATGTTGCGGTTTCTACTTGCAGAGAAGCTACTGTAAGTGGTCCTTCTGGAATTCTGGATTTATAATTGCATCACAAGAGCTTAGCTTTGGGCTAAAAAATGCATTCACATCATGTGAAGCTACGTACTTTGCCAACAAGATCGACAAGAATCCAAAGGATATGTGTATTCTTAACGATACATTTTTAGTCAACCGATCAAGAAAAGAAAGTTCTCTATTCCAAAATACTATACAGTATTTAACAGCTCATGTTACCATCTTAACTTCTGACTAAGAAGAGATATCATCTCAAAGGGAGAAAATATTCAGCGAGTGTGTTGGCTTGATGCGGCAATAAAATTATAAAAGCATCCACATCGAAGCAGGAGAAATGGCACTTATTTCCAGGAGATCTCTACTTAGAGTTGCTTGATGGAAACTGCCAACCTAGAATCTCTAGAGTACAACTCAATATGAGGAAGGGCAGTCATCTCTAGAGTACCAGGCACTATTAAATTTCATGTACTTGTAACACAAGGCGAACAGTTCGCATGTGGTGTCCAGGTTTCATTGATGACATCAGACAATTTTGCACCTGCGGTCTTATTTCGTGTGGTATATCTTCACATAAGAACTTCAACTTGGAGGTGAGGTATCTAGCTACCACTTTCTTCTCTCATCGATGTCTCTTCCTTTACCATCTTCATAGTTGATGCTCTCGACCACACATTAATATAGGATTAGGAGGATAAATCTCCTTTCCTTCCATCTTTGTTAATCACACATCTAATCACCTTAGGGATGAGAGGGGTCGGGAATTAATACATCTAATCCTTCTGAGATGAATGTACAACGGAACAGAACCTTCCCGCGCTCTTAGGTTGACCTCGTGCATACACGGAGCCAAATGCAATTAGCCTGGTTCAGTTCTATACATTATGTCTAGGTGAAAGCGTGATAGTTACGGTTTGTATGGCTTAACATGCGTGAAAAAAAGGAAACTAGTTTCTCATACATCGGGGCCTAACACAAGCAATAAGTTACTAGACTGGAAGAGCAGAATAATTCGCAATAAGATGTGCAAACGATGAACCCATCAACAGCAGAAACTTCACCAGTGAAAATGTAAAGTGATTTTTACAGCACCAAATTTGTTTTTTCTAATATGGTGTGAATAGAATAAACAAAATAGTAAATATCAAACAAGCCATACATGATTAATATAGACCGAGAGTACATACTAATCACTCCAATATCAAAAGCATACGCAATCATGAAAATGTTGGGACAAAAAAATGTTGGGACAAAAAAAATGTTGGGACAAAGTGGGATGTGCAACAAGCTTGAGTTACTAAGAAACTAAATTCGGTGTTACCGAGAATAAATAAAACCCACATTGATATTGCAAGTAATGGAAAAGAACTTCACTTCAGATTAACCAGCAGAACTTTAGGCAGATATGTAAGTCTTAGCAAGTTCTGTGAAAGCTTGATCCTATTTGATCTAAAGGTCGGTATAAATTGTGAGTGATTTTTAGAAAGCTTTTTCTGATGATGAGCAAGTAAATTAAGACCTTCATTTACACTTGTTTATGCATACTAGTAAAAATTTCCTTGGGACTACCGGTAGAAGCATCGACAAATGTCGCAAGGCAGGGGAATTTCAATTCCCACATGGGGTGCAGGTTTCGTTAATCAGTTCAAACTATCCGTCCTTCGCATATTGTCTCATATGTCGTGTTCATATATCCACATAAGTACCCTACCTTGGCTTGTTGATATGCAATCGTCTTAGCAAGTTCTGTGAAAGCTTGGTCCTATTTGAGCTAAAGGTCAGTACCAATTGTAAGTGATTTTTCAGAAAGGTAAATTTATCCTGATGATGAGCAAGTCAATGAAGACCTTCATTTACACTTGTTTAGGCATACTAAAATTTTCCTTGGGACAACTGGTAGATACATCGACAAATGTTGAAAGGCAGGACAATCACAATTCCCACATGAGGCGCAGGTTTAAATCAGTTCAAGCTGTCCGTCCTCCGCATATTGTCTTATATGTCGTGTTTTATATCTCCACGTAAGTACCCTACCTTAGAGGTCATCCATCTTGCAGCTACTACACATTTTCTTCTATGCCTATCTACCACCTTCTCTTGGTCATGCTCAACTACAACTTTATCGTTTATTGAGTATATATAGAAAGATAGATTTCTTTTATTTTTTGCTTGTCAAACACATGTATTAACTAGGAAAGTGAGGAGTTGGGAATACATGTGACGCTTGTAGGTTCCATCAACGATGGATATTGTTGCCTCCCACATGGATCACAAGAACTTAGCTTTGGGATACAAAATGCATCCGCATCATGCAAAACTACATACTTCCCGCTAAGCTAGCTAGCTCCAAGTGGCAACAACATTAGTTAATTATTATCCATGTTATCAACAAGCTCAACAAGGAGCTAAAGGATATGTATATTCTTATTACATTCTTAGTCAATCGATCATGAAAAGCGATGTTGTCTGTTCCAAAATACTACACCGTTATTTAACAGCTCATGTTACCATCCTAACTTCTAACAAGATGACATTTCATCTCAAAGGGTCAATCAATCAAGAAAAACGATGTTGTCCGTTCCAAAATACTAGACCGGTATTTAACAGCTCATGTTACCATCTTAACTTCTGAAAAGATGACATTTCATCTCAAAGGGAGAAAATCTTGGGAGGGTGCGTTGGCTTGATGCAGCGATAAAATTAATAAAAGCATCCACTTTGAATTTGAAAAAATCTCAGTGATAGAAAAGTTACCCCCTCCATCGTTTAGAAATAACTGTCTTGAATTTATTTAGATTCGGATAAACTAAAACGTTTTTAGATATATGCAAATATAGAGAAATTAAAATCACTTATTTCCGAACATAGGGAGTACTAATTTCCAGATCTCTACTTGGCGTTGCTTAATGGAGACTGCCAACCTTGTCTCTGGAGTGCAAGTCAATATGAGCAAGGGCAGTCGTTTCTAAATTGGCGTGGTACTCCGACACCTCTATGGAGTGTCAGGCACCATAAAACCTCTTGTGGTTGTGATGCAAGACAATCTCAGTTCACATATGTTGTGCAGGTTCAATTGATGATATCAGACCATTTTGCACCCGCAGTCTTATTTCACATGGTATATCTTCACATAAGAACTCTAGCTTGGAGTGACCTGGCCTTTGTCACTTTCTTCTCTTATCGATCTCTCTTCTCTTACCATCTTCTCAGTTGATACTCTCAACCACAAATTAATAGAGGATTGGGAGGATATATATCTCTCCTTTACTTCCATGTTTGTCGATCACACATCTAATCAGCTTAGGCTGTTAGGCATGAGAGGGGCCATGAATACATCTAATCCTTCGGAGTTCAATGGACGATAGAGCACCAGCTTCCTACGCAAACTCTTAGTTCGACCTCGTGGAACAGGTTGTAGATACACGGATCCAAATGCAATTAGCCTGGTTTGATTCTGTATGTATGTCCGGGGTGAAGCGTGATAGTTGCGGTTTGTGTGGCTTGATCTGCGTGAAGTCAATATCCATTAGAAAGGAAAACTATTAGTTCCTTATGCATCAGGCCATAACACAAGCACTGCAAGTTACTAGACTGGAAGAGAATAATAATGTGCAATTAGGTGTGCAAACAGATGAAACCAGCAACAGCAGAAACTTCACCTGTCAAAATTTGAAGTTATTTTTACCGTGCCAAATTTGTTTTTTCTCATAAGTTTGAATAGAATAACCAGAATAGTAAATCCTGAACAAGTCTTGCATGATTATATAGACCAAGAATACAGACTAATCATGGCTCCAATATCAAAGGCATATGCAATCATGAAAATGTTGGGAGAAAGTGGGATGTGCACGATTACAAGATTGAGCTACTAAGAAACTAAAGTCATAGTTACGGAGAATAAATGCAATCCACATTAAGATTGCAAATAACAGAAAAGAACTTTACTCCAGATTAACTAGCAGAAAATAAGGCAGATATGTAAGTCTTAGCAGTGAAAGCTTGATCCTATTTTAAACTAGGAGTATCTTTTTGTGCTTGAAACTTACATATAATCAAAAGTTAAACATTCTGGATCTTCATGGATCAAAAAATATAAAAATAGACATTATTACTATAGCTAGTAGATCAGCAGGTTGTGATAATCATCAACAGCAAATATAAGAAATGTCTCTTTATCTGTTCACTAATAAATATCTCAAGCTTCAGATTATGAGGTTGATTCTATTTTACGTAGCATAGCACCAATCATTCTCGTATACTTGCACAATAACAATTTACCAGCAGAGGTTGATTCTATTCTATGTTTGAACTAATTTTCACCAGTGTGATTATTTTTCATAGATCCTCCATAGTCCCGCTATCTTGCTCTCCATAACTGGGTGGTTTCCAATGGAGATGCCTGAATCTTCTTAGATGCTTTCTGTAGCTAAGGTCTTCAGAAATAAATATCACAGCTTAATCTGTAGATCAGACTTACCCGTGATAACAATTTGTAACTTCAGAATCCTAACACAACCTTGTGAAAGACAAATTTGACCAAGCGCTGCTTCATGGCATTCGCATTCATAGTAAGAGGATCACACTCTAAAACTACTGTAAAGAAGACGGAAAATACATTACATTACATGCGTAATTTTATTGAACGACAATTCATCAACGGTAACAAAAATTTAGGTTTTTCCATTTATAGGTATAGCTATATGAACCAAATAGTATTAACTGTTTTTTCATGTCAGACTAATTGGTTACACATATCCATCCAATTATCTCTTAATTAGAATGGAAATTCAGGTAAGTAGTTGGTAGGAAGACACCACATGAAGAAAAAAAAAGTTAGTTTCCTTAAGTAGTATCTGCATGTGAGCTCAAGTAGATTCCAGT
The DNA here is from genome assembly GCA_910589765.1 of Avena atlantica. Classification (NCBI taxonomy): domain Eukaryota; kingdom Viridiplantae; phylum Streptophyta; class Magnoliopsida; order Poales; family Poaceae; genus Avena; species Avena atlantica. The sequence goes on from OU342737.1 coordinate 176,038,415, forward strand.
ATTGAAAATGTCCTGATCATGGTTAAGAAAGTTGGTTCAGGATAAAACACGAAATGAAAATTAATCGGTTCACCAAAATTTGCATATAAGTTTGGAAGATGAAGGAATAGTGTTCTATACTCCAAAATTTCACAATCAGCTTGATTCTGTATAGGACTAAAGAAAATAGATGCAACAGAAGTGATTTCCTATCTGAGCTTCGAATCGGAATTCTCAATGTGGTCAAGTCTGCTAATCATGAATAAATGTATTTTTTATGATCCGAGGATAACTATTCCTTACATCTAGCAATACTTATTTTCTATCTGAAAAAAATGTACAAAGCTCAGTTTCAGCAAGGTACATTCAGTAGTAGGTATTGTACATGACTAAAGCAAAATAGAAGCAACATAAGTGAGTTCATATCTGAACTTTGAAATATCAATGCGGTCAAGTCTGCTAGTCTTGAATGTATATACTCCCTCCGTTCCAAAATATAAGACGTTTTAGCTTTGTGAAACGAATGTATCTAGATACCTTTTAGTGTGTAGGTTCACTCTGGATGTACACACTAAAAGACGTCTAGATACATTCGTTTCACATAGCTAAAACGTCTTATATATTAGAACGGAGGGAGTACTTTTTAGGATCTGAGGATAACAATTCCTTACATCAAGCAATGCTTACCTTTTATCTGAAACAGAAGTGTATAACACTCAATTTCTGCAAGGTACATTCAGTAGTAGGTAGCTCTAAGGAAATGCCATGCATATGCAACTTTTTCTTATTGTGATGAAAAATAAAGTCTCGTTACACATATAAATTTTGACATGTAGGCTTGTATCCTGTAGCCATGCAGTCCTAATAAGTTTGAAAGCCGCATATTCTCAATCTAGCATGAGCCTAGACTGAATTTTCAGTTTACACACATGATTTTTGTCCCTGACCATAGGTATATGCTTAAGTAGTAAATTTTGGCATATCCAATATAGTGCTAAAAATTCCAGTACAATCACGCAGAGGAACTTTCAGTTTACACACCTGATTTTTGTCCCTGGCCGTAGGTATATGCTTAAACAGTAAATTTTGGCATCTCCAACATTACAGCTAAAAGTTCCAGTACAATCACACAGAGAATGTGGCATGGCCGTATACGAGAGTCAGCTACAGTATGGAACTTTCAGTAATCGATATTTTAGAATAAGTGTCATGCACATGCAAATTTTGTCTCGTTCGGGCAACTATATTGACCTACATTACTGCATCTGTGTCTCTACTCATCAACAAAATATTGCATTATTGCATGTCGACTCCAAATCTGAATGTAGATACCAATGGATTGTCTGGGTGTATCAAAAAATGACCGGTGTATTTACTTTTTAAGATACAGCGCAATATAATATGTTTCCACATATGCTTCAAAGACTAAAACACAGGCAAGGATTTCGAGTCGACCAGTCGTTCTCGGGTAGCGACTCGTAGACTAGTCGTGACTAGTCATGACTCATGTTGACTAGTCGACATGAGTTCAGCAATAGGTACTATAAAATACCATAGTATACAATTACTAATAGTCTAATACTAGTATCTAAATATGTAATACAAGAAAGGCTGGGGACAAGGAGTGGAAGTAGTAGCAGCCGACGGAGGGAGGAGCAGACCACTGCCAGCAGCCGGTGGAGGAGGAGCAGACCAGCAGCAGCTGGCGGAGGGAGGAGCAGACCAGCAGCCACAAGAACCAGGGAAGGAGTCTTGGAGCAGCAGCGACCGGTGGAGGAGAAGATCAGGAGCCAGAAGGAACAGGTGGCGGAACCATGGTCTTGTGGCGCAGCGGCTGGCACGCTCGTGGTGGAGGCAGCGGTCAAGGGAGAGCACTGGTTCAGCAGATTCGTTTTTGGGTTCACGGGAGAAACTGGGAGCTTGATCTGGTTTTCATGGATGAAACTGGGCAGACAATATTAAAAAAACACGACAGGTGGGGTCATTTTTTAGTCGAACGACTCAAAAACCTGGACTAGTCGAGATTAGTCATGACTAGTTGAACGAGTCGCTCGACTCATCCAATTAGTCGAGTCAAGACATTGAGTCGAACTTTCAATTGCAACTCATCAACTAGTCGCGACTAGTCGCATGACTCGAAATCCTTGAACACAGGAAAGAAATTTACGGAACATAGGTAGTCATGCTTGGTCGTGGTCACCATGACCTATTTCCAGCAAATGCTAGAGTATTGACTATTGAGCAATTAGTGATGAAAAGATGTTGACATGTTGTAACTGCATACTCCAGAACAGTATTAGGAATCCAAGCAGATTGCTATCTGGTGTTATATCTAAGCAAAGCCAGACTGGAATTGTGATCATCCTCTTGTATGCCCCTGGCTCTGCAAATCTGCCTCGATGAGCCTGTAGTTCCTGGTGTTCCTGAAAAAAAAAATGAAGTCTCCAAAAAACCTAGGTCACAAATTTCACCTGCATACATAATCTAGGGAATCCAATGGAAGTAGTCAACCCTGTGTCGCCTCCCACTCCAGGCTGGCAGGCACGCTCACCATGCCGGTCATGCCTTCGCATTTGTTCCCCCAGATATGGAATCAAAGACGCTGGTGCAGACTTCAATGATTTCTGCTGCCTCCATCCAGTGATAAAGCAGCAGAGATTGATACGGTTCCAGGACAGTTCTTAGCAAATCTGAAAAGCAATTCTTGAGTAGGACAGACGTACCAATCAATTGCAGGCGAGCAGAGGATGGAGACGCGAAGCTGGAGAGATATACGTGGCTCCGGTGTCCGATTGATGCAAGCAAAGAGTAGCAGCCATGGGGGCGAAGGAGAGACAGCGAAGGAGAGCACGCAATGACTATTCGAACCATCAAGCCTGGTGGTGCCGAGCCTATAATCTCTTCCCCGGCATAACTCGTGCATTAGGCAATGTATCTCATGGTCAAAATTCTATTAAACCGACATCGAACGGTAGAAACTATAATTACTCCTAGAGTTAACGTGGAGGCTTCTACGGTGACTCCAATTAGTAAATATAAGATTTCTAAAAGTTTATAGCATTAAATTTCTAACGGGAATGCAGGCTCCCATACAAACAATTTGTCATACTATCTATTTTATAGGATTATATAACCAATAAAGAGTTTAATCATTAATTAATGCACCCGTGCAAAAAAGTTCATCCTTCTGGTATCATCCAGGCTTAAATAGAACACGAGGACAAAAGGTGATGCACAGGAAGAAAATTGTACCATGTTTAGAAAGCCTTCTCTTACCGTGAACAAAATCTTGGAACTGATGAACATCGCCTGAAACCAGTTCATTATTAAGTCTTGACCAAAGGGTGCCAATAACACCATGGATGCAAAATCATGTGTGCTGTGAAACGGTACCTGAGAAGCATCACTTGCCAAGAGAAATGGGACTTGTAAGCAATGGACATAGGCACAGTGCTTTCCACAGGCCAGCACAGCACAGATGGATCAGTTAAAAGCGCATATTGTTCAGGAGTCCATCTTCTAGCACCTATCTCCAGTACATTATTTATAAATATATGTCTGATTCTTTGTGTTACCACCTCCATGCTTCATTGTGCAATCTCAATATCGAGTTTCATTCATGAACTGCATTTTACATGAGAGAGCATATCGCCCTTATCCCTATCGCTGCTGGTTTTAATCTATGAGTACCTCTACTATGTCTAGATCACTACAATTACTGATATTCCTCATTTGCTCTGATAGTTCATCCAAGATCTCATAGATCTCTGGTGCTAGAGGGTTTGATCTATCTCCAACCAAAAACGGGGTGAACCCATTGCCAAGATCGGCCCATGCCAATCCAGGTGCTTTTGTGACACCTAAGTCTCGCATGAGTTTCCTGACTGTTGCTAGCTCATCCCAGCAACCTGCAGCTGCATACATGTTAGCAATCAGAACATAGTGGCCAGCATTCTCTGTGCGCATCTCCAACAGCCTCCTAGCTGCCCTTTCACCGATTTTTATGTTGCCTCTCTCATGACAAGCCCCGACTAATGCTGCCCACATCGTGGATGTTGGAGGGAAAGGGCTCTCATTGAGCATTCCTTCAGCCTTTTCTATTAGTCCAGAACGTGCATATAGATCAACCATGCAAGAATAATGCTCCATCTGAGGCTTTATACCATATGAACTGGTCATCTTATCAAAAAGCTCTTCTCCTTCAGTTACCAGTCCAGAGTGGCTACATGCAGAGAGTACAGTAACCATGATTATGTGATCAGGCTTGATCCCACTATGAATCATCTGGTGGAAAATCCGAAGTGCAACTGCTCCTTTCCCTTGCATCCCGTATCCTGCTATCATCGAAGTGTAGGATATCATATCACGGTCATCCATGGTATCAAAGACATTCTGTGCTACAGAGAGCCTCCCTGATTTGGAGTACATGTCAATAAGAGAGTTCCACAACAAGCGATAGCCTTTGAACCCATGCTTGACAATGTGGGTGTGAAGCTCCTGCCCATGTTGCAGATTCGTAACACGGGCACACAGAGCCAGATAGGTGACAACAGTAACATAATTAGGCTGTACACCTCTGCAGACCATTCGACGAAATAGTTTGGAAGCCCCTTCTGCATCATCTGACAACGCAAAACTGGATATCATCGCATTCCATGTTACCACACCTGGGCAATCTAGCATATTGAACAGCATGCAGGCAGAGTCCATATGCTTGCACCTAGCATACATAGTGATCAACGCATTGCTTACGCTCTCGACCCCATCATAGCGCATGCGGATTGCCAACCCATGGATCTCCTTCCCCAGCCTCAACCACCCAACCCGTGAGCAAGCATTCAACCCAATCACAAATGTCACGAAATCCACCTCTGCACCCCCACTTACCATCTCCCGGATTAGCCCAACTGCCGCCCTATGGTCGTGTGTCTTGACATATACCCCGGCGATCGTGTTCCATGTCACTGAATCCACCTCATTACCCTCATCTGCTCGCATCAGTTGAAACAGGTCCACTGCCTGCCCCCACTGCCCAGCCGCCACATACCCTGAGATCATCGTGTTCCATGACACCACGTCCTTGCGTGCCATTCCATCAAACACGCTGCGTGCAGCGACGAGGTCTCCGCACTTTGCATACATGGAAACCACCGCGTTCTGGAAAAACAAGTGCCCGTCCATCCCGCCCCCCGCGCCGTGCAGGTGCACCGCCCGCCCCAGAGCTAGGTCTCCGGCCTCGGCGCAGGCACGGAAAACGGAGGGGTAGGTGAAGGCGTCAGGGAGCACGCAATGCTTGGCCATTTCTTGGTAAGCGGTGAGGGCCTGGCGCGGGAGGCCGTGGCGGAGGAAGGCGGAGATGACGATGTTGTAGGCGAGGGTGCACCTGGACTCGGCGGCTAGGCAGGAGGCGTAGGGGAGCAGAGAGGGCTGGGAAGAGTAGACGGAGAGGAGACGGGGGAAAATGTCGGGGTGGCGAGAGAGGCCGAGGGAGAGGGAGAGGCCATGGAGCTGGACGGCTAGGCGCAGGTGGGATCGGTGAGTGCGGAGGAGAGAGGCGATTGGGCGGAGGAGGAGGAAAGAAGAAGCGGCGGCAGCAGGGAGGCGATGGCGGAGGCGGGAGAAAGCGAGGAGAGGGAAGGGGAGGTGGTGGACAGCTGACGGGGTGGAGAAGGAGGAGAGGAGGGAGTGGAGAGGGTCGTCGTCGTAGGGTGTGGCAGGCACCAGTGGAGGCGTCGGCGGGGGCGGTGGTAACGGCGCCGGCGCGGCGGACATGGGGATGAATGTTTGAGCTTTTTTATGGGAAAAAAAATACCCTGTTAATGCGGACCAGTAGTATACAACATCTCGCCGTTGATTTACCGAGGGTATTATAGACATTTCCGTCCTTGCCGCCACATTCACTGTTCCTGTTCCTGGCGTGCTCCGGCCATTACCCGTTTGCCGCTGCAGTTGACCTAATGCTCGTCCACTCGATCAACCTCGCCATAGCGTCCTCGCATTCTCGTTCGGAAAATTAACCTCATCGTAAGTAAATAGTCCGAGATGAAAGTGGGGGTCTTGGGGCTCTGCACAAAAATTAGATTTACCAATGGTTGATTTTGTTTCTGGTGAATCTTCACCGTCCATTGCTTTTCACTACTAGTTCAGGGGCCACACACGACTTGAAGCTCTTGGCATACATACCACGAGAGAGGACGGAGTTGTCGGGGGTGCAGATGAATACTCCCTGGGCGAGAGGACGGGGTTGTCGGGAGTAGGTCTTTGTGCACAACGGAGGCAGTGTGGGAAGCCCCCCTGGGCGAGAGGCGTGATGGTGTGGGGTAGAAACCAGGTCCATACAGAGCTGGAGTCGGCGGTGTGGTGGAACGACGGGGAACATCATGGACCAGTCCACATCCCACAGAGGCGAGAGAAGAACTCTGAGACATGGCGCGACAGCGTAGACCATCACCATCCACCTCCTGCAGTGTGTGAATCAGGCCCTCTGCCGCATCAAGAAAGTGAACTAATTCTTGGGGCGCTAGTTACAAAAACTAGGGAAGGTGGCGCGGCGTCACGCAGCGTGAGAGGCAATATTATAAATTAATTGGCTAAAATTGTTGCTGGAGAGCACGTTCTATACAATATATTATTATTGTTCGAAGTTGCGAGAGAAGAAAACAGTATTACTATTTGCAAATAAAAAGGGCGACGGATGATACAATTAGTGTGAAAACAGTATTACTATTTGTAAATAAAAAAGGGCGACGGATGGTACAATTAGTGTGAAAGAAGAAAAAAGTATAACAAAATTGAATTCCTGCTTGTTACCTTGTCCAAAGTTGGGGCAAAAGAAAACAGTATTACTATTTGCAAATAAAAAAGGCGATAGATGGTACAGTTAGTGTCGAAGAATTAAAAAAGTATAACAAAATTGAATTCCTGCTTATTTATTATAGCTAGAAATTTATTCATCCTTGGAAATTTATTGAACGGTAACTACCGTATTAAAATTATAGACGGAAAAGTGCAAGAAAAAATTACTATTACTACTAAAGAATATAAAATAACCTAAAAGAAACACCTCCGCTAAAGAATATGAAATAACCATAAAAGAAATATTGTTGCGAACTAAGGCTATATAATTATACACCGGCGAGGAGTTACCATGGTTTAACTAAGAAAGCTATTGCGGAAAAGTACCTTCAAATAATAAAAAATGGAACCAGAAAATATTTTCATAGACATAGAATAACTACTGCTACAAAATGAAGTCGAAAAGTTATGTCCAGAAATTACGTAAAAAATATGGCCAAAAAATTTAAGCCAAATAGTTAGAATAGATGTATGCAAACAAAATATCGCTATGCAAGAAAAAATGTTAGCCAAAAAGTTGCGTTGCGTCTACGTGACATGGCATACGATTGGACAAAATTAGATTATAACGGCAGAAAAAGATGTGCCAAAAAATTTAAGGCAAATAGTTACAAAAGATGTACGCAAAAGGAAAAAATTACGGCTAGAAAAGGTGGACAAAAAATTTAAGCCGACCAGTAAGAAAAGCTGTAGGAAAAAATATAAGTTAGGGTAAGAAAATATTATCCAAAAAGTTGTGTTGCGTCTATGTAACATGACACCTGATTGGACAAAATTAGACGATAAATAGTACATACGCCGACGCGGACCGTCGAATAAAAAAAAAGGTGGGTCAAAAAATTTAAGCGGAATAGTTACAAAAGATGTACGCAAAAAAAATCGGTTAAGGCACAAAATTTTAGCCGAAAAATTGTATAGGTAACATGGTACGCGATTAGACAAAATTAGACGATAAAAAATACACGTAACGTGGCACACGAGTAGACAAAATTAGACGATAAAAAATACACACGAACGTGAACCGTCAGATCCAAAATCTACAGTCGGGAACCATCTGTATATACTGTTCATGCAAGCACACTCTTCATCAATTCAGTGGCCGGAGCAACGAGAGCACGCGAAGCCTGCGGCCCTTAATATATATACTAAGAAATTTGGTGCGGCCACATGCCGCTCCCGTGGCACATGACAAAGAACCGTAAGGCACAAGGGACAATAGAATCATGTTGCATCTATAAGGGGCAAGTCAAAGTTTAAAAGATAGATGAGATCAAATATTGGATATCTCGAGCCAATTGTTTAAAAAAAATCTGATATATGGACATGAATGAATAATCTTGGGAAAATAATCTCAGTAGCTTCACCCGAACACAAAAATACACATTTTCTTCAATGAAAGCATAATTCTTGAGGTTCGGACCACCCGTTGAAGAGTACTTCTAAATAGTCCACATGTCAGTCATTTCTTGAATAGGCTCTGGACCGTTGTCCTGCCAAGATAGAACACATTCGGATGAGCTAACAACAACACACACCTTGTGTGGAGGCAAAAGGGAAAAGTTTTCTAGACATGTTATGGTCATAGTTGGCACAGAACATTAGCTCACCAAGTTTATCAGATTCATGAGAAGCAACATCTGACGAACTAACATGTTGAGGAAAATAATGTGACAAACCAGATTTTACTGGCTTACTACAAAATTTCATGAACGCCGCACCCCTCCTCCCTCTCTCATAGGATTAAATTTGAGAACCTGGAAAAATATCACGATGATTCTGCATAAAGTAAAGATGATGTTGTGCAGGTAGTCTTCGGCACAGTCATTGTTAGTAATGTTTTAAGCATCTTCATACAAATTCGACCGTAAATCAGCAGATTTAGACTTCCATCAAAACCACCACACTTTTAAACTCAGTGTCTGAACCCAAAAACACTAACGTGAAAAGCATTTCTATCGGTGGTAAAGACAACATCACCAATAAACTTATATCTGAGATTTGTAGATGGCTGATCGTGTTTGTCAGATCTTCCAGATGAAATCATAGAAATAAGATCAAATGTGAATATTCAGTTTCTACACTTTTAGCCCGAAAATCTTGTGGAAGCGTGAATTTTATGCTGTACGTGACCAGTAGTGATCTCACATCTTAATATCTTGTACTTTTGGTCCTATCTATGAGCAGCTATATAGATTTACCAAAGTCGCATGTGAAATAAGTGTGTGTAAACTATGCATCAACAGGGCCAGGGCATACATACCCAAGATCAGATCATCAGACCATATTAGAGAACCTTCAGGTAACAGAAAAATAGAATGGAAAAACAAACGAATAATTACCTTGTCATTCCCTTGACGGATTAAGCAAAAATCTGATATGAAAGATGGGTTCTTCTTCGACTGTATGCGCATCCTGAAATCTGCACACGGACATGGATAGACGCAAATAAAAACTTTTTGAAAGACGAAAAGCATCTCATCTAGGAGTAGCTTATTTTCAAAACAAAGATAAACCCAAATAATATGAAAATAAGAGTATACCTGCTGCAACGGTCCAAGACACAGAGACATGCCAGTCATATAGGATGAATGATGTTGTCATGAATAGGCTGACACTCGGTGGCCCTAGAACATCAGAAATCAAAAGCCTACAGATGAAGAAATTAAAGGCATCGACTGACTTCAGAAAACAAAAAGCTTAAAAATGACATATAGGCAGCTGGTCAGGCCTGCTCGAGTTGGACGCAGACAGAGGGCTCGCTGCTGCTAGTCGGGTCGTTCCACCCCGTGCATAACAGCAACTAGTCAGGCGGTTCCGGAAGACCACGAAATCAATCCATTGGAATCAGTACCACCGTGTTCTTGTCTTTCCTGAAGCCCGTAGCACAGGTCGACTCGCAACGACGGCAGGGAGCTGGGTTCCTTGGTGTCTCTCCATGGGAGCCTGCCCGTCACACGTCCTGTTGGTGTCGTGGATGCCGCCGCTGAAGAAAAGTGAACAAGAGCCCCGACGAGCCGTCCTATCATGCCGCCATATCCATGAATTAGCAGAGGCTACAAACCTGCAAAGATCTAAAGAAAAAACACATATCAACACGAAGAAAAATTAAGATATAAACAGACGGGGAAGAAGAGGAAGCAGTCGTAGGAAGCATGCACAAAAGATCAGATTAATCGAAGAAGAAGAAACCAAAATATATTGAGAAGAAGAAGAAGAACATGAGCCACGCCACCAATGATGCAGGAGAGCTCAGGTAGAGATATATTTCTGACGGCGGCGGATTGAGACAGACATGTAGATGGAGGCTGATTGTTGTCGATCTCTTCATGAGGAAACAAAGATAAACGGTGGAAGCTGGGACCGCGTGACACGTGATGGGCAGGTGGCAACACGGGTAAGTTATAGGAGTTTCCAGATATGTGAGGAGCTGGTCAAATTACCTCTCGTTCAATAAAGGTAGTTACTATTGGACCAAGTAAAACCGAAAAACCGGAAATAACCCGGACCAAGTAAAAGGAAAGGACTCGTAAGTCCAAAACTAACCGACCAGTATTAAAGGAAGGAAGGACGATAGCCAGAGACAAACAAGCCAGAAAATAAAAACTAAAACTGGGGTGAACAGTGGCTCGCTGTGTACCGTAGATGCGCCATCTACGGTGTCAGCTGCTGAATTGGATTGCCCATCAAACGCTGAGATGCTCCGCTTTCATATATATATATAGTAATAGTAATGGGTGGCATGGTGTACTCTAGGTTGATTTTCAAATTTCAAGGGGCCAAAGTAAAACAATGCATGACAAAAGATACACCGGTGTTTAGTTCCGTACATGATATTGAGGATAGAAAATGGACTTCAACTTTGTGTCAGTTTTACCCACAAAAGTTTATTGATGTACTCCCTCCGTTCACAAAATTAGTGTACTTCTAACTTTTGTTCTAAGTCAAATTTGACTAAGTTTTACTAATTTTACAGGAAAACATGCTCAAGACGCTAATTTGTTACTGCTAGATATGTTTTAAACTTTCATAATATATCTGTTTGATGTCATCCATGTTACTTCCTCTGATCCTAAATAAGTGTCGTTATTTTGTACTAACTGCATTTGTCTACAAAATTGGGATTTTTTTTGAAATTTTGACTCAAGAGAAAAGTTAGAAATAGGAGTACTTTTTTTTGAGGGGGAGTACTTATGTTAACTAAACCAAAATCTGGTCTAAAAAAACTAAACCAAAATTTCCTGTCCTAGTTTAGCAAACAAAATTTCTCTCCTTCTAGCACGGTCCACACACACGCAACGCCACAGCCGTCCGAGTCCAAATCCCATCACCAGAGTCCAGAGCAAGAGCAACCATGGCCGTGCTCGGGGCATCCCCGCTCCTACCCCAATCCCTTCCCTCCTCCTCCTCCTTCTCCTCCACCTCCCAGTGTCAGCGACCCTCTAGATGCAGAATCACAACCGCAACCCTATCAAGAACAGGCCGCAATCCTCCTCCTCTCAAGACCGCCTACCATGTCGGCTCCAAGAAGGCCCTTCTTGCAAGAAGAGCGCGGCTCCCTTGCTTGCCCACAAAGGAGGAGGTCGGCGCTGTAGCCGGAGCGGAGAAGGTGCCGGAGGACGAAGGGGAGCCATACCTAGCGAGGGAGGCTGGCTGGGGAGTGCGGCGGATGGGGAGGGTCGGCGAGGAGATGAGGCGGGTGGCTCTCGTGCAGGCGGAGGCCTTCCACGTCCCCGTCGCGCTCTTCAATGACTTCTTCTTCGATTTCTTCAAAGTATGCATCACATCAAATGCTTTCATCTGCACTAAACATCATAGATTTTCGCATCCTGATAACAATGGTGTTGCGTGAATTGGTCAAGATTAGGCAGAGGTATTGTCGGCTCTTATCTACAAACTGAGGAATTCGCCGCCTGACAGGTGATCTTCTTGATATGCCTGATTCCAATTTGATGTAGATCTCGAATAGGTAGAACTTAGTATGGATGTATGTGGGTAGCCGGGTTGGGTGAGCTTAATTTTTGGTAGTGTTTCCAGGGTTCTCAGAGAATTAGCTATACTAACTCTTTAAGACAATGTGATTACTGTTGTAATTCTTGTGTAGGAGATTTCGAATTCTTTTATTTTTCTATGCTCATCGTTAATGTGTCTCATGCTTAAGTAACATTCATGTCCCTACATTTTGTAAGTCTCGGTTAAAATCAGAGGATGATTACTGCATTAAGCATAATATATTAGTCTTTCTATGATTTTCAGGATGTAAATTGTGGAAACTGTAAATTACGCCAGTGCAATTTAGACTGTCTATTTGCTAGGAAGTTGTACAGTTCAGTATTCATCATCTCGTACTAGGAACAGAGACGTCATGAGCTGGAGTAGTGAGGAGTGCTAATTTGTTGGTATCCCAATATCCTACAGATGACATGGAAATCCATATCTTAGGACTAGTGAAGACGATCAATTGTTGACACTCATTTTACCTGTAACATCTTAGCCGATAAATAAACCATGCACTGTCTTAGGTACGCCTGTTTGGTGGCAGAAGAAGCCGATGCGGTCACCCAGCTGTTTGAGGCACCATTTGAGAAGATCATTGGAGTCGTGGATTGCACGGTGCAGGATGAAGGCGACATCCTGAATAACCTCCAAGGCGTCCAGGAGTACTTCTATGTATCAGGAATAGCAGTGCTGCCATCATTCAGGTAACCAACACGGCAACTACGTCAAGATCTCGATGCAGCCCATGAACGCTCTGAAATTGCTGCTGGATTCGGTTTACATGTCCAGAAGGAGGAAGGTAGGCACGGCGCTGCTCAAAGCCTGTGAGGTGCTGGCGCTAGAGTGGAGGCAGAGGTTCATGGCTCTGAGGGCATATGAGGACGACAGCAGCGCTAGAGGACTCTACTCCAAGGCAGGGTACAGGGTGGTGTCAAGGGATCCTGGGTGGGTCACTTGGGTGGGGAGAAGGAGGCGTGTTCTGATGATAAAAGACCTGCCGATTCATGATCTTGAGATAGAACAGCAATGACATGCTTCTCGTAGTAGGTGTACAGTAATACCACCCCTGCTAATTCTTGTGCCTGGTGCAAGCTGCCTAGTTAAGATTAGCATGTTCGATCTGTCTATTTCGTTGCAGATTCCATTGCGATTTTCACGGCTCGGCAAACCCTGCTTTTTTCATGTTGCCTAGACGCTGATAGCAGAACTAGAAATTAAATGTACAGGGTGATTGAATTTCCATCTATGCAGATCCATTATGAGTTTCACCCATGGCATGGCAAACCCTGTGAGTAGTTTTTAGTACTATTTATTTTCGTTTTGCCTAGATGCTGATAGCAGAACTCCTGTCATGTTGGAATCATTGTTAAATTATGTATGGACCAGGTTGTTCGGTTAGGCTGGTCCTAGTGCTAGTATCATAAGGTGTATCATGCATGCCAACTTGGCAAAAATCTGATGTGGCGTGATAATTAATAAAAAGAGAGGTGGTTAGTGTATCATAGGTAGATACCGTATCATAACACGTAAAGCTAGAAATCATAATAGCAATTACATAAAGATTCTACAAATCAATAAATATACCATTACTATAATACTACTACATGATACAATGCACTAGAGACATAGTATCATATACTAGTATCATATGCATGATACTAGTATTATGATACTCCCACTAGGACAAGCCTTAAAGGTCATCACCATTCATGGTTGAATGGTGTAGTGTAATACTGTAGTAGACCATGGAATGACACTGATATTGCATTATTCATACCGACACATGTGTTAGTTTGTCTATGACTCTTAGGGCATCTTCACCGGGCCAACCCATCTGGTCGATCCAAACGGTCCGTTTCTGTCCGTTTGAGTCAGGCCGCAATCGATTTGGGCCATGGTCCGGCGACCGCGCCCAGTGGCCTGACCCATTTGTCCGTCTCCCTCTCGCTGTCATTGGTTGATACCTTCATGATCGGACGTTAATGGTGACGCGACGTCGGCTGATAGCGTCGGCACCGGCGATGACCTTATTGCCCGCCATCGTTTCCTGCGCGCGCCTCGCTTCCCGCGGCGAGAAAACTTTTCGCGCACCACGTCGTTTCCCGCCTCCGTCGCGGTCTATAAGAGACAGCCGCCTGCGCGGCGGAGACAACAAGCCCCAAAGCAAGAGAAAACTAGCAGCCGAAAAAGCTCCAGTAGCCATGCCTCGCCGCAAGATCGCCACATGGTCCAAGATCCTGGAGATGTGTCGCGCCCGCTACCTTGACGTGGAGGTTGACGAGGTCCACGTCGAGGCCACCATGCTAGCCGGCGCATGGGCGAGGCGCAGGTGCTGGCCTTTGAGAAGGAAGGCGAGATCGCCGAGTGTGCGCTGCAGCGGATGGTGGAGGTGGCGGCAATGGTGGCCGCCCAATGGGCGGCGACCGACATACACCACGTCTCCGCCAAGGAGGCGGTGAAGGTTGTGGCCTTGGAGGCCGCATCTGCGGCTCTTCGTGAGATCCGCCACGAGACGGCCATGACCACGCTGGAGGAGGTGGCCAAGGAGGCCGCCAAGGTCGCCATCCGCGAGCTCTGCCACATCGCCAAAGCGCGCAGCGATGCGGAGGAGGCGCATCGCGAGCACGTCGCTGACTCGGCGGTGGAGGAGCGCGTGGCTCTGGCCGCTGAGGCGACGCTTGTGTGGGGTCTCGTCGACGCCGACGACACGGAGGTGGCGGAGGTGTCGGTCGCCATCCCCGTGCAGATAGCGCAGGCGCTGGGCTTCGGCCCCAACGGTGCTTTGATTCCGGCTCCGGCTCCTTCTCCTGCGGAGTTGCTCTCCCAACAGGAGGCGAGGGACCACTAGTCCACCGAGATGGACAAGGCCCTGGCGAACCGGGTGACAGAGGACCGGCTGAAGGCGGGGGGTAAGGCGGCGGCTCGCGACCATCTCCGCGAACGCGTCCAACAGCGGGCCATTTGGACCGCTAGGGCGGTGATCGACGGGGCCAGGGGCCGCGGTAACGGTGGCCGTGGCAACTGTGGCTGAGGCAACGACGGCGAGTAGCCGTCGCGCCATCCTCCTCCAGCAGTAGCCGTAGCCGTAGCAGCAACAGTAGAAGTAGCATCCCCCTCCCACCCTAATTTGTTTGAATGGCCTTTTTGTAACTGGCAGGGCTTAATCTAATGAAAAGATATCGTTAAGTACTAATGTCTCTCTTACATATGGGTCCAGGTGGCCAATGGGCAGGACACCCCGCGCTGTCCGCGCGTATCCGGGCCGACGCAACCGAGCACAGATTAGATGCATGGATGGGTCGAGCCGGACGCGTTTCTCCGGATGGGTCGCCCTGCGCGTCCACACGGACAAGTTCGGACACGCTCGGACCGGATGGGTCGGCCCGGTGGAGATGCCCTTATGAGACTTGGAGAGGGGACAAACTGAACGTCTTCCCTAGTTTTACAAAAATGCCTTTAAAAAGTGTTTTAAAATGTTAAAAATCCAAAACAACATTTCATACTTACACCTCTGTAAAATATGTGGAGAGGGCGGGGAGATAATCCTAACTCTGGGCAGAAGGAGATGTGGGACACCAAACTCGCAAGTTTCTTGACGAAGTTGTACCTGGCAGATCTTCATGAGGCGGAGCCACGGAGGGGGAGCTTGAGGACACCAATACGGTGCGACATCATCCTTCCATTGAACAAAAATTTAACATGGTAGGCCTAATGCTCGACAATTGACTCCAAACTTTAGCCCATCGACACTCTTCCAAAAAGGAACGACGATTTGGGGCAGGTCGAAGGACCTTTACTCTCGTCGCCGCCGATGGCCTAGACTGGAGGCGAAATAACTCAAAGACCCTATGAGACCTGGACATCCAATTCGAGGTTCCCCCACCCTCTAGTCGCCACAACGACCGACGGAGGGCAGGGGAACACTGACAACTAAGGGTTTGGCACATATCTGAAGGGAATATGCCCGAGAGGCAATAATAAAGTGGTTATTATCGTATTCCTTGTTTATGATAAATATTTATTTTGCATGCTATAATTGTATTAATACGGAAACGTTAATACATGTGTGTTTCATAAACAAAAAAGGAAGTTCCTAGTTATGCCTCTCTTATAAACTAGCTCGTTGATTAACAAGATGATCAAAGGTTTCCTGATCATGGACATTGGATGTTGTTAATAATGAGGTCACAACATTAGTGTAATGATGTGATGAACATTCATCCGAAGTATAGCATTACAATCAAAGTCATTGAGTTTATATTGCTATAACAACTTACGAAGTGATCCTAATCCTTAGACCATGAGATAATGTCAATCACTAACACCGGAAGAGTTTCTTGATGACATCAAACGTCACACCGTAACTGGGTGATTATAAAGATGGATTCAGAACTACTAAAGTGTTGTGTTGAGGCTCATGGATCGAGAGTGGAATTTGTTAATCCCGATGACGGATAGATATGCTCTGGACCCTCTCGGTGATATCACATTGATTGCTTGCAAGCAAGTGATTTAATCACTAGAATGTTATATCACGGGAACAAGAAAAGAGTGCATGTCGGTAATGAGATCAAACTAGGTATGAAGATACCGATGATCGAATCTCATACATGGAATATATCGTGAAACAAAGGGATTAAGATACTAGCGTAAAAGGTTCCGACGATCACAGGAAAGTCATCGTTGAATGTGTCGGAGTCAGTATGGATCTCCAGGGCCCGCTTCTGATTATTGATCGGAGAAGGGTCTCGATCATGTCTGCATTATTTGCGAACCGTAGGGTGGCACACTTAAGGGATACTGACATCCAATTGGAGCAAAAGTTTCATGCCGGAAAGAATAACAAGCGTAGGAATTTATTTCACTAGACACCGAAACCGTTTCGGTTGAAATTGCTGAAACTGGTTCTGCATGTGAAATTGAATACTAGCAAGGGGTTTTATGTGAATGTTTGTTAATTAAAGTAATTAACAAAATTCTGAATAAATAAATAAAATAATTTTATTTAAATGAGAGCTTGCATTAAATTTGGTAGAAATTTAATGCATGTGAGTGGATTTTTGAGTGGAGGCTCTTTTATGGGAGTGGAGGCTTTTCATTTTGAGTGGGAGCTCCACCCACATGAATGTGGAAGAGGTGGGGCAGCCACCATGGCTGGCGCCATGCCCCTTGGGGTTCCCCCCTCTCCCTATAAAAGGCTCCCCTCTCCTCCTCTGAAAGTACACCTCCTCGTGAAGGATCTCTCTCCCCTCTAGAATTTATCTCCCATGGTATCGGACTAGCGAGATACATGTTCCCGGTGGCTATTCGGCAAGAAAGGGTTGTGCTTCCGCTGCATCGCTGGAGCGAGGAGGCGGAGGTTGCTCGGTGTCTTGTACGTGTGTGCGAGCACGGATGCGCTGCTGTTTTGCGGCGCTAGGACTTCCTCTCGATCTTGAGATCGGCAAGAGATCGTCTACATCAACCACGGGTTTGGACTCGTTAAGCTTTGTCGGTCTTCAAGGGTATGTTATCTACGGATATACATCCGCTCGTTATTTATATCTAGTAGATAGATCTTGGTACATAGTTCCCATCGTAGGAAAATTTTGTTTTCTATGCTGTGAACCCTTCGGTGGTATCAGAGCCGGATCTATGCGTAGATGCTTTGCACGGGTAGTACACATATGAGTATGTGGGCGATGATGATTATTTTATTGCTTCTTAGTTGTACTTTGGATATTGGTGGCATAGTGGGATGAAGCGGCTCGGTCAAACTTTACATGTCCTTGCACATGAGACCTGTTCCACGCTTGACATGCAACTAGTTTTGCATATGTGGCTAGTGGGTGTCTGTCTCTCCTACTATAGTCAATATCTAATTTGCAACGAGTTGTCAACAATTTGGTTATCCTCATTGTGGTTCATGTTCGTAGGTAAGAACGGTTCTATCTTCGAAATCCCTAAGCCATGTAAAACTTGCAATGGATAAATTAGAGGCGTCTAGTTTAGATTGTTGCTGGGCTAGTGTTATGATATGGTGATATTTTAAGTAGAAGTATGAGATGATATTCTTACAACACACATAACGTGTAAGTTCCATAGACCTTGGCCTTACACATAGAGGCATGATAGTGATCATACCACGATGCACATGATGGAGATCAAGTGCGGGAACCATATCATTTCACTTACAAACAAGTGTTGTTTGATTGCATCTTATATTGCTTGTTTGGCGTTTTATTAGCATAATAAGATGATCCCTCATTTAGATATCAAGATAAGAATGTGTTCTTCCTTAATTATGCACCGACAATGTTTCGTCGCTTCAAGACATCACGTGATGATTGGGTGTACTTGAATCCACAAGCATATCTCGGGTGTAAGATAGTTACACACGCGAATACTAAGGTTCTTACTTGACGAGCCTAGCATGTACATACATGGCCTCGGAACACGGACCAAAAGGTTAAGCATGAGTCATATGGAAGATATGATGCCCATTTGATGGTTGCTTTTGAAGCTACACCGACTCACGTGATGATCGGACTTGGTGTAGTGGATTTGGTTTATGTAATCACCAAAAAGGCACGAGGGATGTCGTTTTTGAGTGGGAGTTCATTTCTAATTTGGATTAGTAGAAATCAATTTATCATAAATTAAATCAAAGTGAATTTGCATAATTTGTTGTAGTCATTGGCATTCGTTCACCACCTTATGCTTAGTTGTAATTGAGATAATAGAACTATAGAATTCTGGATATTTACTTTACGAACTGGTATCGTATTGTGTTGAGTCAATCTAAAGTTTAAAGTCCTATTACAAACTTTCAGCAAACTCTGTTTACTCTGTGAAATTTAATAATTGGTATTAAATCAAGAGTAACAATTCCAGTGTTAGTATCTTAAGTATCATGTTTGCCTCCATGATTCTTGATTGTTTTAATATCAAGTTTATTAAGAATTGTTTCAGAAACCATCATGTGTGGCAGATATAACGATATCTGAAACAATGTTTTTGGTTGCAATATGATAGAGTATAATATATGTTCTCATGTTGGATGAGAATTTGCAAAGGTTGGAGATGCTAGACATCCTAATCGCCCAAAAGGGTTTTGGAAAGTAATGTTATACTCACGATTCTCCTTTATAGGCTACATTAGCTTGATCATGAAAGTCGTCATGATAAGGGTGAATAGAAGATGTATGTAAAGTGTTTACTACACTAAAAGATTACTAAAGAATGGATTTTGAAAGAATACCGATCATTTGATGATAGTGATCTACTTCAAAGTGCAAGTCCAAATGTATTATTATTTGAATATATACGCTTTGGACTATGTGTCATGTATATGGCGCCACTTTGATGTTGATAGATTATTTTAAAAGGAAAAGGAAATGCTAAAAGAGAATTTATGAAATATACTTGGCAGAGAAAAGATTGGAAATATCCAATTTAGGTATATAGATGATATACATGTTATGGTTGGATTCTTTGCTAGAAAATGTGGTTCTTGGGTATTGGATACCAAATTGGTTGGTATGAAATTTCATACGGAATAACGCAATTCATAAACCACAATGGCCTAAGTAACTAGCAAGAGAATATGTGATGATGTTCATCGAAAACAAACAAACCGTTGTTTGTATTTCTCGTTGACATCAAAGCTTGACTTCAAGATTTGTTTTAATAATTGTTATTTAAATCAGGTATTATGAGAACAAAGGTTGTTCAAATAATTACCGTATTCCATATAAGATGGATGATTTACAAATCTAGTTGGAGAAATCACATCCATAAAAACTAATTCCAAAATGTCGCAAGACAAATAATTGAAAGATCACTTACGAAGTGACATCGCTGTTTAAATTATATTGGAAAGAAAACATGAAGAATCTCCATTTTCATGGATTTTTGGAGTCTTTGGTTTGATCAAGTGACGCTTGTGAGACTTTCCTCGGGATAATTAAAACTTCGTTCAAAGGCCAAAGAAGAACGAACGACTAAATATTGGAATTTATACATATCGATGTATGTAGTCTATTATGTATAGTCGTAAGCGATGGATTTCAACTTCATATGGTTTCTACGGAAATTTGAGTGAATATTCACTTAATGAGAAAGAAGTATGAAATATTTAAAAACGTTCAAAGACTTTCAAGATGAAGTGGAAAATCATTGTAACAAGAAAATAAATGGTTTATAATTTTATCATAAGGGATTTATTTGAGCTGCAAGTGTGACAAGAAAATAAATAATTTATGATTTTATCATAAAGGGATTTATTTGAGTTACAAGTTTAGCAAAACACCTAGATTTACATCTCCCGAAACACCATAGGAGTATGGAGTGTTTGAGATTTGTAATGGAACCTTGTGTGACATGGTTGGATCAAAGGTGCTATTTATAAAACTGCCATTATGTTTTAAAAAGATTAATGCTTTAGAGACTACCGCTTTTACACTGAAAAGAGCTCCATCTTGATCCGTTGAAATGACACCATATGAGTTATGGTTTGGGGTAAAACCCAAGTTGTCATTTCTTAAATTTTGGTATGCTAAACATAAGTAAGATGTTTACAACCGAGGTCGGATGAGCATGTCTCTGTAGGTTATTTTGAATAACAATTGGGTATTCCTCCATAACACCAAGGACAAAAGGGTTTGTCACTTGAAACGTGAAGTTTTTTGAAAAATAAGTTTTTCATAAAAGGTTAAGTGGGAGGACAATAGAACTTTAATAAGGTTAACGAACCTTAGCTATATGTGCTGAGTTGCGCAGCGTCGGAAAATGTTCCGGAGGTAGCCAGAATGCTCATGACTCACGTTCCTCAAAGGTTGTGGTCACGGAGATCTAAGTTCCTATTGAAAACAAGTAGGTCGGATAAACAATCAAATGCTAAAATTTGAGAGTAAATCATTATTGTTTGACAATGATGAACCGACTACATGCAAAGAAGCGATGATGGGCCCTGACTCTGTCAAATGGCTTGAAGACATAAAATCCGTGATAGTTCCATACACGAGAAATCAAGTTTTTAACTTGGAAAATCCTCCGGAAAGGTGTAAAAACCTATCGGTCGTATTTGAATCTATAAATAAACAGACATGGATGTTTTACATCTATGAAATAGTCGACATGTCGGTAAAGTTTTTACGACAATGTTCAAGGAGTTGACTATAACAAGATTTGATCTTTTATAGCGATATTTAGTCTAGATGGATTAAAGTAGCAACCACTACATATAATTTGGTATACGGTAGATGAATAAACAAAACAAAGTTCTTCTAATAGAACGGTTACCTAGGACGTGTATATGACACGGTCCAAAGGGTTTTGTTAAATTCAAAGGATGCTAAAAAGGCATGCAAACTTCAATGGTTGAAGTAAGCATCACGGAGTTGGAATCTTCACCATGATAAAAAATGAGTTTTCATCAGGAGACGATGAAGATGCTTGCATTTGCTGTTGGAGATATGCCCTAGAGGCAATGATAAATGTTGTTATTATTATATCTTTGTGTTTATGATAAATGTTTACATTCATGCTATAATAGTATTAACAAGGAAACATTGATACTTGTGTGATTTGTAAACTTAATTTGAAGTCCCTAGTATAGCCTCTATACATCACTAGCTTGTTGGTTGATAAATGATTGTGGTTTCCCTTTCATGAACATTGAGATGTTATCAACAATAAGATCATATCGTTAGGAGAATTATATGGTGGACATACTCCTATAGATAAGCATAGCATAAAGATCAAGTCATTTCAATAGTTCAATTGCTATATGCTTTCTGATACATAGTAACCTAATTCCTTCGACCATGAGATCATGCATATCACCTTTACCGGATGGATGCTTTGATGACATCAAACACCACACCGTAATTGGGTGGCTATAAAGGTGGCATTGAGTTTTCGAAAAGTATTGGTTGAGACACATGGATCAAGAGTGGGATTTGTCCATCCATATGATGGATAGATATACTCTGGGCCCTCTCGGTGGAATGTCATCCAATTAGCTTGCAAGCATGTGACTGGATCACAAGGGATCACATATCACGGGAACGAGAAAAGAGTACTTATCGGTAACGAGGTTGAACTAGGTATGCAGAGATACCGACGATCATAACCTCGGATAAGTAAACTATCGTGAGACAAAGGGAAATTGGTATCGTATGTAAGTGGTTCATTCAATCGCAAAGTAATCGTAGAAATATGTGGGAGCCATATGAATTTCCAGATTCCTCTGTTGGTTATTGTTCGGAGAAGTGTCTCGATCATGTCCGCATAATTCACGAACCGTAGGGAGACACACTTAAGGATTCGACGTTGTTTGAGTAGTTATGGTAGTATGAGAAAGAGACCAAATGTTGTTCGGAGTCTCGGATGGGATCCGGGATATCACGAGGTGATCCGGAATGGTCCGGAGAATAAGATTCATATAAGGAAAGTCCCGTTTCGGAGTTCGGGAATGATTCCAGTGTTTTCATCGGGAATGTTCTAGAAGGTTCCGGAATGTCCGGCACTCCGGAGGGGAAGGGGTACATGAGTGTGTCATTGCAAGTTGGAATGATTGCATCATGTACTAAGTGTATTCGTTGTCCAAAATAAAGGGTTTATTCAAATCCTAAATTGAAAAGTCAAACGGCTAGTTTGAAAGTCAAACGGCAAGTTTTGGAAAGTGGAAAAGAGGAGGGAGTGTGAAACCGAGTTTGGGAGGGAGTCCTCCTCCCCAAGCCGGCGCACCACCCAAGCCGAGTTGGGGAGGGACTCCCCTCCCTCCCCTTGGCCGCCGGCCCCTCCACCTATATAAGGAGGGGCAGGGCTCCCTCCTCTAGACACACAAATCCCTCACCTCAAACCCTAGAAGCCGCAGCCCTCCATAGCCGCCGCCACCACCTAGGGTTTTGCCCTAGCCGCCGACTTGGGGTCCCCGGAACCCTAGCCGCCGGCTCTAGCCCCTCCTCCTTGGTGTGTCTAAACCCTAGATCGCCGAGGAGCTCTCTCATACTCCACCATACTCGCTCCGGCTTAAGGCGAAGCCCTGCGAGATCTCCCCTCTACTTCCGGTACCACGCCGTTGTGCTGCCGGAATCTCGAGGAGAGTGCTACAACCTCCGCTGCCTGCTGGAACAAGGGAGAGGAAGGTATTCGTCGAGTACCGAACGTGTGACCGACTGCGGGAGCGCTGCCGGAACGCAGCGACGGAAGGATCGTCTACGCGATCTTGAGATCGGGAAGAGTACGACTACATCACCCACGAGAATCCGCTCTCCTTAAACACTTTGGAATCTTCGAGGGTAAGTTATTCCATCGACTCGTTGCTACAATCTAGTAGATAGATCTTGGCTTGTTTGTTTGTATGCGATAGATTTTTTTTGTTTTCCATGCTACGAAACCCTACAGTGGTATCAGAGCCGTGTCTATATGTAGATCTGTTGCACGAGTAGAACACAATGGTCATTGTGGGCGTTGATGCTTTTATTGTCGATTGCTTCTTGTGTACTTTGCATCTTGCGGTATGTTGGGATGAAGCGGCCCGGGCTAACCTTACATGACATCGTTCATGAGACTTGCTCCACGCTTGACATGCAACTTGTATTTCATAAGTGGCTTTGCGGGTGCCTGTTTCTCCTAGCATAGTTAAGATCCAATTTACAACGGGTGATTAACAATACTAGTATCAATGTTGTGGTTCTTGTTCGTAAGTTAGAACGACACTTATTGAAAGCCCCAAACCACGTAAAATATGCAAAGAAAGTAGAGGCGTCTAACTTTGTTTTGCAGGGGTGTGCAGTGATGTGATATGGCCATGATTGTGATTATATTTGATGTATGCAATGTTCCTTATTATAAGTTGGCAACCGGCATGAGCCATATGGTTGTCTTTAATTTATGTTAAGACCCGCGTGTCTATTCAAAGTAGTTGTAATAGTTGAAGCCGGTGGACGACAACCATGGAGAAGCGTCATTGACCTTGATGCAATGCCGGTGATGATGGAGATCATGTTAGTGCTTGAAGATGGAGATCGGAAGCACAAAGAAGAAAGGCCATATCATATCACATATATATTGAATTGCATGTGATGTTAATCCTTTATGCATCTTGTATTGCTTAGTAGACGACGGTAGCATTATAAGATGATCCCTCATGCACATGAATTTCAAGTCATAAAGTGTTCACCCTTAGTTAGCACCGTTGCTAAAGCTTGTTGTTTCGAAGCACCACGTGATGATCGGGTGTGTTAGATACTGCAAGTGTATACAACGTGAGCAAGCCAGATTTGCTCATGCGGAAACTAAGGTTTGATCTTGACGAGCCTAGCATGTACAGACATGGTCTCGGAACACGGATCACCGAAAGGTAAAGCATGAATCATATGGTAGATATGATGAACATGACGATTGTTCGCCATTGAAACTATATCAACTCTCGTGATGATCGGTGTTGATGTGGTGGATTTGGTTCGTGTGATCACTAAAACAATGTGAGGGGTATTGTTTTGAGTGGGAGTTCACCTAGATTAACTTTATTAATTAATTTGAACTCAATTTGTCATAAACTTAGTCTAAACTATTGCAAATATGTTGTAGATCAATGGCAGCCCCTACCATCAATTTTAATGCGTTCCTAGAGAAAGAAAAGTTGAAAAACAATGGAAGAAACTTCGCGGATTGGTTCCGCAATTTGAGGATTGTCCTCACAGCTGGTAATTTGACATATGTGCTGGATGCACCGCTAGGTGACCCACCTGCAGCTGATGCTTCCGATGAAGTAAAGAATGTTTACCTCGCACGGAAGAATCAGTACTCCATAGTTCAGTGTGCTATCTTGTATGGTTTGGAATCGGAGCTTCAGAAAAGGTTTGAAGATTCAGACCCATATGATATTGTCGAGGATCTCAAATTGATTTTTGAGACTCATGCGGCAATTGAAAGCTATGAGGCTTCTGAAAAGTTCTTTAACTGCAAGATGGAAGAGGGCTGCTCCGTCAGTGAGCATGTGCTTAAGATGTCTGGGCACGCAAACAAACTTCAAAGCTTGGGTATAGTGATTCCTAATGCTTTGGGGATTTACCGTGTCCTCCAATCACTACCACCAAGTTACAAGAACTTTGTGATGAACTACAACATGCAGAACATGAACAAGACGTTGCCAGAACTCTTTGCCATGTTGAAATCTGCAGAAGTGGAGATCAAGAAAGAGCACCAAGTGTTGTTGGTCAATAAGACCACCAAATTCAAGAAAGGCAAGTCTAAGCAGAAGGGACACTTCAAGAAGGGTGGTAAGAAAGTTACCACGCCGACGAATAAGACCAAGGCTGGACCTAAGCCTGATACTGAGTGCTTTTACTGCAAGGGAGAAGGTCACTGGAAGCGGAATTGCCCAAAGTACTTGGCGGATTTGAAGAACGACAACATCAAGAAGAAAGGTATATCTGATATACATGTTATTGATGTGTATCTCACTAGTACTCGTAGTAGTTCCTGGGTATTTGATACTGGTTCGGTTGCTCATATTTGTAACTCGAAACAGGTGCTGCAGAATAAACGGAAGCTAGCGAAGAACGAGGTGACGATGCGCGTGGGAAATGGATCAAAGGTTGATGTGATCGCGGTCGGCACACTACCCCTTCATCTACCATCGGGATTAGTTTTATACTTAAATAATTGTTATTTGGTGCCTGCGTTGAGCATGAACATTATATCAGGATCTTGTTTATTGCGAGACGGTTACTTGTTTAAGTCCGAGAATAATGGTTGTTCGATTTATATGAGTAATATGTTTTATGCACATGCACCTTTGATAGATGGTATATTCTTATTGAATATCGATAGTGGAAATACACATATCAACAACATTGAGACTAAACGTTTGAAATCAAGCGATAATTTGACCTATATGTGGCACTGTCGTCTTGGTCACATTGGAGTGAAACGTATGAAGAAACTCCATTCCGATGGACTTCTTGAATCACTTGATTTTGAATCACTTGAAAGATGCGAAGCATGTCTGATGGGAAAAATGACTAAGACCCCATTTTCTGGTATGATGGAGCGAGCTACAGACTTATTGGAAATCATACATACCGATGTATGTGGTCCAATGAGTGTAGCATCGTGCGGTGGTTATCGTTATGTTCTTACCTTCACGGACGACTTGAGTAGATATGGGTATATCTATATCATGAAACATAAGTCCGAAACTTTCGAGAAGTTTAAGGAGTTTCAAAGTGAGGTAGAGAATCAACGTAACAAGAAGATTAAATCTCTACGTTCTGATCGTGGAGGTGAATATCTAAGTTACGAGTTTGGCGAGCATTTGAAGAAATGCGGAATACTTTCACAATTGACACCGCCGGGAACACCACAGCGTAATGGTGTGTCCGAACATCGTAATCGAACTCTCTTAGATATGGTTCGTTCTATGATGTCACTTACAGATTTACCGCTATCATTTTGGGGTTATGCATTAGAAACAGCCGCATTCACTTTAAATAGGGCACCGTCTAAATCCGTTGAAACGACACCGTATGAATTATGGTTTGGGAAGAAACCTAGATTGTCGTTCCTTAAAGTTTGGGGTTGCGAAGCCTATGTAAAGAAGTTACAGCCGGACAAGCTAGAACCCAAAGCGGAAAAATGCGTCTTCGTAGGATACCCGAAAGAAACTATTGGGTATACCTTCTATCATAGATCCGAAGGCAAAATCTTCGTTGCCAAGAATGGATCCTTTCTAGAGAAGGAATTTCTCTCGAAAGAAGTGACTGGAAGGAAAGTAGAACTCGACGAGGTTGTCGAACCTTCTCTCGAAATTGCGAGTAGCGCAGCACCGGAAGAAGTTCCTGTGGCGCCTGCACCAATAAGAGAGGAAGCTAATGATGGTGATCATGAAACTTCGGTTGAAGTTGCTACAGAGCCTCGGAGGTCAACGAGAACTCGTACCACTCCAGATTGGTATGATTCCGTTATGAGTGTCATGTTGGTGGACAACACCGATGACCCCGAGACATATGAGGAAGCAATGATGAGCCCAGATTCCAATAAATGGCAAGAAGCCATGAAATCCGAGATTGGATCCATGTACGAAAACCAAGTATGGACTTTGGTGGACTTACCGGATGGCCGGAAGGCTGTCGAGAACAAATGGATTTTCAAGAAGAAAACATATGCTAATGGTAATGTTACTGTCTATAAAGCTCGACTTGTCGCAAAAGGGTTTCGACAAATTCAAGGATTTGACTACGATGAGACTTTCTCACCAGTAGCGAAGCTAAAGTCTGTGAGGATTATGTTAGCAATCGCTGCATATTATGATTATGAGATATGGCAGATGGATGTCAAAACAACATTCCTCAATGGAGACATTGATGAAGAGTTGTATATGATGCAACCCAAAGGTTTTGCCGATCCTAAAGATGCTAACAATGTATGCAAACTTCAACGGTCCATCTATGGATTGAAGCAAGCATCCCGAAGTTGGAATCAACGTTTTGATAAGGTAATCAAAAGTTTTGGTTTTATACAAACTTATGGAGAAGCTTGTATTTACAAGAAAGTGAGTGGGAGCTCTGTAGCATTCTTAATACTATATGCGGATGACATATTGTTGATTGGGAATGATGTAGACCTTCTTAATAGTGTCAAGGAATATTTGAATAATAGTTTTTCAATGAAGGATCTTGGCGAAGCAGCTTACATATTAGGCATAAAGATTTATAGAGATAGATTGAAACGCCAAATATCATTGTCACAGAGTACATATTTGGACAAAGTTCTAAAGAGGTTTGGAATGGAAGAAAGCAAGAAAGGGTTCTTGCCCATGTTGCCCAATACGACCTTGAGTAAAACTCAAAGTCCGACATCGGCAGAAGATAGAGAAAGGATGAGTAAGACTCCCTATGCCTTAGCCATAGGATCTCTAATGTATGCCATGCTATGTACTAGAACCGACATTGCATATGCTGTTAGTTTAACTAGCAGATATCAAAGTGATCCAGGATTGGATCATTGGACAGCGGTCAAAAACATCCTTAAGTACTTGAGAAGAACTAAGGATATGGTTCTTTCTTATGGAGGTGATTAACATCTCGTTGTTAATGGTTACACCGATGCTAGTTGGAACACCGATCCGGATGATTCTAAATCACAATCCGGATACGTATTTATTTTGAATGGTGCAGCAGTTAGCTGGAGGAGTGCAAAGCAAAGCGTTGTGGCGAGATCTTCAACTAAATCGGAATACATGGCTGCTTCGGAGGCTTCACAAGAAGCGATATGGATGAAAGAGTTCATTACAGAGCTGGGTGTGGTTCCTAGTGCGCTGGACCAAATGTCTATCTACTGTGATAACATGGGCGCCATAGCCAATGCGCAAGAACCAAGGTCACACAAGAAGCTGAAGCACATCAAGCTACGTTTTCACGCTATTCGAGAACATATACAAGATGGGGATATAAAGATTTGCAAAGTACACACAGATCTGAATGTGGCGGATCCGTTGACTAAACCTCTCCCGAGGGCAAAACATGACCAGCACCAAACTGCCATGGGTGTTCGGTATATTACCATGTAATCTAGATTAGATGACTCTAGTGCAAGTGGGAGACTGTTGGAGATATGCCCTAGAGGCAATGATAAATGTGGTTATTATTATATCTTTGTGTTTATGATAAATGTTTACATTCATGCTATAATAGTATTAACAAGGAAACATTGATACTTGTGTGATTTGTAAACTTAATTTGAAGTCCCTAGTATAGCCTCTATACATCACTAGCTTGTTGGTTGATAAATGATTGTGGTTTCCCTTTCATGAACATTGAGATGTTATCAACAACAAGATCATATCGTTAGGAGAATGATATGGTGGACATACTCCTATAGATAAGCATAGCATAAAGATCAAGTCATTTCAATAGTTCAATTGCTATATGCTTTCTGATACATAGTAACCTAATTCCTTCGACCATGAGATCATGCATATCACCTTTACCGGATGGATGCTTTGATGACATCAAACACCACACCGTAACTGGGTGGCTGTAAAGGTGGCATTGAGTGTTCGGAAAGTATTGGTTGAGACACATGGATCAAGAGTGGGATTTGTCCATCCATATGACGGATAGATATACTCTGGGCCCTCTCGGTGGAATGTCATCCAATTATCTTGCAAGCATGTGACTGGATCACAAGGGATCACATATCACGGGAACGAGAAAAGAGTACTTATCGGTAACGAGGTTGAACTAGGTATGCAGAGATACCGACGATCATAACCTCGGATAAGTAAACTATCGTGAGACAAAGGGAAATTGGTATCGTATGTAAGTGGTTCATTCGATCACAAAGTAATCGTAGAAATATGTGGGAGCCATATGAATTTCCAGATTCCTCTGTTGGTTATTGTTCAGAGAAGTTTCTCGATCATGTCCGCATAATTCACGAACCGTAGGGAGACACACTTACGGATTCGACGTTATTTGAGTAGTTATGGTAGTATGAGAAAGAGACCGAATGTTGTTCGGAGTCTCGGATGGGATCCGGGATATCACGAGGTGATCCGGAATGGTCCGGAGAATAAGATTCATATAAGGAAAGTCCCGTTTCGGAGTTCGGGAATGATTCCGGTGTTTTCATCGGGAATGTTCTAGAAGGTTCCGGAATGTCCGGCACTCCGGAGGGGAAGGGGTACATGAGTGTGTCATTGCAAGTTGGAATGATTGCATCATGTACTAAGTGTATTCGCTGTCCAAAATAAAGGGTTTATTCAAATCCTAAATTGAAAAGTCAAACGGCTAGTTTGAAAGTCAAACGACAAGTTTTGGAAAGTGGAAAAGAGGAGGGAGTGTGAAACCGAGTTGGGGAGGGAGTCCTCCTCCCCAAGCCGGCGCACCACCCAAGCCGAGTTGGGGAGGGACTCCCCTCCCTCCCCTTGGCCGCCGGCCCCTCCACCTATATAAGGAGGGGCAGGGCTCCCTCCTCTAGACACACAAGTCCCTCACCTCAAACCCTAGAAGCCGCAGCCCTCCATAGCCGCCGCCACCACCTAGGGTTTTGCCCTAGCCGCCGACTTGGGGTCCCCGGAACCCTAGCCGCCGGCTCTAGCCCCTCCTCCTTGGTGTGTCTAAACCCTAGATCGCCGAGGAGCTCTCTCATACTCCACCATACTCGCTCCGGCTTAAGGCGAAGCCCTGCGAGATCTCCCCTCTACTTCCGGTACCACGCCGTTGTGTTGCCGGAATCTCGAGGAGAGTGCTACAACCTCCGCTGCCGCTGGAACAAGGGAGAGGAAGGTCTTCGTCGAGTACCGAACGTGTGACCGACTACGGGAGCGCTGCCGGAACGCAGCGCCGGAAGGATCGTCTACGCGATCTTGAGATCGGGAAGAGTACGACTACATCACCCACGAGAATCCGCTCTCGTTAAACACTTTGGAATCTTCGAGGGTAAGTTATTCCATCGACTCGTTGCTACAATCTAGTAGAAAGATCTTGGCTTGTTTGTTTGTATGCGATAGAAATTTTTTGTTTTCCATTCTACGAAACCCTACATTTGCAAGAAATTAAGTGGGAGCGCTGAGACATATTTCTAATACATTATGTGGAGGACATCTTGTTGATTAGAAATGATGTAATTTTTATTGACAAAGGTTAAGAATTTCATTTTGATGAAAGACTTAGGCAAAACCCTAATATTTAGCATGAATATCTATAGTGGATAGACTGTGATGCTAATATGGTTATGCCAAACGTACATATATGAGATATTGAAGGAGTTCAATATAGAAAAGACAAGAAATAGTTCTTGTCGCATGGAAAGGAATTGAATCAAGATTCAAGTGTATCGACACTTGATAAGTGAAACAAGATTCAAGTGCTTTGATACTTGATCAGTGAAATAACGAGAATATTTTGATCAATCATACCATGATATGTACACATCCAGATATGTCCTATGCGCTAAGTGTTATGAGCATATACCAGAATGAATTATAAAATGATCATTGGACGATAGTTAGGATATTCTTATGATCTTTTGGATGAACTAGGAATATATTTGTGTAGAGGTGACAAACAATTACAAATAGTTCATTGTAAAACGTTAAATTGATACTAGTTTTGTCACAAGATACAAAATTAAGTTTATCTCAATTTAAACTATGGGTGGCACAATGTAATGGAAAGGACATTCTATGATAGATTTGGAAGTGTTCCAAAGTTAAGACATTATGACGAATACTAAAACAAAAGGCTAAATATATGACTGCTATAGTAGCAGCAAAGGAGGGCATTTGTGTCAAGTAGTTTGTTATCAAACTAAGGTGTAGTTCGCAACGGGCTAACACTAAAGATATATTGTATGACAATAGTATCGACATGATTTAACCCCAAGGAACTAAAGGTTTCATCGAAAGACCAAATTTATACAATGCCATCTCATTGGAGAATGAGTGATGCGTGAAGAAGCAAAGACATGTAAATACACACAGACCTGAAGCGTCGGATCCATAGATTATGTTAACCACTTACAATTGCGTATATGGAACACCAGAAAGCCATAGGTGTTCAATACGCGAAGTTTTCAAACTAGATTATTGTCTCTAGTGCAAGTGGGAGACTGAAGGGAATATGCCCGAGAGGCAATAATAAAGTGGTTATTATCGTATTACTTGTTTATGATAAATTTTATTTTGCATGCTATAATTGTATTAATACGGAAACATTAATACATGTGTGTTTAATAAAAAAAGAAAGTTCCTAGTTATGCCTCTCTTATAAACTAGCTCGTTGATTAACAAGATGATCAAAGGTTTCCTGATCATGGACATTGGATGTTGTTAATAACGAGGTCACAACATTAGTGTAATGATATGATAAACATTCATCTGAAGTATAGCATTACGATCAAAGTCATTGAGTTTATATTGCTATAACAACTTACAAAGTGATCCTAATCCTTAGACCATGAGATCATGTCAATCACTAACACTGGAAGAGTTTCTTGATGACATCAAACGTCACACCGTAAATGGGTGATTATAAAGATGGCTTCAGAACTACTAAAGTGTTATGTTGAGGCTCATGGATCGAGAGTGGAATTTGTTCATCCCGATGACGGATAGATATTCTCTGGGCCCTCTCGGTGATATCACATTGATTAGCTTGCAAGCAAGTGATTTGATCACTAGAATGTTATATCACGAGAACAAGAAAAGAGTGCTTGTCGGTAACAAGATCAAACTAGGTATGAAGATACCGATGATCGAATCTCGGACATGTAATATATCGTGAAACAAAGGGATTAAGATACTAGCATAAAAGGTTCCGACGATCACAGGAAAGTCATCGCTGAATGTGTGGGAGTCAGTATGGATCTCCAGGTCCCGCTTCTGATTATTGATTGGAGAAGGGTCTCAATCATGTCCGCATTATTTGCAAACCGTAGGGTGGCACAATTAAGGGATACTGACATCCAATTGGAGCAAAATTTTCATGTCGGAAAGAATAACAAACGCAGAAATTTATTTCACTGGACACCGAAACTGTTTAGGTTAAAATTGCTGAAACTGGTTCTACATGTGAAATTGAATACTAGTAAGGGTTTTATGTGAATGTTTGTTAATTAAAGTAATTAACAAAATTCTGAATAAATAAATAAAAGAGTTTTATTTAAATGAGAGCTTGCATTAAATTTGGTGAAAATTTAATGCATGTGAGTAGATTTTTGAGTGGAGGCTCTTTTATGGGAGTGGAGGCTTTTCATTTTGAGTGGGAGCTCCACCCACATGAATGTGGAAGAGGTGGGGGCAGCCACCATGGCTGGCGCCATGCCCCTTGGGGTGCCCTCCTCTCCCTATAAAAGCCACCCCTCTCCTCCTCTCAAAGTACACCTCCTCGTGAAGGATCTCTCTCCCCCTCTAGAATTTATCCCCCATGGTCTTGGACTAGCGAGATACATGTTCCCGGTGGCTATTCGGCAAGAAAGGGTTGTGCTTCCGCTGCATCGCTGGAGCGAGGAGGCGGAGGTTGCTCGGTGTCTTGTACGTGTGTGCGAGCACGGATGCGCTGCTATTTTGCGGCGCTAGGACTTCCTCTCGATCTTGAGATCGGCAAGAGATCGTCTACATCAACCACGAGTTTGGACTTGTTAAGCTTTGTCGGTCTTCAAGTGTATGTTCTCTACGGATATACATCCGTCCGTTGTTTGTATCTAGTAGATAGATCTTGGTACATAGTTCCTATTGTAGGAAAAATTTGTTTTCTATGCTACGAACCCTTCATTATCGCTTTTCAATCGCCTCTCATGAGAGACCTGGAAAAAGTGTTCAGTGGAAAGTTGCATCAATTTGACTATCTTTTAAGTTCTCGTGCGAGTCTCATTGTATCCTTTCAACTCTTTTCCATCAAATCTCATACTGGGTTAAACAGAACCGTCTCCTCGCGTCGCCCTCCTCCAGGCGACGTGGGGGGCGAAAACCCTAGTTCCCGTCCGCTGCTGGCCTCCCCCTCCTGCCCCCACTCCTCGTCGCCCCCTGAGGACTCCGCCGGCTAAGTCGTGCGCTACCGGTGAAGGGGGCGGCGGGGCCCTAGTGCTTCTCGGCTCCACGCGGCGGTTAGGAGGCGGACCACCGTGTCGGCGGCCGGAGGCGGCGGCTTTGGTGGAGCTGGCAAGCTTGTGGGCCGGTGGAGGTGGCGCTTGCGGTGGTGCTCGACGCAGCGTGGGGGCGGCTTCGTCGCTGGCCGCGACGGCATCGCGCGCCCGATCTGGGCCCTGGATGCCGCGGTGGTCGTCTGCTGCTCTCGCTCTTCTCCTGTCGCTGTGGTTTCTCCCGCGGCCACGGCCCCTTCCGGCGGCGCCCATGCGGCGCGGGCCAGATGGCGGGCCCTACGGACACGCCGTTGGGCCTTGTGGCAGCGAAGGTGGAGGTCGCGCATGGCTGTGTGGGCGCTGGGGGCATTGCGGCATCTGGTTTGAGGCTGGACGGAGGACGGCTGTGGTCTCTGATCCCGCTCGCAGTGGCGGTTGCCCGGGCTCTTCTTTATCTCGGGCAGCGGTGATGATCCGGACGGCGGCTTTCGTCGTGACGACGGGGAGCCTAGGCGTGGCGGCATGTGGGATGCTGGATCTGGCTGCTCCTTTCTGAGGCTTCGACGTCGGGCGCTGTGACATGGTTTGGTGTGGTGGTTTGGCCGGTCCTTGCGTGGCGGGCGTGTGGTTTGCGACTCATTGTTGGGCGAAAGCCTTGTCCTGGCGGCTGGCTAGGACCGACGACGGCGACGCCTTTGGGCGCCATGTGTTTCTTGAAATCATCGTCGAAGCAGTGTGTTCGCCCCTCCGCTCGGGTTCTCCAGGGGAAACCCTTGATCCCTTGCGGGTTCGGGCGAGTGCGGCTCTCTTGCGTCGTTTTGCCTCTTGAGGCCTCGCTTTGGATGTTCCGCCGGCCGGAGGGACCTGTGGAGTGTGTTTTGGGTGGTTGGCGTTGGCGTTTTCGTCTTCGGCTAGAAGTAGCGCGGCCCGGGGGGCGGCGTGGGTGTCGGAGCGGCGGCTTCGGTCTTTGCCTCCGCCTTGTTGCATTCAGGTGTTCGTGTTTAGGTGTTGACCGTGTTCGCTTGGGCGTCTTGGTCGTCGACCTGTGTGGAGCGCAGCCTCGGGGCCGGCGTGTTGTGTCGAGTTGTATCGGTTTTCGACCAGTTTTCCTCATAAACTGTCCTTTTCTCTTCTACTATGTCAATGAAAAGACAACTCTTTTGCCTCGTTTAAAAAAAACTCTTTTCCATCAAATAAATGGAGCATATGCTCTTGCCGACGGGTTGCCCGCACTAACTAACTGCATTGTATCCTTTCTGCTCTTTTCCATCAAAGAAATGGGAGATGCTTATGCATGCCTGTGCTTCTGTATCTATCTACCAGACTTAAGGTATCTCCCTCTACATGAATAGAGTATAAACGGCAATACAATGCATTACTATGTTTCACCATGGACCCCGTGAGCTCAATCAACAGACTATGTAGTTGCAATTACTGATTATGTTGTTGTAAACTTCCCAAAGCCTTCCATGCCATGCCAACCGTGTATGAGAACGACCAGCAAGCAAAATTATACGAGACATATCGCAGGTGTGGGCGGAACAACTTTGTGTAGTATTATATGGGGAAATGGTTCGGATCCTTAAAGAGACATCAAGTATGGTAAATGGCAGAAAATCATACCGTACATAAGGTGAGAAGATTGGACGGAGAGCAATCATATCATTGTCTTAAATTTTCTCATTCAAATAATATAGAGTACTTAGTTCAGTAGGTTAGCCACCATTTATTCTGATTACACTGCTAAAAAAAACTCCTTAAGGCTAGTCATAGTGGAAAGTATCGTACTCCAAAAATGAAATCGCTATCCAACCAAATCAACAACATAGTTTCTTTTAACAAATACAAAATTTCAACCGTATGATACTGGTAGAGAATAATAATACGCAATTAGGTGCGCAAACATATGAAACCAGTGACAATATAACTTCATTGGTGAAAATTAAAAATGTTTTTCTACAGCACCAAATTTGTTTTTTCTCATACAATTGCTATCTCTAGTTAGTTATTAGGAATTCCGTTCTTCAATGACTTCTTCGATTTCTTCAAAGTATGCATCACATCAAATGCTTTCATCTGTTGACACTCATTTTACCTGTAACATCTTAGCCGATAAATAAACCATGCACTGTCTTAGGTACGCCTGTTTGGTGGCAGAAGAAGCCGATGCGGCCACTCAGCTGTTTGAGGCACCATTTGAGAAGATCATTGGGGTCGTGGATTGCACGGTGCAGGATGAAGGCGACATCCTGAATAACCTCGAAGGCGTCCAGGAGTACTTCTATGTATCAGGAATAGCAGTGCTGCCATCATTCAGTTAACCAACACGGCAACTATGTCAAGATCTCCATGCAGCCCATGAACGCTCTGAAATTGCTGCTGGATTCGGTTTACATGTCCATGAGGAGGAAGGTAGGCACGGCGCTGCTCAAAGCCTGCGAGGTGCTGGCGCTAGAGTGGAGGCAGAGGTTCATGGCTCTGAGGGCATACGAGGACGACAGCAGCGCTAGAGGACTCTACTCCAAGGAAGGGTACAGGGTGGTGTCAAGGGATCCTGGGTGGGTCACTTGGGTGGGGAGAAGGAGGTGTGTTCTGATGATAAAAGACCTGCCGATTCATCATGACCTTGAGATAGAACAGCAATGACATGCTTCTCGTGGTAGGTGTATAGTAATACACCCCCCCACCCACCCCCCCCCCCCCCACCCCCCACCCCCCCCCCCCCCCCCCCCCCCCCCCCCCCCCCCGGCGCTAATTCTTGTGCCTGGTGCAAGCTGCCTAGTTAAGATTAGCAAGTTCGATCTGTCTATTTCGTTGCAGATTCCATTGCGATTTTCACGGCTCGACAAACCCTGTTTTTTCCATGTTGCCTAGACGTTGATAGCAGAACTAGAAATTAAATGTACAGGATGATTGAATTTCCATCTATGCAGACCCATTATGAGTTTCACCCATGGCATGGCAAACCCTGGGAGTAGTTTTTAGTACTATTTATTTTCGTTTTGCCTAGATGCTGATAGCAGAACTCCTGTCATGTTGGAATCATTGTTAAATTATGTATGGCCAGGTAGTTCGATTAAAGGTCATCACTGTTCAAGCATGGTTAAATGGTGTAGTGTAAGGAGTAGACCACGGAATGGCACTGATATTGCATTATTCATACTGAAACATGTGTTGGTTTGTCTATGACTCTTATAAGACTTGGAGAGGGGATGAACCGAACGTTTGTCCTAGTTTTTTTTTAAATGCCTTTTAAAATGTTAAAAAATCCAAAACAACATTTCATACCTACACCTATGTAAAATATGTGGAGAGGGCCGGGAGATAATCCTAATCGTCGTGAGGTGAAGCTGTGGAGGCAGAGCTTGAGGACATCAAGGTGCGACATCATCCCCTCCACTGAACGAGCACTTTTACGATACCCTGAAAAAATTACAGACCATTCATTTATCTTAATGTAGTGGTTAGTATTAACTGGTACTCCAAAACCGGGTTGAAGGAGTACCACCTCAAAAATCGATGGAGTACCTTAGTGTTAAGGGTAAAACAGTAATCAACAACACTGATTCTTCTCTCTCGGTTGTCTGACACCGTTTTGACCTCGCGGCGGAGCGTTGCCGGTATAGCTGACACCGACCATGTCTCGCCGAACCTGATCGCTAAAATATGGAGCGGCGCACGTCGCTACTCGCGCGGACTTCGTTCTTCTTTCTAAGCTTTTGCGCGCATCAATCCTGGGTGTTGCCGCTGCTTGTGGCCGTCTCCCTTGTACTACTCCATGAATGGATCGGTGATGATCGTTTGTTTACTTAACTCGATCGTTCTCCATGCGTACATCAATTATTTTGATTGAATTCACGTGTTGTGCCATTGAGGAAATTACACGGCTAATCAATCGGGTAGACGAGACGGTTTGCGACGGAGAGGCCGCGTGCGATGGAAGGCTGCGCTCGATCCGGACAAGACACTGCCGCGCTCGACGAGAGAAAAGCGATCTTTAGGCTCCATCCGTAGACGGCGACTGGGCAGTTCTATCTAGGGAGATTATCGATCATAACTACCCTCGTTAGCAAGGGAAAAAACTCTGTATTACGCCCTATAAATGAATGGCTGGATTTCCCTGGTACTCCCATCCATCTCAGGGAGTTCTAGGGTACCGTAAAACTGGTACCACTGAACAAACCTTTAACATGACATGCCTAATGCCCGACAATTGACTCCAAACTTCAGTCTGTCAATGCTCTTATAGAAAGGAACGCCGATTTGGGGCAGGCCGAAGGACCTTTATTCTCATCGCCGCCGTGCCCTACACCGAAGACGAAGAACTCGGAGACCCTATGGGACCTGGACATCCAATTCGAGGTTCCCCCACCCTCTAGCCGCTGCATCGGCCGACGGAGTGCAGGGGAACGCTAACAACCAAGGGTTTGGCACATATCTCTTTTCAATCGCCTCTTGCGAGAGACCTAGAAAAAAAGGTTCAGTGTAATTGTACATCTAATCAGTAGAAAGTTGCATCAATTTGACTATCTTTTAAGTTCTCTCGCGAGTATCAGTGTGTCCTTTCAGCTCTTTTCCATCAAAGAAATGGAGTATGTGCTCTTGCCGATGGGTTGCTCGCACTAACTAGCTTCATTGTATCCTTTCAGCCTTTTTCCATCAAAGAAATGGGAGATGCTTATGCATGCATGTATTGCTTTATCTATCTACCAGACTTAAGGTCTCTCCCTCTACATGAATAAAGTAGAAGCGGTAATACAGTGCATTACTCTGTTTCAACACAGACCTCGTGAGCTCTTTCAATAGACCATATAGTCCCAACAGCTGGTTATGTTGTTGTAAACTTTCCAAAACCTTCCATGCCAACCATGTATGAGAACGACCACCAAGCAAAACTACGAGACACATCGTAGTTGTGGGCTGAACAAGTTTGTGTAGTATTATATGGGGAAATGGTTCAGATCCTTAAAGATGCATCAAGTATGGTAGATGGCAAAAAATTACACCCGACATAAGGTGGGCATATTGGACGGGAGCAATCATATCATTGCCTTGAATTTTCTCGTTCAAATAGTATTTTGATTACGCTTCTACAAAAACCCCTTAAGTCTAGTCATAGTGGAAAAGTATCATACTCTAAAAGTAAAATCGCTAGCCAATAAAATCAACAATATAGTTTCTTTTGACAAATCACAAAATTTCAACCGTATGATACTGGAAGAGAATATTAATGTGAAATTAAGTGTGAAACAGATGACAACATAACTTCATCAGTGAAAATTAGAAATGATTTTTTACAGCACCAAATTTGTTTTTTCTCATAAAATTGCTATGTCTAGTTAGTTACTAGGAATTCCTTTCCAAGGGGAGCTCATGTACCCATTCACAATAAAACTAAGGCTGGAGTCTGACTGGCTGAAATCACAACTTGTATTTAGCGAAAAGAATGCTTAAAAGAGAACGAACAGACACAAATAAATGATTCGACACATAATTTTAGCCCATGTTACAAACAATCAAATACTACCCCGTGATACAAACATAAATTCTAATATACCCATCATTGTATAACACGGAATTGGTTTGCATATTACAATATGAAGAATCTGAATATAGTCAGGAGGGGAGGCCCCTACCTGAATTTTCATCAAAACGAATTACAGGGGATGAAAACAAATGCACATGACTGAAAAATTACATTGGCATGAGATTGGTCAGACAATTGTTCAATCCACTTCTTTACAACTTCGTTCTCTTCCCGTTTGTTGTGGCGAGGCCAGCCTACAAGAAGTTTTCACCACCGTGGGATCACTTTGCAGTTTTGAAGACTATCAAATACCAGCATTAGTATAGGACCGAACTAAATAATGATGCCACACGTATTTAGTAGGATAATAGGCGTTTTTAATACATCAGGCTAAAGGTGAATGATGACTCGACATATGAAAAACACCGCCAATGAGGTAGAAAGTCCAAACTCTCTTCAGACATTTTAAACCTAGCCTAAACACGTCAAACCGGCCAAACCGTGTTTGCATAGGCTAATTCTTGCGTCTGGTGCAAGCTACCTGATTAGCATTAGCAAGTTCAATCTGTACACGGCAAATCCTACTTTTTTCGTGTTGCCTAGACGCTGATAGCAAAACTAGAAGCTAAATGTATAGGGTGATTGAATTTCCATCTATGCAGAATTGCAGATTCATTATGAGTTTCACTCATGGAAAACCCTGTGAGTAGTTTTTATTTATTATCATTTTTCCAAGATGCTGATACAGAACTTCTGTCATGTTGGAATCATTGTTAAATTATTTATAGATGTATTTTAGAAAAAAATTATGTATGGGCCAGACTGTTCGGTTAGAGGTCATACTGTTCAAGCATGGTTAGTGGTGTAGTGTAATCCTCTAGTAAATAGTTTGACCACAGAGTTGCATTGATATTGCATTATTCATAATGAAACATGTGTTTGTTTGTTTATAATTCTTACGAGCCTTGGAGAGGGAACAAACTTAACGCTCCTCTAGAAAAGAACGCCGATTTGGGGCGGGCTGAGGACCTTTATTCTCGTTGCAGTCGATGCCCTAAACCGGAGGCGAAGAACATGAAAAACCTACGGGACCCGGACATCCGACTCGAGGTTCCCCCATCCTCTAACCGCTGCAGTGGCCGGTGGAGGGCAGGGGAACAAGGGGTGGTGCCGGCAGCCAAGGGTTTGGTGCAGATCGCTTTTCAATCGCCTCTCATGAGAGACCTAGAAAAAAGGGTTCAGTGTAATTGTACTCACTAGAAAGTTGCATCAATTTGACTATCTTTTAAGTGAGATGACTTCACCATCCATCGAGATGGCACAAGCCTAAAAATACAAGAAATAAGTGGAGATTAGGCCCTGCTGCTTTCATGCTTTTGCCGATGGGATGCCCGCACTAACTAACTTCATTGTATCCTTTAAGCTCTTTTCCATCAAAGAAATGGGAGATGCTTATGCATGACTGTATTGCTGTATCTATCTACCAGACTTAAGGTCTCTTCCTCTACATGAATAGAGTAGAGACGAAAATATAGTGCATTACTTTGTTTCACCATGGATCCCGCTAGCTCTATCAACACACCATGTAGTTGCAACTGCCGATTATGTTGTTGTGAACTTTCCAAAGTCTTCCATGCCAACCATATACTCTATGAGAACGAAAACCAAGCAAAATTGTGACACGTATCATAGGTGTGGGCGGAACAAGTTTGTGTAGTATTATATGGGGAAATGGTTCAGAAACTTAAAGATGCATCAAGTATGGTAGATGAAAAAAAGTCACACCGAACATAAGGTGAGAAGATTCGAAGGAGAGCAATCATATCATTGCCTTGAATTTTCTGGTTCAAATAATATAAAGTACTTAGTTCGGTAGGTTAGCCACCATTTATTCTGATTACACTGCTACAGAAAAACCCTTAGGCTAGTCATAGTGGAAAGTATCATACACTAAAAATAAAATCGCTAGCCAACCAAATCAACAACACTATTTCTTTCTACAAATCAAAAAAATTCGACCGTGTGATACTGGAAGAGAACACTAATGTGCAATTAGATGTGCAAACAGATGAAACCAGTGACAACAGAACTTCATTAGTGAAAATTTAAAAAGATTTTTTACATCACCAATTTTTTTTCTCATACAATTGCTATGTCTAGTAGGAATTCCATTCCAAGGGAAGCTCATGTTCCCATTTGCAAAAATCTTGGACGATTTTTTCCATAAAGGAAATATATTAATATCGCGAAAATACCAAGTACATTCATCCAATGCACCAACAATACGTTCAAGACATCAAGGATGCATACAACTAAGAACTAAATAAGCAAGAGAGAATAGAAAAACAAAGACCCCGTCATGGTGTACAACCACCCGCAATAGAAGCACTCTAAACACCACCGAATACAACACTCGCACTATAAACTAGGCTCTCCAAAAGCAATGATTCCAAGAAGGAAACAATGCACAAGCGTTGTCGTCGCCCGATCTAAGATCTTGGGTTTTCACTCTAGAGAAAGACCGAGTTTTCAAAACAATGCCTTCCGCAAGGTCATTTTTTTAAAAGGAGAGAACAATATCAGGTGTGAAGGTCAGACCTTGGGTTTTCATCCTGAAAATCATGGATTGGTACCCGATGACTACCATCAAAGATCCAGTCCACCTATGTTTCCACCACCACTTGCGAAGGCTGCTGTTTCAAGTCGCCGAGCACCCGACATACAGGGAGAACATGTGTCACATTTGCCGATGGTTGATTTCGTCAATGCCCATTGTTATGGACTTGGGTTTTGGAGAAGATGGGGATGCTGGAGGTCGTGGAACGGTCAACAGACGAGCAATGCGGGACACAAGGTTTACCCAGGTTCAGCCCTCGGAGAGAAAACCCTACTCCTGCTTGTCTTCTCTTGATTACAGCGGAACCGAAGGTTACAGGGGTGCACAGATGCAATCTGGCGTGGTGGTGCGTAGGCGGTGAGTTCATCTCCTTCTTGTCGTACCCTCCTATCCTTTATATAGATAGGCAGGTCCCAGGCTTAGGCCGAGTCGGTTACAAATTAGGGTTGGTACCCTTTGAAATTCTATCTAATCTAGACTTGTCCTCCAAGGAGTCGAAAACGCCATGGGCTTGGGCCACCCGAAGTCTTCATGGGCCACGTGTCTTGACGTGGGCCTTTCTTGAGCTGGACCAGGTATACCAATATCGTGTACCCGTGGGGTATGTCCATGTCAGTAGCCCCCGAGTGTTCAGTAGAATCGTAGATTCGGCTGGAGACTCTTCAATCTTTCGGGAGCTATGTAGTTGAACCTATTTTGCAAGGAGAAAATGTTTAGTTCATAGGGATTGTTGATGTGTGTGCCCGGCTCACCCGACGGATCAGGGCCAGTTAACTGTCATAGGACAAAACAACACGATCTTCATCAAACTCTAGTCCTCGGACTCGAATTCGGAACGATTGTTGGTGTGATTCTACTCAGGCCGTTGCAGACTTACATGAGTGTAGCATCCCAATTGTCTAACAATTGCAATGCTACTAGCCTAGTCTATATAAATGCTACTTCCTATATATAATTGTTGCATCATAATTATATCATGCTCATGTCATCATGCCACCTTGCATTTGAGCATCATATAAAACCCTTTTTGTGTTGGTTCTTCTCTCATATGCATTGTAAATTGTATTTGCCTCTTGATATTGTATTTGTTTCTTGATATATTGTTTAAATGCCCAAGTTGAGTTGGGGGCATATCTTTTATTAACTCCACCACCTTTCTTGTTATCACCCCATCATTCCACCATTTCACCATATATGAGCATTGCAACTTATTTGGTTTTACCTCTAGCTCATGTGGGTTGGGATGGATCCAATTCTATCTCCACATGCTCTCATACATGCACCATATTGTTTCCACATTATTGGTTTATGAGAGCCACATGGCCACCTTTGCATGCCTTGTGAGTGGGACCCTTTTCCTAGCTTCCATATGGGTTGTTTTGGGGTTATTATCATGTTGGGATATTTTTGGGCTTAGTAAATACCTAGTGGCACATACACACTAGCAAGTCCCATTTCTATTCAAATATGGTCATCTCCCTCTACTTCACATGGGGCATCCTTTTAATTTCTTTTGCTTGGGCTATACTCCACATTTTGGGTAATGCATAGGAATAATGCCATGTTTATTATTTTGTTTTCACAAGGATGATACATGGCATTTATTATCTTGCATGGGCCATGCAACCATCACCATCTTTTGTCCTCCTTCGGTTTTATTTGTTTTTGAGTGGATCATCTTCTCATCTCTCTCTTTCTCTCAATCTTTTCTACCTTGCTTTGTTTCTTGCCTTGTGCCATCCAACCTCATCCACCTCTTTTGTGTAGTGCCATGCAAGACCATCCCCATGACCCATCTTTTCTCTCTCTTGATCATGCATACCAAAGCCCTCTCTCACCTAGTCTCTCTCTCTCTTTTCTTTCTCTAACCCTAATCCTCTATCTAAGATCCTACCCTAATCACCTACACCTCCACCACCATCTTGCACCTAAGCTAAACCCTAAACCTACCTCACCCTCTCCTCTTCACCTATGCCGAGACTCCCCAGGCCAGACCCACCTGGCCATCCTCTCTCCCTGGCCACACCCCAGCTACCTACCCCTCCCCAACCCTAGTACCAAACCCTAACCGAGGCTCCCCAACCTAGCCCGGGCCTCCCCTCTCCGCTCTCTTCTCTACTCTCTGCCTGGCGTGCCCCACACCGAGCCTACCTCCTTGGCCTCACCCTGCCCCACCTAGAAGCCTGCCCTGGCCCCCAGCTCGAGCACGTGAAGGAGGGGGAAAAAGGTGGCCGAAGCCACCTCTATCCCTAACCACTCCCCCATGGCACCCCCTCTCCTCTCCTGTCCCTATCTACCCCCTCGCTCGCCTGCTGCCTCCCCCAGATCCACCCCAGGTCCCTGCCTCTCCCCCTCTTTTCCTCCACCGCCACCGTCTACACCATCGCCGCCCACCGTCGGCCTCCACCTTCCCTCCTCTTACTAGCCGGTGGCGTGGCGCTCTGGGTGCCGCGGAAGACCAAGGGCCCTCTCCTGCATCGTCCTGTACGTACCAGCGAGGAGGAGAAGGACCCCATGCTCGCCAGGACCGAGACGCCCCGACGAAACCCTAGCCCTGCAGTCCGTCTGCATCGCCGGCGATCCACCGCGTCCCAGCCCCATCCGTCTCCACCAACAAACCCACGGTGAGCCACTAACCACCCTAGACATGTCCCTGTCCAGCGTTGCTTCCCGGTTGCGTCGTTCGTTTCGTCGAACGCCCACCGTGCGCCGCCGCTCGCTGTGTCTGCTCGGGCCCGCGCCGCGTAGTGCCTCAACTAGCCGCCAGCCGCCCTCCTGTCACCTTCCGAACGCCAGCCGCGCTGGTTACCACACTCAACGCGGGCTCCCGCGATCCAGGATCGAACCCCGCGCGCCGCGCTCCGCGCGGGCGGGCACTGATCTATCGCTCGAGGCAGGGAAGAACAACAGTACAGGGCCGTTGCCACTTTACACTTAGCCCCCCCTTTTTAATTCCCTGAACCTGCGCTCCCTCTAGGCCCACTAGTCAGCCTCCGTGGCCTTCTCCCAGAAAACCCC
This sequence comes from Avena atlantica, assembly GCA_910589765.1. Lineage (NCBI taxonomy): Eukaryota > Viridiplantae > Streptophyta > Magnoliopsida > Poales > Poaceae > Avena > Avena atlantica. The sequence goes on from OU342737.1 coordinate 176,082,982, forward strand.
CTGGCCTCTTTTAATCTCAACCCGCGCTCCAGCTCGACCCCATCTGTCAGCCTCCACGCGTTCGGCCGCTGGCACGTGGACCCGTAGCCACTGGTCCCACCTGTCCGCCGCATAGGCTAGCACAGCTCGCGGTGAGGAAAATCCAACGCGCGCCGTTTCGCCCAGTCAGCACATGGCCCCACTTGTCACCGTCTGTGGCTAGGACTGGGCTGGGTGACAAAAGTATTTCTGCATTTCTGTTTTGTTTTAAATTTCCAGGAAAATGTTTTAATTCAAATTCAAATCTGTATTTAAATAACTTTTGAAATATAAATCCGAATAATACAAATAATATATGTTTTAAAATCAAAAAAATGTGAGGATTTCAAATATGCCGTCCAAAATATATTTTGGACACTTTAATCTCAAGTTGATTAAAATTACAATAAATGCCCTCTTTCTCAATTAATTAATAACTTTTGATTTATAACTCCAAATTTGACAAATGATATGTCTAAAATAATTAGCTCGACGAGACCTTTCTGTTTATGCAATCCATGTTCTGTTTTGCAGCATGCATCATATAAATATAAAGATTACAGCAACTTAATTGAGTATAAAATATGATTAAGACTCAATAAAAGGCTTTATTCTTGTATTCCACACCTCACCCATGCCATGCTACTTTATTGCCATGCAAATTGTGCATCATTCATCATGGCATGATTGTTTGCTTGTCGCATTTTATTCTTATGCTTGTGCACTTTATTTATATTGCCCCTTGTTTGTTTGGTTCTTCTTCGAATAGACGCTGAGCAGGGGATATATCAAGAAACCCAGGAGCACTACCCAGATCCTTCTCTCGCTTCAACTGAGCTGCCAGGCAAGCACTACCACATGCTTGCATACATATAGTACCTATTGCCTCTATCTTATTCTTGCATCACTGAGTCGCGATCGCATTAAAATGAATCCCAAGTACTGCATAGCCTTTACTTTTAAACCCCACCGAAGCTTGTTCCTCCATCCCATGAGCCATTACTACAGGAGTTGTTTGAGCCATGCGGGTCGTAGAACAACATGTGTAGGGTATGTGAGTGTCTGATGGATAACGAGGTACCTAAACAACTTAACCTGAGTAGTAATGGGATAACTAATGAAAGTGGCACCGGTGAGCAATATCTGCTATTTGGTTTTTCATGCTCACTTGTGTCCCGTAGGACCCCGAGTACTTGATTCCTGTTCCTTGAATATTCGCGCTATCCACATCCGGGAGGCTTATGGGACCCCCCTGAGCCAGAGGTTGATTCATTCTAATTTCTTGGGGCCACAAAGTAGTTTGGGGCTTTATTACTATTCTGTACTTATGTCATGCTTTACTGCTTAATTTAAGATTGTGCGAGGAAGGCACCTGTATTGTTTTGGAAGCGGAGTGTTTTCGCGGTATCGACAAGCCCAGTCACATTTTCGGGTTCCCAGTCGTTTACAGCCATTGACGCAAACCTTGAGTCCGTCTCGGAGCCGGCCAACTTCGTCGCGGGTAGCTTAATGGGGTGGCCCCCTGAAATATTTCTGAATCCTGTGATTGCTTTGTTGTGAATGCCTCGTTGGGTTTTGATTTGGTTTTTCCGAGGTTGATCGAGTGTGTGTTGCTATTTGTGCACCCCTGCAGGGTAAAACTTTCTGAAAGCCGTGTCCACGGTTATGGACGACTTGGAGCACAGTTTCTCGATCATAGACAAGTATAACTAAAGTACCGATTTTAATTTGACTAAGTAACTGACTAGTAAATAGTGCAACACTCATGGAATGGATAATAAAACTGCCAATGGATGGGGGGGTTCGTCCGCTTCCTCGTTGGTAAGCGAGGATGAGGATGGATCTGTTAATATTACTGCTATCACTGTTGTTATTAATTCACGGACATCCGTCTATCTTTGGTTAGGCGGATGGTTAACGAGTATCTATAGAATTGTTAGGTATTATCTTTTGCTGCAATTGCGTCACCCCAGGTTGTGTCCCCTTTAGAGGCATAAAGACTTGCTGAGTACCCCTACGGTCTCACACGATAAATTATTTGATTCAGATGAACAGGTACACTCACAAGATGGATACTGGGTGGAGGAGGCGGACGATGTGGGCAACGATCATTCGGTGTAGAGATTCTGGGAACGGGGATCCGTGAGATCTGTGGGCGGGATGTGTTTATTTATCGGACATCTTATGCCGATTTGCTTCTTATCCGTACTCGGATCTTGTTTTCCGCTTTCGCCTGATACTCTGATGTTTGATGTATGAGGAGATATCCTAAACTATATATCTATCTAGGATATTTGGATCTTGCCGTATGGCGTTGCAATATTTCTATTTCTTTTAGATGGAATGGCTCTGAGGACTGTTGTATGGTGGCTTGCATACATACTCATTTGTGTATGTAGTTGATCCCTTCGCCTGCCGATTACGCCGCCCGTTCTTGTCCCGATGTTTGGAAATGGTTAGGACGACCGGAAGGTCTATCTGTGAGTGGCATTTGGGCCCCATCGTACTATTTTAACCATTTCCGCTCGTCCAGGCTTGTAACTAGGAGTGTAATTCACCGAGGTAGTTACAATTGGTATCAGAGCCATCCCGCCCTTCAGGGTCTCAGCCAAATGGTCGTTGTCAGTCTAGCAAATATTTTTGGTAGCTATGTATACTAGGGAAAAACAAAACGCGAGAGTAGGACTGCTTCCACTTTTCTTCTTACCCACCCACCCACCCTTTTCTGGTAAGGAAGTGTAACGTTTTCAATCCTCTTCTTAAAAGTTCAAACTAGGATTCACGTGTTCTGGGTTTCCGTAGTACCATAGGTTGAGTGTGTGTGTGTGTGTGTGTGTGTGTGTGTGTGTGTGTGTGTGTGTAATTCCTTGTCTATCTGTTGTATCCAACATGTAATCTTTATCTGCCTTTGGTTATAAACTTTTGGTACATTCCATACTGACAGGCTTTTGAATACCGGCGCGATCTATCTGACTCCTTGTTAACCGGTGCCATCTTCTTAAGGGTGTCCTTCCTTCTAGCAACTCCACATTCTGTGAAACCATCAGTTGCTAATCGCTACCTGATAAGTGTTTTTGCGCATCTATTGGTATTTTAATGCCGAAAAATGCGGAAAATTTTTCTTTGATACATCTGTGCTTCCACACTCCTTTTCAGTCGTGTGTGAAACATTATCTATCTCCCTTTTATCAGCATTTCCATGCTAACTCATTCTTTTGTCACCGGCGCTTAATCCTAGAGTTTCATTTCATCTCCAATTCTCTTGGGCTAATTACATAACATGTGTCGATCCGATGCTGGTGATTGTAATTTGGTTCTCGGCATAGCTATATGACACTTATCTTGAGTGGAATATGGAAAATGCAATCACCACTATCCTCCAAATGGTGACGGTTATCTCCTGTGATTTTGAGTACACCGCGATCATATCTACGCATATTCAAGCATCTTTGGCAATCCAGAGTTTCTCCAAGCACTACGGCGGTCTATCATCTATCCATCATGCTGCACATCCTTTTGAACCCCATATCTGCACAATTCTCCTGGATACGAGGGAATTGCATCTTTTCGTCTCTGATAGCTTTGCTTAAGGTATGAGCTATCATCGGTTCTTATCCAAGATCTCTTTATCTTTGTAACCGGTGATCCGATCGACAATGTGAACCAGGTGACATCTCTTTTTCTTCCGAAGGACCAGTTAACCTATTCTGTCAGCGCATCTTCTTCAACAGGAATCCTTACTCGTAACGTTGATCTTTCAAAGAGCGTTGATCTCAGAAAGTGTTTTGAGCATTTGTTCGTTCTCCCGCCTCTTGAACTTGGTATTCTGGGAATATCCTGCTAATCCACGGTGGTATATGTTGATAATATGCTTGCCTATTCGATATCAATGGAAGGACATGGAAGATCATCTGTGTCTCTTTCTCTCGAGCTTCGTGAGCACTGCCTGTGTGCAAAGTCTCAAAGTGAGAATTCTGACTTTTTGAAGTCACATATCTCGACCACGTCCTTCTGCTAAATACATTACTTCAACTCTGGAATCAGAAAGTCCATTGTTAATTCCATCCTCCATCTTCAACCAATCCGGAGTTGTTCCTTGTTGTCAAGTTATCATCGTCGTTCCGCTGAAGATTTCCTCAAGGCTGCTAAATCTCTCTCAATCATTTCAAGAAGAACATGGAGTTCTTTCACCTCAATCTCGTTAAGTAATCTCTTGAAACCCTCTCGCTCTATCGTCTATGCTCAATCCACCGGAGGCCATGAAGACCTTCCAGATCTTGTATTCCTTCTGTTCAAGTGGTGCTATCTTTTTCTATATCTGTGAAATTTTGAAGTTGTCTCCGTGATCTTCCTTTATATCTTTCCGGTGGCTTGGTACTTCCGACATGACGACAACATCATCATCTTTATCTATCTATGAATCCGGCGAATCGTTTGCATCTATCCTTGTTTTCTAATGGAGTTCTACGAGTTTTTGTCAATACCTTCATTCTGTTTCGGTAGTTGGGTTGCATGGTTTTCTTATTCATATGCGGAGTAATGCTTTGAGTGCGGGATGGAGTAGCTACCATACCACTACTCTTATCATTCGCTCTTGTACATTGAATTGGTGAATTAATGTGATTTCACTCATTCCACGGAAGTTAGAAGTGGCCTTTATCCCTTGATACTTTTACTTCCGTCCTTGTTTTTTTGGAGTGCTCTTTCGAAGAAAGTAATCAATAATCTCTTGTTGGTGATATCACCCTTTCTACACGGAGCAAAATCCTTAATTATCTGGTGGACACAAACGCAAACTCTTTTCTGTCCTCGTCATGCTACCGATGCTCGACATCCACAAACAAGATTAAAGGAAACTATCTCTCTCTTTGTTTCATCAATTCTTTTTTCTGTGGTAAAGCCAATTATGGTTGATGCCATCAGCCGCAAATCTATTGCGTTAGCCTCAAGGCTAAAGAAAGCAATAAGTATCTCTACAATAAACTCCAGATCCTCCATATTCTTTGCTTCTCGGGATTCCACCATGATCTGGCTTCACATCCATCTCTGGAAGTTATATCTGCGCACCTAAATTGCGTGATCCTTGGTTCTTACCGGCGCAACAAGAATCTAATCCGACGATGTCTAACTAAATCTTTCTGTTGTTATCTATGGACTCTATTGTTTGAAGGTAATATTGTTTCCGGACTTCTTTTCTCAAATCCGAGAGAAGATACGATGCTATTGTAATAGTGGTTCAAACCTCTCCAATCTAGCTCCTTTCTTCCGTCAAGACAAAGATTCATCCTCTCTCGTATCGGTAAATCTTTAATCTTAATGGTGTGTCTTTATTTATCCATGATACATCATCTTCTCCTTTTCTTTCACAAGTGGATATATTCTTTTATCATGATTCTTGGGAAAACCGGAGCTATGCCCATCCTATCCTTCTTGTCTCACGACAATCCTTCAACTCTTCTAACCCGTTGTTCCTCAAGCAAAACGCAAGACTCGCAACAAGTCTAGCAAGTTTTGCAAGGTGTAGTGGTCGCACCATTCCGTTGTTCATCAACTTGGGAACGTGAGGGTCACCTTCGTTCGAACACCCGCCTCTCCTTGTGTTGTTTTCTTTTTCCTAGGAATCTCGGGGCGAGATTCTTGTTTAGTGGGGGAGAGTTGTAGCATCCCAATTGTCTAACAATTGCAATGCTACTAGCCTAGTCTATATAAATGCTACTTCCTATATATAATTGTTGCATCATAATTATATCATGCTCATGTCATCATGCCACCTTGCATTTGAGCATCATATAAAACCCTTTTTGTGTTGGTTCTTCTCTCATATGCATTGTAAATTGTATTTGCCTCTTGATATTGTATTTGGTTCTTGATATATTGTTTAAATGCCCAAGTTGAGTTGGGGGCATATCTTTTATTAACTCCACCACCTTTCTTGTCATCACCCCATCATTCCACCATTCCACCATATATGAGCATTGCAACTTATTTGGTTTTACCTCTAGCTCATGTGGGTTGGGATGGATCCAATTCTATCTCCACATGCTCTCATACATGCACCATATTGTTTCCACATTATTGGTTTATGAGAGCCACATGGCCACCTTTGCATGCCTTGTGAGTGGGACCCTTTTCCTAGCTTCCATATGGGTTGTTTTGGGGTTATTATCATGTTGGGATATTTTTGGGCTTACTAAATACCTAGTGGCACATATACACTAGCAAGTCCCATTTCTATTCAAATATGGTCATCTCCCTCTACTTCACATGGGGCATCCTTTTAATTTCTTTTGCTTGGGCTATACTCCACATTTTGGGTAATGCATAGGAATAATGCCATGTTTATTATTTTGTTTTCACAAGGATGATACATGGCATTTATTATCTTGCATGGGCCATGCAACCATCACCATCTTTTGTCCTCCTTCGGTTTTATTTGTTTTTGAGTGGATCATCTTCTCATCTCTCTCTTTCTCTCAATCTTTTCTACCTTGCTTTGTTTCTTGCCTTGTGCCATCCAACCTCATCCACCTCTTTTGTGTAGTGCCATGCAAGACCATCCCCATGACCCATATTTTCTCTCTCTTGATCATGCATACCAAAGCCCTCTCTCACCTAGTCTCTCTCTCTCTTTTCTTTCTCTAACCCTAATCCTCTATCTAAGATCCTACCCTAATCACCTACACCTCCACCACCATCTTGCACCTAAGCTAAACCCTAAACCTACCTCACCCTCTCCTCTTCACCTATGCCGAGACTCCCCAGGCCGGACCCACCTGGCCATCCTCTCTCCCTGGCCACACCCCAGCTACCTACCCCTCCCCAACCCTAGTACCAAACCCTAACCGAGGCTCCCCAACCTAGCCCGGGCCTCCCCTCTCCGCTCTCTTCTCTACTCTCTACCTGGCGTGCCCCACACCGAGCCTACCTCCTTGGCCTCACCCTGCCCCACCTGGAAGCCTCCCCGTGCCTGCCCTGGCCCCCAACTCGAGCACGTGAAGGAGGGGGAAAAAGGTGGCCTAAGCCACCTCTATCCCTAACCACTCCCCCACGGCACCCCCTCTCCTCTCCCGTCCCTATCTACCCCCTCGCTCGCCTGCTGCCTCCCCCAGATCCACCCCAGGTCCCTGCCTCTCCCCCTCTTTTCCTCCACCGCCACCGTCTACACCATCGCCGCCCACCGTCGGCCTCCACCTTCCCTCCTCTTACCAGCCGGTGGCGTGGCGCTCTGGGTGCCGCGGAAGACCAAGGGCCCTCCCCTGCATCGTCCTGTACGTACCAGCGAGGAGGAGAAGGACCCCAGGCTCGCCAGGACCGTGCGCCCCGACGAAACCCTAGCCCTGCAGTCCGTCTGCATCGCCGGCGATCCATCGCGTCCCAGCCCCATCCGTCTCCACCAACAACCCCACGGTGAGCCACTGACCACCCTAGACATGTCCCTGTCCAGCGTTGCTTCCCGGTTGCGTCGTTCGTTTCGTCGAACGCCCACCGTGCACCGCCGCTCGTTGTGTCTGCTCGGGCCCGCGCCGCGTAGTGCCTCAACTAGCCGCCAGCCGCCCTCCTATCACCTTCCGAATGCCAGCCGCGCTGGTTACCACGCTCAACGCGGGCTCCCGCGACCCAGGATCGAACCCCGCGCGGGCGGGCACCGATCTGTCGCTCGAGGCAGAGAAGAACAACAGTACAGGGCCGTTGCCACTTTACACTTAGCCCCCCCCTTTTTAATACCCTGAACCTGCGCTCCCTCTAGGCCCACTAGTCAGCCTCCGTGGCCTTCTCCCAGAAAACCCCCAGGCCTCTTTTAATCTCAACCCGCGCTCCAGCTCGAACCCATCTGTCAGCCTCCACGCGTTCGGCCGCTGGCACGTGGACCCGTAGCCACTGGTCCCACCTGTCCGCCGCATAGGCTAGCACATCTCGCGGTGAGGAAAGTCCAACGCGCGCTGTTTCGCCCAGTCAGCACATGGCCCCACTTGTCACCGTCTGTGGCTAGGACTGGGCTGGGTGACAAAAGTATTTCTGGATTTCTGTTTTGTTTTAAATTTCCATGAAAATGTTTTAATTCAAATTCAAATCTGTATTTAAATAACTTTTGAAATATAAATCCGAATAATACAAATAATATATGTTTTAAAATCAAAAAAATGTGTGGATTTCAAATATGCCATCCAAAATATATTTTGGACACTTTAATTCTCAAGTTGATTAAAATTACAATAAATGCCCTCTTTCTCAATTAATTAATAACTTTTGATTTATAACTCCAAATTTGACAAATGATATGTCTAAAATAATTAGCTCGACGAGACCTTTCTGTTTATGCAATCCATGTTCTGTTTTGCAGCATGCATCATATAAATATAAAGATTACAGCAACTTAATTGAGTATAAAATATGATTAAGACTCAATAAAAGGCTTTATTCTTGTATTCCACACCTCACCCATGCCATGCTACTTTATTGCCATGCAAATTGTGCATCATTCATCATGGCATGATTGTTTGCTTGTCGCATTTTATTCTTATGCTTGTGCACTTTATTTATGTTGTCCCTTGTTTGTTTGGTTCTTCTTCGAATAGACGCTGAGCAGGGGATATATCAAGAAACCCAGGAGCACTACCCAGATCCTTCTCTCGCTTCAATTGAGCTACCAGGCAAGCACTACCACATGCTTGCATACATATAGTACCTATTGCCTCTATCTTATTCTTGCATCATTGAGTCGCGATCGCATTAAACTGAATCCCAAGTACTGCATAGCCTTTACTTTTAAACCCCACCGAAGCTTGTTCCTCCATCCCATGAGCCATTACTACAGGAGTTGTTTGAGCCATGCGGGTCGTAGAACAGCATGTGTAGGGTATGTGAGTGTCTGATGGATAACGAGGTACCTAAACAACTTAACCTGAGTAGTAATGGGATAACTAATGAAAGTGGCACCGGTGAGCAATATCTGCTATTTGGTTTTTCATGCTCACTTGTGTCCCGTAGGACCCCGAGTACTTGATTCCTGTTCCTTGAATATTCGCGCTATCCACATCCGGGAGGCTTATGGGACCCCCCTGAGCCAGAGGTTGATTCATTCTAATTTCTTGGGGCCACAAAGTAGTTTGGGGCTTTATTACTATTCTGTACTTATGCCATGCTTTACTGCTTAATTTAAGATTGTGCGAGGAAGGCACCTGTACTGTTTTGGAAGCGGAGTGTTTTCGCGGTATCGACAAGCCCAGTCACATTTTCGGGTTCCCAGTCGTTTACAGCCATTGACGCAAACCTTGAGTCCGTCTCGGAGCCGGCCAACTTCGTCGCGGGTAGCTTAATGGGGTGGCCCCCTGAAATATTTCTGAATCCTGTGATTGCTTTGTCGTGAATGCCTCGTTGGGTTTTGATTTGGTTTTTCCGAGGTTGATCGAGTGTGTGTTGCTATTTGTGCACCCCTGCAGGGTAAAACTTTCTGAAAGCCGTGTCCACGGTTATGGACGACTTGGAGCACAGTTTCTCGATCATAGACAAGTATAACTAAAGTACCGATTTTAATTTGACTAAGTAACTGACTAGTAAATAGTGCAACACTCATGGAATGGATAATAAAACTGCCAACGGATGGGGGGGGGGTCGTCCGCTTCCTCGTTGGTAAGCGAGGATGAGGATGGATCTGTTAATATTACTGCTATCACTGTTGTTATTAATTCACGGACATCCGTCTATCTTTGGTTAGGCGGATGGTTAACGAGTATCTATAGAATTGTTAGGTATTATCTTTTGCTGCAATTGCGTCACCCCAGGTTGTGTCCCCTTTAGAGGCATAAAGACTTGCTGAGTACCCCTACGGTCTCACACGATAAATTATTTGATTCAGATGAACAGGTACACTCACAAGATGGATACTGGGTGGAGGAGGCGGACGATGTGGGCAACGATCATTCGGTGTAGAGATTCCGGGAACGGGGATCCGTGAGATCTGTGGGCGAGATGTGTTTATTTATGGGGCATCTTATGCCGATTTGCTTCTTATTCGTACTCGGATCTTGTTTTCCGCTTCCACCTGATACTCTGATGTTTGATGTATGAGGAGATATCCTAAACTATATATCTATCTAGGATATTTGGATCTTGTCGTATGGCGTTGCAATATTTCTATTTCTTTTAGATGGAATGGCTCTGAGGACTGTTGTATGGTGGTTTGCATACATACTCATTTGTGTATGTAGTTGATCCCTTTGCCTGCTGATTACGCCGCCCGTTCTCGTCCCGATGTTTGGAAATGGTTAGGACGGCCGGAAGGTCTACCTGTGAGTGGCATTTGGGCCCCACCGTACTATTTTAACCATTTGCGCTCGTCCAGGCTTGTAACTAGGAGCGTAATTCACCGAGGTAGTTACAATGAGTCGAATCCCAGTGATTTTCAAGTGATGTACCCAACGCGTCCGTCAGGATTTTCATCGTGTCTGTTGACACGGAAGTTTACTGACAGAGCACAGTCAGGTGCGTTACCAGGCCATCAGATGATATCTATAGGGCTTATCTTTGCGTCACAGACACAACATCCAAAGTTTTATCACCGTGGAGGTGTTTCGGGTGGCGAAGGAGATTGCTTCTCACTTAGCGTTTGTTTGGGAAAAGTTTGGCAAAAAGATTTTGCTACATTTTGATTCAAAGGATCGTAGTCGAAGGATTCATAGGGTGCACGGCCAGCGCTCCCTATGGGAGTAGCCCCCGAGTGTCTGATCGAGTCGTAGACTCGAGCAGAGACTTTAGCTCAGTCATTTTCAACATAGGTCCGAAGAACACAATTTTTTCAGATGCTTCAACCGACGGTCCCTATGAGAGTAGCCCCCGAGTCCGTAATGGAGTCGTAGACTCAACGTAGGACTCGAAGTAGTTGCGAGGTGTAATTACCTTAGTCATTTCTCAGGTGCGCGGCCAACGCTCCTGATAGGAGTGCCCCCGAGTAGTTTCTCGAATCGTAGATTCGAGTAAGTACTTGATTAATCATCCGAAAATTTTGAGTTATTGCTTGGTCTTGTCTTGATGACGTCAGTGCTGACGATTGGTGATCTCAATCGTCTGCGGCTACAGAGGTGAGGCGACGAGGCGATCGTGGGTCCTGCCGCCTGACTTGAAGTTGACTGGTCACGTGTAAACGTGGCAAAAATCACGGCGTCTCCTTGATTTCCGTGCGTAATGGACGGCGTGATGGTGACGGTTCGGTGTAGTGTTGACACGTGTAGGGTTAGATTTGAGGTGCGCGCTAGGGCTTCTGGATCAATGGCTCTCGTTCATCGTCTTCTTTCTTTTATACCGTAGGTAAACGGTAGTTTTCTTTTACCCTTCATCATTTGCTCTTCTGCCATTGCCTCCATTTTTATGAGCTTCGTTGCCCATTACTATGCTCTGGATATTCTTCGTTGTTTTCCCTGTTCCTTCTTGCACGCACACCACCACCATCGCTGCTACGAGATGGGCAAGACCAAGAAGACCGCTGCCAGAGCTGGGTCGAGCATCGCCGGCGGCGGCAAGAAGAATGCCACCATGGACCGCGCCATTGACGGCAGGGTGGAAGCGCACAGAGATGCCCGACGGGGACTTGCGCAAGCTGCGCGATTCTGGGTTGATTCCCCAGAACAAGGAGGACGCCATCCTCCCTGGCGACGAGGTAATCCCGCGCCCACCCGAAGGGTTTCGGCTCATGTTTTACGCCTTTTTCATCCATGGTCTCTCTCTTCCTATTCATGATTTTCTTCGTGGACTCCTCTTCTTTTACGGGATTCAGTTGCATCATCTGTATCCCAATTCTCTCCTCCATATTGCCTACTTGATCACTCTTTGCGAGTGTTGGCTCGGTATCGAGCCGCACTTTGGCCTCTTCCGGAAACTCTATTCTGTGAAGAGGCAGTCCGGCACAGGCGGAGTCTATCCGCTCGGAGACTACATCATCTCTATTCGATCTTATATTCTTTTATTCTCCTTTTCTATGTACGAGTCCGTCCAGTATTGGCGGCAAAAGTGGTCTTACATCCGCGACGCCAAGGTGGACAACCAAGATTTTAGCCTCACCCCTTTCGAGTCCTCTCAGAAGATTGTACCGAAGATATCGTGGAAGAACCACATCTTGGAGGGTGAAATGGCGGAGGTGGAGGAGCTCTACCGTCGCGTGGAGGCGCTCCAGATGGTGGCTAGGAAAGAGGTCAATGGTGTGGACATCATCCGCACCTTCCTTAAGTGTAGGGTGCAACCGCTCCAAGCGAGGGCGCATCCGATGTTTCTCTATGCTGGCCGCAACGACCCGACGAGGGTCTCATCGGAAGAGTTGTCCAAGGGTGATCTTGATAGAGCCCTTCGGCCTCTGCTGAAGAACAAGGCCGATGTGGATCTCCCGAGGAAATCCTTGACCGCCCCTTCAGTGTTGCAAATGCAGTTCCTAAGGTGGAGACTTGTGTCCTGCGCGTTGCGCTTTTTTCGAGTGCTCTTCGCTTATGATTAGTGTCACTGATCATGTTCTTTTACGTCTTTGGTTTGCAGGATCTCAAGGTAGCTGGGATGATGCCCCCTCTACCTGAGAAGTTTCCGGTTGCGCCGGACAACGAAGTTGTGGATTCCGAGTCCAAACTTCCTCCGGCGCAATCTCCTACGGCGGACGCCCTCGAGCCGAGCGAAGGGCGGACCTGAAAGCGCACCCGGAGCGAGTCTTCGGATGCGTCTACCCCTCCAACTCCAAGGGGTCCGTTGTTCCTCGAGTAGCACGGTGAGGATGATGGTGCGTCGTCTGCACCTTATCCTGCTGTGACCCTTCGGTCAGTGGTTCCGCAGCCGCCGGCCAAGAAGAAGAAAGAGAAGGCGGCTCCCGTCTTCAACTTATTGGACATCGAGTCGTAAGTTACTTGATTTGGGTCCTTTTCCTTTTGTTTCTCTTTGCAGTCGCAATGTGTTGCTAATCTGACTTTTGCTTGCAGCAACTCTTCGGAGGAGTCCCTTGACGGGGGCACTCAAGAGGTTATGGCGGAGTCGAAGCCGAGGGCTTCTATTCCCCAGGTGGTGGCCGAATCTGAGGATGATGGCCCAAACTCCTCAAAGAGAGAAGCTCGGGCGGTCGTGACCCAGAAGACAACTCTCAAACCTTCGGAGTCCACACCAGAACATGTAAGTGTTATCTTGCATACTCCATGGGGGGAGCCCTCGATCCCTTTTTGCTTTTTGACTTGTTGATCTTTTTTGGTTTGAGGGGAGAGCCCCTGAGCCCTTTATTTACTGACTTGGGTTTCTGTTTCTTCTATAGCCCTTTGTGCATGGCGCCAATCTCCTTATTCAGCAGCACCTCGTGTTGGAGGCTAACCTGCAGTAGCTTCAAGGTACGTGACTTTTTTACCCTAGTTTTTGTTCGTCTGCTCCATGGCTTTTCTCGTATTGATCCTGTATTGCTTCATGTTGCAGATGAAAACAGTGATGCGCTCCGAAGGCTGAACACTCTTGAAAAGAGCCTCGGACAGGCAGAGAAGAGGGAAGATGATGCTGTTGAAGCCAAGGAGCGCCTGCAGAAGGAGGCTGCCGATCACGAGCAGCAACTCATGGCCGCAGCGGCCGCCCGTGAGAAGGAGATGGCGGATAAGATTATGGCTGCAGCCAAAGATATTTCTGGTGAGTTTCCCTTGCCTCGTTTGGGTGTTGTGTTCTCTCGACTACGGCTTGTATTTTCTCATTTGAATCATTCTCTTTACTTATTTCATATGCTTCAGGCATCACGTTTGATCATGATGCGCTGGAGCATGGAGATGCTTTGGGTGATGCTGCCGCTGCGGTCGAAGATCGCTGCGCCATCACCACTGGCTCCTTGGAAAAGGCCAGGAAAGTGCTTGGACGCTTTTACAAGGAGGTCATCCCTAAGGGCGTTGTCCTTGAAGACGTCGACTCCCTGGCAGATGCTCTGTTAGAGGAGGCCTCGGTGGAATACAAGCACAAGCATAATGGCCTTGGCGCTTCCATGGGGCTGGCCATGGCGATGGCGTCCGGAGCGGAGCTGGACTTGCCGCACATCACGTCCCGGATGCCTATGGCTACAGATGGCTCTGAGGTAGCTTTTTATCTCCTTGCTTCTCGTTGTAAGCGCTATGGGCCGAAGCTCATCGATCTCCTAGCTGACTACGCGGCGAAGCAGCAGCAGGAGGTCAAGAGCAGGCAGTCTAGCTCCGAGTCCACCCCGGACACGTAAGCTTAGGCCTTTGTAATTTAGATGATGTAGTTTTTCCTTCTGTAACCTTTTGCCGATGAACAAATCCTACTATGCCACGAGGTGGCCTTACTGATGTATATAAGTTTGTCTTTCAAGCTGTTGCCAGAAATGCTTGTGATGTTCATGCTTGATTTATTTGCCTTTAGGGTCCTTCGGGTGAGGTTCCGATTGTTACTCCGACTGCTCCTGAGTTGCGACCATATTTGGATGATGCGTCACAATTGGCTTTTCTTCGCGACCGTGTCCGCAACCTGGAGAAGGACATCCTTAGCATTCGAGGCCATGTGGATGTGTGGAAGTCCAAGGCTGAGCGAGTCACAGCCAGGGAGGAGTTTTTGCTTGGGGAATTGCAGCGGATGGGTGAGCAGCTGGAAGGTAAGGCACCTCGAACTGATGTTCTTTCGGGTGCAGCTTTGCATGCTAGCTTATTCCATGTTTTTTGCAGATGTGGATCTCATTCCGAGGGAAGAGAAGGAGCGCGTCGCAGTTCGGATGAACTGTTTGACGTAGCAAGACTTGGAGGATGGTGGCTTCTTTTGGATGGACCGTGATCGAGCCATCGTTCTTGCGATGGTGCAAGATCGCGTGAACCAAGTTCTTCGGGTACTGAAGCAGGCGAGGTCATCATTGGCGGCCATCTGGACTGTTCTGTTCCCCTTGGACGTTGCGCCTTCTACCTTATTGGGTATTCTTGGTAATTTCTAAATGTGGATCATGTCAAGGAGTTGGTGCGGCATCAGCTGATTGCTCGGGTGAAGGATGCCTTTTCACTCGTTCGGCTGCATCGCCGTGATGTCAATCTCGTGGAGGTGGCGACTAGGCCTCCCCTTCGCCCTGATGGAGGCTTATGGGACATGCTCCCTCACTATGCGGCTGTGGCACATCGCACAGAGGAAATTGTAGATTTGTTTGAACGGCGGGCGAATATAATGCTCCAGAACAATTAGGTCCTGTAAAGAGAAAGTAGATGATGTAAAATTTGTTATTTATTCGAGTGGGGCGCGTAATGCCCTTTGTAAGTTTTATTTGTATTAGCACGTTGTGCTTTATGATGTGCATGTCCTTTTCGTTATCCTGACGTGGTCAGCTACTCAGGTTATATGCATTGTTCTTAGTCGATGAAGTCGTGAGGTGAGGTGTAGCCCCTGAGCGTATTTGGCAAGAAATAATATAATGTGAAAAGATATTTGGGCCAAGGATAGCTTTTATTCATAGCGTAACGAGGAGGTACATTGTTCGGCTGAGTAGACTTATCTGAGTAGCCTTATTGAAAGTAAAGGGTAACTAGGGGTAGAAGCGTCGCAGACATGCGATGTTCCAGGGGTTAGAGTATTCGACTCCTGATGCGATGTCCATGAGACGATAGGAGCCACCTAGGATGACTTCTATGACGATGTAGGGTCCTTCCCAGGGTGACTCGAGCTTCTTGGGCCGTTCTTGCTTGAGTCGTAGGACAAGGTCTCCTTCGACGAAGGACCTTGGACGCAGCTGACGGTTGTGGTAGTTGTGGAGGCTCTGTTGATAGACCATTGAGCGAGCCACAACGATATCGTGTGCCTCATCGAGTGTCTCGAAGGCGTCTTCGAGTGCTGCCGATGATTTGGCTTCGCTGTAAGCGACGACCCACGGGGCCTTGTGGCGTACCTCGGCAGGTAGTACGACTTCGGCTCCGTGCACCATGAAGAAAGGTGTGTAGCCGGTTGAACTGTTCGGCGTTGTACGTAGGCTCTAGAGGATGGAGGGTAGTTCCTCTGCCCAGGCTCCCTCGAGCCTTTAGAGTGGGCATAGAAGGCGTTTCTTGATACCGGTGCCTATGAGGCCGTTGGCCTTTTCGACCTGTCCGTTGGTCTGAAGGTGCGCCACGGAGGCGTATGCTATATTGATGCCAAGGTTCTCGCAGAAGTCTTGGAATTCCTTTGAGATAAAGTTCGAGCCATTGTCCGTGATGATGCTGTGCAGCACGCCGAACCTGTAGACGATGGACTCAAAAAACTTGATGGCAGTTTTGCCGCTTTGGTTTGTGACGAGCATGGCCTCGATCCACTTGGTGAATTTGTCGACTGCGACCAGGAGAAAGACGTGTCCCCCTTTCGAGGACTTTGGTAGCTTGCCAATCATGTCGAGGCCCCATTGGGCGAAGGGCTAGGCCAGCGGTATGGGCCTCAGCTCGGATCCTGGTGCGTACGGCTTGTCCGTGTACCTCTGACAGACGTTGCACCTTTGGACGATGTCTTTGGCGTCGTTCATGGCTGTTGGCCAGTAGAACCCAGCTCGTAGAGCTTTGGCGACTAGGGTGCGGCTGCCTGCATGATGGCCGCAGATGCCCTCGTGGATGTCTTGGAGGATGGTTTTGCCATCACCGATGGTGACGCACCTTTGGAGCACACCCAAAATGCTGCGCTTATACAGCTCACCATTGAGGATGGTGAAAGCTTTTGACCGGCGAGATATGCGCCGGGCATCTGTCAGGTCATCGGGCAGTTCATTGTTTATCAGGTACCGAAGGTACGGCTGCGTCCATGTTTCTTCGATCGCCATGACCTGCATGAGGCTGACCAGCTCAGCCTCAGTGTCGAGCTTTTCGGGTCCTTCCTGTCCTTCGGGTAGCACAGTCCCCGAGTGCTCTGCTTCTTTGGCCGAGACTTTTGGGAATTTTCTCTTGATAGAGGGTACGCAGATTTTTTCGAGGAACACACCTGGTGGCACCCGTGCGCAGGTGGAGACGATGTTGGCGAGCCTGTCGGCTTCTTCGTTGCTTTTCCTTCGATGTGCCGAAGCTCGCAGCCATCAAAGTCTCCTTCGAGTGGGTTGTAGAGCGTGCGATACGCGATCATGTTGGCGCTGTGAGCGTCACACTCGTTCATTATCTACTGGATGACAAGGTTCGAGTCACCGTAGATGACGAGGCACGTTGCGCCGCAGATCTTAGCCATCTTCATGCCGTGGATGAGGGCCTCATATTCGGCCTTGTTATTGGAGGCGCGGAATTTCATCCGAAGGACGTACTTCATCTTGTCGCCTTGAGGGGACGTCAGTATGACGTCGGCTCCTACTCCAGCCTCACGCTTGGACCCATCAAAGTGCATCGTCCATGACTATGACATGTCTGGAGTATCCGGCAGCAGGAGTTCCATCCAGTGGACGAGAAAGTCAGGGAGGACCTGAGACTTGATGGCAGTGCGCTGATCATAGATTATATCCAGAGGGAACAGTTCGATGCCCCACAAGGCTACGCGTCCCGTGGCTTCGGTGTTGTTCAGGATGTTGGATAGAGGGGCGTCATTGATGACCATGATCTGATGCTCCTGGAAGCAGTGACTTAGCCGACGAGCTGTTATGAATATGCTGTAAGCGAGCTTCTGGTAGTGAGGGTACCTCTGTTTTGTTGGGGTCAGTACCTCGCTTAGGTAGTAGATGAGGCGTTGGACCCCGTGGGTCTTGCCATCTTCGGGTCGTTCGACCACGAGTACAGTGCTTACCACCTGATGTGTGGCTGCGATGTATAGAAACATAGGTTCCCTTTCCTTTGGCATGACCAAGACAGGCGAGGTGGAGAGCAGTCGCTTGAGATCCTCGAATGCGTCGTCTGCTTCAGGTGTCCACTTGAACTTGTCTGCCTTGCGCAACAGCTGGTAAAAAGGTAGGGCCTTATCGCCCATGCGGCTGATGAATCTGCTCAGCGCCGCGATCCGCCCAGTCAGCTGCTGGAAACCTTTGATGTTCTTCGGCTTCTCCATGGCCACTATGGCCCTGGTTTTCTTCGGATTCGCCTTAATCCCCCGCTGGGAGATGAAGTAGCTGAGCAATTGGCCATATCGGACGCTGAAGGCGCGGTTTTCTGGGTTTAGCTTGATCTTGTAGTGATCAAGATTATCAAACGTCTCGCGGAGATTGTCGATCAGCGTCTTGGCCTCCCTGGTCTTGATCACTATGTCATCGACATAGACTTGGATGTTACGACCGATCTGGTTTTTTAGGCACGCCTGCATGCACCTTTGGTATGTGGCACCTTCTTTCTTCAGCCCGAAGGGCATAGTGTTGTAGCAGAACACTCTGAACGGCATAATGAATGCCGTTTTCTCCTAATCTTCGACCTTCAGCCGAATCTGGTTATAGCCTGAGTAGGCATCGAGGAAGGAAATTTTCTCGCATCTGGCAGTTGAGTCGATGATTTGATCGATCCACGGTAGAGGGAATTGGTCCTTGGGACAATACTTGTTGAGCGATGTGAAGTCCACGCACATCCGCAGGATGTCCGTGTCCTTTTTGGGGACTAGCACGGTGTTGGCCAGCCTCTCGCTCTCCTTGATTTCTCTGATGAAGTTGGCGTCGAGTAGTCTATTGACTTCAACTCCAACGGCTTCGGCTCTTGGCTCGGACAGTCGCCGGATTGACTATTTGACAGGCTTTGCATCTAGAAACACATTGAGTGCATGCTTGGCGAATTCCCTAGGAACTCCTGGCATGTCTGCAGGATAGCAGGCGAAAATTTCCTAGCACTCACGTAGGAATTCGGCGAGCGCGCTTCCTATGCGGGACTGAGGTCATTGGCGATCAGCACCGTCTTGGAGGCGTTCGTCAGATGGACTTGCACCTTCTTCATGTTGACTGTGGAGTCGAATGACATATCAGGTGCGTTTTGTCTGGCGACTGGGGGTGCCCCATTGTCTGTCACCTCTCTGAGCCTCGTGAGATCCTCATGCATGCCGAACGACTGGGAGATTCCGTTGAAGCTTCCCTGGATGGTGATGATGCCCCTAGGTCCTGACATCTTTAGTAGCAGGTACGCATAGTGCGGTACTGTCAAGAATCTTGCGAATGCCACGCGCCCGAGGATGGCGTGGTACTGTGATGGCCAGTCCACCACTTCGAACTCCAGCTGCTCACGCCTAAAGTTTTCGGGCTGGACGAAGATGACGTCGAGCCATATATTCCCTAGGGGATATATGCCTTTCCCTAGGACTATGCTTTTGGAATGTCGTGTCTGATTGCTCCAAGATGCACAGCGGGATCCGCATCGCTGCGAGTGTGCTGGCGAACATCAGGTTGATGCCACTACCGCCGTCCATAAAGACGCGGCTCATCTTGAGTCCTCCGATCCATGCCTCGAGCACCAGGGAAGCATGACCTGGGCGAGGGATCTGGCGTGGGTGATACGAACGATCGAACGTGTTGCAGGACTCCGAGCCACTGAGTTACTCAGGTATCACTGGTGGAGAGGTCACGGCCAGACTAACTTGGCGGGTGATCTTATTTTGCACCCTGTTGGTTGGGCGCCCCTTCTGTATCATCAGGGCTCCCTTTGGTGGCGGGTACCCTCCTGCGCCATTATTTGGCGCTGGTGCGATCGCTGGATTCGACGATCCAGCGTGTGGTGGTGGAGGAGCCCTGTGGGCGATGTCGCCTGGTACGGGTGCGGGCCCAGATCCAGGGTTCACGGTGCGCCGCATTTGGGTGAGACCCTCGCTGAGTTTTTGGAACTCATGGCAGTCTTTGAGCATGTGGCTGTCCTTCTTCTTACCATCTTGCTTGTTGATGTAGAAGTGTATGGTGCAGGGAACAGACAATTTGTCGTATGCCGAAGGCTCGTCGTCGCGGCTGCGGTGTTGCCACGTCTGTGTGGGTCACCCACCGCCGCGGTAGTTGTTTCCGCGGTATCCGCTGCTGCGGTTGCCATCGTTGTGTCGGTTTGCGTATCCAGCCGCGACCATGTCGACTCCGTCGCGATCGTCGTAGACGTGCAATCTTATTTTGTTGTGGTGTTCACGTCTGCGGCCGTAGTCGTCTTCTTCATCCGAATGTGCTCGGGTGACTGAATCCTCACCATCGTCCCACCGGTTGGCGATGTCCATGAGGTGGTCGAGCGTCTTGGGCTTGACGCGCCCAAGCTCTTCCTTGAAATCTAGGCGTCTGGCACCGTCCTTAAAGGCGTCGATTGCCCGTTCCTCGGATATGTGTGCGGAGGAGTTCTTGATGTGGGACCAGCGGAGTATGTACGAGCGGATGGACTCGTTTGACCGTTGGGTGTAGGCCTTTAGATCTTTGATCGAAGCTATCCTCTTGCTGGTGCCCTTAAAGTTGCGTATGAAGCTGTATGCTAGCTCTTCCCAACTTCGGATGGATCCGGAGGATAGGCTGCTGAGCTAGACTTTGGCCACGCCTATCAGCTGCAGCTGAAGGCATTGTAGGGTGGTGTTCTTGTTTCTGCTGTGGAGCTTGACTGACGACAGGTGATCGTCGAGCCAGGCATTTGGTTCCTACGTTCCGTCGAACTTTGGGTCGTCCGAAGGGATCTTGAAATTTTTCGACATCCTCGTTCGCCAAACAGATCTGCTGAAGCACCTGGCACCGCACAGCTCTCCGTCGTCTTCCTTGTCGGACTCAGTTGAGCACGCGCGCTTGGCGCGTGCCTTGCCGATCTTGCGCTGGGTGAGCTCGTTACGAGCGTCGTAGTTGCTACTACGGCGTCGTGGGATCTTGCGATGTCGGGGCAGGTCGTGTTCATCATCTTCGGATGAAGGCATATGGCTGCGGTTGAACTTGACTGCAACTTTTTTCTTTATCTCCGCAGGAGCCTCGTCATGGAGCGCGGCTCCGACGAGTCCGAGGCCAGCTAGCGCGGACTTGTGCATGGCACTCTTCGGGTCGCCCACTAATGCAGCGCTATTTGATGTAGGAGCGCTTCGTTGGGAACCCCAAGAGCAAGGTGTGAAGCAGCACAACAACAAGTTTTCCCTCAGTAATAAACCGAGGTTATCGAACCAGTAGGAGGAAGGAAACATCACACAGGTGTTGCAAGCAACGCGGAGACCTGCACAACACAAACTCAAGACTTTGCCCCAATGAATCAGTGAGGTTTTCAAGCTCACCGGTTTGCTGTAACAAAGGATTAAACGTATGGTGTGGAAGGTAATGGTGGTTTGCAGCAAGTAAACAAATAACAGTGGAAGATGTATCAATGACAAAGAATGGACCGGGGTCCATAGTTCACTAGAGGTTCTCTCCTTAGATAAACAAATGGCATGAAGGGTAAACAAATTACAGCGGGACAATTGACAGGAACTGAACAAGGCATAACAATGCAATTACTAGTCAGAAAGATCCTATGAGATTCGATTGGGCAATACAACAAGATACATAGACCGCCATCCAACTGCATCTATGACTAGAAGTCCACCTTCAGGTTATCATCCGAACCCCCTCCAGTATTAAGTTGCAAGCAACGGACAACTGCTTTAGGCAAAGTGTGTAAGGTAAACAGTCTACTTGTTCCATGAACAAGAGACCGTTGTTTTCTTCCTAGTAGCAACATCACATCTATAACCGAAGATATTATTGTCACTTCCCTTGGAAACTAGAGGCATGAACCCAATATCGAGCATAAATACCCCCTCTTGGAGTCACTAGCAACTACTCGGCCAAGATAGCTACTAACAACAGAGAGCATGCAAGATCACAAACAACACAGACATGATAGAATCATAAAGACAAAACCATTAATCAAACCAACATAATAATCTCAATATCCATCGGATCCCCGCAAACACAACATGCATGATTACAAATAGATTAGATCTTGATCATGAACGGAGCTCACAAGATCTATACATGAAAGCACAAAGGAGGAGATACAACCATCTAGCTACTACATGGACCCATAGTCTAAGGTGGAACTACTCACGCATCATACCGGAGAGAAGGCCTCCAGGATGATCTCCCCTCCTGCAGGGTGCCGGGAAGGACTTCAGATCCCCCCGATCTAGGGACGACGGTGGCGGCGGCTACAGAAGGTTTCGTGGAGATTTGATCAGGTACTTAGGGTTTCTGCATCGTGGACTTCTTATAGGCGAAGGGGGAGGCCGATGCGGCGTCTAGGGGCCCCACACCCTTCCTAGGCGCGGGGCAGGGCCCACCCGCGCCTAGGGGGGTCTGGGTGCCCTAGCCCGCCTCTCCGGCTCCCCTATGAACTTATTGTTCCCCACGGAAAGTTATTGACTTTGACGGTTGTCCCGTCTAATTTCGAGAATATTTCTTTACTAACTTTTCTGGAACCAAAAACAACAGAAAACAGGAAACTGGCACTGTGGCAACTTGTCAACAGGTTAGTACCAGAAAACATGTAAAAAGCACCTCAAAGTGTAGACAAAGCAAAGCAAAGTAGATACTAAACAAGCATTGAGCATCAAAAATTATAGATACATTTCCAACGTATCAAGCATCCCCAAGCTTAACTCCTTCTCGTCCTCGAGTAGGAAAGTGATAAAATAATAATTTTTTAGGTGACATGCACCTTCATAATGAAGATCTAACCATTTGCAAGCATTGAAAGCTGGGATCAAAGAACTCTAAACATGTGCATGAAAGAAGGAGTTCTAACAATAGGACATAGTAACTATGCATGCAACATGACAAGATACAAACAAAGATCATGAATAACATGCATTGAAAAACGTTTGTTTGTTTCACATACAGAAAACATGGCATAGTGGCAATCAGTTTGTCCCTCATAGAATAGCAAATAGATGCATAGGACACCTTCAAAGTTCACAAGGGTGACTAGAAACAAGTAGCACAAGAACAAGTAATATCACAATATGCATCGATCAATAAGCTTTGAAACACTGCACACAGAATGAAAACTATGCTCTCTTAATGGTGCCTAAGGGTAGAAGGTGGAGACTCAATAGTGGTGGAAGAAAGACCTTTTATAAAGGAAGCAGGGATTTCAAGTTTCAAAAAGAGCATCCAAAAATTATGGTACTTGTTAGCTTTCAGCCCTCATTGCCTCTATCATAAGCATCTTGAAGTGATTAAGGTTAAAGTGAACAAAGATGGAGTATATGCTTGACGAAGTATAAGTTGGCAATCTCATGTCCCTTGAATACGAGGGCCACACCTCATGCTACTCAACTTTGGTCACCTGTAAGTTCTTGTCATTGTAAGTATTTGCATATCATTGAGAACCTCCAATGGGGTACCACTTGCACATGGTACATGAGCTTTCCCATGACCAAAATAACAAGACAAGCAGACAATGAGCATCTCAGCAATCTTCTTATTTACCATGGTAATATGGTGCTTTTTTCTCTCTTTCCTCTTTTCTCAATGTGTCTCTTTTTTTCATAAGAAGAATGCTTCATAGATGTCACTATGGTGATGCTGCAAGTTTCCACCATGATTAGGCATGGCTTAGGCTAGCGGCCCAGACGTTTCTCTAACACAGGATACAAACTCCATGGACTTACAAGTTCCCTCTTTATTTCACACCTGTGACATCCATAGACAAAAGAGCATGATATCAACTGAGTACAAAGTACAAGTGCAATGTTGAAAATGTTCCCCGTGACAACACGATTCTGCTAATTCCAATGTATAAGTGCAAGCATATACAACATAGAAGACACAATGGTTCAAGTTTATTAGGGGCAAAGAATATAAAGTGTGCCATCAAGTTTGTGAGGGCTTTAATCACTAAGTTTTCACATAACAAAATAGTTTAATTGGAAGATAGCTGAAAGCAAGAATATACTTGGAATGGTGTAACACACCATGCATAGGAGTTTATAGTGGACACTTTGGAATAACTTGGTTTCTTGGGAGTTGGAGGCATGAGTAGAGCTTACTCATACAAGTGGAGGCTAGCAAAAGACTGGGAGCAACCAAATAAGAGAGCAATAATGGCCATAATCATGCAGTGCAACAAAGCGTTACTAATCAAAGAAAAGTGTGGTACTACAATTCAAGGACTAAATGATCATAGAGGCTATGGTGACTTGCCATAGTTATAACATGGTGTGAGCATGTGCCAAGTCAACCCAAGCAAAGCATCAAAGGAGAATACCACAATACTATGCTTTTGCATGCTAAAACAACGCATAATTTCTTCAAAGCACACTAAGCAATCCAAATTGTTTGGAACAAGACATGCGACATCAATAATCACTAAGCATAAGGTCAAAACAACACTATCATGTCATGCCAAAGTCCAAGTCACAGTCAATGCAAGCTCCTCTTGCATTTTCAAGCAAGAACTTACTACTCCTTTCCAAAACCAAGCAACTTATTTGCAAACAACACAGTGAGAACGGGGGTCCAAACTACTTAAGCAAATTAAACAAACTAAGCAAAGCAAACGAAAACTAAGACGCTCCAAGAACAACACAACTGTGCATGAAACAATAAAAACGAAGTGTCTAGACATACCTGAGCTTTTTATTGATGAAGAAGGGGATGCCTTGGGCATCCCCAAGCTTTGATTCTTGTAACTCTTAGATATTTCTTGGGGTGACACAATGGTGGCATCCCAAGCTTGAGCATTTGTCCATTCTTCATCTCATTGCATCATTATTTCTTTACACCTGAAATTTTTCGTTCATACAAAACTTCCCACAATATTCATTAGCAACAATAGCTTATTCAAAAGATATTAGACCTCTGGCAAAGCTTTGGAACAACAAGGATTTTCACTAAAAACACAAGATACTGTAGTAACTCCTTCAAAAAGCTCAATTCACCTAAAGAGAACTCAAAAAGGAATCAATAAGAAGCAAATACAAATAATGGCAGAAATCTGTCAAAACAGATCAGTAGGTAGAAACCGATTTTTTTCGAGCATCTTATGTTGCTCAAATCACAAAGTGTTGAACTAACGTTGGGGGATTTATTCATAAATTTTCAACTCAATCCGAGTTACAGAGACTCCTCGCGATTTTTTTGGTGGAGGACATAAATCTGTTTCGGGACAACAACTCCCCAAATCTTACTTCCCTCTCATTAGAGGTCATTCTTGGCACAAAAAGCAAACAAAAAGGATAAGGAGAGGTCATTACTGAAGTAATAACTTCCAAGACTCAAGGAAACTCTTGGGTTATCTCCCAACAAGTACTTTTCTTTAACACATTTAAGTTAGGCACGATAGATTGAGAAGATGCTCACATAAGAATTATGAATTGAAGTCAAAGAGAGCATCAAGAAGCAAATTCAAAACACATTTAAGTCTAACCCACTTCCTATGCATAGGAATCTTGTATGCAAATAAATTCACAAATAACAAAGTGACAGGCATAGGACGATGAAACAAGAGCAACTTCAAAACTTTCAGCACATAGAGAGGTGTTTCAGTACCATGAAAACTTCTACAACCATACTTTCCTCTCTCATAATAATTTTCAGTAGCATCATGAATAAACTCAACAATATAGCTATCACATAAAGCATGATTTTCATGATCTACAAACACATAATTTCTATTAAGCTCAAAAATCGTGGGATTAAAGTTTCACAGGTTTTACCCAAAGTAGATATTTCAAAAGGATCCACGGGAACATAACATTCTTCCTCCTTTGGTAAGCATGGGGGTGATATGCCCAATTTGCATCACCTTTCTATATCATAATTTACCTCTATTCATTGATGTTTGTCTTATTATGAGGTATTACTTATGGCTTTTTCATCTGTTTATGCATGTTGGATGATTCCTGGAGGATGGACTGCTGGAGTCTGGATTCTGATGGAAAAGAAGGCATTTCGGTGCAATTTCGCAAAGATCAGAAAAATACCAGAAAAATATGGAAAATATTATTTTACCAGAAGACGAAGGAAGGCAGAAGGAGGGACGAAGTGGGGCCTCAGGGGGCCCACACCCCCTAGGCGCGGGCCCACCTGACACCGCGCCTAGGGAAGGTGTGGCCCACCTGCCCGGCCTCCGAATCCGCCCCTTTGCCTATATTTTTCCTACGGAACCCTAATACCAGGGGAGCCACCACAGATAGATTTCCGCCACCTCTGGGGGTGGAAAACACCGAGAGAGAAAGATCTCTCCGGCAGGCAGATTTCTGCCGGGGGAATTCCTTCCTGGAGAGGGGAGACCGTCGCCATCAACACCGTCATCAAGCTAGGCTTCATCGGGATCATCATCATCATCCACACCATCATCTCCACCAGCACCATCATCACCACTCCGTCCTGCTGGAACCATTGTATTGGATATTGCTTTAGTTCTTAGGGGAAACTTTCCCGGTGTTAATTACTATTATAGTTGATGTTTGTGAGTGGAACCATTGGATTAATGTTTATGTTCAGATTGTTATCCATTATCACATCATCTTTGATATTGATCCATATGATGTCTTGTGAGTAGTTCGTTTAGTTCTTGAGGACATGGGAGAAGTCATGTTGTTAGTAGTGAATCTGTGATGAGTTATTATTCAATGGTTTAGTATTTAAGTTGTGGTGTTACGGATCGGCCCTATGCAAGTTTTAGCGATTCCCGCCAAACTCGCAAGGAAACGACTCATAGGTGCCCACCAGGCACTTGCATGCGGGTGGAAAATGAAGTAATATCATTACACAATAGTCCACGATGGAACCCACAGAACAGATATATACAATAACGACTCAAAGAGTCAATAATACATATATACAATACAAAGATCCAAATCACCTTGAAAATGATACAACGTCTGAGTACGGACAAGATGCAAATGGGGCTAAGAGCCCTGAAGAATAACTAATGGCATCTATAACCCTGCCCAGGCCAAGCCGGAACAGGCCCGGGCCGGCAGGAGTGCAAACTGTGCACTTGCACAGGGCCCATAAAAATTGGGGGCCCAAAATTTTGGTATAGTCTTATATAGGTATGCAGCAGAAAAAAAGTTATTTTTCCTCCATTTTTTTTAGGTTCTCCGCTTGGTTTGTTTGTCCGCGGCCGCTGTGAATAGGAATAACAGGCCAGTTTGGGGCCTTGGGCAAATCGATTGAACGCAGCTGATCGCTCGATCCATACACGATCCAGCTGGTCGCTCGTGTGGCCCTTCAGGAAGCGAGGCTACGCAAGGTCACGACTCGCGAGCCACGACTCCAAGGGCGTCCTGGCGGTCGCGCGTACACCTGTCAGTTCGTATTCCGATCTCCGCTTTGCCGCCTAGTAATTCCGAGTTCTTCCTCTGACCATCCAAAATCTTATTTAGTGGAACGAGTCCATCAATCGGCAGGTTCCTGTGTCCCTCATTTCTCATCCTTCATCTCCGTATCTCATCTTCTTCGTCTTTGTGCCCTAGTTCTACATCAATCCTACATTCGTTTAATTGTGTTGTTCATCTCTTTTTTAGGAGTCAGCATGGGAAAACAAGAAACCGGTTATAAAAAACGTACTTCCTCCGTCTAGAAAATAATTGACTTGTGTTTGTTTAGATTTGAATATATCTATATACTAAAATACGTCTATATACATTTAAATTCAGACAAATCTAAGTTAGTTATTTCTGGACGGAGGGAGTAAGAGAATTGAAAAGGAGGAATAATTAATTCAGTAGAACGAAGCTTTTCCAAATTAAAGTTATTGAAGTCCTATATGCATACTACTATGACACAGCAAAGACTCAATAATTTAGCAACAATAACACTTGAGAGTGAAGTGTTGGAGAAGATCGATTATGAGGATGTTATTGAAGATTTCATTTCAAAAACACTAAGAGAATGGAGTTGTTCAAATAAACAATATGCAAGCGGGAGTTTAATAAGTATATTTATTCATATATCCAATTTCTATATAAGATACTTTGACATATATATATATTATAATTATTAAATAGTTAAAAAATTGTGCCATAGGGTCCTATTTTAGAGTTTTGCACAGGGCCTCGAATTTTGCCGGTCCGGCCCTGAGCCGGAAGGGTAACCCTGCTAACGACGCCGATCTCAAACCTGCTTAAACAAAAGGGGTGTCGACAAAGGGTAAAGGAAAAAGGAGCACGGTCAGTACCGAGGACAGTACACGGCGAGTCTAGAATTCGGCGGTCCTCGCCTACATAGCTATGGTGGACTGAAGCTGCGGCGCAGCATGCACTAAACAACCTATAGAGGCTCAATACAACTGGCGACTATCAGATAGGGATAAGAAAGACCTATTCAGATCCAACCTGAAACTATCACCAAGCATATACATCCTGGTATTTCCCCCTCGAGACCAAACGAGGAAGTCAGCCGAGGAACTCACACAGTTGGCAGTTTTATTCATTCCGTTATAGTTGCAGCAATTACTAGTCAGACATAGATAGCACGAGTCATCCTGATATTATAAACAGTGGAAAGTTTTAGTTAACCATTCCGTTGTAGTTGCAATACTCACTAGTCAAATATATATAGCATGAGGCATCCTAAAACCAGCAGTTGTTGGTACTTTTATTTAGCCATTCCGTTGTAGTGATGCTGATTACTAGTCATTATAAAGTCAAATTTATAGCACTACTTTAGTTATAGTTTTCTATGATCGAGATACTGTGTTCCAAGTCGTCCATAACCGTGTACACGGCTTTCAGAAAGTTTTACCCTGCAGGGGGCACAAATAGAAACACACGCATGATCAACCTCGGAAAAAACCAAATGAAAACCCAACGAGGCATTACGACAGAGCAATTGCAAGATTCATATAATATTTCAGGGGGCCATCCCCCCAAGCTACCCGCGACGAAGGTGGCCGGCTCCGGAACGGACCCAGAGGTTTACGTCAATGGCTGTAAACGAATGGGAATCCGAAAGTGTGACTAGGCTTGTCGATACCGCGAAAACACTCCGCTTACCTAAACAGTACATGCGCTCCACGCGCAATCATAAATAAAGCAGTAAAGCATGGCATAAGTACAGGATAGTAATAAAGCCCCAAACTATTTTGTGGCCCCAAAAAATAATATATGACTCAAGCTCTGACTAAGGGGATTCATGGTCCCACATGCGAATAGTGCGAATAGTCAAGAAACAGGTATCAAGTACCCGGGGTCCTACGGGACACAAGTGGACGGTTAAAAACCAAATAACATCTATTGCCCACCTATGCCTCTGCATTATTTACCTACTTCAATTTTAGTTATTAAACGGTAATTAAAGCCATGATCATCTCCAACATTAAACATGCGGCATTACTCCAACAACTGTGGAAGATCGACGGCGCGACGCATCACCTGCGCAAGCAACTACGACTCGCAAGGCCGACTATCTACCAAACAACAGGTAATAGTATGTGTCCATGACAATATAAGGGCTGTAGGAAAGTATAACTGGGTACGGAATCTATAGCATCGCAACATAGATAGCAATAGATCAACATGAGGAAATAAAGACTAGAAATGTAAAATAGGTAAAAAGGGGGAGAATGCTTGCATAAAAACATTGCCGAAGGTTCATTCGAAGATCGGGTCGACTTTCGCATCAACTCATCGGCCTAATCCGTGAAGAAGCAAAGCACTAGAGAAAACACCGAACACACTATTTAATACTACAGCAAAAGCTCGGGCATGATGCATGTATGATGCATGACATGGCAAAGGTGCGATGCAATTATGCCATATTAAGCGGAACCGGGGTCCCAACAATTAATTAGGTGGACCAAATTGTTTAGCTACCCCGCAATTTAAATGTTATCTTAACAAGTCAAAACATGGCATCGGTTTGCTAGATAAATTTAAATGAGGCCAATATAAGGCTAAATTTGTCCGCATATGGACTCTATATTTAATTATGAGATGAATCCGCAGAAAGCCGCCAACTACATGATATGTATGCAAGCATGAACGATTCACATGCAACAAGTTATATGACTAGTTTATGAAAATAAGGATAGGTCGAGGTCTCGCGATTCGAAGCGAAGAGGCGATCTTTTCGAAATGTAGATGAAGTGGTGGGGACCAGAAAATATATCTTTGCGGAGTGACAACAACAAACATGAAGCCAATTTCTTGCGAACACTGCATCGAACATGTGGCGGACAAGACTGGCGACACCAAAATATCCATGGGCATAGTCGGGCGCTCACCCTGGCAAACTGGAGGGTCTAGAACATATAGCGAGGAGAAACAATTGAAAAGTGACTAATTCACCGAAGAATTAGCTGCGGGACTAGTTGATTGCCTTGCTGTCGCTGTCGTTGACGAGACGCCGGAAAAACCACAACGATGGGTGACGGTCTGTGGCTGGTTGGCCGGTCAGCTAGCGCGTTGAGGCAGGACCTGCTGCCATCGGTGTTTGATGGGATGGGGAGGCAGACATGAGGAGCTGCAATTTTTTTACAAATATGTCCCTCTGCTATTCTGCATTGCCAAAAATACCCTCGTCTTACTGCGTTTGTCAAAAATACTCTTGCGGGAGGCGCAAAAGGCGTCACGTGGTACCTCCCGCCAGGGCCTATGGCGGCATAGACACCCCGCCTCGGGGAGAGGCCAGAAGAACATCCCGCCTATAGTAGTGGCGGAAGGAGCTGGGGCCCACGTTAGAGCTCGTCGGGACATCGGTTTCCGGCTGGCGGGAGGTCGCAACGTCATTCAGCCGCTTGCAATGGCGGGAGGCTTGTTGTCCGCCTGAGCCGCTGGCGGGAGCAGGGTGGACATTGATCAGACTGCTGGGCCCTGATCCTTGCAGACTTCATGTAGGCCTCCTGGTTTTTTTTTTTGAACTGGAACACCGTGATTCCATTACTCATTGGACACAGCTGAGTCGCTGGCCACAAATATCCTTACATCATCAGAAGCAGATTCAGCAAAAAGAAAAACAGAGTCTGGCACACTAGAGGCTCCCATTGCAGCAAGCTTATGCGCTGCAGAGTTGCATGCCCATGGGCTAAAACTACTTACGCAGGAGTGAAAATTCAGTCGCATGAAGGCCCTGGCATCCTTGAAAATAGCTCCAGCCGATGTGCGATCAAATGTACTTGTTTTCAAAGCTTCGGCCAGAGTAGTCGAGTCGGTCTCGATAATCTTGGTCATTCCCCAGTCTGCAGCAGCATGCAGCGCCCGCAAACATGCCTCAGCTTCAGCACGAAGAGGATCTCGAATATTTCTCAAATGACCATAGCCTGATCCCCGGACATCACCATCAGCATCACGGGGAATAAAACCCCAACCTCCATGATTAGTACCTGGGAAGTAAGCTCCATCCGTGTTGAATTTAATTGTATCTCCCAATGGTTTTGACCATTTAACACCTTGCTTCACAGCCGTGGGGGTACCCTGTAGATAAAAATCCTTAGAATCATTTACCCATCTGTGAACCAACGAGCACACATCACCCACCGCCCTTGCCTTTGCCCCCGCATTTACCTTGTTTCTTGCACTCCACCAATGCCAACATAAAATCAAGGCATGAAGCTTCAGGTCAATATTCAAGTCCAGCATCGTCCAAACCATTTCCCTGGCACTAGTACACTCGCACAACTTCAGCCTTATATCATCCATCTGAAGCTCTTTCCAGCACTGCTTCATGATTTTGCAGTTGAGAAAGGTATGGGCACCAACTTCATCTAGTAGCTAACATACAGGACAAAACGGATCCAAGTCAACACCCTTTTTCTTAATATTCATATGTAGCGGCAGGCTGTCATGTGTAAGACGCCACACGAACTGGCAGAGCCCAAATCTTACTCCAGATTGGGCCAGGTTGGCTTGCTTCTCTAGAACCTGAGGGTGCTCGCATTTGTTGAGATTGGATTTTATATGCTGATTTCACCGAGAATAAGCCCTTGGTATCAGGGTGCCAGGCCCAAAAATCCTCCACTTCTTCGCGGATAGGCGTAGCAAGAATAATCTCAGCATCCATCTTCCAGAAAATGTCCCGAACAAGGGTCTCATCCCAAGAGCCAGAAATCGGACATATCAGATTAGCCACTTTAGGGATGATGTTTTGACCTCTGGGGGTAACAGGAACATGCATGCCATCTCGGTTAATCCAAGGATCATTCCAAATGTTGATGTCCAAGCCATTGCCGACTCTCCATATGAGGCCCTCTTTCAACAGGCCAACTCCCTTCAGAATGCTACGCCAGGTGTATGACATGCCGGGTGACGCTACAGCAGTGAGGACATTGCCGTTTGGGTAGTATTTGGTGCTGAGGACTCGAGCACATAACGATTCAGGTTCCGTGAGGAGGCTCCACGCTTGGCGAGCAAGCATGGCCATATTGAAGCTATGAAGGTCACGGAAACCCAACCCTCCTTCCTTCTTCGATCTAGTGAGTTTTTCCCACCCAAGCCAGTGCATTTTGTTCTCATTTTCCTGCTGTGACCACCAATAACGATAGATTGGAGCTCATTTGATCACATAGAGTTTTAGTCAAGTCAAAACAGGCCATAGCGAAGGTGGGGATAGCTTGGGCGCATGCCTTGATAAGGACATCCTTCCCTGCCTTCGAGAGAGCTCTTTCCTTCCATCCTTGTATTCGTTTCCATATCCGCTCCTTCAGGTATTCAAAGGTTTTTGACCAAGCTCTTCCAACATATACTGGCAGGCCAAGGTACCTCTCACTCCATGCAACCGAGTTGATATTAAGGGCTCTTAACACCCGCCTCCTAGTTCTCCTTGCAGTATTGTGACTAAACATCACGGCAGATTTGTCGAGATTAATAGTTTGCCCCGAACAATTCTCATACAAATGAAGGATCTCTTGCAGATGTTGTGCACACTGTTCATTAGCATTCAGCAGCACCATCGAGTATTCTGCAAACAATAAATGATTAAAGCTCGGGGCATTGGGGCACACTTTGATTCCTTGTAAACTACCAATTTCTTCCGCATGATTTAGCAGAGCCGAGAAACCTTCCGCACATAAGAGGAAAAGATATGGTGACAACGGATCCCCTTGCCGAAGTCCCCGCTCTGGTAAGATCACATCAGACAACGACTCATTTACCTTCACCCTGTACTGAACTGTGCTCACGCACCTCACGATCAAGTTAATCCACCTCTCATGGAAGCCCAATCTCCTCATCATCATCTTCAGAAAGTGCCATTCGACCCTATCATATGCCTTGCTCATGTCAAGCTTTACCGCTGCAAAGCCATTTCTTCCTTTCCTCTTGGTATGCATGTAGTGAGTGCAGTCATAGGCCAGCAAGATGTTGTCAGTAATTAGACGTCCCGGGACAAACACTGACTGGTTCGGTGATATTACCTCAGGCAGAATCTGTTTTAGCCGGTTTGCTAAGACCTTCGACACCAATTTGTACACCAGATTACACAGGCTGATCGTCCTAATGTCTTTCATCTGCTCGGGATCTTTTACTTTCGGGATTAGAACCACACAAGTTTCATTCCAGTCTGTCGGCAGCTCTCCTCCATGCAGAATATTCAGGACCTCCTCGGTCAATTTCTTGTCAACAATGTGCCAATACTTCTTGAAAAACACCGGTGGCATGCCATCAGGTCCAGGTGCCTTTAGGTCTCCAATAGAATCAAGGGCAACCCGCACCTCCTCAGCAGAAAAGTTCTTAAGAAGCATTTCATTCATCTCCATGCTCACCCGAGAAGGAATAATAGCCTCAACCTCATGTATACGAGTACCTGCAGCTGACGTGAAAATATTAGTAAAGTAGGACGTCACCACCTCCTTGATCTCCTCCTTCTCCACCACCACACTCCCGTCCTACTTTTTTAACTTCATAATTCTATTTTTCTTTTTGCGCTCCGAGGCACACATATGAAAATATTTCGTGTTCCTGTCACCATTTTCCATCCAGTTGACATGGGCCCTCTGCTTCCAATACGTATCTTTCTGATCTTCTAATTTTTTCAGCTTGAAACGAAGGAGGCCCTCCCTTCTCACTTGATCCTCACTTATTCTTCCTCTTCTGCACTTCTCTAGCTCATTCTTAGTTTTTTTTAATTCTCTTTTCAAGATCACCGAGGATGTTTCGGTTCCAAACCACCAAGTCTCCGAGCACCCCACGTACTGCACCAGCTATGTTTTGTTAAAATGCCTTTACAACGGATCTAGTCTAGATCTAACAGTAGCACTATACATCACCTTTGTAGATCGAGAACAGAGAGAGAGAGAGAGAGAGAGAGAGAGAGAGAGAGAGAGAGAAAGAACCGAGATGAACTCTACCTGCTCCCTGGCTCGACAAACACAAGCCAGAGGGAATGCCCGAGCTGGTGCCGGAGCTAGAACCTCCGTCGTTGGCCATGGGTGGTAAGGGGGAGTGTGGCGAGCGTGCGGTTAGGGTGGCGGCGGTGGAGCTTCCCGTCGGCGCAGCACTAGCCTAGATCGGATTGGCTTGTAGGTGGGGCGGCTAGGGCACGGCTAACCTCGTAGGTCGTGCTGCCGGCTCCCCACCACTTTATATAGCGCTGGCGACAGGGGCCCACCAACCAGATAAGGTTGGGCGCCCCCGATCAGGGCGCAGTTAGGGGCGTGCTGGGCCGTTGGGCCCAGACACGTTGAGATCTATCTAACATTCTCCCCCTAGATCTCGACTTTACTTTTAACCTTGTTCTTTACTTATTTCATCACAGAATGATACATAGAGCATGTTTCATCGTCTAAGCTCAATTGCCGATAGAATCAGACAGCCACTATATACTTTAATGTTCTGAAACAAATTATGTTACTTTTGGGCCTCTATAGTCCAGGAATCATAGGCTTCCCGTTAAACCCATGCCGGCTATGTGCTCCTTGAACATATTGGGTGGTAAGTCTTTCGTTAGCGGATCCGCAAGCATATCCTTTGTCCTTATATGCTCGAGACTTATAGTTTGATCCTGGACTTTGTCCTTCACAACATAATACTTTATATCTATAGACTTTGAAGTATTACTCGACTTGTTGTGAGCATAGAATACTGCGGCTCGTTGTCACAGTACATCTTTAGTGGCCTGCTGATGCAGTCAACCACTTTCAAGTCGGGTAAGAATTTCTTTAACCATAATGTCTGTCCCATGGCCTCATAACATGCTATAAATTCTGCATACATCGTGGATGATGCAACTACCGACTGTTTGACGCTTCTCCACGAAATAGCACCTCCTGCGAGAGTAAAGACATACCCTGTCGTGGACTTTTGGTCGTCTTTATCTCCTGCAAAATCTGCATCTGAATACCCTTTTATCTCTAGGGAATCAGATCTTCTATATGTAAGCATGAGGCCTTTTGTGCCTTGCACATAACGCAAAGCTTTTTTTACCATCTTCCAGTGCTCTATGCCTGGATTCTCTTGATATCTACCGAGTACCCCGGTGATAAATGCTAAGTCAGGGCGAGTGCACACTTGTGCATACTGTAAGCTTCCAACAGCCGAAGCATATGGTACTGACTTCATTTGATCGATCTCATATTGATTCTTTGGACATTGGGATTTCCCAAAACTGTCGCCCTTGACTATGGGAGCAGGTGTTGAATTACTCGCATGCATATTGTATTTCTTTAAAATCTTTTCACAATACGCTTTTTGCGACAGTCCTAACACTCCATTCTTTCTGTCTCGGTGAATTTCTATGCCCAAAACATAAGAGGCTTCACCGAGGTCTTTCATGTCAAAGTTTGATGACAAGAACTTCTTTGTTTCTAGTAGTAGACTAACATCACTGCTAGCAAGCAGAATGTCATCCACATATAGAATTAGGAAAATATATTTCCCACTTTTGAACTTTGCATAAATGCAGTTGTCCTTAACATTTTCTTTGAATCCAAATCTTTTAATGGTATCATTAAACTTTAAATACCACTTCCTAGAGGCTTTCTTTAACCCATAAATGGATTTCTTTAGGCGGCATCCCATATGTTCCTTCCCCTCCATGAAAAAACCCTTGGGTTGTTTCATGTAAACATTTTCTTCTAAATCTCCATTTAGAAATGCCATCTTGACATCCATTTGATGTAACTCTAAATCAAAATGTGCAACTAGTGCCATGATGATTCTGAAGGAGTCCTTACATGAGACCGGAGGAAAAGTCTCATTGTATTCTGCGCCTTCTCTTTGCGTAAAGCCTTTTGCCACGAGCCTAGCTTTGTACTTTTCTACATTCCCATTGGAGTCATACTTTGTTTTGTAGACCCCCTTGCATCCTACTGTTTTGGCTCCTTTGGGAATTTCCTCTAAGTCCTAAACATTGTTGGAACTCATCGATTTCATTTCATCTTCCATTGCCTCTACTCACTTGGCTGAGTGAGGGCTACTCATGGCTTCTTCATATGAGGTAGGATCTCCCTCCATATGAACTACATTGTAAACTTTGTAGATTTCTTTGGAAATGGCTGGTCTTCGTTCTCTTTTAGACCATCTGAGTTCATCAGACTCTTGCTCATTCCTTACCTCAGGTTCAGGCACATTTACACTAGGTGGCTGTTCTGGCTCCCTTTCGTGCTCAACAGTGGGTTCAGGTGGCTCCTGATGGACAGGTTCCGAACTTTCGCCCATTGTTGTCACGTGTGGAGTCACAACAGGTGCCGGCACCACAACCTCAGGGGTTGTAGATGGTGGCACAACAGGTAGCGAGAAAAATGGCTCCTGAGTCATCGGATTAGGTGCATGCACCCTCTTCTCCTCAAGATCAATTTTCCTAGCTACCGTGCTCCCCCTCATCAATTCGTCCTCCAAGAAGACTGCATGTCTCGTTTCTAGAAACTTTGTGTATCTGTCGGGACAGTAGAAACGATAGCCTTTTGACTTATCTGGATAGCCAATAAAATGGCAAGATACTGTTTTGGGGTCTAACTTTGCAATGTTTGGATTGAAAACTTTTGCCTCAGCTGGGATCCCCCAGACCCTCAAGTGGTGCAGAGAGGGGACTCTGCCTGTCCACAATTCATACGGTGTTTTGGGCACCGACTTGCTTGGTACTCTGTTGAGAATGTGAATGGCGGTTTTAAGGGCCTCCATCCACAATCCCAATGGGAGGGTGGAATAGCTCATCATGTTGCGCACCACATCCATAAGGGTACGGTTGCGCCTTTCAGCTACTCCGTTTTCTGAGGTTCGCCCGGCATAGAATACCGGGCGACTATTCCATTTTCTTGCAGGAACCTTGCAAAGGGTCCTGGTACTTGACCATATGGAGTATGCCAACTGTAGTACTCCCCCCACGATCGGACCGAACTATTTTAATTCTTTTATCATGCTGATTTTCTACTTCAGCTTTAAAAATTTTAAATTTATCCAATGCTTCAGATCTTTCTTTAATTGGATAAATATAACCATACCGGGAGTGATCATCCGTGAATGTTATGAATGAATCATAGCCATCCACACTTTTCACCGGAAACGGTCCACAAATATCCGTGTGGATTATTTCTAGTGTAGCTATGCTTCGGTTTGCACCCTTTTTAATTTGTTTGACATACTTTCCTTTAATGCAATCTATGCATTGTTCTATGCAATCTATCCAACGGAGGAAGAACGTCATTTTTAACGAGGCTTTCTATTCTTCCCCTCAAAATATGGCCTAGTCTACAGTGCCATAGTTTCGATGAGTCAAGAGTTCGCTTTCTTTTCTTTTCTTTGTTCGACAAGGAAACTTTTTCATTCACATCACACACAGAAAGAACTTTCTCATGCAGGGATAACAAATATAACTTATCATATAATGTAGCAACACCCGCACACTTGTCTTTCAACCAAATGGCACACTTGCCATTTTCGAAATAACATTCATAAGAATCTTTGTCCAAAAAGGAAACACTTATTAAATTTCTATGTAATGAGGGAACGAAAAGCACATCTTTGAGCAAAAGGAAAGAGCCATCAGCCAGCTCCAGAGGGACGTCACCAATGGCCTCCACTTCTGCTTCTATTCCATTCGCCACTTCAATGTGTCTTTCTCTTCTTGGTGTGGTCCTTGTCGAATGGAACCCCTGTAAAGAGTTGGCAACATGAACAGTTGCACCAGAATCAATCCACCAAGTGGATCTAGTAAACTTTTCATATAGAGATTCATTAACAAAAGAAACAATATCTTTACCATTTTTGGCCATGATGTACTTCGGCCAAATTGGGCAGTCTTTCTTGTAGTGGCCCGAATTTTACAGTGATGGCACTGATCTTTCTCCCCATGGGTGGACTGGTGATGCTGGTACTGGTGCTGCATTGGACCCTTGCCATGTGGCTTGGAGGGTGAGCCACCATGGTTGCCGCCTGTGAAGCCTCTCTTCCTATTGTCCTTCACGAAGTTCAGGGAACCGCCGTGAAGGGCTTTCCGCCTTTCCTCTTCTTGGGAGCACATCCGAATGGTCTTTTCTATGTCCCACTTTTCAGGGGACATATTATAGTTTATTACAAAGTTTTCAAAAGGCTGTGGAAGTGAGGCCATCACAAGGTGCACCAAGAGTGCTGGCTTTAGCTCGAGGTCCTCATCCATGGGCTTGAGCTTTGCTGCCATGTTTGACATCCTCAAGATGTGCTCTCTTATTCCGTGGGGTCCCCCCGTATACTTTTCAGTCACCAGCTGCTTTAACAGCTGGGTCGCATACATCTTTGAAGAGCCAGTAAACTGGTTCTTTATCTTGGCGAGATACTCGCCCACGGTAGCACACTCTCCAATTGAGCCCACTATTGCGTTCTCAATTGTGTTCTTTACGAAGGCCAGACACTTCTTGTTGGCGTTCACCCATTTCTGGTTATCAATCGAGTAGGCCAGCTCCAATGGAGCATGGTCCCTCTTCCTTTTCTCAAACTCAGCACTTTCCTCAGCAGCTCCTCTGACCGGGTCAGCGGGCTTGACTGGTTGCTTCGTGTCAACCACCCAATCCACTTCGGCGCATACGAACGCCAAATCAACTTTCTTCCTCCATTCGGAGTAGTTGTCCACCCTTAGGAGCGGGATCTCCTTCAAACAGGCCATGAGGTTGAGACCTCCTGAAAATCACAAAAGATGTGAGATCACCAAGGAAAACAACTGTATGCGTTAATTCAACGTTGGTATAAATTAAGCATGCAATCGTTTTGTGCTATTTAAAATTACATCACCGTTGGGCAGAAATAAAGTTACATGCACCTTTAATATTCAATGGAAAAACTTATGGTCATGTTTATTAATAACGTTGGTCAATTAATAACATGAGACATAATCATTTTTAATCACTTTATCACATATTTATGTCAAAATTTAAACAACTTTTATTGCATTGTTGCAATTTAAACCATACATTTGCAATTTAAAATAACTATTTGCAGCGGAAACTTTAATAATGACTTTCATAAAACTCATACTTTACAGAAAAAATTCTGCCTTTATAACGTTCTCTAGTCAAAATATACATAAAATAAAAAGACTAGAGAAAACTATGCAAAAAATGCTTAAAACTCTAAGAAAAACAATTAAAAACAACTCTGTAAAAAAATAAAACAGAAAAAACTGGACAGAACCGCCCTACTGGGCCATCCCTGGGCGGCCTGCAGAGGCCCACCGCCAGCCGGGGCAGAACTGGCCTGCCAGCGCGGCCTGCCAGCGGCCTGCACGCGCGCAGCCCAGCGGGCCTGCGGCTTGGCCCGCCAGCGGCCTGGCTCGGCGCGCCCCCCCGGCAGCCGCCCGCGCTCGCGCGAGCCTGGCCGTCCACTCGGCCAGACCTAGATCCAACGGCCCGCCGTCCTCTTCAGAGGGATAAAAGGACCAGCCGCCGCCCCCTTCTAAACCTAATCCCCATTCTCCCCCTCACCGCTCCCGCGTGCCCACCACGGCGGCGCCGCGTCCCACGCGCGGCTGCCCGACGTGGACACCGCGTCCAGCGCTCGTCCACCGCGGCCAGCGCGCGTCACCGCGGCGGCGCCGCGTCCCTCGGGCCGGTTGCCCCGCGTCGGCGGCGCGTGCACCGCGCGTGCACCCCGCGGCCCCCCGGTGGCTCCGCCGCGTGAGGTTGAGGCGAGGCGGCCGCGTGCACCGCGCGCCCCTCCCTCTCCCTCGACGGCGGCACTGCCGCGCGCACGCCGGAGGTGAGGCGGCCGCGTACCGCGCGCCCCTCCCTCTCCCTCTCAGCACCGGCGGCGCGAGCCCCGCGCGAGGGCCGAGGCGAGGCGGCGGCGCGTCGCGCGCCCCTCCCTCTCCACTCTGCTGTGGCGGCTGCGTGCGTGTGGGTCGGCAGAGGTGAGGTGGCCGCGTCGGCGCGCCCCTCCCTTTGCCCCGCTCCGGCGAGCGAGCCCGCGAGTCGGGCGAGGCGAGGTGGCCGCCACGGCGCGCCCCTCCCTCTGCTCCGCTCCGGCGAGTCATGGCCCCCCCGCCCTCCTTGTCGGCGGTGCGTCCACCCGAGGGTGGGCGCACCACCGTCAAGAGGAGCGGCGGTGGAGCCTTTTCGCTCCTTTTGTTACTTGGTCCATAGTGAAAAACGGCGGCGCCCCCCACCTTGCTCCTTGCCGATGTGTGCATCCACCCGAGGGTGGGTGCACCGTCGTCAAGTGGCCGAGGTGTGGGGCGGAAACTTTCCCGGCGACGGCCGGAGTGGACCCCCTTTTTTTTGATTGCCTTTTTTTGGGGATCTTTTGGTGTTATAGATCTAGGGTTTTGCTTTGCCCCGAAGGGTGTGTTCTTCTTAAAGATGTCTCCACAATGGATGCCCATCTAGATCGAGAGGAACGGCGCGGCCATAGGGCAGGCGCACTTTGGATCTATTTCTTTTCTTTTGGACTCTTGCTTTCTACAAATGCACTGATAAATCTAGCAACTAAAACATGGATCTGATACCAATGTTAAAATGCCTTTACAACGGATCTAGTCTAGATCTAACAGTAGCACTATACATCACCTTTGTAGATCGAGAACAGAGAGAGAGAGAGAGAGAGAGAAAGAACCGAGATGAACTCTACCTGCTCCCTGGCTCGACAAACACAAGCCAGAGGGAATGCCCGAGCTGGTGCCGGAGCTAGAACCTCCATCGTTGGCCATGGGTGGTAAGGGGGAGTGTGGCGAGCGTGCGGTTAGGGTGGCGGCGGTGGAGCTTCCCGTCGGTGCAGCACTAGCCTAGATCGGATTGGCTTGTAGGTGGGGCGGCTAGGGCACGGCTAACCTCGTAGGTTGTGCTGCCGGCTCCCCACCACTTTATATAGCGCTGGCGACAGGGGCCCACCAACCAGATAAGGTTGGGCGCCCCCGATCAGGGCGCAGTTAGGGGCGTGCTGGGCCGTTGGGCCCAGACATGTTGAGATCTATCTAACATGTTTCTGCCCTCCAAAAGCACACCCCTATCCCATGCGTTTTTAACTATCTCCTCGCAGCCCTCCTCCTCGGTCCAGTTGGCCTCAAAACGTGGATGGCCCCCATCCTCCCTCGCCCTTTCTTGCCTGCAGACACCATGCGTTTCAATAATAATAGGGCGGTGGTCCGAGTGCCTTAGGTCCCCATTCATCACTTTAAAGCCACCACACGGTCGAGCCTTTCCTTAATGTAATTATCCTTAATGTGGCTGTTATTCCTCCTAGTAAAGGAATCACCGGTAAAACCCAGGTCCAACAGCTCACAATCCTCTAAGGTCTCTTTAAACTTGTCCATGTGTCTCTGTGGCTTCGGAACACCACCTTCTTTTTCCCAGGGATGTAGTATCTCGTTAAAATCACCCGCAAGCAGCCATGGTTTATTGCTCTGAAGCTTTAAAGCACGGATCAGCTGCCATGTTTTATCCTTCTCATCTGACTTTGGTTCCCCATATATTCCAGTGAACCGCCAAATGAAACCATCCTTTTCCACTATGTCCATGTCGATGTGACTTGGACATGAACGGGTGGACCTCCACTCTAAACTCTTTCTTCCAAAAAACTGCGAGGCCCCCACTCGATTCCACACAATCTTTCACAACCATCTGAGTCATTCCCAGTTTACACCTTAAACCTTCAAGTCTCCTCTTGTCCATCTTAGTTTCGAACAAGAAAATCACATCAGGGTCCTCCTTCTTCTAGAAATCCAGAAGACCGCGAACAGCCGGGCCGTTCCCCAACCCCTGGCCGTTCCACGCGCCAAGCTTCATTGGGTTTCGCGGAGCTGTTCCGACAGCCCCGCGTCCTTCAAAATGTATGGCACCATCTCCCCATCACCCGCCTTATTCTTCTTTGACATTTTCTTCATTTCTTCCTCAAACACTTGTCCACTATTGCGCTTTCCACCCACATCAACACCTTTAGCCAGCTGATAACCAACAGTCTTCATCTCCCTGCGTATGAAGGTATTTTTGCCCTTCTTTTTATTGACGTCCTCGCCAGACTCCTCATCAGCAGCCAAATCCACTTTCACATCGATCAACATGGCGGTGTTTATTTTTGCGTTATCTTCCACCTGGTTCCTGCCATCTTCCCCTACTTTAGGTTGTTGGGTCAAGGCTTGGCCAAAACTATCTTGTTCATCGAGGCTAATTTCTACTCTTCCAGTTTCAAGAGTATTGTTTCCCTCCACTCTAGCAACACTAGTCTGTTTGCCTTTCTCTCCCCCATCTATTCCCCCTTCTCCACCTCACTTACCTCCCACACCAACCATTTTGGGCTCCCTTCTCTTTTGTCATGTTCTGCAGCCTTTAAAGGACTCGTTACCTCCTGATCATCGCCCACGGTACCTTTCTTTCCACCTAGAGCTTGCTCATCCTTTCGCCAAGACCTACCTCCACTTTCGGATATGCTAGCACCACTTCCCAGACCCGGGTACCGGCGGCCAGATCCACCAGAGCCATCTCCCCAACTTCTCCTATCGTCCTCACCCGACGTCTTCTTGTTCATGTCCGCTTTTAACCATTTTCCATATTGTTGTTTTTCCCCTGGCTTCAACTTGATTGTGCAGGCTTTGTCACAGTGACCAATTCTGCCACAAGTGTAGCAGAAGTCCGGTAGGAATTCGTAAGTAAACGGACACCACCTTTCGGGTTCACCTTCAGTGACGCTCACTAGGCTTCCCCGTATCAGCACCTCATCCACCTTGATGCGCACTTTGATCCGCAGGTACTGCCCCACCGCTTGGCCATTTTCGTCCACATCAGCTTCCTCAAACACCCCAATCTGATGCCCAATAAGTTCCCTGGTCTCCCTATTCATTGCACCTAGGGGGATATTTTCCACTCTAATCCAGATCGGGACATGGGAAAAGGCATATTCTTTAACAGTTTTGCTTGGATCAAAATCCTCCATGATTAACAACTCCTTATTAAACATCCATGGTCCTTCCTCCAGCGCCTTTCTCTCCCCCCAGACTGCAGAAACGTGAATATGAAAATATTGTCCCCCATCTCCTTGCAGTCAACCCCCTTCATCGGACACCAAACTTTGCCCACAGATCGGGCAATTGCTCCTGCCATGGCTGGCCTCTCGGACAATACCTTACCGAGAGCCAAGGACTTGTGCTTCTTCTCCATTCCCTTGGCCACCCACCCAATTTTGACTCCCCTCCTTTCTGCCTCCGACAGCTTTAGGCCCCTCAAAAGGTCCTCCACTTGCTCCACGATTGACTCCAGGACAAAAAGGGTCCGTGTGTATTACGATCGAACGCCCCCAAACGCTCGAAAGGCTTCTTGTGGTGGGTGGATCTGGTTTTTCGAGCTGGATTTCGAACCGAAACCTAACAGTCTGGCAGCTGACCCCGCCGCGAGAGGAGGAAACGACCGGAGCTGCACTCCGGTGGGCAAGGAACAAGAAAGGAGGATGTCCCAGCTTCAGCGGATACTCACGGTGAGGGCGGCAGGGGCGTACAGACACGGACCTACGGCGGCGCCGATCCAGCACTGGGCGAGCACCCACTGTGTCACCACAGGAGAACGAAGCCGTCACGTGCGGGACAGACCTCTCTAGCAGCAGAGAGCATGATCTAGGCCTCCTAGTTTTGAACGCTTGTTTTCAGCCAATCATCCTATCTTCTTGCATGCTAAGCTCCCATAATTCATACGATTAGTGTGGAGAAGGAAACATCACAGAACAGTTTGCATGGCGAATTAACAACCCAGCCAATCTAACGCTCGCGTCGCATGCATTGGCCAAATCCCAACCATTTCACACGCTAGGAGCAAAATTAAAAGGGTAGGTGAAAACGAACGGTCCAAGAAGAGGAGTGCCACGACATGCTAATTAATTGGGATAATTAAATATAAATTAAATGCTAATTGACCCCAACTCCCCGAACAATCTGGTTTTAGTTAGGAGCCCAATAAAAAGAGGAAAAAGAAGTAGCAGCCCGAGAGAAACCAAGACGCATGCGCGTCAGTGTCGCTGTCTGCCGCAGCCAAGAAATAGTCAGCAGCGCAGGCTCCGCCCTCCTCCTGCCAGCGGCTAGGCGGACATTAGTCCTGCTAGCAGGATATCAATGTCCCGCCACGCTCTGCATGGGTCCCAGCTCCTCCCGCCCGTCCCATAGGCGGGATGGCCTTTCCGCCTCTTCCCAAGGCGGGATGTCTGCACCGCCATAGGTCCTGGCGGGAAGGTACCACGTGCCGCCTTTTGCGCCTCCCGCCAGGGTATTTTTGACAAATGCACTGAGAGGAGGGCACTTTTGCAATGCAAAATTGCAGGGGGTTATATTTGTAAAAAAATCAGGAGCTGCTGCGTGGCATGGTGAGAAGCATACGACTGAAGGGGAACGGACCAGGCGGGCCCTTGCTGCTGCCGGCCGGTGTATAGTACGCACGCGCATTGGAACCAAGA
This sequence comes from Avena atlantica, assembly GCA_910589765.1. Classification (NCBI taxonomy): domain Eukaryota; kingdom Viridiplantae; phylum Streptophyta; class Magnoliopsida; order Poales; family Poaceae; genus Avena; species Avena atlantica. The sequence goes on from OU342737.1 coordinate 176,127,574, forward strand.
AGGCTTATTCAAAGTGGATTTTCTCGGGTGAGGTGCGGCAGGAAGCTGGCTGGTGTACAAGTGGCCAGGAATCGGCCTCCTGCGGCCAGTCGCATGCGCGCACACATGCTGTGAACAAGGAGAAGCAAGAAAATAGACAACGAGGAATTGTGCAGATGCACACGCGCATGAACAGGAGGAAGACATGGATGGATGCAGGGCCGGTCCTGAGATTTCGGGGGCCCAGGGCGATAATAGAACCCGAGGCTCTCAATATAAATATCATAATAATTACTAACACATGTGTAAATAAACTATTAAGCTACTGAAGTTTGTTAAAAAGCGGTATCAACGAACAATTTGTACATATTGTGTTAAAGGTTTGTTCTAACAGACCAAGATGTTAACTTGCTTGTAATTGTACGTCAATAATCTTCTTACTCGTTATCAGCCGACTCTAATTGAACTCATGCAGTAGTGGTGGTTGAGAGGTGCAATGCGATCTTTACTCGGGTCTCTCGCTTTTTGGCGTGACTGCATATGGGGCGGCGTGATGGGGCGTCTTCATGGAACGGTGAAATGGCAGAGTGAATGACACAAAACGAATGAACAATTATACTTGTTCCACCAGGTATATTGGCGTGACTTGCCCTTTGTTTTGTTGCATTTCAGAAAATCACTAAAAATCCGTTTGCTAAGTATTCACAGGGATTTCCTACTCCATACCACTGTTCAGCACCTTCAGCTCCTCGTTGGGATCGACACTCCTATTTATCGGAAGTACTATGATACACCCCTATACTTGTGGGTCATCAAGACTATTTTCTGGCGCCGTTGTCGGGGAGTGAAGCGCTATTGAAGAGTGGAACTGGTAAAGGAAACTTATTAACATGGTTATACCCTACGGGTACGTAGTCTCAGCATACCTGGTCCAGCCCAAGGAAGGCCCACGGCAGAAGTACGCCGGCCCATGAAGATTTTCGGGTGGCCAAGGCCCATGACGCCTTCGGATCCTTGAAGAGCAAGACTAGCGTAGATAGGAAATTCAAAGGGGTAAAACCCTAAAACTTATAACCGACTAGGTCTATGTTCGGGACCTGCCTGAGTCTATATAAAGGCTAGGAGGGCACGACCTAGACCTCTCTCTCTCTCTCATATTTTCGCATACACGCCTCCACGCCAGATTGCATCTACGCACCCCTATAACCTTCGGTTCCGCCGTAATCAAGAGCAGACAAGCAGGAGTAGGGTTTTCCCTCCGGGGGCCTGAACCTGGGTAAACCTTGTGTCCCCGTGTTGCTTGTTTGCTAACCGTTCCACGATCTCCAACATCCCCATCTTCTCCAAAACCCAAGTCCATAACAAGGCATTGATGAGATCAAACCTCGTCAATTGGCGCCGTATGTGGGAACTGGGGACGCTAATTGTGCGATCGTGACGGTCCCAACCCGATCGATCTACAACTCTGCGGCGAAGGAGAGTCATCTCCTCTTCGGCGCTTTCGACTTCATCGCCCACTCACCGGCCACCATGAAGGACTTCGAGCCCGTAGGCGACGGACTCGAAATCCTGTTCGGGAGCTTCTGCTTCCAGGTGGAGCAAACTGGCACCCTCCGCCTCCCTGAGCGGGTGCCCCTACCATCAATCAGGCCCGCTTCATGGAACCCACACCCCGTGCTACGCACAACATCATCAACAGATGATTCCTACGACAGCAGCAGCTGCAACTCCGATCTGTGCGATCCTCCGTCGGATGAAGGGACCTACGGTTCCGGATCTGAAAGCTGCGGTAGCAGCGGACCAATCTACGAGCGCTACCAATGCGCCGTAGTCATACAGGCTGACGGGATCAACAAACACCCAACCCGCCACCTAACCCGCCAGAACGAAACGGCGGGAATAGAAGAAGCCAGTCCCCCCCACCCGAAGGGGAAAACAATGGCCATGTCATCCGCCTTAGCAAAGAAGGATGGGCCCAGGCACGCAACGCCGTGGCAGGCAACATAGTCCTGCCTGCAGACTCCTCTCGGTATCTGCTGATGGCCTACCACCTGCTCCTGATCGAGGAGCACAAGAAGCATGTCAAGATGCAGGAGGTGCTCGACAAGTGCAAGCAAGCAGCCTCAGAGTCCAGCGCGCGACGAGCTGTGCTCTCCGCCATGTGCATCGGCTCCAGCTCGAACGCCAACCAAGGTAACAAGCACCGCTCTCGGGTGGAAAACATGGACCCCAAGGAGCGCCGGGAGGTGACCCGAACCCTCCACACATCCTTCATGGAGATGGAAGCCGACGGCAACGTCATCCCGAAAACGCCGCAGGCTGCGATCATGGCAGCCACTGCGTACCTCGCATCTCACTCACCTCTAGAGGGAGACCCTAAGAGGGCCATGCACAAGTCCGCACTTACCGGACTCGGACTCATCGGAGCTGCGCTCCACCAGGAAGCTCCCACGGAGCCAAAGAAGAAAGCTCCGGTCAGGTTCGACCGCAGCCCGACCCCTTCATCCGAAGAAGAGGAACATGACCTTCCTCGAAGGAAGAAGAGTTTGCGCCACCGCAACCGCGACTACGACGCCAGAGACGCGCTCACACAGCGCAAAATCGACAAAGCGCAAGCCAAGCGCGCATGCTCGTTTGAATCCGAGATGGACGAAGACGAAGGAGAACTCTGCGGAGCCCGATGCTTTAGTAGATCTGTTCGGCGAACAAAGATGCCGCACAATTTCAAGCTCCCTTCGGATACTCCGAAGTTCGACGTCACACAGGACCCAAAGGCATGGCTCAGCGACCACCTATTGTCCGTCAAATTGCACGGCAGAAACAATGAAACCGCCATGCAATGCCTTCAGCTGCAGCTGACAGGAGTGGCCCGGATCTGGCTCAGCAGCCTATCTTCAGGGTCCATCCGAAGTTGGGATGAGCTAGCTTACAGCTTCATCCGAAACTTCAAGGGCACCGGCAAGAGGCCTGCCTCAATCGAAGAATTGCGAGCCTTCACTCAATGAACGGGCGAATCCATTCGCTCGTACATACTACGCTGGTCCAACACAAAAAACTCCGCAGCACACATCTCCGAAGAGAGGGCCATCGACGCCTTCAGGGACGGCGTCAAGCGCCAAGACTTCAAGGAGGAACTTGGGCGCGTCAAGGCCAAAACACTCGACCACCTCATGGACATCGCCAACAGGTGGGCTGACGGAGAAGACTCCATTCACCGAGCACAATCGGAAGAAGAAGACGACTACGGTCGACGACGAGAGCGCCGTAGCAAGAGAAGATCGCGCGTCTACGACGATCGCGATGAACCCGACATGGTCGCGGCCGGCTACGCCGATCGCCGCAACGACGCCAACCGCAACAGCGGAGGATACCGCGGAGGAAACTTACGCGACGGGGGACGCCCAGCGCAGTCGTGGCAGCGCCGCGACCGCGATAACGGACCCTCAGCATACGAAAAGCTTTTGGGTCCATGCACCATCCACTTCTATATCGACAAGCAGGATGGCAAAAAGAAGGCGAGCCACATGCTCAAGGACTGCCGTGAGTTCCAGAAGCTCAGCGAAAGCATGGTGCAGATGAGGCAGCAAGCCCCAATCCCTGCGTTCGGAAACGCACCCGCGGCAGGTGAAATAGCGCACGGAGCTTCTCCACCGCCACCTGTAGGAGGCCCGAACCAACCAGTCGCACCAGCACAGAACAACGCTGGGAACGGGTATCCCCAGCCGAAAGGAGCACTGATGATCCAGAAGGGGCGCCCCACAAATAGGGTGCAGAAGAACATCACCCGACAGATCAACCTGGCCATGGCAACTCCACCCGCCATCCCTGAGTACCTCAGCGGATCGGAGTCCTGCATCACGTTCAGTCGTTCGGATCACCCTTGCCAGATCCCTCGCCCAGGTCATGCTGCCCTGGTGCTGGAGGCGCAGATCGGAGGTTTCGAGATGAGTCGCGTCTTCATGGACGGCGGAAGCGGCATCAACCTGATGTTCGCAAGCACTCCAGCAGCAATGCGGATCCCGCAGTGCATCCGGGAACAATTAGACACAACGTTCCACGACATCGTTCCAGGGAAGGGCATATTCCCCCTAGGAAAAATATGGCTCGACGTCATCTTTGGCAAGCTGGACAACTTCCGACTGGAACGGCTCGAATTCGAAGTGGTGGACTGGCCATCACAGTACCACGCCATCCTCGGGCATGTAGCATTCGCAAGGTTCTTGGCTGTACCACACTATGCATACCTACTACTCAAGATTCTAGGGCCGAAGGGCGTCATCACAATCCACGGGAGCTTCACCCGATCAGACCAATGCGACAGGAATTTCAACATAATCTCCCAATCATTCGGCATGCAGGAGGAACTCGTAAGGCTCCACGAGGTGACGGACAATGGGGCACCCCCAGTCGCACGACAAAACGCACCTGACATGTCCTTCGACTCCACCGTCAACACGAAGAAGGTGCAAGTCCATCCGACGGATGCCTCCAAGACGGCGCTGATCACCAACGACCTCATCCCCGCATAGGAAGGCGCGCTCGTCAAATTCCTCCGTGAGCGCTAGGAAATCTTCGCCTGGTGTCCTGCGGGCATGCCAGGAGTTCCCAGGGAATTCGCCGAGCACGGACTCAACGTCTTTCCAGACACCAAGTCCGTCAAGCAGTCCATTCGGAGACTGTCCGAGCCACGGGCCGAAGCTATCGGCAAAGAAATCAACAGACTACTCGCTGCAGACTTCATCAGAGAAATCAAAGAAAGCGAGTGGCTTGCAAATACAGTGATGGTCCCAAAGAAGGACACGGACATCTTGCGGATGTGTGTGGATTTCACGTCGCTAAACAAGCACTGCCCAAAGGACCACTTCCCTCTTCCTCGGATCGATCAGATCATCAATTCGACTGCAGGTTGCGAAAAACTCTCCTTCCTCGACGCCTACTCAGGCTACAACCAGATTCGACTCAAGGTCGAAGATCAGGAGAAAATGGCATTTATCACACCGTTCGGAGTGTTCTGCTACAACACAATGCCATTCGGGCTAAAGAACGCAGGTGCCACGTACCAGCGATGCATGCAGGCATGCCTCAAGGACCAGATCGGTCGCAACGTTCAAGTCTACGTCGACGACATAGTCATAAAAACCAGGGAGGCGAGGACACTTATCGATGATCTCCGCGAGACGTTCGTCAACCTCGACCGCTACAGGATCAAACTCAACCCCGAAAAGTGCGCCTTCGGCGTCCCATCGGGTCAGCTGCTTGGGTACTTCATCTCTCAGCAAGGGATCGAGGCGAACCCGAAGAAAATCAGGGCCATCATGGCGATGGAGAAGCCGAAAAACCTCAAGGGTGTCCAGCAGCTCGCAGGACGAATAGTTGCGTTGAGCAGATTCATCAGCCGCATGGGCGAGAAGGCCCTGCCATTCTACCAGCTGCTACGCAAGGCAGATAAATTTGAGTGGACGCCCGAAGCCGACGATGCGTTCGAAAGCCTCAAACAGCTACTCTCCACCTCGCCCGTCCTGGTCACGCCAAAGGAGTGCAAACCTCTGCTGCTATACATAGCATCCACACATCAGGTGGTCAGCACCGTGCTAGTGGTCGAACGACCCGAAGAGGGCTAGACCCACGGGGTCCAATGCCCAATCTACTACCTCAGTGAGGTACTGACGCCAACAAAGCAGAGGTACCCTCACTACCATAAACTCGCCTACGGCGTGTTCATGACGGCTCGACGGCTGAGCCATTACTTCCAGGAGCAGTAGGTGATGGTCGTCAACGAGGCACCCCTGAACAGCATCCTGAATAACCCAGAGGCCACAGGACGCGTGGCCCTGTGGGGCATCGAGCTGTCGCCCCTGGACATCATCTACGAGAAGCGACTCACAATCAAATCTCAAGTCCTCCCGGACTTCCTTGTACATTGGATGGAGCTGCAGCTGCCAGATACCCCAGACATGTCGCAGTCATGGACGATGCACTTCGACGGCTCCAAGCGTGAAGCTAGAGCAGGAGCCGGGGTCATACTGACCTCCCCGCAGGGCGACCAGATGAAGTACGTCCTCAGGATGAATTTCCGACCTTCCAACAACGAGGCCAAATACGAAGCCCTCATCCATGGCATGAGGATGGCAAAGATCCGCGGTGCAACGCGCCTGGTCATCTACGGTGACTCCAACCTCGTCGTCCAGCAGACGATGAACGAGTGCGACACACACGCCGAAAACATGATCGCGTACCGCGCACTCTACAACACTCTCGAAGGAGAATTCGACGGCTGCGAGCTTTGCCACGTCGGGAGAGAAAGCAACGAGGAAGCCGACAGACTCGCCAACATCGGCTCCACCTGCGCAAAGGTGCCACCGGGTGTGTTCCTCGAACAGATCTGCGTGCCATCCATCAAGCGGAAATTCCCCAAGGGATCACCCGAAGAAGCAGAACACTCGGGGGCTACGCTGCCCGAAGGACACGAAGGACCCGAGAAACTGGACACAGAGGTCGCTATGGTCAACTTGATGCAGGTCATGGCAGTCGAAGAAACTTGGACGCGACCATACCTCCAGTTCTTGATAAACGGAGAACTACCTGACAGCCCGATAGATGCCTGGCGCATATCTCGTCGGTCAAAAGCCTTCACCATCATCAATGGCGAGCTGTACAAGCGCAGTATTACGGGTGTACTACAAAGGTGCGTCACCATCGGTGACGGGAAAGCCATCCTCCAAGACATCCAAGAGGGCATCTGCGGCCATCATGCAGGCAGCCGCTCCCTTGTCGCCAAAGCTCTACGAGCTGGATTCTACTGGCCAACGGCCATGAGCGACGCAAAGGACATCGTCCGAAGATGCAACGGGTGCCAAAGGTTCGCTGACAAACCGCACGCACCCGGGTCAGAGCTCAGACCCATACCTATAGCCTGGCCCTTTGCCCAATGGGGCCTCGACATGATCGGCAAACTGCCAAAGTCCTCGAAAGGGGGGCACGTTTACCTCTTGGTCGCAGTCGATAAATTCACCAAGTGGGTCGAGGCCATGCCGGTTACCAACCAAAAGGGCAAGACCGCCGTCAAGTTCTTCGAGTCCATTGTCTACAGGTTCGGCGTACCGCACAACATCATCACCGACAATGGATCAAACTTCATCTCCAAAGAATTCCAAGACTTCTGCGAAGGCCTCGGGATCAACATCACATACGCCTTAGTGGCTCACCCGCAAACGAACGGGCAGGTCGAAAAGGCCAACGGCCTAATCAGCGCTGGCATCAAGAAGCGTCTCATGAGCCCACTCGAACGAAAGGCCGGAGCCTAGACGAAAGAGCTGCTATCCGTCCTATGGATTTTGCGTACTACGCCAAACAGCTCCACCGGCTACACACTGTTCTTCATGGTGCATGGAGCCGAAGCCGTGCTACCAGCCGAAGTACGCCACCAGGCCCCCCCGGGTCGTCGCTTACAGCGAAGCCGAATCCACAGCTGCACTCGAAGACGCCGTCAACACACTCGACGAAGCAAGAGACGTAGCAGCAGCTCGATCAGCGGTGTACCAGCAGAGTCTCCGCAACTACCACAGCCGCCGGCTGCGCCCAAGGTCCTTTGTCGAAGGAGACCTCGTCTTGCGACTCAAGCAAGAGCGACCGAAGAAATTCGAGTCACCATGGGAAGGACCCTACATTATCATCGAGGTCATCCCAGGTGGCGACTATCGCCGCAAGCACGTGGAGTCTGGAGTCGCATACTCCAACCCATGGAACATCGCGCACTTGCGACGATTCTACCCCTAGCTACCTACCCCTTTGCTTTCAATAAGGCTTTTCAGCCAAGGCTATTCAGCCGAACAATGTACTTCCTCCATTACGATATAAATAAAGCTAAGTGTCTCGCCCCAAAATTTCGTTTCGCTATTTGCAACTTTACTTTATGCTACAAACGCACTCGGGGGCTCCCCCACCTCACGATTTCATCGACTGAGAATCACACGTGTACACCCTGAGTAGCTGACAACGTCAGGCAAATGAAAAGGACACGTACCCAATCAAAGCACTGTGTGCTCAAACAACAAACAAACCTTTATAACAAAGGGCACAACACGCCCAGTCGAAATATACAAATTTTACATCTATCTCTTTTACAGGTACTACCTATTCTGGAGAATAACTTGAGCACGCTGCTCAAACAAATCTACGACTTGTTTGGCATACTGCCTTACAGCCGCATAATGCGGACGCATATCCCACTCGCCACCATCCGGCCGAGGAGGTGGCCCAGCTGCTACAACAGACAGATCTACATCAGGACGATGCAGCCTAACAAGGAACAACGCAGCCTTCACCCCTGCGACGAGCTGCTCCCTCACCAATTCCTGGACACGGGTCACGCTCCGAAATCTAGACAGAATACCGGACAGGGTTGTTGGCACAACATCCAGGGGAAACATCACATGCAGAACCGACGAGAGTGAAGTCTGCACTTGACGAAGCACCCGCGATACTTGGTGAACGCGATCCTGCACCGTTGCCAGAGCCATGGCACGGTCATGATCCATCCAGAAGAACCCGCCAGCTTCCATGTCCTGCTGAGTCAAACAATTGACCCGAACAGCAACACGCTCTTTATCCTCCCTTGGAGCAAGGTTAGCACCTGCGATACTCGTACAAAAGTAAGAAGCAAGCCAAGCATATGCATCCGAAGAACCGAGCTGCAGCTCGAAATATAAAACAACTTACATTGCAGCTGCTCAGACAGTCGAAGCAGCTCCTCCATCAAATACTCCTCCCTGGCTGCACCGCGATCTGCCTTGGACTTCCAAACATCGGCGTGACCACGCACGCCAAGCAACTCCTTCTCAAGACTACAAACACGGTCTCGAAGTAAAGCAAGTTGTGATGAATCATCCAAAGATGGCCGCTGCCGCGTTGCAGGCGAGGTGTCAACGGGATCAGCACCCGAAGGAACCTAGAGCAGCAGAAAAGAAAAGGACATAAACATTCAGACGGAGAAGAGCACAACTCAACAAAACTCATTAAGCGTATAAAGGCCACTACGTGGCACAATGATTTTTGTTCCCCAACATAATTACAAGCAAAAGAAGATTCCAAACTATCCTACAGCTACAACGCCTAAGACGCGGCACCCTGAGTAGCCTCGGAGCCGGATTGCCTCGCCTTGGCCTCCCCCTGTTGCCGCAGCGCATACTCGGACAACAGATCAATAAGATTTGGCCCATATCGCTTGCAGCGAGCAGAATAGGTAGCAAAGGCTACCTCGGATCCATCCGCGGTCGTCGGCATCCGGGAGGTGATCTAGGGAAGGTCCAGCTCCGCTCCAGCCGCCAAGGCCATCGCCAGCCCGACGGACGCGCCGATGCCCTTCTGCTTGCGCTTATACGCCGCAGGTGCTTCGGCTGACAAAGCCTCCGCCAGGGCGTCAACATCATCAAGGGCCGCGCCCTTGGGGACAAGCTCCTTGTAGAAGCGGCCAAGGACCTCCTTCGCCTTGGCGAGGGAGCTGACGACGGTGCTGCAGCGATCTTCGGCCGCTGCAGTAGAATCATCCAGAGCACTCCCGTGCTCCAGAGCGCTGCGATCAAACTCGATGCCTGTGGCATCTGAGACAAAAAAGAAGAGGACTGAAGAAAGTAACACAGAAGAAAGACAAGAAAACGAAAAGACAGAAGCAAAAATAAGGTACTCACCCGAAACAGCCTTGGCAGCAGACATGAGCTTGCCCGCCACCTCTCTTTCACGCGCAGTCGCAGCAGTGGCAAGCTGCTCCTCGCGGTCCGTGGCCTTCTGCTGCAGACGCTCCTTAGCCTTGGCTGCCTTGGCCAGCTCCAGCTCAAGGCGCTCTTTCGCACCAGCGGCGTCCTCGGCCTTCTTCTCCACTTCACCAAGGCTCTTCTTGAGAGCATCAATCTCACGGAGGGAAGTGTTATGCTCCTCTGCATTCAAAACATACAAGCGTCAGAAAGCAAGACAATAATGCAAAAAGAAAGAAGCATCAAAGCATACAGGTACCTTGAAGATGTTGGAGGTTGGCCTCCAGCACAGGTGCTCCTGCACCAGTCGCTTGGCATCCTGCACAAAAGGCTACAAGAAGAAGAACTACCAGTAAGGAAAAGGACTTGGGGGCTGCGCCCAACACGAAGGAACAAAAGCAAAATTCGCACACGAAAACGCCCGGGGGCTCCCCCCGAAGACTCGAAGAACGAACAAGACCAGAATTTTTTTCAGATGCTCGGGGGCTCCTCCCGTGGCAGGAAACAGAAGAACTTACATGCTCCGATGGCGACTCCGAAGGCCCGCTCGCAGCCTTCTGAGGCGCAACCACCTGAGCTTCCCGCGGAGAAGGGACCGGCGCAGGACCCTCAGAGGTAGCCACCATCTAAGGAGGAGGAGACGCAACCTTCGACTCTCCCATCATCTCCCGAGAACCATCGCTGGAGGAATCGTGGGAGGAATGCCTGCACATGAAATAATTAGCACAAGCACAAAAGTCAACAGCAAAAAGACAACAGTATAAAAGAAACTTGCGAGTCCAGTGAGCTCAGGTCGAAGACAGGAGGAGTCCTTCGGGCTCTCTTCTCCCCTTCTTCTCTTCTTTCTTCTCTTCCTTCTTTTCTTCCTTCTTCCGCTTCGCTGGCGGGTGCGACGCTACAGCCCGCACAGGAATGGCAGGAATAGGAGAGGAAGAGCCTCCATACCCATCACTGTGATGCTCAAGGCACAGAGGGTTCCTAGGAGTTGGAGGAGTCAAGGCATCCGAAGACTCTCTGGAGCTCCGCGATCGTTTGCGCGTGTGGTCCTAGCTCGACTCGTTGGCATCTTCCGCCGGAGATCGCGCCGACGGCAGATCGGACATGGAATCCACCAAATCATTGTCCGGAGCATCCGGATATACTTCGGGTAATGGAGGCGACATACCCGGCACTTTGAAGCTCTGCACAAGAGAAGAACAATTTGTCAGCAAACAAATACAAAACAATGGAGTCGAAAAATAGCGCTACGCGCACGGATCTACACCTAAAGAACAGGATGCGAAGAAGAAAACGGAGGAGTCAGCGACTTCCCCGGGATTTCCTCTCCGGCCTTGAACTTCAGCAGCAAGCGAAGGGCCCTGTCAAGATCTCCCTCGGAGATTTTCTCAGCCGAAACCCTCGTCGGATCACGCCGGCCAGCATAAAGGAACATTGGGTGCACCCTAGCCTGGAGTGGCTGCACCCGACGCTCGAGGAAGGTGCGGATGATATCCACACCATTCACTTCCTTCTCCGGAATCAACTGGAGATCCTCCACCCGACGATATAGCACCTCTATCTCCGCCACCTCGCCATCCAAGATCTTGTTTTTCCAAGACCTTTTCGGCTCAATCTTCTGGGAGGGGTCGAAAGGAACAAGACCAAAATCTTTCCCAGGCACTATGGAGTCGCGGATATAAAACCATCGCCTCCGCCAGTACTGGACAGATTCGGACATGGAAAAGGAAAAGAAAAGCAGATTGGGCTTGAGGGAGATGATGCAACCCCCAATGGGATAAACACCATCCGAACCAGATTGCTTCTTCACGGAATAAAGTTTCCAGAAGAGGCCAAAGTGCGGCTCGATGCCGAGCCAGCACTCGCAGAAAGTGATGAAACAAGCAATGTGAAGAAGAGAATTGGGCGAAAGATGATGCAGCTGGATGCCATAGAGAAAGAGCAGCCCACGAAGGAAGTCGTGGACTAGGAAGGAAAACCCACGAATAACGAATGCAAGAAACATAACCCGATACCCAGCGGGGGGACGGGGGATTACCTTGTTGCCAGGGAGTCTGGCGGCCTCCCTATCCTGCGGGATCAAGCCCCGCTCGCGAAGCTTCCGGAGGTCACTCTCCCGCGTCTCTGATCGCCGCCAACCACCGTCGGTGACACGGGTAGTGGTGGCACCTTTCTTCCCTCCGGCGGCGCTGGTACCAACCGCAGATGATCACTTCTTCGGTTTCCCCATCGCGCTAAGGCGGCGCCGACGGTGAGAGTGCAGAAGGGAAGAGGGAAATGTGGAAGGATATTCCAGCGCGCAGCAAGAACTCCTAGAGCACAAGGATGCAGTGAAAACAAGAACCAATGCAGTGAAAACAAACTACAGCTTTCTCCAATGATTATAACAGCGAAGACGATGCACGGCAATCGTCCATCAAGAAGACCTAACGCCAACGACAAATTTGGCCATACACGTGTCAGCATCACAACGAACCGTCGTTACCACACCGTCCACTACGCGCGGAAATCGAGGCGACGCCGTAATTATCTCCACACCGCGTGTGACCGGTCAATTCAAGGTCAGCAAGTGGGACCCACGTTCGTTCAGTCAAGTCATGTCTGGCGCAGCAGACGCTTGAGGTCATTGATCGTCAGCACTGATGTCATCAAAAGCTATACTAGCAACAACTACAATTTCTTCGGCTTCGAAGCTAAGAGTACTCACTCGAATCTACGATTCGACTAAATACTCGGGGGTTACTCCTATTAAGAGCGCTGGCCGCGCACCCGAAAGATGAATAAAAACGAATTATTTCTTCGAGTCCTACGTCGAGTCTACGACTCCACTACGGACTCGGGGGCTACTCCCATAGGGAGATGGATTTAAGCATCCGAATTTTTTTGTGTCCAATGGACTTAACACTGAATAATGTCTAAATTAAAGTCTCATTTCGAGTCTACGACTCTAACAGACACTCGGGGGCTACTCCCATAGGGAGCGCTGGTCGTGCAACCTATGAATTCTTCGATTGCGATCTTTCGGATCAACATGCAAAAACTTTTTGGCAACTCTGCCCCAACAAGACTCTAAGTGAGTAGCGTTCTCCTTGGCCACCCGAAAAACCTCTGCGGTGATAAACATTCGGATGCTGTGTCTGCGACACAAAGATAAGGCCTACATATATCATCTGATGGCCTGGCAACGCACACGACTGCGCTCTGCTAGTATAAACCCGTGCCAGCAGGCGCGATGAAAAATCCCGACGGACGCGTTGGGTACATCAATTAAAATCACTGGAATTCCACTCCTGTAAGTCCTCCGCGGCCTGAGTCGATTTACGCCAGCATATGTTCCAGGTCCGAGTTGAGGGACTCGAACCTGAAAAAGATCGTGCTATTTCGTCCTAAGACAGTTAACTGACCCCGATCCGTCGGGTGAGTCAGGCACACGTATCAATAATCCCTGCACATGAACTACTGAAATATATAGTTGCACCCAAAGGTTTAAAGAGTCCTCAGCCGAATCTACGATTCGACTGATCACTCGGGGGCTACTGACATGGTTATACCCTACGGGTACGTAGTCTCAGCATACCTGGTCCAGCCCAAGGAAGGCCCACGACAGAAGTACGCCGGCCCATGAAGATTTTCGGGTGGCCAAGGCCCATGACGCCTTCGGATCCTTGGAGAGCAAGACTAGCGTAGATAGGAAATTCAAAGGGGTAAAACCCTAGAACTTGTAACCGACTAGGTCTATGCCCGGGACCTTCCTGAGTCTATATAAAGGCTAGGAGGGCACGACCTAGACCTCTCTCTCATATTTTCGCATACATGCCAGATTGCATCTGCGCACCCCTATAACCTTCGGTTCCGCCGTAATCAAGAGCAGACAAGCAGGAGTAGGGTTTTCCCTCCGGGGGCCTGAACCTGGGTAAACCTTGTGTCCCCGTGTTGCTTGTTTGCTAACCGTTCCACGATCTCCAGCATCCTCATCTTCTCCAAAACCCAAGTCCATAATAATGGGCATTGATAAGATCAAACCTCGTCACTTATACTGTGAGTATTTCTTTTGTTACTTCTTGTTACTTCATTTCCAATATGGATAACCCACTTGGTTTTCTGTTTGAGAAAACTACTACCGCTTCTAGGGTAGTAGATGAACCACCTCCTGTTGAGATAGACCCTTTTAAGATACCTATAAGTATTGTTAATCGTGTTATGGATAATTATTATTTTGGGGATGGAACTGTCCATCCTAGTGATCACTTGCTTTTTATCCATGAATTATGCGGGTTGTTTAAGTGTGCAGGTATCACAACTGAACATGTGAATAAGAAGTTACTCTCCATATCCTTGAAAGGGAGAGCTGAAGAATGGTATAAGCTGCTAAAGAATGGACAATCCATGGAATGGGAGGAGATGACATCTCTCTTTTACTCTAAATTTTATCCTCCCAGTGAAATCCATAAGGATAGAAATCTTATATATAACTTTTGGCCTCTTGATGGAGAGAGTACAACTCAAGCTTGGGGGAGTTTGAAGTTACTCATGCTTAAATGTCCTATTCATGAACTCTCTAACAATATTATTCTCAATAACTTTTATGCTAGGCTTTCTCTTCATGATAAAGATTTACTAGATGCTTCTTGTGCTGTATCATTCACACGTATGAAGGAAGAAGTTGAATGGGATCTCTTAGACCGTATTCAAGATAACACTGAGGCTTGGGATAATGACAAAGGAAGAAAGTCAGGTATAAACTATGATTATGAATGCATTAAATCATTTATGGGAACTGATAACTTCCTTGATATTAGCAATGAGTTTGGTCTTCATTCCCAAAGTATTGCCAACTGTTTTAAGGCCTTTTCCTCTTACATAGAAATTCCCAAGAAGAAGTGGAATAAGTACCATGCTCCGTATAAAGATGTTGTTAGTCATGTTCCAGTTAGAAGTACTCAAGTTTGTACTACTAATCATATTGTGCCTGAACCTCATGTTGAGAAAATGCCTTTCCCAGATAAGGTAAAGGAGTATTCTATGATTATTAGTGCAAATAACAAAGGTACAATGAAAACTGTGGAGCCTGGTAAGCAATTGAATGTTGAACCTGTGGTAGCTATTGTGAAAGACACTGTCACTATAAATAGAGGAGATGAGCACATTGTCTTCTGTGAAGATGCTTCTAATATTATCTCTCATCCTAGTAAGGCTAAAAAAGCTAGTGTTCCTGTTCTTTCTGTTAAAATTGGTGATCATTGCTACTATGGTTTATGTGATATTGGTGCTAGTTCTAGTGCTAGTCCTTATGAGCTTTATAGGGAAATTATGCATGAGATTGGTCCTTGTGAGCTTGAGGACATTGATGTGGTTATCCACCTTGCTAATAAGGAAAACATTTGCCCCATTGGCATTGTAAGAGATGTGGAGGTTCTTTGAGGTAAGATTAAGTATCCTGCTGATTTTCTAGTGCTTAATTCAGCAGCTAGAAAAACTTGTCCTATCATTTTTGGTAGACCTTTCTTAAAAACTTGTGGAGCTATTATTGATTGTAGGAAGGAAAAAGTTTTAACTAAGTTTGATGGAGATTCTTATGATTTTAAATTTTCCAAATCTGCTAAATCTCCTTGTGAAAATAGCTTGCCTAATAAAGATTTCAGGATGGAACAACTTTCTTCTATTGATTCGGTTATGACCTTGGACCTCTTTTTGATGACAGTAAGTATGCTTACTCTCATGATAAAGTTGTTTCCAGTGATACTTATATTGTCAACTTTATTCAAAGTGCTACTGAAAGTTATTTTGAGAGAGGGAAACATGGTTTTATGCATCTCAATGATGTTAAGTTTCCCCATTTCATGTTGAAAGCTTTGAAGTTGCTTCTGTTTTGTATTCGTATGCTAGTGGCTTTTTGTTTCAACAATTCGTTTTCCCATGATACCCCCATGCATAGGAAGAGGGTTAGACTCAAGTGTGTTGGTTATTTGCTTCTTGATGCTCTTTTTCACTCCAGATATATTTATCCTATGTGAGCATCTTTGGAAGTTTCAAGCCTAACTTAATGGCATTAAAGAAAAGTACTTGTTGGGAGATAACCCAATAGTTTTGTCGAGTCTTGGAAGTTATTACCTCTGTAATAACCGCTCCTTATCCTTTTTGTTTTGGTTTTTGTGTCAAGTTTAACTACTTTTGTGAAGTAGAGGAGTTGTGAAAAGTGGCTGTCCTGGGACATATTTTTGTGCTGTATTGTAAAAATTTGTGAGAGATATCAGTAAGTCGGATGGAGATTAATTGTTCTGAGCTTGTTCTCCAAGTTGTTACCCAACTTTCATTAGTTATGCACTTTTTGATTTGAGCAACAGAAGATCTTCGAAAAAATCTATCTTTACCTGCTGGTCTGTTTTGACAGATTTCTGCCATCATTTGCATTTGCCTCTTACGAAAGATTTTGTTTTGATGGATTTTCAGTTGAAGTGTGTACCAAAGGTTTATTATTTTTTCTTACACTAATGTTGTCATTGAGTTTGTGCAAGGGTTTTGTAAGAAGGAAATTTTTAGGAAAAAGAGAAAAGGAATCCGCAGAGTTCGTCTTTGAATAGGTAAAAGTGGTGAAAACAGAAGGTTCGTGAAACCCCGATCTTTTTATATTTTTGATGTTTTTAATACATATGGGAAGTTGCGAGATGAAACTGAAGAGGAAACGGAGCCTAGGGTGGACAAACCCACCCCAGGCGCGGGCCCAGCCTGGCCGTGCCTGAGGGGGGTGTTCCACCCTCGAACTCCGTCTCCGCCTCGTTTCCATGTCAAAACCTTCCTTATGCATTGAAACTTCGTAATATATAACCCCCCAGGTTCCCCGAGGCTCTTGCATCGTGTTCTCGTCGTGTTTTCGTTTCGATTTGTTTCTGTCAGGAAATCTTCTCAAGTTTAGAGCACCATGGCCTCCGCCAACAACAAAGGCAAGAAGCCCGAGAAAGAAGAATCTCAAGTCCCCAAGGAGGAGGAGATTTCGGTAGGGTATGAATGTGACATGGAGGAGGACAAGCAACCGAACACTCGTCCTACCGTCGTAAGAATTGGTTTGGTGGCTCGACCTACCAAGTTTAAGAGGACGGCACAGATGTCCACAGGAGGGAAACCTCCACGACTCTTCTACAATCCACATTCATCTCTTCCACGTAACAAGAGACCCTTCCATGCACTTATACATGAATATCAATATCAACATGTGCCCAAAGGGAATTTTCCTTCGGTTTGGGATATTCCCCGTTCTAACAATGCAGAGAAGGACCATGCTAAGGATGAAGAGTGGGGACAGAATAACAAGGACTGGGATTCTCGGACTGACATGATCATGAACCATACAGAGCAAAACTCGGAGCTAATTCGTACTCTTACTTTTGAGTTCGAGGATTTGAAGAAACTCATTGAGGTGCTTATCAAGAGAACACCACCACCACCAAGGGAGTAATTCGTCATCAGGTTTGGCATCCCATTGGCTTGTTCCAAGCTTGGGGGAGTGCCGCGGTATCACCACCATTATCTTTTATCTTTTACCTTTTTAGTGGATTCGTATCTATGGTAGAGGGGTTATCTTATGGTTTGGTTTGCATGTGGAAGTATCTCTCCTTTAGTTGGTTATCTATGTATCCCTTGGTGTGAGTGCCTTTATTGGAATATTAATGAGAAGTCTCATCTTTTACTTTTTGCACTTCTTATTTTAGTTTGCAATCTCTATTATATGATGGATCTTGTTGATCAGTATTGGCACCACTTTGGGGTCATCAAGTGGATCTAAATTGGTTTTGGCAAACCGAGTTCTGGTTAGTAGTATTACTATGAAAGATAAAAATAAAGAAAAAGCTTACAGGTATTTTGTATCATTTGTTTTCTTTCTTGTTGGCTCATAAGCTTAGTATTCTTTATTTAAGATCCTTTTGTGTCTTCAAGGAAGATTGCATGTTTGGCTTTATTACTTGTATGTTTGCTTGTTTCTTTCAACTCTCTTGCTTGCTACCCAGCCTTGCTAGCAAAAAACCTGTTTTGAGAAGGCATACTTCTCGTGTTTCCAAAACTCTTTGAACCAAAAACCTTTGCCACTTGTGTCCACCATATCTACCTAGTAGTTGTTGCTATTCCTAGAAAATTCTCAAGCTTCATCTACCTTTCGAATTAAAAAGTATTTTGTTATGTGAAAACTAGTTAGTAAAGCCCTCACGAACTTGATGACACACTTTATGTCTTTGCCCCTAATAAACTTGAACCATTGTGAACATCGAAGTTGTATATGCTTGCATCTATACGTTGGAATTATTAGAACCGTGTTCTCACGGGGAACGTTTTCAACATTGCACTTGTACTCTGTACACAATTGATATCGTGCTCTTTTGTCTATGGATGTCAACGATGTGAAATAAACAGGGAACTTGTAAGTCCATGGATTTTGGATTCTATGTTAGAGAAATGCCTGGTCCGCTAGCCTAAGCCATGCTTAATCATGGTGGAAACTTGCAGCATCACCATAGTGAGCTATCTATGAAGCATCCTCAATAAAAAGCTATGCATATGGTAAATAAAAAGATTGCTGAGATGCTCATTGTCTGCTTGCCTTGTCATTTTGGTTATGGGAAAGCTCCTGTGCCATGTGCAAGGGATACCCGTTGGCGATTCTCAATGATATGAAAATACTTACAATGATAAGAACTTACCTGGGCCCAAAGTTGAGTATGCATGAGGAGTGGCCCTCATATTCAAGGGACATGAGATTTCCAACTTATATTTCGTCAAGCATATACTCCATCTTTGTTCACTTTAACCTTAACCATCTCAAGATGCTTATGATAGGGGCAATGAGGTATCAAAGCTAGTAAGTATCATAATCTTTTGGAAGCTCTTTATGACTTGTAATCCCTGCTACCCTCTATAAAGGGACCTCTCTCCTAGTTACCAGTTGAGTCAGTAAACCTACTTCCTCTCTATCTCCAGCAATCATTTGAGTTGTTTTGTTTCAAGCATTCATATGGTGATTTATTCAATCATGTTCTTTATCTTCCTTGTTTGCACAAAACTCTTATCATTGAGTATTACTTTGAAAGCCTTCACTTGTTAAAAAAACCTTTTTGAGCAAAGAGTGCTCCTGTTTTGAAACTTCTACAAAAAGCTTTTGTGAAATTGTTTGCCAGGTGTTCTCTGACCAAGAACAAGTTTGCCAATTCCAATTATGATTTATCTTTATGCATCTCTATCGTGACTGTTGTACTTGGTTACAAGCTAAGTTATATAATGGCGAGTTGTTTTCTTCTATGAGTTGTGTAATGGTAAGTGTGATGCTTCTTGTTCGTATTCTTTTATCGACACTTCACTCCATAAACCTATGGACATGTTTACTAAGCTCAATATTCGCTTAGGGACAAGCAAACTCTAAGCTTGGGGGAGTTGATACGCCCAATTTGCATCACCTTTCTGTATCATAATTTACCTCTATTCATTGATGTTTGTCTTATTATGATGTATTACTTATGCCTTTTTCATGTTGGATGATTCCTGGAGGATGGACTGCCGGAGTCTGGATTCTGATGGAAAAGAAGGCGTTTCAGTGCAATTTCGCAAAGATCAAAAAAATACCAGAAAAATATGGAAACATATTATTTTACCATAAGACGAAGGAAGCCAGAAGGAGGGACGAAGTGGAGCCTCAGGGGGCCCACACCCCCCTAGGCGTGGGCCCACCTGACCCCGCGCCTAGGGCAGGTGTGGCCCACCTGCCCGGCCTCTGACTCCGCCCCTTCACCTATATCTTCCCTATGTAACCCTAATACCAGGGGAGCGACCACAGATAGATTTCCGCCGCCTCTGGGGGGCGGAAAACACCGAGAGAAAGATCTCTCCGGCAGACGGATTTCTGCTGAGGGAATTCCTTCCCGGAGAGGGGAGACCGTCGCCCTCAACACCGTCATCAAGCTAGGCTTCATCGGGATCATCATCATCATCATCATCCACACCATCATCTCCACCAGCACCATCATCACCACTCCGTCCCGCTGTAACAATTGTGTTGGATATTGCTTTAGTTCTTAGGGGAAACTTTCCCGATGTTAATTACTATTGTAGTTGATGCTTGTGAGTGGAACCATTGGATTATTGTTTCTGTTCAGATTGTTATCCATTATCATATCATATTTGATCTTGATCCATATGATGTCTTGTGAGTAGTTCATTTAGTTCTTGAGGACATGGAGAAGTCATGTTGTTAGTAGTGAATCTGTGATGAGTTATTATTCAATGGTTTAGTATTTAAGTTGTGGTGCTATTCTTCTAGTGGTGTCATGTGAACGTCGATACATGACACTTCACCATTTATGGGCCTAGGGGGATGCATTTTGTATTTGGCTACTAATCGTGGGGTTACCGGAGTGACACAAACCTGAACCCCTGTTAGGACACCTTTGCACAAGGGAGTGTAGGGTCTCAGAGTTTAAGGCTGTGGTTAGATGTATATGTTAATTACTTTCCTGTAGTTACGGATGTTTGCAGGGGGTTTAATCACAAGTATGTATTAGTCCTAGGAAGGACGGTATGTTAGCACAGGTGCACCCACACAACACTTGCAAACACCAAAGAAGAGTACTCAGCTATTTGAAGCGAAAGCACTTGATAGAATTCCCATGTGTCCTCGAGAACGTTTGGTCCTTATAAGTATTTCCATCGGCTTGTACTTTGCTAAGAAAGGATTGGGCTACTTGCTCTGTTTGTTTGTTACTTTTGTTACTTGCTCCTTGTTTTGTTGCCTTGTCAGAAAACGACTAAAAATCCGTTTGCTAAGTATTCATAGGGATTTCCTGCTCCATACCACTGTTCAGCACCTTCTGCTCCTCGTTGGGATCGACACTCCTATTTATCGAAAGTACTACGATACACCCCCTATACTTGTGGGTCATCAGCACGACAATCAAATAATATAAGAGGTAAAGAGTTACTCTCATTAGAAGGTAGGCATGGGTAGATCCATTCTTCCTCCTTTTGTGCATCACTCTCCTCTTCTTTTTCATCTAATGAGCTTCCAGTTTCAACAATTTCTTCTTCCATAGGCTCCTGCAAGGCATTAGTATTTTCCATTTGTGTAAAGCATCTATTAAAATATTCAAGAATATAGCCATTTGCTTCCTTGTAATTACCAAAGCAAAATTTAAGTATCTCATAAACCTCATATGCATAAGGTGCATCATCAGTATTTTCAAGCAAACTGGCAAGTTCAAATGCACCCTTGAAGGCAATAAATTCTTAAATTTGTTCCACATCATAAAAGTCATAATTTCTTTAACATAAGAAAATATGGTAACGTTATCATTATACTCACATTGAAAAGGTAGGTGTTTATACCTCCTACAGCAACAAGATTTATCAAAGCAATAAGTAGCATGATAAGTAGAGCACACGTCTCTAGCAATACTATTCAACTTATCAATTTGTTCCCATAAGTGTTTCCCTTTTTGTGACAAATGGTGTTCCTTATAATAATACTTTTGTTCTTCCGTGAACCCACCTTGCCAATAAGAACTAGTTTCAAAGAAACCATCCATTGATACAAAGCATGACCAAGCAAGGCAATAACAGACCAACAACTAGAGCAGGAACTACTTTTTTGTGTGTTTTTGAATAAAGCAAGCAAACCAAACTAGACTATTTTTTTGGTTTTTTTGGAAAGAGGCAAACAAAACAAAGCAAAAGAAACAAAGAAAACTAAAAACAAAGTAAAGAGAAAGGAAGTGAAGGACTCCCCTTGTGAAGACGTCCTTAGCCTCCCTGGCAACGGCGCCAGAAAAGCTTGATGCAGCCCTGAGTTGATGTAGGAGCGCTTCGTTGGGAAACCCAAGAGCATGGTGTGAAGCAGCACCGCAACAAGTTTTCCCTCAGTAAGAAACCGAGGTTATCGAACCAGTATGAGGAAGGAAATGTCACACAGGTGTTGCAAGCAATGCGGAGACCTGCACAACACAAACTCAAGACTTTGCCCCAGCGAATCGGTGAGGTTGTCAAGCTCACCGGTTTGCTGTAACAATGAATTAAACGTATGGTGTGGAAGGTAATGGTGGTTTCCAGCAAGTAAACAAGTAACAGTGGAATATGTATCAATGACAAAGAATGGACCAAGGTCCATAGTTCACTAGAGGGGCTCTCCTTAGATAAACAACATGGCATGAAGGGTAAACAAATTACAGCGGGGCAATTGACAGGAACTGAGCAAGGCATAACAATGCAAGTACTAGTCAGAAAGATCCTATGAGATTTGATTGGGCAATATAACAAGATACATAGACCACCATCCAACTACATCTATGACTAGAAGTCCACCTTCAGTTTATCATCTGAAACCCCTCCAGTATTAAGTTGCAAGCAACAGACAACTGCTTTAGGCAAAGTGTGTAAGGTAAACAGTCCACTTGTTCCATGAACAAGAGACCGTTATTTTCTCCCTAGTAGCAACATCACATCTACAACCGAAGAGATTATTGTCACTTCCCTTGGAAACTAGAGGCATGAACCCACTATCGAGCATAAATACCCCCTCTTGGAGTCACTAGCAACTACTCGGCCAAGATAGCTACTAACAACGGAGAGCATGCAAGATCACAAACAACACAGAAATGATAGAATCATAAAGACAAAACCATTAATCAATCCAACATAGTAATCTCAATATCCATCGGATCCCTGCAAACACAACATGCATGATTACAAATAGATTAGATCTTGATCATGAATGGAGCTCACAAGATCTATACATGAAAGCACAAAGGAGGAGATACAACCATCTAGCTACTACATGGACCCATAGTCCAAGGTGGAACTACTCACACATCATACCGGAGAGAAGGCCTCCGGGATGATCTCCCCTCCTCCAGGGTGCCAGGAAGAACTTCAGATCCCCCGATCTAGGGACGACGGTGGCAGTGGCTATAGAAGCTTTCATGGAGATTTGATCGGGTACTTAGGGTTTATGCATCGAGGGATTATTATAGGCGATGGGGGAGGCCGAGGCGGTGGCCAGGGGCCCCACACCCTGCCTAGGCGCGGGGCAGGGCCCACCCGCGCCTAGGGGGGTCTAGGTGCCCTAGCCCGCCTCTCCGGCTCCCCTCTAGACTTCTTGTTCCCCACGGAAAGTTATTGACTTTGACGTTTGTCCCAACCAATTCCAAGAATATTTCTTTACTAACTTTTCTGGAACCAAAAATAGCAGAAAACAGGCAACTGGCACTGTGGCAACTTGTTAATAGGTTAGTACCAGAAAACATGTAAAAAGCACCTCTAAGTGTAGACAAAGCAAAGCAAAGTAGATACTAAACAAGCATGGAGCATCAAAAATTATAGATACGTTTCCGACGTATCACCCACCGGAGGTGGATGGGACGCGAGATATGTAGTTGCTTCCATGATCGCAGCCTGCGGTGTTTCCTCCATGACGTTGTCGTGTGTGTCCATTGTCATGAAGGACAGGTTGAGGGCCCGGGTGACCTCGCGTCACGCGGCGGGGTCCATGTGCTCCGTGCGGGAGCGTTACTTGTTGGCGTTGTTGCCATGCGAGCTCAAGCCACCGGCGGCGGAGAGCACAGCTCGCCGCGCGCTGGACTCCGCAGCTGCCTTCTTGCGATTTTCGAGCTCCTCCATCAGCTTCACCTGTCGGTTGTGCTCATCGATGAGGAGGAGGTGGTAGGTGATACGTCCAAAACGTATCTACTTTCCCGAATACTTTTGCTATTATTTCTCCTCTAAACTTGTGTGTGATTTGGATACAACTAACACAGACCGATGTTGTTTTCAGCAGAATTACCTTGGTGTCTAGTTTTTGTGCAGAAAATCAACTATCAGAAAAAATCCCGGAAAATATGCAAAAAATCCTATTTCACCAGAAGATCCACGGAGCCAGAGTATGAGACAGATTGGAGGCTTGGGGGGGGGGGGCACACCCCTGCTAGGCGCGGGTGGGCCCAACCCGCGCCTAGGGGGGTGCGGCCACCCCAGGCACCCCCTCGGGCTCCCTCTTCGCCTATAAGTTACCTCTTAACATAAAAACCAAGGGGGGTTTAACGTTTTTCCAGAAGGAGTTCTGCTGCGTCGCCACCACCAGAAGTCGCGATTCGGATCCAGAAACTCCGTTTTGGCACCCTGCCAGGATGGGGAATTTGGGGAGGATCATCGCCATCGTCATCACCAACGCCTCTCCATCAACCATCAATGTTTCCCTCATCCATGAGTGAGTAATCCCCCGCTGTAGGCTATGGGGATGGTAGGGATTGGATGAGTTCTATCATGTAATCGAATAAGATTCTTAGGGCATGGTGCCTAGTATATCTATTAGTGCTACTTGACTTTGTTGCAACTTGTTGTGCTTAATGCTTGTCACTAAGGCCCGAGTGCCATGATCTCAGATCTGAACTTATTATTGAATCTTTATGATAGTATTATTTGTGATCTTATCTGCAAGTTATGTACGCATATCATTGTTCGGATCCAAAGGCCCCGAAGTGATAGAAATTTTGACAACCGGAGGGGATGGCTGTGGTGTGAGTATCACATGTGTTCATGGAGTGTTAATGCTTTTCTCCGGTGCTATATTAAAAGGAGCACCTTAATTACCAGTAGTTCCCTAGAGGCCCCGCTGCCACGGGCTGGCAGGACAAAAGATGTTGTGAAAGTTCTCATTGCAAGCACGCATGACTATATAGGGAGCACATGCCTATGATTGTTTAGTACTTGGATGCTTATTCTTATTTATCTGCAATGCCCTAGATCTTGAAGTTACATGTTTAGACTTGTCCATGCAACGCCCGTCCATCTATCCCTATGCCTACCGCACTCATATCCTACTGTTTGCTACTACTGTTACTATTGCTCATGTTTTACTACTGCTGTTGGTTTGTTGTTGTTACTACAAATTGTTGCTACTGATAAACTTCTGTAAGCAAGAACTATTTCCAGGTGCAGCTGGCTTGCAAGTATTCTTTGGATCCCCTTGTGTCGAATCAATAAATTGGGTAATACTACCCATGAAGACTGTTGCGACTGTACTTGTGGGTCATCAAGACTATTTTTTGGCGCCGTTGCCGGGGAGCATATCTTTATTTGTAAGTTCACTTGGATCTACTATTGTTCACTTCGACTTATTTCATCATGGGTAAGTCTCGTAATGCAAAGTTTCCTATTTTACCATCCACTACAAGAAGACGTACAGTCCTAAACACCTCTGTTGCTCTTTATTCACCGTCTGTTATAAGTAAGCTTGTTACACCACCACCGCATACTCATGCTACACACACTGCTTCTACTGCTGAATCTGAAACTTCTTTTGATGCTCATGATATTACTTCTACTGTGCTTGATGCAAGTGCTTCATGAGGTCCTTTCCTAGATGCTACTCTGGCTAGTCTAGGAAATACTGAAACTCCTAGTGAAGACACTGTTACACCTGTTAGCTCACCTGAGTCTAGAGAGAGTTATGATATTAATGATGGTTACATTGAGTTCACTGATGAATTTGTTGAAGAGTGCCGAAACACACATGGTGCTAGTGCTATTAAGAGTCTCCTTGCTAGACGTACCATTATTCCTAAATTGTCCTCTGATCCTAAGTTTGCCACCTCTCCCATAGATATTAAAGATAAAGATTATGATTTCTCTCTTGATTTATCCTATTTAGACATTGTTGAGAAAGAACCTTTTTGTGGGACGGAAAATGAGAGTGTTGTGGCTCATATGAATGAGCTTTCTACTATGAGTGCTTTATTCTCTGATGATTTTAAGATCCGTAGGTACTTTGTTGCTAAGATCTTCCCTTTTTCATTAAAAGGAGAAGCTATGGCTTGGTTTAATAGATTACATCCTAGTTCCATTGATATCCCTGATTGCTTGATTGCTTCTTTCTTCCAGAAATATTTTCCTCCCAGTGCTAGACATGCTGCTTTGCAGAGACTTTTTGATTTTAAACAGAGAGAAGAAGAGAAATTGTTGAGTCATGGACAAGGTTCTGTGCCTTGATTCATGCACATCCTGGATGTCCATTGCCTAAGAATGAGCTTCTTGATATTTATTATAATGGACTAACTGATGATTCTAGGACATACCTAGATAGTTTTGCTGATTGTGTTTTCATGAAAAGAACTCCTATAGATGCTGAAGATCTAATGGCTAAAATAAGCAAGAATTATGATGATTGTACTTCAACTGAGATAAATACACCTGAGCCTATTACTCCTGAACCAGTTGTGCCTGAATCAGTTCCAACACCAACACCAAAGAAAGGGGGAGTTATTGCATTAAATGATGAAGTGATGAAGGAAGCTAAGAAATGTCTAAAGGAGAAAGGTATTAGAGGTGAAGATGTGAAGAATCTACCTCCTATAGAAGAATTATGTAAGCCAATTCCCCACTAATTCACTATTGAGGTACACTCTCTCCAACACTTTGATGAAGGTGATATTCCTTATGGTAAGCCTCCTGATCAATGCTTAGAGGAACTTGACATTTTTATTGTTAAATAAGGTATTTTTAATAAACAAGTTTAGAATCATTTATTGGAAAACTCTAGAGATATTAATGAGTTGAAAGATATTGTGGAAAGAACTTCTAATGATATTAAAATGCTTTATAAACACTTTCAAATGGTTCAAACCCAGCTTAATCAACTTTCTAAGGTACAAAAGGATATGCTAGTTAATGCCTCAAGAGATAAACATGCTTAGGGAATTAGAACTAGGAGTGGTATAGCTACTCAAGATCCTTTATATCCTGAAGGACACCCTAAAAGAATTGAGAAGGATTCTCAACAAGGTGAAAGTAGTGGTAGTCCTCGTAAGAGAAAGAAAAAGAAACATAAGGTAGTTGAGGAACCACTTGAACCTGCTGTAGATTCTAATAGTATATCTGTCTCTGATGATGAAACTGAGAGTGGTAATAATGATGCTCCTGATAAGGAGGAAGTTGAGGAAGAACTTGAGAAGCACACTAAGAACACCAGGTTCACTAAGGAAGATTTTATTGCTAATAAACATGGTAAAGAGAGAGAACCTTGGGTGCAGAAACCTATGCCTTTTCCAGGTAAGAAACACTATTCAAAGAAGGAAGAACACTACAACAAGTTCTGTGAGTGGATGAAACCTTCATTTTTGCAAATTCCTTTGGCTGATGCTATTAAGTTGCCTCCTTATTCAAAGTATATGAAGGATATTGTCTCTAATAAAAGGAAGATTCCTAATGAGGAAATTTCTACTTTGCTTGCCAATTATTCCTTCAATGGTAAGGTTGCAAAGAAACTTGGTGATGCAGGTATACCAACTATTCCTTGCTCTATTAAGATTAATTATGTTAGAACTGCTTTATGTGATCTGGGAGCTGGAGTTAGTGTTATGCCTTTTTCTCTCTACAAGAGACTCCAGCTAGAAAAGTTGATACCAACTGATATATCTTTGCAAATGAATGATAAGTCAACTACTATTCCTGTTGGTATATGTGAGGGTGTTCCTGTTCAAGTGGCTCATAATTGCTTGGTTTTGACTGATTTTGTTGTGCTTGAAATGCCTGAAGATGATAATATGTCTATTATTCTTGGGAGACCTTTTCTTAATACTGCAGGTGCTGTCATCAATTGTAATCAAGGAAAGTAACATTCAATATTAATGACAAAGAGCATATTGTCTATTTCCCCAAGAAGGTTGCTAAGAGCTATTTCCTGAATTCCATTGAAAATATTGAGAGCATCAAGGTTGGAGAAATTTATTGTCCCATTCCACAAGAAATTTTTGAAACTATTATGACTGGGACCATTGCTATCAAGTTTGAGGTAACATAATCACCTTGTGGAATGCAAAGTTTTGTTTCATATAAGACTTTTTTGGTAACAAGACTTGATCAACCTTGTTAACAAAAGGATTTTAATGAACAAAGCAATGTTTTCACTATGGTTATATTTGCTCACTTTTACTTTTCTCCTTCCTAGTCTTTGCTTTCTCTCTTGTTAGCTTTGGTTTTGCTAGTTGTTTGCTTGTTAGAGTGTCTTAGAACTTCTGTAGTTTGGTTTTTGGTTTGTTTTTGATTCTTCTAAAAAACTGTTTCTGTGAGAAAATCATTTTTTATAACCTGAAAATTGGCCAAAAATAAAGTTTTTCGAAAAATCCCAGAAAATTCAAAATAAATTTTTCCTCGAAAAAAGGGGCAGAGGGACACCTGGAGTGACCCAGGGGGCCACCCCAGGCCACCACACCCCTGGTGGGCGTGGGCACACCCTAGGTGGCACCTGGGTGGGGTGTGGCCCACCTGGGCCCCTCCAAGGTGCCTCCTCCCAGCCATCTTCTTTCTCTCTCACGAAAAACACCGGAAAACTTTCTCAATCTCGAGTTCCTGTTGTGCTTGCTCGCGATTTTTTATCTCCTTGCTCAGCCCATCTTTGCTGCTGATTTTTGGAGGGATTGCTCCTTGATATGTGCCTCCTCCGCTTGTCTAATTAGATTTGTGATTGGTAGATTGTATCTTGAGTATTTTGCTGCTATAGGTGATAGGTTGTGTGAGCTTGCATGCTTGTTCTATGCTTAGATATTTCATTTTGATGCATGTGTAGCTCTCTAGCAAGTTCCCATAGTAGTTTCGCATCATTTATCAACTTGGAAATCACTTGGTTTGATGTTTGTCTAAATTTTTCAGAAAAAGAGGTCATGGACAACCACAAATTTGGTGAAATATTTGAGAGTGATGCACCTAGGAGGGCAAGGCCTTCAAGATCATCCTCCCGAGATAGGCCCTCATACAATGAGGATCTCATAACACCGCGATTTGGCGACGAGGGAGATGAGGGGGATGCTCACCCTTCCACCTTTCCTTGCCTAACCTTTTTGCGGGCTGCTGGGATTCTTGATGATTTTACAACCTTGGTTTGGAGGGTTGGACTAACAAGATATATGCAGGATGAGAGCATGCAATGTGCAACGCTCACTAAAACATTTGTGGAGATCTTTTCTTTTACTAACAGCTTGTTCAAGCTAGATGTGTCTTTCAAAATTTATGGCAGGCCTTACAACATGACATTGAAGAAATTTTGTGAGGCCCTGGGACTTGGTACAGCTGGGTCGGCGAAGAAGATTCCAGCTCAAACCGCTGATTTGTTGGAGCTCTACCGCGGGATAACCAATGATGATGACTGTAGAGCCCAACGGGGAAAGATAAGAAACATTCAACTCCCAACCATCAGGTACTTTGCTTACTATCTTGACACTAGTATTCTTGGTAGGGAGAACACTAGTAATATTTCCAACTATCATTTGGCCTTCATAGCTGCCGCGCTCAACAATGAAACTATGTACAATCTTGGTTCTCTCATTGCTCGTCGCTTAGCTGCTAAGGGACCCATTTATGGGGGAATTATCACTGCGCATGTTGTTGTTGCCTTGGAACTTGTTGTTGATCCAAATGATACAGTTTTGGCCCCTCAGATGCTTGATCTTGCTGCCATGAAGGCACATCACTTTGTCACTGCTGGCTCTACCCTTGAGATCTTGGTTTACAGAATGCTGTTTATTGACAGGGAAGAGAGAGATCCCTCTCACCCAAACCACTTTGTTCAGTATTTCCCAGGGACCTTTGTCACGCTCCAAGGAGGAGATGGATGACAAGCTGTGCATTCTTGGCTTCCATGGACGCTATCAGGGGGACGCGCCCTCATATGACTCATCTGTGTACTACACGGGCGAGTCCTCGAGTTCGTACCAGGAAGAAGGGTCCTCCTCGTCATACTACAGAGGTGCGCCTTCTTGGGAACCATGAAGTTGAGCCACACTTAGGCCAAAATCCTAAGCTTGGGGGGAGGTATACCGACATCACACTCATCTATATATCATGTTCGTCGGTCCTTTGTATATCCATTGTTTCGCTTTCTTTTTGTTTTTTTGTTTTTACTCTCTTAAAACACAAAAATACCAAAAATATTTTTGTTTTTTCTCTTGGTTTGTTTATTTGCTTTTTTACCTTTGGTTTGCCTTAACAAAAAAAATCCAAAAAGATTTTGCTTTGTTTTTGTTTTGTTTGCTTGCTTTGAAAAATCAAAAAACACCAAAAATATTTGTTGGTCTTCTTTGGTTTTGTGAGTTCTTTGCAGGGTTCAGCCGTCCTCAGTGGATTTTGGTTTCATGTTATTATTCAAGTCACACAAGTGAAGGGCAATAATGAAGATTAAGGAACTCGAGGTGTGGTAAGAGGCTGGTAACGAACTATATTTGTTTTCATTTTTATACATATACTCATCATGGTGAGCATGCTTAGTCTGTTCATGTAAGGAGTATGTTACTGATGGATGCTTAGTAGTTCTTGCTTGTCTGTGATTAGCTCCAGCTTGCTAATAGTTTGTAGCATGTCATATGAATGTTTGCTTGCATTGTTTTATTCATATTTTGGTATGATATTGTGGTATTCTCCTTTGGAAGTTTCATGTGAATCGACTTGGCACATGCTCACGCATGCATATGACTAAACAATAGTCAGTAAGCCTCGATGATTTATTTTACCTCAGAGTTCTTGTATCACTTTGATGCCATAATTAGTCCTGTTTTGTTGCAAGCATGATTATGACAGTTATTTCTCTCCCGTTTGTCGCTCCCTCTTTATTGCTAGCCTCCACTTGCACTGAGTATGAGCTCTACTTGTGCTTCCAACTCCCCAAAACCAGTATTGCAAACATTGTCCACCATACCTACCCATTAGCATCATTTGCTATTTTAGTGCATATTCAATATGCCTTGTTTTCTTCCAAATAAAATGTTTGCCTGTTTTGAGAAAGTTATTTAGTAAAGCTCTCACGAACTTGATGGCACACTTTATTCCTTGCACTTAATAATCCTGAACCATTGTGACTCGTCCATGAAAGTTATATGCTTGCAAATTATAGGCTGGGAGTTAGCAGAACCGTGCTGTCACGAGGAACGTTTTCAACACTTATGGATACATATCCAGTTGATACCTTGCTCTTTTGTTTGCGGATGTCGACGGTGTGAAATAAAAGGGGATATTATGAGTTCATGGAGTATATATGTGTGTTAGAGAAATGCCTGGGCCGCTAGCCTAAGCCATGCCTAATCATGGTGGAAACTTTCAGCACCACCACAATGAGAATTCTGTGAAGCATACTCAATAAAAATCTATGCACATAGTAAATAAAAAGATCGCTGAGATGCTCATTGTCTGCTTGCCTTGTCATTTTGATCATGGGATAGCTCCTGTATCATGTGCAAGGGGGTACCCCGTTGGCGGTTCTCTATGATATGCATGTATTTACAATGACATGAACTTACATGTAACCAAAGTTGAGTAGCATGCGGAGCGGCCCTCGTACTCAAGGGACATGGGATTTCCAGTTTATGGTCTGTCAAGCATATAACTCATATTGGACCTCACTTTCACCTTAACCACATGAAGATGCCTATGATAGGGACAATGAGAGCTTAGAGCTAGTGATTTGGATACAACTAACACGGACTGACGTTGTTTTCAGCGGAATTACCTTGGTGTCTAGTTTTTGTGCAGAAAATCAACTATCAGGAAAAATCCCAGAAAATATGCCAAAAATCCTATTTCACCAGAAGATCCACGGATCCATAGTACGAGCCAGGCGTGGGTGGTCCTAGCCCGCGCCTAGAGGGTGCGGCTACCTCAGGCACCCCCTCGGGCTCCCTCTTCGCCTATAAGTTACCTCCTGACCTAAAAACCGAGGGGGGTTCGACATTTTTCCATAAAGAGTTCCGCTGCACCGCCACCACCAGAAGCCGCGATTCGGATCCAGAAACTCGGTTCTGGCACCCTGCCGGGACAGGGAATTTGGTGAGGATCATCGCCATCGTCATCAGCAACGCCTCTCCATCAACCATCAATGTTTCCCTCATCCGTGAGTGAGTAATCCCTCGCTGTAGGATATGGGGATGGTAGGGAATTGATGAGTTCTATCATGTAATCAAATAAGATTGTTAGGGAATGGTGCCTAGTATCTCTATTAGTGCTATTTGACTTTGTTGCAACTTGTTGTGCTTAATGCTTGTCACTAGGGCCCGATTGCCATGATCTCATATCTAAACTTATTATTGAATCATTATGATAGTATTGTTTGTGATCTTATCTGCAAGTTGTGTACACATATCATTGTCCGGATCCAAAGGCCCCGAAGTGACAGAAATTGGGACAACCGGAGGGGATGGCTATGGTGTGAGGATCACATATGTTCACGGAGTGTTAATGCTTTGCTCCGGTGCTCTATTAAAAGGAGCATATTAATTGCTAGTAGTTCCCTAGAGGCCCCGCTGCCTCGGGCTGGCAGGACAAAAGATGTTGTACAAGTTCTCATTGCCAGTACGCATGACTATATATGGAGAACATGCCTATGATTGTTTAGTACTTAGATGCTTATTCTTATTTATCTGCGATGCCCTAGATCTTGAAGTTACATGTTTAGACTTGTCCATGCAACGCCCGTCCATCCATCCCTATGCCTACCGCACTCATATCCTATTGTTTGCTACTACTGTTACTATTGCTCCTATTTTACTGTTGTTGTTGATTTGTTGTTGCTACTACAAACTGTTGCTACTGATAAACTTCTGTGAGCAAGAACTATTTCTAGGTGCAACTGAATTGACAACTCAGTTGTTAAGGCTTGCAAGTATTCTTTGGCTCCCCTTGTGTCGAATCAATAAATTGGGTAATACTACCCATGAAGACTATTGCGATCCCCTATACTACCTTGTGTCGATGAGTTGTAGATCGATCCGGATGGAACCGTCACGACCGCATGATCAGCGTCCCCGTTTCCCATAGACGGCGCCAATTGACGAGGTTCGATCTCGTCAATGCCCATTGTTATGGACTTGGGTTTTGGAGAAGATGGGGATGCTAGAAGTTGCGGAACGGTTAACAGTCAAGCAACGCGGGACACAAGGTTTACCCAGGTTCAGGCCCTGCAGGGAAAACCCTACTCATGCTTATCTGCTCTTGATTACGGCGGAACCAAAGGTTACAGGGGTGCACAGATGCAATCTGGCGTGGTGGTGCGTAGGCGGTGAGTTCATCTCCTTCTCGCCGTACCCTCCTGTCCTTTATATAGATAGGCAGGTCCCGGGCTTAGGTCGAGTCGGTTACAAATTAGGGGTGGTACCCTTTTAAATTCTATCTAATCTAGACTTGTCTTTCAAGGAGTCGAAAACGCCATGGGCTTTGGCCACCCAAAGTCTTCATGGGCCGTGTGTCTGGACGTGGGCCTTCCTTGAGATGGACCAGGTATACCAATGTCGTGTACCCGTGGGGTATGTCCATGTCAGCATTGTCCTCAACAAAAACCTTTTTGCCAAAACCAACCTCCGATGGTAGCCACCATGACTTTCTCCATCCCTGTCAGATCCATGAAAATATATATGAACACATGTCCCATATCACCAAACGGTAGACGAAGTTTTTCACCGTATCCCAGAAGCGTGTGCACGATCGCATCGATTTCACTCTAGATCTCTAGTAGCATCCTGTGCCAGACTGCAGAAATCTTTGAGAGGAATATCTAGCCTCGTTGACGACTAGATCGAGGAGGCCGACATAAACGTCACAGGTGGTCGAAAACTCTGTAGGGCCGGACCCCCTTTATTTGCAGGGTCCCACCGAAAGAGGCCGACAGATCGGAGGCAACCCTAGACGCCACGCCCGCAAGCACCAAGACGAGACGTGCATCAATGTAGAAGAGGACAGGCCGACTGCAAAGTTGTGCCCTGGTGGCGCATGGGCGCAATAGCTGCGGCTCTTATGGCCCATATCAGATACATACCGCCTCTAGCCGCACCACCGCCCTGGTCCGCCGCTCCACCACTACAAGAACATGCTACCTCACCGGATCAGGCGCCAAACCAATTCATACACATTCATACGCACCCATCTTATCCACCTCTCTGCATAAACAAGAAGAGAGGGGGTGCAACATCCTCGCCTTCACCGCCTTCGAAGGTCAGGGCACCACCACCGCCGGCTAAACGTACATGATGATTGAATTTCCATCTATGCAGAATTGCAGATTCATTATGAGTTTAACTCATGGCAAACCCTGTGAGTAGTTTTAATTTATTATTGTTTTGCCAAGATGTTGATAGCAGAACTTTCTGTCATGTTTGAATCATTGTTAAATTATGTATGGGCCAGATTGTTCGGTTAAAGGTCGTCACTGTTCAGACATGGTTAGTGGTGTAGTGTAATCTTGGAGTAAATAGTTTGACCACGAAATGGTACTAATATTGCATTATTCTTTATTCACACTGAAACATGTGTTGGTTTGTCTATAACTCTTATGAGCCCTGGAGAGGGGACAAACTGAACTCTCCTCCAGAAAGGAACGCCGATTTGGTGCGGGCTAAGGACCTTTATTATCCTTGTCGTCGATGCCCCTACACCTAAGGCGAAGAACTTGAAAACCCTACTAGACCCGGGCATTCAATTCGAGGTTCCTCCATCCTCTAGCCGCCGAAGTGGCCGGTGGAGGGCAGGGGAACAAGCGGCGGCACCAGCAGCCAAGGGTTTGGCGTAGATCGCTTTTCAACCCCACCTACCCCATCATCTTCATACCAATCCCGCCGACAACCAGCTGCCACGAACCTCAACGACCGATGGTGGCTGCACGGCCAGCAGTGGCACGTGGCACGGCTAGCAGTGGCATCGCAGACCGTCGAGTATCACGTGGTGGAGCCGCACGAGCAACGGAAGCTCCTCGCCAACGGGGTCCTCCTCCACGTGACTGGATCCACCTCCTGTAAGCCAGGTACTCAACCATAGTTGATTGATTCTCTACCATGTTAAGAGAGCAACTGAACTTGACTACCTGTTATTTGAGGAGAATCAGAGGAAGCTTCGTTGCTTGCTTATTTTATGTAGCACCCAAAAAACCATCAATCGAAATATGCATTTAGTATTTTTATTGTGTCCTCTCCTGCTGTTTGAACGTGCTCCTGTGAAATTAGGCCACACCGCCATATGTAGGGATTTGGCAAGAACTTTCTGAAATTGAAACTGTATCGAATGATATCCAACAACAATATTTTTCAAATGAGCACGGCCTATTCTGTATCTGTATAGAATAATTACAGTGTATAGAATATGGTATGCTGAATCTTTTTTGTGTTCCAGGTGATGCCTTCATCATAGGTGACAAAACTGCATTGTCAAACTCCAAAGCTGGGACGAACTACATGGTATGTTATTGTCTTTGTTTCTGTTCTAGCTAGAGCATGTTGCTAATTTTTTTTGTAACTGACTTTGTAATGGTGTCATAGACTATTCCAGATCCAGCAGTCATAATCATTGTCAGTGATGCATCTCTTGTCAATGACCACAACTCCCTGGACCCTCCTGAGCAACCTAGCATTATGTGTGAATGCCAATATTTTGTATGCCAAGGTTAGTATTTTTCTCCTTTTGACATTTTCTAAAGCTATTGTTGAGTCATCTTAGTGTTACAAGTAGTTTATACTTGAGAACATGATTTCACAAGGAGCTATACTAAAAATAAATGAATAATACCCAATGATATATGAGTAGATTGGTGCCTCACCCAAAATAAGGCATGATGCAAGCACATCAGCCAGCTTCTTAGTAGTATTATCATGTTTTTTTGCAAGGACTTCTTAGTTGCTATGTTATACATGGTAGATTAACAACTTCTTAGTAATTATTCGTAGTTCTCTTTCTCGGAAGCAATTCTCCATATACAATGTCTTATTGTCCTCTTTTTAGTTGATATATCTCCTGAAACAATATGAATAGCCCACCAATAAATTGATTGGCATGTCGTGCTACTTCCACATGGATCAGTATGGAGAAGGATGCACACTCCAATAGCATATGCAGATTTTCTTATTGTTTCAAATAAAGTTGTTTAACCCTTTTTCGTTGACTTAATGTAGCTTGAATTCGTCTCCTTTTGTGATAACTGGATCTACTTTATTGTAGAGAGTTGCATATTTTCTCATACTGCTTTCTACTCTTCCCCATATGACCAAAAAGAGTAAATATTTAGAAACAGACAAATAAAAACGAAGAAAGAAGAGCTACCTATAAGCACCCAACTAGAGCTTTAAATAAGAGAGCTATCCCGTTTTCCTGCAAATCCTGCTCCTTGTGGAACCCGTATGGATGCAGAGGATGGTCTATTTGGACGATCCAGGGTGCTCTGGTTTTGTATTTTGATGGTCAGGTCGATGTCATATGGTTTTGATTGTTGAATGGACTGTTACTATTAGTTGAATAAATTTTTCTGTACGCCATTGATGGTTGTGCATGCGCATATGTAAGCCTGTTGTAAACAGATTTAAGATTTTGCATGTATGGTTGCTGTTAGGTGGATGCACATATATGGATGGGTGTTAGCACATGTGCTTTCTGTTAAGAAGAATAATTTACACATATGCACATTTAGTACGGTTAGGCAATTATTTGGGCAGCTAGGAACCAAACATGTTTTAATTTGGACATGCAAGAAAGGCATGTTTCCGTTCATCATTTGCATCCTATTTCAACAGAATTGTTTTTGCTAGAAAGAGGCGGCAAAGGGTAAGGAAATTTACAAGGTGTGGTCTCTATTCCAGGGAATGCTGTGACCAGGCCGCGATTCCGGGCAGTTCCGAGGTTGTTCCTTGGTGTCCTCCTGCTGAAGGTAGCATCAAAACAAAAGTTGATGTAGGTTACTGTGAGAAATTGGGCTATGCTACTGCAAAGCATAACTGCTAAAAAATCCAAAGAGGTGGTTTTGTTTGCTCCAAATCAGGTTTTAATCCCCTCTGTTTTGACTCTGAAATTGCTGCAGCATGTGTTAGTAAAGTTCGCTGTACATAAGTGCCAATTCACAGATGCGCATGGGTTGTGCGCTCTGTTTTCTTCCCGGGCACAAGATTCCATGTCTTCCCCTCCTACTTGGTAATTATCAGTGACAATTCACAGATGCACATGGGTTGTTCATTGATTCTGCATGAGTAATTCTCTTATCTATGTACTTATGAATTTGTCAACTTCGAGTGGTACATACAAAATGGCGAGATTAATTAGCTACACTTGACAAAGGCATAGATTTGTTCCATGCTTACTATTTGGTCAACGGATTTATTTAATTGGGATAAGCAGTACGACTTCATCTGTGATCTACTCCGAGACGAGAGTAGTCAAATCTTGTGTCTCAACGAGTTGTCTGAAACTCCCAGTGGCATATCGTCCTCCGTATCACCGTGTTATATGCTATGCAAGCACCCATGGTTGTTCATTCATTACCCATCTGAATTTACCTTGGTTTGGTCAGACAATAGTTTGGCAGATTTTCACTGGACTGAGCTGCTCCGCGCAACTGAATTTTTTATCTGCAGTTGATTTAGGTATCAACATTCAGTCCAAATGATTTAGTCACTACCTACTGAATATTGTGCAGGGAGAGATGGTAGGTGCAACTGTGGGGTGCAGAGAGCAAGAGATGTGGATAAGAGGTGCAGGAGAGATGGGGCAGGGAGGACAAGATGGAGGGGGAGGCGCTACTGAGTTAAAAACCAGGCTTGATCGGCAGGCAACCCTCACCGAGCGAGGACACAGAGCCGGAACCACCCGTTAGATCCCGGTGATCGGCTGGCATCCTCCCGAGCTTAACCTCCTTTGCCCAGCATTCCTGGTCCAGATGTGCGCTCCTCTGTCGAGCAGGTTGCGCCTCATCTTGTCGGATAGGTTCAAGCAGAGCCCAAACAGTGCTCGTACTCCCCCATCTGAGCTCCTCCAACCCGGCCATCTACAACAGGTGAAGTAGTTCCTCCTTATGACGTGCCAGGTTTAGTCAACATAGAATGACTCCCTTGATGTTTCGTTCTGCTGGTTGTGGATGAGAACCTCTATGTTTGTATGCTCTTCTTCTTTGGCTTCTGGTTGTAAGACAATTCATGTAAAGCTTATTTCGATCATAGTGCATGTCGCTTTTAAACTTGTCAAGTTCAGTAGTAGTGCTGTTCAGGGTTGATGCTGAATATTTAATGTATTATCATTTTGTTTGTGAAATAAAATTTGGGGTGAGGGATCCTTGAATCAAAAATAAGGTATAAACATTCCGGTGATACAACATGCCACCTTATTTTAAGATTGTATAGATTATCCTTATATGTTCTCTCGGCTCATCCAGATTCACTAATCGCAAATAAACAAGACTGTGGAAACTAAATTAGTTTTTTTGTGTATTCAAGCAACTGTGTGTGATGTCACATTACGTATGTACATTCTGAACTTGAACATGGCACAGATGTTGTTGGTTCAGCCAATGGACGTTTCTTTTTTCTTGAGATTAACTGATTGGCGTTTTTAAATGTATTTGTTTTGTACTAATTGTGATGCAATGAAACTCAAAGCTTCACAGGTCTCTTTGTATTTCTTTGATAATATAACATACCATTCTATATTGTTTGAATTTCCACCGAAACAAAATTAGAAATGTAAAAAAAAGACTTCAGGTATTTATTTCTTTTTGAGGTTTAACATTTGTTTACACTCTTTTGTAGTTACTATCCAATGATTCTTTTACTAGGAAATATATTTGGTTTCAAAGAAATTTGCACCATTTTCTGTACATTTATTCTACATGATCGTTTATAAAAAACAACAATTGAGGGAATGATTTGCCTTTGGTTTGCCGGCGCCAGTGTGCAACTTTCTCCAGGAATTAAGTATAATATATAGATATTTTTCTCGTTGCAACGCACGGGCATATTTCCTAGTATCTTTAAAGAGACGTCAAGTATGACAGATGGCAAAATATCACACCGGACATAAGGTGGGCAAATTGAACGGAGAGCAATCATATTATTATTGCCTTGAATTTTCTCGTTCAAATAGTATAGAATACTTTGTTGAGTAGGTTAGGCACCATTTATTCTGATTACACTGCTACAAAAACTCCTTAAGGCTAGTCATAGTGGAAAGTATCATACTCTAAAAATGAAATCGCTAGCCAAACAAATCAACAACACAATTTCTTTAAAAAAACATAAAATTTCGACCGTATGATCGGAAGAGAATACTAATGTGCAATTAGGTGCGCAAATAGATGAAACCAGCGACAACCGATATTCATTGGTGAAAAATAAAAAAAATTACAGCACCAATTTTTTTCTCATACAATTACTATGTCTAGTTAGTTATTAGGAATTCCGTTCTTCAATGACTTCTTCGATTTCTTCAAAGTATGCATCACATCAAATGCTTTCATACGCACTAAAGATCATAGATTTTCGCCCTGATAACAACGGTGTTGCGTGAATTGGTCAAGATTAGGAAGAGGTGTTGTCCGCTCTTATCTACAAACTGAGGAATTCGCTGCTTGACAGGTGATCTTCTTGATATGCCTGATTCCAATTTGATGTAGATCTCGAATAGGTAGAACTTAGTATGGATGTATGTGGGCAGCCAGGTTGGGGGATGATGAATAGAAAGCTTAAGTTTTTGTACTGTTTCCAGGGTTCTTAGAGAATTAGCTACATTAACTCTTTAAGACAATGTGATTATTGTTGTAATTCTTGTGTAGGAGAATGGTCTGTTCGAATTCTTGTATTTTTCTACTCTCATCGTTAATGTGTCTCACACTTAAATAGTATTCACGTCCCTGCATTTTGTAATTCTCAGTTAAAATCAGAGGATGATTACCACATTAAGCATCATTTATTAGTCTTTCTATGCTTTTTAGAATGTAAATTGTAGAAACTGTAAATTAGCCGGTGCAATTTAGACCGCCTATTTGCTAGGAAGTAGTACAGTTCAGTATTCACCATCTCGTACTAGGAGACGCTCTTGAAGTAGTATAGCACCCAAAACAGAGATGTCATGAGCTGGAGTAGTGAGGGAGTGTTAATTTGTGGTATCCTAGTATCCTACATATCTTAGGACTAGTCAAGACGATTAATGGTTAACACTCATTTTACCTTTAACTATTGGATATAAGTAATCTGATAAGTGATCTGTAGGTTTTTTTAGATCTAATAAGTTAAATTAAGGTCTTTCAGTAGGCTTTTAATTATAGCCACTGGATTCCCTAATCGGGGGCATCCTGCCATCCATCTTATGGTGAAGGTTCCCCTATTGCTAGTGTTGCTATAAAAAGGGAATTGAGGGCTGAAGCTAGGGTAAGCCACTCTCTTCTATCTCACACTTGTTGAAGGGTTTTGCAGCATAGTAAATCAAAAAAATTCTACGGATCCGAACGGGAAAGCCAAAATCTAATTTAGGAGATGCAATCAACGAGAGGGATAGATGAGATCTTCATACCCTTGAAGAATCGCACATCGGAAACGTTCAACAGAATGTGGTTGGTGTAGTCGTACTCGCCGTCTCCTCCTCGCGATCCGATCCGATCCGATTATGCCGCAAGTGGCGGCGCCTCCAAGAGATGCACACATACGGTGCCGCGACGTCTTCTCCTTCCTCGGTCCAGCAAGTGGGGTGGAGAGATAGATTGGATCTACAACACGACGGTGCAATGGTGGAGAGTTTCTGCGGCAGGGCTTCGCCTACACATAGTCCAGAGACAGAGAGGTAGGGAAGCAGCTGGCGTCTAGGGTTTGGGGTGAGGGAAGGGTGCGCCCCCTGCCCACCTTATATAGGGGGATGGCCGGCCCCCTTGCCCCCTCCTCCAAGCCCTAGGGCAAGTCTTCCCCCCTTCTAGAAGGTCCCCTAGGGTTTCCCCTAGGGTTTTGGCCGGCTGGGCCTATGGGGCCTTGTGCCCCTGGCCCAATGCGGCCAGGGCACTCCCTCATAGGCCGACGCACCCCTCCGACAAGTGGGGCCACGTTGGTCCCACTCCGGAAGCTTCTAGAACCTTCCGGTACAATACCGAACATTCTGAAACAATTCTGAAATCCAAAAACTGCTTTCCCTTATATGAATCTTATTCTCCGGACCATTTCGGAACCTCTCGTGATGTCCTGGATCTCATCCGAGACTCCGAACAAAAACTCATAAACCAATTATCCATTCTATCCTAGCGTTGAGGCACGTTAAGTGTGTGACCCTACGGGTTCGAGAATATGCAGACATGATCTTCTATCAATAATCAACAGCGGGATCTGTAAACCCATATTGACTCCCACATATTCATCGAGGATCATATCGGATGAACCACGATGCCAGGATTCAATTAATCCCATATTTATATTCCCTTCGTCACTCGATATTTTACTTGCCCGAGATTCGATCGTTGGTATCTGCATACCTAGTTCAATCTCGTTCACAACAAGTACTTTACTCGTTCCGTAATCCGATATCACTTTGTGATTAACTCCTTAACCACGTGCTTGCAAGCAGTGTTGATATCGATTACCGAGTGGGCCCGAAGTATATCTCTCCGACTTGGGAGGGACAGATCCCATCTCGATACATACAACCCAACAAGTACTTTCCGATCACCTGAGAGACACCTTTATGATCACCCTCTCATAGGATGACGTTTGATGACCTCAAAGCTTTCTTCCGATAACAGGGAGTTGCATTATCTCATGGTCTAAGGAATACAATATTTGACATAGAAAAAACTTCGCAAATATGAACACGATGACACGATCTAATTGCTCTGCTTGATTTGGGTATGTCCATCATATCATTCTCCCAATGACATGATCTTATTATTAATCGACAACTCATGTCTATGGTTAGGAAACCTTAACCATCATTAATCAATGAGCTAGTCCATAGAGGCGTACTAGGGACACGGTGTTGTTCATAAACCACACAAGTATCAAAGTTTCCTCTTAATACAATTCTAGCATGGAATATAAACTTTATCATGAACAAGAATTATAACAATAACATCTCTATTATTGCCTCTAGGGAATAATTCCAACAGTCTCCCACTTGCACTAGAGTCAATAATCTATTTTACATTTGGCAACAATATAACACCCATGGCATTAAGGTGCTGATCATGTTTTGCACGTGGAAGAGGTTTAGTCAACGGATCTGTGACATTCAGATTCGTATGTACTTTGCTAATCTTCAGATCTCTATCTGTTATATAATCTCGAATTATATGAAATCGACAGTTGATGTGCTTGGTCTTTGGATGATATCTTGGTTCCTTAGCCAATGCTATGGCGCCAGTGTTGTCGCACAATATCTTCGGTGGGTCCAAGGCACTTGGAACCACACCAAGCTCAGTGATGAAGTTCCTGATCCAACTCC
Organism: Avena atlantica; assembly: GCA_910589765.1. Taxonomy (NCBI): domain Eukaryota; kingdom Viridiplantae; phylum Streptophyta; class Magnoliopsida; order Poales; family Poaceae; genus Avena; species Avena atlantica. Next base: position 176,169,519 of record OU342737.1, read on the forward strand.
TTCACTTGACGCTTCTGCAGCAGCCATGTATTCCGATTCTACTGTAGATCCCGCGATCACGCTTTGCTTACAGCTTCTCCAGCTCACAGCTCCACCATTCAAAATATAAACGTATCCTATCTGAGATTTAGAATCATCCGGGTCGGTGTCAAAACTAGCGTCGACGTAACCTTTTACGACAAGCTGCTCATCACCTCCATAGACCAAGAACATTTCTTTAGTCCTATTTACTTTAGGATGTTCTTTACGGCTGTCTAGTGTTCCTGTCACATCCCAAAATTTTGCAAATTTTGAAATGTGGAAAAACTTAAACAAAATAAAAAAAACAAAGTATTGAAATTTGAGGAAACAAAAACTTTTTGACTGTTTAATATAACTCCTTCAAAACAAAAGTTAAATAAAACAATTTTGTTTGTGAAGTTGTATGCATGTTTTTAAAACCTCAAAATCATGAAGCATGCATGGTTGCGTTTTAAAACTAAGAGAAATAACTTACTTCTCAAAATTTAATTGGCCACTTAACCACATGAGACTTTGGATATATTCCATATATACAAAATAATTCCTAAGTGAGCTAAAAAGATAAAGGGCAAAACTATAAAACCATATTTAGTTTGACTCTATTTGAAGCTCCAGATAAAATAATATGAAATTTATAAAATATAGGAAGAGAAATAAAGTCAAGTTGAGGCAATGACTAAAAACAAAAAAGAAGTATTCTTAAATGAATGATTATGATAAAGAATAAAATTATAAAGCTAAAGAAATTTGTTTGAACCTTTTAGGAGCTCTAAATCAAAAGATATGAAATAAACAAGAATGAGAAAATATACTCTATAGGCCTACGTGCCATGCTCATTTTTTTTAAAAAAATGAATTATACTTTATTAAAAAAATATTCTAAATGCTCTAATTGGAGTAAACTATCTACTTATATTTTATATAAAATTTTCTAAAAAGATTTGATATAAATTTGAATCAAATTAAAGAGACAATTTGGAAACTAGAAAATAAAACAGAAAACCAAAAGAAAAAACAAATAAAAAAAAGAGAAACAGCAGCTAGCCATGGCCCAACAAACTGATCCATTTCTCTATATTTTTTCCTTTCTTCTATTTTCCATGGGCCATATTTTTGGCCCATCTAGACCAATCGAAGCAGCCACGTTCATCTTCCTCCTCCTTCACCTACCTAAGGTGAAACATTAGCCATGGTTACTGTAACCTCTTCATATCCATCTCATCATCAATTGTGTGACTGTTTCTCTTCGACTTGAACACGGAAGTTACTCAAAATTCATTGGACATTCCATTCAGGCCATTAATTTCTTAATTTAATGTCTTAATCTCTCAAACCATTCTCGTGAACCGAATGTCACTCGGCGGCATACCTCTCCCAATCTCCCTACACAGACCGCCTCAAAGAAAACAGAAGTGAGCACCATATTCCTCTCCTCCTCCTCCATCATTTTCGTTCCTAAACTTTATTGAGAGAAGCTCTGTAGATCACACACCAACCATGCCAAGATCAGCCTAAAACCGGAGTTCATCGCTAGATTGCTTCATCCTCGGTGAGTCCCTTGTCAATTCCTTCTACCAGAAGACTAATCTTGATGTTGCCTACCTCCAGGACATGATTGTTCATCATATTGTTGTAGTTGGTCGCGCTGCCGACGTTGCACGTTGCTCCATCCATAGATTGTCGTCATCTTTGGGGACGAACAACCTCACAATCACGTCCAGTAGCACCGCCTCGACGTCCTCTTCACCGTCCATATCTTCTTCAACTCCGGATACTTTCCTAGCAACGGGAACGGCAACGCCAAGCCCGTGTCCGCTATTCCGGCGAACTTTCCGATGAGTTATTCCGATGAGCTCTTCTAATCCGTCTGATCTTCATCTAACGATTGAAATCATTCACTTAAACGAAGGGGTACCGGCCTATTAGAATCAGCCACTTGTCAAATCCTTTTCTATTTTCGTTCATATTGGGCAGATTTACATGGGAACTTGCAAAAATCATATCTTTAGTTCTGTTTATCCAATTTAGCAAATAATATGTCTATGGATTCAAAAAAACGAGTAGAACACAGTGGAGCCATAATTCGTTTTTGAGTCTGTTAAAATCACATTTTATACAGAACCATTTGTGGAGTATTTTGAGTATAAAAATTGTTGTGTAAATTATTTTTAAGTGAATCCTTTTGCAAATGGTTGTAAATTGAACCCTCTGTACAGTAAGACCAAAATATAATTTTATTCCAATATAAATAAGACCGTGGCAATTATTTAGTGAGAATGACATTTCCATGTGTTAGATTGCTAATTGCTACAATTGCACAAATGGTTGCATTGGTAATCTTGAAAATATAAAATGTTCAGAAATCACTTAGTAATGTTCAGAACCTTGTTATAAAAATTTGTACAATAAAAATTGCCATCTTGCATGTTTGCATACTTTGCATGATTTTTGTGTTGCCATTAGTGTTGATCTTGTGTATGTTTTGTCTTGGTTGTTTTGCTTGATAGATTGTGTTGATTGTCAAGTGTGTTATTGCGAAGAGTTTACCAACACCACCAACTACTAAGGCAAGTGACACTATCATCCATGTCCTACTATTTTCATTACACTTAGTGGATTTTTTTTTAAACATGCATGATAAGGACTACTATATTTTATGCTATGCTAAATCCTAATAGGATACCCTTATATCTCCCTTAGTGGAAACATTGTAGTTGTAGTATGCTTAGCCCTGCTATATATTGGGATGGGATACATGATATGATTATATGAAGAGTTGAAAAGACATATGTTTTATATAATAAAACAAGTACTCAATGAACCACCTGGGTGGACAAGGATACTCAAGCTTTTGGACAAGGTGGCAACAAAAGTAACCATGTTTATATGGCTATCTCTTTTTGTATGTGCACTAGAAGGAAACCACCCAGGGACTTAGAGATTGAACATGTTTCTCGTACAGTGGCTTCCGTGTACAGCCACATGCTAAATGGGCTCTTGCTTAGTCAACTACATAGTGGAAGACCCATGCATTGGCATCTTCAGGTTAACTAGAATTGTGTAAGGGAAGTTGAAACCCTACATTGGTGCCTGGATGACAAGCTAGCATTGTGTATTGGGAGGACTTCTATGGAAAGACTTTGTCACATTCTCAATCTGCCAGTACTCCATCTTGGTGAGTACTTATCCAGCGGCCACTGGTGGCATCAAGATGAGATTGTGTCATGTGGGTAAAGTGTACAACTTCTGCAGAAGATCAAATTCTAAGTACTTAGCTGTGTCCCCGGTTACGGACAACTCTGAGCAACTAAGGCCTGAAGCTATGGAAGATCTCGACATTCCAATTTCTCAAAGTAAAACTTGATGGTGACAACAAGAGATTAGAAGCACTTGGAGTTTTCCAAGGAGTTCAGAAAGACTTGACAAAAGATCAAAACTATTTTGAAAAGATAGGATAAAACTATATTGCTTTCTGCAAAAGAGCCTAAACCCTACTTAGCCAAATATGCATGTAATGATAGGATCCACTTATTTCTACATAGTAGTGAAACTTGCCAATACAATTTAAATGTATTGACCCTTGTGGCTGCAACTTATTATGTTGCAGGTTTGTTTGATGTTAGTGAAGTGTGTTGAATAGGATTACATGTCTACAACCAACATGATTGCCTGTGGCACTTTGAAGATGAAGGACTCCATGCTGTATAGATATTCTGCTGCATTGTAATGTGATAGCCAAATGAGTTATGTAAGATGTAATGAATTATTTTATTCCTGGTTCTAAAGTTGTATTATGACCTTTGTTTCTTGATATTACATCTTAAACTGTGGATGCTAGCTATTGATCCAGGGACTAGCATTGTAAACACAGGGATCTCTACCTTATCAGGTTGGGACCGCTACAGATGATATCAGAGCACTGTGTTGCCTGTAGGATTGTAACCCTAGGATTGGACAAAACCCCTTAGAAAAACAGGAGGTGTATTTGTTTCAAAAACTTATTTATAAACAATCTTGTAAACTCTTTCCTCAACCTTTTTGGTTTTGAATTCTACACCTCTTCCTTTTCAACTTGATGGACAAAGACTTCACCATGACCAATGACTTCCACTTTAGTTCCACCAAAGATTTCAACTTAGACATCACTAAGGATTACAAGTGAAAAACCAAGAGACATTAGATTGCCTACCAAAGACATTGATATCATGTTAGTGTATGGATCATATTGACCTATGAGGTATGACCATACCAAGTTAATTATTTCAAGAAAACTTGTTGATTCCTTCAACTCATGGGTTAAGCTCATAAGTTGTTAAGTGAATGGTTGCTTGTTGATTGTTTGATTGAACTTGGTTGTTTTGAGTTGTGTGTTAGAACTTCTTAAAAACCTACCCATCATTACTTATCCCTATCAAACCAACAGATGCCTCCCAGTCGTGCCAACCCCAACCAAAACTACAACATGACTCCTGAGATGCAGCAGATGATGACAACTCAGACACAGCTGATGCAGGAAATGACCATGTTCATACAGAATCAGAACAACAACAACAACAACAATCAGAATAATCCTCCAGCTCATGATATGCTCACCAGGTTTCTGAAACTTAGACCTGCAAGGTTCTCTAGAACAACTGACCCAATGTTAGCCAATGATTGGTTACGTTCGGTGAATAAGGACTTAGTGACTGTTGGCTGCACCGATGAAGAAAAAGTTAGGTTTGCAGCATTTCTGCTTGAAGGACCAGCAGCAACATGGTAGGACAACTTTCAGATCACCACTCCCCTTGAGGATGTGACTTGGGCTATTTTTGAGGATGGTTTTCGTACAGCTCACATCTCATCTGGAGTGATGCACTTGAAGAAAAAGGAATTCCACAATCTGAAACAGCGTCACCTCAGTGTGGCTGAGTACATAGAAGTTCAACAATCTGGCACGCTATGCACCGGATGAAGTTGGTACAGATGCTAAGAGGAAGGAGAAATTTCTCGAAGGACTTAATGATGAGTTGAACCTGCAGCTATCCGTTGCCTATGTCCCAACTTATCAATCCCTCTGTGACAAAGCCACTATATTGGAAAACAAGATGAATGAAGTTGAGAATAGAAAGAGGAAGCATAAACTCAAGCATCACTCAGGATCATCACAAAAGAAGCGTTCATTCAAAAATAACAATGAAGATTCTGAACCACATCAGTATCACCACAACAACAATGGAAGTGATAATAATGGAAATGATACTGACAATGGAGATGACCTTGGTCAGAACCAACATGTCAATTCCAGGAAGAAGGACATTAGCCAGTTGTAGTGCTATAATTGTAAGGAGCTTGGACACTATGCATCAGACTGTCTTGAGAAGAAAAAGAAAAAGGATGCTAGAAACTCCAATGGAAATGACTCCAATGTGACCCAGAAAGGACATGTGAACCACATTGACATGGATGGGAACTTTGAAGAGATAGAAGAAGTGGATGTCAGGAACTAGTTAACTTAGAAGAATTAAATAAGGATTCCTTGTCAGGATATCAAGTGTTGAACCCATAGTCAAGTGAACCATCAATGTAACCCTATGAGACTTTCTTTTAAGGGTGGTAGTACCCTAGTTGCCTTAAAGCCAACTTGTAACCTCTAGCCTTCCCAAATCTTGGGACGAGATTTCTTTTAAGGGTGGTAGTCTGTCACATCCCAAAATTTTGCAAATTTTGAAATGTGGAAAAACTTAAACAAAATGAAAAAAACAAAGTATTGGAATTTGAGGAAACAAAAACTTTTTGACTGTTTAATATAACTCCTTCAATGCAAAAGTTAAATAAAACAATTTTGTTTGTGAAGTTGTATGCATGTTTTTAAAACCTCAAAATCATGAAGCATGCATGGTTGTATTTTAAAAATAAGAGAAATAACTTACTTCTCAAAATTTAATTGGCCACTTAACCTCATGAGACTTTGGGTATATTCCATATATACAAAATAATTCCTAAGTGAGCTAAAAAGATAAAGGGCAAAACTATAAAACCATATTTAGTTTGACTCTATTTGAAGCCCCAGATAAAATAACATGAAATTTATAAAATATAGGAAGAGAACTAAAGTCAAGTTGAGGCAATGACTAAAAACAAAATAAAAGTATTCTTAAATGAATGGTTATGATAAAGAAGAAAATTATAAAACTAAAGAAATTTGTTTGAACCTTTTTGGAGCTCTAAATCAAAAGATATGAAATAAACAAGAATGAGAAAATATACTGTATAGGCCTACGTGCCATGCTTATTTTGTTTTAAAAAAAATGAATTATACTTTATTAAAAAAATATTCCAAATACTCTAATTGGAGTAAACTATCTACTTATATTTTATATAAAATTTTCTAAAAATATTTGATACAAATTTGAATCAAATTGAAGAGACAATTTAGAAACTAGAAAATAAAACAGAAAACCAAAAGAAAAAACAAATCGAAAAAAAAGAGAAACAGCAGCTAGCCATGGCCCAACAAATCTGATCCATTTCTCTATATTTTTTTCCTTCCTTCTATTTTCCATGGGCCATATTTTTGGCCCATCTAGACCAATCGAAGCAGCCACGTTCATCTTCCTCCTCCTTCATGTACATAAGGTGAAACATTAGCCATGGTTATTGTAACCTCTTCATATCCATCTCATCATCAATTGTGTGACTATTTCTCTTCGACTTGAACACGGAAGTTACTCAAAATTCATTGGCCATTCCATTCAGGCCATTAATTTCTTAATTTAATGTCTTAATCTCTCAAACCATTCTCGTGAACCGAATGTCACTCGGCGGAATACCTCTCCCGATCTCCCTACACAGACCGCCTCAAAGAAAACCAAAGTGAGCACCGTATTCCTCTCCTCCTCCATCATTTTCGTTCCTAAACTTTCTCGAGAGAAGCTCTGTAGAACACACACCAACCATACCAAGATCAGCCAAAACCAAAGTTCATCGCTAGATCGCTTCATCCTCGGTGAGTCCCTTGTCAATTCCTTCTACCAGAAGACTAATCTTGATATTGCCTACCTCCAGGACATGACTGTTCATCATATTATTGTAGTTGGCCGCGCCGCCGACGTCGCACGTTGCTCCATCCATAGATTGTTGTCACCTTTGGGGACGAACAACCTCACAATCACGTCCAGTAGCACCGCCTCGACGTCCTCTACACCGTCCATATCTTCTTCAACTCCGGATACTTTCCTAGCAACGGGAACGGCAACGCCAAGCCCGTGTCTACTATTCCGGCGAACTTTCCGGTGAGTTATTCTGATGAGCTTTTCTAATCCGTCCGATCTTCATCTAACGATTGAAATCAAATCACTTAAACGAAGGGGTACCGGCCTATTAGAATCATCCACTTGTCAAATCCTTTTCTATTTTCGTTCATATTGGGCAGATTTACATGGGAACTTGCAAAAATCATATCTTTAGTTCTGTTTATCCAAATTTAGCAAATAATATGTCTATGGATTCAAAAAAACGAGTAGAACACAGTGGAGCCATAATTCAGTATTTTTGAGTATGTTAAAATCACGTATTATACAGAACCATTTGTGGAGTATTTTGAGTATAAAAATTGTTGTGTAAATTATTTTAAGTGAATCCTTTTGCAAATGGTTGTAAATTGAACCATCTGTACAGTAAGACCAAATATAATTTTATTCTAATATAAATAAGACTGTGGCAGTTATTTAGTGAGAATGACATTTCCAAGTGTTAGATTGCTAATTGCTACAATTGCACAAATGGTTGCATTTGTAATCTTGAAAATATAAAATGTTCAGAAATCACTTAATAATGTTCAGAGTCTTGTTATAAAAATTTGTACAATAAAAATTTCCATCTTGCATGTTTGCATACTTTGCAGGATTTTTGTGTTGCCATTAGTGTTGATCTTGTGTATGTTTTGTCTTGGTTGTTTTGCTTGATAGATTGTGTTGATTGTCAAGTGTGTTATTGCGAAGAGTTTACCAACACCACCAACTACTAAGGCAAGTGACACTATCATCCATGTCCTACTATTTTCATTACACTTAGTGGATTTTTTTTGAAACATGCATGATAAGGACTACTATATTTTATGCTATGCTAAATCCTAATAGGATACCCTTATATCTCCCTTAGTGGAAACATTGTAGTTGTAGTATGCTTAGCCCTGCTATATATTGGGATGGGATACATGATATGATTATATGAAGAGTTGAAAAGACATATGTTTTATATAATAAAAAAAGTACTCAATGAACCACCTGGGTGGACAAGGATACTCAAGCTTTTGGACAAGGTGGCAACAAAAGGAACCATGTTTATATGGCTATCTCTTTTTGTATGTGCACTAGAAGGAAACCACCCAGGGACTTAGAGATTGAACATGTTTCTCGTACAGTGGCTTCCGTGTACAACCACATGCTAAATGGGCTCTGGCTTAGTGAACTACATAGTGGAAGACCCATGCATTGGCATCTTCAGGTTAACTAGAATTGTGTAAGGGAACTTGAAACCCTACATTGGTGCCTGGATGACAAGCTAGCATTGTGTATTGGGAGGACTTCTATGGAAAGACTTTGTCACATTCTTGGTGAGTACTTATCCAGCGGCCACTGGTGGCATCAAGATGAGATTGTGTCATGTGGGTAAAGTGTACAACTTCTGCAGAAGATCAAATTCTAAGTACTTAGCCGTGTCCCCGGTTACGGACAACTCTGAGCAACTAAGGCCTGAAGCTATGGAAGATCTCGACATTCCAATTTCTCAAAGTAAAACTTGATGGTGACAAAAAGGGATTAGAAGCACTTGGAGTTTTCCAAGGAGTTCAGAAAGACTTGACAAAAGATCAAAACTATTTTGAAAAGATAGGATAAAACTATATTGCTTTCTGCAAAAGAGCCTAAACCCTACTTAGCCAAATATGCATGTAATGATAGGATCCACTTATTTCTACATAGTAGTGAAACTTGCCAATACAATTCAAATGTATTGACCCTTGTGGCTGCAACTTATTATGTTGCAGGTTTGTTTGATGTTAGTGAAGAGTGTTGAATAGGATTACAAGTCTACAACCAACATGATTGCCTGTGGAATTTTGAAGATGAAGGACTCCATGCTGTATAGATAATCTGCTGCATTGTAATGTGATAGCCAAATGAGTTATGTAAGATGTAATGAATTATTTTATTCCTGGTTCTAAAGTTGTATTATGACCTTTGTTTCTTGATATTACATCTTAAACTGTGGATGCTAGCTATTGATCCAGGGACTGGCATTGTAAACACAGGGATCTCTACCTTATCAAGTTGGGACCGCTACAGTTCCACTCCTGGATCACTTTGGTATCTGCTCGTCAAACTAAGAGCATTGGACACATCCGGTCTAGTACACAACATGGCATACATGATATAACCTATGGCCGAGGCATATGGCACTTTGCTCATGGTTTCTCTATCGTTTACCATAGCTGGACACTGAGCCTTGCTCAATATCTTACCTGACAACATGGGCACTGAACCTTTCTTTGCCTTATCCATTCTGAACCTTTTCAGAACTTTGTCTAGGTATGTACTTTGGCTTAGAGCTATTAGGCGTCTTTGTCTATCTCTATAGATTTTGATGCCCAATATATAAGCAGCTTCTCCTAGGTCTTTCATTGAAAAACATTTATTCAAATAACTCTTCACATCGTTAAGCATACCAATGTCATTTCCAATAATCAATATGTCATCCACATATAGTACTAGAAATGTCACTGAGCTCCCACTCACTTTCTTGAAGATACAAGCTTTGTAGCAATTTGGAACAAATCCAAAGCTCTTGATCACTTGATCAAAACGAAGGTTCCAACTCCGAGATGCTTGCTTCAGTCCATAAACGGAACGCTGAAGTTTGCACACCTTATCAGCATCCTTAGGATCGACAAAACCTTCGGGCTGCATCATATACAACTCTTCATCAATGTTGCCATTGAGGAATGCAGTCTTGACATCCATCTGCCATATTTCATAATCATGAAACGCAGCAATTGCTAATAACATCGGAATGGACTTAAACATCGCTACGGGAGAGAAAGTCTCATCGTAGACAACACCTTGAACTTTTCGAAAACCTTTCGCGACAAGTCGAGCTTTATAGATAGTAACATTACCATCCGCGTCCGTTTTCTTCTTGAAAATCCATTTGCACTCAACGGCCTCACGGTCGCTAGGAGGGTACACCAAAGTCCATACTTGGTTTTCGCTCATGGATCCCAATTCGGATTTCATGGCCTCTAGCCATTTCTCAGAGTTTGGGCTCATCATTGCTTCCTCATAGTTCGCAGGTTCACTGTTGTCTACCAACAAGATAGTTAAGACAGGGTTGCCATACCACTCAGGAGGGGCACGTGACCTTGTCGACCTGTGACGTTCAGCAGTAGCATCGTCCGAAGTTTCATGATCCTCATCATTAGCTTCCTCTCTTGTTGGTGCAGGCGGCACTGGAACAATTTCATGTGCTGCGCTACTCTCCAACTCTAGAGAAGGTTCAGTAACCTCGTCTAGCTCTACCTTCCTCTCACTCACTTCTTTCGAGAGAAACTCCTTCTCAAGAAAGGATCCGTTCTTTGCAACAAACACTTTGACTTCGGATCTGTGGTAGAAGGTATACCCAATCGTTTCCTTAGGGTATCCTATGAAGACGCATTTATCCTCTTTGGGTTCGAGCTTGTCCGGCATCAACTTCTTGACGTAAGCTTCGCATCCCCAAACTTTAAGAAACGACAACTTAGGTTTAGCACCAAACCATAGTTCATACGGTGTCGTCTCAACGGATTTAGATGGTGCCCTATTTAAAGTGAATGCAGCGGTTTCTAATGCATAACCCCAAAATGATAACGGCAAATCTGTAAGAGACATCATTGATCGCACCATATCTAATAGAGTCCGATTCCGGCGTTCAGACAAACCTTTGCGCTGTGGTGTTCCGGGTGGCGTGAGTTGCGAAACAATTCCGCTTGCTTTAAGATGCGTGAGAAAATCATAACTCAAATATTCACCTCCACGATCGGATCGTAGAAATTTAATTTTCCTGTTACGATAGTTTTCCACTTCGTTCTGAAATTCTTTGAACTTTTCAAACGTTTCAGATTTATGTTTCATTAAATAGATATACCCATATCTACTTAATTCATCAGTAAAAGTGAGAAAATAGCGATATCTACCGCGCATCGAAACACTCATTGGTCCGCACACATCGGTATGTATGATTTCCAAAAAGTCCGTTGCTCGCTCCATTATTACGGAGAACGGGGTTTTGATCATCTTGCCCATGAGGCACGGCTCGCACGTGTCAAATGATTCAAAATCAAGAGACTCCAAAAGTCCATCAGAATGGAGTTTCTTCATGCGTTTTGCGCCAATATGACCTAGACGGCAGTGCCACAAATAAGTTGAATTATCACTATCTAATTTGCATCTCTTAGCCTCTATGTTATGGATGTGTGTTTCATTGCTTTCGAGATTCACAAGAAATAAACCATTCATAGCAGGTGCATGACCATAAAAGATGTTATTCATATAAATAGAACAACCATTATTCTCCGATTTAAATGAATAACCGTCTTACAATAAATACGGTCCAGATATAATGTTCATGCTTAATGCAGGCACATAATAACATTTATTAAGGTTTAAAACTAATCCTGAAGGTAAAACTAAGGAGAGCGTGCCGACGGCCATCACATCAACTCTTGATCCGTTGCCAACGCGCATCGTCACCTCATCCCTTGCTAGCCGCCATCTATTCCGTAGCTCATATTTCGAGTTACAAATATTAGCAACTGAACCAGTATCAAATACCCAGGCACTACAACGAGCGCTAGTAAGGTAAACATCAATAACATGTATATCAAATATACCTTTAATGGTGCCAGCCTTCTTGTCCGCTAAGTACTTCGGACAGTTGCGCTTCCAGTGACCCTTGTCCTTGAAATAGAAGCACTCAGTGTCCGGCTTAGGTCCAGACTTGAGCTTCTTCTCAGCAGGGGCAACGCGCTTTCCGCTGCCTTTCTTGAAGGACTTTTTTGCACCCTTACCTTTCTTAAAGCTAGGGGGCTTGTTGACAATCAACACGTGATTATCTTTCTTGATATCCACCTCCGCAGATTTCAGCTTAGCGAAGAGCTCAGTGATCGTATCAGTGGAACCAATCTGATTGTGAGTAACTACAAAACCTTTGTAGCTAGGAGGGAGTGATTGCAGAACTCTGTCAATCTTGAGCTCTTCTGGAATCTTGCAGTCCAGTTGCTCAAGACGTTGAGTGTGGCCCGACATCTTAATGGCGTGCTCACTAACGTAACTCCCTTCCTCCATCTTGCAGTTAAATAATCTCTCAGAGATCTCATATCTCTCAGAACGGGCCTGAGTCTGAAACATGGTTTTCAGTTACTCAAGAATCTCAAAGGTCCCGGCGAACTCCTCAAAATGATTTTGAAGGTCCGATTCCATAGGAAACAACATGGTGCTCTTAATCACACCATAATCATCTTTGCGCGACTGATAAACAGCTTTTTCATCAGCCGACGCATCTATAGCAGGGGCGTCACCTAGTGCTTTCTCAAGGATATAGTCCTTTTGTCCGCCAGCGAGAATGATTCTCAGATTGTGGAACCAGTTGGTGAAGTTAGACCCATTGTTCTTAAGCTTTTCTTTCTCAGCAAAAACATTGAAGTTGAAGTTGGACTTAGCCATTTGATCTACAAAATTTAGACTATGTTCATGATAACTAGTTCAACTTAATCAAATTACTAGATGAACTCCCACTAAATTCAACATCCCTCAAGTTGTTTAGTGAACATGATCCAAATTCACCACACCTAATCCGATCTTCACGAGAAGAGATGTGGTTTCAATGGTGGACAAAAAAGTGTCGATCATATCATTCATATGACTCATGCTTAACCTTTCAGTTCGTGTGTTCCGAGGCCATGTCTGTACATGCTAGGCTCGTCAAGTCAAACCCAAGTATTTCCGCGTGTGCAAAGCTGGCTTGCACCCGTTGTATGTGAACGTAGAGTTTATAGAACCCGATCATCACGAGGTGCTTAAACACGACGAACTTTCGCAACGGTGTATACATGGGGAGAACACAATTTTATCTTGATATTTAAGTGAGGAATCATCTTATAATGCTACTGTCGCGATCTAAGCATAGTAAGATACATAAAAGGATAAACATCACATGCATATAATTTTATGTGACATGGTATAGCCAATCTCCGCGCAATGATCTCCATCTTGTGCGTGGAAGCATGATCTCCATCACTCCACCATGATTGCATCCACCACGAATAGCAACTACAACTATTGCTAACTACTTAGCGATAAAGTAAAGCTATTACATGGCGTATAAGAAGTTGACACATAGGTCATACACAATTATAAAGACAACCATATGGATCCTGCCGGTTGTGTACTCATCGACATGCAAGTCATGAAATATTACAAAACATGATCATTGCATGCAACATACACATCATATCTTGGGCCATACCATATCACAGAAACACTCCCTGCAAAAACAAGTTAGACGCCTCTACTTTGTTGTTGCATGTTTTACGTGGCTTATGGGAGTAACAAGCTAATAACGATTCTTACCTACGGAAAGCCACAACGGTGATATTATGGTTGCCAACATCCGGTGTAAATCCCATGACAACTATAGTGAGAGAAACTGGCATCCACCAGCCGCATGTGTGGAACAAGCCACACGTCAAATGCGGAGCCGGTCTCGCGAACGAGGTCGCGTAAAGTTGGCCTGGACCGCTTCGATCTCACTATCCCACGTCATAATAAGTATAAAACAATAGGCTTGCAACATAAAACATCAACGCCCGCAACAAGCATGTTGCGTTCTACTCGTGAAACACATTTACGCATAGATCTAGCTCTGATACCACCGAAGGGTTTCGCAGCATAGTAAATCAAAAAAATTCTATGGATGCGAACGGGAAAGCCAAGATATAATCTTGGAGATGCAATCAACAAGAGGGATAGATGAGATATTCATACCCTTGAAGAATCGCACAGCGGAAACGTTCAACAGAACGTGGTTGGTGTAGTCGTACTCGCCGTCTCCTCCTCGCGATCCGATCCGATCCTACGCCGCAAGTGGCGGCGCCTCCGAGAGATGCACACGTATGGTGCCGCGATGTCTCCTCCTTCCTCGGTCCAGCAAGTGGGGTGGAGAGATATATTGGATCTACAACACGATGGCGTGGTGCAATGGTGGAGACTTTCTGTGGCAGGGCTTCGCCTAAACGCAGTCGGGAGAGAGAGAGAGAGGTAGGGCAGCAGCTGGCGGCTAGGTTTTGGGGTGAGGGGACGGTGCGCCCCCTTCCCACCTTATATAGGGGGATGTCCTGCCCCCGTTTCCCCTCCTCCAATCCCTAGGGCGGCGGCCCCAAGGGTGGAGTGGGGGGCAAGTCTTCCCCTCTTCTAGAAGGTCCCCTAGGATTTTGCCGGCTGGGCCTATGGGGCCTTGTGCCCCTAGCCCAATGCGGCCAGGGCACTCCCTCATAGGCCCACGCACCCCTCCAACAAGTGGGGCCACGTTGGTCCCACTCCGGAAGCTTCTAACCTTCCGGTACAATACCGAACATTCTGAAACAATTCCGAAATCCAAAAACTGCTTTCCCTTATATGAATCTTATTCTCCGGACCATTCCGGAACCTCTCGTGATGTCCTGGATCTCATCCGAGACTCCAAAAAAAACTCATAAACCAATTATCCATTCTATCCTAGCGTCGAGGCACGTTAAGTGTGTGACCCTACGGGTTCGAGAATATGCAGACATGATCTTCTATCAATAATCAACAGCGGGATCTGGAAACCCATATTGACTCCCACATATTCATCGATGATCATATCGGATGAACCACGATGCCAGGATTCAATTAATCCCATATTTATATTCCCTTCGTCACGCGATATTTTACTTTCCCGAGATTCGATCGTTGGTATCGGCATACCTAGTTCAATCTCGTTCACAACAAGTACTTTACTCGTTCCGTAATCCGATATCACTTTGTGATTAACTCCTTAACCACATTCTTGCAAGAGGTGTTGATATCGATTACCGAGTGGGCCCGAAGTATATCTCTCCGACTTGGGAGGGACAAATCCCATCTCGATACATACAACCCAACAAGTACTTTCCGATCACCTGAGAGACACCTTTATGATCACCCTCTCATAGGATGACGTTTGATGACCTCAAAGCTTTCTTCCGATACCAGGGAGTTGCATTATCTCATGGTCTAAGGAATACAATATTTGACATAGAAAAAGCTTCGCAAAGGTGAACACGATGACACGATCTAATTGCTCTGCTTGATTTGGGTATGTCCATCATATCATTATCCCAATGACATGATCTCATTATTAATCGACAACTCATGTCTATGGTTAGGAAACCTTAACCATCATTAATCAATGAGCTAGTCCATAGAGGCCTACTAGGGACACGGTGTTGTTCATAAACCACACAAGTATCAAAGTTTCCGCTTAATACAATTCTAGCATGGAATATAAACTTTATCATGAACAAGAATTATAACAATAACATCTTTATTATTGCCTCTAGGGCATAATTCCAACACTTTTCCCTCACTCACCGATCAAGATAAACACTAAAATCACCAGGAAGAAACCGTCACAGTCAACACAAGAACAGGAGTGGAAGCACACCAAGAGGAGGCCATGGCTGGACCCCCTGAGCAAGGTACACACCCCTGATCCTCTTCTTTGTGGATCAAATCTTGAGCTAGTTGATCCTAAAGGGATCTAACAGTGGTATCAGAAAAACTAGCTCTAAGATTGATCCCTATTATGTTGTTAGTTATGAGAAATCAAGCTTGTTCTTCCTGGCTTTTGAATGTTCTATTGCTGGAGCTATAGTTTTTGATCAAGTTCATGCTTCAGAACTGCATAAAGTTGTTGTTTTAGCCTTGATGTTACTAAGTTTAAGCTCTAACATATGAATCAATTGGTCTAGGGTTTCAATTATGTAACTCTGATGTGGGGATTCATGTTCTTGTGCAAACCCTAATCAAAATCCCCAATTTTCTAACGAACCCTAACCCTAGTTCATCGAATCAAAGAAACCTAACCCTAAATTCCCCAATTACTCAAGAACCCTAACCCTTATTCCCAAATCTGACAAACCCTAACCCTAATTTCCTAAATTAAGGAACCCTAACCTTAATTTAAAGAAATTAAGGTGGTGGATGCGTTACCTTATGGGTTATGTCACCATCACTGGACATGGCAATGTCAGAGGTGCCCTCCTAAGTTGGCAGATGCGCTCGGGATCATGCTCGTGCAGTCTTGACGTCCGCCGCATCGATCCGTGGTTCTTTCTCCTCGTGCGCTTGTCGTTGTAGGAGTTAACTGCGACGCCGTACCTAGCGTGGCGCCGTCAACACTGGTGCAGGGATGCCTGCTCATCGCCGTCGTCTCTGCGCAGAGGGTGTCGTCTAGAGCCGCTCGACAGTGGTGCACGCTTGCCAAAGCCGCACGCAACTTTGACGAGAGGCATGTCCGACACAGCTGTTAACACCTCCTTCTCTGGAGCTGGTGCTCGTCACCGCCATCACTTCTCTCTCTCACTCACAGCATGGAGGCAGAGGAAGGGGAAGGGTAAAATGAGGCTAGGGTTCACTAGGGCGTCATCGTGGGTTGGTTTTGTTCCGACCCGGCGTGTCATCTTCCGTTGGATGCGATCCAATGGCTCGCGGTGCTTAGCTTCTTAATGGGCTTCACGGTCCGCTAAGTGGGGTGAAGGGGAGATGGTCTGTGCCAGTTTCAGCCCACTCCAGAAGTGTTGAGTAAAGTTTTTTCAATAAAAAAGGGTGGTTGGGGTTTTGGACCAGATTTCTTTTCTGGGCCCGGATTATGAATAGAAATTTTAGCAATTCATGTTTATGAGCTAGGCTAATATAAATAATATTTGGGCATAATTTTCTTTTGGCATAATTTATTGTGCCAAGACATGGTTGTGTGACATTTTCTTTTGCCATGTAATCATGTTTCATACTTAAGTAATATTAATGTGTTTTATCATGCTTAGGTTCTTTTGTGGTGTTTTCCCAATAAATTGTAATAATAATGTTTTGCTTAAAAATAAAGTTTGTAAATCTCAAATTAAGCATGGCTTATGTCTATCATTCTGGCCAAAGCTGATTGATGGACATTTTGACCATGAAATTTTATCTGGCCAAAGCTGATGTGTACTAGATTGGTAAAAGAATTTCATATACATGAGATGATTTTATTATGTGTGGCTTATATCTATCATTCCGGCCAAAGCTTATTGGCAGATGTTTTGATCACAAATTTTTTATTGTTCATGTCTATTTCTGGCCAAAGCTGATGTAAACTAAATTGATAAAAGGAGTATAAAATGGTGATGCTTATTCAAAGCATTTGTTTTCTTTTGCAACATCTAATGCCTCTCAAATTGCTGGTATTATTAATGGCATAAAACCATTCACTGGTAGCAATTTATGTGGAAGGAGAAGCTTGAGATCACTTTAGCTTTGCTGAATATTGATTATGACCTCCTTAAGGATCCTCCTATAGCACCTGATGAATGTGATGGGAATTATGATGCCCTGAAAAGGGCTTATGATGATGAGAAAACTAAGTGGGAGGATTCAAATCGTAAGTGGTTCATGATCATTAAGGTCTCCATTACTCAAACTATGAGGGGAGATGTTCTAGATTCTCAGACTGCCAAGGGTTACCTTGGAAATATTGAGGACCAGTTTAAGGGATCATCCAAAATTTATGCAACAAGCCTCATTAGAAGGCTTATTGATTAAAGATATGATCCAACTGGGAGTCTAAGAGAGCATATCATGAGTAAAATTTACATGGCCACTAAACTCAAGACAATGGTAATGGAAATATCTGAAGGTTTCCTTGTCCATTTTATTATGTCATCCTTGCCCATGAAGTTTTCTCCATTTACCATCAATTACAATGCGATGGATTCTAAATGGGGCATGGATGAAATGATGGCTAGATGTGTATAAGAGGAGGAAAGTATTAAAGTTGTACGAGTTGATCATGTCAATCAGTTCAAGCATTCTTAGAAGAAGAAAAAGTTTATGAAGCCTAAGCCTGCTCAGTTTAAAGATAAAGGGAAATATTCTAAGTTCTTTTATCAAAAGAACCCTAATAGAGCTCTTAATGTAGATGTAGTCCCTAATGCTGATGGTAAAGATCCTAATCGGTGTCACTTTTGTGGAAAAGCAGACACGTTCAGAGGGATTGTATTGGGTTCATGAAATGACACAATAAGAAAGGTACTTATGTTATAACCTTTATTGTCGAATCCCTATATGTTGATTATGCCACCAATACATGGTGGTTGACTCAGGTGCAACAATCCATGTTGCAAATTCCTTATAGGGATTCTTTATGAAAAGGACCCTAAGAAGAGGGGAAAGAACCATTAGAGTTGCTAATGGTGTTGAAGCTGATGAGGCCGAGGCTATTGGAGAGTTCTCACTTATGGTCCATAGCGGCTTTATGCTTCGTTTACGTAATGTAATTTATGTACCCTCCATTAGATGAAACAGTGTGTCTGTCTCATGCTTAGATGATGATGGTATTCACTGTGAATTTGGGAACAATAGATGTATAATTATGTTTGACAATAATAATGTTGGTCTTGCCTTCCAATAAGACAAACTTTATCTTGTTTCCTTAAGTGATTCCATAAGTGAAGTTAATGCCTATTCTAATGTAAATGTTAGTGTCAAGCGTAAGCGTAATAATGATGTCTTCGAAACTATGGAATTATCGTCTGGGCCATATTTCGAGGGGGAGAATCGAGTGACTCATTAAGGAGCAAGGTCAGATGCGGATCTGGATCATTGTATTTATTGCATCAAAGGGAAATATGCTAAGAGAATCAAGAAAGGTGCAAATCGAAGCACAGGAGTTTCAAAAATTGTTCACACAAATATCTTTGGTCTGTTTAATGTGAACTCAGGGGATGTTTTGATTCCTTCATAAGATTCACTGACGACTTCTCCCGCTTTGGAAACATTTATCCTATTAAAGAAAGATCTGAGGCATTAGAAAATTTCAAGGTATTTAAAGATGAAGTTGAAAATCAGGCTGGTCAAAAGATCAAAGTTGTATGGTCTGATCATGGTGGTGAGTACTATAGTAGACACATTTCTTATGGCCAAATTCCTGGACCTTTTGCTAAGTTCCTACAGGAAAATGGTATTGTTGCTCCGTATTTAGCACCGGGCAAACCTCAGCAAAATGGAGTCGCCGAAATGGGAATCTTACTCTTATGGATATGGTAAGAAGTACATTAAGTCACTCCAGTTTGCCGCTTAATTTATGGATAGAAGCTCTAAAGACATATGCACATATTCTTAATAAGGTCCCTAGTAAATCAGTGCCAAAAACGCCGTATGAATTATGGACTACCCTGAGTTATTTGCATGTGTGGGGCTGCCCTACTAAGGCAAGGGTTTTCAATCCAATTATGGGAAAGTTAGACCCCAATACTATCAGCAGCCATTTCATTGGTTATCCTAACAAATCTAAGGCATATCGTTGCTATTCTCCAAAGCAATTCACTAAGTTTGTTGAAACAAGACAAGCGGTGTTTTTGGAAAGTGAATGTTGAGGGGGAGTATGACTCCCAGGGAAATAACCTTGGAGGATAAACCTAAATATGTCTTGGTACCTATGATCCAAGAACCAGTGTTTCCTGTTCATGCTGAGTTTTCACCTCCAGTTGAAAGGACTGCTAATGCTACACCTACTGAGATACATGTGACTCTGTCAGAGTTCATACCTAATGATACTTCTACGGAAGATGCTCCGCAGCCTGAAGTTGTGATTGAGGTACCAAATAATGCACCTCTTAGAAGGTCAAAATGGGCTAGAAAGTCTACTATTCCTGATTATTATGTGACTTATATGAGTGATGATATGAATGCTTGAATGTTGGATGATGATCCCGTATCATTTAAGGAACCCAGATTTTGTATTAGGATGTCATTAGTGTGATGCATCATCCTTGCATCATTGCATCCTACAATTGGAAACTGAAATAAAAATCCTAAACACCTAAACCTAGAAAACCCTAATAGTGGTTGCCTTATGTAAGCATTTTGTAGAGGTCAAGTAATGACCCTACTAAAGACCTTGTAAAACATTAAACTATGGCCCTATGTTGACCACCTTAATTTTATGAAAATTTAGAAACAAGTTTCATCAATTTTGGACTTAGTTTGCAAAAGTTATTAGGGTTTTATGAAAACAGAAAAGGGAAAATGATTAAAGGAAAAAAAGGGAAACCTAACCTAAATGGGCCGGCTGTGTCAGCCCGCCAGCGCGCGTGCGTCACCTAGCTGCCAGCGTAGCCCAGCGCAGCCCAGTAGGACGCAGGACGCAGGCCGCAGCCGCTGACGCGGGGGTCCCACCCCGTCGTCGTCTTCCAGAGTCCGCGGCGAGCACGCTCTCCTCCGCCGCGTCGGACTCCTATTCACGCCGGACTCAACCACCCCCTTCCCCAAGTTTGTGGCCCCTTATAAGCCGACCCCCCTCTCCTCGTTTTCCCCTCGAAAACCCTAGCCAAGCTTCGCCAAACCGCTGCCGCTCTCCCTCGCCGGCGTCGCGCTCGGGAAGGTTTCGATCCGGCGATTCGCGCCACCCCGAGCCCTTCCTTGTTGTTAACCGCCTTCCTCGTGCAACACCGCCTCACCCCCGACCCTTCCTTCCTCCCCTTGTGCAGCACAGCGTCGGAGATTTCTCGGCGACGTGCCGCCGGAGCCACGGGAACCAGTGGAGGTGTGCGGCTAGACGAGGAAAGAGGAGCCGAAGCCGATCACGCACGCAGGACCGCAAGAAGGAGTAGAGCACCGTCGTGCTCTCCGCTACTCCGGGGAACCACCGCAGCGCCGCCGACGACCACGTCCGACCACGCCGCCGCCGTCTCGCCATCGACGCCGCCGGTAAGTATCGCCACCGCTCCCGTCCGTCGGATCCTAGTAGAACGGTGTAGATTAGAAGGTTGGATGAAGCGGTACTAGCCAATGCCGTGCTGCCGCGTGGAAGAGCCGCGCCCGTAGCCGCGTCGCTCCAGCTGGGCCAACCAGACGCTGACACCTGGCTAGGTTTTAAGTGAAGTTCAGATCTGGTTGCAGATTTGGAATTCAAACTTGCGAAAATCATATAAAATCAAATATTTGTCCAAATTTAGCTTGTAATATACCGTTGGATTCCTAATTTTATGTAGAA
The DNA here is from genome assembly GCA_910589765.1 of Avena atlantica. Taxonomy (NCBI): domain Eukaryota; kingdom Viridiplantae; phylum Streptophyta; class Magnoliopsida; order Poales; family Poaceae; genus Avena; species Avena atlantica. The sequence goes on from OU342737.1 coordinate 176,190,861, forward strand.
TCCAAATCTGTAATAATATTGCAGGTTTGCAGTAATGTTTTAGGTGTAGATTTTAATCATTATATTAGAGAGTTTAATCTATAGAAAAATAATTAAAATTCTATTTTATTTGATTCTTGTTGCAATAACTTCGTTTCCACAATACCTACTGATCCAAATCAATAAGCTTTGCTTAAGATCATTAGATCTAGTTTGAGGCTAATTAGATGGTTTGATCTTCTTATAATCCTAGGATTTGTTTTAGTGACTCTATTAGATCTAAACCCTAATCAACCCTAGTGACACCCTTACACCATCACAACACAAACTTGCTACCTTAATCAATTTAGAAGAACCAACCTTGCATAAAATACCATGTTGCATGCATGCATGATATTCTTTGTGATATGCTTTGAGCAAGTTGTGATCAGATCTATGTTGTGATTCGTTAGATTGCTCGGAGTGCGCTAAGGAGTGCTATTGTGTAGAGTGCTGCTCGGATCAAGGCAAGTTACACCACTTGTTCATAACTTTTGTCCCAGTTTTGATTCTATGAATGTGGTCTTCAAAATTCTGTAGTGTGCATGTGTAGGATGTTCTAGTAGAATTTTCCCTTAGTATTATTTTGCAAGTGCGATGATTTTGTAGTATGCCATGAGTAGCTCTATACTTAGTATTTTCCCTCCTAATAGGTTACCCCTGTTTTTGCTAAGTATTGCTTGCTATGCTATATATACAAAGTACCGTTGGGGGGTTCGAAAGACAAAGAATTTTTCTAAGTATAAAGGCTCTCTAGAGCAAACTTTTCTTCTCAAATCCACTTCAAAATAAAACTAAGTTTTCTTCTGGGCGGAATGGTTGTCGGGTCAACGAGTGAGATTTTGGTGGAGGACGGCCGCCCAGGAATCAAAGAAGTCTGCCATGTTTCAGAATTCAGAAGCTTCCAATGCAACCACAATATATTATGGGCTCTGTCTTGGCCTAGTACTTAGTGGGAAACCTCACCTGGGTACCAACATTTGGAGGTTCTTGGCACGGTTGGATCCGGAAGGTAGAGGGGCTACTAAGGGAAAGCCTCGCCATGGTCTTGTCTGTAAAAGGACTTGATCGTGGATTGTGGGTAAAGTGCACAAACTCTTGAGAGTATTGCAATCTGATCGATCAGCCGTGTTCACGGTAACAGAACAACAATGAGCAACTGAAGGATGGAGCCTCTGAAGGATCTTCCTCTCTCTTTTCTAAAACAAAGTTTTTGAAACCCCATGGCGTGCGTAATATCGCTAATGGGTGGGAATTTGGGAACTTGGTGTGTAATATCCAAGTGACGCTTGGTGCGTAATATCCAAGTGTTTGGTTGTTTGGACGCTTGGTGCGTAATATCCTCGTGTGCCACTCGACCTTATTTTATCTAAGCAAATGTTTACAAAGTAGGACAATCCTCTCCTTTTCTCTCTACTTAAGAAAACTAGCTTTGAGCAAATGAACTCTACAGCCTATACCAGCCTTGCATGTAGAGATAGTATTTTATCTCCTTGGTGTAATTTGCCAATACATTCAAAGTATTGACCCAACTTGTTGGCTGCACGTCTTATGTGCAGAATCCGAAGATTGAAAGGTGCATAGGAATCGCGGGTCTACACTCGACAAGCCTGGGGCGTTGATGGACTCATGCTGCTTTTATGTTTCCGCTGTTATTTGAGCTAGCATAATGCTAAGCAATTTTTGTAATAAATTCATACTCTGGATTCTCCGTGTAATAAAGACTTTGTGTTTTACATGATATTTCATCGACTGTGAGTGCTAGCTATTGATCCAGGGACTAGCATGTTAATCACAGGGACTTAGGATCCTTACCGATCTGAGGTCACTACAGATGGTATCAGAGCACATCGTTGCCTGTAGGACGTGACCCTAGGATTGGAACCACCTCTAACTTTAGTGCCTTACTTGTTTTCCTACTAAGTTATTTTCCGCACTTCTAGTATCTGCTTTCCTCTACTTGTTTAAGTATCTAACCTTCATTCTTCTAACTCAAAGATGACAAGCTTCCTCTACGACACCGTCGCGGACATCGAGCCCCTTCGCTTTGGTGGATGCCTCATGGATCTACTCACACATTTGGACCTTCCTCTCCCAACAATCCAGGGGAGCACAATGAAGAAACTCCACAAGGACGGCTGTTGGGGATTCAAGGTCATCCAGCCAGGAAAAGAGCGAGGCAAGAACCCGGAGGAAGACATAGCAATCCACATAGTTAGTGATTCCAAGGAGAAGGCCCTTAGCATTAGCTTGCAACAACTCATTGGACGCCTATGTGGACGTCATCATGAAGCTCTCCAAGGACACTGCGGCGGCCTCTTTGGAAGAAGAGATGAGGAAGGAATTCCCATGGAGTTAACCTTTGAGGAAAGAACTTCTACCAAGCGCCGAAGAACACAATATCAAGACTTGGAGTGCCACATCCATGACCTTGAAAAGGGTACCTTCCTCGAGATGTTGAAGAACGACGAGCTATGCGCCCTCATCAAGGAGAAGGAAGAAATGATCAAGCAGCATGAGGAGGCAATGAAGCTCCAAGAGATAAAATTCCAGGACCAAGAGAAGAAGTTCGCTAACCAAGAAAAGAGGGTGATAAATAAAAACAAGAGAATTAGGGAACTCAAACAGCAGATCGATGGAGATGAAGTGCAAACTGAAGGCCTTTGCAAGATAATCAATGATGTGCGTGCTTCCAAGAGGGACTTGGCAAAACAACTTGAAACCTCAATGAAGTCAAGTTTAGTGGAGGAGCTACAAAGCGATAAGGAGGGACTTCAGGAGAAGCTAGAAGCCACTACCAAAAAGCTACAGGATGAGATAAAGAACCTCCAAGAGAAGCTTGAAGCCACCACAAAGGAGATGGAGTTGTACAAGACAACTCTAGAGCAGGAAGGCTACTCGTTCGAGGACGAGGAAGAGGAAGACGTGGAAGTTGTGTAATAGTTGGACCACCTTTAATTCTATAGTATTACGTTATTCGCAAATGTAATAAATACCAATACAAGTCTGGTTTAGTTAAACTTGGTTGTTTTCTGTGTTAAAGCTGTGTTATTATGTCTTGTGTGCCTTGTGTGCTTGGTGTGTTTTCATAAGGGTAGGAGTTTACTACTTAGTCTTTCTGTCTATTTCTTAACTATTCTCTTAAACCCACAGATGCCGCCAAGACATGCGAACCCCGAAATCCCGCCAGAAATAGCACAACTTTTGGCCACTCAGAACCAGCTGATCCAACTGCTCACTCAGAACATGCAAAACAACAACAACAACCCGCCACCACCACCACCTCTGCCACCTCCTCAACAGGATCGCTTGACTCGGTTTTTGAGGCTGAACCCACCTACCTTCACTAGCAGCACTGAACCAATCATCGCTGATGACTGGCTGCGTACAATCAACAAGAAGCTAGACACCGTGCAAGCTATCGGAGCCGACAGGGTGCGTTATGCCGCACACTAGTTGGAAGGACCTGCTGCAGAATGGTGGGATAACTACCAAGTCACCCACCCGGATATTGATGGTATCACTTGGGAACAGTTTGAGTTAGCTTTTCCCACTCATCATGCGGCTGCTGGTGTCATGACCCTGAAAAGGCGCGAGTTTCGCGACCTACACCAGCTGCACCGTTCTGGCACCGAGTATGGGGAGCTTTTCAATAAGCTAGCCCTTTATGCACCCGATGATGTTTCCACTGATGCCAAGAGACAGGAGGAGTTCTTAAGAGGGCTCAATGATGAGATATCGATTCAGCTTGTAGCTCAGAAATTTGACAACTTTCAGGAACTCCTGGATAGAGCCATTGTGGTTGAATCAAAGAGGAAGAGCATAGAAAACCACAAGAGGAAATCTAACCCTCACAAACACTCTGTTCCGTACCAGAAGCAGCGCAATTCCTCACCACCACCTTACAACAATAATGGCCACAACTATAACGGTCATAACCATGGTGGCCACAAACACAATGGGCATAAAAACCGCAATGGGAATGGCAGCAATGGAAAGGATCTCAGTGAGGTGACATGCTTTAAGTGCAACAAGACAGGGCACTATGCAACCTCTTGCCCCGAGAGGAAGAATGGCAATGGCAATGGCAATGGGAATTGTAATGGACACAACCATGGAAATGGAAACGGGAAGAAGACAAATCCGTTTGTCAAAGCCACGGTGAATCATGTTTCTATGGAGGATGCTTGTGATGCGCCAGACTCTGTGATTGGTAAGTTCAAACTCAATTCTATTCCCGTAGTTGTTCTTTTTGATACCGGTGCATCACATTCATTCATATCAAGGGTATTTGTGGATAGAGGCAAGATACCAACGGAGACTATAAACTTTCCTTTAAGGGTAAGTTCTCCTGGGGGAGAAATAGTGGCAAACTCCGGTTGCCGGGAATTAGAACTAAGGATTGGGACACATATTTTTCCCACCAGTCTAGTAGTTCTAGAATCACAAGGATTAGACATAATCTTGGGCATGAATTGGATGACCTAATATGAAGGAGTCATAGATTGTGCCAAGAGAACTGTCATGCTCACAACACCGGAAGGGAAAAGGATTCGTATCAAGTCGAATTTCGCACTTAAAGAAGTCATGGTGAACTCTCTTAAGGGGGTTAGCTTGGAGGAGGTACCTATTGTAAAGGAATACCCAGATGTCTTCCCGGAGGAACTACCAGGAATGCCACCCGACCGTGATATCGAGTTCCTCATTGACTTGATGCCAGGCACGGGGCCGATAGCTAAGAGACGATACAAGATGGATGTGGACGAGTTAAAGGAACTCAAAAAACAGCTTAGGGAACAATTGGACAAGGGGTTCATTCAACCCAGCGCGTCATCTTGGGGAGCACCCGTCCTATTTGTGGAAAAGAAGGATAAGACCAAGAGGCTGGTTGTGGACTACCGCTCGTTGAACGAAGTGACGATTAAGAATAAGTATCCTCTGCCCAACATTAATGACCTGTTTGACCAGTTAAAAGGAGCTAGTGTGTTCTCAAAGATCGATCTGCGATCAGGCTATTTTCAGCTGAAGATTCGAGAACAGGATGTGCCCAAAACGGCATTCACCACAAGATACGGATTGTATGAGTACACCGTAATGTCGTTTGGTCTAACAAATGCCCCAGCATACTTCATGACCATGATGAACAAGGTGTTCATGGAATATTTGGACAAGTTTATCGTGGTATTTATAGATGATATACTCATATACTCTAAGGATGAGAAGGAGCATGAGAAACATCTACGCCTTATTATGGAGAAACTAAGAGAACACAAGTTGTATGCCAAATTCAGGAAGTGCGAGTTCTGGTTAAAGGAAGTGGGATTCCTTGGTCATGTTGTGTCAGCTAAAGGAGTTGCCGTAGATCCTAGTAAGGTAGCTTCCGTGACGGAATGGGAGTCACCCAAGAATGTGGGAGATATTAGGAGTTTCTTGGGCCTCGCAGGATATTACCGGAGGTTCATCGAAAACTTTTCCAAGATAGCAAAACCCATGACGGAACTATTAAAGAAGGAAAATAAATTCCTATGGACCGAGGCATGTGAAGCAAGTTTTCAAGAGTTGAAGAAACGCCTTGTAACGGCACCAGTTCTGTGTCTGCCTGATATCCAGAAGGATTTTCAAGTCTATTGTGACGCTTCTCGGCAAGGACTTGGAAGTGTATTGATGCAGGATGGGAAAGTGGTATCCTATGCCTCTCGACAACTTAAGAACCACGAACACAATTATCCCACACATGATTTGGAACTTGCGTCTGTGGTTCATGCACTCAAGGTATGGAGACACTACCTCATGGGCAAACATTGTGATGTGTTCACAGATTACAAGAGTTTGAAGTACATCTTCACCCAAAAGGAGTTGAATATGAGACAACGGAGATGGCTTGAGCTAATTAAGGATTATGACTTGGATTTACAATACCACCCCGGAAAGGCAAACGTGGTGGCTGATGCCTTAAGTCGTAAGGTGTATGTGAATAGGCTTACCGCAGGGGAACTTCCAGAGGATTTATGCAAGCAATTCAGGGATCTCAGGCTAGAGATAGTCCCGAAAGGACACGTAGCGACTATGGAAATAGTGTCCACCTTCCAAGAAAGGATCCAAGAAGCACAAAAGGGGGATAAAGAATTGGAAGAGATAAGAGTCAGGATAAGTGAAGGAAAGACTAAAGAATTTCGTCTGGCGAACAAGGAACCCTCTAGTATGGGAAGCGTTTGTGCATTCCCAATGACCCCGATATCAGGAAGATGATTTTACAAGAAGCTCATGATTCGCCATACTCAATTCATCCAGGTAACACAAAGATGTACATGGATGTGAAGAATAGATTCTGGTGGAATAACCTAAAGAGAGATATTGCAGAGTATATTTCTCTGTGTGATGTGTGCAACAGAGTTAAAGCCGAGCATCAGAAACCGACAGGATTACTTCAACCACTACCTATACCCGACTGGAAGTGGGAGAAGGTAGGCATGGATTTCATCACGGGATTGCCCCAGACTCGTTCTGGATTTGATTATGTTTGGGTAGTGGTGGACCACTTTACCAAGGTGGCTCACTTCATCCCCGTAAAGACCACATATACAAGTGCTAAGCTCGCTAAGATATACATGTCAAGGATTGTAAGCCTACATGGTGTTCCCAAGGGAATTGTGTCAGACAGAGGCACCCAGTTTACTTCAAAGTTTTGGCGACAACTACATGAGTCTCTTGGGACCCGACTAGAATTCAGTACTGCCTTCCACCCACAAACAGATGGCCAAACAGAAAGGGTGAATCAAATTTTGGAAGATATGTTGAGAGCTTGCGCACTAGACTATGGGTCTAGTTGGGACGATAACCTGCCATATGCTGAGTTCTCATACAACAACAGCTACCAGACAAGTATCAAGATGGCTCCGTTTGAAGTTCTATATGGCAGGAAGTGTAGGACTCCATTGCTATGGAATGGAGTAGGTGAACGCAGTCTTTTTGGACCTGACTTGATAAAGGATGCAGAAGAAAAGGTACGACAGATTCAGGATAGGCTAAAGGTAGCCCAATCCCAACAGAAGAGCTACGCTGATTCCAAGCGCAGGGATGTGGCCTATGAAATAGGGGACCGTGCGTATCTCCGAGTTTCACCCCTACGAGGAGTTAAGAGGTTCGGAATCAAGGGAAAGTTAGCCCCACGATTCATAGGTGTTGGGAATATGCCCTAGAGGCAATCATGTATGATGATATTTCCCATTGTATTCATTAAGTTATTAAGTAGTCCTTGTATAAACATCTGATGTGTATCATTGAATATGTGATTCAGTTGTGGAACTATGCATTCATGTTGTTTGTACTAAATATCCTTGGTCATTGAGGTTGTGCTGGACACACAACTTAGACCAATGTGAAAGTTGGCTTGATGACTCGGTTCCACTTGTCATGGGCATGGAGATGCTATTCCAACTTACACAGACTAGGCTAAAGAGTTTAGCGAGTCGGATTGACCCATATTGAGGTACAACGAACTAAGCTGTCATTTGTATATCTCAATCAATGTAATCCTTAGACCTGAGGTTGTTGCATAGTCCGAGTTGAGGATCACCGACTTAGGTTCTGTCAAACGCTGATCCGTAACTGGGCAGTTATAAAGGCAGGGTTCGGGTCGACTGAGAATCAAGCCGCGTGATGTGAATAACCAAGATGGGATTTTGCCCCTCCACTCGGAGAGATATTCTCTGGGCCCTCTCGTGAGATATGATTCGGAAAGCATGGCCATGCACGACTCGGTTAAGTGTTAACCGAGGCGATCGGCTAAGAGTTAGTCGGGTGAATCACTTATCTCGGATCGAGAAGAGAGTCGGACTATTTAAGGGATGACATATATTCGCCTATAGTCTGACAAGGTATATCGTGAGGCAAAAGGGACTCGGACGTAAGTCACATTGGAAAGGCAAGTCGTCATGACTCTTTGGTACTTGGGAATCGGTACGTTCTGCTAGGAGCCGATGCCGATTGATCGATTGTGAGTCGAACTCTAATCGTGTCCAAGTAACCATGAGCCTGCGGGGTCACACACTTAAGAGCGGGAGCAAGTTCGGATTGGATCTGAACATATAATCTGGTTGGGTTGGACCTAAACCGGATTAGGACTGAGTTAGTGAGTTAGACTCACGGTGACTAGTGTTATATGGGCTTTAGTGAATGGGTCGCGCGAGCAGAGCCCACGTTCACTCCCTATATATAGTGGAGCACAGTAACCCAGAAAGGTTAATCGTTGTTCGGTTAGGTCATTCCATGTGTTGGAAACCCTAGCTCCACAGCAGTCCAGCCGCCGTAACGAACCTAGCAGTTCGCCGCCGGCGCTCCTCCTTGTACGTGTGGATACCAGCAGTGGTGCTGTACGATCAGCACCAGGACGATCGGATCGTGAGAACTGCACTGCATCAACTGACGCGCTTCATCAGTAATCCGCAACCGCGCGTCTAGTGGTAAATCTCGTGGCTTTCTACCTCAGCTAGATCTTGGGATCACCACGTTAGAGGAAAAAGTTTTGTTTTATCTCTGCGTGGCCCAACAGTGGTATCAGAGCGATAGCTTCTGGTTTTAGGCTCGAGATCTCGCATATGAGATATGCGGTAGGCTATAGATGAGATCTATGTGCTGTTTTGGTGGTCGATCTATGAGATAGATCGGTTTTGTATGAAGTTGATTGGATCAACTGTACTCGGGGAATGGTAGATCTAATTTCCGTGATCATACTGCTGAGGTCGTGGAACGACATACCCCTACCGGTCGGCTTCTGCCATCGGGGTAGACTGTGACACGTAAATCCAGAAGCGGTGATCGAAGATCAAAAAGTTTGATCGAATCGGAACGATGGTCGGAATCCATGTTCGGATCGTAGATGAGATCTATGTTTTCGGAAAAATCGTCGGGCGCTGCCCACGGTGACTAGTGTTATATGGGCTTTAGTGAATGGGTCGCACGAGCAGAGCCCACGTTCACTCCCTATATATAGTGGAGCACCGTAACCCAGAAAGGTTAATCGTTGTTTTGGTTAGGTCATTCCATGTGTTGGAAACCCTAGCTCCACAGCAGTCCTACCGTCGATACGAACCTAGAAGTTCGCCGCCGGTGCTCCTCCTTGTACGTGTGGATACCAGCAAAGGTGATGTGCGATCAGCACCAGGACGATCGGATCGTGAGGACTGCACTGCATCAACTGACGCACTTCATCAGTAATCCGCAACTGCGCGTCTAGTGGTAAAACTCATGGCCTTCTACCTCAGCTAGATCTTGGGATCACCATGTTAGAGGAAAAGTTTTGTTTTATCTCTGCGTGGCCTAACAGTGGTATCAGAGCGATAGCTTCTGGTTTTAGGCTCGAGATCTCGCATATGTGATATGCGGTTGGCTGTAGATGAGATCTATGTGCTGTTTGGTGGTCGATCTATGAGATAGATCGGTTTTGTACGAAGTTGATTGGATCAACTGTGCTTGGGGAATGGTAGATCTGATTTTCGTGATCATACTGCTGAGGTTGTGGAACGACATACCCCTATCGGTCGGCTTCCGCCATCGGGATAGACTGTGACACGTAAATCTAGAAGTGGTAATCGAAGATTAAAGAGTTTGATCGAATCGGAACGATGGTCGGAATCCATGTTCGGATCGTAGATGAGATCTACGTTTTCGGAAAAATCGTCGGGCGCTGCCCCTTCGATCCCCGCCCGCTATCCGGCTAGCGGGACCGCCGGCTTCGCCCTGTCGTAGCGCCTTAGATGTCGTTGCGAGTTTCACAACGCCGGTAGATATTGTATCTATGCATAACTTGTTTTTTGCAGGAAGTTGTGAATGGTATGGTTCATGTGCATGTGATGTATGTGTGTAATCCATACGTGATCTGCGAATCACGGTTTCTGTCAGCCGGCTGGAGCCTAGGTGCTGTCACTTTATTGTATAACGACCTGCGTGTCGGATTCTCTATGTAATTTACTTTACTAAGCTAGTGTAGCTGTTTGAGAACCCGGAAGGCATGCAAGGCGTTGTACATGTCGGCGACATGGAGTAAGACGACAAGTGACAAGAGTTGGCACGAGTCGGATTACAACCTTTGTGGAGATGGAGATCGCCATGAAGAGAGCCATACCATTTCACATTATAATTGCTTTATTTTGTGTTATTGTTATGTCTCAGTTTTACCTCTATTAGATAGTCAGTAAAATTTAATCCCTCAAAGAAGGTCTAGTCGGTTTTCCCGCCAGTGTTTGCACCATCACAAGTCGGACATTTTTGGTAGTGGGCTCATAAAATTGAGGTGCTGCCAATTCTTTCCGACTAGGTGGGTTCGAGTCGGACTCTTACTGCAGAAACACTCGGTAAGCTAGACGGGTCTATCACAAAGGTTGTGGGACTCGGGGAAAGGTCGGATGGGAGCCGGGGCATGTGATGCCACCCGTCCAATAGGAGTCGCATGAGATGCGATTGACAAGGAGTTGTCTACCTAGATCACTTGGCGGCTAGCGGTGATGCTAAAGCTCACTAGCCGACTTGCTTATTTAGGATCCTGAATCACTAAGTAACCATCGGAGGGGTGTTGGTTCTAGTGGGAGCATAAAATATTAAAATGTTTAATATGCTTGCTCTTTTATGAATACATGTCTTAAGTGTTTTGCATATTTTCTGTTGTAGATCATGGCACCAAGTAGCAGTCACTCTCAGATATCCGGTTTTGCGTTGAGAACCATTCTTGAGAAAGATAAACTGAACGACACTAATTTTACCAACTGGTATCGAAATCTGAGAATTGTTCTCAAACAAGAAAAGAAGGACCATGTCCTAGACAACCCACTTCCAGATGAGCCGAATGAGAATGCGACTGTCGCAGCCACCAATGCCTACCGTCGGGCTAAGGATGAGTCCACGGATATCAGCTGTCTTATGCTTGCTCACATGGAACCGGACTTGCAAAAGCAGTTCGAGCATGTTGAGGCCTACGATATGATCGAAAGCCTCAAAAGTATGTTCCAGGCTCAGGCGAAGACTGAGAGGTATCAAGTCTCTCAGGCTTTGCTGAGTTGCAAGCTTAAGGATGGTGATCCACTGAGTCCGCATGTGATCAAAATGGTTGGTTACGTGCAGTCTCTGGAGAGGCTTGGCTACCCCATAAGCGAAGAGTTCGCTACGGATATAATTCTGAACTCTCTTCCTAGTGCATATGGGCAGTTCATTTCGAACTACCACATGCATGGTATGGATAAGAAGCTCACTGAATTGCATGGGATGCTCAAGAAGGCAGAGGCGGATCTCAAGAAGGGCACCAGTCAAGTGTTGATGGTGCAGAATAAGGCTAAGTTCAAGAAAAGTTCTTGGACTAAGAAGAAGGCTAAGTCAGGAGGAAAGCAGGCTCATGACCCTGTCCTAAGCGCTTCCTCAGGGACTAAGCCATCTCCTTCAGCCAGATCCACTTGCTTCTACTGCAAGGCGGATGGCCACTGGAAGAGGAACTGCAGCAAGTACTTGGCCGACAAAGCCAAGAGTGGAGGTATGACTTCCGACTCAGGTACACTTGTTTGCAATGTTATAGACATATATCTTGCTGATGCACCTAATAGTTCTTGGGTATATGATACCGGATCAGTTATTCACATCTGCAACTCGTTGCAGGGACTGGTAAGAACTAGGAGCGTAGCAAGAGGCGAGGTTGATATTCGAGTCGGCAACAAAGCAAGAGTTGCTGCGTTGGAAGTCGGCACGATGCAACTTCATTTACCTTCCGGATTCATTATGGAACTAAATAATTGTTATTATGTTCCAGTGCTCAGTCGAAACATTATTTCTGCTTCATGTTTGATGAGGCAAGGCTATGAGTCGAATATCAAGAATAATGGTTGTTCTTTGTATTTGAATGATATGTTTCACGGCTTTGCACCCGTCCAGGACGGGTTATTTATTTTGAATCTTGATGGTGAGTCGGTTTATAACATAAATGTTAAAAGGTTGAAACCAAATGATCTGAATATGACTTACTTTTGGCACTGTCGGCTTGGTCATATAAGTTGGAAACGCATGAAGAAGCTCCATGATGATGGACTCCTAACTTCGTTCGACTTGGAGTCATTCGAGACATGCGAATCTTGCCTACTCGGCAAAATGACCAAGACACCTTTTGCAAAGAGTTGCGAAAGGGCGTCCGACTTGTTTGGACTAGTACATAGTGATGTATGTGGACCAATGAGCACGACAGCCAGGGGTGGTTATGAGTACTTCATTACCTTCACTGATGATTTGAGTAGGTATGGATATATCTACTTAATGAAACATAAGTCGGAAACCTTTGAAAAGTTCAAAGAATTCCAGAATGAAGCACAGAATCAACTCGGCAAGAAAATAAAGTTTCTTCGGTCGGACCGAGGAGGCGAGTACATGAGCCATGAGTTTGATGACCATCTGAAAAGTTGTGGAATAGTTCCTCAACTTACTCCGCCAGGAACGCCACAAAGGAATGGTATTTCGGAATGGCGGAATCGGACCTTGTTGGACATGGTACGATCAATGATGAGTCGGACAGATCTGCCTTTATCATTTTGGGGTTATTGTCTAGAAACAGCGGCGTTCACACTAAACAAAGTACCATCAAAATCGGTAGAGAAGACACCGCATGAGATGTGGACAGGCAAAAAGCCGAGTTTGTCTTTTCTTAAGATTTGGGGTTGTGAAGCTTTTGTCAAGCGACTTCAGTCGGACAAGCTTACGGCCAAGTCGGATAAATGTATTTTCGTGGGGTATCCGAGGGAAACCTTGGGTTACTACTTCTACAACCGAGAAGAGGGCAAAGTGTTTGTCGCTCGGAACGGTGTCTTCCTTGAGAAAGAGTTTCTCAGTCGGGGAGTAAGTGGGAGCACGGTGCAACTCGAAGAAATTCGAGAGGAATCGGCTAATAGCGAATCGGCTAATAGCGAATCGGCAAAAACCTTGGAGGTTGAGCCGATCGTGGCAGCTGAGCCGACAGCAGCACCTGTACTACGAAGATCGGCAAGATTACGAAGTGTTCGTGATGTGTTACTGTTAGACAGTGATGAGACGGCAAATTATTCGGAAGCGATGGTGGGATCTGATTCCGAGTCATGGCTTGGAGCCATGAGATCCGAGATAAAGTCCATGGATGAAAATCAAGTTTGGAACTTGGTTGACCTGCCAGACGGTGCAAGACCCGTCGAGTGCAAATGGGTCTTTAAGAAGAAAACTGATATGGATGGAAATGTTTCAATCTATAAAGCACGCCTTGTCGCGAAGGGGTTCCGACAAGTTCAAGGAGTTGATTACGACGAGACCTTCTCGCCCGTAGCGATGCTTAAATCAGTTCGGATCATGTTAGCTATAGCGGCCTATTTCGACTATGAGATATGGCAGATGGATGTCAAAACGGCTTTCCTTAACGGAAATTTAACCGAGGACGTGTATATGATACAACCCGAGGGTTTTGTCGATCCGGCTAATGCTGACAAGGTATGCAAACTTCAGAAATCCATTTATGGGTTGAAGCAAGCATCTCGGAGTTGGAATATTCGTTTTGATGAGGTAGTCAAATCGTTTGGCTTCATCAAGAGTGATCATGATTCTTGTTTGTACAAGAAGTTTAGTGGGAACAAAGTAAATTTTCTAATCTTATATGTGGATGACATATTACTGATTGGAAATGATGTCCAGATGTTGCAAGAAACCAAGGAATCATTGGAAAGGAGTTTCTCAATGAAAGACTTGGGTGAGGCAACATACATCCTTGGAATCCGGATCTATAGAGATAGATCAAGGAGGCTCATTGGATTGAGTCAGAGTACTTATTTGGACAAAGTGTTGAAAAAGTTCAACATGGAATCGTCTAAGAAGGGGTTCTTACCGATGTCCCATGGTGTAAAACTTAGCAAGACTCAGTGTCCTTCGACAACTGATGAGCGAAGTCGGATGAGTGCGATTCCATATGCTTCTGCAGTTGGATCCATCATGTACGCCATGATTTGTACTAGGCCGGATGTTTCCTATGCTCTAAGCGTTGTGAGCAGATACCAGGCTGATCCTGGAGAGATCCACTGGACAGCGGCTAAAAATATCCTAAAGTACTTGAGAAGGACTAAGGATATGTTCTTGGTTTATGGTGGTGAAGATGAACTTAGTGTAAAGGGTTACACGGATGCGAGTTATCTCACCGACTCTGATGATTCTCGCTCGCAATCCGGATACGTGTTTATTATAAACGGAGGTGCTGTGAGCTGGAAAAGTTCCAAGCAAGAGACTGTGTCTGCGTCTACAACAGAGGCTGAGTATATTGCTGCCTCGGAGGCAGCAAAGGAAGCTGTTTGGATGAGGAATTTCCTCATGGATCTTGGTGTGGTTCAGGGCTCGTCCAATCCGTTGGACGTGTATTGTGACAACAATGATGCTATTGCACAAGCCAAGGAACCTAGACAACACCAGAAGAACAAGCACATACTCATGCGGTACCACCTAATTCGCCAGTTCGTGGATCAGGGTGATATCAAGTTATGCAAGGTACACACGGATGCAAATATTGCGGATCCGTTGACAAAGCCGTTACCCCAGCCGAAGCATGAGGCGCACCTGAGAGCCATGGGCATTAGATGCTTAGACATGTGATGTCGGAAGATTGACTCTAGTGCAAGTGGGAGACTGTTGGGAATATGCCCTAGAGGCAATCATGTATGATGATATTTCCCATTGTATTCATAAAGTTATTAAGTAGTCCTTGTATAAACATCTGATGTGTATCATTGAATATGTGATTCAGTTGTGGAACTATGCATTCATGTTGTTTGTACTAAATATCCTTGGTCATTGAGGTTGTGTTGGACACACAACTTAGACCAATGTGAAAGTTGGCTTGATGACTCGGTTCCACTTGTCATGGGCATGGAGATGCTATTCCAACTTACACAGACTAGGCTAAAGAGTTTAGCAAGTCGGATTGACCCATATTGAGGTACAACGAACTAAGCTGTCATTTGTATATCTCAATCAATGTAATCCTTCGACCTGAGGTTGTTGCATAGTCCGAGTTGAGGATCACCGACTTAGGTTCTGTCAAACGCTGATCCGTAACTGGGCAGTTATAAAGGCAGGGTTCGGGTCGACTGAGAATCAAGCCGCGTGATGTGAATAACCAAGATGGGATTTTGCCCCTCCACTCGGAGAGATATTCTCTGGGCCCTCTCGTGAGATATGATTCGGAAAGCATGGCCATGCACGACTCGGTTAAGTGTTAACCGAGGCGATCGGCTAAGAGTTAGTCGAGTGAATCACTTATCTCGGATCGAGAAGAGAGTCGGACTATTTAAGGGATGACATATATTCGCCTATAGTCTGACAAGGTATATCGTGAGGCAAAAGGGACTCGGACGTAAGTCGCATTGGAAAGGCAAGTCGTCATGACTCTTTGGTACTTGGGAATCGGTACGTTCTGCTAGGAGCCGATGCCGATTGATCGATTGTGAGTCGAACTCTAATCGTGTCCAAGTAACCATGAGCCTACGGGGTCACACACTTAAGAGCGGGAGCAAGTTCGGATTGGATCTGAACATATAATCTGGTTGGGTTGGACCTAAACCGGATTAGGACTGAGTTAGTGAGTTGGACTCACGGTGACTAGTGTTATATGGGCTTTAGTGAATGGGTCGCGCGAGCAGAGCCCACGTTCACTCCCTATATATAGTGGAGCACAGTAACCCAGAAAGGTTAATCGTTGTTCGGTTAGGTCATTCCATGTGTTGGAAACCCTAGCTCCACAGCAGTCCAGCCGCCGTAACGAACCTAGCAGTTCGCCGCCGGCGCTCCTCCTTGTACGTGTGGATACCAGCAGTGGTGCTGTACGATCAGCACCAGGACGATCGGATCGTGAGAACTGCACTGCATCAACTGACGCGCTTCATCAGTAATCCGCAACCGCGCGTCTAGTGGTAAACCTCGTGGCTTTCTACCTCAGCTAGATCTTGGGATCACGTCGTTAGAGGAAAAAGTTTTGTTTTATCTCTGCGTGGCCCAACAATAGGTCCATATAAGGTTCTGGCCCGTAGAGGGGAAGTGGCTTATCAGCTGGAGTTACCGGAAGGACTGACTGTTCATGATGTGTTTCATGTGTCGCAACTAAAGAAGTGTCACCCGGAGATGGCCGAAACACCGCTAAGAGACACCATTTCCCTAGAAGAGGTTCAATTGGAGAATGACCTTACCTATGAGGAAAAACCCATCAAAATCCTGGAAACAGCTGAAAGGATTACCCGCACCAAGACTATAAGATTCTGCAAGGTACAATGGAACCACCACTCCGAGGAAGAAGCTACGTGGGAGCGTGAAGAAGACTTGAAGGCAGAGCACCCACACCTATTTGCTAGCCAACCCGAATCTCGAGGACGAGATTCTTCTTAAGGGGGGTAGGTTTGTAACATCCCAGATTTTGTATTAGGATGTTATTAGTGTGATGCATCATCCTTGCATCATTGCATCCTACAATTGGAAACTGAAATAAAAATCCTAAACACCTAAACCTAGAAAACCCTAATAGTGGTTGCCTTATGTAAGCATTTTGTAGAGGTCAAGTAATGACCCTACTAAAGACCTTGTAAAACATTAAACTATGGGCCTATGTTGACCACCTTAATTTTATGAAAATTTAGAAACAAGTTTCATCAATTTTGGACTTAGTTTGCAAAAGTTATTAGGGTTTTATGAAAACAGAAAAGGGAAAATGATTAAAGGAAAAAAAAAAGGGAAAACCTAACCTAACTGGGCCGGCTGTGTTAGCCCGCCAGCGCGCGCCAGTCACCTCGTTGCCAGCGCAGCCAGCGCAACCCAGCGCAGCCTAGCAGGACGCAGGCCGCAGCCGCTGACGTGGGGGTCCCACCCCGTCGTCGTCTTCCAGAGTCCGCGGCGAGCACGCTCTCCTCCGCCGCGTCGGACTCCTATTCACGCCGGACTCGACCACCCCCTTCCCCAAGTTTCTGGCCCCTTATAAGCCGACCCCCTCTCGTCGTTTTCCCCTCGAAAACCCTAGCCAAGCTTCGCCGAACCGCTGCCGCTCTCCCTCGCCGGCGTCGCGCTCAGGAAGATTTCGATCCGGCGATTCGCTCCACCCCGAGCCCTTCCTTGCTGTTAACCGCCTTCCCCGTGCAACACCGCCTCACCCCCGACCCTTCCTTCCTCCCCTTGTGCAGCACAGCATCGCAGATTTCTCGCCGACGTGCCGCCGGAGCCGCGGGAACCAGTGGAGGTGTGCGGCTAGACGAGGAAAGAGGAGCCGAAGCCGATCACGCACGCAGGACCGCAAGAAGGAGTAGAGCACCGTCGTGCTCTCCTCTACTCCGGGGAACCACCGCAGCGCCGCCGACGACCACGTCCGACCGCGCCGCCGCCGTCTCGCCATCGACGCCGCCGGTAAGTATCGCCACCGCTCCCGTCCGTCGGATCCGAGTAGAACGGTGTAGATTATAAGGTTGGACGAACCGTTACTAGCCAATGCCGTGCTGCCACGTGGCAGAGCCGCGCCCGCAACCGCGTCAGCACCGCGTCGCTCCAGCTGGGCCAACCAGACGCTGACACCTGGCTAGGTTTTAAGTGAAGTTCAGATCTGGTTGCAGATTTGGAATTCAAACTTGCGAAAATCATATAAAATCAAATATTTGTCCAAATTTAGCTTGTAATATACCGTTGGATTCCTAATTTTATGTAGAATCCAAATCTGTAATAATATTGCAGGTTTGCAGTAATGTTTTAGGTGTAGATTTTAATCATTATATTAGAGAGTTTAATCTATAGAAAAATAATTAAAATTCTATTTTATTTGATTCTTGTTGCAATAACTTTGTTTCCACAATACCTACTGATCCAAATCATTAAGCTTTGCTTAAGATCATTAGATCTAGTTTGAGGCTAATTAGATGGTTTGATCTTCTTATAATCCTAAGATTTGTTTTAGTGACTCTATTAGATCTAAACCCTAATCAACCCTAGTGACACCCTTACACCATCACAACACAAACTTGCTACCTTAATCAATTTAGAAGAACCAAGCTTGCATAAAATACCATGTTGCATGCATGCATGATATTCTTTGTGATATGCTTTGAGCAAGTTGTGATCAGATCTATGTTGTGATTCGTTAGATTGCTCGGAGTGCGCTAAGGAGTGCTATTGTGTAGAGTGCTGGTCGGATCAAGGCAAGTTACACCACTTGTTCATAACTTTTGTCCCAGTTTTGATTCTATGCATGTGGTCTTCAAAATTCTGTAGTATGCATGTGTAGGATGTTCTAGTAGAATTTTCCCTTAGTATTATTTTGCAAGTGCGATGATTTTTTTAGTATGCCATGAGTAGCTCTATACTTAGGATTTTCCCTCCTAATAGGTTACCCCTGTTTTTGCTAAGTATTGCTTGCTATGCTATATATACAAAGTACCGTTGGGGGGTTCGAAAGACAAAGAATTTTTCTAAGTATAAAGGCTCTCTAGAGCAAACTTTTCTTCTCAAATCCACTTCAAAATAAAACTAAGTTTTCTTCTGGGCGGAATGGTTGTCGGGTCAACGAGTGAGATTTTGGTGGAGGACGGCCGCCCAGGAATCAAAGAAGTCTGCCATGTTTCAGAATTCAGAAGCTTCCAGTGCAACCACAATACATTATGGGCTCTGTCTTGGCCTAGTACTTAGTGGGAAACCTCACCTGGGTACCAACATTTGGAGGTTCTTGGCACGGTTGGATCCGGAAGGTAGAGGGGCTACTAAGGGAAAGCCTCGCCATGGTCTTGTGTGTAAAAGGACTTGATCGTGGATTGTGGGTAAAGTGCACAAACTCTTGAGAGTATTGCAATCTGATCGATCAGTCGTGTTCACGGTAACAGAACAACAATGAGCAACTGAAGGATGGAGCCTCTGAAGGATCTTCCTCTCTCTTTTCTAAAACAAAGTTTTTGAAACCCCATGGCGTGCGTAATATCGTTAATGGGTGGGAATTTGGGAACTTGGTGTGTAATATCCAAGTGACGCTTGGTGCGTAATATCCAAGTGTTTGGTTGTTTGGACGCTTGGTGCGTAATATCCTCGTGTGCCACTCGACCTTATTTTATCTAAGCAAATGTTTACAAAGTAGGACAATCCTCTCCTTTTCTCTCTACTTAAGAAAACTAGCTTTGAGCAAATGAACTCTACAGCCTATACCAGCCTTGCATGTAGAGATAGTATTTTCTCTCCTTGGTGTAATTTGCCAATACATTCAAAGTATTGACCCAACTTGTTGGCTGCACGTCTTATGTGCAGAATCCGAAGATTGAAAGGTGCGTAGGGATCGCGGGTCTACACTCGACAAGCCTGGGGTGTTGATGGACTCATGCTGCTTTTATGTTTCCACTGTTATTTGAGCTAGCATAATGCTAAGCAATTTTTGTAATAAATTCATACTCTGGATTCTCCTTGTAATAAAGACTTTGTGTTTTACATGATATTCCATCGACTGTGAGTGCTAGCTATTGATCCAAGGATTAGCATGTTAATCATAGGGACTTAGGATCCTTACCGATCCGAGGTCACTACAGAAGGTATTGATTTTAATGAGACTTTTTCACCTATCTCTTCTAAGGAATCGTTCAGAATTATTATGGCACTTGTGGCTCATTATGATCCAGAGTTGCATCACATGGATGTCAAAACGGCATTTCTGAATGGTGATTTACATGAGGATGTTTACATGGCTCAACCAGAAGGTTTTGTTATGGAAGGAAAGGAACATTTAGGATGTCGTCTTAAGAAATCCATTTATGGATTGAAGTAAGCCTCAAGGAAATGGTACTTCAAGTTTGATCAAGTTATAAAGAATTATGTTTCAAAGAGAATGAAGTGGACAATTGAATATATGTGAAGTTCAGGGGGCAAATTTATATTCCTGATACAGTATGTTAATGACATACTCTTAGCCAGTAGTGATAAGAATATGCTGCAGGAAACTAAAAGGTTTTTTTGTTCAAAGTTGGACATGAAATATCTTGGTGAAGATGCTTATGTCTTAGGCATTCAAATTCACCGAGATAGATCCAAAGGAATATTGGGCTATCACAAAGAGCGTTTATTGAGAAGGCACTCAAAAAGTTCAGTATTCATAAGTGCTTAGCCTCGCCTGCTCCTATTGTCAAGGGCGATAAGTTTGGGACTTTCCAGTGCCCAAGTAATAATTATGAATCTGCGCAGATGAAGTCAGATCCTTATGCTTCAATCATTGGAAGTATGATGTATGCACAAGTGTGCACTCACCCTGACTTAGCATTCATAACCGGGATGCTTGGAAGATATCAGTCTAATCCAGGGTTGGATCACTGGAAGGATGCTAAGAAAGCTTTGCGTTATTTGCAAGGCACTAAAGGCCTCATGCTCACATATAATAGAACTGATAACCTCGAGGTGGTGGGTTAATCAGATGCTGATCTTGTGGGGTGTGTTGACACTAATAAATCCACATCGGGTTATATTTTCACCCTAGCAAAAGGAGCTATTTCCTAGAAAAGGACCAAGCAAAGTGTTACTGCATCGTCAATAATGCAGGCAGAGTTTGTAGCATGTTATGAGGCAATTAACCGGGTAGGAAGTATGGCTGAAGAATTTCATTCCGGGTTTAAGGGTGATTGATAGTATATTTGAGCCACTCACTCTTTTCTGCCTTAATCAACCCACAATGATCTATTCGAGTAACAACAAGTCAAGTGGTGCTGCCACACCCATTGACATCAAGTATCTGTTGTGAAAGATAGAATCCAGGATCAGACAATAAGTATTAATCATATAAGTACTAACACAATGTTAGCAGATCCACTTACGAAAGGCTTGCCATCCAGTGTGTTTAAAGAGAACGTTGCTAGCATGGGATTGACAAAAAAAACTTTTGATCCTGGAATTGGGACCATTATGACATCATCTCCCCATAAGTCTAAGAAGGGTTCTTCTTTTTGATGAAACAATGTACTGTAGTTAATTAATTAAATGGTACTTAACTGACCATTGTAATTTATTGTCTCTGTATAAGTTCAACAAAGAGCTAAGCTCGTAAGTTTGTAATAAGTATAAGTTAATGGAGCTCCTAAGTTAAAGAAGTTCTATTTTAAAATTAAGTGGTATATTGTAGTAACTGGGTTCTGTGGTACTCTATGAGCGTTGTAATTTTATTTTCTCATATGCTATTTTATTGATAAATGGGCTTGTTAATTTAGCCTTACGATCAAGGGTGAGAATGTTGGATATAAGTAATCTGATAAGTGATCTGTAGGTTTTTAGATCTAATATGTTAAATTAAGGTCTTTTAGGAGGCTCCTAATTATAGCCATTGGATGATCTCATCCGGGGCATCCTGGCCGTACATCTTATGCTGAAGGTTCCCTTATTGCTATTGTTGCTATAAAAAGGGAATTGCGAGCTGAAGCTAGGGTAAACCACTCTCTTCTCTCTCTCACTTTTCCCTCACTCACCAATCAAGATTAACACTAAAAGCACCAGGAAGAAACCCTCACAATTAGTATAGGAACAAGAGTGGAAGCACACCAAGAGGAGGCCATGGCTGGATCTCCTAAACCAGGTACACATCCCTGATCCTCTTCTACGTGGCTCAAATTTTGAGCTAGTTGATCCTAAAGGGATCTAATAGTAACATCTTAGCCGATAAATAAACCAAACCATGCACTATCTTAGGTACTCATGTTTGGTGGCAGAAGAAGCTGATGTGGCCACCCAGTTGTTTGAGGCACCATTTGAGAAGATTATTGGGGTCATGGATTGCATGGTGCAGGACGAAGGCAACATCCTGACTAACCTGCAAGGCGTCCATGAGTACTTCTACGTATCATGAATAGCAGTGCTTCCATCTTTCAGGTAACCAACACGACAACTATGTCAAGATCTCCATGTGTCCCATGAACGCTCTGAAACTGCTGCTCGATTCGGTTTTACATGTCCAGGAGGAGTAAGGTAGGCATGACGCTGCTCAAAGACTACGAGGTTCTGGCGCTGGAGTGGAGGCAGAGGTGCATGGCACTAAGGGCATACGAGGACGACAATAGCACTAGAGGACTCTACTCCAAGGCAGGGTATAAGGTGGTGTCAAGGGATCCTGAGTGGGCCACTTGGGGGTGAAGGAGGCATGTTATGATGATAAAAGACGTGCCGATTCATGATCTTGAGATAGAAAAAAATGACATGCTTCTCATAGTAGGTGTATAGTAATACCCCTGCTAATTCTTGTGCCTGGTGCAAGCTGCCTAGTTAAGATTATCAAGTTCGATCTATCTATTTCGTTGCATATTCCATTGCAATTTTCATGGCTCGGCAAACCCTGATTTTTTCCTGTTGCCTAGACACTGATAGCTGAAATAGAAATTAAATGTATAGGGTGATTGAATTTACATCTATGCAGATCCATTATGAGTTTCACCCATGGCATGGCAAGCCTTGTGAGTAGTTTTTAGTATTTATTTTATTTTTGCCTAGATGCTAATAGAAGAACTCTTGTCATGTCGGAATCATTGTTAAATTATGTATGACCAAGTTGTTCGGTTAAAGGTTATCACTGTTCAAGCATGGTTAAATGGTGTAGTGTAATCCTGGAGTAGACCACGGAATGGCACTGATATTGCATTATTCATACTAAAACATGTGTTAATTTGTCTATGACTCTTATGAGACTTGGAGAGGGGATGAACTAAACGTCTGCCCTAGTTAAAAAATGCCTTTTGAAAGTGTTTTAAAATGTTAAGAAAATCCAAAACAACATTTCATACCTGTACCTCTGTAAAATATGTGGAGAGAGCTGAGAGATAATCCTAACTCTTGCTAGATGGAGATGGGGGAGACCAAACTTGCAAGTTCCTTGACGAAGTTGTACCTGGACGATCTTCATGAGGCGGAGCCGTGGAGGCGGAGCTTGAGGCGACACCATCCCCTCCGCTGAACAAACCTTTAACATGCATGACATGCCTAATGCCTGACAATTGACTCCAAACTTCAGTCCATCGACGCTCTTCTAGAAAGGAACACCGATTTGGGGCAGGCCGAAAGACCTTTATTCTCGTTGTCGCCGATGCCCTACACCAGAGGTGAAGAACTCGAAGACCATATGGAACTTGGACATCCAATTTGAGGTTCCCTGACCCTCTAGCCGCTGCAGCGGTTGACAGAGGGCAGGGGAACGCTGACAACCAAGGGTTTGGCACATATTTCTTTTCAACCGCCTCTCACGAGAGACCTGGAAAAAGGGTTCAGTGTAATTGTACATATAATCAGTAGAAAGTTGCATCAATTTGACTATATTTTAAGTTCTCTCATGAGTCCCATTGTATCCTTTTAGATCTTTTCTATCAAAGAAATGGAGCATATGCTCTTGTCGACGGGTTGCCCGCACTAACTAGATTCATTGTATCCTTTAACCTATTTTCCATCAAAGAAATGGGAGATGCTTATGCATGCCTGTATTGTTGTATCTATCTACCGGACTTAAGGTCTCTCCCTCTACATGAATAGAGTAGAAGAGGTAATACAATGCATTACTCTGTTTCAACACGGACCCCATGAGCTCTATCCCAACTGCTAGTTATGTTGTTGTAAACTTTCCAAATCCTTCCATGCCAACCATGTATGATGTTAACACCCGGATTTTTAATCCCAGATGCCTATTATGCCATACATCGCAATCCCAGGATTACCATTTTTTGCGAAACATAACAGATTTGGATATCACAGTACATCATCCATTACAAACCATATATAAGGTCTTACACAAATAATGATCTCATGATCCAGTTTTTAATACAACTCAAGCAGCGGAATAACGTAGTAATAAAGGTAGCGTAGGCGAAGCTCCATCTTCGGGGTCATAGGCAATGCTGACGATGGGAGATGATCCTAGTTGTCGTAACCTTCCTGGGGTCAATCATCCGGGTACTCCTCTTCATAGTCTGGCCACGGGAATAGCTAGGGACAAAGCCATGAGTACTCTTTAAGTACTCGCAAACTAATACTAACAAGTGAAGGGGGTTTTTGTAGTAGGACACTAAGCTCTAGGGTTGTTTTGCAAAAATCCAGATTTACCTCTACTAAGTTCATAAGCAAAGAAACTAGTTTGAAATTTTATAACACCTAAGTGGGAACTTGAATTTCATATCACAACTCTGTTGTGGTCAAGTCAAAATCTCAATTTATTTCACAAGTCATTTTTGAAAACATCTGACGGGGGAACAGTATGGCCACTCCAACTGTCCATAACCGCGGACGCGGCTATTAGAATAGTTTGACACTCTGCAGAGATTGTACACTTTCACCACAACATTCGATACATCCGTCAGGAACAAATCCTGAATTCACCATACTCAGTATGCGGATAATCAATCCTAACCTTTCAATTACATGCCCTAGTATAGGCACCTCTCCTATGAGTTTGGCCTCCCAACCATGACCAACTGTCATCTTGGGTACTGCACAGGTGGACAATCTTCACAAGGTAGCCTCAGCTCAGACCTTGGCCATGAGGGAACCCATACTAGGGTATATAAACTTCCAGTCAAGCCCTACCCAATTTTCGGGTATTGTTGTTGTACGATAAAATTGGAATGGTACCGCATCCAGACAACCATCAGTTTTGTAAAGGGATAAGGCTCATGCCTCAACATTTTCATCATTAAAATCATCTGGTGTTCGGAAACACATGTCAAAACATCTCAGTAGAATGACTCATCATTCTAAGGTTTTCATAACCATTTCCACCAAGTATTCCCATCTAAGTTGATCAAATTTTATGCTTAGCACTAGCATCTACAAGTGGGGTTAAGTACTACTGAGGGGTGGCAAACAAGTGGAGATTTATGAAGTTCAATCTCATGCCTTAGGATGACACCAAGATTATCTAGCTTAGGCCAAATTTAATGCTCTTTATGCAACCTTCAATTATCTTCCTAGAATCTACAAGTTACTTAGGTAAACTCTAATAGAAAGCTTTGATAAAGAAACAAAGTATAAAGCTTGCAAGTAAAACTAGGATTGGGTTATCAAGTGGGTAGGATCACATATGCTTAAGGCATATAGTTGGCATGGTAACAAGCAAGTATTACTTGCATAATTAGGGTATCTTGCAAGGGTTAGCTTGCCAAATCAACTAGTAGTATTAGGCTTGCAAGGTTGCAAGTATTGGCTTGCCTTGTGCATAGCAGTGGTTGAAGTTCTCCTCGTCTTCTTCCTTGTAGTATCCTCCTTCCTCCTCGTATCCTTGGTCGGTACTAGCGTCTATAAGTAAGTACGAGGTACACAATCACCAAACAATACTTAACTATTTTCAATCATCACCCAAAGGTGTTCTATAGATGATCTAGCATCATCTCCTACATTACAAGATTAAAGACTTTGTCTTATTTATTTTATTTTTAGAAATGTAATTTCTACTCATTGAAAAACTACTTAAGATTTAATATTCTCCAACTCAAACATGGGATCATGTTGACACATGTCATCACCACATATTTCAGTAAATGGAAATGTGATTTAAAGTGGTTTAACCTTTTTATTTTAATTAAATAAAGTGACTAGAAATGCCTATGTGGCATTCTTTTATTACTTGGAAATTATTTATGTAAGTAAACCCAAATGTTTTTATATATTCTGAAAGGTATGATCAAATGTGATTTTTGAGAGTTGGAATCAACTCAAAAGCTGTTATGGTTGAAATTTGAAAAATGTTTGAATGCAAAAAAGCTTTTAACTTGTTATTTTTACCAAGGTTGATCTACAGATCCAAATGATTTGAATCCAACGGGCTTGGATTAAGCATTTCAGTACCTTTCTAAAAAAATTGGTTTCATGCAATTTGGTTCATTAAATCGAGTTGGGTTGATTTTTGAAACTAGGTAGAACTGGGTTTGAGGTAAAAAGAAAAATTCTAAATTCAAACGACTGGGCTGCACGGGAGAGGTTAATGGGCCGGCCCAGTGTCACTCCGCAGCGCGGGGCTCAACTGACAGGGGGTTCCACCCGTCAGTGGCTCATAACACGCGAAGCGGTACATGGCGATCTCGGACGTACGATCTAAGTTTAATCGAACGGCTACGGCTCATCGTCCACATCGGGCAGCGCCGGCGAGACAGAACCCTAATGCGGTAGTTGGGGGTCGTGGGAGGCTCACCGGGGCTCCGGCGAGGGTCGGCGATGGGGGCAAACGACGAATTCGACGACGACGATTCTCCTGGCACCGGCAGCTTCTCCTGGGGCGGCTCCAATCGACGGCGCCTCTCCTCCTTCGCAGCGGTGAACTCTGTTGCAATTCCGGCGAACTGCTGCTCCTCGTGCTCCGGCTAGAGGGTGGACTGATTAGTGAGGTGAGGGTAGTGGAATGGTGTGCTTCAATCGGCTGGGGGTCGCCTCCTTTTATAGGATCGACGGCGAGACCGAGAGGGATGGGCACACGACGATGGCGACATGGCTACGGACGGCTAGCGGCATGGCTGAGGTTGGCGATCGACGGGCGGTCTCCTGGCGATACTCTAGAGCTTAAATGCGCATGTAGGGGCGGGGGAAATTGGTCGGGAATGTGCGGTGCTCTGCGCGGCAGAGGCGGCGAAATCCACGTCGTGCGGTAGCTACGGGGTACATGTGATTAAATGATCATGTCTAGTGGTCTCCTGGGACGGTGGCGTTCATGCTGGCAGGCGGCAAGGGCTCGAGGTGGTCGGGTTGCGTGGGAACGGCGCATGCACTGGGGTGCGCGTCGGCATGGTCGACAGCGGCGCGGACGCGGCGTTCCTGGAGGTTCTGGTCTCTGTCCTGGAGCTAGGGCTGGTCAAGAGGGGGCGGTGAGGCATGGTCTACATGCTAGACAAGGTTGGCACAACTAGTTCTTCTCCTAGCTTGCTGTCCACACTGGGGAGACATGGTGAGGCTCGGCCTGCTCACCATTGATGGCAATGGCAAGCTCACAGTGGTGCTAGAGGTTAGTTAAAGGAGCTAGATGATCTACTAAGGCTAGTTGCAACCAGAGAGGGAACAAGGTTGGCCAAATCACTCCTCAAAATAGTGTTTGTGATTTGTTTGATTTGAATCTGCAAGCAGTTTGATGAAATGGCCGCAAGAAACTTACTTTTGAATTTTGAAAAGATTTTTGGTGGGTGTGCTAGGCATGTGCTGGAGACTCTGTGGGTGCTTGGATTTTGAAAATTGAGTTTGTTTGAGTGGTTTTTGAAATAGTGGAATCTTCCCATATGAGATAGATTCAATTTTAAACTGTCATTTAAACTTGGTATTTGAATGTTTCTGGATGATCACAAAGTGGGCCTTGGTACCTTATTATGAGTACTAACAAGGGGTGCAAAGCTCCACAAATGTTTCTGTTGAGTTTTAAAAACTAGAGATAGCTAAAGTAGGCATGAGAGTTAATTTGGCCAAAGTGACCATTCACTTTATTTGTTTATTTTGGGTTGTTTATCTTTGGGAAAAGTTTGGGGATTGCTTCGATGATGTTTATTTCGCCGAAGAATCATTTTATAAGCAAAGAAACACAGAATCATGGCAATTCAAAAAGAATCCAAATTTTGAATACACACACATATGAATGCTTTCATATTTTTAGTTGGGAAAGTTTTTGTTAACCCTAATTTTAATGATTAGAGTTTGATGATCCATGATTTATATTTTTGGGATGTTACATATGAGAACGACGACCACACAAAACTATGAGACACATCATAGTTGTGGGCTGAACAAGTTTGTGTAGTATTATATGGGGAAATGTATTCGATCCTTAAAGAGGCATCAAGTATGGTAGATGGCAAAAAATTACACTGGACATAAGGTGGGCAGATTGGACGGGAGCACTCATATCATTTCCTTGAATTTTGTCGTTCAAATAGTATTCTGATTACGCTACTATAAAAACCCTTAAGTCTAGTCATAGTGGAAAAGTATCATACTCTAAAAATAAAATTGCTAGCCAACGAAGTCAACAATACAATTTCTTTTGACAAAGCACAAAATTTCAACCGTATGATACTAGAAGAGAATACTAATGTGAAATTAGGTGTGAAACAGATGAAACCATCGACAACAGAACTTAATTAGTGAAAATTAGAAATGATTTTTTACACCAAATTTGTTTTTTCTCATAAAATTGCTATGTCTAGTTAGTTACTAGGGATTTTGTTCCAAGGGGATCTCATGTCCCCATTCGAAAAAAACTAAGGCTAGAGTCTGACTGGTCAAAATCACATATGTATTTAGCGTAAAGAATGCTTAAAAGAGGCCACGCAGTCACAAATAAATGATTCCACACATAATTTTAGCCCATGTTACAAACAATCAAATACTACCCCGTAATATACAAACATAAATTCTAATATACCCATCATTATATAACTGGTAATGTTCAGAATTGGTTTGCATACAATGTGAAGAATCCGACTATAGACAGGAGGAGAGGCCCCTACCTGAATTGTCATCAAAACGAATTACAGGAGATGGAAACAAATGCACATGACTGGGAAATCACATTGGCAGGAGATTAGTCAGACCATTTTTTAATCCACTTCTTTACAACTTCGTTCTCTTCTCGTTTATTGCGGCGAGGCCAGTCTACAGGAATTTTTCACCACCGTGGGATCACTCTGCAGTTTTGAAGACTACCAAACGTCACATTTTTTAAATGGGTGATATATTACTTAGATCAAGTATTACGCCCGGTCTCTGCATATCCAGGATGCACATTGCGAACACAAGTTCAGAACAATAAAACAGTTGTCGACAAATTACAGGATCTCAAAAGACTAGACGCCTAGACAAAGACTAAGGCGGATAAATACGTAGATCACGCTGTCACCCATGTCAGGAAAATATCCTTAGCCGTATCCTCCAAGCGTGTACAAACCTCTATAAATAGGTCTCAAAACTTCACCCGTTTTAGAGGTGACCACGAACAGAGCATAGCCGTGCACGAGTAGATAACCTGCATAAGAGAAGTCATTTTATTATTAAATACATTGTCATTTCTACATAGCCATAGAGACCAAACATCAACATTAGTATAGGGCCTAACTAAATATTGATGTTAGACGTATTTAGCAGGATAACATGCGTTTTTAATACATCAGGCTAAAGTTAAATGATGAATCGACGTATGAAAAACACCACCGATGAGGATGCAAGTCCAAACTCCCTTGAGACATTTAAACCTTTTGAACTAGCTTAAACCGGTCAAACCGACCAAACCGTGTTTGCATAGGATTATGTACAGTAATATCCCCTGCTAATTCTTGCATCTGGTGCAAGCTGCATGGTTAACATAAGCAAGTTCGATCTATCTATATCATTGCACATTCCATTGAGTTTCACGGCAAATCCTACTTTTTTCGTGTTGCCTAGTCGCTGATAGCTGAACTGCATAATTGGAAATTCATTATGAGTTTCACCCATGGCAAACCCTGTGAGTAGTTTTTATTTATTACCATTTTGCCAAGATGCTGATAGAAGAACTTCTGTCATATTGGAATCATTGTTAAATTATGTATGGGCCAGATTGTTCAGTTAAAGGTCATCACTGTTCAAGCATGGTTAGTGGTGTAGTGTAATCCTGGAGTAAATAGTTTGACCACGGAATGGCACTGGTATTGCATTATTCATACTCCCTGAAACATGTGTTGGTTTGTCTATGATTCTTATGAGCCTTGAAGAGGGGACGAACTGAACGCTCCACCTGAAAGGAACGCTTTGGGGCGGGATGAGGAAATTTATTCTTGTTGCCGTCAATGCCCCTATACTAGAGGCGGAGAACTTGAAAACCCTATGGGACCTGGACATCCGATTCGAGGTTCCCCATCCTCTAGCTACTGCAGTGGCTGGTGGAGGGCAGGAGAACAAGCGGCAGCGCCGACAGCCAAGGGTTTGGCGCAAATCTCTTTTCAATTGCCTTTCGCAAGAGACCTAGAAAAATGGGTTCAGTGTAATTGTACTCAGTATAAAGTTGCACATTTTGACTATCTTTTAAGTTAGATGAATTCACCATCCATCGATATGGCACAAGCCTAAAGTACAAGAAATAAGTGAAGATTAGGTCCCACTGCTTTCAAGTTCGTCCATTTTTACCCTTCTACTTTGAAACCACCCTTGTATATCTGGTCAATACAATTTTGTGACCATAGTCTGGTTTTGCAAGCTTCCTTGCCATTGTGGTACAAACATAATGTTTTCTTGTGGGTCTGAATTCAAATATAATATTTTCTTGTGGCATCATATCTAAACATACCGGTGGCAATATTCACATTAGTTTACACCTAAACTAGTGTGGCCATAGTTTTTAACAATATTTATCCCATTTTTCAAGATAGCTTGAGGTAGATCGCACAGTTATCTAAACACACTTAATCTAACTGAAACTTAAAGAGACAACAGCATATACTGGTTCAGAAAATTTCAACCAGGGGGACTCCATGGTATCAGATGCTCTTACCATATGCTCTTGCTTATGGGTTGCCCGCACTAACTAACTTCATTGTATCCTTTCAGCTCTTTTCGGTCGAAGAAATGGGAGAAGTGTATGCATGCCTTTGTTGCGGTACCTATCTACCAGACTTAAGATCTCTCCCTATACATGAATAGAGTAAAAACGACAATACAATGCATTACTCTTCTTGACCATAGACCGCGTGAGCTCAATCAACAGACTATGTAGTTGCAATTACTGATTATGTTGTTGTAAACTTGCCAAAGCCTTCCATGCCAACCATATATGAGAACGACCACCAAGAAAAAATATGAGACATATCGTAGGTGTGGGTGGAACCAACTTTGTGTATTATATGGGGAAATGGTTTAGATCCTTAAATATGCATCAAGTATGGTAGATGGCAAAAAATCACACCGGACATAAGGTGGGCAGATTGGACGGAGAGCACAACATATCATTGCCTTGAATTTTCTTATTCAAATAATATAGAGTACTTAGTTCAGTAGGCTAGCCACCATTTATTCTGATTACACTGCTACAAAAACTCCTAAAGGCTACTCATAGTGGAAAGTATCATACTCTAAAAACGAAATCGCTAGCCAACCAAATCAACAACACAGTTTCTTTTGACAAATCACAAAATTTCGACCGTATGATACTGGAAGAGAATACTAATGTTCAATTAGATGCGCAAACAAATGAAACCAGCGACAACAGAACTTCATTGGTGAAAATTAAAAATGTTTTTTATAGCACCAAATTTGTTTTTTCTCATACACTTGCTATCTCTAGTTAGTTATTAGGAATTCCGTTCTTCAATGACTTCTTTGATTTCTTCGAAGTATGCATCACATCAAATACTTTCATCTGCAGTAAACATCATAGATCTT
The DNA here is from genome assembly GCA_910589765.1 of Avena atlantica. Lineage (NCBI taxonomy): Eukaryota > Viridiplantae > Streptophyta > Magnoliopsida > Poales > Poaceae > Avena > Avena atlantica. The sequence goes on from OU342737.1 coordinate 176,222,250, forward strand.
CGCATCCTGATAACAATGGTGTTGCGTAAATTGGTCAAGATTAGGCAGAGGTGTTGTCAGCTATTATCTACAAGCTTAGCCTGATAGGTGATCTTCTTGACAAAGGGCGTGTACTAGTCATGGACTCGAAACATAAACCCCTTGAGCAGTGGAAGGACATGCAGATGCTTCTCCAGCGGTAATTCTAATCATTACGACACTATATCGGCAACGTTCGTGAATTTTATGATATCAAGTAATTAATAACTTATTTTATTCGTTTTCTTCGCCGGGCAGCGCTAGGAAACGGTTCACCAACAAGGCTAGGGGTGTTTGGAAAGCGGAGGTTACATTTCAAGCACTAGATGTAAGCACCACTAGCTATATCCGCGCATCTCTTTGATTCTAGTTTTGATACCGTTATTATCATGCTTGATTATTATTTTGATTGAACTATGTTCTCGTAAAGTGTCTAACGCAGGGACCAGGTAACAATCTATGTCGATACTATGTTTGTGAGTTCATCCGGCAGACGTGCGATGAGAAGGGCAGAAATTTAGAGCAACTCCACGTACGTAAACAATTTCTATAGTTTTTAATTACCATCAAATTGTGTTTAGTTTCATTCATATAGGCTGACTCCTTTTTTAAATCAGATCGAACGTCTACGGGACGGTCTTCTGCCAAAGGATCGCATACGAGCAATTCAGGAGGAATTGGCGGGATTCTTGGATGCAGAAGTCCTAAACCCAAAAGGGGAATACTATTCGGGTGTGTATAAACAATAGGGATTGTACAAAGAGCAACTTTTGTATATAGTGCATGAACTCGATCCGTGTATCGAATGTAATATTGTCAAGATGATCTTGTGTAATATAATGGTTCATTGATGAGTGCAAAACACTAGATAAACAATAAAATAACATAAATAAATTCTCTGCCGCGGCACAAAAAGTGGCCAAAATGCTGCCGCGGCAACAAAAGTTGCCAAAATAAATTCTCTGCCGCGGTAGAGAAATGTGCCAAATCTCTGCCGCGGCAGAAGGTTATTTGTCCCGGTTCGTGTTACGAACCGGGACGGTTGCTCCACCCCCTCGCCCTCTGCCGCGGCCACGTGTACCCCTTTTGTCCCGGTTGGTGGGGCAATCGGGACTAAAGGTTGGGGCTTTAGTCCCGATTGCCCCGTCCCGGTGGGGTAACCGGGACGTATGGGCCGTTCTGCACTAGTGTAGATCTCGAATAGGTAGAACTTAGTATGGATGTATGTGGGCAGACGGGTTGGGGGTGATGAATAGAAAGCTTAGTTTTTGGTAGTACATTAACTCTTTAAGACAATGTGATTACCGTTATTATTCTTGTTTAGGAGAATGGTCTATTTGAATTCTTATACTTCCTCCGATCCATATTACTTGTCGTTGAAATGAAGGTATCTAGCACTAAAACATGTCTATATACATCTATTTTAGTGACAAGTAATATGAATCGGAGGGAGTAGTAGTATTTTTCTATGCTCATCGTTAATGTGTCTCAAGCTTAAATAGTATTCACGTCCCTGCATTTTGTAATTGTCGGTTAAAATCAGAGGATGATTACTGCATTAAGCATCATTTATTAGTCTTTCTATGCTTTTCAGAATGTAAATTGTAGAAACTGTAAATTACGCCAGTGTAATTTAGACTGTCTATTTGCTAGGAAGTTGTACGGTTCAGTATTCATCATCTCGTGCTAGGAGACGCTCTCGAAGTAGTATAGCATAGCACCCAAAACAGAGAAGTCATGAGCTGAAGTAGTGAGGAGTGTTAATTTGTTGTATCTCAGTATCCTACGGATGATATGGAAATCCATATCTTAGTACTAGTGAAGACGATCAATTGTTGAGACTCATTTTACCTGTAGCATCTTAGCCGATAAATAAACCAAACCATGCACCGTCTTAGGTACGCCTGTTTGATGGGTGGTGGCAGAAGAAGTCGATGTGGCCACCCAGCTGTTAAATTATGTATGGGCCCGATAAACACTCTACAGAACTTGCAAATACCAGCCTGCAAAACAAGGCCTTACGAGTTTCACCCATGGCAAACCTTGTGACTAGTTTTTATTTTATTTTGTTTTGCCTAGATGCTGATAGCAGAACTTCTGTCATGTTGCAATCATTGTTAAATTATGTATGGGCCAGGCTGTTCGGTTAAAGGTCATCACTTCAAGTATGGTTACTGGTGTAATGTAATCCTGGAGTAAATAGTTTGACCACAGAATGGCACTGATATTGCATTATTTATACTGAAACATGTGTTGGTTTGTTTATGACTCTTATGATCCTTGGAGAGGGGACAAACTAAACATCTGCTCTAGTTTTTTTTTTCAAAAAATGCATTTAAAAGGGTGTTTTTAATAAATGTTTAAAACCCCAAAACAACATTTCATGCGTACATCTCTGTAAAATATACGTGGATCGGGAGATAATCCCAGCTCTGGTCAGACGAGATGGAGGACACCAAAGTCGCAAGTTCTGTGACGAAGCCGTACATGGATCTTCATGAGGCGTGGGCGAAAATTGATGACACCAATATGGTGCGACATCATCCTCTCCACTGAACACCGCTTCTGTAGACAAACCTTTAACACGTCAGGTCTAATGTCCAACAACTGACTCCGAACTCTAGTACGATCCTCTAGAAAGGAACGCCGATTTGGGCCAGGCTAAAGGACCATTATTCTCGTCGCCGTCGATGCTCCTACACTGGAGGCGAAGAACTTGAAGACCCTATGTGGACCGAAAATCTGGTCCTATAGGTTCCCCCACCCTCTAGCCGTCGCAGCAGCCTGCAAAATGCAGGGAACCAACGATAGCGATGCTGGCGGCCAAGGGTTTGGCACAAATCGCTTTTCAATCGCCACTCGCGAGAGGCCTGGAAAAATGGTTCAGTCTAATTTTAGTATAATTGTACGTCTAATTAGTAAAAAGTTGCATCAATTTGACTATCTTTTTAAGTTAGATAGCTTCATCATCCATCGAGATGGCACAAGCATAAGTGCAAGAAATAGATGGAGATTAGGTCCCTCTGCTTTCAAGTTCGTCCTTTCTACTTTGAAACCACCCTTGTACATGTAATCAGTAGAATTAGTTTAGTTTTGCAAGTTTCCTTGGCACTATGGTATAAATATAATGTTTTCTTGTGGGTCTTAATTCAAATATAATGTTTTCTTGTGGCATCATATTTACCGGTGGCAATATTCACACTAGTTTACACCCTAAACTAGTGTGGTCACAGTTGTTAATAATCTGATCCTATTGTTAAAAGAGTTATTAAATGTTGTTCGGTTAAATGGCATCCCTGTTCAAGCATGGTTAGTGGTGTAGTTCAAGCATGGTTAGTCGTGTAGTGTAATCATGTTTATTGCATTATTCATACTGAAACATGTGTTAGTTTCAGGGGCAGAGATAGGGGAGAGGGGTGGGGGGCGAGCAGGGGCTAGACCCCCCCCCCCCCCCCCACAACGATCGCCCCCCTATACATATGTACGGATGACTACCTCTGTTAATCACGTAATTAGTCTTAAAAGGCCCAGGCTTAGGATTCATACAGCTAAATATGTATTCATGCAAGCCCAAAAAGCAGCTCATTAAACCATCGTCGAGGGTCATAGACCTAAAAAGTATCGATCGTGGCTGTATCTGTCCGTAATTTGCTCTGACAGAACCTCCTCCAAGCGCCACCCATTGATCTATTCGCAAACTAGGTATCCATCGCCATGACGTCACACACACGAGGTTACAGACGCTGCCGCGGTGCCCGCAAGTTGCCGTGCTGCCGGCATCCTACCTCCGTGTCGCTAGCTCCATCAAACCCATAAAGCACCACACTCAAATATGAAGGCAGGTATGCGCATACCAGTACTAGCGGTAGCAGCTTCTTGTGGACTACAATTGATTAGTCTATCTATGATTGATTAGTCTGTTTGCATTTGTATATAAGGCGGTAGAGTTTTTTTTACTATGTGATGATGAATTTATTTAGGGACACATCTTTTTACTAGCAGGATGTATTTCTCTGATCTATTATACACCTATTATCTCAGGGAGAAAAGGGAAAACAACATTATAAATAATTACAAGATAGTTAAGGCCTAAACTTGATAAAATAGAAATTTGGTTTTCTTTCATATTGCCAAACATTTCTATTGATATGGCTTGATATCGGCTTATAAACTTGATATATATGCTTTCTTATCCCTTCACAGAAAAACAATCTTCGCCCCCCTCATGTTCAAATCCTGGGTCCGCCCCTGGTTGGTTTGTCTATGACTTACTAGTAATCATGTACGTGCATTGCATGTTTCTAATGCATTGAAATTTATATTATGCACTCTCTGTTCCATAAATCTTCTCATGATTCTAGTTCAATGATGACAAGTATAATTAAACAGAGGGTTTAGCATTTAATTAAAAATATTTTTATTCAGTTTTGAAGAAAATGTCAATGCGTATATATGATTTTAACCGCGTGATTTTAACTGCATCATATCTTAATTCTAAAGTTACCAATAAAAATCAACTAAATATCACTCCAAATTTGCATCAACATATTTGTGTCCACTCAGTCATCTCACAACAAAGCCAGGACAAGAAGGATGATACAAAAAAGTACAACTTGAAGTCCGATGTTAAGTACTATCAATGTGACACTGATCTCATCCTAAGGCAATACAATATTACCAACACATGAGTTTAGTGTTTTGCATGTCATCAAAGAACAAAGCTCATTGTCCAAATACCACCAAATAGGTAATGTACTTTACACAACTTAAATATCTCTAGTGGCTTCACATTAAAAAATTCCTCAGACATGTGGGTCTCCTCAATATTGTCACACGGAAGGTTTTGAGTTCACTTTGAATGAGAAGATACAAATTCAATGGAATTTTCATGACCATGGTTCCAAACTGAAGAGTACTCTAAACTACAAATGGAAAGATTATATCATAGAAATGACATATCAAAACTGTAGCCAAACAATGATATCATATTGGCTTTCTGTCTTAACTTTGCCCCAAGCTGCCACAAATCAAGGTTTAACCTTATGAATGCTAAAATCAAACTGTACTATCACCTTGATTTGTGTCTTGTCCATATGCACCTTTTTTATATTTTCCAACAGTGTAATATAATAGCTTTCTTTCAAGTAATATAATAAAATGAGATTGTCTTGCATACCTACCTCAGATGATATGTTCTATTTTCATGATTTAACAGAACATAGGCGATCTTCATTCACAAGAAGACTATACTACTAAATACTTCCTCCATTTCAAAATATAAAATGTTTTAGCTTTGTAAAGGTAATGTATCTAGATGCCTTTAGGTTGTAGATGTTGGAATTTTGGCCCAAATAGTCTAGCCCATTTTCTATTTCAATAATTCCTGAAAATCCTAGAGGCCCATGTGGCCCATTCATGCAAGACAAGAGCTGGGACAAATGTTTAGTCCCACATTGCTAGTTGAGTGGAAGTTGGACCAGCTTATAAGGTGAGCTCTCCTACCACTTGGTAAAAGGATGAGAAGGAGAAGGAGAGAGTTCCACACGCGCGCTCCTCCTCCTCCTCCTCGCTCGCCTCGCCTCGTCACGACGCGGGTTGCGGGAATCTCGCCGAGCCGAGCTTTATTTTGCCACGCATGAATGGTATATGAACAGATGTACAGAAGGTGAAACGTTTGCTTTGAATGGACTTCAATGGACTTTTAATACGAATTAAATGGATACGAATTGAGTGGAGGCTGTCCGTTGGGCTGCCGCCTGTTCGCTTCATCTTCCGTCCATTCGTTTCATCTTCTGCACGGTCTGCCTTCCCCTCTGCGCGCCTATAAGAGAGAGAGGTCGCGCCTCCTCTCGGTTACGCTGCCACACATCCCTTGCGCCTTCAGTTCTAGAGCACTGCGCTACTTTCATCTTCCCCATCCCGTCTTGCGGCGTGCACCGCGAGCCGGGACAGTAGGCCTCCGAGACCCCACTGCTTCGAGTCCTGTACGGGAGAAGGGCGATAAGGTTTTTGGGAAGCGCTATCAGCGCGACTACTGGCTTCGTCACGGACTCCCTCACAGATAGCGACATCTTCCCCGACGAGGACTTCTTCCCCGACATCAGCACCCTCTTCCTCGACGACATGGCCAATGATGGTTCCAACGCCGGCGGTTCTACTTCTGCTACTGCCGTGTACATCTTCTGTCTCAATCTTGTTCTGATCCTATCCAAAGTTTTATGTTTTGCAGTTTGTTTGACTATATGCCTTAATTTGTATTCGCTATTTAGCATGATTAGTATATTGCCTTTTATTCTAGTCATGTTTTATCTAGCGTTTATTTTGGATAATTCGCTTGGTAAATTGCTCTATTTCTCAACAATCCAAAAACCTTATTTCAGGCAATTTGCCCCAAGTGGCTTTGTTGCTTCTATGAAGCCACCTGTGTTTGAAGGTGTGAATTACAAATGGTGGCGTGCGAGAGCAGTGCTCTGGTTTCAGACCATGAGCTGCTATAACGCCATCTATGGCACATCTGAGGGGGAACTTAATCCCGCTCAGGAAGAGGCGTTCCAAAAACTTGATACTACTTTCAAGGCTGCCTTGATTAGCATCCTTGGCGACAATATTGTCGATTCATATCTGTCATTTAGCAATGGCAAAGATATGTGGGATGCGCTCGAGAGAAAATTTGGAGTCTCTGATGCTGGCAGTGAACTGTATGTCATGGAACAATTCTATGACTACAAGATGATTGATGACCGCTCCATTGTGGAGCAGGCTCATGAGATACAGTCACTTGCCAGGGAGCTTGAACACTTCACTTGTGTGTTACCGGACAAGTTTGTTGCCAGATGCATCATTGCCAAACTTCCCCATTCATGGAGGAATTTTTCTACTTCTCTGAAGCACAAGAGACAAGAGTTCTCCGTGACGGATCTCATTGGGACTCTTGATGTGGAAGAGAAGGCGAGAGCAAAAGACACACGTGCTCGAGGTACCGAGGGAGGTTCTAATGCCAACCTGGTACAGAAAAGGAACTTCCAGCCTCACAAGTTCAAGAACAAAGGAAAGTTTGATGATAAAGGAAAGTTCGATGGAAAGAACAAGGCCTCACGTCCACCAGCTTCAAGAAGAAGACTGATAAGAGGAAAGGTGCTTGTCATGTGTGCGGTGATCCTAATCATCGGGCTCCTGCTTGTCCCAACCGCTTTGACAAGCGCCAGCATGGGAAGAACAGCAAGACTGCTAATGTAGTCATGGGCGACGTTGAGATGAAAGATGTTGGGTATGGTATATTACCTACTGTTCTTTCATTATGTCATTCTCCTGATTGGTGGATTGACACAGGCGCTAATGTACATGTCTGTTCTGATATTTCCATGTTTTCTTCATATCAGGTCAGAGGGACTCAAACCGTGCTGATGGGGAACGGCTCGCATGCTTCTGTTCATGGTGTTGGTACGGTCGATCTGAAGTTCACTTCGGGAAAGACTGTGCGCCTGAAGAACGTGCATCATGTTCCCTCAATTAATAAAAATCTTGTTAGCGGATCTCTTCTGTGTCGAGATGGCTACAAGATTGTATTTGAGTCCAATAAATTTGTAATTTCGAAGTATGGAACTTTTATTGGTAAAGGCTATGAATGCGGAGGCTTGTTCCGCTTATATCTGTCAGACATTTGTAATAAAGTTGTTAATCATATTTACACAAATTTTGAATCAAATGTCTGGCACTCTCGTCTTTGTCATATTAATTTTGGTTGTATGACGCGGCTAGCCAAAATGAGTTTAATCCCTGATTTCTCAACTGTTAAGGGATCTAAGTGCCAAGTCTGCGTGCAAGCTAAACAACCTCGCAAGTCACATACGACTGCAGAAGTAAGAAATTTAACACCACTAGAGCTCATACATTCTGATCTTTGTGAGATGAATGGTGTGTTGACAAAAGGTGGAAAGAAATATTTCATGACTTTGATCGATGACTCTACGAGATATTGTCATGTGTATCTTCTGAAATCAAAAGATGAGGCTTTGAGTTTCTTCAAAATCTATAAAGCTGAGGCAGAAAATCAACTTGATCGAAAGATTAAGAGGCTTAGGTCTGATCGTGGTGGAGAGTATTTTTCCAACGAGTTTGATTTATTTTGTGCGGAACATGGCATAATTCATGAGAGGACGCCTCCCTACTCACCCCAGTCAAATGGAATAGCCGAAAGAAAGAACCGTACTCTAACAGATTTGGTTAACGCCATGTTAGACACATCGGGTCTTCCTAAGGAATGGTGAGGGGAGGCACTATTGACCGCGTGTCATGTCCTAAACCGAGTTCCCACAAAGAACAAAGAAATTACTCCATTCGAAGAATGGGAGAAGAAAAGACTAAAACTCTCTTACTTACGTACTTGGGGTTGTTTGGCAAAGGTTAATGTACCAATCCCCAAGAAGCGCAAGCTTGGACCAAAAATCATTGATTGTGTTTTTCTGGGCTATGCTTTTCATAGCATTGGTTATAGATTCTTGATACTAAAATCTGAAGTACCTGACATTCATGTCGGTAAAATCATGGAGTCGACTGATGCGACTTTCTTTGAGGATATCTTTCCAATGAAGGATAAACCTAATTCCTCAAATCCGGAGATACCTAGTTCATCTGATCAGGAATTTGCGATATTCTCTGAACCTATCATTCCGATTGAACACTCTGAAAGTCCTAAGGAGGATGATAATGAAATTCCTAAAAGGAGCAAGAGAAAAAGGACTGCAAAGTCTTTTGGTGATGATTTCATTGTGTACCTTGTGGATGACACTCCCACTTCCATTTCAGAAGCTTATGCATCTCCTAATGCTGACTACTGGAAGGAAGCTGTTCATAGTGAGATGAATTCCATCTTAGCTAATGAAACATGGGAGATCACTAATCGTCCTTATGGGTGCAAACCTGTAGGATGTAAATGGGTGTTCAAGAAGAAACTAAGGCCTGATGGTACTATTGAGAAGTACAAGGCAAGGCTAGTGGCCAAGGGTTATACCCAAAAGGAAGGTGAAGACTTCTTTGACACTTACTCACCTGTAGCAAGGTTGACCACCATTCGAGTACTACTTTCTCTGGCTGCCTCACACAGTCTTCTCGTTCATCAAATGGACGTTAAGACGGCTTTCCTAAATGGAGAGTTGGATGAGGAAATTTATATGGATCAACCAGATGGTTTTGTAGTAAATGGTCAAGAAAGAAAAGTGTGCAAGCTACTGAAGTCTTTGTATGGTCTTAAACAAGCACCTAAGCAGTGGCACAGAAAATTTGATAAAACTTTAACCGCTGCAGGCTTTGTTGTAAACGAAGCTGACAAGTGCGTATACTATCGCCATGGTGGGGGTGAGGGAGTCATCCTTTGTTTTTTTGCATATTTATTTGACATCTCGCATGCATATCATCGATTTGGGGGCCTTATGCCGATTCACCTGATAATTAAATATGGGGCCCATATGCGGGCAAATCTAGCCTTATATTGGCCTCATTTAAAATTTGTGTAGCGAACCGGTGCTATCCTTTGCCATGCTAAACAACATTTAATTTGTGGGGTAGCTAAATAACTTGAACCATCTAATTAATTGTCGGGACCCCGGTTCCGCTTAATATGACCTAATCGCACCGCACCTTTGCCATGTCATGCACCATACATGCATCATGCCGATCTTCTGCCGTTGTATTAAATAGTGCATCCGGTGTTTCTTCTAGTGTTTTGCTTCTTCGCGGATAAGGCCGTTGAGTTGATGTGAGCTTCGCCCCGATCTTCGGTTGAACCTTCGACAATGTTTTCAGGCGAGCATCTCCCCCTTTCTACCTATCTTACTTTTATAGTATTTATTTCCCTCCTGCTGATCTATTGCTATCTGTGTTGCGATGCTCTAGTTTCCGTACCCGTGATACCCCTTGCAGCCTTATATTGCCTTGGACTCATCCTATTACCTGTTGTTTGGTAGATAGTTGGACTTGCGCGTCGTAGTCGCTTGCTCAAGTGCTGTTGCGTGTCGTCATGTACACAGTTGTTGGAGCCTTGCCACATGTTTGATGTTGGAGATGATCTCGGCTTTACTTATCGTTCACTTTAATTCCTGTTTAACAACTAAAATTGAAGTAAGTAAGCAGAGGCATCGGTGGGTGATAGAAAATATTTGGTTTCCGAACGCCCACTTGTGTCCCGTAGGACCCCGAGTACTTGATACCTGTTCCTTGATTTATCGCGCTATCCACATATGGGGAGTATGGGCCCCCTTAGCCAGAGCTTGATTCCGTCTTATTTCTTGGGGCCACAAACTAGTTTGAGGTTTTATTCACTATCCTGTACTTATGCCATGCTACTGCTTTATTTAAATTGTGCGACAGATAGCACCTGTACTGTTTAGGATCGGGACACGTTTTCGCGGTGTCGACAAGCCCCGTTTGGGGTTCCCAGTCGCTCACAGCCGTCCACCCAAACCTTGAGTCCATCTCGGAGCTTGCTTACTTCGTTGCGGGTGTACTCCAAGGGGTGGCCCCCTGAAATATTTCTGAATCTTGTGATTGCTCTGTCGTGAAGACCTCGTTGGGTTTTGATTTGGTTTTTCCGAGGTTGATCGTGTGTGTGTTGCTATTTGTGCACCCCGGCCGGGTTAAAACTTTCTGAAAGCCGTGTCCGCGGTTATGGACGACTTGGAGCACAGTATCTCGATCATAGACAACTATAACTAAAGTTTACTGTTATAAATTGACTTGTATCTGATATGACTAGTAATCAGCTTCAACTACAACGGAAGGGCTAAATAAAACTGCCAACAATTGTTTGTTTGGGTTGTCGCTTGCAACCATTGTACCTGACTAGTAAGTATTGCAACTACAACGGAATGGCTGAATGAAAGTACCAACAACTGCTGGGTTTTTGGGATATCTCATGCTATTTGTATCTGATTAGTAAGTGTCGCAACTACAACGGAATGGTTAATTAAAAGTGCCCACTGCTTAATTTATCAGGATGATCATCTATACTTGACTAGTAATTACTGCAACGATAACCGAATAAATAAAAATGCCAACTGTGTGAGTTCCTCGGTTGACTTCCTCGTTTGGTCTCGAGGGGGAAAACACCAGGATGGGTTTGTTTGGTGTTAGTTTCAGGTTGGATCCGGATAGGACATTCTTATCCCTCTCTGATAACCGCCAGTTGTATCGAGTCTCTATAGGTTGTTTAGTGCATGCTCCCGCTGCCGCTCAGTCCACCATACCTATGTAGGCGAGGACCGCCGAATTCTAGTCTCGCCGTGTACTGGCCTCAGTACTGACCGCTCTCTCTTTTCCCTTTGCCCTTTGTCGGCACCCCTTTTGTTTAAGCAGGTTTTGAGATCGACGTCGTTAGCAGGGTTACCCTTCCGGCTTGGCCTGGGCAGGGTTATGGACGCCATTGGTTATTCTTCAGGGCTCTTAGCCCCATTTGCATCTTGTCCGTAGTCGGACGCTGTATCATTTTCAAGGTGATTTGGATCTTTGTATATTATATCTGCATTCTTGACTCATGGAGTCGCTGTTATATATATATCTGTTCTGTGGGTCCCATTGAGGACTGTTGTGTAATGTTATTACTTCGTTTTCCACCCGCACGAAAGTGCCTGGTGGGCACCTTTGAATCGTTTCTATGCGGGTTTGGCGAGTTTCGCTAGAACTTGCATAGGTCCGATTCTGAGGGTGTTACAGAGTGGTATCAGAGCTCAGCAGTTGCGATACCCCACAAGTCCAGCGTGTAGGATAACCTAGCTAACGGCCGAAGTAGAGTGTCAAAAGCTATTTTACAAAATCGGTTGGATAGTTCTGATTAGGTCTGATTTTACTCCTTACCCCTCTGCTATTCTCCTCTTACCTCTACGTGTTTTGAATCCGCTCTCGTCTCTTTCTTCGAGTCCAGGAATTCTCGTGGTTGGGTTTCCGTCATACCTTTAGGGTTTCGCTTCCTTCTTTGATAACGGTGTTCTACCATCCGGTTTTCATGCTACTTGAGGAATCCGTCTTCCGTGGTACCATTCTTTATTCCTTGTTTGTGCCTTCCGGTGTTTTCCGACGCGACGACATCATCTATGTCAGATCCGATGCAGAGTCTGTATCACTCCTTTGTTTCCGAACCTCGCTTGTCGAGATCTTCAGTCTGATTCCGAGAATGGTTGCACTCCCTTCTACTGATTGTGCGGAGTAATAGTTTGGGTGCGTGATGGATTGGCCCCCATGTCGACTACCCCTTCTATTCGCTTTTGTACATTGAAGTAGATGAGAATACATCGGTTCCCTTTTTCCATCGAAGTTAGAGGTGGCTTTATTTGTTGATACCTCTACCTTCGACCCTTTTGTTCCCGGAGTGTTCTCCCGACGATCACGGACAACGACCTCTTGTTAGTGGTGTCGCGAGGATCTACATGAAGCGAGAAGATTCAGTTTGCCGACCTTCCTTCCGGTACCATGAGGCGGATCTCGAGGGCGAGATCCTTTGTTAGTGGTGTCGAATTGTGGCATCCCGCAAAACCACTACTAGAAAATCGCGTTGAATTTGTGCATTGCATCGTCATCATCATATGTTGTTTGTCAAAAACTATTTTCGCAAGCCCGTTTTGTTTTCCAAACGCCCCATCTTAATTCAAATGCAAAGCCCGGTTCTCCGGATTAATTATTTTGGCCGCTATCGGTTTGCACACGGCCCGTTTAAATCAAATAAAAAGATTTAATTATTTTAGCGGGGGCAGTCGAACGGGCCGTTTCGACCCGAACGACCACCCCCAGAAAATACAAACGGTCCACCTACACCCGCCCTTCTAAATCCTACAGCTACCAGATAATCTAACCACCCCTCCCCTCCACATCACCCCCCCAATAGTAATCTGCCACCTCACCCTCTTTCCTCCCCCTAGCCAACCAGAAGCTGCCACCTAGACTAAACCACCTCCACCCCCTCTCTCTCCTCTCAACCCAGCCCCACCCGCGCATGCACTCCCACCCACCCTGCCCACACACGACACACAAACCCACACACCGCACGCGCCTGCAGGCCCCACACCCTGGCCCGCTGTCCCCTGGCCCCACCCCACCGACGCGACGCCCCTCCTCTCTCCTTCCCCCAGCGCACGCCCTCTCCCGCTCGCGACCAACCTCCACCGCCCCGGCTGCACCCTCCGCGTCGCTGCGCCGCCTGGCCCCGCCGCTGCTCGCCGGAGCCCCCTCCCTCCTCCGTGCCGCGGCAGCCCGCAGTGCTCCCCCTCGTCCCCGTCTCCTCCGCGCGTCCGCCTCGCCTCGCCTGCCTCCGCCCGCGGCCACGCGAGCCCCGGCCACCGTCTCCGACGGCCGCCTCAAGCCGCGCTCGCCGCCAGGGACGCCGTCCTCGCCACCTTGCCCTGACGCCCCGCGGCCGTCCTCGGCCCCGCAGCCGCCCGCCAACCGCCGTGCCTCTCTGCGCCTCCCCGCCTCCCACCGCTCCGCCGCGCCTCGCCCTCCCGCCGCCGCTCCCGCGCGTCCCCGGCCGCCACCGTCGAGCCGCCCCGCCCTCTGCTCGCCATCTCCGGCGCGCGGTACCCGCCTCGCCTCCGTTCCTCCCCCCGCGAGCTCGCCTCGCCGCCAACCTCCGCTGTGGCCGCGCCGCCCGTGCTCGCCGGCCAACCCCCTGCCCTCCCCGCGCGCGCCTCCCCCTCTCTCTCTGCAGCGCGTCGCCTCCGTCCTGCGCCAACCCCGCCCCCTCCTCCGAGCTCCGTCGCGGCCCGCCTTGGCCTCCGCCGCCGCCCTCCGGCCAACCTCGCCTGCCGCGCCGCCCTTGCTCCACCTCTGCCGTCGCTCGCCGCCGGCCTGCACCAGCAACCGCCGCCGCATGCCGCTGCTCTGGCCCCGGCCCCGCGGCCCGCGTCTGCGCCACCGCCGGCCGGGCTCGCCCGCCGGGTCTCGTCACCGTCCCCGCCGCCGTGGCACCTTCCGAACCCCGAAACTCCATCTCGGTACCCGGAGGACGCCGCATGGAACCATCAGAACCGCAATACCCTTGGCGCTTGAACCGAGGGAACCATGCCGTGAACCCCGATACCCGAAGGTCGACATCGGACCGAAGCATCAAGGCCTCCCTCATGAAGCTGTCAAGAACTCCATCACGGAACATCCAGTACTCCGGCAGGGAACCCTGAAGGCCCCGTTGTCGAGCCCCAAGTTCACCACCGTTGGTCAGATGTTAACCCAAGATCTCCACCGGCCACCGAAACCCGGGACGCCGAGACCCCGAAGATCGACTCCGAACCCGCCGGTACCTCAAGATCTTCCTCACGGCGTCCGAAGACCCGAACCCTGTCGAATCCCTCTCGGTGAACGCCAAGATCGTCTCGATAATGATGTTTTGAAGAATGGACCTGGCGTACCCCGAGGACCCTGCCGCCGTTTCCGAGTTCGCCATCGGTGCATAAGGAGAAAACCTCAAGGATTTCGACACGGAGCGTCAAGATCGCCTCACGGAATCCGAAGCGTGGACCCGGCAAGAACCTCGCAACGGCAAGATCGGCCCCGTGGGACTCGGCAAGATCTGCCCGACGACAAGAACGACAGCGACCGGGAGAATCCGATGCGTCCCCGGACACCGAGACCCTGGACGACAAGTTCTCCGTCTTGTATCCGCTCCCGCCGTTTCCGTCGAACCCTGGCCCCGAGACCGACCCCGAACCCCGGAACCCCAAGTTCGTCGAGGCCCTAAATGTGTGAACCCCTTACCGAGAACCCTATTTTTTATAAATGGTCAACTATATGAATTGTTGCATATTTATTTGACATCTCGCATGCATATCATCGATTTGGGGGCCTTATGCCGATTCACCTGATAATTAAATATGGGGCCCATATGCGGGCAAATCTAGCCTTATATTGGCCTCATTTAAAATTTGTGTAGCGAACCGGTTCTATCCTTTGCCATGCTAAACAACATTTAATTTGTGGGGTAGCTAAATAACTTGAACCATCTAATTAATTGTCGGGACCCCGGTTCCGTTTAATATGACCTAATCGCACCGCACCTTTGCCATGTCATGCACCATACATGCATCATGCCGATCTTCTGCCGTTGTATTAAATAGTGCATCCGGTGTTTCTTCTAGTGTTTTGCTTCTTCGCGGATAAGGCCGTTGAGTTGATGTGAGCTTCGCCCCGATCTTTGGTTGAACCTTCGACAATGTTTTCAGGCGAGCATCTCCCCCTTTCTACCTATCTTACTTTTATAGTATTTATTTCCCTCCTGCTGATCTATTGCTATCTGTGTTGCGATGCTCTAGTTTCCGTACCCGTGATACCCCTTGCAGCCTTATATTGCCTTGGACTCATCCTATTACCTGTTGTTTGGTAGATAGTTGGACTTGCGCGTCGTAGTCGCTTGCTCAAGTGCTGTTGCGTGTCGTCATGTACACAGTTGTTGGAGCCTTGCCACATGTTTGATGTTGGAGATGATCTCGGCTTTACTTATCGTTCACTTTAATTCCTGTTTAACAACTAAAATTGAAGTAAGTAAGCAGAGGCATCGGTGGGTGATAGAAAATATTTGGTTTCCGAACGCCCACTTGTGTCCCGTAGGACCCCGAGTACTTGATACCTGTTCCTTGATTTATCGCGCTATCCACATATGGGGAGTATGGGCCCCCCTTAGCCAGAGCTTGATTCCGTCTTATTTCTTGGGGCCACAAACTAGTTTGAGGTTTTATTCACTATCCTGTACTTATGCCATGCTACTGCTTTATTTAAATTGTGCGACAGATAGCACCTGTACTGTTTAGGATCGGGACACGTTTTCGCGGTGTCGACAAGCCCCGTTTGGGGTTCCCAGTCGCTCACAGCCGTCCACCCAAACCTTGAGTCCGTCTCGGAGCTTGCTTACTTCGTTGCGGGTGTACTCCAAGGGGTGGCCCCCTGAAATATTTCTGAATCTTGTGATTGCTCTGTCGTGAAGACCTCGTTGGGTTTTGATTTGGTTTTTCCGAGGTTGATCGTGTGTGTGTTGCTATTTGTGCACCCCGGCCGGGTTAAAACTTTCTGAAAGCCGTGTCCGCGGTTATGGACGACTTGGAGCACAGTATCTCGATCATAGACAACTATAACTAAAGTTTACTGTTATAAATTGACTTGTATCTGATATGACTAGTAATCAGCTTCAACTACAACGGAAGGGCTAAATAAAACTGCCAACAATTGTTTGTTTGGGTTGTCGCTTGCAACCATTGTACCTGACTAGTAAGTATTGCAACTACAACGGAATGGCTGAATGAAAGTACCAACAACTGCTGGGTTTTTGGGATATCTCATGCTATTTGTATCTGATTAGTAAGTGTCGCAACTACAACGGAATGGTTAATTAAAAGTGCCCACTGCTTAATTTATCAGGATGATCATCTATACTTGACTAGTAATTGCTGCAACGA
This sequence comes from Avena atlantica, assembly GCA_910589765.1. Taxonomy (NCBI): domain Eukaryota; kingdom Viridiplantae; phylum Streptophyta; class Magnoliopsida; order Poales; family Poaceae; genus Avena; species Avena atlantica. Next base: position 176,238,692 of record OU342737.1, read on the forward strand.
TAACCGAATAAATAAAAATGCCAACTGTGTGAGTTCCTCGGTTGACTTCCTCGTTTGGTCTCGAGGGGGAAAACACCAGGATGGGTTTGTTTGGTGTTAGTTTCAGGTTGGATCCGGATAGGACATTCTTATCCCTCTCTGATAACCGCCAGTTGTATCGAGTCTCTATAGGTTGTTTAGTGCATGCTGCCGCTGCCGCTCAGTCCACCATACCTATGTAGGCGAGGACCGCCGAATTCTAGTCTCGCCGTGTACTGGCCTCAGTACTGACCGCTCTCTCTTTTCCCTTTGCCCTTTGTCGGCACCCCTTTTGTTTAAGCAGGTTTTGAGATCGACGTCGTTAGCAGGGTTACCCTTCCGGCTTGGCCTGGGCAGGGTTATGGACGCCATTGGTTATTCTTCAGGGCTCTTAGCCCCATTTGCATCTTGTCCGTAGTCGGACGCTGTATCATTTTCAAGGTGATTTGGATCTTTGTATATTATATCTGCATTCTTGACTCATGGAGTCGCTGTTATATATATATATCTGTTCTGTGGGTCCCATCGAGGACTGTTGTGTAATGTTATTACTTCGTTTTCCACCCGCACGAAAGTGCCTGGTGGGCACCTTTGAATCGTTTCTATGCGGGTTTGGCGAGTTTCGCTAGAACTTGCATAGGTCCGATTCTAAGGGTGTTACATTAAACCTCACCAGTAACCACGCCTTATTAATTGCCATCGTCCCCTCTCCCTTTCCCCTCAGTTTTCATTTCCCCGGAGCCCCCAGGCTGATGCAATTTCGCTTGCAAACCCCACTGCCCCGATGAGCTACTCCGGCCAATTCCGGCAACGAAGATCCTCCCCACTTCCCATGGAACCCACGAGCGTGCTCGCCAACAACAGGCGCACCTGTCAGTAACCCTAACTCGCCTGCGCAAGCCCTAGACGCTTGGCAACATCTTCGACTGAGCGCCACCGCCCACTGCCCCAACTCCGACGACCTCCCCCGGTAACCCTAGGTCGTCCCCTCCTCTCTGGTTGATATTCACATGCTCACCTCTCTCACATGCGTTTAACAGCACCTCTGGTTTGTCTTGGAACACACCATAGCCTCGCCAACAATGACGAACGGACGCGCTCGTCGCCAGGAGCTTCTCCGACGAGCAATCGCCGGCAATCTCGTGTGCCCCTTAGTCTACGGAAACCACCTCGAGCTTCAGCACGTCACGACGAGTCTGGTAAGCCTCTTCCCCCTCTCTCTCTCTTCCTAGGTTCACCGGAGCGCCGTTAGCAGAGCGTCGCCGCCGTGCCGCCGTTGCCAGCGTCGCCAGGCAATGGTCGCTTGTTCATCAGCTGTTAGATCCAGATCCAGCGGTATAGATAGATAACTTAACGAACCATTATAGCTTGATATGTGCCACACAATTCTAATTAGATCCAACGGCCGTAGCTGCGTGATCCACACGAACCGTTATCGGCCAGTAAGAACATGACACATGGCACAAGCTTCGTTTTAAAAATAGAAACATTTCTATTTAGTGTTTGGATTTCAAAAATTCATAACATTCAATCCACACGTCCAAATTTTGCAAATTTTACATCATTGGAATCAGGAAAAAGAAACCTTTGCAACCATGCCCTTAGTTTAGCTTTTTTGCTTCTGGAAAATTGGTTGTTTATGCAGAAACATTTCTAGGCTTATTTTGACTATAAAAATTATTCTAGAAATGATTTTTGAGTAAAATATTTTGCAAATGTTTTGTTTTGAACCTACTGACCATAAAAACCAAATTTTGGATTTAAAAGTATATTTTGTGACACTAAGGAATTATTCCTTGAATAAAAGCATTTCTAGTAAAAAAATATTGTTTATGTTTTAAAAATGATTTTTGAGTAAAATATTTTGCAAATGGTTTGATTTAAACTCTTTGACCCTAAACCACTAATTTTTGTATTTAAAAGTGTATTTAATTAACCCTAGAAAATAATTACTTTGATTAAAGGCATTTCTAGTAAAATAAAATGTTGCTTTGATTTAAAAATGATTTTTGGGTGAAACCTTTTGTAAATGGATTTTTTAAAACACTTGGACCATAAACATTAGTATTAGTGTTTAAAAAACATTTTGGCTAACACTAGAAATTATCAAGGAGTGAATCCATATTCTCTACTAAAAAGGCAAGTGGTGCTTCATATATTTTTGTCCTATTATTTTCACTATGCATTAGTGATATTTTGAGTACGACTTGCATGGAATTTTCTAAGTATAAACTATGCCTTGGGAAATCCTATTAGATGATGCCTTAGTAGATTTTCCCTAAGTTAAGATTCTTCCTACTATTATTCTTAGCCTAGCTAGTAGAAAACAAGGGTGGAATATAATCATGCTATGAAATATTTATAAGTCCATGACTTGTGTTTTGTTTAATAAAACAACTATGTGAATGAATCACCTGGGTAGAATGGAAAGAATGGATTGTGTTGAGTGGTTACACAGGGCCTCATATTTATGGCCTACCCTAGTGTATCTCACTTGTGGAAATCCACCCAGGAACAAAGAGATTTGAGATGTCAAATGTTGAGAAGCTTCAAGTGCAGCCACATGGCATTATGGGCTCTACCTGGATCATATAGGTTGCAATAACTTAGCCAGATGGACAGAAGGTGATAGGGGGTGATAGGTTTGGAACGCGTCCATTTGGTTTAAGGGAAGGATTCTGAAAGATCTTGTCTAAATGCATGTCGAGTCTTGTGGGGAAAGTGCACCACCTCTCGAGAGAGTAAAATCTAAGTACTTAGCCGTGTTCCCCGCAATGGACAATTTGAGCATCAAGACATGGAAGCTATCAAGGATCTCCTCATCCCAATTTCTAAGTTAAAAGCTTGTGGTTGAACAAGGGTTAAAGGATCACCAATATCTATTGGTAGATGCCTTGGGTGATTTGTCAAACAAAAACTTAGTGTTTCCAAATGTTAAGGAAAAATCTATTTTGAGCAAAGCAAGCCTAAGCTCCACTTAGCCAAATGCATATAGATGATATATACCACTACTCTACCATAGTATCACTTGCCAATACAATTCAAATGTATTGACCCTTGTGGCTGTAACTTATTATGTTGCAGTTTTGTTTGATGTTAGTGAAGTGTGTTGAATAGGATTACAAGTCTACAACCAACATGATTGCTTGTGGCATATGAATATGAAGGATTCCATGCTATATAGATATGTTTGCTGCATTGAAATGAGATAGCCAAATGAGCTATGTAAGGTGTAATGAATTATTTTATTCCTGGTTATAATTTGTAATATGACCTTTCTTTCTTGATATTACATCTTAAACTGTGGATGCTAGCTATTGATCCAGGGACTAGCATTGTAAACACAGGGATCTTTACCTTATCAGGTTGGGACCTCTACATGACTGAAGTTGAGTAGCATGAGGTGTGGCCCTCGTATTCAAGGGACTTGAGATTGCCAACTTATACTTTGTCAAGAATATACTCCATATTTCCACTTTAAACCTTAAACACTTCAAGATGCTTATGATAGGGGCAATGAGGGCTAAAAGCTAACAAGTACCATAATTTTTGGAAGCTCTTTTTGAAACTTGAAATCCCTGCTTCCTTTATGAAAGGCTTTTCTTCCACCATTATTTGAGTCTCCACCTTCTACTTTTAGGCACCATTAAGAGAGCATAGTTGTCATTCTATGTGCAGTGTCACAAAACTTATTGATTGATGCATATTGTGATATTACTTGTTCATGTGCTACTTGTTTCTAGTCACCCTTGTGAACTTTGAAGGTGTCCTATGTATTTATTTGCTACTCTATGAGGGACAAGTTGAATGCCACTATGCCATGTTTTGTGTATGTGAAACAAACAAAAAAATTCAATGCATGTTATTCATGATCTTTGTTTGCAGCCTTTCATGTTGCATGCATAGTTACTATGTCCTATTGTTAGAACTCCATCTTTCATGCACGTGTTTAGAGTTCTTTGATCCCAGCTTCCAATGCTTGCAAATGGTTTGATCTTGATTGTGATGGTGCATATCACCTCAAAAATTATTCTTTTTATCACTTACCTACTCGAGGACAAGCAGCAGTTAATCTTGGGGATGCTTGATACGTCGGAAACGTATCTATAATTTTTTATGTTCCATGCTTGTTTAGTATCTACTTTGCTTTGCTTTGTCTACACTTTGAGGTATTCTTATACATTTTATGGTGCTAACCTATTAACAAGATGCCACAGTACCAGTTGCCTGTTTTCTTTTGTTTTTGGTTTCCGAAAGGCAGAAAATCAATATTCTCGGAATTGGACGGGACAAAAGCCAAATTCAATATTTTTCCCGGAGTAACACGGAACCACGAAGTAGAGTTGGAGGAGGACACAAGGGCCGCCACACCCCCTAGGAGCGGGTGGGCCCTGCCCCGCGCCTGGGTAGGGTGTGGGCCCCCTGGCCCTCCACCGACCTTGCCTCCTTCGCCTATAAGAAGCCCCCGAGGAGAAAACCCTAAATAATCCATCATACTTCCAGAATAACCTCCGTAGCGCCGCCGCCACCGAAAGGGAGATTCGGGGACAGAAAGTCTCTGTTCCGGCGCCCTGTCGGGACGGGGAAGTGCCCTCGGAGCCATCTCCGTCGATCTCCATCGCCATCTTCATCACCGTTGCTGATTCCCATAATGAGGAGGGAGTTGTTCTTCCTCGAGGCTAAGGTATCTACCGTTAGCTATGAGTTCATCTCTCTCTCTCTCTATGCATGATCTTGTTGTGGTCATGAGCTTTGTAATCAAGTAGATCTACCTTTCTACTCAAGTGCTTCTATATATCTCTTCTCTCCCCATGTGTGTGAAAGTGACATCGTGCACGCCATGGTGGCACTTAGGTTTGAGTCTACGTAAATACTCTTTATGCTTTAATAGATCTATGTTTTTTCCCACGTGTGTGAAAGTGACAGCATGCATACCGTGTGTGGCACTTTGGCTAGATTGAATATTTGTTATGAGTTATATTTGGAGTTGGATATCTCTATGAAATTTGTGGTGTTTGTTGGAACCATCTAAAGCTCAAGGTGACAGTGTGGGGTTATCTAGATTGGGGAAGGCGGACTTTGAGGAGTGCTGTTATAGCTCTACCGATAATTACAGTGTCCAACCGGAGAGTAGTTAAGAGTAGTATCATGAAGAGAGGATATTTATATGAGAGAGTGTTCACTAGTGAAAGTATGATCCCTAGGCCTTGTTTCTAAACATTGAAACACCGTTTGCATCTAGATCTGTTGCATGGTTGCTTGCTTCCATCTTTCTGCCTTTAGTATTTTCCTCACTGTCAAGCTATTTTCTGGCACAGTTACCACTTGTATTTCACTATCTCTTCGCCGAACTAGTGCACCTATACACCTGACAAGTGTATTGAGTGTGTTGGGGACATAAGAGACTTCTTGTACCTTGATTGCATGATTGCTTGAGAGGGAATATCTTTGACCACTTCCTCCCTGAGTCCTATAAACCTTGGGTAATCCACTTAAGGGAAACTTGTTGCTGTTATACAAACCTCAGCATTTGGAGGCCCAACAACTGTCTACAAGAATTGAAGTGCGTAGACATCAAGGCCATAGTCAAAACAAGCTTCCTTGTGTACCACTATAAGCATGAAACTTTCTACTCTTTTCCAACATCAATCGACTTATTTGAAACAAAATAAGAATGAGGGGGTCCAACTAAATTATTACAGAAAACCAAACAAACAACAAAAAACAAAGACGCTCCAAGAACAACACAATGGTGCATGAAGCAATAAAAATAAAGTGTCTAGAAAGAATACCTGAGATTTTTATTGATGAAGAAGGGGATGCCTTAGGCATCCCCAAGATTTGACGCTTGTACCTCTTGAATATTTCTTGGGGTAACACGTGTCAGCCTGTAAATGGGCACGCCCATGGGTGCCCACCAGCTGATCACTTCTTTTTGCTTAACTAAAATGGGATGGCCGCGTGTCTATTTAAACCTGTGTGATATAGCGGACGTCCATCTGCCCCACCTGTACCCGCCAAATAATTTAGTAGTAGTCTGATTCTGTACACAAATACACACAAATACACAATATAAAGGAAAGAGGAGGAGCTAGCTTTATTTAGAGAGAGGAGATAGCTTTAACATGGAACACGACATGAACCACTCCAGATTTACAATAAGAACACCAACCTTCATACTCCGTATCAAATCATACTCTCTCTGTTATTCCGACATAGCCCAAAACACCACAAAAATACCAGATTGCCCTTGATCAATTCAGATCAAAATTACAACACAGATTCTTCATCGCCGATCTCGACCCTCCCACACCTTCACCGGCCCCTCGCTCCGCCCGCTCGCTTGCGCCACGAAAGATCTTCACCGGTCGACGGTTTTTCCCAACGTTTCATTTGTCATCCACAATTAGGTGGCCACATAGCCCAGAACTCAACAACACAATTTGTCTCAGCTAGCCTTCCGGAGCACTGACAGTCTCAGCTAGGCTATATACCTGATGGCAGAGCTGCAAACCCTGAGCTCAAAACAACACCATCAACTCCTGGTCAAATAACCGATTTTATGGATAAAAACCTTCTAGACTACAAAAATCATCTGCTGGTCCATAAAAAAGAATTATCTCATATAAGAGTTGATAGTAGAATGACCTTTACAAATGAAAGCGGAGTGCAAAGATTAAAAAATCTCATCTCGCAATAAAAGAACATCAAAGTCTGAAAGAATTGTAGACATAAACAAAGGAGGAATCAGAATCAACAATATAACCGACAGTGGACACGATAGTTTAATCTATACTTGCTTCCACTTAAGAAAATGTGATCTATAAAACCACTAAACAATGGAACCTCGCATATACGAAACATTTGCCAAAATAAAAAATGAAGACCCCAACCGGAAACGACATGAAGTGCAACTTCTAACATCAGCTCGTGGGGATTGTAGGCTAAACTACAGTATACAACACATTGATCAAATTGGCAAGTCATGTGCAAATATGTAGATATTGCAACTAACATCAAATATGTAGACATTGCAAAATTGCTAGACACTTGGAAAAATAAGGCCTGGTATTTTCTAGTCTAGAGTGATGGGTGCAAGATATTCGAAAGAACTAAGCGGTGGGCGGTGCGGCGAGGCGACACGTACTCATGAGCAGGATGGGCGTGGCATGGAATCGACGCAATAACCGGCAGCAGCCCAGTCAAAAAAAGGGAGTTCATTGAACACATAAAAATATATACTCAGTACTCCTAGATAAATAGAGTACATTCAGTTTATCCAGAGTGTTTGACTTGTGGATCAAACGACACATGATGTCCTCTATAGAAAGATTCTAATTTGGCCTGGTGCCTGACGCATGAAGCTTGGAAGTTGACTGCATAGCTAAATTCTCAGAGTTGATGGCTTCTCTGGAATCTGGTCGATTTTCTGAAAGAATTTTCTTTGTCCGAAATTTTTTTCCTCCATTTTTCTCAAGTAAAGCTGTACATGTAGATGTAGATGGAGTACTAGTACTTCTCATCATACAGTGATCCTCCAAACTAAACCTCCCTACCAATTCATGGCATCAGAACATGGCTCTATCACTACAACTTTCTTTTCCCAAAACACATTGTAAGCCACAAAAAGAAACTTTACATGGAAAGCAAGCAGAATTAGATTGGAATTAGATTGGTTTAATTAGCTTGAACGTACTGAGGTAGTCGCCGAGGTAGAACGTCTCGGTGGCAGCCCAGAAGGAGTAGTTGCCTGACGTGGTCTTGCTGGTCGCGTTGAAGAACCATCCGTCAGCGCCCCCGACCGTGTGTCTCTCCCCACCGACCCCGCCGGCCGCCAGCTACTGCCCACAAATCTCGCCGGAGCTTTGCCGTTCGAGTGATTGGATGAACCTGACGGTGGCATGGTGCCTCGATGCGGTGGGGAAGAGCGGAGGAGCGCACTTTCCCTGCCGATAGCGACTCGTGGCGGCGGTAGCGGACAGCTGGTGGGTGTCTGTCATATTTTTTTGGCTAGGCCATGGGTGTCCATTTAAGAAAAAAAGTGGGATGGGCTGGCGGCGCCGTGGGTAGCCCATTCCCACTTACAACCTGAGACACGGGTGACATCCCCAAGTTTGAGCTTTTTTCCATTCTTCATCTCATCACATCATTCTTCCCCTACACTTGAAAATTTCCTTCATACAAAACTTCACACAATCTTCATTAGCAACATTAGTGTATTCAAGATAATGATTCTTTGGGTTTAGTTTCAACACAAGTAAAACTTCCATTAAAACACAAGCAACTTTATCAAATTCTTTTAAAATCTCAAGTGATCAAAGATAACTCAAAAGAAACCGATTAAGAGGCAAATGCAAATAATGACAGAAATATGTCAAAACAGACCAGCAGGTAAATACCGATTTTTTCGAGTACCTTCTGTTGCTCAAATAGAAAAGTTATAAACTAACTAAAGTTAGATAATAACCTGGGGCATATTCACAAAAAATTACAGTACAATCCGACCTGCTGGTATTTTTCATGATTTTTTTACAGTGAAGCACAAAAATCTGTTTCGGGACAACAACTTCCCCAAATCTTACTTCTCTCTCATTAGAGGTTATTCTTGACACAAAAAAACACACAAAAAGGATAAGGAGATGTTATTACAGAGGCAATAACTTCCAATACTCAACAAAAGAAAAACTTACTGAAATAAAAAATTATTTGGGTTATCTCCCAAGAGTGCTTTTCTTTAACGCCTTCCAGCTAGGCACAGAGAGAAAGAATCAAGTATTTTTGAATGAAGAAGCATTAACATCAACTTTTGTTTTAATAAGAGAGTCAAAAGGTAACTTATCTCTCTTTCTATGGAAGTATTCTATACCTTTCTTAAGTGGGAATTGATATTTCAATGGTGCCTTCCTTCATATCAATAATGGCACCAACAGTTCTAAGAAAAGGTCTTCCCAAAATGATAGGACAAGAAGCATTGAATTCAACAACGAAAACATAGAAATCAACGGGGACAAAGGCATTGTTAATGATAATAATAACATCATTAATACTCCCCATAAGTTTCTTTTTAGCATTATCATCAAGATGGACATCCAAATAACAATCTTCCAATGGTGGCAAATCAAGCATTTCATAAATTTTCCTAGGCATAATGGAGACACCAGCACCAAGATCACATAAAGCTTTGAGATAAAAATCATTTAATTTCATATTAATGATGGGTTCCCAACCATATTCAGTTTCCTAGGAATAGAAGCTTTATGTTTCAATTCTTCTTCTTTAATTTTCATGAGAGCATTTGTAATGTGTTTTATAAAAGTCATATTCACAACACTAGCATTAGGACTTCTAGCAAGCTTTTGTAGGAACATAATTACTTTAGAAATATTGCAACCATCAAGATCAAAATCAAAATTAGCATCCAACGTAGTAGAATTATTGTTTCCCATATTTCGAACAATTTCAGCATTTTTATTGGAAAAAGGAGTGGGGACCTTAGGTGGTTTGCTAGCATCAACATTGCTAGTGGTGGTAATAGTACACATTTTAGTCATACTACTATTTCTAGCAATTTAATCTTCTCTTTCCCAACTAGCATGCAATTCATCTAATATTCTAACATTTTCATCAATTCTTACTTGTATGGCATTAATAGCAGCAAAGGGATTTTCCATAGTTTCAGATTTAGCAGCAATTTTATTGATCACAGAAGATTGTGCTTCAGACAAAGATGAAATATTTTTTTCAGCATTCAAAATATTTTCCTCAACAGTTTTATTGAAGGCAGTTTGTTTACTAATAAAATCCTTAAGCATGATTTCAAGTTCAGAGGGTGCACCTCTATTGTTGTTGTAGGAATTTCCATAAGCATTACCATTATTAGGAGGATATGGCCTATAATTATTATTACCAAAATTATTCCTATAGGAATTGTTGCTAAAATTATTATTTCTAATGACGTATACATCAACTTGCTCTTCTTGAGCAACCAAAGAGGCTAAAGGAACATTATTTAGATCAATATGAGCTTTTCCATTAACAAGCATACACATAATAACATCAATTTTATCACTCAAGGAGGAGGTTTTTTCAACAGAATTTACCTTCTTACCTTGTGGAGCTCTCTCAGTGTGCCATTCAGAATAATTAACCATCATATTATCAAGGAGCTTTATTGTAGCACCCAAAGTAATGGTCATAAAGGTACCTCCAGCAGCAGAATCCAATAGATTTCTTGAAGAAAATTTTAGTCCCACATAAAAGGTTTGGATAATCATACAAGCAGCCAGTCCATGTGTGGGGCAATTCTTTACCAAAGATTTCATTCTTTCCCAAGCTTGAGCAACATGTTAATTATCAATTTTTTTAAATTTCATTATTTTACTTCTCATAGATATAATCTTAGCAGGAGGATAATATTTTCCAATGAAAGCATCTTTGACATTTAATCCAAGAATCAATAATATTTGTAGGCAAAGATAGCAACCATTCTTTAGCTCTTCCTCTCAAAGAGAAAGGGAACAATTTAAGCTTAATAATATCTCCATATATATCCTTATATTTTTGCATCTCACAAAGTTCAACAAAATTATTAAGGTGAGCAGGAGCATCATCATAACTAGCACCAGAAAATTGCTATTTCATAATAAGATTCAGCAAAGCAGGTTTAATTTCAAAGAAAGTAGCTTCAGGGACAGGAGGAGCAATAGGGGAGCACATGAAATCATTGTTGTTTGTGCTAGTGAGGTCACACAACTTGGTGTTTTCAGGAGTATTCATTTTTGCAGGATTAAAGCAAGCCAACAGAAATAGAAACTGAAGTAGGAACTATTTTTTGTGTGTTTTTGATAAAGGAAGCAAACCTAACAAAACTAAAGAAACAAAGAAAAACAAAAACAAAGTAAAGATATTGGTAGTGAGAGACTCCCCTTGAAAGAATCTTCTTTCTCCCTGAAAAGTGAGTAACGAGGAGGAAGAGATTGAAGTTGTCCTTATCTCCCCGGCAACGGCCCCAGAAATGTGCTTGATGGCTCAGATGATGTAGAGCTCATTGGGAACTCCAAGAAGAAGGTATGATGAGCACAGCAGCAAGTTTCCCTTAGTTATAAAACCAAGGTTATCGAACTAGCAGGAGTAAGGAAACAACCCCAAGGTGTTGCTAGCAACTTGGAACCTGCACAACACAACCACAATACTTTGCCCCAACTTACAGTGAGGTTGTCAATCTCACCAGTTTTGCTGGAAACAAAGGATTAAACATATAGTGTGGAAGATAGTAATTGCAGAAAGTAAATGGTAAACAGTAGATGGTATATCAATGATAAAGAATGGACTAGGGTCCACAGTTCACTAGAGGTGTTCTCCATAAGATAAATAACATGCTGGGTGAACAAATTACAGCGGGACAATTGACAGATTGAGAGTGCATGACAATGCATATACTAGACATCTTGATCTCTACGAGATTTATTTGGGCATTACAACATGATACATAGACCATAATCCAACTGCATTTATGACTAATAATCCACCTTTAGGTTATCATCTGAACCCATTCTAGTATTAAGTTGCAAGCAACAGATAATTGCATTAAACAAAGTGTGTAAAGTAAACAATACAATTGCCCTTGGACAAAGGATTGTTGTTTTCTCCCTAGTAGCAACAACACATCTACAACCTTAGAGATTTTTGTCACTTTCCATCGGATACCTGCAAACACAACATGTAGCATTATAAATAGATGATCTTGATCATGAACGGAGCTCACAAGATCTAAACATGATAGAACAAATGAGGAGAAACAACCATCTATCTACTATATGGACCCGTAGTCCAAGGGTGAACTACTCACGCATCACTCCGGAGGCTGGCATGGTGATGAAGAAGGCCTCCGAGATGATCTCTCCTCTCCGGCAAGGTGTCGGGAAGTGCTTTTGATCCCCTGATCTAGGGACGATGGCGGCAGCTACAGACTGTTTCGTGGATTTCCGATCGGGTACTTAGGGTTTCTGTCTCAGGATGTTTATAAGCGAAGGGGCAAGGTCGGTGGACGCCCGAGGGGCTCACACCATAGGTTGGCACACCCTAGGGTGGGACCGCTCCACCCTATGGTGTGGCCGCCTCGTGGATTCTCTTTGTCTACCCTTCGGTCTCCGTGTCGTGTCGGGTAAAATACTGACTTTGGCTTTTGTTCCGTCCAATTCCAAGAATATTTTTTACTAGCTTTTCTGAAACCAAAAACAGCAGAAAACAGGCAACTGGCACTACAACATCTTATCGATAGGTTAGTTCCAGAAAATGTATAAAAATGCCTCAAAGTGTAGACAAAACATAAGATAGTTGATACAAAACAAGCATGAAGCATCAAAAATTATAGATACGTTTACGACGTATCAAGGTTACTGAGCCAAACTCGGGATGAGCGAAAGTAGCCCCGGAACTTCCACCGGTACTATCGGCGGCCAAATGCCCTGGCGATACTACTGGTGGCTAGCCGGAACTTTCACCCAGGAAAATTCCAAAAACCAAAACTGCAATAACTTTCGCATCTGAACTCCAAACGAGATGAAACCAATTTTGTTGGAAATATAGAGACGAGTGGAAATATTGGGTATCACCTAGGGAGAAAATATCATGAATATATATGCGATATATCTCCCTAGGTGTGGGGGCGGAAAACTCACAAGATCAAAAACCGCAATAAGATATGCAAGGGAAAACCGCAATAAGATATGCAAGGAAAATCCTTATATGATGAACTAGAGCTTGTTATGATGATGGCCACAAACTGTAGATCCTCTCATGGACAAGGTTCAAATAACAACCAAATAATATGATGCTATGTATGCAAATGTTGGAGCTCTCTCCGAAAGATGTGATCGAGTCACCCGCTTGAAAGTACCTCTTGATAGTACGGCTATCTATCCTAAACCTGGTATCCCAACTAACAACACGAGACCGGCAAAAGTGAAACCCTATTAAGATCATATCTTTTCCTTGAGCATTCCACTTGATCTTGATGTAGACCGTCTTCTCCTTCTTAAGATGGAACACCTTTCTTGATTAATCTTGCTTGATAAAGACTTGTGAATTGCTCCCTCATACTCCATGGGGAAACCTCTTCTTTGGACTTGTCTTCATCACTCCATGAACACTGAGGATTGGAAGCTTAAAGTATGAGATCTTCTAGAGATGGCGCATCTTGAGCTTGCCCTTCTTAAGTCCTTGAAGTTGATCCATCTTGATGCAACTCTTTGCACTTGTCTTGATCAACCTTCAACATCTTCATCTTTCAACTTCAAGACCAACACATGGCCCAAGCGATGCCAATGGACAAACCTACAAGTAAAACTCAATTTACACATTAGTCCATAGAGATTGTCATCAATTACCAAAACCACATATGGGGCATACATGCCATTTCAGAGATGCAGAACCCTCAAAGAACCATCTCGACGGGCAAGGTATGGACTTTTCTCTTGCGACCTTGCGGGTTAGTTTTTGTGTTGGCTGAAGGTAGCTATAGTGCCAAGACTAGGAGATTTATTTTCCAACTTGTTACCGTATGGAAAAGGTAGATCTACCTGAAATGAACAAATGGAAGTAAACATTATTTTTTACTAAAAAAAGGTTGCTTAGTGATTATTATTTTCTTGAAAGAATAATAGAAATTTAGACTCAAAACATATGCTTAAAGGTCAAGAAAATACAAAAGAGAGTGGATCAACATGTCTTTCTTCTTTCATGTATCTCATCCATATTCAAGAGCTGCATTTGGGAAAAAAATACTCGAGCAAACTTTTTGGATACAACACTTTTAACTCGCAATAGAGAAATCAAGTTACCTGAGAAGGGGAATTTAAGATGCTGGCCTATTAGTTTGAGCACATGGACTTATTTTAGATATCAAGGAGTCAAAGTTGTCATACCACAACCGAGCAGATGGACATTTTCACCTGTCCAAGCTAAAATTCTTAAATTCTCTAGGCTTTCTTGGCTATAATCTTAAACTCCAGCGGCAGGAGAAGAAAGTAAATCACATCAGGAGGAATTACAATAGCATTGACCAAGTCCTTGGCATTCTTGAGTTGAACGTAACGCATAGAAGTGTGTACCTTTTCTTCATCTACTCTACTTTCTTCTTCAGGATCTTTTTAGTATGTTAGACGAAAGATTTGTAAGCTGTAATAGAGCAGATATCTGGAAATTACAAAGATTACAGGTAATGGGTGCATAACAAATTATTCGAACTGGTGATCAGCACACGTATGCATCTAAATCTAGATTATGGTGCCTACTATCTCTACGTGTTGTTATTTCTAGTGTATATGAAGTCGAAATTTGTTATGCCAATAATTATCTGTGAGTTGGATTTGAAATTTCTATCAACCGAATCTGCTATCAATTGAAGGTCATGATGTTGCAAAAACTGAACATGTGGGACACTCAGATGGCGAGTTAAGGCTGGGCGACCAGGGCAACGAAGTTTACTATGGTGTGCGAACCTATCGTGTTCAAGCTGGATGCGTTCCGACGATGAGGGGCACGGGCGCCGATGACGGGGAGGGGACGGCCGTCGGCAGCCGGGGCGTGGTCGGTGGCGTGCGGGCGGGTGTGCACCCGCAGGGTTCCAGGGACGCGCGACTGCCATCATGGTAGCAGGGGACGGGACGGATCCGTTGGTCGCTGGTGCGTGTTCGTTGGCATGAGAACAATGGCAGCAAGCCAGCAAGGCGGAAGAACGATGGCGCGGGTTGAGGATTTTTTTTTTTTTGCATATGGGTTGAGGATCTTCTTGGTCGTGGTAGGATATGGTGGCGGGTGCAAGGGTTTTAGGGAAGAGGTCTTTTTCAACGCAACGTCAATTGTGGTATACACGGGGCTGAACTTTGCTCCTGGATAATTGCTAAGCACACACTTGATAGAGGATTGGATTAATCCTAACTGTTGGATTCGATTATGTGGGGTTGATCCAGTGTTGCCAATTGATTGTGTACGTTTGGTGGGTGGCTTTAAGAAAGAAAATATTTGCTGTTTTGTAAGTAGTAGTATAGATGAGAACGTCTGCTCTCGTTTTTAAAAAATGCATTTTAAAAGAGTTTTAAAATGTTAAAAAATTCCAAAAAAAACATTTCGTGTGTACACCTGTGTAAAATATGTGGAGAGGACTTGAAGATAATCCTAACTCTGGCCAAATGGAGACGGGGAACACCAAACTCGCAAGCTCCTTGATGAAGTCATACCTGGCTGATTTTCGTTAGGAGGAGACGAAACTCGAGAACCGTTAACTTGAGAACACCAGTGCGACACCGCCGTTGTAGAAAAACATTTAACTCGGTAGGTCTAATGCCTGACAATTGAACATGCCAGGCCTAATGCTTGACGATCGACTCCGAACTCTAGTTTGTCGATGCTCCTCCAGAAAGGAACACTGATTTGGGGCAAGTTAAAGGACCTTTATTCTTTTCGCCGCTGATGCCATTACACCGGAGGTGAAGAACTTAAAGACCCTATGGGGCCCGAGGTTCCCCCACCCTCTAGCCGCTGTAGTGTCCGACGGAGGATAGGAAAACTAGCGGCAGCATCGGCGGCCAATGGCATGTTTGGTTTCCCACGCAGGAGTTTCCCACACCCGACTAGAAGAAATAAGCCTGTTTGGAATGTCGCGGCGTTCCACTGACTTGGCTCGCACGGGTCTTAAAGCACCCCAAATCCTGGCTCCAAAGGAACGCCAAAATCGAACATTTCCATGGGGACAGGCTCTAGGGAGTACAAGGAGAGGAGTGGCGTGCGTAGGGAGTCAACGCGGAGATGGCGAGCGATGAAACATTGCATCGCCGTATGGCCCGAAAATTAGCCTCACCTTCCTCTTAGGCTATCACCACTTGTGGGAAGAAATATCCATCCCCATATTCCTAGGGCGATGACTTGGCGGCGGCGGTGGCTATGGTGGAAATTAAAAGCTATGGACCAGCACCCGGTCCTCTACTCCAGTACCGGCTGCTAAGGTCTCGCAGATCTATGACACCGGCTTGTCTTGTCCCACACCATCTCCTTTGGTTGCAGAAGCTTCTAGCTGTCTTCAACCATGGATGTAAGCACCAACCCCTGCACCGCTTGTCCCCGACGTTAGCTATATACCTAGTTTTCTGGAAATTACGGACGATTTGTTAGGTACTTACGCACTGTCATTTTGATTAGGTCGAACGGTTCAATATTTTCATCCAAGAAGCTTCCTTGGTGGCTATGATTTAGGCCTGGATGCTTTCAATCCAGAGAAGAGCGGCTGCTAGGAATAATAGGACGGCTGTGGAATATGCTCCCATAGTACATCGGGATAGAGAGAGGATAGCAAATCTGAACTAAATCTATAACAACAATGGTGTCGAAGCTATTACCATGCTCCGGATGAAAATACAACCTTTTAAACAACTTGTGCAAACACTAAGGGGTAGGGTTTGCTTACAGACATTATCTACTGTTGTATCTAAGAGCAAGTGGCACTGTTCCGCCATATTGCAGGACATAACCAGAGATTTCGAGTGATTTATAGCACATGGATAAGATCCACGGAGACAATACCCCAGTATTTCCATCAAGTGTTGTATGCTATTGAAGAGATCAGAGGAGAGATGATCAAGCCACCATCAATTCAAACTCTAGCAAAGATAAAATAGCTACCGATGGTTCCCATTTTTCAAGGTGAGATCAACTCCTAAATGTACTTAGTGGGAGGAATGTTCTGCACTCAAGACTAACATTTTCTTCATTTCAGGATTGTATTGGAGCAATTGATGGTACTCATGTGACTGCTAGAGTGTCCACATCCGAAGCATCTGCATACAGGGGGAGAAAGCACTATACTAGTCAGAATGTGCTTACAGTTGTTGATTTCGACACGAAGTTCACATATGTGCTTGCTAGATGCGAAGTATCAGCCCATGATGCCACCATTCTGAGTAAAAGCTTTGATAGAGCTAATGGTCTCAAGATACATGGTGGTAAGTTCTACCTAGCATATGCAGTATATGCTTGTCGCCCTGAAATTCTACCACCTTTCAGGTCAATAACGTACCATCTTAATGAGTTCTCTGCAAGGTTATATTCTCAAAACGCAGAAAAACTCTTTAATCTCAAATAATCTAGCCTTAGAGTCATGGTAGAGTCAAGGTACCATTCCATTCTTTCCCCATGCAAGTTAAACTTGTTCTCGCTTGTTGTATTTTGCATAATTGGATCCAACAATTTGGCGCAGATGAATTATTCCCGAAAGGGGAAGATGTGACGCGTGATGACAATGATGATGTTGGCCATGGTGTCCCATTGAACATTTTTGTGCTTGGAAGAACAAGGGAAAATAGTGGGTTAACGACATGTGGGCAATCAGAGCCAACACCAGGATCTGAAGCGGAAGAACTGAAGAAGAACTGATGAACTGATGTCATACTGTTTTATGGCCAACCCCCAATGTGTGTGCTAAACTTCTATTCATAGTAGCTAGATTATAATTGTGGTGAACTATGATTTGCTAGTAGCTAGGTATCTTTGTGATGAACTTCCATTTTCTAGTAGCTAGGATATAAATTGGTGCTACTTTTTAGTTTAGTTTGCCGTCTACTCTTTCATAGTCAGCTTATAAAGTGTGTGGCAACATCACCATATTTGAGAAGTAGTGACCATAATCCTAGCACAGGTGCAACCATAGATACTAATTTTTGCATCAAACCAGCCATAATCAGTTTTGTTGTCAAACAAAAAACTAGCAAAATTCTACTAAAAATAGACGTGGGCAACCAAATAAAGTGCCAAACTTGCCTAAGCCAAATCTTGTCACATGCAGCATCCAACGGGCCAAGTAGAAAAAACGAGAAATATTGACCCGAGCAACAAACACGCCCCAAGGGTTTGGCGTAGAGCGGTTTTCAATCGCGTCCTCTCGTGATTATGTAATTGTACGTCGAATAGTAGAAAGTTGTAACAATTTGACTATCTTTTTAAGTTAGACAGTTTCACCATCCATCGAGATGGCACAAACATAAGTATAAGAAATAAGTGTAGATTAGGTCTTGCTGCTTTCATGTTTGTCCATTTTACCCTTCTACTTTAAAACCATCCTTGTACATGTAATCAGTGGAATTTTGCGACCGTCTGGTTTTGCAACTTTCCTTGCCATTGTGGTATAAATATAATGTTTTCTTGTGAGTCTGAATTCAAATATATAGTTTTTCTTGTGGCATCGTATCTAAACATACCGGTGGCAATATTCACACTATTTTACACCCTAAACTAGTATGATCACAGTTTTTAACAATATTTACCCCCTTTTTCAAGACAGCAACTTCAGGTCATGTTGTTGTAAACTTCTAAAAGCCTTCCATGCCAACCATGTATGAGAACAACCAGCAAGAAAAATTATGAGACATATTGTAGGTGTGGGGGGAACAACTTTGTGTAGTATTATATGGGGAAATGGTTCAGATCCTTAAAGAGGCGTCAAGTATGGTAGATGGAAAAAAATGACATCGGACATAAGATGGGAAGATTGGACGGGAGCAATCATATCATTGCCTTGAATTTTATGATTGAAATAATATATAGTACTTAGTTCAGTAGGATAGCCACCATTTATTCCGATTACACTGCTATAGAAACCCCTTAGGATAGTCATAGTGAAAAGTATCAGACTCTAAAAATAAAATCGCTTGCCAACCAAATCAACAACAGAGTTTATTTTGACAAATCACAAAAATTTGACCGTATGATACTAGAAAAAAATATTAATGTGCAATTAGGTTTGCAAACAGATGAAACCAGCGACAACAGAACTTCATCAGTGAAAATTAAAAATGTTTTTTTACAGCACCAAATTTGTTTTTCTCATACAATTGCTATGTCTAGTTAGTTACTAAGAATTCCGTTCCAAGGGGAGCTAATGTCCCCATTTGCAAAAAAAATAAGGCTAGAGCACCCCTTTGGGCGCTTCCTGACCGGTCAAAATCACATTTATTTGGTGAAAAGAATGCTTAAAAGAGGTAAAGCAGTCACAAATAAATGATTCCACACATAATTTTAGTCCATGTTACAAATAGTCAAATACTATCCCATGATACAAACAAAAATTCTAATATGCCCATCATTGTATAACTGGTAATGTTCAGAATTGGTTTGCCAATTACAATGTGAAGAATCTGACTATAGTTAGGAGGGGACGCCCGTACCTAAATGATTGTCAAAACAAATTACAAGAGAGGAAACAAATGCACATGACTGGGAAATTACATTGGCAGGAGACTAGTTAGACTCAGACCATTGTTCAATCCACTTTTTTACAACTTCGTTCTCTTCTTGTTTGGTGCGGTGAGAATAGTCTACAGGAAACGTGGGATCACTCAGCAGTTTTGAAGACTACAAAACACTAGCATTAGTATAGGACCGAACTAAATAATAATGCCAGGCGTATTTAACAGGATAACATGTGTTTTTAATACATCAGGCTAAAGTGAATGATGAATCGACATATGAAAAACACAGTCGATGAGGAAGCAAGTCCAAACTTTATTCAGACATTTTAAACCTAGCCTAAACCGGTCAAACCATGTTTGTGCATGATTATGTACAGTAATACCCCCACCCCTCCCCCCCACTAATTCTTGCGCCTGGTGCAAACTGCCTGGTTAACATTAGCAAGTTTGATCTGTCTATTTCATTGCACATTCCATTGCGGGTTTCATGGCAAACCCTACTTTTGACGTGTTGCCTAGGACTAGATGCTGGTAGTAGAACTAGAAGCATATTATTTATGAGTTTCACCCATGGAAAACCATGTGAGTAGTTTTATTTATTATCATTTTTCTAAGATGCTGACATGTCATGTTAGAATCATTGTTAAATTATGTATGGGCCATATTGTTCAGTTAAAGGTCATCACTGTTAAAGCATGGTCAGTGGTGTAGTGTAATCCTAGAGTATATAGTTTGACCATGGAATGGCACTGATATTGCATTATTATTTATTCATATTGAAACATGTGTTGGTTTGTCTATGACTCAGGAGCCTTGGAGAGGGGACGAACTGAATGCTCCTCCAGAAAGGAACGCTGATTTGGGGCCGGATTAAGACCTTTATTCTCGTTGTCATCAATGTCCCTAGCGAAGAACTTGAAAACCCTACGGGACCCAGACATACGATTCGAGGTTCCCCCATTCTATAGCCGCTACGTGGCCGGTGGAGGGCAGGGAACAAGCGACAGCACCGGCAACCAAGGGTTTGGTGCAGATCGCTTTTCAATCGCCCCTTGCAAGAGACCTAGAACAAAAGGGTTAAGTGTAATTGTGCTCATCATAAAGTTGCACAATTTGATTATCTTTTAAGTAGACGACTTCACCATCTATCGAGATGGAACAAGCCTAAAATACAAGAAATAAATGGAGATTAGGTCACGCTGCTTTCAAGTTCGTCCATTTTTACCCTTCTACTTTAAAACCACCCTTTTACATCTAATCAGTAAAATTTTGAAACCACGGTCTAGCTTTGTAAATTTCCTTGCCATTGTGGTACAAACATTATGTTTTATTTTGGGTCTTAATTCAAATATATATTTTACTTGTGGAATCATATCTAAACATACCGGTGGCCATGTTCACACTATTTTATATAACCTAAACTAGTGTGGTCATAATTTTTAACAATATTTATCCCCTTTTCCAAGGCAGCTTGAGGTGGATCGCACAGTTATCTAAACACACTTAGTCTAACTAAAACTTATAGTGACAACAACATAGACTGGTTTAGAAAAATTTCAACTAGGGGGACTCCATGGTAGCTTACTCTCTTGCCAATGGGTTGCCCGCACTAACTAACTTCATTGTATCCTTTCAACTCTTTTCGGTCAAAGAAATGAGAGATGTTTATGCATGATTTTTCTGCAGTACCTATCTACCAGACTTAAGGTCTCTCCCTCTACATGAATAGAGTAGAAACGACAATACAACAATGCATTACTCTGTTTCACCACAGACCCAATGAGCTCAATCATCAGACTATGTAGTTGCAACTACTGATTGTGTTGTTGTAAACTTCCCAAAGCCTTCCATGCCAACCATATATTAGAACAAAGACCAAGCCAACTTATGAGACATATCGCAGGTGTGAGGTGTGGGGAACGACTTTGTGGATTATTATATGGGGAAATGGTTCAGATCCTTAACGAGGCATCGAGTATGGTAGATGGCAAAAAATCACACTGGGCATAAGGTGGGAAGATTGGACGGAGATCAATCATATCATTGTCTTGAATTTTCTCATTCAAATAATATAAAGTACTTAGTTTAGTAGGTTAGTCACCATTTATTCTGATTACACTGCTAAAAAAACCTTAGGCTAGTCACAGTGGAAAGTGTCATACTCTAAAAGTAAAATCGCTAGCCAACGAAATCAACAACACGGTTTCTTTTGACAAATCACAAAATTTTCGATCATATGATACTAGAATAGAATAGTAGTGTGCAATTAGATGCACAAACGGATGAAACCAATAGAACTTCATCAGTGAAAATTAAAAATGATATTTTTACAGTGCCAAATTTGTTTTTTCTCATACGATTGCTATGTCTAGTTAGTTACTACAAATTCCGTTCCAAGGGGATTTCATGTCCCCATTTGCAAAAAACTAAGGCTGGAGCGCCTATTTGGGTGCTTTCTGACTAGTCGAAATCACATGTATTTAGGAAAAAGAATGCTTAAAAGAGGTCGGAAAGTCACAAATAAATAATCCCATACATAATTTTAGCCCATGTTACAAACAATCAAATACTACCCCAAGATACAAACAGAAATTCTAATATGTCCATTATTATATAATTGGTAATGTTTAGAATTGGTTTGCAAATTACAACGTGAATAATCTGACTATACTCAGGAGGGGAGGCCCTTACCTGAATCTCCATCAAAACTAATTATAGGAGAGGAAACAAATTCATATGACTGGGAAAATTACATTGGCATGAGATTAGTGAGACCATTGTTCAATCCACCTTTTTACAACTTCGTTCTTTTCTCATTTGGTGCGGTAAGGCGAGTCTATAGGGAATTTTCACCACTATGGGATCACTCTGTAGTTTCGAAGACTCCCAAACACCAGCATTAGTAAATGGCAGAACAGCATCCGACACATCAGGCAATTCTTGAGAGGTTGGGCCCGAAATATTAGTTGTGTACACACAAGAAAAAGAATGATTCATAAATCTTATTGATAAATTGGATACTATGGTCGAGACAACTCTTTTATCTTAGGCCCAAAGGGCTGAGCTACGAAAGGCAAATAATGATTTAGCAAAACTGCGACGGGATGAGAAATCTAAATGGACTCAACCGCAAAAGTTAAACATGTTTAGGAGGAGGGTAATAACATAATTTTTCACTTGATTGCAAATGGAAAGTACCATAGAAAAGTGATTTTCCAATTAGAGCAGGATGAGGGCATGATAGTTGGAGAGGATAACTTGCAGCGGTAGGTGGCGGCCTCCTGAAAAAAAATCAAGCAAACCAACATTATTGTACAGATAATTAAAATCACGGCGAATGTCTAGCTGGTTTAGGATATTGGGGCACGCCCATTTGGTAGACTCAATATAATGGTCCTTAAGACAGTTAAAACGGTTGAGATGAAAGTCTTTGGGAACTCGATGTTGAGTGATGCAGGGGTTAGTCCTTCAACCGATGGCACGACTTGTGCAGCCATCGCACACGTATGACTCCTTGTGTGTATCTAACAATATAATCTTCCGCTAACTAAATACTTTCTTAAAACAAAATTTTGATCTGACATAAATAAGCATGGGGTACTACTTTACACTTTCTACAAAAGAATTTCCTCTAAATAACAAGACTAACATGATCAACCAGGCAATAAGATCAAAAATAAGACCTTAGTTTAGATTGATAATGGCAAGGGCTAAAGCATGTTTTGTTGTAAATAAGTTGGTGATCAAAGGAGAAACATACCTTGAATTGATGATGTCCGAGGAATTGAATAAAAAATGAGTAGAGATGAAGATCCAATAGAGGTGGTTTGGAGTTTGGAGAAAGAAGAAAGAGAAAATGAGAGTTTAGGTTTAAGTTTACCTCTTCTCTGGACTCATATCGCAACCGAACAGTCGGTACGGTCAGAACAAACACATCTCGTCCATACTATGTGGGGTTGCCTTACGATGGGGACTCGATTGTAAGACCTCGCCATTTAAGGTAAAGTCCCCTGTGATTTCAATGCTAGTCCCTGGATCAAATTGCTAGAATCCACAGTTTAAGATGAAGTACACAAATACAAAGTTCATTATTACATCGTAATATTCAGAGATATATAGTTCTAACAACACATTAGCCCAAGTCTAACACATAGAGTTCACAATACTTAACAAAATAAATAAATTCTTCATCTTCATGTTCCACAGGCAAGCATGTTGAGTGTAGACTCATAACCCTAGTCACCATCAGAGTAACCTGCAACAATAATAAGTTATAGCCATAGAGGGTCAATACATTTGAAATTGTATTGGCAAGTGATACCATAGTAGTATAGTAACATCTAATAACAATATGAATTTGGCTAAGTGTAGTTCAGGCTGGCTTTGCTCAAAAATAAGGTGTGTCTTATTAGTTTGAAAAACACTAAGTTTTTGTTTGATAAAACACCCAAGGAACCACCAATAGACATTGGTGAACCTTTACCCTTATTCAACCACAAGTTTTTAACTTAGAGAAATTGGGATGAGGAGATCCTTGATCAATTCAATGTCTTTGATGTTCAAAATGTCCGTTACCGGGGACACGACTAAGTACTTAGGTTTTACCCTCTCAAGAGGGGGTGCACTTTTCCCACAAGACTCGATATGCATCGAGACGAGACTTTTCAGAAGCATTCCTTCAGACCATCATGGACGCGTTCCATCCTATCAACCCTACCACCAACTGTCCATCTAGCTGAATTCTTGCAACCTAGTTGGTCAAGGCAGAGCCCATATGCCATGTGGTTGCACTAGAAGCTTCTCAACACTAAACATCTCAAATATCTTTGTTCCTGGGTGGCCATCCACAAGCGTGATACACAAGGTAAACCATAGACATTGGCCTTGTGTAACCACTCAACATAAACAAATCTTCCCATTCCACTCAAGTGATTTATTAATATGTTGTTTTATTAATCAAAACATAGGCATAACTTTGCATAGTATCACAACATGAATATTCCACCCTTGTATTCTACTAGCTAGGCTAAGCATACTAGTATAACATGTCTCTTAACTTGGGTAAAAACTACTAAGACAATATTTATAGGATTTACCATAGCATAGCATATACTTAGAAATATCTCCATGCAAATCCTACTCAAAATATCAATAGTGCATAGATAAAATGATAGGACAAAAATATGAAGCATCACTTGCCTTGGTAGTTAGGGGAATAGACACAATCCTCACAATCACACTCTTCACAATTCACAAAATCTACACATAAATTCATACAACAAAAATTCACATTCAATATACAAACAAAAATATATATGAATGCATGCAAATGCAATGGAATGATTTGTCATACTTTTCAAAACAAAATTTTCAGTACTGAATACAAATTATACTTTCTAAAGCCTAAATAAACCAGAATTTACTTTAAAATAATTTTCTAAACAATTTTTATAGCCAAAATAGGCCTAATAATGCTTCTGCATAAAATCCTAATTTTACGGAAGCAAATGGCCAAACCAAGGCATATATGCAAAGAGTTTATTTTCTGAATCCATTGATATATAATTTGTAATTTTTGGATAAACAGAACAAAAGTTATTAAATTTAAAAGTTTGAATAAATAATAGATCAAAATTCAGATTTTAAATCAAAACCAGGGACACGTGGCAGCCTCTGATTGGCGCGTACCGGTTCGCGCTGGATCACGCTTCTGCACCGTAGGATCTAAGTGACGATGCACGGCCCAGATTTAATCGTAATGTTTCGTTAAGTGATCTAATCGTGGCCTCTAGATTTAGATCCAACGGATCTAGCTAACCCGACCAAAACCTAGCGGCTGAAATGGCTCAGGCGGCGGCGACACCACTGGTGGTGACATGCCGGTGAGGCTAGAGGGGTAGGGGTGTGTGCTGGTGCTTAACACGATCGCGAGGAGACTGAGAAGCTCAAGGTGGACGTAGCTTGGACAGGGGCGCACGGAGACGGCAGAAATTCCTCGCCGGAGCTCATCCTAGCGTCGGGTGCTCACTGCCGGAGATGAAGACGACGACCTAAAGCGCAATAAGGCAAGTGGCTGACATTAGAAGGTGCACAAGGTCACGACGAACACAGTCGTGTGAAGCAGAGGTCAAGGGGCGTGCGAATTTTACCGCAGTTGCTCGCCGGAGTTGAACGGAGCCTCGGTTGCTTGCAGATGTTGACGGGGACGGCGACCTGGGACATGATTGGGCAAACAGAAGGCATGAGTAGGTGCGCGAGAGAGGGGAACACGCTCGCATGAACGAGAGGAAGAGGGACGCTCTGAGATTACTGGAATAGCTCGCTAGAGCAGTTCTGTACTGCGGCGGTGCAAGCGAGAATTTCGAGAGCCTGGCGGCGCTTGGTACTGGCTAGGTGAGGGGAAATGGTTGCGAGGGGGTGGGGGTTAAGTAGCCTGCGCGGGAGCGAGAATCACGCACGCATTCATCAGTAATTAAGCAAAATCAAACGCGACAGTGACTGCGGGGAGAAACGGCAGTGGAGCTGGTCGCGGGAGGGATTTGGGGAAGACGATGTTGACGTGGCAACGGGGCCACTGGTCAGTGAGAGGGAGGGTGTGCGCGCGGGTGAGAATCATAGAGGAGAGGGGGTGTTCCCAAGTGGGCTTAGTGGGCTGCTAGGGCTTAATGGTTTGCTGGTTTTATTTTTTTCTCCTTTTGTCTTTTTCCTTTTCTGTTTTGATTTTCTAGAATTGATTTGAATGGTCATTGCAAATCCAAATGCTTTCAAATTTTCACCAAACTTTTTTGATGTGATCCTTGTATCCAAAACTGTGTCAAACACATTTAATCACTCAAAAACATTTTTGGGTCTTGAAAATAAAATAAAACCTTGACCCATATATATAATATAAGAAGGGGTTTAAATATGGTTTTATTTAGGGTTTTAGCTTTGAATAATTTTATGTAAGGTAAGAATACCATGATGATATGAATTCAACAACATGGTTTTGAATTTGATGAAATTTAGGATGTTACATCGATCCTGGCGACCCGCTCGGTAGGAGCGCACGGTATGACCACGCCCTACTGTATTGATGGTCGTTACGGGCTCATCAATTTCTGAAAAAATTTCAAACTGTTGCATTAAGTCAGTAAGGACGAGTGGTACGACCGCGTCCCCGTGTGGGTGGTCATTAAGGATCCAATACCTTCGAACAAAATTTGATAATTTCATTTTATTTGGTCTGGATGCAGTACGAGCGAGCGGTACGGTAGGCTCCCACCATACCGATGGTCGTTATGGCCCCAGAAAGCCTGCAAAACTTAAATTTTACATTGCATCTTCACACACGCCTTTGCACAACCTCAAAAATGACATTAGAAATATAGTACTAAACCATTGATCATATAACCACGTGTTAGTGAATAAAATTTATAGGAACGATTATCTTTATTTCTTCTCCTCTCTTCAATGGATCTCTTGAACAATTTTTATTAGTAAATAAAAACAAAAACTAACAAAACACAAGCACAAGCACAACTAATTTTTTTTATTTCACGTGGATTGCCTCTCATGAAGCGGTTCTAGTTAAAGTCAATTAGCTTGACCCAAATGGCGATTATTCTGGTTTTGGAAGTGGAACACCCACTCCAAAGTAGTTGACTTTTAAAGTAATGATCCCATCATCATTAGGTTTGGCCTTTTTATTTCTAGCGAAATGGACTATAAAAGGTTCTCTAGACGGTAGCCCTATTCTAACATTTCCTTCATGTAATTCAATTAAAGATTTTATAGTTATTAAAAATAGCCTTCCTAAAATTATTGGTGCTATATGATCTTTAGGCATATCCACTGTAACAAGATCAATTAGTGCAGGACATCCTTTAATTTCTACAACAATATTCTCTTTAACTCCCACAACTTGTTTCTAAGTTGAATCCGCTAAGTGGAGTCTTAGCTCAGTAGTTTAAAATGGCCCAAATTAAGTCTTTCAAATAGACTTTTAGAAATTGTTGAAACACGATCACCTAAATCACAAAGTGCAGCAATCTTATTAACTCCTACATGGATTTTAATTGTGGGCTCAAATATATCATCTAGTTTAGCTGAAATTTTCTCAACTAACTTCTTATAGTGCATTTCTAGCTCACGTATCTTAGATGCCACTTTTTAAATAAAGTGTCGGTACATGGAATCATTCTAGGGGTTCGTAGCATGGAAAACAAAAAAATTTATCGCATGAACACACACAAACCAAGATCTATCTACTAGATTGGAGCAACGAGTCGATAGAGTACTATCCCTTGAAGATTCCAAAGTGGTTAACGAGATCAGATTCTCGTGGGTGATGTAGTCGTTCATTTGCCAATCTCAAGATCGTATAGACGATCCTTCCGGCGCCACGTTTCGGAAGCGCTCCCGCAGTCAGTCACACATTTGGTACTCGATGAAGATCTTCCTCTCCCTTGTTCCAGCAGGCAGCGGAGGTTGTAGATCTCTCCTCACGATTCCAGCAGGAAGACGGCGTGGTGGTGGAAGTAGAGGGGAAATACCACAGGGCTTCGCCTAAGACGGAGTGGGTATGGTGGAGTAGAAGAGGGCCTCGGCGATCTAGGGTTTAGAGGGCCAAAGGGAGGTGGTGGTAGCCAGCGGCTAGGGCAAGCCCTAGGCAGTGACTTGCAGGAGCTCTAGGCGGCGGCAACTAGAGAGGGGGCGGGGTCGGCTAGGGTTTAGGTGTGAAGGGTAGGGGCTCCCTACCCATCCTTATATAGGTGGGGAGAGGCGGTTGGGGGGAGGGGAGTCCTCCCCCAACTCCTCTACTAGGCCGGCGGCACAGGGAAGAAGGGAATCCTTCCCTAAGTGGGATTCATTTCCTCCCTCCACTAGGCAACCATGTTGGGATTTGACTTTTTAAATTGGCGTTTGACTTTTCAAACTAGAGTTTGATTTCTCTCTTCCCATTGCCTAGCCAAGTGACCTACGACATGATGCAACCATTCCACATTGGTATGACACATCCATGTACCCTTCCCAATCCGGACCGGTGGACCTTCTAGACCCTTCTAGAACATTCTGGTGAAAACACCAAAACCATTCCCAAACTACGGAATTGGACTTTCCTTATATGAATCATATTCTTCGGACCATTCCGGATCTCCTCGTGAGGTCCCAGATACAACCCGAGACTCCGAACAACATTCGGTCTCTTAATCACTTTCAATATCTACTAAACAACATCGAATCCTTAAGTGTGTCTCCCTACTGTTTGTGAGTTATGTAGACATAATAGAGACTCTTCTCCGACCAATAACCAATAGAGGAATCTAGAAATTCATATGGCTCCCACATATTTCTACAATTACCTCATGATCAAATGAACCATTTACATACGATACCAATTTCTCTTTGTCTTGCAATACTTTACTTATCCGAGGTTTGATCATCGGTATCTCTATATACCTAGTTCAACCTCGTTACCGGTAAGTACTCTTTACTCATTCCTATGATATATGATCCCTTGTGAGCCAGTCACATGCTTGCAAGCCAATTGGATGACATTCCACCGAGAGGGCCCAGAGTATATCTAACCGTCATATGGATGGACAAATCCCACTCTTGATCCATGTGCCTCAACACATACTTTCTGAATACTCAATGCCACCTTTATAACCACCCAGTTACAAAGTGGTGTTTGATGTCACCAAAGCATCCATCCGGTGATGGTGATTAACATGATATCATGGTCGAAGGATTTAGGTTACTATGTATTTTAAGGCTTATAGCAAGTGAACTATTTAAATGACTTGATCTTATGCTAAGCTTAACTATAGGAGTATGTCCATCACATCAGTCTCTTGATATGACCTTGTTATTAATAACATCCAATGTTCATGATCAGGAAACCATGATCATCAATTAATCAAGAAGCTAGTTTAACAAGAGGCTTTACTAGGGACTCTTTTATGTTTACAAATCACACAAGTATTAAAGTGTCCGATTAATACAATTATAGCATGGGATGTAAACTTTTATCATAAACATAAAGATATGATAATAACTAATTTATTATTGCCTCTTGGGCATATCTCCAGAAGTCTCCCACTTGCACTAGAGTCAATAATCTAGTTTGTAAAACTTTGTTCATTCAACACCTATGGCTTTCATCATCACTCGTTCTCCAGTGAGATGGCATTGTATAAATTTGGTCCTTTGGTGAGACCTTTAGTTCCTTTGGGATTAAACCATGTTGATATGATTGTTATACAATATATCTTCATAGTACTAGCCCGCTGTGAACTACAACTAATCTGATAACAAACTACTTGACACAAATGCCCTCTTTTGCTGCTACAATGACAATCATATACTTAGCCTTTTGTTGTAGTATCTATCACAATGTCTTTAACTTTGGAACTAATCCAAATCCATAATGGAACTTC
Source organism: Avena atlantica (assembly GCA_910589765.1). Taxonomy (NCBI): domain Eukaryota; kingdom Viridiplantae; phylum Streptophyta; class Magnoliopsida; order Poales; family Poaceae; genus Avena; species Avena atlantica. Next base: position 176,268,369 of record OU342737.1, read on the forward strand.
CTTTCCATTACATTGTGCCACCCATAGTTTAAATTGAGATAAACTTAATTTGTACTTTGTGACAAAACTAGTATCAATGTAATACTTTACAATGAACTGTCTGTCTATTTGTTTCCTCTACAAGAAAAACATATTCTTAGTTCTTCCAAAAGATCATAAGAATATCCTTACTATTGTCAAATGATCATCTTTATGAATTCTGGTATATACTCAAAACATTTAGAGTATATGACAGATCTGTATGTGTACATATCACAGTATGATTGAGAAATACTCTATGTGATTTCTTCCATCAAGTATCAAAATTACTTGAATCCTGGTTTCCCTTACCAAGTGTCGATACACTTGAATTTCAATTTAATAATTTTTGTGTGGCAAGAACCTTTCTTGTAATTTCCATATTGAACTCATTCAATATCTCATCTATGTACATTTGGCACAACCATATTAGCGTCTCAATCTATCCATATAGATATTGATGCCAAACAATCAGGTTTTTGCCTAAGTATATCATCGAGATGAAATTCTTAACTTGTGTCAATAAAAGATACATCATTTCCAATCAACAATATGTCTTTCACAAAATGCATTAGAAATATGTCTTAGTGCTTCCACTTAATTTCTTGCAAATGCAAGCATCTTCATCTTCTCCAATGAAATTAAACCTTTTAACAGTTTCATCACGGTGAAGATTCTAACTCCGTGATGCTTACTTAAACCATTGAAGTATGCATGCTATTTTAGCAACCTTTGAATCAAGAAAACCCTTTGGATCGTGTCATGTACACGTCTTAGGTAACAATTCTATTAGAAGAACTTTGCTTTTTTGTTCAACTACCATATAACAAAATTATATGTAGTGGTTGCTACATTAATCCGTCTTGACTAAAAATCACTCTGAAAGATCAAATCTTATCATAGTCGATGATACATCGTAAACGTATCTATAATTTTTGATGCTCCATGCTTGTTTAGTATCAACTTTGCTATGTTTTGTCTACACTTTGAGGTATTTTTATACACTTTCTGGAACTAACCTATTGACAAGATGCCATAGTGCAAGTTGCATGTTTTCTATTGTTTTTGGTTTCAGAAAAGATAAAAATGAATATTCTTGGAATTGGACAGGACAAAATCCAATCTTCATATTTTCCCGGAACGATACGGAAAATAGAAGCAGAGACGGAGTAGGGCACCAGGGTGGGCACAACCTAGGGTGGCGTGGGCCCACCTAGGCCACGCCACTAGGGGTGTGGGCCCCCTGGATGCCTCCTCGCCTCGCCCCTTCGCCTATAAGAATCCCTCGAGGCAAAACCCTAAAGCATCCATCATACATCCATGAAAAGTTCCGCAGCGCCTCCGCCACCGAAGGGGAGATTTGGGGGACAGAAGTCTCTGTTCCGGCACCCTGCTGGGACGGGGAAGTGCCCCCGGAGCCATCTCCATCGATCTCCACCACCATCTCCATCTCCGTTGTTGATTCCCATGATGAGGAGGGAGTAGTTATTCATCGAGGATAAGGGCTCTACCCGTAGCTATGTGTTCATCTCTCTCTATGCATGATCATATTGTAATCATGAGCTTTGTAATCAAGTAGATCTACTATGGTACTCAAGTGCTTTAATAGATCTCTAGCTCTCCCCACGTGTGTGAAAGTGACAACGTGCATACTGTGGTGGAACTTAGGCTAGAGTTTATATAAATACTCAAGTGCTTCAACAGATCTGTGCTCTCCCCATGTGTGTGAAAGTGACAGCATGCACTCCATGGTGGCACTTAGGATAGAGTTCATAAATCCTTATCATGAGTATATTTTGAGTTGGCTGTCTCTATGAAATTGTGGTGTTTGTTGGAACCATCTAGCGCTCAAGGTGACAGTGTGGGGTTATCTAGATGGGGAAGGCGGACTTTGAGGTGTGTTGTTATAGCCCTACCATGGATTAGAGTGTCCAACCGGAGAGTAGTTAAGAGTAGTATCATGAAGAGAATGTATTTATTGGGAGTGTTCACCAGTGAAAGTATGATCCCTAGGCCTTGTTTCTAAGCATTGAAACACCGTTTACAACTAGCTATGTTGAATGTTTGATTGCTTCCATATTTTCCTCCCCGTCAAAATCTCTTTTCTGGCACCGTTACCACTTATAATCATCCATATCACTTGTATTTCACTATCTCTTCTCCAAACTAGTGCACATATACACCTGGCAAGTGTATTGGGTGTGTTGGGGACACAAGAGACTTCTTGTATCTTGATTGCAGGGTTGCTTGAGAGGGATAAATTTGACCACTTCCACCCTGAGTTCGATAAACCTTGGGTAATCCACTTAAGGGAAACTTGTTGTTGTTCTACAAACCTCTACACTTGGAGGCCCAACAACTGTCTACAAGAATAGAAGTGCGTAGACATCAAGCTCTTTTCTAGCGCCATTTCCTGGGAGGTAAGGTAAAAGGTACTCATATCCTCTTGGTGTGTGGGTGCTCGAAGTTATTTCCTTTAGATTCTGCAATTTTGTCTTTTGGTTTCTTGTTTTTGTTTTCACTAGTTAGGCTTAATGGAAAACAACAAAAAAAATTAGAGAGCTTTATAGTATTTATCTTGAGTTAGGACATGAAGTGTTTGAAGAGAAAATTAAAAAACCTATGGAACTTTATTTGCATGATAATAGCAATGTTATTAGTATGAATTCTTTGGACACCATTATTGCTAATGCTATGGAAAAGTCTAAGCTCGGGGAAGCTAGTTTTGATGAAAATGATCTTTTTAGTTCCCCAGCTTTGGAAGATAGCTATTCTATTGCTTATGATGATATCAAACCTCCAATATATGATGATTACAATGATGAATATGATATTTTCAGTCCACCTACTATTGAGGAGAAAATTAATTATTATTACAATATGCCTCCTATATTTGATGATTATGGTGATGAGAATAATAATGATAGCTATTTTATTGAATTTGCTCCCACTATAATTAATAAGAATGACTATGCTTATGTGGAGAGTAATAATCATTTTATGCATGTGGATCATGATAAGAATGTTTTATGTGATAGTTATATTGTTAATTTTATTCATGATGCTAGTAAAAGTTATTATGATAGAGGGAAACATGGTTTTATGTATCTCAACAATATTAAGTTTCCCCTCTTTATGTTGAAAATTTTGAAGTTGCACTTGTTTTGCTTTCCTATGTTTTTTGCGTTGTTCTTTCATGACTTGTTTATTTACAATATTCCTATGAATAGGAAGTGGGTTAGACTTAAATTTGTTTTGAATTTCCTTCCTGACGCTCTATTTTACTTCAAATTCATATTTCTTATATCAGCATCTTCTCAAACTATCAAGCCTAACTTAAAGGCGTTAAAGAAAAGTACTTTTTGGGAGATAACCTAATAGTTTTCTTGAGTCTTAGAAGTTATTACCTCAGTAATAACCTCTCCTTATCCTTTTTGTTTGATTTTTGTGCTTCGCTGTAAAAATTCTTGAAAAATATCCGTAAGTCTGAGTTGTAATTTTCTGAATAAATCCCCCAGGTTGTTATCTAACTTCCGTTAGTTCAACACTTTTTGATTTGAGCAACAGAAGGTCTTTGAAAAAATCGGTTTCTACCTGCTGGTCTGTTTTGACAGATTTATGCCATTAATTGCATTTGCCTCTTTATCGATTTCTTTTTTGGGTTCTCTTTGGTAAATTGAGCATTTTTAAGGAATTGCTATAGTATATTGTGTCTTTAATGAAAGTTTTGCTATTTTGAAACTAAACCCAAAGGTCTATTATCTTTTGAATGCACTAATGTTGCTAATGAAGATTGTGTGAAGTTTTGTATGAAGGAAAATTTTCAGGTGTAAGGGAAGAATGATGTAATGAGATGAAGAATGGAAAAAAGCTCAATCTTGGGGATGCCACCCCGTGTCACCCCAATAAATATTCAAGAGGTACAAGCGTCAAAGCTTGGGGATTCCCAAGGCATCCCCTTCTTCATCAATAAAAATCTCAGGTCTCTTTTTAGACACTTTGTTTTTATTGTTTCATGCATAGTTGTGTTGTTCTTGGAGCATCTTAGTTTTCCTTTTTGGTTTTTGTTTGCTTGTTTTGATGCAATAAGTTGGTTGGATCCCAGCACACTTATTTTGGAGAGACACACACTCTGTTTTCATTGCCTAGAACACTCTAGTTTTCATTATTATTGTCTTGTGAGTGTTCTCTTTTGCTAGCACTGTGTTTAGTCTTAGTTTTCTTATGCTTTCTACTTAGAAATTATTAGTTCTTCTTTGTGGATTTGTGAGACAAGATCACTGATCTTTATTTATTATTATCTTTGTGAGTTGTTTCAAATAAGTCAATTGGTGCTGGAGAAGAGTAGGAAAGTTTCATGCTTATAGTGGTACAAAAGGGAGCTTGTTTTGACTGTGACTTAGACTTTATCATGTCATGCTAGATGTTTATTTTACCTTATGCTTAGTGATTCTTGTTGTAGCATGACTTGTTCCAAACAATTGAGATTTCTTAATGTGCCTTGAAAGAATCATGCGTTGTTTTAGCATACAAAAGCATAATATTGTGGTATTCTCCTTTGATGCTTTATTTGGGTTGACTTGGAACATGCTCACACCATGTTATGACTATGAACCAGTCACCTTAGCCTCTATGATCATTTAGTTTTTGACTTGTGATACCACTTTATGCTTTGATTGATAATGTTTTGTCGCTTTGCATGATTATGGCCATTATTGCTCTCTTAGTTGGTCGTTCCCAGTCTTTTGCTAGCCTCCACTTGTATTGAGTAAGCTCTAATCATGCATCCAACTCCCAAGAAACCAAGTTATTCCAAAGTGTCCACCTATAGATTCCTATGCATGGTGTGTTACACCATTCCAAGTATATTCTTCTTTTATCTATCTTCCAAATTAAACTTGTTATGTGAAAGTTAGTGGTTAAAGCTCTCACAAACTTGATGGCACACTTTATTTTTCTTGCCCCTAATAAACTTGAACTATTGTGTCATCTATGTTGTATATGCTTGCACTTATAAGTTGGGATTAGCAGAACCGTGTTGTCATGGGGAACGCTTTTAACACATGTAAATATCTACCCAGTTGATATCATGCTCTTTTGTTTATGGATGTCATCGGTGTGAAATGAAAGGGGAGCTTGTAAGTCCATGGAGTTATGTATGTGTGTTAGAGAAACACCTAGGCCGCTAGCCTAAGCCATGCCTAATCATGGTGGAAACTTGCAGCATCACCATAGTGATCAATATATGAAGCATTCTTCTTACAAAAAATGAGATAGAGATTGAGTAAAAGAAAAAAAGATGAGAAAAGAGGAAATAGAGAAAAAGTCACCATTTTCCCATGGTAAATAAGAAGATTGCTGAGATGCTCATTGTCTGCTTGCCTTGCCATTTTTTTATGGGATAGCTCCTGTATCATTGGGAAAGGGGTACCCCGTTGGCATTTCTCTATGATACACATGTACTTACTATGACAAGAACTTACCGGTGACTAAAGTTGAGTAGCATGAGGAGCGGCCCTCATACTCAAGGGACATGAGATTGCCAACTTATACTTTGTCAAGCATATACTCCATCTTGGTTCACTTTAACCTTAATCACTTCAAGATGCTTATGATAGGGGCAATGAGAGCTGAAAGCTAAAAAGTACCATAATTTTTGGAAGCTCTTTATTAGACTTGAAATCCCTGCTTCCCTTTATGAAGGGCCTTTCGTCCACTTTTATATTGAGTCTCCACCTTCTATCTTTATGCACCAATTAAGAGAGCATAGTTGCCATTCTTAGTTCTATGTTCATTATCCCAAAACTTATTGATTGATTCATAATGTTGATATTGCTTGTTCTTGAACTATTTGTGTCTAGTCACCCTTATGAACTTTGAAGGTGTCCTATGCATTTATGTTTTGCTACTCCATGAGGGACAATATAAATGCCACTATGCTACGTTTTATATATGTGAAATAAACAATCATCTTATTCATGAATCTTTGTTTGTATCCTTTCATGTTGCAGCATAGTTGCTATGTCTTATTGTTAGAACTTCATCTTTCATCTCATGTTTAGAGTACTTTCATCTCTGCTTTCAATGCTTTGCAAATGGTTTGATAAATATTGTGATGGTGCATGTCACCTCAAAAATTATTCTTTTTATCACTTACCTACTTGAGGATGGGCAGGAGTTAAGCTTGGGGATGCTTGATACTTCATAAACATATCTATAAGTTTTGATGCTCCATGCTTGTCTAGTATCAACTTTGCTATGTTTTGTCTACACTTTGAGGTATTTTTATAAACTTTCTGGAACTAACCTATTGACAAGATGCCACAGTGCCAGTTGTCTTTTTTTGCTGTTTTTGGTTTCAAAAAGCTAAAAAACAAATATTCTCGGAATTGGACGGGACAAAAGCCAATCTTCATATTTTTCCCGGAACGATACGGAAAATCGAAGCAAAGACGGAGTAGGGCACCAGGGTGGGCACACCCTAGGGTGACATGGGCCTACCTAGGCTGCGCCACCAGGGGTGAGGGCCCCCTGGATACCTCCTCGCCTCGCCCCTTCACCTATAAGAAGCCCCCGAGGCAAAAACCCTAAAACATCCATCATACATCCACGAAAAGTTCCGCAGCACCGCCGCCACAAAAGGGGAGATTGGGGGGACATAAGTCTCTATTCCGGCACCCTGCCGGGACGGGGAAGTGCCCCCAGAGCCATCTCCATCGATCTCCACCACCATCTCCATCGCCTTTGCAGATTCCCATGATGAGGAGGGAGTATTGATACGTCCAAAATGTATCTACTTTCTCGAACACTTTGCTATTGTTTCTTCTCTAAACTTGTGTGATCTGGTACAACTAACATGGACTGACGCTGTTTTCAGCAGAATTACCTTGGTGTCTTGTTTTTGTGCAGAAAATGAACTATCAGGAAAAATCCCATAAAATATGCCAAAAACTATTTCTCACCAGAAGATCCACAGAGCCAGAAGGGGAGACAGAGGGGAGGCCTGGGGGCCCAGACCCACCCCAGGCGCGGGCCCACTGACCCCGCGCCTGGGGGAGGTCTGGCCACCCCAGGCAGCACCTCAGCGCCTATGGGCTTGGGGATCCAGAAACTCCGTTCTGGCACCCTGCCGGGACAGGGAATTTGGAGAGGATCATCGCCATCGTCATCACCAATGCATCACCATCAACCACCGATGTTTCCCTCATCCATGAGTGAGTAATCCCCCGATGTAGTCTTGGGGATGGTAGGGATTGGATGAGTTCTATCATGTAATCGAATAAGATCTGTTAGGGGCATAGTGCCTAGTATCTCTATTAGTGCTATTTGACTTTGTTACAACTTGTTATGCTTAATGCTTGTCACTAGGGCCCGAGTGCCATGATATATAAGATCTGAATTTATTATTGAATCATTATGATAGTATTGTTTGTGATCTTATCCGCAAGTTGTGTACACATATCATTGTCTGGATCTAAAGGCCCCAAAGTGACAATAATTGGGACAACTGGACGGGATGGCTGGTGTGAGGATCACATGTGTTCACAGAGTGTTAATGCTTTGCTCCGGTGCTCTATTAAAAGGAGCACCTTAATTGCCAATAGTTCCCTAGAGGCCCTGCTGCCATGGGCTGGCTGGACAGAAGATGTTGTGCAAGTTCTCATTGCGAGCACATATGACTATATTTGGAGCACATGCCTAGGATTGTTTAGTACTTGGATGCTTGTTACTATTTATCTACAATTCCCTAGTTCTTGAAGTAACATGTTTAGACTCGTCCATGCAACGCCCGTCCATCCATCCCTATGCCTACCGCGCTCGAATCCTACTGTTACCGTTACTATTACTATTGCTCTTGTTTCACTATCGCTGTTACTGTTGTTGTTGCTTTGCTGTTGCTACTACAAATTGTTGCTACTGATAAACTTCTGTGAGCAAGAACTATTTCCAGGTGCAGCTGAACTGACAACTCAGTTGTTAAGGCTTGCAAGTATTCTTTGGCTCCCCTTGTGTTGAATCAATAAATTGGGTAATACTACCCGCGAAGACTGTTGCGATTCCCTATACTTGTGGGTCATCAAGACTATTTTCTGGCGCCATTGCCGAGGAGCATAGCTTTATTTGTAAGTTCACTTGGATCTATTATTGTTCACTACTACTCCTTTCATCATGTGCAAGTCTCGTGATGCAAAGTTCCCTATTCTACCATCCACTACAAGAAGAGGTACAGTCCTAAACACCTCTGTTGCTCTTGATTCACCGTCTGTTATAAGTAAGCTTGTCACACCACCACCACATACTCATGCCACACATACTGCTACTACTGTTGAATCTGAAACTGCTTTTGATGCTCATGATGTTACTTCTACTATGCTTGATGCGAGTGGTTCATTAGGTCCTTTTCTAGATGATACTATGGCTAGTCTATGAAATACCGAAACTCCTAGTGAATGCACTGTTACACCTGTTAGCTCACCTGAGGCTAGTGGGAGTTATGATATTAATGATGGTTACATTGAGTTCACTGATGAATTTATTGAAGAGTGCCAAAACACACATGGTACTAGTGCGATGAAGAGTCACCTTGCTAGACGTACTATTATGCCTAAGTTGTCCTATGATCCTAAGTTTTCCACTTCTCCCATAGATATTAAACATAAAGATTATGATTTCTCTCTTGATTTATCTTATTTAGATATTGTTGAGTAAGAACCTTTTTGTGGTACTGAAAATGATAGTGTTGTGGCTCATATGAACGAGATTTCTACTATGAGTGCTTTGTTCTCTGATGATTTTAAAATGCGCAAGTACTTTGTTTCTACGATCTTCCCCTTTTCACTAAAAGGAGAAGCTAGGGCTTGGTTTAATAGATTACCTCCTGGTTTCATTGATAGCCCTAATTGCTTGATTGCTTCTTTCTTCCATAAATATTTTCCTCCCAGTGCTAGACATGCTGCTTTGTAGAGACTTTTTGATTTTAAACAGGGAGAAGAAGAGAAATTGCCTGAGTCATGGACAAGGTTTTGTGCCTTGATTCATGCACATCCTGGATGTCCATTACCTAAGAATGAGCTTCTTGATATTTATTATAATGGACTAACTGATAATTCTAGGACATACCTAGATAGCTTTGCTGATTGTGTTTTTAGGAAAAGAACTCCTACAGATGCTGAAGAAATAATGACCAAGATAAGCAAGAATTATGATGATTAGGCTTCAACTGAGCCTATTACTCCTGAACCAGTTGTTCCTGAACCAGTTCCAACACCAACAACAAAGAAGAGGGGAGTTATTGCATTTGTCTAAAGGAGAAAGGTATTAGAGCTGAAGATGTCAAGAATCTACCGCCTATAGAAGAATTATGTAAGCCAATTCCCCACTCATCTACTATTGAGGTTCACTCTCTCCAATTTAATGAAGGTGATATTCCTTATGGTAAGCCTCCTGATCAATGCTTAGAGGAACTTGACACATTTATTGTTAAACAAGGTAATTTTAATAAACAAGTACATAATCATTTATTGGAAACCTCTAGAGCTATGCATGAGTTGAAAGATATTGTGGAAAGAACTTCTAATGATATTAAAATGCTTTGTAAACACTTTCAAATGGTTCAAACCCATCTTGATCAACTTACTAGGGTACAAAAGGATATGCTAGTTAATTCTTCAGGAAATAAACATGCTTATAGAATTAGAACTAGGAGTGGTGCAGCTACTCAAGATCCTTTATATCCTGAAGGACACCCTAAAAGAATTGAGTAGGATTCCCAACAAGGTGAAGATAGTGGTAGTCCTCGTAAGAGGAAGAAAAAGAAACATAAGATAGTTGAGGAACCACTTGAACCTGTTGTAGATACTAATAGTATATCTATGTCACATGCCAAGATTTTCCAAATCTTGTAATGTGAAAATAAATTAATAAAATAAAACTTTGTTTGATTTTCAGAGCCAGAAGAAACTTTTTGAATGCAATTGGAACTTCAAACCCATTTGAATTTAATAAAAACTAAAGGGATTTAAAAAGATAAACATTTATTAAAAGGAAAATAAAAACATTTGGAAATACTATTTTGAAACAATTAAATGAAAAGATTTGTTTTCAAATGAAATAGAAGTTTTACAAATAAGGATTATTTTATAAAGCCAAAATTAAAACCTTGGCCAAGCTTTGGGAATTAAAACATTTAATTTTAAAATAAAATTAGCAAAGGTTTATTTAAATAAATTAATAAGGATTTAATATCCAACTCTGTCTAAATAAAAGGTTTTACCAATTTAAATTGAAACTTCAAAACTTATTAAGTTATTTAAAATAAGTTTTCCTAATTATTTGATATTCACAAATAAAACCTACTAAAGTGTTTAGGCTTTATTTTAGATTTCAAAATAAATATCTCAATAAAACAAATCCTATTTGATTTAATAATGAAAGTCTATTATATTTAAATAATAATGGACCCTAAAATAAAAGGTTATTTTATTTTAAACAAGTTTTCCAAATATTCTTTATTTCCAAATAAAACCTACTGATTTGGTTTTGAAAACATTTAGGTTTCAAATAAAGATTTTATTAATAAAATCAAACTCTATTTGATTTAATAACTAAGGCCCATTTTATTTAATTATTAATGGACCCTATATAACAAAATGTTATTTTAAAACAAGCTTTCCAAATATTCCTTAATTTCAAATACAACCTACTGAATGGTTTAAAATTATTTAGTTCTCAAGTGGAGCTTTGAATTAAATCAAAACCTATGGATTTAATAATTGGAACATCCATTTAATTAAATAGTAATAGCCCCTATCATTAAAATTATTAATTTGAATTTGGATTTTGTCCATGTTACTGAACAGAACTAAATTCAATATTACAAAGTTTGGTGTTGTTTGAATTGTTTGATTGATGTTTGAATGTTTGGGAATTTCAAAACAGAATTCAGAAAATAGAAATAGAAAAGGATTAAGAAAACAGGAAAAAATAAGACATGGCCGACCCAACCCAGGCATCCCAATAGGCCCACCAACAGCCAGCTTCTTTCCCCGAAGAAAACGTTTGGCACCAATTTTCTTACCCACAGAACCAATGACTGGTGGACCTCCCCCCTCGTTTCTTTTCCCCACTGACCAGTGGACCCCTTTCCACTATTCTCCTTCCCCACCCCGCGACTGGTTCTTTCTCCTCTCGTCGCCGTTGCAAGCTTTGAATCGCGGCATCAATACGCCTTAACGCAGCCACCTTAACTCGCAGTGATCAAGCTCGATAAAACGCCAGCACTTCCTCTCTTGTTCCCCTCTGCCTCCTTCCCCAAGCACGCCCCCAGGCTGCCGTATTTCGTCAGCCACTCTCTCTGTCTCCGACGACCCTTCTCGCCAATTCCGGCCAGCACACGCCCCCTTCCGCCTCCCTGAGCACACGAGCACGCTCACCATACCCTGGCGCATCCTTCTGTGTCAATCACTCGACCGCGGGCGCCCCAGAGCTTAGGCTTGGACTAGCTCTGACAGCGCCGCCGCCTGTTTCTTCTCCGGCGGAACCTCTCTGGTAAATTAGACCACCCCGCGCCTCCTCGTTCACACTCCCGCACTCGCCACATCTTTCTGCATCTAACCGCATCGTTGTTTTGCTTTGGGGTGATCCACAGCGCCGTCCACGACGACCACCTGAAGCACCCGATGCCGTCCTCCACTCCGGCGAGCAATCCTGCCAAGACCAGAGCGCCCCTCGCCCGACCAACACCTCCTCGAGCATCACCGTGACCTCCTGAACCCGGTGAGCTTCTTCTCCTCCTCTCTCTCTCTTCCTCGAACCACCGTAGCACCACCGCCTGGCCATGCGCCGCCGCTAGCCACCGTCAGCGCCGCCCGCATATGGTCAAACTCGCCAGCACCGTCCGATCTAGATCGCAGCGTCACGATAGATCCACTTAATCGAAAGGGTACGCTAGCTCTGAGCCGTATGATCACATTTAATCCAACGCTCCACAGCGACTGATCCGTGCGAACCGGTACCAGCGAATAAGAGAGTGCCGCGTGTCACCAGAAATTTGAAAAACAGAATTTGAACCTGATTAGAATGCAAACTTGTAATTGCTATAACTTTCAAACCACACGTCCAAATTTTGCAAACTTTATATCATTGAAATCAGGAGAACAAGACCTAGCCAACCATGGCCTTAGTTTGACAAATAGTATCTGTTAGATTGTTTGAATTTGCAGAAACATTTGTGTACTTGTTTAGATTAGAAAAATTGTTTAAAAATGATTTTTGGATTAAAACCTTTGCAAAATGGTTTTTTGTGATCTTACTGACCCTAGGAACCAACCCTTGGTGTTAAAAATGATTTTTGTAAGATTTAGGTTGGATTACTTGACTTAGTCATTTTCTAGCCAAATAAAAGGAATGGTTTTTGTTATAAAAATGTTTATGGAAAGAAAACTTTAAGGAAATGTTTTGGACCAAACCTACTGACCTAAAAACACCAAGTTTTGCAAATTAGCAACTCATTTGGTGAACAACTTAAGAGTTTTGCCTTAATAAAAACATTTTTCACCACATAAAATGATGAATGGATTTAAAGATAGTTTTTGGACAAAACCCTCTTACTAATGACCTTGCCACATTGGTAAATGACCAATTTGGATCTTACAAAGTTTAGAAACCCCATAGAGACCCCCTTTGCAAAATAAAACTATCTTGTGCATGCTCCCATGCATGACTTAGATTCCATTACTTTGTGTGTGTGAAGAATTGTTTGTTTGACTTTGGTTTGGAATGTGAATTGAATTTGTGTTTGCTTGATTCATTTGTAGTGAAGTGTGAGACTAGAAAGATCAAGGAGTGAACCACCATTCCCTACCAAAAAGGCAAGTGATGCTTCATACTTTTGTCCCTTTACTTTCTCTATGCATTAGTGATTTTGCTAAGTAAAACTTGCATGGATTTTGCTAAGTATAGACCTTGCTATAGGAAAACCTAGTAGATGAATCCTTAGTAGGATTTCCTAAATTAAGGTTCCTATTACTACCAAGCTTAGCCTAGCTAATAGAAAACATGGGTGGAAAATATATTCACACTATGGAAAAATATTCTAAGTCTGAGGACTTATGTTTTGTTTAATAAAACAACTAAGTTAATGAACCTCCTGGGTGGAATGGAAAGATTGGGATATGTTGAGTGGTTACACAAGGCCATGGACTTGGGTTGTGTATCTCACTTGTGGTATGCCACCCAGGCACAAAGGGATTTGAGATGTCAAATGTTGAGAAGCTTCAAGTGCAACCACTTGGCAATATGGGCTCTGCCATGATCATATAGGTTGCAAGAACTTAGCCATATGGACAGTGGGTGGTAGTGTTTGATAGGTTGGAGCGCGTCCATTTTGGTCTAAGGGAAAGCTTCTGAAAGATCTTGTCTTGGGAAACCAAGTCTTGTGGGGAAAGTGCACCACCTCTGCAGAGTGTAAAATCTAAGTACTTAGCCATGTCCCTGGTAAAGGACAATTTGAGCATCAAGACATGGAAGCAATCAAGAATCTCATCATTCAAATTTCTAAAGTTAAAAGTTGTGGTTTGAACAAGGGTTGTTTGAATTCTTCAATCATTGATGGAGAGATGGCTTGGTACAAGGATCTTGAAATCTTTGATTGAGAAAAATGATTTTGAAAAGCAAAAACCTAGTATTTTCAAAATGATAAGAAAAATCTATTTTAAGCAATGCAAGCCTCAACTACATTTAGCCAAATGCATATAGATGATAGACTCCACCATAATACCATAGTATCACTTGCCAATACAATTCAAATGTATTGACCCTTTGTGGTTGTAACTTGTATGTTGCAGGTTTGATTGATTTTAGTGAAGATTGATTGTTTAGGATTACAAAGTCTACAACCAACATCTGCCTGTGGCACTTTGAAGATGATGGACCCCATGCTTATAGTTATTCCGCTGCAATGTAATGTAATAGCCATATGAGCTATGTAAGATGTAATAAATCTATGTTATTCCTGGTTATAAAGTTATATTATGACCTTTGTTTCTTGATATTACATCTTAACTGTGGATGCTAGCTATTGATCCAGGGACTAGCATTGTAAACACAGGAGGCTCTATCTTATCTAAGATTGGGACCCCTACAGATGGTATCAGAGCATTGTGTTGCCTGTAGGATTTGTAAACCTAGGATTGGACAAAACCCTTAGAAAATAGGAGTATATTTGTTTCAAAAACTTATTTACAAAAACACTTGTAAACTCTTTCCTCAACCATTTTGGTTTCAACTCTACATCTCTTCTACTTCAACTTGATGGAAAAGCCTACCCCATGACCAAATACTACACCATGTGCAAAGGACTACTTCAACTCTAATGACTTCAACATCTTCAACTCTAATGACTTCAACATCTTCAGCATATTCACCAAGGACTTCCAACTTGGAAACTACTAAGGACCACAAGAGAAACAAGGAAATCTTACTCAAGATTTGGAGACTAAGGGAATGCAAAATAAGAAGGAGCCATCAACAACTTTGAAGTATTGTGATCAAGAGTTTTTCTCAAGGAAACCATGATCTCATACAAGAAGAATCAACCAAAGAAGGATGGAAAAATCATAAGTAAACCATATATATGGACCACCATAATTTAGTTAACTCAAACCACCAACTTATGTGGTGTAACAAAAATATTTTGTTGCCTAAGTATGTGCTTGAACCTTGTTTGAGTGAAATGTTTGTTTGTGATTGCTTGTACATTGCTTGTGTGAATTGTGATGTGTGTGATTAGAAATATTTTCCTAAGAAATTTTGTTGCCTATACTAAGCCCAATCCAACCCAAACAGATGACTACTTCAAGAGACTCCAACATCAAGGTTGATGACAACCACAACCAAGAGGACAACATGAGAGAACTTATAGCAACCCAAAACCAGTTGAGCCAAGAGACAACTCAGCTTTTAGCCAACAACAATGGACTAGACCCATCCATACAAATTATTTTGAAACTTCAATCCCAAATGTTGCAAGGATTGGTTACTCAAGTGATCAACATGAGAGAAAACTTTTCCCAAGGAGCTAATGACAACAAGGATGACAAAGATGCTAATCTAGAAGGAATCCAAGCCAGCAATAGTTTTAGAGACAAAGATCATACATCCAAGGAACATGAAGATCAATGCCTCAAGAAGAGAGAAAGATCTCCCACCTATGAAGAACATGAACTAGAAGAACTCCTAGCTTTGGAGAGACCTAAGAAGAAGAAGAAGATCATAAGCCAGTTGCAATGTTACAATTGCAAAGAGATGGGACACTATTCCAGTGAGTGCCCAGAGAACAAGAAGAATAAAGAGATTGGCCAAGTAGTGTGCAACAACTGCAGAGAGCTAGGCCACTATGTAGCAACTTGTCCACAAGAGCTACGTGAAGAACTCAAGGACATTCATTGTTTCAACTGCAAGAATCCAGGACATTATGCGAGCAACTGTCCAGAAAAGATGAAAAACAAGTTGAACAAGCCTATGGAGAAACTTAACCTTGGCCCATGAGTCAAGCCTGGAAACAAAGGACTCAATGCAAATGTTTGCTTAGAAGAGTTTTCTCATGATCCCAAGAAGGTCAATGTGTATTTTTGTTTGAAAATTTTTAAGGGTGGTAGTACCCTAGTTGTTTTGAATTTGCTTGTAACCCCAGCCTCCCCAAATCTCGGGACGAGATTTATTTTAAGGGTGGTAGCCTGTCACATCCCAAGATTTTCCAAATCTTGTAATGTGAAAATAAATTAATAAAATAAAACTTTGTTTGATTTTCAGAGCCAGAAGAAACTTTTTGAATGCAATTGGAACTTCAAACCCATTTGAATTAACTAAAAACTAAAGGGATTTAAAAAGATAAACATTTATTAAAAGGAAAATAAAAACATTTGGAAATACTATTTTGAAACAATTAAATGAAAAGATTTGTTTTCAAATGAAATAGAAGTTTTACAAATAAGGATTATTTTATAAAGCCAAAATTAAAACCTTGGCCAAGCTTTGGGAATTAAAACATTTAATTTTAAAATAAAATTAGCAAAGGTTTATTTAAATAAATTAATAAGGATTTAATATCCAACTCTGTCTAAATAAAAGGTTTTACCAATTTAAATTGAAACTTCAAAACTTATTAAATTATTTAAAATAAGTTTTCCTAATTATTTGATATTCACAAATAAAACCTACTAAAGTGTTTAGGCTTTATTTTAGATTTCAAAATAAATATCTCAATAAAACAAATCCTATTTGATTTAATAATGAAAGTCTATTATATTTAAATAATAATGGACCCTAAAATAAAAGGTTATTTTATTTTAAACAAGTTTTCCAAATAATCTTTATTTCCAAATAAAACCTACTGATTTGGTTTTGAAAACATTTAGGTTTCAAATAAAGATTTTATTAATAAAATCAAACTCTATTTGATTTAATAACTAAGGCCCATTTTATTTAATTATTAATGGACCCTATATAACAAAATGTTATTTTAAAACAAGCTTTCCAAATATTCCTTAATTTCAAATACAACCTACTAAATGGTTTAAAATTATATAGTTCTCAAGTGGAGCTTTGAATTAAATCAAAACCTATGGATTTAATAATTGGAACATCCATTTAATTAAATAGTAATAGCCCCTATCATTAAAATTATTAATTTGAATTTGGATTTTGTCCATGTTACTGAACAGAACTAAATTCAATATTACAAAGTTTGGTGTTGTTTGAATTGTTTGATTGATGTTTGAATGTTTGGGAATTTCAAAACAGAATTCAGAAAAAAGAAATAGAAAAGGATTAAGAAAACAGGAAAAAAATAAGACATGGCCGACCCAACCCAGGCAGCCCAATAGGCCCAGCAACAGCCCAGCTTCTTTCCCCGAAGAAAACGTTTGGCACCAATTTTCTTACCCACAGAACCAATGACTGGTGGACCTCCCCCCTCGTTTCTTTTCCCCACTGACCAGTGGACCCCTTTCCACTGTTCTCCTTCCCCACCCCGCGACTGGTTCTTCCTCCTCTCGTCGCCGTTGCAAGCTTTGAATCGCGGCATCAATACGCCTTAACGCAGCCACCTTAACTCGCAGTGATCAAGCTCGATAAAACGCCAGCACGTCCTCTCTCGTTCCCCTCTGCCTCCTTCCCCAAGCACGCCCCCAGGCTGCCGTATTTCGTCAGCCACTCTCTGTGTCTCCGACGACCCTTCTCGCCAATTCCGGCCAGCACACGCCCCCTTCCGCCTCCCTGAGCACACGAGCACGCTCACCATACCCTGGCGCATCCTTCTGTGTCAATCACTCGACCGCGGGCGCCCCAGAGCTTTGGCTTGGACTAGCTCTGACAGCACCGCCTCCTGTTTATTCTCCGGCGGAACCTCTCTGGTAAATTAGACCACCCCGCGCCTCCTCGTTCACACTCCCGCACTCGCCACATCTTTCTGCATCTAACCGCATCGTTGTTTTGCTTTGGGGTGATCCACAGCGCCGTCCACGACGACCACCTGAAGCACCCGACGCCGTCCTCCACTCCGGCGAGCAATCCTGCCAAGACCAGAGCGCCCCTCGCCCGACCAACACCTCCTCGAGCATCACCGTGACCTCCTGAACCCGGTGAGCTTCTTCTCCTCCTCTCTCTCTTCCTCGAACCACCATAGCACCACCGCCTGGCCGTGCGCTGCCGCTAGCCACCGTCAGCGCCGCCCGCATATGGTCAAACTCGCCAGCACCGTCCGATCTAGATCGCATCGTCACAATAGATCCACTTAACCGAAAGGGTACGCTAGCTCTGAGCCGTATGATCACATTTAATCCAACGCTCCACAGCGACTGATCCGTGCGAACCGGTACCAGCGAATAAGAGAGTGCCGAGTGTCACCAGAAATTTGAAAAAACAGAATTTGAACCTGATTAGAATGCAAACTTGTAATTGCTATAACTTTCAAACCACACGTCCAAATTTTGCAAACTTTATATCATTGAAATCAGGAGAACTAGACCTAGCCAACCATGGCCCTAGTTTGACAAATAGTATCTGTTAGCTTGTTTGAATTTGCAGAAACATTTGTGTACTTGTTTAGATTAGAAAAATTGTTTAAAAATTAGTTTTGGATTAAAACCTTTGCAAAATGGTTTTTTGTGATCTTACTGACCCTAGGAACCAACCCTTGGTGTTAAAAATGATTTTTGTAAGATTTAGGTTGGATTACTTGACTTAGTCATTTTCTAGCCAAATAAAAGGAATGGTTTTTGTTATAAAAATGTTTATGGAAAGAAAACTTTAAGGAAATGTTTTGGACCAAACCTACTGACCTAAAAACACCAAGTTTTGCAAATTAGCAACTCATTTGGTGAACAACTTAAGAGTTTTGCCTTAATAAAAACATTTTTCACCACATAAAATGATGAATGGATTTAAAGATAGTTTTTGGACAAAACCCTCTTACTAATGACCTTGCCACATTGGTAAATGACCAATTTGGATCTTACAAAGTTTAGAAACCCCATAGAGACCCCCTTTGCAAAATAAAACTATCTTGTGCATGCTCCCATGCATGACTTAGATTCCATTACTTTGTGTGTGTGAAGAATTGTTTGTTTGACTTTGGTTTGGAATGTGAATTGAATTTGTGTTTGCTTGATTCATTTGTAGTGAAGTGTGAGACTAGAAAGATCAAGGAGTGAACCACCATTCCCTACCAAAAAGGCAAGTGATGCTTCATACTTTTGTCCCTTTACTTTCTCTATGCATTAGTGATTTTTCTAAGTAAAACTTGCATGGATTTTGCTAAGTATAGACCTTGCTATAGGAAAAACTAGTAGATGAATCCTTAGTAGGATTTCCTAAATTAAGTTTCCTATTACTACCAAGCTTAGCCTAGCTAATAGAAAACATGGGTGGAAAATATATTCACACTATGGAAAAATATTCTAAGTCTGAGGACTTATGTTTTGTTTAATAAAACAACTAAGTTAATGAACCTCCTGGGTGGAATGGAAAGATTGGGATATGTTGAGTGGTTACACAAGGCCATGGACTTGGGTTGTGTATCTCACTTGTGGTATGCCACCCAGGCACAAAGGGATTTGATATGTCAAATGTTGAGAAGCTTCAAGTGCAACCACTTGGCAATATGGGCTCTGCCATGATCATATAGGTTGCAAGAACTTAGCCATATGGACAGTGGGTGGTAGTGTTTGATAGGTTGGAGCGCGTCCATTTTGGTCTAAGGGAAAGCTTCTGAAAGATCTTGTCTTGGGAAACCAAGTCTTGTGGGGAAAGTGCACCACCTCTGCAGAGTGTAAAATCTAAGTACTTAGCCATGTACCTGGTAAAGGACAATTTGAGCATCAAGACATGGAAGCAATCAAGAATCTCATCATTCAAATTTCTAAAGTTAAAAGTTGTGGTTTGAACAAGGGTTGTTTGAATTCTTCAATCATTGATGGAGAGATGGCTTGGTACAAGGATCTTGAAATCTTTGATTGAGAAAAATGATTTTGACAAGCAAAAACCTAGTATTTTCAAAATGATAAGAAAAATATATTTTAAGCAATGCAAGCCTCAACTCCATTTAGCCAAATGCATATAGATGATAGACTCCACCATAATACCATAGTATCACTTGACAATACAATTCAAATGTATTGACCCTTTGTGGCTGTAACTTGTATGTTTCAGGTTTGATTGATTTTAGTGAAGATTGATTGTTTAGGATTACAAAGTCTACAACCAACATCTGCCTGTGGCACTTTGAAGATGATGGACCCCATGCTTATAGTTATTCCACTGCAATATAATGTAATAGACATATGAGTTATGTAAGATGTAATAAATCTATGTTATTCCTGGTTATAAAGTTATATTATGACCTTTGTTTCTTGATATTACATCTTAACTATGGATGCTAGCTATTGATCCAGGGACTAGCATTGTAAACACAGGAGGCTCTATCTTATCTAAGATTGGGACCCCTACAATCTATCTCTGATGCTTAAACTGAGAGTGGTAATAATAATGAGTCTCCTGATAAGGAGGAAGAACCTGAAAAGCACACTAAGAAAACTAGGTACACCAAGGAAGATTTTATTGCTAATAAACATGGTAAAGAGAGAGAACCTTGGGTGCAGAAACCTATGCCTTTTCTAGGTAAGAAACACAAGTGAAAGGAGGAAGATCACTACAACAAGTTTTGTGAGTGGATGAAACCTTTATTTTTGCAAATTCCTTTGAATGATGCTATTAAGTTGCCTCCTTATTCAAAGTATATGAAGGATATTGTCTCTAATAAAAGGAAGATTCCTAATGAGAAAATTTCTACTTTGCTTGCTAATTGCTCCTTCAATGGCAAGGTTCCAAAGAAACTTGGTGATCCAGGTATACCAACTATTCCTTGCTCCATTAAGAATAATTATGTTAGAACTGCTTTATGTGATTTGGGAGCTGGAGTTAGTGTTATGCCTTTTTCTCTCTACAAGAGACTCCAGCTAGAAAAGTTGATACCAACTGATATATCTTTGCAAATGGCTGATAAGTCAACTACTGTCCCTGTTGGTATATGTGAGGATGTTCCTGTTCAAGTTGCTCATAATTGCATGGTCTTAACTGATTTTGTTGTGCTTGAAATGCCTGAAGATGATAATATATCTATTATTCTTGGGAGACATTTTCTTAATACTGCAGGTGCTGTCATCAATTGCAATCAAGGAAAAGTAACATTCAATATTAATGACAAAGAGCACACTGTCTATTTCCCCAAGAAGGTTGTTAAGAGATATTGCCTGAATTCCATTGAAAATTTTGAAGGCATCAAGGTTGGAGAAATATATTGTCCCATTCCACAAGAAAATTTTGAAACTATTAGGATTGGGACCATTGCTATCAAGTATGAGGTAACATAATCACCTTGTGGAATGCAAAGTTTTGCTTCATATAAGATTTTTTTGGTAAAAAGACTTGATCAACCTTGTTAACAAAAGGATTTTAATGAACAAAATAATGTTTCCACTGTGGTTTTACTTGCTTTCTTTTTCCTTTCTCCTTCCTAGTCTTTGCTTTAGCTTTAGTTTTGCTAGTTGTTTGCTTGTTTGAATTTCTTAGAGCTCGTGTAGTTTGGCTTTTGGTTTGCTTTTGCTTCTTCTGAAAAACTGTTTCTGCGAGAAAATCAATTTTCATACCCTGAAAATTGGCCAAAAATAAAGTTTCCTGAAAATCCCCAGAAAATTCAAAATGAACTTTTCCTCGAAAAAAGGGTCAGAGAGGTACTAGAGGTGACCCAGGGGCCACCCCAGGACACCACACCTGCGGTAGGCGTGGGCCCACCACTAGTGGCGCCTAGGGGGGGTCTGGCCCACCTGGTCCCCTCGAGGCTGCCTCCTCAAAGCCATCTTCTTTGTCTCTCCCGAGAAACACCAAAAAACTTGCTCAAGCTCGAGTTCTTGCTGTTCTTGCTCGCGATTTTCTATCTCCTTGTTCATCCCATCTCAAGTGCTGATTTTTGGAGGGTTTTCTCCTTGGTATGTGCCTCCTCCACTTATCTAATTAGATTTGTGATTGGTAGATTGTATCTTGAATATTTTACTGCTATAGGTGACAGGTTGTTTGAGCTTGCATGCTTGTTCTATGCTTAGAAACTTTTTTTGATGCATGTGTAGTCCTCTAGCAAGTTCCTATAGTAGTTACTCATCATTTATCAACTTAGAAATCACTTGGTTTGATGGTTGTCTAAAAAATTCAGCAAAGAAGATGAGTGCTTATCCATTGAATCAATATGACTTGATGGTGCTTGAGCCAATGAAGGTTCATCGTGAGGAGGCAGTTTTCCTTCCATATATCCATGCCATCAATTTATGAGAGCTGCGGGGATCCTCCAAGATTTCCAAACTTTGGTTACAAATGCAGGCTTGGAGCACTTTGTTGAAGGCGAACCAATACAATATGTTAAGCTAAGGCTTTTATGCTGGACTTCCGGTTCACTTGGTCTACTTCTAATCCCATGGTCCATTACAAAATATATAATATACCTGTCGACCTACCTTTTGCTGATTTCTGTGCAGCAATTAGAGTACCTCAGTGGGGATCTTGTGAGAAGATCAAGGAGAGGCCCAAGTCACTTGTTGATTTTTATGCTGAGATTTTCCAAGGTTTCGACTTCTCAAAGGAAAGTGGTAAAATTCGGAACATCCAGCTCCTAGCTATTAGATACTTTTCCTATTAAATTACCAAGTGTGTTCTTGCTAGAAAGACTGCTAGAAAGTTGTCTTCTTTTGATCTAGCTTTTATTGCAGTTGCTCTAAATAGGAATAGTTCTTATAGTTTGGGTTCTTTGATAGCTCACCGTCTCACCATCAACCGTGAGAAGGGTGGAATTTGTGGAGGTCTCATCGCTTCTAGGTTGCTAGCTTTCCTATTAGAATTATGCCCTAGAGGCAATAATAAAGATGTTATTATTATAATTCATGTTCATGATAAAGTTTATATTCCATGCTAGAATTGTATTAAGCGGAAACTTTAATACTTGTGTGGTTTGTGAACAACACCGTGTCCCTAGTACGCCTCTATGGATTAGCTTATTGATCAATGATGGTTAAGGTTTCCTAACCAAAGACATGAGTTGTCAATTGATAATGAGATCATTTCATTGGAGAATGATATGATGGACAGACCCAAACTAAGCAAAGCAATTAGATCGTGTCATCGTGTTCGTCTTTGCGAAGCTTTTCTTATGTCAAATATTGTATTCCTTAGACCATGAGATAATACAACTCCCTGGTATCGGAAGAAAGCTTTGAGGTCATCAAACGTCATCTTATGAGAGGGTGATCATAAAGGTGTCTCTCAGGTGATCGGAAAGTATCTGTTGGGTTGTATGTATCGATATGGAATTTGTCCCTCCCAAGTCGGAGAGATATACTTCGGGCCCACTCGGTAATCGATATCAACACCGCTTGCAAGCATGTGGTTAAGGAGTTAATCACAAAGTGATATCGGATTACGGAACGAGTAAAGTACTTGCTGTGAACGAGATTGAACTAGGTATGACAGTACCGACGATCGAATCTCGGGCAAGTAAAATATCGCGAGACGAAGGGAATATATATATATGGGATTGATTGAATCCTGTCATCGTGGTTCATCCGATATGATCATCGATGAATGTGTGGGAGTAAATATGGGTGCCCAGACCCCGCTGTTGATTATTGATAGAAGATCATGTCTGCATATTCTCGAACCCGCAGGGTCACACACTTAACGTATCTTGACGCTAGGATAGATTGGATAATTGGTTTATGAATTTTTGTTCGGAGTCTCGGATGGGATCCGGGATATCACGAGAGGTTTCAGAATGGTCCGGAGAATAAGATTCATATAAGGCAATGCAGTTTTTGGAGTTCGGAATTGTTCCGGGTTAATCGGTATTGTACCGGAAGCTTCTAGAACCTTCCGGAAGGGGACCAACGTGGACCCACCTTCCGGGAGGGGGCATGGGCCTATGAGGGAGTGTCCTGTCCGCATTGGGCCAGGGGCACAAGGCCCCATAGGGCCCAGCCGATCCTAGAGAGTTTAAATCGTTTAAACTAGAGATAGGGTTTCTAGAAGAGGGGAGAGTCCATGCCCCCCACTCCTTATCCTTTGGGCTTGGGGGAGGGTCTAGGGCTGCGCCCCCCCTCTATATAAAGAGGGGTGGGGGCGCACCAAACCTCTACACCTCTCCTCCAAACCCTAGCCGCCTTACTAGCTTTCCTCTCTCCCTCCCGACTGTTTGTAGGCGAAGCCCTGCTGCAGAAATTCTCCACCATATACACCACGCCGTCGTGTTGTAGATCCAATATATCTCTCCACCATACTTGCTGGTACGAGGAAGGAGGAGACGTCGAGGTGCTGCACGTGTGCATCTCACGGAGGCACCGCCACTTGTGGTGCTAGATCGGATCGCGAGGAGGAGAAGCGAGTACGACTACATCACCCACGTTCCGACGAACGTTCCGCTGTGCGAATATTCAAGGGTATGAAGATCTAATCCAATCTCTCTCGTTGTTTGCATCTCCTAGATTAGATCTTGGCTTTCCCTCTGTTCGCTCCGTAGAAAATTTTGATTTACTATGCCGCGAAACCCTTCAGTGGTATCAGAGCTAGATCTATGCGTAGATGTGTTTCACGAGTAGAACGCAACATGGTTGTTGCGGGCGTTGATGTTTTCTGTTGCAAGCCTCTTGTTTGTGTTCTTATTATGACGCGGGATAGTGAGATTGAAGCGGTCCAGGCCAACCTTACGCGACGTCATTCGCGAGACCGGCTCCGCACTTGACGTGTGGCTTGTTCCACACATGCGGCTGGTGGATGTCAGTTTCTCTCACTATAGTTGTCATGGGATTAACACCGGAGTTTGGAAACCATAATATCACCGGTGTGGCTTTCCGTAGGTAAGAATCGTTCTTAGCATCTACACCCATAAGCCACGTAAAACATGCAACAACAAAGTAGAGGCGTCTAACTTGTTTTTGCAGGGAGTGTTTTCTGTGATATGGTATGGCCCAAGATGTGATGTGTATATTGTATGCGATGATCATGTTTTGTAATGTTTCACGACTTTCATGTCGATGAGTACACAACCGGCAGGAGCCATATGGTTGTCTTTATAATTGTGTATGACCTGCGAGTCAACTTCTTATACGCCATGTAATAGCTTTACTTTATCGCTAAGTAGTTAGCAATAGTTGTAGTTGCTATTCGTGGTGAAGGCAATCATGGTGGAGTGATGGAGATCATGCCGGAACGCACAAGATGGAGATCATTGCGCGAAGATTGGCTATACCATGTCTGTAACATCCCAAAAATATCAAACTTAGATCAACAAAACACTAATCCTAAAGTTTAGGGTTAACAAAAACTTTTTTAAATCAATTCATGAAAGCATGTCTATGTGTATGCATGAATTTTGAAATTCTTTAAAACCACTTTGTTTGTGTGATCCATTGCTTGTAAAATGTTTCTTAGGCGAAAAGAACATCATCTAAAACATTCCCCACACTTTTCCTAAAGGAAAATAAGTCAAAACCAATATATCAAGTGAATGGTCATTTTGACCAATTTAACTCCCATGCCTACTTTGGCTGACTCAAACTTTCAAAACCTAACAGAAACTTTTCTGGATCTTTGCACCCCTTGAATGTACTCATAACAAAGTATCAAGGCCCACCTTGTGATCATCCAGAAACTTTCAAATGCATAGTTTAAATGACAACTCAAAATTGAATCTTCTTCATATGGGAAGATCCCACTTTTTCAAAACCCACTTAAACAAGCTCAATTTTCAAAACCCAAGCATCTGCAGACTCACCAGAACCAATCTAGCAAACCCACCAAAAATCATTTCAAAATTCAAAACTTGATTTCATGCGGCCATTTCATCAAACAGGTTGCAGACACAAATCAAACAAAACACAAAACACTATAGTGTGCAGTGATTCTTGCCTAACTTGTTCCCTAGTCAGCTCTCACACACCTCAGTAGATCATCTAGAAAGATTAGCCCAACACTAGCACCCTGTGAGCTTGCCATTCCCATTAATGGTGAACAGCCGAGCAACCCCATGTCACCCCAAAGTGGACAGCAAGCTAGGAGCAGCAGCAAGCCTAGCCAGCATGTCTGGGAGGCAGCCCACCGTCCACCGCCACTGCCTGTCCCAGCCGCGAGCGTTGCCAAGCCCTGGACCACGCGCGCAAGACACGCCCAGACCATGCCGAGCGTGCGCCAGAGCGCCACCCTCGACCACCACCCACAGACCGCGCGCCGCCCTCACCGCGCGCACACACGATCACCACCGACCCAGGAGACCGCCAGACATCCCCGTTTAACGCCCCGCGCCATACAGCCACCGCCCGCCGTCGAGAACGCCGCCTCTGCCGCGCAGAGCACCGCCCGTTCCAGACCAAACCACACCACCCCATCACTCGCGACCATGCCGTTGAGCATCGCCAGGAGACACAGCACCGTCCCCTACCCTTGCCCATGCCATTAGCTGCCTGTAACATCGCCTCCGACGAGCTCACCTTGCGCCCCGACGGTCCCCTCGCTCGACTATAAATAGAGGCCACCCCCGCACGATTTCTTCACACCATCTCACTCCCCTCTCCTCACTGATCGTGCCACACCATTCTCAGAGCAAGGCGAGCACCACCCCGCCGGAATTTCGCCGGAGCCTGCCGCTGCCGGAGAAGAAAGGAGCCAGCGATTGGAGCCGCCCCAGGAGAAGCCACCGGTACCAGGAGGTTCGCCGTCGTCGACTTCGTCGTTCGCCCGCCTCGCCGACCCTCGCCCGTACCCCGGTGAGCCCCCAGCACCCCTCACTGGCCGCGCTAGGTTTCGTTCTCGCCGGAGCTGTCTCGCGTCGACGATGACCCTCATCCGTTAGATTAGAACCAGATCTAACGAACCACGTTGCCCCATACCGCTTCGCCCATCCCCGTGTCACTGACGAGTGGGGACACCCACTTAAGCAGCCCGCGGGAGCACTGCGCTTAGCAGGCCGGCCCGTTAGAATTTCCCGCGCAGCCCAGCATTTCAAATTAAACTTTTTCTTTTTAAATTCAAACACACTTCAGTACCCAACTTCAAAAAACAACCCAGATCAATTTAGTGCACCAAATTAGATGAAACCAATTTTGTTGGAAAGGTCTGTGAATGCTTAATCCAAGCCCGTTGGATTCAAGTCATTTGGATTTGTAGATCACCCTTAGCAAAAATGACAAGGCAGAAGCTTTTATGCATTCAAACATTTTTCAAATTTAAACCACAATAGCTTTTGAGTTGATTCCAACTCTCAAAAATCACTTTCAACCATACCTTTCAGAATATATAAAAATATATATAGGTTACTTGCAGAAATAATGTTCAAGGAATAAAGGAATGCTTCATAAGCATTTCTAGCCACTTTAATTAATTAAAATAAAAGGGTAAAACCTTGTTAAATTGTGACACCACTTTAAATCACATTCCCATGGACTACAACATGTGGTGATGACATGTGTCAACATGATCCCATGTTTAGTTTGGAGAATATTAAATCTTAAGTAGTTCTTCAATGAGTAGAAATTACTTTTCTAAAATAAGAAGACTTAAACCAATCCTTAACCTTGTAATGTTAGAGATGATGCTAGATCATCTATAGGACCCTTGTGTGTGATGATTGCAAGTAGTTAAGTATTGTTTGGTGATTGTGTACCTCGTATTTATTCATAGACGCTAGTACCGACCAAGGCTACGAAGAAGAAGGAGGATACTACGAAGAGGAAGCCGAGGAGAACTTCAACCACTGCTCTGCACAAGGCAAGCTAGTAACTATGCAAGCTTATACTGATATTGATGCAAGCTAACACTTGCAATATACCCTATTGTTGCCACAACCCATGCTTGTGACATGATTACTATATGCCCTAAGCGTATGTAACCATACCCACTTGCTAAACCAATCCTAGTTTTACGGCAAGCTTTTTACTCTATTTTCCTTATCAAAGTTTACTTAGAGGCTACCCAAGAAGTTTGGTAGATACTAGAAAGTTGTGCTGAAGGTTGCATAAAGAACATTAAAATTTGACCTAATCTAGACACCTTGATATCAGCTTATGATATAAGGTTGGACTTAGTGGCAATTTCACTAGTTACCACCCCTCTATTAGTACTACCCCACCTGTAGATGCTAGTGCTAAGCCTAAAACTTGATCAACTTTAGATGGGAATACTTGGTGGAAAAATGGTTATGAAAACCTTGGAATGATGGATCATTCTATTGAAATGTTTTGGACATGTGTTTCCAAACACTTGATGATTTTGGTGATGAAAATGTTGAGGCATGAGCCTTAGCCCTTTATAAAACTGATGGTTGTCTGGATGCGATACCATTCCAATTTTATCGTACAACCACAATACCCGAATATTGGGTAGGGCTTGACTGGAAACTTATATACCTTAGTATTAGTTCCCTCACGGCCAAGGTCTGAGCTGAGGCTACCTTGTGAAGATTGTCCACCTGTGCAGTACCCAAGATGACAGTGGTCATGGTTGGGAGGCCAAACTCACAGGAGAGGTGCTTATACTAGGGAGTGTAAATGGAAGGTTAGGATTGATTATCCGCATACTGAGTATGGTGAATTCAGGATTTGTTCCTGACGGATGTATCGAATGTTGTGGTGAAAGTGTACAATCTCTGCAGAGTGTCAAACTATTCGAATAGCCGCGTCCGCGGTTATGGACAGTTGGAGTGGCCATACTGTTCCCCCGTCAGACTTTTCAAAATTACTTGTGAACGACCTGAGACTTTGACTTGACCACAATAGAGTTGTGACTGGAAATACAAGATCCCACTTAGGAGTTATAAAATTGTGACCAGCTTGGGAACTTAGTAGTATAAATCTGGCTTTTGCAAAACAACCCTAGAGCCTAGTGTCCTATTATCCAAAAACCCCTCTTTCTTGTTAGTATTAGTTTGCGAGTACTTAAAGAGTACTCATGGCTTTGTCCCTGGCTATTCCCATGGCCAGACTATGAAGAGGAGTACCTGGAGGATGGACCCCAGGACGGTTACGACAACTAGGATCATCTCCCATCGTCAGCATTGCCTGTGACCCCGAAGATGGAGCCTCGCCTACGCTACCGTTATTATGCCGTATTCCGCTGCTTGATGTTGTATTAAGGACTGGATCATGAGATCCCTATTTGTGTAAGAACTTATGTATCGTTGTAATGGATGAAGTACTATGGTATCCAATTCTGTTATGTCTCGCAAAAATGGTAATCCTGGGATTGCGATGTATGGCATAACAGGCATCTAGGATTGAAAAATCCGGGTGTTGACAAGTTGGTATCAGAGCCATCCTGGCCATAGGAGACCCTAGTTAGATTGGACGTTGAACCAAAAACTTAGTTTCAATACTCAAAAACAAAACTATTTACGAAAACTTATTCTCATTCTTACCTCTTAAATTCTTTAATAAACCTCATGTACCTCAAAAACTCTTGCAAAATATATAAAATTTTGACACACTTGATCACTTTGCTAAACTACTCCTCCTCTATTTTTATAGATGGACGTGAAGTACAGCAAGTTTTACCAACTCGGAAATGGAGGAGACCTTATCTTTGAGAGGGATCTGGATCGGCTTTCGGAACTTTTGGAGCGCCCGCATCCCGAGTTCTTCGGAGCTTAGCTCAATGATCAAGGGGGAGAAGATCTACAGTGGCTAATAGTTGCAAGTCTCCAAGGAAAGATTGAACCTCCCACTGCGGAGGGAATTCAGTTTACCTTGAGGGAAAACAACTGGCTCGATGGACTTGCCAGAGCAATGCAGGAAGCTCTTTCCCGTCTGTGTGGGCAGAGCATCAATCAGATCAAAGGTACTCGCTTTGAGTTTTGCCCAAGACGTGATGCAAATGGTCAACCACTGGAAGCCCCATACCACCCCGAGCTGAAGACCCAATTGGACCACCTTAGCTTCATGATGTATGATCGTCAGCAGGAACTGGACAACTGCCGTGACTATTGTAACCACAAGTCTGCCATCATCAAGACGAAGGATCAGACCATCGCCATGCTAGCAAAGGATCGCAAGTCTCGCCGCCGTCAGCTCGACAAGAAGGAGCGCATTATTGCCCGTCTTCGCCATCGTATCTCAGCTCTGGAAGAGACCATCCATGAGAGAGACATGCAGTTAGAGGAAAGGGAAAATGACGGAGAAGATCTTCGTGGAGACCCTTACTCCTATCTCAGCGATGACGATGATTTTCTGGAGCACCGGGCCATGGACTTCTTCACCGATGAGGATGATTTCGCCTTCATCGATGATGCGGAAGATGATGAAGCCACAGACTCCGAGCAGTAGTAGCACTGAGCACTAGCGTAGCGAGTAGTAGTCGGTCCCACTGTATCGTAGTTCCCAGATGGTTCTTAAAACCATCTGTTTTGCTTTGTTGTGGTGTGTGTTGTACTGTGTGCTATGAGTGAATGAATGAAAAAGCAAGTTGCTAGAAAACTTGAGTCAACTCTAAAAACTTTTCAAAGACCCAAAACCTTAGAAATTTCCCTCTTTTCTCATGATCTATATCAATCCTCAGATGCCACGTGGAGGAAGTGGTTCAACCCCGGACCCAATGTTGCAGATCCTGCAAATGTTGACTTCTGACCGCGAAGCTGAACGAGCGGAACGGCAAGCCAACCTAGCTACTCTGCAACAGATAGCCCAGCTAGCCCACAAC
This sequence comes from Avena atlantica, assembly GCA_910589765.1. Lineage (NCBI taxonomy): Eukaryota > Viridiplantae > Streptophyta > Magnoliopsida > Poales > Poaceae > Avena > Avena atlantica. The sequence continues at coordinate 176,298,663 of OU342737.1, forward strand.
AACCAAGGTCATGGAAATCAGGACAACCACGGATCTAAGCTCAAGAACTTCCAGAATACCAACCCACCCGTTTTCACCAAGTCAGAAGAACCCCTAGACGCCGATGATTGGCTGCAAACCATGGAGAATAACTTAGAAGTAGCCGGAGTAGAAGCCAACGAGAAAGTCTTGTTCGCCACTCATTATCTAGCCGGAGATGCCAGGGCATGGTGGAACAGTGTTCGTGCAATGACCGGAGGCCAAATGATGACCTGGGAGGAATTCAAGGTCAAGTTTAGCAGAACCCATGTGCCGCCAGGTTTGATCAAGAGAATGAGAGACGAGTTCAGAGAATTGAAGCAAGGAAGGATGACTGTAGTGGAATACCGTGACAAATTTTTGTCATTAGCTAGGTACGCCCCAGATGAGATAGACACCGAAGCCAAGAAGAAAGAAAGATTCCTGAATGGTCTGCATGACGAGATGCAGACAGTATTAGTCAATATTCCCTTTGCTGATATCGAAGCCCTTGTCGACTCCGCTATCCAGATGGAAGGAAAGATCAATCAGGCCAATAAGAACCGCAAGCGTCGCATGATGCATCAACCAGGAACCCATCAGACCCCAAAGTATCGCCCCAACCCATCTCCAGGATTTGCCCCAAGAACCAACAGACCCCCTATGACCCGTCCGAACTATCCCAACCGTGGAAACCCTAGACCCGGAGGAAATCACAACAACCCCGGCAACTCTAGCAATTTCAACCGTGCCCCACCCAAGTTCAACACCAACCATGCTACCGTCAACCCCAATACTGCCCCGAGGACTGGAAGCAATGCCGTGCCTGTCACAGCCAAGGACAAGTCCCAAGTGACCTGTTATGACTGTGGAAATAAAGGCCACTATTCCAACGAGTGCCCCAACAAGAAGAACGCTACAGCCCCTAATACCAATGTCCCAGCCCAGCAGCAGCGTCGTGTCCAGCCAGGGAGAAGATTTGCCCCCGGAAATTCACTCAACCGTAATGGCCGCCTTTTTCTCATGCATGATGAAGAAGCTCAGGAAGCGCCAGACGTCGTGCTGGGTATGTTTTCTGTTAATTCAGTACTCGCAAGAGTGTTGTTTGATTCTGGTGCATCGCATTCATTTATCACCGAAGAATTTGCATGCACTAGTAAAATCCAACCAACCAAACTGAAGCATGTGATGATTGTACAAATTCCCGGATCAACCACCAAGGCTAGGCATATTTGCAAAGCCGTCCCTATCCGAATCCATGGCATAGATTTTTATGCTAATCTAATAGTACTCGGAACTAAAGGTTTGGAAGTAGTACTAGGAATGGATTGGATGTCTAAACATAAAGGAATGATTGACTGTGCCAAGAAAGCCATTACCATGACTAGTACCGCCGGAATATTAGTCGAGCATATATCGGAAACCTTACCTCGCCAATTCAAGTGTAACAAGAGTCTAGCCCAACCTACCATCGACCAAGTTCGGATAGTCTGTGAATACCCCGATGTATTTCCAGATGTTTTGCCCGGTATGCCCCCAGATAGGGATATCGAGTTTATCATCGAACTAATCCCCGGAACAGGACCTATAGCCCAGAGACCCTATAGTATGAAGCCGTCAGAACTAGAAGAACTGAAGAAGCAACTGGATTCCATGTTAGAAATCGGATTGATTCAACCAAGTGCGTCCCCATGGAGGTCACCTGTCTTATTTGTGGACAAGAAGGATGGAGGTAACCGTTTGTGTACGGATTATCGAAAGTTGAATGATGTCACCATCAAGAACAAGTACCCCTTGCCCAAGATAGAGGATTTGTTTGATCAGTTGACCGGTGCCCAGGTGTTTTCTAAGATTGATCTTAGAACTGGTTATCATCAACTCAAAATTCATGCAAAGGATATTCCAAAGACTGCCTTTACCACCAGATATGGGTTGTATGAGTATACAGTCATGTCTTTTGGATTAACCAATGCCCCCGCTTATTTCATGAACCTCATGAATAAGATTTTTATGGACTTCCTGGATAAGTTTGTCGTTGTTTTCATCGATGACATTCTGATTTATTCCAAATCGGAAGAAGAACATGAGCTACACCTAAGGACCATTCTTGGAACCCTTAGAGAGCATCAGCTGTATGCAAAATTTAGCAAATGTGAATTCTGGTTACAGGAAGTAGGATTCCTCGGTCACATTGTATCAGCCGGAGGAATTGCCGTTGACCCTGCCAAAGTGAAAGATGTAGAAGATTGGCAAGCCCCAACCACTCAAACCCAAGTTCATGCTTTTCTCGGATTGGCGGGATATTACCGCAAATTCGTAGAAGGATTCTCTAGTATCGCCCGACCCATGACCCAATTGCTGAAGAAGGACAAGAAGTTTGAATGGACGGACAAGTGTGAAGCGAGTTTCCAAGAACTCAAAAGGAGATTGATTTCCGCCCCAATCTTGATCATGCCGGATATCACGAAGCCATTCGATGTGTATTGTGACGCATCCAAGATTGGTCTCGGATGTGTGCTAATGCAAGAAGGCCAAGTTATATCCTATCTATCGCGACAATTGAAGCAGCATGAACAAAATTATCCAACCCATGACCTCGAACTCGCAGCCGTAGTTCTAGCCCTGAAGACATGGAGACATTACCTTATGGGAAACCGTTGTGAGATTTATTCGGATCACAAGAGCCTAAAGTATATATTCACTCAGAAGGAGCTGAATATGAGGCAGAGAAGATGGATTGAGCTAATCAAGGATTACGACCTGGACATTCATTATCACCCTGGAAAAGCCAACGTAGTAGCCGATGCCCTTAGCAGATTGCCGTGCCGCTTGAACTCCATGATTTTGAAGGAGCAACCAAGTTTGCACAAGGAGATGGAAGATTTTCGACTAGAATTAGTAAGTGAAGGAGTTTTGGCTAGCATAGAACTTCAGCCCACTTTGATCAGTCAGGTTAAAGAGGCGCAGAAAGGAAATGCTAGTATCGACGGAATTAAACGTCGTATCGGTACAGGCAAAGTACCCGGATTCACCGAGGACGAAGAAGGAGTTTTGTTGTACAAAGGACGCCTTTGTGTACCAGCAGATTCTGAGTTAAAAGAAGTTATCTTGAAGGAGGCCCATGATACTCATTATTCTATCCATCCAGGAGGAACTAAGATGTATCAATATTTGAAAGAGCAATTTTGGTGGCATAAGATGAAGAGAGAAATCGGAAGCTATATTGCCAAGTGTGATATATGTCAGCGAGTCAAGGCAGGACATCAAAGACCCGCTGGATTGTTGCAACCTTTGCAAATTCCGGAATGGAAATGGGATTCTGTAGGAATGGACTTTATCACTGGACTACCTACTTCTAGTAGGGGAAATGACTCTATTTGGGTCATAGTGGACAGATTGTCCAAAGTCGCCCATTTCGTGCCCGTTAAAACCACCTATCAGAGTTCGAAGCTAGCAGAGTTGTACATCGCTAGGATCGTTAGTTTGCACGGAGTCCCCAAGAATATCGTATCAGATCGAGGAACTCAGTTTACCTCGAGATTCTGGAAGAAGGTCCAGGAAGGTTTAGGAACCCGCCTAGATTTCAGTACCGCGTATCACCCTCAGACCGATGGACAAACGGAGCGAGTAAACCAAATACTCGAAGATATGCTTAGAGCATGTGTTCTAGAGTATGGATCCAAGTGGGAAGACTATCTACCGTTTGCAGAATTTTCCTACAACAATAGTTACCAAGCCAGTTTGCAAATGGCCCCATTTGAATTCATGTACGGAAGGAAGTGCCGCACCCCTTTGAACTGGTCGGAAGTAGGAGAGAGTCAAATTTTCGGACCCGACATCCTACGAGAAGCAGAAGAGAAGGTTCACAAGATTCGAGAGCACCTCAAGACAGCCCCATCCCGACAAAAGAGTTACGCCGACAAGAGATGTCGAGACCTCGCCTTTAACATTGGAGACTTTGTTTACCTGAAAGTGTCGCCATTGAAGGGAATGCAACGTTTCCAACTCAAAGAAAAGTTAGCCCCCAGATATATCGGACCTTTCAAAATCTTGAACCGTCGAGGAGAAGTATCGTATCAACTCGAGCTACCAGAAGAGATGTCAGCAGTGCACAATGTGTTCCATATCTCGTTACTTCGCAAATGTCTCGAAGTCCCCGAGAAGACCGAAGTGTTCAAGAATATCGATCATAGGACCATAGAGATCAATGATGAACTGACCTATCCTGAAGTACCCATCCGTATATTGGAAGAAGCTTTTCGAACGACCAGAACCCGAAGCATCAAGTTTCTCAAGATTCAGTGGAGCAACCACACAGAAGAGGAAGCTACCTGGGAACGCGAAGATCACATCAGGACGGAGTTTCCAGATCTCTTCAAATCCTAGGTAATCTTTTCGTCCTTTTTCAAATCTCGGGACGAGATTTTGTTTAAGGGGGGAAGGTTTGTAACATCCCAAAAATATCAAACTTAGATCAACAAAACACTAATCCTAAAGTTTAGGGTTAACAAAAACTTTTCTAAATCAATTCATGAAAGCATGTCTATGTGTATGCATGAATTTTGAAATTCTTTAAAACCACTTTGTTTGTGTGATCCATTGCTTGTAAAATGTTTCTTAGGTGAAAAGAACATCATCTAAAACATTCCCCACACTTTCCCTAAAGGAAAATAAGTCAAAACCAATATATCAAGTGAATGGTCATTTTGACCAATTTAACTCCCATGCCTACTTTGGCTGACTCAAACTTTCAAAACCTAACAGAAACTTTTCTGGATCTTTGCACCCCTTGAATGTAATCATAACAAAGTATCAAGGCCCACCTTGTGATCATCCAGAAACTTTCAAATGCATAGTTTAAATGACAACTCAAAATTGAATCTTCTTCATATGGGAAGATCCCACTTTTTCAAAACCCACTTAAACAAGCTCAATTTTCAAAACCCAAGCATCTGCAGACTCACCAGAACCAATCTAGCAAACCCACCAAAAATCATTTCAAAATTCAAAACTTGATTTCATGCGGCATTTTTAACAAACAGGTTGCAGACACAAATCAAACAAAACACAAAACACTATAGTGTGCAGTGATTCTTGCCTAACTTGTTCCCTAGTCAGCTCTCACACACCTTAGTAGATCATCTAGAAAGATTAGCCCAACACTAGCACCCTGTGAGTTTGCCATTCCCATTAATGGTGAACAGCCGAGCAACCCCATGTCACCCCAAAGTGGACAGCAAGCTAGGAGCAGCAGCAAGCCTAGCCAGCATGTCTGGGAGGCAGCCCACCGTCCACCGCCACTGCCTGTCCCAGCCGCGAGCGTTGCCAAGCCCTGGACCACGCGCGCAAGACACGCCCAGACCATGCCGAGCGTGCGCCAGAGCGCCACCCTCGACCACCACCCACAGACCGCGCGCCGCCCTCACCGCGCGCACACACGATCACCACCGACCCAGGAGACCGCCAGACATCCCCGTTTAACGCCCCACGCCATACAGCCACCGCCCGCCGTCGAGAACGCCGCCTCTGCCGCGCAGAGCACCGCCCATTCCAGACCAAACCACACCGCCCCATCACTCGCGACCATGCCGTTGAGCATCGCCAGGAGACACAGCACCGTCCCCTACCCTTGCCCATGCCATTAGCTGCCTGTAACATCGCCTCCGACGAGCTCACCTTGCGCCCCGACGGTCCCCTCGCTCGACTATAAATAGAGTCCACCCCCGCACGATTTCTTCACACCATCTCACTCCCCTCTCCTCAGTGATCGTGCCACACCATTCTCAGAGCAAGGCGAGCACCACCCCGCCGGAATTTCGCCGGAGCCTGCCGCTGCCGGAGAAGAAAGGAGCCAGCGATTGGAGCCGCCCTAGGAGAAGCCACCGGTACCAGGAGGTTCGCCGTCGTCGACTTCGTCGTTCGCCCGCCTCGCCGACCCTCGCCCGTACCCCGGTGAGCCCCCAGCACCCCTCACTGGCCGCGCTAGGTTTCGTTCTCGCCGGAGCTGTCTCGCGTCGACGATGACCCTTAGCCGTTGGATTAGAACCAGATCTAACGAACCACGTTGCCCCATACCGCTTCGCCCAGCCCCGTGTCACTGACGAGTGGGGACACCCACTTAAGCAGCCCGCGGGAGCACTGCGCTTAGCAGGCCGGCCCGTTAGAATTTGCCGCGCAGCCCAGCCTTTCAAATTAAACTTTTTCTTTTTAAATTCAAACACACTTCAGTACCCAACTTCAAAAATCAACCCAGATCAATTTAGTGCACCAAATTAGATGAAACCAATTTTGTTGGAAAGGTCTGTGAATGCTTAATCCAAGCCCGTTGGATTCAAGTCATTTGGATTTGTGGATCACCCTTAGCAAAAATGACAAGGCAGAAGCTTTTCAGCATTCAAACATTTTTCAAATTTAAACCACAATAGCTTTTGAGTTGATTGCAACTCTCAAAAATCACTTTCAACCATACCTTTCAGAATATATAAAAATATATATAGGTTACTTGCAGAAATAATGTTCAAGGAATAAAGGAATGCTTCATAAGCATTTCTAGCCACTTTAATTAATTAAAATAAAAGGGTAAAACCTTGTTAAATTGTGACACCACTTTAAATCACATTCCCATGGACTACAACATGTGGTGATGACATGTGTCAACATGATCCCATGTTTAGTTTGGAGAATATTAAATGTTAAGTAGTTCTTCAATGAGTAGAAATTACTTTTCTAAAATAAGAAGACTTAAACCAATCCTTAACCTTGTAATGTTAGAGATGATGCTAGATCATCTATAGGACCCTTGTGTGTGATGATTGCAAGTAGTTAAGTATTGTTTGGTGATTGTGTAACTCGTATTTATTCATAGACGCTAGTACCGACCAAGGCTACGAATAAGAAGGAGGATACTACGAAGAGGAAGCCGAGGAGAACTTCAACCACTGCTCTGCACAAGGCAAGCTAGTAACTATGCAAGCTTATACTGATATTGATGCAAGCTAACACTTGCAAGATACCCTATTGTTGCCACAACCCATGCTTGTGACATGATTACTATATGCCCTAAGCGTATGTAACCATACCCACTTGCTAAACCAATCCTAGTTTTATGGCAAGCTTTTTACTCTATTTTCCTTATCAAAGTTTACTTAGAGGCTACCCAAGAAGTTTGGTAGATACTAGACAGTTGTGTTGAAGGTTGCATAAAGAACATTAAAATTTGACCTAAGCTAGACACCTTGATATCAGCTTATGATATAAGGTTGGACTTAGTGGCAATTTCACTAGTTACCACCCCTCTATTAGTACTACCCCACCTGTAGATGCTAGTGCTAAGCCTAAAACTTGATCAACTTTAGATGGGAATACTTGGTGGAAAAATGGTTATGAAAACCTTGGAATGATGGATCATTCTATTGAAATGTTTTGGACATGTGTTTCCAAACACTTGATGATTTTGGTGATGAAAATGTTGAGGCATGAGCCTTAGCCCTTTATAAAACTGATGGTTGTCTGGATGCGATACCATTCCAATTTTATCGTACAACCACAATACCCGAATATTGGGTAGGGCTTGACTGGAAACTTATATACCTTAGTATTAGTTCCCTCACGGCCAAGGTCTGAGCTGAGGCTACCTTGTGAAGATTGTACACCTGTGCAGTACCCAAGATGACAGTGGTCATGGTTGGGAGGCCAAACTCACAGGAGAGGTGCTTATACTAGGGAGTGTAAATGGAAGGTTAGGATTGATTATCCGCATACTGAGTATGGTGAATTCAGGATTTGTTCCTGACGGATGTATCGAATGTTGTGGTGAAAATGTGCAATCTCTGCAGAGTGTCAAACTATTCGAATAGCCGCGTCCGCGGTTATGGACAGTTGGAGTGGCCATACTGTTCCCCCGTCAGACTTTTGAAAATGACTTGTGAACAACCTGAGACTTTGACTTGACCACAATAGAGTTGTGACTGGAAATACAAGATCCCACTTAGGAGTTATAAAATTGTGACCAGTTTGGGAACTTAGTAGTATAAATCTGGCTTTTGCAAAACAACCCTAGAGCCTAGTGTCCTATTATCCAAAAAACCCTCTTTCTTGTTAGTATTAGTTTGCGAGTACTTAAAGAGTACTCATGGCTTTGTCCCTGGCTATTCCCATGGCCAGACTATGAAGAGGAGTACCTGGAGGATGGACCCCAGGACGGTTACGACAACTAGGATCATCTCCCATCGTCAGCATTGCCTGTGACCCCGAAGATGGAGCCTCGCCTACGCTACCGTTATTATGTCGTATTCCGCTGCTTGATGTTGTATTAAGGACTGGATCATGAGATCCCTATTTGTGTAAGAACTTATGTATCGTTGTAATGGATGAAGTACTATGGTATCCAATTCTGTTATGTCTCGCAAAAATGGTAATCCTGGGATTGCGATGTATGGCATAACAGGCATCTAGGATTGAAAAATCCGGGTGTTGACAATGTCACATAAAGTTATATGCATGTGATGTTTATCCTTTATGTATCTTATTATGCTTAGATCGCGACGGTAGCATTATAAGATGATTCCTCACTTAAAGATCAAGATAAAAACTGTGTTCTCCCCAAGTATGCACCGTTGCGAAAGTTTGTCGTGTCCAAGCATCACGTGATGATCGGGTGCTATAGACTCTACGCTCACATACAACGGGTGCAAGCCAGTTTTGCACACGCGGAAATACTTGGGTCTAGCTTGACGAGCCTAGCATGTACAGACATGGCCTCGGAACACAAGAACCGAAAGGTTAAGAATGAGTCATATGAATGATATGATCGACACTTCGTTTTCAACCATTGAAACCACATCTCTTCTCGTGAAGATCGGATTAGGTGTGGTGAATTTGGATCGTGTTCACTAAACAACTTGAGGGATGTTGAATTTAGTGGGAGTTCATCTAGTAATTTGATTAAGTTGAACTATTTATCATGAACATAGTCTAAATTGTACTTGCTAATACTGTAGATCACATGGCCAAGTCCAACTTCAACTTCAACGTTTTTGCTGAGAAAGAAAAGCTTAGAAACAATGGGTCTAACTTCACCAATTGGTTCCGCAATCTAAGAATCATTCTGTCTGGCGGACAAAAGGACTATGTCCTTGGGAAAGCGTTAGGTGACCCCCCTGCTGCAACTGCGCCGGCTGATGAGAAAGCTGTATATCAGTCGCGCAAAGATGATTATGGTGTGATTAAGAGCACCATGTTGTTTGCTATGGAACCGGAGCTTCAAAATCGTTTTGAAACCTATCCCGGGCCCTTTGAGATTCTCGAGGAGCTGAAAACCATGTTTCAGACTCAGGCCCGTTCTGAGAGATATGAGATCTCCGAGAAGTTCTTTAACTGCAAGATGGAGGAAGGGAGTTCCGTTAGTGAGCACGCCATAAAGATGTCGGGCTACACTCAACGCCTTGAGAAACTGGAATGCATGATTCCAGAGGAGCTCAAGATTGACAGGGTTCTGCAATCACTCCCTCCCAGCTACAAAAGTTTTGTAGTGACTCATAATCAGATTGGCTCCACTGATACGATCACCGAGCTCTTCGCAAAGCTGAAGGCTGCGGAGGTGGACATCAAGAAGGATAATCATGTGTTGATGGTCAACAAGCCCTCCTTTAAGAAAGGTAAGGGAGCAAAGAAGCCCTTCAAGAAGGGCGGCGGCAAGCGCAATGCTCCTGCTGAGAAGAAGCTCAAGTCTGGACCTAAGCCGGACACTGAGTGCTTCTATTGCAAGGACAGGGGTCACTGGAAGCGCAACTGTCCGAAGTACTTAGCGGACAAGAAGGCTGGCACCATCAAAGGTATATTTGATATACATGTTATTGATGTTTTCCTTACTAGCCCTCGTTGTAGTGCCTAGGTATTTGATACCGGTTCAGTTGCTAATATTTGTAACTCGAAACAGGAGCTACGGAATAGACGGCGGCTTGCGAGGGATGAGGTGACGATGCGCGTTGGCAACGGATCAAGAGTTGATGTGATGGCCGTCGGCACGCTCTCCTTAGTTTTACCTTCGGGATTAGTTTTAAACCTTAATAAGTGTTATTATGTGCCTGCGTTGAGCATGAACATTATTTATGGATCGTGTTTATTGCAAGACGGTTATTCATTTAAATCGGAGAATAATGGTTGTTCTATTTATATGAGTAACATCTTTTATGGTCATGCACCTCTTATGAATGGTTTATTTCTTATAAATCTCGAAAGGGATGAAACACACATCCATAACATTGAGGCTAAGAGATGCAAAGTAGATAGTGATAATACTACTTATTTGTGCCACTGTCGTCTAGGTAATATTGGTGTAAAGCGCATGAAGAAACTCCATTCTGATGGACTTTTGGAGTCTCTTGATTTTGAATCATTTGACACATGCGAACCATGCCTCATGGGCAAGATGATCAAAACCCTGTTCTCCGGAATGATGGAGCAAGCAACGGACTTGTTGGAAATCATACATACCGATGTATGCGGATCGATGAGTATTTCAACGCGTGGTGGATATCGCTATTTCCTTACTTTTATCGATGACTTAAGTAGATATGGGTATATCTATTTAATGAAACATAAATCTAAAACATTTGAAAAGTTTAAGGAATTTTAGAATGAAGTGGAGAACCATCGTAACAGAAAGATTAAGTTTCTACGATCCGATCGTGGAGGTGAATATTTGAGTTATGATTTTCTCACGCATCTTAAAGCAAGTGGAATCGTTTCACAACTCACGCCACCCGGAACACCACAGCACAATGGTGTGTCTGAACGCCGGAATCGAACCCTGTTAGATATGGTCCGATCAATGATGTCTCTTACTGATTTGCCGTTATCATTTTGGGGTTATGCATTAGAAACCGCTGCATTCACTTTAAATAGGGCACCATCTAAATCCGTTGAGACGACACCGTATGAACTGTGGTTTGGTGCTAAACCTAAGTTGTCGTTTCTTAAAGTTTGGGGATGCGAAGCTTACGTCAAGAAGTTGATGCCGGACAAGCTCGAACCCAAAGCGGAGAAATGCATCTTCATAGGATACCCTAAGGAAACAATTGGGTATACCTTCTATCACAGAACCGAAGGCAAAGTGTTTGTCGCAAAGAACGGTTCCTTTCTTGAGAAGGAGTTTCTCTCGAAAGAAGTGATTGGGAGGAAAGTAGAGCTAGACGAGGTTATTGAACCTTCTCTTGAATTGGAGAGTAGCGCAGCACCTGAAATTGTTCCAGTGCCGCCTGCACCAACAATAGAGGAAGCTAATGACAAGGATCATGAAGCTTCGGACGATGCTTCTACTGAACGTCGCAGGTCGACAAGGTCGCGTGCCCCTCCTGAGTGGTACGGCAACCCTGTCTTGACTGTCTTGTTAGTAGAAGACAGTGAACCTACAAACTATGAGGAAGCGATGATGAGCCCAGACTCTGAGAAATGGCTGGAAGCCATGAAATCCGAATTGGGATCCATGAGCGAAAACCAAGTATGGACTTTGGTGGACCCTCCTAGCGACCGAAAGGCCGTTGAGTGCAAATGGATCTTCAAGAAGAAAACAGACGCGAATGGTAATGTTACCGTCTATAAAGCACGGCTTGTCGCGAAAGGTTTTCGACAAGTTCAAGGTGTTGACTACGATGAGACTTTCTCTCCCGTAGCGATGTTTAAGTCCATTCGGATTTTATTAGCAATTGTTGCGTTTCATGATTATGAAATATGGCAGATGGATGTCAAGACTGCGTTCCTCAATGGCAACATTGATGAAGAGTTGTATATGATGCAACCCGAAGGTTTTGTCGATCCTAAGGATGCTAGTAAAGTATGCAAACTTCAGCGTTCCATTTATGGACTGAAGCAAGCATCTCGGAGTTGGAACCTTCGTTTTGATCAAGTGATCAAGAGCTTTGGATTTGTTCCAAATTGCTACGAAGCTTGTATGTACAAGAAAGTGAGTGGGAGCTCGGTGACGTTTCTGGTACTATATGTGGATGACATATTGATTATCGGAAATGACATCAACATGCTTAACGATGTGAAGAGTTATTTGAACAAGTGTTTTTCAATGAAAGACCTAGGTGAAGCTGCTTATATATTGGGCATCAAGATCTATAGAGATAGACAAAGACGCCTGATAGCTTTAAGCCAGAGTACATACCTAGACAAAGTTCTGAAAAGGTTCAGAATGGATAAGGCAAAGAAAGGTTCAGTGCCTATGTTGTCAGGTAAGATATTGAGCAAGGCTCAGTGTCCAGCTACGGTAAATGATAGGGAAGCTATGAGCAAAGTGCCTTATGCCTCGGCCATAGGTTCCATCATGTATGCCATGCTGTGTACTAGACCGGATGTGTCCAATGCTCTTAGTTTGACGAGCAGATATCAAAGTGATCCAGGAGTGGAACACTGGACAGCCGTGAAGAACATCCTAAAGTACCTAAATAGGACTAAAGAAATGTTCTTAGTTTATGGGGGTGATGAACAGCTTGTCGTCAAAGGTTACGTCGACGCTAGTTTTGACACCGACAAGGATGATTCCAAATCTCAGACATGATACGTTTATATTTTGAATGGAGGAGCTGTGAGCTGGAGAAGCTGCAAGCAAAGCGTGATCGCGGGATCTACAGTGGAAGTGGAATACATGGCTGCTGCAGAAGCGTCAAGTGAAGGAGTTTGGATCAGAAACTTCATCACTGAGCTTGGCGTGGTTCCAAGTGCATTGGACCCACTGGAGATATTGTGTGACAACACTGGCGCCATAGCACTCGCTAAGGAACCAAGATATCATCCAAAGACCAAGCATATCAACCGCAAGTTTCATATAATCCGAGATTATATTGCAGATGGAGATCTGAAGATTAGCAAAGTACATACAGATCTGAATGTCGCAGATCCATTGACTAAACCTCTTCAATAATAAAGTACATACAGATCTAGATTAGCAAAGTACATACAGATCTAGATTATTGACTCTAGTGCAAGTGGGAGACTGTTGGAATTATGCCCTAGAGGCAATAATAAAGATGTTATTATTATAACTCATGTTCATGATAAAGTTTATATTCCATGCTAGAATTGTATTAAGCGAAAACTTTAATACTTGTGTGGTTTGTGAACAACACCGTGTCCCTAGTACGCCTCTATGGATTAGCTTATTGATCAATGATGGTTAAGGTTTCCTAACCATAGACATGAGTTGTCAATTGATAATGAGATCATTTCATTGGAGAATGATATGATGGACATACCCAAACTAAGCAAAGCAATTAGATCGTGTCATCGTGTTCGTCTTTGTGAAGCTTTTCTTATGTCAAATATTGTATTCCTTAGACCATGAGATAATACAACTCCCTGGTATCGGAAGAAAGCTTTGAGGTCATCAAACGTCATCCTATGAGAGGGTGATCATAAAGGTGTCTCTCAGGTGATCGGAAAGTATCTATTGGGTTGTATGTATCGAGATGGAATTTCTCCCTCCCAAGTCGGAGAGATATACTTCGGGCCCACTCGGTAATCGATATCAACACCGCTTGCAAGCATGTGGTTAAGGAGTTAATCACAAAGTGATATAGGATTACGGAACGAGTAAAGTACTTGCTGTGAACGAGATTGAACTAGGTATGACGGTACCGACGATCGAATCTCGGGCAAGTAAAATATCGCGAGACGATGGGAATATATATATGGAATTGATTGAATCCTGGCATCGTGGTTCATCCGATATGATCATCGATGAATGTGTGGGAGTCAATATGGGTGCCTAGACCCCGCTGTTGATTATTGATAGAAGATCATGTCTGCATATTCTCGAACCCGCAGGGTCACACACTTAACGTATCTCGACGCTAGGATAGATTGGATAATTGGTTTATGAATTTTTGTTCGGAGTCTCGGATGGGATCCGGGATATCACGAGAGGTTCCGGAATGGTCCGGAGAATAAGATTCATATAAGGCAATGCAGTTTTTGGAGTTCGGATTGTTCCGGGTTAATCGGTATTGTACCGGAAGCTTCTAGAACCTTCCGGAAGGGGACCAACGTGGCCCCACCTTCCGGGAGGGGGCATGGGCCTATGAGGGAGTGTCCTGGCCGCATTGGACCAGGGGCACAAGGCCCCATAGGGCCTAGCCGATCCTAGAGAGTTTAAATCGTTTAAACTAGAGATAGGGTTTCTAGAAGAGGGGAGAGTCCATGCCCCCAACTCCTTATCCTTTGGGCTTGGGGGAGGGGCTAGGGCTGCGCCCCCCCTCTATATAAAGAGGGGTGGGGGCGCACCAAAACCCTACACCTCTCCTCCAAACCCTAGCCGCCTTGCTAGCTTTCCTCTCTCCCTCCCGACTGTTTGTAGGCGAAGCCCTGCTGCAGAAATTCTCCACCATATACACCACGCCATCGTGTTGTAGATCCAATCTATCTCTCCACCATACTTGCTGGTCCGAGGAAGGAGGAGATGTCGAGGTGCTGCACGTGTGCATCTCACGGAGGCACCGCCACTTGTGGTGCTAGATCGGATCGGATCGCGAGGAGGAGAAGCGAGTACGACTACATCACCCACGTTCCGACGAACGTTCCGCTGTGCGAATCTTCAAGGGTATGAAGATCTAATCCAATCTCTCTCGTTTTTTGCATCTCCTAGATTAGATCTTGGCTTTCCCTCTGTTCGCTCCGTAGAAAATTTTGATTTACTATGCCGCGAAACCCTTCATTTCCATGGTCTAGAGCCTCATTATTCAGATTTTTAGTTCCCTATAGAGAGGCTTGATATTTAATCCATGATTCATCATGGTTTTGTTTCCTTGGGGGCTAATGTGAGAAGTTTTTCATATGAATATCTTTTGCCCAGCAAGGTAAGAGAAAGGGAGAAAATAGTTTATTTGCCTACACCTGCTTTGTTTAACTTTGATAACAGGCAAGTATGGTCACTTACGGAGGAGGAGGTTGACACTTATGTGGGGAAACTCTCCCAGCAAGAGGAGAATGTTGAAGAGGATACCGAAAACTATTCGGTTCAGCCCTCCAACTTGGGAGAGTCTTCATACCAGCAGACCTCATTTGATTGGGGCGTGTCTTCTTCTTCATCGCAGGTGCCTGACTATGATCATTCCTATGATGACCCACCAGCATGGGGGTACTATCCACGCTATTGAGCCCCACTTAGGCCAAAATCCTAAGCTTGGGGGAGGTATACCGACACTACACTCATATATATAATGTTTGGTCGGTTCTTTGTATATCCATTTGTTTTGCTTTCTTTTTGGTTTTTGTTTCTTCTTTCTAAAAACCCAAAAATACCAAAAATATTTTTGTTGTTTCTCTTGGTTTGTTTCTTTGTTTCTTTGCTTTGGTTTGCCTTAAAAGAAATATCCAAAAATATTTTGCTTTGTTTGGTTTGGTTTGTTTTTGTTTGATTTTTCTTTGTTTGCTTGTTTCTAAAAAAATAGAAAACACCAAAAATATTTGTTGTTCTTCTTTGGTTTTGTGAGTTCTTCGCAGGGTTCAGCTGCCCTCAGTGGATTTTGGTTTAATGTTAATTGTTCAAGTCACACAAGTGAAGGGCAATAATGAAGATTAAGACAACTCGAGGTGTGGTAAGAGGATGGTAACGAACTCTATTTGTTTCATTTTGTACATATACTCATCATTGTGAGCATGCTTAGCCTGTGTGTGTAAGGTGTATGTCATTATGGATGCTTAGTAGTTCTTGCTTGTCTATGATTAGCTCCATCTTGCTAATAGTTTGCAGCATGTCATATGAATGTTTGTTTGCATTGTTTTATTCATACTTCAGTATGATATTGTGGTATCCTCCTCTGACTGTTCATGTGAATTGACTTGGCACATGCTCACGCATGCATATGACTAATCAATAGTCAGTAAGCCTCGATGATTTATTTTGCCTCAGAGTTCTTGTATCACTTTCATGCCATAGTTAGTCATGTTTTGTTGCAAGCATGATTATGATAGCTATTGCTCTCTCGTTTGTCGCTCCCTCTCTGTTTCTAGACTTCACATGCACTGAGTATGTGCTCTACCTGTGCTTCTAACTCCCCAAAACCAATATTTCCAGCTGTGTCCACCATACCTACCTATTAGCATCATTTGCTATTTCAGTGCATGTTCCATATGTTGTGTTTTCTTCCAAAATAAAATGTTTATCTGTTTTAAGAAAGTTAGTTAGTAAAGCTCTCAAGAACTTGATGGCACACTTTATTCCTTGCACTTAATAATTCTGAACCATTGTGACTAGTCCATGAAAGTTATATGCTTGCTTATTATATACTGGGAGTCAGCAGAACCGTGCTGTCACGGGGAACGCTTTCAACACTTTTTGGATAATTCTATCCAGTTGATATTTTGCTCTTTTGTTTACGGATGTCGACAATGTGAAATAAAAGGGGAAGTTGTTAGTTCATGGAGTTTATACATTGTGTTAGAGAAACACCTGGGCCGCTAGCCTAATCCATGCTTAATCATGGTGGAAACTTGCACCATCACTATAATGAGAATCTATGAAGCATCCTCAATAAAAAGCTATGCATATGGTAAATAAGAAGATTGTTGAGATGCTCATTCTCTGCTTGCCTTGTCATTTTGGTTATGGGAAAGCTCCTGTACCATGTGCAAGGGGTACCGCGTTGGCGGTTCTCGATGATATGCATGTATTTACAATGACAAGAACTTTCAGGTGACCAAAGTTGAGTAGCATGCGGAGCGACCCTCGTACACAAGGGACTTGGGATTTTCAGCCTATGGTCTGTCAAGCATATGATTCAGAGTGAACCTCACTTTCACCTTAACCACATGAAGATGCCTATGATAGGGGCAATGAGAGCTCAAATCTAATGAGTACCTTCCTTTCAGCATTGGGAAGCCTTTCAAACCTTCACAAAACTGTTTTCAAAACTTTGTTGAGTCACCACTTATTCTATGAGCACCTTCTTGAGAGCATAGTTGTCATTCTTGTGTTTGTTCCAAAACTTGGTTAATTATGTCATGACTTTGATGCTTGTATCTCTGATATCTTTATCACTAGTCTTCATGTGAACTTCAGAGGTGCCTTGGCATTTATATTGTGCTCTTCAAACAAAGGCAAGCAAAATACCTCTCTATCATACCTTATTATGAGCATTGCAATGTTGCTTATGTTTATATTTCATGCTACTTATTATATTGAGTTGGTTTCTCTTCATAGCTTGCAATGATTATTGAGTAGACTTAGTTGCATACTCTTTATTATGAATTGTCTAAGCATCTACTCTTGTGCTGAGAATATATACATCATATGAAACAAAGTGTTCGTGAAAGTTCTTTTATCGCACTTAGTTTTCAACCAAATTGCTTGAGGACAAGCAATAAGCTAAGCTTGGGGGAGTTGATACGTCCAAAACGTATCTACTTTCTCGAACACTTTGCTATTGTTTCTTCTCTAAACTTGTGTGATTTGGATACAACTAACATGGACTGACGCTCTTTTTAGCAGAATTACCTTGGTGTCTTGTTTTTGTGCAGAAAATGAACTATCAGGAAAAATCCCGGAAAATATGCCAAAAACTATTTCTCACCAGAAGATCCACGGAGCCAGAAGGGGACACAGAGAGGAGGCCTGGGGGGGCCAGACCCACCCCAGGCACGGGCCCTCTAACCTCGCGCTTAGGGGAGGTCTGGCCACCCCAGGCAGCTCCTCGTCCTCCCTCCGCACCTATAAGTTGCCTTCTAACCTAAAAACTCAGGGGGGGGTCGATAGTTTTCCAGAAAGAGTTCCGCTCCGCCGCCGCCACGAGAAACCAAGATTTGGATCCAGAAACTCCGTTCTGGCACCCTGCCGGGACGGGGAATTTGGAGAGGATCATCGCCATCGTCATCACCAACGCATCTCCATAAACCACCGATGTTTCCTTCATCCATGAGTGAGTAATCCCCCGCTGTAGGCTTGGGTATAGTAGGGATTGGATGAGTTCTATCATGTAATCGAATAAGATCTGTTAGGGGCATAGTGCCTAGTATCTCTATTCGTGCTATTTGACTTTGTTGCAACTTTTTGTGCTTAATGCTTGTGACTAGGGACCGAGTGCCATGATCTCAGATCTGAACTTATTATCGAATCATTATGATAGTATTGTTTGTGATCTTATCTACAAGTTGTATACACATATCATTGTCCGGATTCAAAGGCCCCAAAGTGACAATAATTGGGACAATCGCAGGGTATGGCTGTGGTGTGAGGATCACATGTGTTCATGGAGTGTTAATGCTTTGCTCCGGTGCTCTATTAAAAGGAGCACCTTAATTTCCAGTAGTTCCCTAGAGGCCCCGCTGCCACGGGCTGGCTGAACAGAAGGTGTTGTGCAAGTTCTCATTGTGAGCACGTATGACTATATTTGGAGCACATGCCTAGGATTGTTTAGTACTTGGATGCTTGTAATTATTTATCTGCAATGCCCTAGTTCTTGAAGTTACATGTTTAGACTCGTCCATGCAACGCCCGTCCATCCATCCCTATGCCTACCGCACTCGAATCCTACTGTTACCGTTACTATTACTATTGCTCCTATTTCAATGTCGCTGTTACTGCTGCTGTTGCTTTGCTTTTGCTACTACAAACTATTGTAACTGATAAACTTCTGTGAGCAAGAACTATTTCCAGGTGTAGCTGAACTGACAACTCAGTTGTTATAAGGCTTGCAAGTATTCTTGGATCCCCTTGTGTCGAATCAATAAATTGGGTAATACTACCCACGAAGACTGTTGCGATCCCCTATACTTGTGGGTCATCAAGTATTTCTTCCTCGAGGCTAAGGGCTCTACCGGTAGCTATGTGTTCATCTCTCTCTATGCATGACCATATTGTGATCATGATCTTTGTAATCAAGTAGATCTACTCTGCTACTCAAGTGCTTTAATAGATCTCTGGCTCTCCCCACGTGTGTCAAAGTGGCAGCGTGCATACCGTGGTGGCACTTAGGCTAGAGTTTACATAAATACTCAAGTGCTTCAATAGATCTCTGCTCTCCCCACGTGTGTGAAACTGACAGCGTGCACGCCGTGGTGGCACTTAGGCTAGAGTTCATAAATATTTATCATGAGTATATTTGAGGTGGTCGTCTCTATGAAATTGTGGTGTTTGTTGGAACCATCTAGTGCTCAAGGTGACAGTGTGGGGTTATCTAGATGGGGAAGGCGGACTTTGAGGTGTGTTGTTATAGCCCTACCATGGATTAGAGTGTCCAACCGGAGAGTAGTCAAGAGTAGTATCATGAAGAGAATGTATTTATTGAGAGTGTTCACTAGTGAAAGTATGATTCCTAGGCCTTTTTTCTAAGCATTGAAACACCATTTACAACTAGATTTGTTGCATGTTTGCTTGATTCCATCTTTTCCTCCCCGTCAGAAGCTCTTTTCTGGCACCTTTACCACTTATAATCATCCATATCACTTGTATTTCACTATCTCTTCACGAAACTAGTGCACCTATACACCTGACAAGTGTATTGGGTGTGTTGGGGACACAAGAGACTTCTTGTATCTTGATTGCAAGGTTGCTTGAGAGGGATACATTTGACCACTTCCTCCCTGAGTTTGATAAACCTTGTGTAATCCACTTAAGGGAAACTTGCCGCTGTTCTACAAACCTCTACACTTGGAGGATCAACAACTGTCTATAAGAATAGAAGTGCGTAGACATCAGTCAAATGCTTGAATATTGTCGTGAACTCTTTCCCGACATGTCGACTATTTAATAGATGTGAAACATCCATGTCTATTTCTTTATAGATCCAAATACGACTGTAAGGTCTTACACCTTTCTAGAGGGTATTCTAAGTTCAAAGCTTGATTTCTTGTGTATGGAACTATCACGAATTTTATGGCTTCAAGCCATTTGACGAAGTCAGGGCCCATCATCGCTTCTTTGCATGTATTCAGTTCATCATTGTCAAATAATGATTTAACTCTCAAATCTTGGTATTTGATTATTTACCCGACCTACTTGATTCAATAGGAATTAGATCTTCATGACCACAACCTTTGAGGCATGTGAGCCATGAGCATTTTTGCTGCCTCCAGAACACCTTCCGGTGCTGCGCAACTCAGCACATATAGCTAAGGTTCTTTCAACCTTATCAAAGTTCTATTGTCCTCCCACTTAACTTATCACGAAAAAATTTCTTCCAAAGAAACTTGACGTTCTAAGCGACAAACACTTTTGTCTTTGGTGTTATGGAGGAGTACCCAACGATTATAATAACTAACCTACAAAGACATGCTCATCTGAATTTGTTTGTAAACATCTTACTTATGCATAGCATACCAATATTTAAAAAAGGACAACTTGGGTTTTATCCCAAACCATAACTTTATATGGTGTCATTTCAACGGATCATGATGGATCTCTTTTCAGTGTAAAAGCGGAAGCCCCTAAAGCTTTAATCTTTAAAATAAAATGGCAGTTTTATAAATTACACCTTTGATCTTACCATGTTTAAACAAGGTTTCATTATATATCTCGAATACTCCATACTACTATAGTGTTTTTGAGAAACATAAATATGTGGAACGATTCCTTAAATCTTTAGGTGTTTTGCTAAACTTGTAACTCAAATATATTCCTTTATGATCCTATCATAAATTCTTTATTTTCTTTTTACATTGATTTTCCACTTCATCTTAAAAGTCTTCGAACATTTTCAAATGTTTCACACTTCATCCTCATTAAGTAAATATTCATATATTCACTCAAATTTTTGGAGAAAGTATATGAACTTGAAATCCATTGCTCTTGACTACACATAATGGGCTTCATACATCTATATGTACAAGTTCCAATAAGCTAGTCATCCGTTCCCTTTTGTCCTATGAACGGAGTTTTAATTATCTCTAGGAAAGTTTCACAAGCGTCATTTGATGAAAAATCAAAAGACTCCAAAATTCCATCAATATGGAGTTTCTTTATGTTTTCTTTCCATTATAATTTAAATGGCGATGTCACTTCTTAAGTGATCTTTTAATCATTTGTCTTTCGACATTTTTAGCATTAGTTTTTGTAACACCCTCGCCTGATAAGGCTGAGTTCATGTGTATAGTGCCAATCCCTGGATCGGTTCATTGGCACACACAGTACAGATGAATACCAAAGAGTTTAACTATGCATCATAAATAACGAATTGATCCAGAATTTGCAATTATTACAATAATACTTAGCTCAAGGCTAGCTCAATATCTAGTAGCATATGTAAGCATAAACAATTGATAGGCTCCATCTTTAATTGTGCCACAGGCGAACAACTATTGAGTAGAGTATCACAACCTAGTCGATCACTCATAATCGGAAACATAACCTGCAACATAAAACGTAGCAGCCCCGAAGGGTCAATACTTGGAATGTATGGCAAGTAGAGCTGTTAAAGGAGACAATACACCTAGCATCTACATGCTTATTTGGCAATTGGAGGTGTGGCTAGCTTGCATTTTCAAATACCTTTGTGCTACTTTCATAATCAGTTTTTGATTTTCTTTAAAAAGATCCCAATTAAGTCAACATCAACATTAAAGCAATTAGGAAATTAGAATGAGCGAGAAACATTTCATGAACTCAATATCAAGCAACTCAGATGTCCATAACCGGGGACACGGCTAATCAATTAGATTATACACCCTGCAGGGATTAGTACACTTTACCCATGTGA
Organism: Avena atlantica; assembly: GCA_910589765.1. NCBI lineage: Eukaryota > Viridiplantae > Streptophyta > Magnoliopsida > Poales > Poaceae > Avena > Avena atlantica. The sequence continues at coordinate 176,320,349 of OU342737.1, forward strand.
CTTGGCCAGCCCAGCTCGTACCACCACTCTCATATTGGGTGATGATAGGGAGTAGTCCAAGAAGGAACCGTTCGGGAAGTAGATCCCCAAACCCGACACGCACCGTATCAACCTACCAAATTTTTACATCTCTAGATACGTGGGTTCGAGATACCGTAACCTACTGAGTCCAACCAACCGCCCATTTCATTATTGGCACACGGTTGTATACGTAAGCTACCAAATAAAGAAGCCAATCATTTTCTTTTGATACCTGGGTGCCTTTCAGCAATGATACCACCAAAAATATCAATCCCATCACACCCAGGGGGTTCATTGATTAAGTTTTTTTAGTTTTCACAAAACAATACTTTCGAAACAACTTTCAAGTGATGTAACCCAGCCCTCGTCTATCATAGCATGGCTAAGCACATCTACCAACGGTGGCTCATCTACAAGAGATCCCTACCACATAATAGGACATAGCATAGCAATAGTACTTTCCTAAACATGCATCTACAAAATACACGATAATGCATTGAAAATAGTAGGACATAATCATGAACAAAGTAACATCTACTTGCCTTGGTAGTTAGTGAAGTCGTTCAAGCACTCGTTGCAATCACACACGTTGCACTCCTCGCAATCTATCGATCAAACAATTGCATACAACATAAACAATAGCACATAGAGATCAAAAAATGAAACAAATGCATGCATAACAATTTAATAAGTCACAATGGTTGTTATTTTAGTTCTATAAACAATACTGAAGTATATGATGCATGCAAGAGACCAACTAATGCAATGGGGTATTTATTATTAATAATTACTTACCAATATAGGGGTTTTAATAGTTATGTTATAAATCATGTCTTAACTGCCGAATTAAATTTTATCTGAAGTGTACTCAATAGAGGACATTAATACGAACCAGTAGGCGTTGGATTCACCCTAATCGGAGTTATAGATATTTTTGTATGATTTAAATAGTTTTTAATGGGTTTTAAATCATTTAAATACTTTATTTTGTCTAAAAATCAAAATAAAATAATATCTATAATCACGGGATTGTGATTCTACAGACATTTAATTTTCAATTTTATGAGCAGTATTCATTTTCTTATGAATTTATTACTTGAAACAGGGTATTAGTTTGTTTAAATATCTACAGAAAAACCTTATTGTATTTTCCTGAACCATTTGCATATTCATGATCTACTTGGAACCAGCTTTCCAATGGTACATTATTTGTGATTTTTGGACCAGTAGATCTTTTTCTATGAATTTATTAACCTAAAGGACCATTAATACTAATTAAATTATTACAGTAAACACGTACTGTAAAAGTTAGATCCAACTTGATATTAATATTCTACTCAAGTTTAGGAATCTAATGATATAGTATACGCTATTTTTGGACCTACCAATCTTTTTATATGAATTATACAAGTTGGACACAATTTCCGCAAATTTTAAACCTTTTCTTATTTTTTCCAGAGAGGTCAACGCTGACCGTCCTGAATGCGCGGACCCGGCGCCATGTGGGGTGCTATGGTTGGTGGGTACCTGTTCGGTGCTGGGGCTGATGCTGGTCGTTGGATCTTAAGGGGATCGGACGGCTGGTGGCGACCGTGGCGAGCTCACTGGTGGAGCGGTGGCGGGCGGCGGCGGCGGCCTCGGGAGCGACGGTGGTGAGCGCTCCGACGTGTTTTCGGCGAGGGGAGGTAGCGTACTAGGTGCGTCGCGTCTTGGCGAGATTCCAGACACGGGGGAATTCCTAGAGCGACGTGTAGGAGCGACTGGAGGCGAGCGATGGCGGCGGTGCTCCGGCAGGATCGGTTGGCCGCTGTGGTGCTCTGCGAAGGGAAGAACGAGTCAAGAAGGTGCGGCAAAGCGAGGGGAAGAAGAGAAGTGGAGGCAGGAGGGTCGGGGCGACGGAATCTGCGGCGCGCTGACCTACCGAGGTCGGTAATGGAGGTGGCGGCGGCGAGATCGGGAGCTCTCGACTGTGGCGCTAGGGTTTAGAAGAAGCAAAAATTTGCATGGGGTGAGACGAGCGGGTATTTATATGAGGGGTGGCATGTGGATTAGGGATTGGGGGCGAGCATAATCGCGGATTCAGCGGGGTTCTGGGTCGGTTGTTGGACTCCGTGATGAACACGAGTTCATCTGGAGGGAAGGCAGGGTGGGGTCCACACGGCGGTGGCGTGGTGGAGACTAACGGGCGGGTCCCACAGTGAGAAAAAAATGGGAGGAGAGGGTACTTCGCGGACCGCGGTTGCAGTGCTGCAGTGGCTGGGCCGGCACTGGGCCTTTGGCTCTCGCACGCGCGGCGGCTGTGCTGCGAGCAGGGTAGGGTAGTGGGCTGGGCCGGGGTGGCTCGGCCGGTGAGGGTAGGTTAGGTTTTTTGTTGTTGTTTTCTTTTTATTCTTTTCCGTTTTAGTATTTCTATTATATCTTTTTCATATAAATTCCAAATGAGTTGAAATTGTTTCTAAAATATTTCTAAAATTCAGTAGATCCTCTTATGATCATTTTTGCATCATTTCCACTAGTTTGCAAATAGTGGATTTTTAAATCCTTGCATAATCCTTTGTAGGAGTCTTTTAATGATTCAAAATAGGGGTTTGAAAATAGTGTTTTGCAATTCAAATTTTCATGAATGCAATGCAATGCTTATGAATGACATGCAAATGCATTTTTTAGTCCCAATTTCTAAAATCTTGGGATGTGACAGACTAACCCCCTTAAGATGAATCTCATCCCGAGATTCGGAATGGCTAGCAAGGTTATGGGTGTTGTTGTCAAGGCTAACCCGCTTAAGAAAACTAAACTTGGCATCTCCAACATCTAGTACTTAATTATGGAATCTTATGCTAGATATCAATCCTTTCCAGTGGGTTCCCTTCAACAGATCCTCTAAGTAACTCCATATGTAACTATTCTTATCCATGAATGCCTCAATATGAATAAACATGATGCACTAGTATTGAAAACATTACGACTGTGACTGAAGAATTAACCGGGAACTTACTAGTCACGAGGTCTGGCTTGAAGCTCCTTCTCTGGGCATTTATAGGCATAATGTCCTAACTCATTACACTTGTAGCAGGTGAGAATGCTGGGATCCCTTACAGGCTTCATTTTGTCAGTATATCTGCTTTTCCTATTTCCTTTGCGATTCTTCTTTTCTGGAAAATGTGACACATAATGCCCTGGCTCTTTACAATTGTAGCACAACAGCTAGCTAATATCCCTCGCATGGGATTTGTAACAGTTCTTCCTCTTCCTAGGTCTCTCCAAGGCTAGGAGTTCTCTTAGTTCTTCTTCTTCATATTTCACCACAAATACAGGAAACATGTCTCGCTTCTTGGGACAATCACTAGATATATGACCTTCTCCACATGAGTAACAACACTTTGTGGTCACATTGGGTGTGACCTTATGAGGCACGACTCTAACTTCGGCCTGCGCCATAGGGCTTGATTCTGCGTGGATCTTCTTGAGAGTTTGATACACTCCATCCTTGACTCCTCTATTCACTTGTTGTTCCATGGGGTAAAGGTGACAATGAACAGGGACATGATCACTCCCTTCACATAGAAAGCAAGTGACTTGGTATGTGGGGCACTCTCCAACTAGATGATTTCCATCACAATAGGGGCACTGATCCTGATGCTCCTTGTATGTGTGTCCTAAGTCTCCACAGACTTTGCAATCTTGAAACTCCTTCGAAACATCCTCTCTAGTCGTTGACACCTGGGTGATGGGACAAGGTCGTAGTATAATTTCATTGAACTCCTACCAAGTTAGTTTTCTGTTGTAGATGGATCCATGCATCCTCCACCAAGTTGTATGGTCCAATTTCACATCATCCATCGCACGACGGGATGCCTTGCTAAAAGCTTCAATGTACTCTGCGATAGTATGCTTTCCTTGGCGCAGATTGTTAAATCCTCTCTAACATGAATTCATGACTTCAGATGAAATATGTGCATCATGGAATGCTTTCCGAAACATGTCCCATGTTACTTGTACTACGGGGTGAGTGGCTCGATACTTGTACCACCATTTTGCTACAGGTCCTTCCAATAAGCGAGCTGCAAACCTCACCTTCTCTTCATCTGGGCAATCAACGGTCACTAGGCTCTTGTTCACTCTTTGCAACCAATTATCTGCCACAGTAGGCTTAGAAAAGCTTGAGTATGTTGGTGGTTCGAGCATCAGAAAATTGCTGAGTAGGTTATGATGAGGCGGTGGCTTGTTATTGTCCATGTATTCCGTCATCACTTGTACTAGATGTGCTTGTGCTGCCATGAGCTTCTCCATTTCAGTGGATTGACGACAGGGTGGTATCTATTGGTATAGCATAGACAAGTTATAGATAGAAAGACTAGAGAAGTAATACTACCCATAACTATATGAAACACACAATTAGCACACAAGCACACAATCAACACAAACTGTAAGATCCCACCCTTATAAAGGTAAGGATCCCTGTGATTGCAATGCTAGTCCCTGGATCAATTGCTAGCATCCACAGTTTAAGATGAAGTACACAGAAACAAAGGTAATTATTACAACGTCATTCCAGAGATAACATAGTCTTTTACAACTCCATAGCCATAGGCTAGTACAAGAGTTTAACTTAACAATATAAAATAGAAGTCTTCATCTTCATGTGCCACAGGAAGCATGTTGAGTGTAGACTCATAACCCCTAATCATCATCAGAGTAACCTACAACATCACAAGTTACAGCCACAGTGGGTCAATACATTGGAATAGTATTGGCAAGTGATACCTTAGTAGAATATTAACATATAGTTACTACATGAATTTGGATAAGTGTAGCTTAGGCTTTCTTTGCTCAAAATAGGTTTTACCTATTAGTTGAAAGCACTAAGTTTTTCTTTGACAAACTTTCCCAAGGAACCACCAATAGAAATTGGTGAACCTTCACCCTTGTTCAACCACAAGTTTTAACTTTGAAAATTGGGATGAGGAGATTCTTGATAGCTTCCATGTCTTGATGCTCAAGTTGTCCATTACCGGGGACACGGCTAAGTACTTAGTTTGTTCCATCTGCAGACGTTGTGCACTTTCCCCACAAGACTTGATTTTCACCAAGACAGGACCTTTCAGAAGCCTTCCCTTAGACCAAAATGGATGCGCTCCAAACCTATCATTCCCCTACCACCAACTGTCCATTTGGCTAACTTATTGCAACATATATGATCCAGGCAGATCCCATAATGCCATGTGGCTGCACTAGAAGCTTCTTAACATTTGGCATCTCAAATCCCTTTGTTCCTGGGTTTCATTTACTTAGTTTTTTTATTAAGCAAAAACCATAAGTCAAAGACTTAACAATATTTTCCATAGCATGATCATATTCCACCATTGGTTGCTATTAGCTAGGCTAAGCATGGCAATAACAAGTATCTTAACTTAAAGGAAATTCTAACATTTCTACAACTACTAGGATTTCCCAAGCATAGCATATAGATACTTAGCAAAAAATTCATGCAAGACCTATACAAAATATTTCTAATGCATAGGTAACAATATTGGGACAAAAATATATGAAGCACCACTTGCCTTGGTAGTTAGGGGAGTAGCAACAATATTCACAACCACAATCACTATTAGCACCAAATTCTACACATGAAATGATAGCACCAAATTCACATATCAAAAATATATACAAGCAAAAATATATGAATGTATGCAAATGCCATGTGATGATTTTCTACACCAAACAAGGCAAGTATACAGTACTGAATCATAAACCAAACAAATCCACACCAAATAAACTTTATTTAGTCTTTAAATCATTTTTCAAATAATTTCTATACTCAAAATAAGCCTATAAATGTCTCTGTAAAAATAATCAATTTTATAGAAGAAAAACATTAAACACATTGCATAAATGGATAGAATTCTTTCTCCTGATTCCAATGATATAAAATTTACAAAATTTGAACGTGTGGATCAAAAGTTATGAATTTTGCAAGTTTGACCATCTAATAGATCTAATTTCTGATTTTAAATCTAAACACAAACACGCGGCAGCTCCTGATTGGACGGTACCAGCAAGTTTGACCATCACGCTCGCAGCCGTTGGATCTAACTAACTGCGCACGGCCGAGATCAAAACATATCGCTTCGCTAAGTGATCTAATCCTACGCGCGGGATTCAGATATGATGGTTGTCGAGCACGCGACCATGGATCGGTGGCGCTAGCGACGGCGGCGCACTGCCAGCGGTGTTCCGGCGGCTACGGAGGGGGATGGGGTCTGCAGAGGTGCTTACCAGACTCGCGAGGTCGCGCTGGAGCTCAACGACTTGCTGGTGTGGACGGGGGCATACTGTGTTGGCCGGAGGAGCTCGCCGGAAAACTTGCATACGTCGGGTGCACGGTGTCGGAGACGACGGTGATGCTCTGGATCGCCCTAGCACAAACCAATCATATCAGGAGGTGCGCATGGTTGTGGCGAACACGACAGGGTCAAAGGGGAAGCAAGGGGCGCTCGAAGATTACCAGTATTTCTCATCGGAGTTGGGCGGCAGCACTATGGTTTGCAGAGGTGGACGGAGGTGACACCCTGGTGCATTACAGAGCAAACGGACGGCATGAGATGATGCGCAGGAACTAGGTGTACACACTCGCATGGACCAGAGGTGAAGGGGGGCGCTGTACTCACCGGAATGCGTCGTTGAAGAGTGTTGAGACAACGGTGGTGCGAGGAGAAAACCGAGTAGCCTGATGGCGATTACTGGGTGGGGTTTGAGGGGAAATGGTCGCGATGGTGTGGGGTTTAAGTAGCAGGTGAAGGCTGGGCGAATTACTGCCGGAATCAAGGGAATTGATTCGATTTAATCCGCGAGGTAAGGGCGGCGACGACGTGTTCATCGCGCGGGATTTTGGGGAGGACGACGACTACGTGGCATTGGGGCCACTGGTCAGTGACCGCGGGGTTGAGTGGGTGCGCGTGAGAGAGAGAGAGGGATGGAATGGCCCGGGTGGGCTTAGTGGGCTGGATTCTGTGTTGGGCCTAATTGGCAGCGCCGACCTTTTCTTGTTTTCTTTATTCTTTTTCTTTTTCTGTTTGAATTTCCAAGAATCCTTTTCAAATGATTTCAAATATGTTTGAATTCAAACTCTCTCTGGATTTTTATAAAGTGAAACTTGCAAACAATTTGCTACTTAACAATGTTGTACACTTGGATTTGCATTGGCACATTGGAATTTTTAAATAAACAATGCTTTTATCAAATGCTTAGTAAAGACATAAAAATGGTTTTAAATTTATACTTTGTTTTGAAATCCATGCGCAAGCTTTGGAAAACATCAATCAAACTTAGGATCAAACTTAGGATCAAACATCTTTGGGTCCAATGCCTTGCTTACATAAAATAATAGGCATTCAAATGCTTTTGTTTTGAAATTTCATATGAAAATGGTCCTAAAATGATTATGAATGCATGAATGATATGCAAGCTTTGAAAACATGATTTTAGGGATGTTACAAATCTAACACCCTTAAGGTGAATCTCGCCCTCGAGATTCGGATTGGCTAGCAAATAAGTGAGGGTGGTCTTTCCGAAGGTCATCTTCTCTTCCCATGTTGCTTCTTCTTCGGAATGATGGTCCCACTATACTTTGCAGAATTTGATAGTTTTTGTCCGAGTAACTCTTTCTGCAGTCTCAAGAATCTTGATACGTTTTTCCTCATAAGTGAGATCAATTTCCAATTGGACCTCCTCCAAAGGTATAGTATCCTTCAAAGAAGTCTCTTCCATCTCTGGATGGCATTTCTTTAGCTGACTCACATGAAACACATTGTGAACGGCAGACAATGATTCTGGCAACTCAATCTCATAAGCTACTTCTCCTTTATGACTCAGAATCTTGAATGGTCCAACATATCTTGGGGCCAATTTTCCTTTGACTCCAAATCTCTTCACTCCACGAAGTGGTGACACTCTAAGATAAGCTCTATCACCCACCTCATAGGGACTGTGCTATCTTCAATCTGTCCTTTACTAGCTTGACTTTCTCTTTAGCCTCTTTGATTAGTTTTGGTCCGAACAAATTTCTTTCTCCCACACCATTCCATAGCAATGGGGTAGTACACTTTCTCCCATAGAGAAACTCAAACGGTGCCATCTCAATACAGCCTTGATAGCTGTTATTGTAAGAGAATTCTGCATAAGGCAGACTTTCATCCCAACTAGCTCCATAGTCTAGGGCACATGCCCTCAACATATCTTCTAAAATCTGGTTGATCCTTTCTGTCTGTCCATCAGTCTGGGGGTGAAAAGCAGTACTGAATTCCAATCTCGTTCCCAATGATTCATGTAGTTGCCTCCAAAAATGTGAAGTGAATTGGGTTCCCCTATCAAACACAATACTCTTGGGTACTCCATGCAGACACACAATCCTATTCATATAGATCTTGGCCAACTTAGCACTTGTATAGGTTGTCTTCACGGGTATGAAATGAGCCACTTTAGTGAGGCGATCCACTACTACCCAAATAGAATCATATCCTGACCTGGTCCTTGGCAGTCTGGTGATAAAGTCCATGCCAATCTTGTCCCACTTCCAATCAGGAATAGGTAGTGGTTGTAACAATCCTGCTGGTTTCTGATGTTCCGCTTTCACTCTACTACATAATCACACAAAGCAATATGTTCGGCGATGTCTTTATTGAGATTATTCCACCAAAATCTTTCCTTCATATCCATGTACATTTTTGTGTTACCCGGATGAATGGAATATGGTGAGTTGTGTGCTTCTTGTAGAATCAGTTTCCGAAGATCCGGGTCCTGCGGAACGCAGATACGTTTTCCATACCATAAAGTACCATGTTCGTCTTCATGGAATCCTTTGGCTTTTCCTTTGCCAATCTTTTCTTTAATCTCATCAATTTCCTTGTCCGTCTTTTGTGCTTCCTTGATTTTGTCCAACAAAGTGGGTTGAACATCCAATGACATGAGATGTCCTTCAGGCACAATCTCTAATCTAAGGTCTCTAAATTGGGCACACCGATCATCTGGCAACTCTCCCTTAGTAAGGCCATTCGCAAATACTTTACGGCTTAGTGCATCAGCTACAACATTTGCTTTATCGGGATGGTATTGCAAACTCAAGTCATAGTCCTTGATGAGTTCTAGACATCTTCTTTGTCTCATGTTGATTTCTTTCTGAGTGAAGATATACTTCAAACTTTTGTGATCTGTGAACACTTCACATCGCTTTCCCAAAAGATAATGTCTCCATGTTTTGAGTGCATGGACAACAGAGGGTAACTCTAAATCATGAGTAGGATAATTTACCTCATGAGTTTTGAGTTGTCTCGAGGCATAAGCCACAACTTTCCCTTCATGCATTAGAACTGCACCTAATCCATGATGAGATGCATCACAATACACTTGGAAATCTTTCTCCAAATCTAGCAGACATAGGACTGGTGCTGTCACTAGTCTCTTTTTCAATTCTTGGAAGCTGAGTTCACATCCTTAAGTCCAAGAAAATTTCTTCTCTTTATTTAGTAACTCTGTCATTGGCTTAGCTACCTTGGAGAAATTATCAATGAATCTTCTGTAGTATCCTGCCAAGCCAAGGAAACTACGAATTTCCTTTACTGACTTAGGAGATTCCCACTCAGTTACAGCTGACACTTTTGCGGGGTCAACTGCTACACCATCTCCTGACACAACGTGTCCAAGAAATCCAACTTCATTCAACCAGAATTCACACTTGCTGAATTTGGCATACAGCTTATGCTCTCTAAGCTTCTCAAGTATCAATCGCAAATGTCCTTCATGCTCTTCTTTGATCTTGGAGTAGATCAAAATGTCATCGATGAAAACGACAACAAACTTGTCAAGGAACTCCATGAACACCTTGTTCATCATATTCATGAAGTAAGATGATGCATTGGTCAAACCAAATGGCATCACTATATACTCATACAATCCATACCTAGTGGTGAAAGTTGTCTTAGGTATGTATTGTTCCCTTATCTTAAGCTAAAAATAACCTGACCGGAGATCAATCTTTGAGAACACACAGGCTCCTTCTAGCTGATCAAACAAGTCATTGATTCTGGGCAAAGGATATTTGTTCTTGATAGTCACTTCATAGAGTGAACGATAATCTATGCATAACCTTTGACTTCTATCTTTCTTTTCCACAAACAAGACTGGTGCTCCCCAAGATGAAGAACTTGGTTGAATGAATCCTTTCTGCAACTGTTCTCCAAGTTGTTTCTTGAGTTCTTTAAACTCATCAACTGAAATCTTGTAAGGTCTCTTTGCTATTGGTCCTGATCCTGGCAGCAAGTCAATCAGAAATTCCACATCTCTATCTGGTGGCATTCCCGGCAATTCTTCCAGAAACTCATCCGGATATTCACTCACAATTGGCACACTGTCTATGCTACCCCCCTTAAGAGAATTTAGTTTACTCCATTTTGATTCAAAGTTAGACTTGAATCTTATCCGTTTCCTTTCCGGGGTTGTGAGTGCGACAGTATGATTTGCACAATCTAGTACTCCTTCATACTTGGTCATCCAGTCCATTCCCAAAATTACATCCAGTCCTTGGGAATCTAGGATTATCAGACTCACTGGAAATTTATGCTTCCCAAATTTTATCACTAGATCACGACATCCAAGACTTACTATCATATCTCCACCGGGAGAACTTAATTTTATTGGACACCCAATATTTTCAGTTTGAAACCCATTTTTATCAACAAATGCTTTTGATATGAATGAATGTGATGCACCAGTATCAAAAAGAACAAGTGCTGGAATAGAATTGAGTTTGAACTTACCAGCCACAGCATCGGACTCCTCATAAATCTCTTCCACATTGATGTGGTTCACTTGTCCCTTCTAGAAAGGGTTGGGCTTGTTGGGTCCTTCAACTTTATTTTCTGGGCATTCATTTGCATAATGCCCCAGCTTCTTACACTTGAAACATTCAACCTAACTGATATCTCTTTTTGCAGGCTCACTGCCACTTCCACTTCCACCTCCACTATGGTGACTCTTGTGTCCACCCTTGTGGTTCTTGTACTTGTCACTATCATGACTACAGTGATGCTTGTTGTCCTGATGGAGGTTGTGGCTGTGGTGGTTGTTGTATTTTCCAAGTTGGTGGGATCCAGAACTCCCACTATCATCATGATGGGAACGCTTGTGAGACGATCCCGAGCTATGCTTGTCAGAGCTGTGCTTCCTCTTTCTGCTTTCAACTTGTTTCATCTTGTTCTCCAAGATTGTAGCCTTGTCACAAAGGGATTGGTAGGTGGGGACATAGGCCACAGATAACTGCAGATTCAGTTCATCGTTCAGTCCTTCGAGGAACTTATCTTTCCTCTTGGCATCGGTATCAACTTCATCCGGTGCATAACGCGCCAGATTGTTGAACTCCTCAATATATTCATCCATGCTGCGGGTGGCACTGCTTCAGGTTATGGAACTCCTTCTTCAAACTCATCACTCCAGATGAGATGTGAGCTGTACGGAAACCATCTTCAAAGATAGCCCATGTCACATCCTCAATGGGAGTGGTGATTTGGAAGTTATCCCACCAAGTAGCTGCTGGTCCTTCCAATAGGTGCGCTGCAAACCTGACTTTCTCTTCGTCGGTGCAGCCGACAGTTACCAAATCCTTGTTCACCGAACGTAGCCAATCATTGGCCACCATGGGATCAGTAGTTCCCGAGAACTTTGCAGGCCTCAGTCTTAGGAATCTGGTGAGCATGTCAAATCCTGGTGGATTGTTATGATTGTTGTTGTTGTTGTTGTTCTGATTCTGCATAAAAGTGGTCATCATCTGCATCAGTTGTGCCTGTGCTGTCATCAGCTGCTGCATCTCGGGGGTGACATTGTTGTTGTTTGGGTTGGGGTTGGCACGTCGAGGAGGCATATGTGGTTTACATAAGGATAAGAATGAGATACCCATAGATGCTTAACATGCACAATACATAACATAGACAATCACCAAAACAAGCATCAAAATATCATAAAGTTCAATGACATAAACAACAAGTTTGAAAAGCAAACACACCATAGCAAGCCATCCACATGTTGGATGGTCATTGTGACTCAATAATCATAAGCATGGTAAATGAAAGATAAATGAGTAGTCATCACTACTCCTTTGCATCAACCTCCTCATCAACAAGTGTAAGACCTTCATTCTCCATAGCGGTCTTGTATTCCTCGACATTGGTAGTCAAGGCCTCTATCTTGGCCTTAAGAGCCCTCTTCTGTGAACGAAGTCTCTCAATCACACCCTTCTGATGCTCAAGATCGAAGTCCTTAGCCTCTAGTTCTGCGTTCATCTCTCGAATCCTCTTGTTCCTGTCTTGGACTCTTTTCTCTTGGCTCTTGAACTTCCTGTCCTGGCTCTCAAACTTGGCCTCCATTTCCTTGACTATCTCGTCTTGCTCCGCGAAGAGCTTGTCCTTCTCACGAAGCTGCACCTGGAGCTCGTCATTGCTAAGCATGACATTGGTCCTATCAGTATCTAGGTGCCTAATAAGAACCTCTAGGTCCTGAAGGTATAGACGAATCGGCTTTGTCGTCTCTCTAGAAGCATCCTCGAACTCAATAGCCTCACCCTCCTCGTCGCGTCTTCCGAAGGCGTGAAAGTGAGTACCTCTAAGCTCCCTGGAGTGCCTCCCTAACAGACGCCCAAGTAAATCCTGCATGACTACCTCTAATCCTCTCTCCTTGTCGTCATGCATTAGCTTGAAAGTGATAGCCTCCATGGCTGGCTCAGTCTGGCGTCCTGGCTGAGTAACTTTGAAGCCCCAAAGGTCCTTCCTCTCAAACTTGGTGATGGGAAGCGTCATGATGCTAGGGAGCGGAAGATTGAGCACACTAGTGAGCTCAATAAGACGAGTGCCAAAACGAGTTCCCTTGAACTCTTCAGCCATGCTGATAGTAACATTAGGCATCTATTTTATAAGATAGAGAAAAATTAGAATCAACATCAATAGAGAAAAATCACAAGACCAAATAACACAAGCGTATCTTTCAGAGCAAACACACAAGTCATGTCATACACATATCCATTACAAACATCAAAAGATTCAACATAACTTAGACAAATATTTGGAAATAAAAACGATAAGTGTGGAGGTCCAACTTGCGAAGTACGTTACAACTCTCACTCACTAGACAAAATGGCTATCAAAGCATCCTTAGTAGCCATCTGTCTATCTTGTTCACAAGATTCCCAAATCAAGTCTATGATGTCCCCCCTTAGTTGTTGGTTGGTAGTCTCCAACTCCTGGGTATGCTTCTTTTCTTCCCTAAGGTCATTTTGGGTGTTAAGCATTCTGCACTTGACTCTATCACCAAGCTCCTTGATGGCCTTCCAAGATGCATCTCTTGTAGAGTCAAAGAATGTGGTGTGCATCACTGAGTTGGTGACCATGCAGAATCCTGATTCCTTGTGGTTGTCTTCCTTGTTTTTGTACAAGTGCAGTTGCACCCACCAGTACTCCACTCCTTCATCCATCACGGGAAATCCTTTGTACACAGTTGCACCATGTATTCCCATGGCAACCATGAGATCCTTGAGGGCCTTGGGAAATTCTGTCTCACACTCCAAGGTCATGGTCATAAGAGGTCCCTTCCTCACGGCTTCGTTTATGGAGTTCATCTACAAATAGAGATGAGAAAGAAGATTAGAAAAGTTTACGAGAAGAAAAGACAAGTGTGGAATTTGTTGACATTTTTTCCTTAGTGGTTTCTAATCCAATCCTAGGGTCATAATCCTACAGGCAACACAGTGCTCTGATACCATTTGTAAGATCCCACCCTTATAAAGGTAAGGATCCCTGTGATTGCAATGCTAGTCCCTGGATCAATTGCTAGCATCCATAGTTTAAGATGAAGTACACAGAAACAAAGGTCATTATTACAACGTCATTCCAGAGATAACATAGTCTTTTACAACTCCATAGCCATAGGCTAGTACAAGAGTTTAACTTAACAATATAAAATAGAAGTCTTCATCTTCATGTGCCACAGGAAAGCATGTTGAGTGTAGACTCATAACCCCTAATCATCATCAGAGTAACCTGCAATATCACAAGTTACAGCCATAGTGGGTCAATACATTGGAATATTATTGGCAAGTGATACCTTAGTAGAATATTAACATCTAGTTATTACATGAATTTGGCTAAGTGTAGCTAAGGTTTGCTTTGCTCAAAATAGGTTTTACCTATTAGTTGAAAACACTAAGTTTTTCTTTGACAAACATTCCCAAGGAACCACCAATAGAAATTGGTGAACCTTCACCCTTGTTCAATCACAAGTTTTAACTTAGAAAATTGGGTTGAGGAGATTCTTGATAGCTTCCATGTCTTGATGCTCAAGTTGTCCATTACCGGGGACACGGCTAAGTACTTAGTTTATTCCATCTGCAGAGGTTGTGCACTTTCCCCACAAGACTTGATTTTCACCAAGACATGACCTCTCATAAGCCTTCCCTTAGACCAAAATGGACGCGCTCCAAACCTATCATTCCCCTACCACCAAATGTCCATTTGGCTAAGCTATTGCAACCTTTATGATCCAGGCAGAGCCCATAATGCCATGTAGCTGCACTAGAAGCTTCTTAACATTTGGCATCTCAAATCCCTTTGTTCCTGAGTGGCAATCCACAAGTGAGATACACAAGGTAAACCATAGAAATGGGCCTTGTGTAACCACTCAACCAAAACCACCAAGCAATTACCATTCCACCCAGGTGTTTCATTTACTTAGTTGTTTTATTAAGCAAAAACCATAAGTTAAAGACTTAACAATATTTTCCATAGCATGATCATATTCCACCCTTGGTTGCTATTAGCTAGGCTAAGCATGGCAATAACAAGTATCTTAACTTAAAGGAAATTCTAACATTTCTACAACTACTAGGATTTCCCAAGCATAGCATATAGATACTTAGCAAAAAATTCATGCAAGACCTATACAAAATATTTCTAATGCATAGGTAAAAATATTGGGACAAAAATATATGAAGCACCACTTGCCTTGGTATTTGGGGGAGTAGCAACAATCTTCACAACCACAATCACTATTCGCACCAAATTCTACACATGAAATGATAGCACCAAATTCACATATCAAAAATATATACAAGGAAAAATATATGAATGTATGCAAATGCCATGTGATGATTTTCTACACCAAACAAGGCAAGTATACAGTACTGAATCATAAACCAAACAAATCCAAACCAAATAAACATTATTTAGTCTTTAAATCATTTTTCAAATAATTTCTATACTCAAAATAAGCCTATAAATGTCTCTGCAAAAATAATCAATTTTACAGAAGAAAAACATTGAACGCATTGCATAAATGGATAGAATTCTTTCTCCTGATTCCAATGATATAAAATCTACAAAATTTGAACGTGTGGATCAAAAGTTATGAATTTTGCAAGTTTGACCATCTAATAGATCTAATTTCTGATTTTAAATCTAAACACAGACACGCGGCAACTCCTGATTGGAAGGTACCGCTGAATCACGCTCGCAGCCGTTGGATCTAACTAACTGCGCATGGCCCAGATCATAACATACCGCTTCGCTAAGTGATCTAATCCTACGCGTTGGATTTAGATCTGACGGCTGTCGACCACGCGACCATGGATGGGCGGCGCTAGCAACGGCGGCGCGGCGGCGCACTGCCAGCAGTGTTCCGACGGCTACGGAGGGGCTGGGGTTGGCAGAGGTGCTTACCAGACTCGCGAGGTCGCACTGAAGCTCAACGACTCGCTGGTGTGGACGGGGGCGTACTGTGTTGGCCGGAGGAGCTCGCCGGAATACTTGCAGACGTCGGGTGCACGGTGTCGGAGACGACGGTGATGCTCTGGATTGCCCTAGCACAAACCAATCGTATCAGGAGGTGCACATGGTTGTGGCGAACACAACAGGGTCAAAGGGAAAGCGAGGGGCGCTCGAAGATTACCAGTATTTCTCGTCGGGGTTGGGCGGCGGCATTGTGGTTTGCAGAGGTGGACGGAGGTGACGCCCTGGTGCATTACAGAGAAAACGGACGGCATGAGATGATGCGCAGGAACTAGGTGTACACACTCGCATGGACCAGAGGTGAAGGGGGCGCTGTACTCACCGGAATGCGTCGCCGGAGAGCGTCGGGACAGCGGCGGTGCGAGGAGAAAACCGAGAAGCCTGGTGGCGATTACTGGGTGGGGTTTGAGGGGAAATGGTCGCGACGGTGTGGAGTTTAAGCAGCAGGTGAAGGCTGGGCGAATTACTGCCGGAATTGATTCGATTTAATCCGCGAGGTAACAACGGCGACGACGTGTTCATCGTGCGGGATTTTGGGGAGGACGATGACTACGTGTCGTTGGGGCCACTGGCCAGTGACCGCGGGGTTGAGTGGGTGCGCGTGAGAGAGAGAGGGGAGGGAATGGCCCGGGTGGGCTTAGTGGGCTGGATTATGTTTTGGGCCTAATTGGCAGCGCCGACCTTTTCTTGTTTTCTTTATTCTTTTTCTTTTTCTTTTTGAATTTTCCAGGATTCTTTTTCAAATGATTTCAAATATGTTTTGAATTCAAACTCTCTCTGTATTTTTATAAAGTGAAACTTTCACACAATTTTCTACTTAACAATGTTGTACACTTGGATTTGCATTGGCACACTGGAATTTTAAAATAAACAATGCTTTTATCAAATGCTTAGTAAAGACATAAAAATGGTTTTAAATTTATACTTTGTTTTGAAATCCATGCCCAAGCTTTTGGAAAACATCAATCGAACTTAGGATCAAACATCTTTGGTTTTAAAAAAATAATCTCTTACTAGAGAGTAGCATTGGGTCC
Organism: Avena atlantica; assembly: GCA_910589765.1. Classification (NCBI taxonomy): domain Eukaryota; kingdom Viridiplantae; phylum Streptophyta; class Magnoliopsida; order Poales; family Poaceae; genus Avena; species Avena atlantica. Next base: position 176,337,225 of record OU342737.1, read on the forward strand.
AATGCCTTGCTTACATAAAATAATAGGCATTCAAATGCTTCTGTTTTGAAATTTCATTTGAAAATGATCCTAAAATGATTATGAAGTGGCAGTCAAGGCTCCTCCAAAAGGCATCATCAAAGGAAATGGTTCATCAAGCTTGAGCATTGGAGGCAAAAAGAAATCTGGGGCTGCTGGTACCTGTGGTCAGCAAGCCAAGAAGAAACCCCCCACTTAAGTGTTTTAATGTATCACAATATGTCTTTTGATGGAGCCTTGTTGGCTCCCTGTTATGAAACCTGTTCTAGTGGTCTTTTGAACCCGATGTGTTTGTTACTTAATGTTGAACCTGACAGTGAGGTTATGGTATGGAATGCCTTTTGTCTTTTTGGTTGTAATCTTTTTAGTTGGGTGATTACATTGCTTGTATCACCTCATCACTCAACATACATCTGGTTTCTTAATGGATAACAAAAGAATTTGGAAGATTCTGAACTGGAACATCAGGGGAATTAACTCAGAAAAAATGGGTTGCTCTCAGAAATAAAATTGATGAGTCTGGTTGTGATATTATTTGCCTCCAAGAAACTAAGAGGGAAGATTTTGATATCTCTTATATAAGAAAGTTCTGCCCCCCCCCCCAAATTTACCAATTTTGAATTCCTTCCCCCAGGGGAGCTTCTGGGGGTTTGATCACCATTTGGAACAGCTCTCTGTTTTCTGGGCATCTTTCCTTCCATAATGAGTTCTCCCTCTCCATCACCTTGACATCTCTCTTGTCCAATGAAACCTGGATCCTCACCAACATTTATGGACCTTGCTTACCTGAAAAAAGGCAGATGTTTTAGAATGGTTTGGAAATATTGACATGCCTGATGATTTGGACTGGCTCATTGTGGGTGATTTCAATTTTTCTAGAAAACCTTCTGACAGAAATAGACAGGGTGGGGATGTGAATGATATGCTTCTTTTCAATGAAGCCATTAATAATCTGGGTCTCATTGAATTACCCCTTAAAGGTAGAAAGTTCACCTGGAGTAACATGCAAAAGGAACCCCTTCTGGAAAGGTTGGACTGGTTTTTTACATCTGCCTCCTGGACTCAGAGCTTTCCTTCAACTTTTGTTGTTCCTCTTACCAAGCCTACCTCTGACCATCTACCTTGTGTCATCTCCATTGGCACAATGATTCCAAAAGCTCAGGTTTTTAGATTTGAGAATTACTGGTTGCATCATAAGGATTTTAAAGCAATTGTTCAAAATGCCTGGAACATCCCTGTTGGCTTCCATGATTCTACCAAAAAAATTAATGCTAAATTCAAAAATCTAAGAAGGGGACTGAAGCTCTGGGCAAAAAATTTGCCTTGCCTGAAATCACAAATTTGCAATGTCAATGCCACCATTGATCTCTTAGATGTTCTGGAGGAAATGAGAACTCTTACCATTCTTTAATGGAATCTCAGAGATCTCCTGAAAAATCTTATTATCTCACTTTTACAAGATCAAAATTCTTATTGGAAGCAAAGAGGGAAAATTAAATGGGTCAAGTTGGGTGATGAGAACACAAAATTCTTTCATTCAAAAGCTACCATAAGTTTCAGACATAACTACATCTCCAGGCTCAAAGATGATTCTAATGAAGAGATTCATGATCATTATGGTAAAGCTGATCTACTATGGAAGGCCTTTAAAGATAGAATGGCTCATCTGATAAGCCTGAAATGCACTTCAATCTTAGTGATTTGGCAGGAGATTGCTTAAGACAAGAGGAAAAGGATGTTTTGGAAGCACCTTTCTCTGATGATGAGATTGAAGGGGTAATAAAAGAACTTCCTAATGACAAATCCCCTGGCCCAGATGGCTTCAACAATGAATTCATTAAACAATGCTGGTCTATTATTAAGGAGGATGTTAAACAACTCCTTGTGGATTTCTATGAGGTCCAGACTTCTTTGGAAAGCATTAATGCCTCTTTTATCACCCTCATTCCAAAAATTGAAGCCCCTTTGACACCTGCTGATTTCAGGCCTATTTCTTTGCTAAACAGTGTCTTCAAGATTATTACCAAACTTCTGGCCAACAGACTTCAAAAAGTTATCCTCAAACTTGTCCACAAAAACCAGTATGGTTTCCTCAAACAAAGGTCTATTCAGGACTGTTTAGGTTGGGCATTTGAATTCCTTGATCAATGCCACAAATCCAAAGAAGAAATTCTAATTCTTAAGATTGATTTTGAAAAGGCTTTTGATAGAATTGAGCATTCAACAATTATTAATATTCTCAAAGCCAAAGGTTTTGGTGAAAAATGGATTACTTGGATTCAGTTGATCTTTGGTTCTGCTTCTTCCTCTGTTTTGTTAAATGGAGTGCCTGGGAAAAAGTTTTACTGCAGAAGAGGTGTAAGACAAGGGGATCCTTTATCCCCTCTCCTGTTTGTCTTGGCTGCTGATCTTCTTCAAAGCATCCTCAATAAAGCAATGAGCCTAGGACTTCTCTCCCTTCCCCTTGAGGGTGTGTTTTGTCCTGATTTCCCTGTTGTGCAGTATGCAGATGACACTTTATTAATCCTTAAGGCTGACTGAGAGCAATTATTGTGCCTTAAGGCTCTACTTCATACTTTTGCTCTCTCCACTGGACTCAAAGTCAATTATTCTAAATCTAGTATGATGCCAATCAACATGGATTCTGAGAGGCTAGGGCACTTTGCCAGTACACTTTCATGCCTCACTGGCTCATTACCTTTCACCTACCTTGGATTGCATGTAAGAATCAATAAGCCTGCAGTGGAACACTTTCTGCCTATTGTTCAGAGGGTTGAGAGAAGATTGTGTGGGATTGCTGATTTTCTAAATTATGGGGGAAAATTGCAGCTGGTTAAATCTGTCTTATCTTCCCTTCCCATATATTATATGAGTTGTTTTGATCTTCCTGTCACTATTAAAGATCAGCTGATTAAGTATATGAGACAATGCTTGTGGAGGAAGAAAACCACTGATGTTCAAGCTAGAGGTCAAGCCCTTGTAGCATGGAATAAAGTTTGTAGACCAAAAAACCATGGAGGTTTAGGGGTGCTTGACCTTAATGTTCAGAACTCAACACTTCTTTTGAAGAATTTGGATAAATTCTACAATCACAAGGATATCCCATGGGTTCATCTTGTCTGGAACACTTATTATTGCAATGGTAAACTGCCCGGAAGATGTCTGGAGGGATCTTTTTGGTGGAAAGCACATCTGAAATTGGTTGACATATTCAAAGGAATAGCAAAGTGCTCGGTGGGTGATGGAAAATCCACTCTTCTCTGGACTGATATGTGGAATGATGGATGTCTACAGCATAAGCTTCCTCACCTTCTTTCTTATGCAAACAAAATCCTCACATCTCTGTTTATGAGTTCTTACAGACGGCCAACATGCAAGATCACTTTTTTCTCCCTCTGTCACAACAAGATTACCATGAATATCAAAGCCTTGAGCAAATTCTCAGTGATGGAATGCTGGGAGAAGCAGACAACTGGAGCTATATTTGGGGAAGTGCTATTTTCTCAGTCCAAAAGGTTTATTATTCATTATCTGGTTATCAGTCTGTGCAACCACATTTTTCCTGGTTGTGAAAGTCCTCTTGCCAGCAAAAACATAAGTTCTTCTTATGGCTTTTGCTCCTTGATAGGCTAAACACCAGGAATCTTCTGAAAAGGAAAAGATTTGCTCTATATTCATATGACTGTGTGTTTCATGGTTGCACAAGTGAGGAAACTATTCTACACTTATTTTGGGGCTGTCCTTTCGCAAAAGCATGTTGGGCTGAAATTTTCCCTATCCAAGATTTTGATCACAATCTTTTCGAAGCTTTGGCCAGTATTAAAAAAGGCCTAAAAGTCCCATTTGCAATGGAAATTATTATATTAGGAGCTTGGGGCATATGGATGTGCAGAAATAATGAAATCTTCAACAACAAGCATGCTTCCCTTGAGGAATGGAGGGCTATTGTTTCTCAGGAATTAAGATGGGTCCTGTGTAGAATTAAGAAAAAGAATTACCAGGGCCTCAAAGATTGGATTGCAATAATTTAGATAGGAGATAGTTTCTCATAATGTTACCCCTCTTTTGAGGTGGCTCGAAACTTGTAAATATTTGCTTGTAACACTCTATGATTTATAAAAATTGCAGTGGGGTTCTTTACCCTACTGTTTCACCCTCAAAAAAATGATTATGAATGCATGGATGATATACAAGCTTTGAAAACATGATTTTAGGGATGTTACACAAACAACACTCAATCCAAAATAGTTTTGTTTATGTTCCAGAAGTTTTATGTTAGCGACATACCATCCACAAAATAGTTTTTCATTGACTAATATTCATTTGGGGGTGAACCTACAATCATAAAAGCAATGGACAAAATCTGTCCTGAAACTACAGCAGTGTTCACAAATTTTTATGGGCACCTTAAACTCATCAGAAAATTTAGCTGATTTTTGTACATATAGTATAGGAAGTTTCGCACCAAACCCTATTTTTTAGATTTTTCGTAGTTACCAAAAAATATGAAAAATCATACAGTACAGAAGGGTCTGCAGAAAACTGCAGCGAAAATTACCACGAATTTTCATCAAAACCTTCATTAACATATTATGGAATCCCACAAAATATTCTGGAACTTTAATATATAAAATATGACAGCCTAAGCATAATAAATATAATATCAAACAAGTTCTTACTACAATCGATTGCTATATCTAAACGAGATCATATCAAACTATATGGTGGTCATCATCTAAATATTCTTTAATCTTGCACTTTATTGCACAAGTGGTCATCAAAAAGTTTAAACAAGATGAGATTAGAAAAGATAGATGAAGAATTATAAGAATCTAATAAGTACAAAACTATGGGTTCATTGCTAGAAAGAGCCTTCCTGCTATATTTTAAAAGAGAAGAGTATGAGAATTGAATTGATAAGAAATACTAGAAAGAAGTGTAAGAAGAGAATAGATAGAATCAAATAGGTTTTATAATTTCATATGGCTTTACTATTCCATTGCTAGGTCATGATCCTATAGTCAACGCACTGCTCTGATACCATCATGTAACACCCTCGCCTGGTAAGGCTGAGTTCATGTGTATAGTTCCAATCCCTGGATCGGTTCACTGGCACAGACAGTACAGATGAATACCAAAGAATTTAACAGTGCATCATAAATAACGAATTGATGTCCTGGATCTCCTCATGATGTCATGTATCCAATCCGAGACTCCGAACGACATTCGGTATCTTAATCACTTTCCACATCTACTAAACAACATCGAATCCTTAAGTGTGTCTCCCTACGGTTCGTGAATTATGCAGACATGATCGAGACTCTTCTCCGATCAATAACCAATAAAGGAATATGGAAATTCATATGGCTCCCATATATTTGTACGATTACTTCATGATCGAATGAACCATTTACATACGATACCAATTTCCCTTTGTCTCGCGATACTTTACTTATCCGAGGTTTGATCGTCGGTATCTCTATATACCTAGTTCAACCTCGTTACCGATAAGTACTCTTTACTCGTTCTTGTGATATGTGATACCTTGTGAGCCAGCCACATGCTTGCAAGCCAACTGGATGACATTCCACCGAGAGGGCCCAGAGTATATCTATCCATCATGTGGATGGACAAAATCCCGCTCTTGATCCATGTGCCTCAACACATACTTTCCGAATACTCAATGCCACCTTTATAACCACCTAGTTACAAAGTGGTGTTTGATGTCACCAAAGCAGCCATCCAATTGTTGGTGCTAGCTCTTTCTAGGTCCCTCACTCTCACAACTCACGGCTGGAGTTAGACGAAGGAAATGGTGCATGAACACCGTTTTCTATATTTCATCCCGAGCTCAACCTCGTAGTATCAACAATGGAGATTACAAGGAGAGTTTTACAGCCATAGCTCGCACCCACGTCGTTGTGGCTGCGCACACATGCACCCATGATCAGCACGCCCCAACTCGCGCACGACGCGCTCCGAACACGATCGCCACGACCGGCCCGCTGCTGGACCAAGTCCTCCGCTGCACTCGCTAGCTCCTAACAGAACGCGAATAAACGCACGCACACACGCGCTACACACACTGGCATGCGCTCGCACCATGTCGTGCATGGACTCGACCTTGGCGTTCTCACGCCGGTCCACCATGCATGCCATGGACACCATGTCTTATTGCTAACATTCACCCCCACTAAGCCATGATCTAGAGCAGGAATGGGTGGTCACCGGCGTCGCAGAGCAGCGCCTCCTCCTAGTTATCTTCCTCCTCCTTCTTCTTGGGCTTCCTGAAGTTGTGGGCGAAGTGGCCACTGATGCCGCAGTTGTGAGACTTTATGATACGTTGTAAACATATCTATAATTCTTGACGTTCCATGCTTATTTAGTATCTACTTTGCTTTGCTTTGTCTACTCATTGAGGTATTTTTATATGTTTTCTGGGACTAACCTATTAACAAGATGCCATAGTGCTAGTTGCCTATTTTATTTTGATTTTGGTTCCAGAAAATTCAGAAAATCAATATTCTCGGAATTGGACGGGACAAAAAACAAATTCAATATTTTAATGTGGGGAACACAGAGCCAGAAGACAAGACGGAGAAGGGCAGTGAGGGGGCCACACCCGCTGGCCACGCGGTAGGCCTGGCCCATGCCTCGGGGGAGTGCAGCCACCTCAGGCACCCCCTCGGCCTCCCTCTTCGCCTATAATAATCCCCCGATACCTAAACCCTAATACTTGATCAATCTTCCACGAAACAGCCCATAGCCGCCGCCATCATCGTCCCTAGATCGGGGGGATCTAAAGCTCTTCCCAGCACCCTGCCGGAGGGGAGAGATCATCTCGGAGGCCTTCTTCATCACCATGCCAGCCTCTGGTATGAAGAGTGAGTAGTTCCACCTTGTACTATGGGTCCATGTAGTAGCTAGATGGTTGTTTCTCCTCCTTTGTGCTACCATGTTTAGATCTTGTGAGCTCCATTCATGATCAAGATCATCTATTTCTAATCATGCATGTTGTGTTTGCGAGGATCCGCTGGATATTGAGATTACTATGTCAGATTGGTTATTGATTCTATCTTATTAATTCTATCATGTATGTGTTGTTTGTGATCTTCCATGCTCTCCGTTTCTAGTACCTATCTTGGCCAAGTAGATGCTAGTGACTCCAAGAGGGAGTATTTATGCTCGATAGTGGGTTCATGCCTCTATTTAATCTGGGGAAGTGACAGAAATCTCTAAGGTTATAGATGTGCTGTAACTACTAGGGAGAAAAAAATGATCTCTTGTTCCTAGAACAAGTGGATTGTTTACTTTACACACTTTGCTTAAAGCAGTTATCCGTTGCTTGCAACTTAATACTGGAGGGGGTTCGGATGATAACCTAAAGGTGGATTACTAGTCATAGATGCAGTTGATGGCGGTCTATGTATCTTGTTGTAATGCGCCCAATCAAATCTCATAGGATCATGAATGTCTAGTATTGCATTGTTATGCCTTGCTCTGTCCTGTTAATTGCCCCACTGTAATTTGTTTACCCAGCATGCCATGTTCTTTATCTTAAGGAGAACACCTATAATGAACTATGGACCTTGGTCCAATCTTTACCATTGATACATCTTCCACTATTATTGTTTACTTTCTGCAAACCACCATTACCTTCCACACCATATAGTTAATCCTTTGTTTTCAGCAAACCGGTGAGATTGATAACCACACTTTTCGTTGGGAAAAGTCTTGACTTTGTGTTTTGCAGGTTTCTAGTTGCTAGCAACACCTTTGAGTCGTTTCCTTCCTCATACTAGTTCAATAACCTTGGTTTCTTACTGAGGAAAAAACTTGCTACTGTACTTATCATACCTTCCTATTGGGGTCTCCCAATGAAGCTCTACAGTGATCTGAGCCGCATCAAGCCTTTTTCTGGCGTCGTTGCCGTGGAGGCTAAGGACAGCTTCACAAGGGGAGTCCTTCACAACCTTCCTCTTTACTTTGTTTTTGTTTTGCTTAGTTTCTTTTTCCTTGTTTTGTTCTCTTTTTATCAAAAATCACAAAAAAATAGTTTCATTTTTTTTGCTTTCTTTTATCAAAAAAAAATAGTTCCTACTCTAGTTGCTGCTGCTGTTGGTTTGCTCCACTTTTGCAAAAATGAACTCTGCTGAGAACACCAAGTTGTGTGACTTCACTAGCACAAAGAACAATGATTTTGTAAGTACACCTATTGCTCCACCTGCTCCTGATGCTACCTTTTATGAAATTAAGCCTGCTTTGTTGAATCTTGTGATGAAAGAGCAATTTATTGGTGCTCGTTCTGATGATGCCGATGCCCACCTCAATAACTTTGTTGAACTTTGTGAGATGCAAAAATATAAGGATGTAGATGGAGATATTATTAAGCTCAAATTGTTTCCTTTCTCCTTGAGAGGAAAAGCTAAAGAATGGTTGTTATCCTTGCCTAGAAATAGTATTGATTCTTGGATTAAGTGCAAAGATGCTTTTATTGGAAAATACTATCCTCCTGCTAAGATTGTATCTATGAGAAGTGAAATAATGAAATTTAAAAAACTTGATAATGAAAATGTTGCTCAAGCTTGGGAAATAATGAAATCTTTGGTAAAGAATTGTCCCACTCATGGACTGACTGCTTGGATGATTATCCAGACTTTTTATGCAGGTCTAAACTTCTCTTCAAGAAATCTATTGGATTCTGCTGCTGGAGGTACTTTTATGACCATTACCTTGGGTGCTGCAACAAAGCTCCTTGATAATATGATGGTTAACTATTCTGAATGGCTCACTGAGAGAGCTCCACATGGTAAGAAGGTAAATTCGGTTGAAGAAACCTCCTCTTTGAGTGATAAGATTGATGTTATCATGGCTATGCTTGTTAATGGAAAAGCTCATATAGATCCAAATAATGTTCCCTTAGTCTCTTTGGTTGCTCAAGAAGAGCAAGTTAATGTCAACTTCATTAGGAATAATAATTCTGGCAACAATGCTTATGGTAATAACTATAGGCGTTATCCTCCTAATAATGGCAATACCTATGGAAACTCCTACAACAATACTAGAAGTGCTCCCTCTGAACTTGAAGTCATGCTCAAAGACTTTATTAGTAAACAAACTACTTTCAACAAAACTGTGGAGGAAAAGCTTTTGAATGTTGAGAAAAATATTTCCTCCTTGTCTGAAGCACAATCCTCTTTGATTAATAAATGGCCTAAACCTGAAACTTTGGAAAGTACCTTTGCTGCTACTCATGCTATACAAGTTACTATTGATGAAAATGTTAGGCTGTTAGCTCAACTACATACTAAGTGGGAAAGAAAAGCTGAAATTGCTAGAAACAATAGAGTTTGCACTATTACCACCACCAATATGGATGCCACCAAACCACAAGAAGTCCCTATTCCTCCTACCACAATGCCTAAACCCAATGAGTCTACTACCAGTGATGCTAAGTTTGATTTTGACCTTGATGGTTGTGATATTTCTAAAGTGATTATGTTCCTACAAAAGCTTGCTAGAAGTCATAATGCTAGTGATATGAATGTGGCTTTCACCAAACACATTACAAATGCTCTTATTAAAATTAAGGAAGAAAAGTTGAAACACAAAGCCTCTATTCCTAGGAAAGTAGAAGATAGTTGGGAACCCATTATTAATATGCAAGTGAATGACTTTGATCTCAAAGCTTCATGTGACCTTAGATCTAGTGTCTCTATTATGCCTACAAAGATTTATGAAATGCTTGATTTGCCACCTTTGGAAGATTGCTATTTGGATGTCCCACTTGATAATAATGCTAAGAAGAAACTCATGGGGAGTGTTAATGATGTTCTTATTATGGTTAAAAATGCTTATGTCCCTGTTGATTTCTATGTTTTGGATGTTGAATACAATGCTTCTTGTCCTATTACTTTGGGAAGACCTTTCCTTAGAACAGTTGGTGCCATCATTGATATGAAAGAAGGCACCATTAAATATCAATTTCCATTCAATAAAGGTATTGAACACTTCCCTATGAGGAGAGATAAGTTGCCTTTTGCTCCTCCTTTCAAAGCAAGGTTTGACGTTAATGCTTTTTCATTTGAAAATACTTGATTCTTGTTTCTTGTTCCTAACTTAAAGGAGTTAAAGAAAAGTACTTCTTGGGAGATAACCGCATAGTTTCTTGATTCTTGGAAGTTATTACTTCTGTAATAACTGCTCCGTATCCTTTTCATTTGATTTTTGTACCAAGAATAACCTCTAATGAGAGGGAAGTAAGATTTGGGGAGTTGTTGTCCCGAAACAGATCGATTTTTGTGCTCCACTGTAAAATTCGTGTAAAATCTCTGTAAGTCGGATTGAGCTGTAATTTTCTTAATAAATCTCCCAGGTTGTTAGTTAACTTCCGTTAGTTCAACACTTTTTGATTTGAGCAACAGAAGGTCTTCGAAAAAATCAGTTTCTACCTGCTAGTCTGTTTTGACAGATTTCTGCCATCATTTGCATTTGCTTATTATTGATTCCTTTTTGGGTTCTTTTTGGAAATTGAGCTTTTTGAAGGAATTGCTACAGTAGCTTGTGTCTTTAGTGAAAGTTTTGTGATGGCCCCCAGTACTTATCGTGGGACGCTTCGTTGGAAACCCCAAAAGCAAGGTATGAAGCAGCACAACAGCAAGTTTCCCTCAGTAAGAAACCGAGGTTATCGAACTAGTAGGAGGAAGGAAACGTCACACAGGTGTTGCTAGCAACGCGGAGACCTGCACAACACAAACTCAAGAATTTGCCCCAACGAATCAGTGAGGTTGTCAAGCTCACCGATTTGATGTAACAAAGGATTAAACGTATGGTGTGGAAGGTAATGGTTTGCAACAAGTAAATAAGTAACAGTGGAGGATGTATCAATGGTAAAGATTGGACCGGGGTCCATAGTTCACTAGAGGTGCTCTCCTTAGATAAACAACATGGCATGAAGGGTAAAGAAATTACAGTGGGGCAATTGACAGGAACTGAGCAAGGCATAACAATGCAATTACTAGCCAGAAAGATCCAGCTGCATCTTTGACTAGAAGTCCACCTTCAGGTTATCATCCGAACCCCCTCTAGTATTAATTTGCAAGCAATAGACAACTGTTTTAAGCAAAGTGTGTAAGGTAAACAGTCCACATGTTCCATGAACAAGAGACCGTTGTTTTCTCCCTAGTAGCAACAGCACATCTACAACCGAAGAGATTTCTGTCACTTCCCTTGGAAAGTAGAGGCATGAACCCACTATGGACAATAAATACCCCCTCTTGGAGTCACTAGCAACTACTTGGCCAAGATAACCACTAGCAACGGAGAGCATGCAAGATCACAAACAACACAGACATGATAGAATCATAAAGATAAAACAATTAATCAAACCAACATAATAATCTCAATATCCATCGGATCCCCGCAAACACAACATGCATGATTAAAAATATATTAGATCTTGATCACAAATGGAGCTCACAAGATCTATACAGGAAAGCACAAAGGAGGAGATACAACCATCTAGCTACTACATGGACCCATAGTACAAGGTGGAACTACTCACGCATCATACCAGAGAGAAGGCCTCCGGGATGATCTCCCCTCCAGCAGGGTGCCGGGAAGAACTTCAGATCCCCCCAATCTAGGGACGATGGTGGCGGCAGCTACAGACGGTTTCATGGAGATTTGATCGGGGTACTCAGGGTTTCTGCATCGTGGGCTTCTTATAGGAGAAGGGACGAGACCGAGAGGCAACCAGGGCCACCAAACCCTAGCCAGGCGCAGGCCCACCTGCCCCCGTGCCTGGGGTGGGTCTGGCCCCCCTGGCTGCCCCCTCCGGGTCTCCTCTGGACTTCTTGTTCCCCATGGAAAATAATTGACTTTGACGTTTGTGCCGTCCAATTCCGAGAATATTTCTTTACTAACTTTTCTAAAACCAAAAACAGCAGAAAACAGGCATATGGCACTATTGCAACTTGTTAATAGGTTAGTACCATAAAACATGTAAAAATCACCTCAAAGTATAGACAAGCAAATCAAAGTAGATACAAAACAAGCATGGAGCATCAAAAATTATAGATACGTTTCCAATGTATCAGCATCCCCAAGCTTAACTCCTGCTCGTCCTCGAGTAGGTAAGTGATAAAAAGAATAATTTTTGAGGTGACATGCACCCTCACAACAAAGATCCAACCATTTGCAAGCATTGAAAGATGGTATCAAAGAACGCTAAACATGTGCATGAAAGATGGAGTTCTAACAATAGGACATATATATTAACTATGCATGCAACATGACAAGCTACAAACAAAGATCATGAATAACATGCATTGAAAAACGTTTGTTTGTTTCACATGCAGAAAACATAGCATAGTGGCAATCATATTGTCCCACGTAGAGTAGAAATATAAATGTATAGGACACCTGCAAAGTTCACAAGGGTGACTAGAAAAAAGTAGCACAAGAACAAGTAATAACACAATATGCATCAATTAATAAGCTTTGGAACACTGCACACAGAATGACAACTATGCTCTCTTAATGGTGCCTAAAGGTAGAAGGTGGAGACTCAATAATGGTGGAAGAAAGGCCTTTTTGTAAAGGAAGCAGGGATTACAAGTTTCAAAAAGAGCTTCCAAAAATTATGGTACTTGTTAGCTTTCAGCCCTCATTGCCCCTATCATAATCATCTTGAAGTGGTTAAGGTTAAAGTGGCAAAGCTGGAGTATATGCTTGATGAAGTATAAGTTGGCAATCTCATGCCCCTTGAATACGAGGGCCACACCTCATGCATAGTCAACTTTGGGTCCAGGTAAGTTCTTGTCACTTTAAGTATTTGCATATCATTGAGAACCACCAATGGGGTACCCCTTGCACATGGTACAGGAGCTTTCCCATAACCAAAATGACAAGGCAAGAAGAAAATGAGCATCTCGGCAATTCTTCTTATGTACCATGGGAATATGATGCTTTTTTATATCTTTCCTCTTTTCTCATTGTGTCTTTTTTTATAAGAAGAATGCTTCATAGGTGTCACTATGGTGATGCTGCAAGTTTCCACCATGATTAGGCATGGCTTAGGCTAGCGGCCCAGGCATTTCTCTAACACAGGATACAAACTCCATGGACTTACAAGTTCCCTCTTTATTTCACATCGGTGACATCCATAGACAAAAGAACATGATATCAACTGAGTACAACAAGGTACAAGTGCAATGTTGAAAACATTCCCCGTGACATCACGGTTCTTCTAATTCCAACTTATAAGTGCAAGCATATACAACAAAGTTGTCACAATGGTTCAAGTTTATTAGGGGCAAATAATAAAGTGTGCCATCAAGTTCGTGAGGGCTTTAATCACTAAGTTTTCACATAACAAAATAGTTTTTAATTGGAAGTTAGATGAAAACAAGAATATACTTGGAATGGTGTAACACACCATAGTTTATAGTGGACACTTGGGAATAACTTGGTTTCTTAGGAGTTGGAGGCATGAGTAGAACATACTCATACAAGTGGAGGCTAGTGATGACCCACAAGTATAGGGGATCGTAACAGTCTTCGCGGGTAGTATTACCCAATTTATTGATTCGACACAAGGGGAGACAAAGAATACTTGCAAGCCTTAACAACTGAGTTATCAGTTCAGCTGCACCTGGAAATAGTTCTTCCTCACAGAAGTTTATCAGTAGCAACATTTTGTAATAGCAACAGCAAAGCAACAGCAACAGTGAAACAGTAGCAATGTAATAGTAACAGTAGGATTCGAGTGCGGTAGGCATAGGGATGGATGGACGGGCGTTGCATGGACGGGTATAAACATGTAACTTCAAAGAACTAGGGCATTGCAGATAAATAATAATAAGAATTTAAGTACTAAACAATCCTAGGCATGTGCTCCAAATATAGTCATACGTGCTCGCAATGAGAACTTGCACAACATCTTCTGTCCAGCCAGCCCGTGTCAGTGGGGCCTCTAGGGAACTACTGTCAATTAAAGTGCTCCTTTTAATAGACCACCGGAGCAAAGCATTAACACTCCGTGAACACATGTGATCCTCACACCACAGCCATCCCCTCCGGTTGTCCCAATTATTGTCACTTTGGGGCCTTTGGATCCGGACAATGATATGTGTACACAACTTGCAGGTAAGATCACAAACAATACTATCATAATGATTCAATAATAAGTTCAGATTTGAGATCATGGCACTCGGGCCCTAGTGACAAGCATTAAGCACAACAAGTTGCAACAAAGTCAAATAGCACTAATAGAGATACTAGGCACTACGCCCTAACAGATCTTATTCGATTACATGATAAAACTCATCCAATCCCTACCATCCCCAAGCCTACAGCGGGGGATTACTCACTCATGGATGAGGGAAACATTGGTGGTTGATGGAGATGCGTTGGTGATGACGATGACGATGATCCTCTCCAAATTCCCCGTCCCAAAAGGGTGCCAGAATGGAGTTTCTGGATCCGAATCTTGGTTTATGGTGGCGACGGCAGAGCGGAACTCTTTCTGGAAAACAATCGAACCCTCCTCGGTTTTTAGGTCAGAAGGCAACTTATAGGCGTGGAGGGAGGCCGAGGAGCTGCCTGGGTTGGCCAGACCTCCCCCAAGCGCGGGGTTAGTGGGCCCGCGCCTAGGGTGGGTCTGGGCTCCCCAGGCCTCCTCTCTTTCTCCCCTTCTGGCTCCGTGGATCTTCTGGTGAGATATAGTTTTGGGCATATTTTCTAGGATTTTTCCTGACAGTTCATTTTCTGCACAAAAACAAGACACCAGCGTAATTCTGCTGAAAACAGCGTTAGTCGTGTTAGTTGTATCCAAATCACACAAGTTTAGAGAAGAAACAATAGCAAAGTGTTCGAGAAAGTAGATACGTTTTGTGTGTATCAACTCCCCCAAGCTTAGCTTATTGCTTGTCCTCAAGCAATTCAGTTGAAAACTGAGTGTGATAAAATAACTTTCACGAACACTTCGCTTCATATGATGTAAATATTCTCAGCACATGAGTAGATGCTTAGACAATTCATAATAAGGAATATGCAACTAGGTCTACTCAATAGTCAATGCAAGCTATGAAGAGAAACCAACTCAATAATAATAAGTAGCATGAAACATAAACATAAGCAACATTGCAATGCTCATAATAAGGTATGATAGAGTGGTATCTCGCTTGCCTTTGTTTGAAGAGCACAATATAAATGCCAAGGCACCCCTGAAGTTCACATGAAGACTAGAAGTAAAGATATAAGAGATACAAGCATGAAAGTCATGACATAATTAACCAAGTTTTGGAACAAACATAAGAATGACAACTATTCTCTTAAGAAGGTGCTCATATAATAAGTGGTGACTCAACAAAATTGTGAAAATGGTTTTGTGAAGGTTTGAAAGGCTTCCCAATGATATAAGTAAGGTACTCATTAGATCTGAGCTCTCATTGCCCCTATCATAGGCATCTTCATGTGGTTAAGGTGAAGGTGAGGTCCACTCTGAATCATATGCTTGACATACCATAGACTGGAAATCCCAAGTCCCTTGAGTATGAGGGTCGCTCCGCATGCTACTCAACTTTGGTCACCTGAAAGTTCTTGTCATTGTAAATACATGCATATCATCGAGAACCGCCAACGGGGTACCCCTTGTGTTGGAGATATGCCCTAGAGGCAATAATAAATGTGGTTATTATTATATCTTCGTGTTTATGATAAATGTTTACATTCATGCTATAATAGTATTAACAAGGAAACATTGATACTTGTGTGATTTGTAAACTTAATTTGAAGTCCCTAGTATAGCCTCTATACTTCACTAGCTTGTTGGTTGATAGATGATTGTGGTTTCCCTATCATGAACATTGAGATGTTGTCAACAACAAGATCATATCGTTGGGAGAATGATATGGTGGACATACTCCTATAGATAAGCGTAGCATAAAGATCAAGTCATTTCAATAGTTCAATTGCTATATGCTTTCTGATACATAGTAACCTAATTCCTTCGACCATGAGATCATGCATATCACCTTTACCGGATGGATGCTTTGATGACATCAAACACCACACCGTAACTGGGTGGTTATAAAGGTGGCATTGAGTGTTCGGAAAGTTTTGGTTGAGACACATGGATCAAGAGTGGGATTTGTCCATCCACATGACGGATAGATATACTCTGGGCCCTCTCGGTGGAATGTCATCCAATTAGCTTGCAAGCATGTGACTTGGTCACAAGGGATCACATATCACGGGAACGAGAAAAGAGTACTTGTCAGTAACGAGGTTGAACTAGGTATGCAGAGATACCGACGATCATAACCTCGGATAAGTAACATATCGTGAGACAAAGGGAAATTGGTATCGTATGTAAGTGGTTCATTCGATCACAAAGTAATCGTAGAAATATGTGGGAGCCATATGAATTTCCAGATTCCTCTATTGGTTATTGTTCGGAGAAGTGTCTCGATCATGTCCGCATAATTCACGAACCGTAGGGAGACACACTTAAGGATTCGACGTTGTTTGAGTAGTTATGGTGTTATGAGAAAGAGACCGAATGTTGTTCGGAGTCTCGGATGGGATCCGGGATATCACGAGGTGATCCGGAATGATCCGGAGAATAAGATTCATATAAGGAAA
Source organism: Avena atlantica (assembly GCA_910589765.1). Taxonomy (NCBI): domain Eukaryota; kingdom Viridiplantae; phylum Streptophyta; class Magnoliopsida; order Poales; family Poaceae; genus Avena; species Avena atlantica. The sequence continues at coordinate 176,353,890 of OU342737.1, forward strand.
GTCCCGTTTCGGAGTTCGGGAATGATTCCGGTGTTTTCATCGGGAACATTCTAGAAGGTTCCGGAATGTCTGGCACTCCGGAAGGGGAAGGGGTACATGAATGTGTCATTACTTATTGGAATGATTGCATCATGTGCTAAGTGTTCTTGCTGTCCCAAATAAAGGATTAAATTGAATCCTAAAACAGAAAAGTCAAATGTCCAGTTTGAAAGTCAAACTGCCAAAACAAGAAACTGTGGGAAACAAGCAAGAGGAGTTGGAGTCAACCTGGAGGAGGAGTAGGACTCCTCCAGGCCGGCGCCCAGCCCAAGGCTGAGTTGGGGAGGGACTCCCTCCCTCCCCTGGCGCGCCAAGACCCCCCTCCCATAAAAGGAGGGGCAGGGCTCCTCCTAGAGACACACAACTTTCACCTCTAGATCTCCGGTTTAGAGCCGTTTTGGATTAGAGCTTCTAATTGCTTTAGCCAACGGTTTAGAGCCTTCTAATTGGTATGTCTAATTACTAGACCACTAATAGCCTCTCTCATAAGCTCCACCATACTCGCACCGGCTTAAGGCGAAGCCCTGCGGGATCTCCCCTCTACTTCCGGTACCACGCCGTTGTGCTGCCGGAATCACGAGGAGAGTGCTACAACCTCCGCTGCCTGCTGGAACAAGGGAGAGGAAGGTCTTCGTCGAGTACCGAACGTGTGACCGACTGCGGGAGCGCTGCCGGAACGTGGCGCCGGAAGGATCGTCTACACGATCTTGAGATCGGAAAGAGTACGACTACATCACCCACGAGAATCCGCTCTCGTTAAACGCTTTGGAATCTTCGAGGGTAAGTTATACCATCGACTCGTTGCTACAATCTAGTAGATAGATCTTGGCTTGTTTGTTTGTATGCGATAGAAAATTTTTGTTTTCCATGCTACGAACCCCTACAGTGGTATCAGAGCCGTGTCTATATGTAGATCTGTTGCACGAGTAGAACACAATGGTCATTGTGGGCGTTGATGCTTTTATTGTCGATTGCTTATTGTGTACTTTGCATCTTGCGGTATGTTGGGATGAAGCGGCCCGGGCTAACCTTACATGACATCGTTCATGAGACTTGCTCCACGCTTGACATGCAACTTGTATTGCATAAGTGGCTTTGCGGGTGCCTGTTTCTCCTAGCATAGTAAAGATCCAATACACAACGGGTGATTAACAATACTTGTGTCAACGTTGTGGTTCTTGTTCGTAAGTTAGAACGACACTTATTGAAAGCCCCAAACCACGTAAAATATGCAAAGAAAGTAGAGGCGTCTAACTTTGTTTTGCAGGGGTGTGCAGTGATGTGATATGGCCATGATTGTGATTATATTTGATGTATGCAATGTTCCTTATTGTAAGTCGGCAACCGGCAGGAGCCATATGGTTGTCTTTAATTTATGTTAAGACCCGCGTGTCTATTCAAAGTAGTTGTAATAGTTGAAGCCGGTGGACGACAACCATGGAGAGGCGTCATTGACCTTGATGCAATGCCGGTGATGATGGAGATCATGTTCGTGCTTGAAGATGGAGATCAAAGCACAAAGAAGAAAGGCCATATCATATCACATATATATTGAATTGCATGTGATGTTAATCCTTTATGCATCTTGTATTGCTTAGTAGACAACGGTAGCATTATAAGATGATCCCTCATGCACATGAATTTCAAATCATAAAGTGTTCACCCTTAGTCAGCACCGTTGCTAAAGCTTGTTGTTTCGAAGCACCACGTGATGATCGGGTGTGTTAGATTCCGCAAGTGTATACAACGTGGGCAAGCCAGATTTGCTCATGCGGAAACTAAGGTTTGATCTTGACGAGCCTAGCATGTACAGACATGGTCTCGGAACACGGATCACCGAAAGGTAAAGCATGAATCATATAGTAGATATGATGAACATGACGATTGTTCGCCATTGAAACTATATCAACTCTCGTGATGATCGGTGTTGATGTAGTGGATTTGGTTCGTGTGATCACTAAAACAATGTGAGGGATGTTGTTTTGAGTGGGAGTTCACCTAGTTTAATTACATTAATTAATTTGAACTCAATTTATCATAAACTTAGTCTAAACTATTGCAAATATGTTGTAGATCAATGGCAGCCCCTACCATCAATTTTAATGCGTTCCTAGAGAAAGAAAAGTTGAAAAACAATGGAAGCAACTTCGCGGATTGGTTCCGCAATTTGAGGATTGTCCTCACAGCTGGTAATTTGACCTATGTGCTGGATGCACCGCTGGGTGACCCACCTGCAGCTGATGCTCCCGATGAAGTAAAGAATGTTTACCTCGCTCGGAAGAATCAGTACTCCATAGTTCAGTGTGCTATCTTGTATGGTTTAGAATCGGAGCTTCAGAAAAGGTTTGAGGATTCAGACCCATATGATATTGTCGAGGATCTCAAATTGATTTTTGAGACTCATGCGGCAATTGAAAGCTATGAAGCTTCTAAAAAGTTCTTTAACTGCAAGATGGAAGAAGGCAGCTCCGTCAGTGAGCATGTGCTTAAGATGTCAGGGCACGCAAACAAACTTCAAAGCTTGGGTATAGTGATTCCTAATGCTTTGGGGATTTACCGTGTCCTCCAATCACTACCACCAAGTTACAAGAACTTTGTGATGAACTACAACATGCAGAACATGAACAAGACGTTGCCAGAACTCTTTGCCATGTTGAAATCTGCAGAAGTGGAGATCAAGAAAGAGCACCAAGTGTTGTTGGTCAATAAGACCACCAAATTCAAGAAAGGCAAGTCTAAGCAAAAGGGACACTTCAAGAAGGGTGGTAAGAAAGCTGCCACGCCGACGAAGAAGACCAGGGCTGGACCTAAGCCTGATACTGAGTGCTTTTACTGCAAGGGAGAAGGTCACTGGAAGCGGAATTGCCCAAAGTACTTGGCGGATTTGAAGAACGGCAACATCAAGAAGAAAGGTATATCTGATATACATGTTATTGATGTGTATCTCACTAGTACTCGTAGTAGTGCCTGGGTATTTGATACTGGTTCGGTTGCTCATATTTGTAACTCGAAACAGGTGCTGCAGAATAAACGAAAACTAGCGAAGAACGAGGTGACGATGCGCGTGGGAAACGGATCAAAGGTTGATGTGATCGCGGTCGGCACGCTACCCCTTCATCTACCATCGGGATTAGTTTTATACTTAAATAATTGTTATTTGGTGCCTGCGTTGAGCATGAACATTATATCGGGATCTTGTTTATTGCGAGACGGTTACTTGTTTAAATCCGAGAATAATGGTTGTTCTATTTATATGAGTAATATGTTTTATGCACATGCACCTTTGATAGATGGTCTATTCTTATTGAATCTCGATAGTAGAAATACACATATCAACAATATTGAGGCTAAACGATTGAAATCAAGCGATAATTCAACCTATATATGGCACTGTCGTCTTGGTCACATCGGAGTGAAACGTATGAAGAAACTCCATTCCGATGGACTTCTTGAATCACTTGATTTTGAATCACTTGAAAGATGCGAAGCATGTCTGATGGGAAAAATGACTAAGACTCCATTTTCTGGTATGATGGAGCGAGCTACAGACTTATTGGAAATCATACATACCGATGTGTGTGGTCCAATGAATGTAGCATCGCGCAGTGGTTATCGTTATGTTCTTACCTTCACGGATGACTTGAGTAGATATGGGTATATCTATTTTATGAAACATAAGTCCGAAACTTTCGAGAAGTTTAAGGAGTTTCAAAGTGAGGTAGAGAATCAACATAACAAGAAGATTAAATTTCTACGTTCTGATCGTGGAGGTGAATATCTAAGTTACGAGTTTGGCGAGCATTTGAAGAAATGCGGAATACTTTCACAATTGACACCGCCGGGAACACCACAGCGTAATGGTGTGTCTGAACGTCGTAATCGAACTCTCTTAGATATGGTTCGTTCTATGATGTCACTTACAGATTTACCGCTATCATTTTGGGGTTATGCATTAGAAACAGCCGCATTCACTTTAAATAGGGCACCATCTAAATCCGTTGAAACGACACCGTATGAATTATGGTTTGGGAAGAAACCTAAATTGTCGTTCTTTAAAATTTGGGGATGCGAAGCCTATGTAAAGAAGTTACAGCCGGACAAGCTTGAACCCAAAGCGGAAAAGTGCGTCTTCATAGGATACCCGAAGGAAACTATTGGGTATACCTTCTATCATAGATCCGAAGGCAAAATCTTTGTTGCCAAGAATGGATCTTTTCTAGAGAAGGAATTTCTCTCGAAAGAATTGACTGGAAGGAAAGTAGAACTTGACGAGGTTGTCGAACCTTCTCTCGAAATTGCGAGTAGCGCAGCACCGGAAGAAGTTCCTGTGGTGCCTGCACCAATAAGAGAGGAAGCTAATGATGGTGATCATGAAACTTCGGTTGAAGTTGCTACAGAGCCTCGGAGGTCGACGAGAACTCGTACCACTCCCGATTGGTATGATTCCGTTATGAATGTCATGGTGGTGGACAACACCGATGACCCCGAGACATATGAGGAAGCAATGATGAGCCCAGATTCCAATAAATGGCAAGAAGCCATGAAATCCGAGATTGGATCCATGTACGAAAACCAAGTATGGACTTTGGTGGACTTACCAGATGGCCGAAAGGCTGTCGAGAACAAATGGATTTTCAAGAAGAAAACAGATGCTGATGGTAATGTTACTGTCTATAAAGCTCGACTTGTCGCAAAAGGGTTTCGACAAATTCAAGGAGTTGACTACGATGAGACTTTCTCACCGGTAGCGAAGCTAAAGTCTGTGAGGATTATGTTAGCAATCGCTGCATATTATGATTATGAGATATGGCAGATGGATGTCAAAACAGCATTCCTCAATGGAGACATTGATGAAGAGTTGTATATGATGCAACCCAAAGGTTTTGTCGATCCTAAAGATGCTAACAAGGTATGCAAACTTCAACGGTCCATCTATGGATTGAAGCAAGCATCCCGAAGTTGGAATCAACGTTTTGATAAGGTAATCAAAAGTTTTGGTTTTATACAAACTTATGGAGAAGCTTGTATTTACAAGAAAGTGAGTGGGAGCTCTGTAGCATTCTTAATACTATATGTGGATGACATATTGTTGATTGGGAATGATGTAGACCTTCTTAATAGTGTCAAGGAATATTTGAATAATAGTTTTTCAATGAAGGATCTTGGCGAAGCAGCTTATATATTAGGCATAAAGATTTATAGAGATAGATCGAAACGCCAAATATCATTGTCACAGAGTACATATTTGGACAAAGTTCTAAAGAGGTTTGGAATGGAAGAAAGCAAGAAAGGATTCTTGCCCATGTTGCCCAATACGACCTTGAGTAAAACTCAAAGTCCGACATCGGCAGAAGATAGAGAAAGGATGAGTAAGACTCCCTATGCCTCAGCCATAGGATCTCTAATGTATGCCATGCTATGTACTAGACCCGACATTGCATATGCTGTTAGTTTAACTAGCAGATATCAAAGTGATCCAGGAGTGGATCATTGGACAGCGGTCAAAAACATCCTTAAGTACTTGAGAAGAACTAAGGATATGGTTCTTTCTTATGGAGGTGATGAACAGCTCGTTGTTAATGGTTACACCGATGCTAGTTGGAACACTGATCCGGATGATTCTAAATCGCAATCCGGATACGTATTTATTTTGAATGGTGCAGCAGTTAGCTGGAGGAGTGCAAAGCAAAGCGTTGTGGCGAGATCTTCAACTGAATCGGAATACATGGCTGCTTCGGAGGCTTCACAAGAAGCGATATGGATGAAAGAGTTCATTACAGAGCTGGGTGTGGTTCCTAGTGCGCTGGACCCAATGTCTATCTACTGTGATAACATGGGCGCCATAGCCAATGCGCAAGAACCAAGGTCACACAAGAAGCTGAAGCATATCAAGCTGCGTTTTCACGCTATTCGAGAACATATCCAGGATGGGGATATAAAGATTTGCAAAGTACACACAGATCTGAATGTGGCGGATCCGTTGACTAAACCTCTCCCGAGGGCAAAACATGACCAACACCAAACTGCCATGGGTGTTCGGTATATTACCATGTAATCTAGATTAGATGACTCTAGTGCAAGTGGGAGACTGTTGGAGATATGCCCTAGAGGCAATAATAAATGTGGTTATTATTATATCTTCGTGTTTATGATAAATGTTTACATTCATGCTATAATAGTATTAACAAGGAAACATTGATACTTGTGTGATTTGTAAACTTAATTTGAAGTCCCTAGTATAGCCTCTATACTTCACTAGCTTGTTGGTTGATAGATGATTGTGGTTTCCCTATCATGAACATTGAGATGTTGTCAACAACAAGATCATATCGTTGGGAGAATGATATGGTGGACATACTCCTATAGATAAGCGTAGCATAAAGATCAAGTCATTTCAATAGTTCAATTGCTATATGCTTTCTGATACATAGTAACCTAATTCCTTCGACCATGAGATCATGCATATCACCTTTACCGGATGGATGCTTTGATGACATCAAACACCACACCGTAACTGGGTGGTTATAAAGGTGGCATTGAGTGTTCGGAAAGTTTTGGTTGAGACACATGGATCAAGAGTGGGATTTGTCCATCCACATGACGGATAGATATACTCTGGGCCCTCTCGGTGGAATGTCATCCAATTAGCTTGCAAGCATGTGACTTGGTCACAAGGGATCACATATCACGGGAACGAGAAAAGAGTACTTGTCAGTAACGAGGTTGAACTAGGTATGCAGAGATACCGACGATCATAACCTCGGATAAGTAACATATCGTGAGACAAAGGGAAATTGGTATCGTATGTAAGTGGTTCATTCGATCACAAAGTAATCGTAGAAATATGTGGGAGCCATATGAATTTCCAGATTCCTCTATTGGTTATTGTTCGGAGAAGTGTCTCGATCATGTCCGCATAATTCACGAACCGTAGGGAGACACACTTAAGGATTCGACGTTGTTTGAGTAGTTATGGTGTTATGAGAAAGAGACCGAATGTTGTTCGGAGTCTCGGATGGGATCCGGGATATCACGAGGTGATCCGGAATGATCCGGAGAATAAGATTCATATAAGGAAAGTCCCGTTTCGGAGTTCGGGAATGATTCCGGTGTTTTCATCGGGAACATTCTAGAAGGTTCCGGAATGTCCGGCACTCCGGAAGGGGAAGGGGTACATGAATGTGTCATTACTTATTGGAATGATTGCATCATGTGCTAAGTGTTCTTGCTGTCCCAAATAAAGGATTAAATTGAATCCTAAAACAGAAAAGTCAAATGTCCAGTTTGAAAGTCAAACTGCCAAAACAAGAAACTGTGGGAAACAAGCAAGAGGAGTTGGAGTCAACCTGGAGGAGGAGTAGGACTCCTCCAGGCCGGCGCCCAGCCCAAGGCCGAGTTGGGGAGGGACTCCCTCCCTCCCCTGGCGCGCCAAGACCCCCCTCCCATAAAAGGAGGGGCAGGGCTCCTCCTAGAGACACACAACTTTCACCTCTAGATCTCCGGTTTAGAGCCGTTTTGGATTAGAGCTTCTAATTGCTTTAGCCAACGGTTTAGAGCCTTCTAATTGGTATGTCTAATTACTAGACCACTAATAGCCTCTCTCATAAGCTCCACCATACTCGCACCGGCTTAAGGCGAAGCCCTGCGGGATCTCCCCTCTACTTCCGGTACCACGCCGTTGTGCTGCCGGAATCACGAGGAGAGTGCTACAACCTCCGCTGCCTGCTGGAACAAGGGAGAGGAAGGTCTTCGTCGAGTACCGAACGTGTGACCGACTGCGGGAGCGCTGCCGGAACGTGGCGCCGGAAGGATCGTCTACACGATCTTGAGATCGGAAAGAGTACGACTACATCACCCACGAGAATCCGCTCTCGTTAAACGCTTTGGAATCTTCGAGGGTAAGTTATACCATCGACTCGTTGCTACAATCTAGTAGATAGATCTTGGCTTGTTTGTTTGTATGCGATAGAAAATTTTTGTTTTCCATGCTACGAACCCCTACACCTTGCACATGGTACAGGAGCTTTCCCATAACCAAAATGACAAGGCAAGCAAACAATGAGCATCTCAGCAATCTTTTTATTTACCATATGCATAGCTTTTTATTGAGGACGCTTCATAGATGCTCATTATAATGATGTTGCAAGTTTCCACCATGATTAAGCATTTCTTAGGCTAGCGGCCCAGGCGTTTCTCTAACACAATGTATAAACTCCATGAACTCACAACCTCCCCTTTTATTTCACATCGTCAACATCCGTAAACAAAAGAGCGAAGTATCAATTGGATGAGATATCCAACAGGTGTTGAAAGCATTCCCCGTGATAGCACGGTTCTGCTGACTCCCAGCATATAATAAGAAAGCATATAACTTTCATGGACTAGTCACAATGGTTCGGGATTATAAAGCGCAAGGAATAAAGTGTGCCATCAAGTTTGTGAGAGCTTTACTAACTAACTTTCTCAAAACAGACAAACATTTTATTTTGGAAGAAAACACGACAGATGGAATATGCACGGAAATAGCAAATGATGCTAATAGGATGGTGGACACAGCTGGAAATATTGGTTTTGGGGAGTTGGAAGCTCAGGTAGAGCACATACTCAGCGCAAGTGAAGGCTAGCAATAGAGAGGGAGCGACAAACGAGAGAGGAATAACTGTCATAATCATGCTTGCAACAAAAAAGACTAACTATGGCATGAAAGTGATACAAGACCTCTAAGGCAAAATAAATCATCGAGGCTTACTGACTATTAATTAGTCATATGCATGCGTGAGCATGTTCCAAGTCGATTCACATGTACAGTCAGAGGAGGATACCACAATATCATACCAAAGTATGAAAAAAACAATGCAATCAAACATTCATATGACATGCTACAAACTATTAGCAAGCTGGAGCTAATCATAGACAAGCAAGAACTACTAAGCATCCATAATGACATACACCTTACACAAAAATGCTAAGCATGCTCACAATGATGAGTATATGTACAAAAATGAAACAAATAGAGTTCGTTACCAGCCTCTTACAATACCTCGAGTTGTCTTAATCTTTATTATTGCCCTTCACTTGTGTGACTTGAATAATTAACATAAAACCAAAATCCACTAAGGATGGCTGAACCCTGCAAAGAACTCAAAAAACCAAAGAAGAACAACAAATATTTTTAGTGTTTTCGATTTTTTTTAGAAGGAAACCAACGCAAAACCACACGAATCAAAAGAAAACCAAAAACAAAAACTAAGACGCTCCAAGAACAACACATTTGTGCATAAAACAATAAAAACGAAGTGTCTAGAAAGACCTGAGATTTTTATTGATGAAGAAGGGGATGCCTTGGGCACCCCCAAGCTTTGACGCTTGTACCTCTTGAGTAATTCTTGGGGTGACACGGCGTATCTCCCCCCAAGCTTGAGCTTTTTTCCATTCTTCATCTCATAACATCATCCTCTCTCTACATCTGAAATTTTTCTTTCATACAAAACTTCACACAATCTTCATTAGCAACATTAGTTTATTCAAAAGATATTAGACCTCTGGAAAAGCTTTGAAACAGAAAGACTTTTCATTAAAAACACAAGCTACTGTAGCAACTCTTTCAAAAAGCTCAATTTCCCAAAAAGAACCCGAAAAGGAATCAATAAGAAGCAAATGCAAATAATGGCAAAAATCTATCAAAACAGACCAGCAGGTAGAAACCGATTTTTTCGAAAATCTTCTGTTGCTCAAATCAAAAAGTGTTGAACTAACAAAAGTTATCTAACATACTGGGGGTTGTATGCATAAATTTTCAGCTCAATCTGACTTACAGAGACTCCTCACGAATTTTTATGGTGGAGGACAGAAATCTGTTTCGGGACAGCAACTCCCCAAATCTTACTACCTCTCATTAGAGGTCATTCTTGGCACAAAAAGGAAACAAAAAGGATAAGGAGAGGTCATTACTGAAGTAATAACTTCCAAGACTCAAGGAAACTCTTGGGTTATCTCCCAACAAGTACTTTTCTTTAACGCCTTTAAGTTAGGCACGGCGAAGAGCAAAGATTGGAAAGGAGAAAAATAAAAGTGAGCAAGTATAACCACTATGAAAACATTATTTTGTTCATTAAAATCCTTGTGTTAACAAGGTTTATCAAGTCTTGTTACCAAAACAATCTTATATGAATCAAAACTTTGCATTCCACAAGGTGATTATGTTACCTCATACTTGATAGCAATGATCCCAATCATAATAGTTTCAAAAATTTCTTGTGGAATGGGACAATATATTTCTCCAACTTTGATGCTCTCAATGTTTTCAATGGAATTCAGGAAATATCTCTTAAAAACCTTCTTGGGGAAATAGACAGTGTGCTCTTTGTCATTAATATTGAAAGTTACTTTTCCTTGATTACAATTGATGACAACACCTGTAGTATTAAGAAAAGGTCTCCCAAGAATAATAGACATATTATCATCTTCAGGCATTTCAAGCACAAGAAAATCAGTTAAGACCATGCAATTATGAGCAACTTGAACAGGAACATACTCACATATACCAACAGGAATAGTAGTTGACTTATCAGCCATTTGCAAAGAAATATCAGTTGGTATCAACTTTTCTAGCTGGAGTCTCTTATAGAGAGAAAAAGGCATAACACTAACTCCATCTCCCAAATAACATAAAGCAGTTCTAACATAATTATTCTTAATGGAGCATGGAATAATTGGTATACCTAGATCACCAAGTTTCTTTGGAACCTTACCATTGAAGGAGTAATTAGCAAGCAAAGTAGAAATCTCCTCATTAGGAATCTTCCTTTTATTAGAGGCAATATCCTTCATATACTTTGAATAAGGAGGCAACTTAATAGCATCAGTCAAAGGAATTTGCAAGAATAAAGGCTTCATCCACTCACAAAACTTGTTGTAGTGTTCTTCCTCCTTTGACTTGTGTTTCTTACCTGGAAAAGGCATAGGTTTTTGCACCCAAGGTTCTCTCTCTCTTTACCATGTTTATTAGCAATAAAATCTTCCTTAGTGTACCTAGTGTTCTTAGTGTGCTTCTCAGGTTCTTCCTCACCTTCCTTCTTATCAGGAGACTCATCAATATTACCATTCTTAGTTTCAGCATCAGAGACAGATATACTATTAGGATCTACAGCAGGTTCAAGTGGTTCCTCAAATTTCTTATGTTTCTTTTTCTTCCTCTTACGAGGACTACCACTATCCTCACCTTGTTGGGAATCCTTCTCTATTATTTTAGGGTGTCCTTCAGGATATAAAGGATCTTGAGTAGCTGCACCACTCCTAGTTATAATTCCATAAGCATGTTTATTTCCTGAAGCATTAACTAGCATATCCTTTTGCACCTTAGCAAGTTGATCAAGTTGGTTTTGAACCATTTGAAAGTGTTTACAAAGCATTTTAATATCATTACAAGTTATTTCCACAATATCTTTCAACTCATCGATAGCTCTAGAGTTTTCCAATAAATGATTCTGAACTTGTTTATTAAAATTACCTTGTTTAACAATAAATGTGTCAAGTTCCTCTAAGCATTGATCAGGAGGCTTACCATAAGGAATATCACCTTCATTAAATTGGAGAGAGTGTACCTCAATAGTAGATGAGTGGGGAATTGGCTTACATAATTCTTCTATAGGAGGTAGATTTTTCACATCTTCAGCTCTAATACCTTTCTCCTTTAGACACTTTTTAGCTTCCTTCATCACTTCATCATTTAATGCAATAACTCCCCTCTTCTTTGTTGTTGGTGTTGGAACTAGTTCAGGAACAACTGGTTCAGGAGTAATACGCCCAGGTGTATTCAGCTCAGTTAATGTCCAATCATCATAATTCTTGCTTATCTAGTTCATTAATTCGTCAGCATCTGTAGGAGTCCTTTTCCTGAAAACACAATCAGCAAAGCTATCTAGGTAGGTCCTAGAATCATCAGTTAGTCCATTATAATAAATATCAAGAAGCTCATTCTAAGGTAATGGACATCTAGGATATGCATGAATCAAGGAACAAAATCTTTTCCATGACTCAGGCAATTTATCTTGTTCTCCCTGTTTAAAATCAAAAAGTCTCTACAAAGCAGCATGTCTAGAACTGGGAGGAAAATATTTATGGAAGAAAGAAGCAATCAAGGCTATCAATGGAACCATGAGGTAATCTATTAAACCAAGCCCTAGCTTCTCCTTTTAGTGAAAAAGGGAAGATCTTAGCAAAAAAGTACTTGCGCATTTTAAAATCATCAGAGAACAAAGCACTCATAGTAGAAAGCTCATATGAGCCACAACACTCTCATTTTCAGTACCACAAAAAGGTTCTTTCTCAACAATATCTAAATAAGACAAATCAAGAGAGAAATCATAATCCTTATCTTTAATATCTATGGGAGAGGTGGCAAACTTAGGATCATAGGACTTCTTGGGAATAATAGTACGCCTAGCAAGGAGACTCTTAATAGCACTAGCACCATGTGTGTTTCGGCACTCTTCAACAAATTCATTAGTGAGCTCTATGTAACCATCATTAATATCAAAACTCTCACTAGAAGGTGAGCTAACAGGTGTAACAGTGTCTTCACTAGGAGTTTCGGTATTTCCTAGACTAGCCATAGTAGCATCTAGAAAAGGACCTAATGAACCACTCGCATCAAGCACAGTAGAAGTAACATCATGAGTATCAAAATCAGTTTCAGATTCAGCAGTAGTAGCAGTGTGTGTAGCATGAGTATGTGGTGGTGTGACAAGCTTACTTATCACAGACGGTGAATCAAGAGCAACAGAGGTGTTTAGAACTGTACCTCTTCTTGTAGTGGATGGTAAAATAGGGAACTTTCCATCACGAGACTTCTCCATGATGAAAGGAGTAGCAGTGAACAATAATAGATCCAAGTGAACTTACAAATAAAGCTATGCTCCCCGTCAACGTCGCCAGAAAATAGTCTTGATGACCCACAAGTATAGGGGATCGCAACATTCTTCGCGGGTAGTATTACCCAATTTATTGATTCGACACAAGGGAGACAAAGAATACTTGCAAGCCTTCACAACTGAGTTGTTAGTTCAGCTTCACCTGGAAATAGTTCTTGCTCACAGAATTTTATCAGTAGCAACAGTTTTTAGTAGCAATAGCAAAGCAACAGCAGCAATAACAGCAACAGTGAAACAGTAGCAATAGTAACAGTAAGGGTAAAAGTAGGATTCGAGTGCGGTAGTCATAGGGATGGATGGACGGGCGTTGCATGGACGAGTCTAAACATGTAACTTCAAATAACCAGGGCATTGCAGATAAATAATAATAAGCATCCAAGTACTAAACAATCCTAGGCATGAGCTCCAAATATAGTCATACGTGCTCGCAATGAGAACTTGCACAACATCTTCTTTCCATCCAGCCCGTGGCAGCGGGGCCTCTAGGGAACTACTGGCAATTAATGTGCTCCTTTTAATGAAGCACCGGAACAAAGCATTAATGCTTCGTGAACACATGTGATCCTCACACCATAGCCATCCCCTTCGGTTGTCCCAATTATTGTCACTTTGGGGCCTTTGCATCCGGACAATGATATGTGTACACAACTTGCAGGTAAGATCATAAACAATACTATCATAATGATTCAATAATAAGTTCAGATCTGATATCATGGCACTCGGGCCCTAGTGACAAGCATTAAGCACAACAAGTTGCAACAAAGTCAAATAGCACTAATAGAGATACTAGGCACTATGTCCTAACAGATCTTATTCGATTACATGATAGAACTCATCCAATCCCTACCATCCCCAAGCCTACAGCGGGGGATTACTCACTCATGGATGAGGAAAACATCGGTGGTTGATGAAGATGCGTTGGTGATGACGATGGAGATGATCCTCTGCAAATTCCCTGTCCCGGTAGGGTGCCAGAACGGAGTTTCTGGATCCGAATCTTGGTTTTTGGTGGCGGCGGTAGAGCGAAACTCTTTCTGGAAAACTATCGAACCCCCCTCTGTTTTTAGGTCAGAAGGCAACTTATAGGCGTGGAGGGAGGCCGAGGAGCTGCCTGGGTTGGACAGACCTCCACCAGGCGCGGGGTCAGTGGGCCCGCGCCTGGGGTGGGTCTAGGCCCCCCAGTCCTCCCCTCTGTCTCCCCTTCTGGCTCCATGGATCTTCTGGTGAGAAATAGTTTTTGGCATATTTTCCGGGATTTTTCCTGATAGTTCATTTTCTGTACAAAGACAAGACACCAAGGTAATTCTACTAAAAACAGCGTCAGTCCATGTTAGTTGTATCCAAATCACACAAGTTTAGATAAGAAACAATAGCAAAGTGTTCGAGAAAGTAGATACATTTTGGACGTATCAGCTAGCAAAAGACTGCGAGCAACCAACTAAGAGAGAAATAATGGCCAAAATCATGCAGTGCAACAAAGCAAACTAATCAAATCAAAGAGTTGTACTACAAGTCAAGGACTAAATGATCATAGAGGCTAATGGTGACTTGTCATAGTCATAACATGGTGTGAGCATGTGCCAAGTCAACCCAAGCAAAGCATCAAAGGAGAATACCACAATACTATGCTTTTGCATGCTAAAACAACGCATAATTTCTTCAAGGCACACTAAGAAATCCCAATTGTTTGGAACAAGACATTCTACAGTAATAATCACTAAGCATAATGCTAAAACAGCACCTAGCATGTAATGCTAAAGTCTAAGTCACAGTCAATGCAGGCTCCTCTTGCACTTCAAGCAAGAACTTACTACTCCTTTCCAAACACCAACAAACTTATTTGCAAAACAACACAGGGAGAACGGGGGTCCAAACTACTTTAGAAAACTAAACAAACTAAGCAAAGCAAACAAAAACTAAGACGCTCGAAGAACAACACAACTGTGCATGAAACAATAAAAACGAAGTGTCTAGACAGACCTGAGCTTTTTATTGATGAAGAAGGAGATGCCTTGGGAATCCCCAAGCTTTGACGCTTATACCTCTTGGATATTTATTGGGGTGACACCATGGTGGCATCACCAAGCTTGAGCTTTTGTCCATTCTTCATCTCATTGCATCATTCTCTCTCTACACCTGAAACTTTTCCTTCATACAAAACTTCACACAATCTTCATTAGCAACATTAGCTTATTCAAAAGATATTAGACCTCTCGCAAAGCTTTGGAACAGAAAGTATTTTCACTAAAAACACAAGCTACTGTAGTAACTCCTTCAAAAAGCTCAATTCACCTAAAGAGAACTAAAAAAGGAATCAATAAGAAGCAAATGCAAATAATGGCAGAAATCTGTCAAAACAGACCAGTAGGTAGAAACAAATTTTTTCGAACATCTTCTGTTAATCAAATCAAAAAGTGTTGAACTAACGAAATTTAGCTAACATACTGTGGGATTTATTCGTAAATTTTGAGCTCAATCCGAGTTACAGAGCCTCCTCACGAATTTGTTTGGTTTGAGGACAGAAATCTGTTTCGGGACAATAACTCCCCAAATCTTATTTCCCTCTCATTAGAGGTCATTCTTGGCACAAAAAGCAAACAAAAAGGATAAGGAGAGATCATTACTAAAGTAATAACTTCCAATACTCAAGGAAACTCTTGGGTTATCTCCCAATAAGTACTTTTTTTAACGCCTTTAAGTTAGGCACAAGAAGCAAGAAGAATCAAGTATTTTCAAATGAAGAATTGCCCCTCTTGTTCCTTATTTTCTTACCTTTATTTTTCTTATTAGGGAAGATATGATTGCTTACCGGGGGAGTAAAGTGCATGATGCCTTCTCCCACATCTATTACTGCCCCAAGGTGTTTCAGTAGCGATCTTCCAAGTGTGATTTGTCCTTTGCCTACACATTCAATAACAAGATAATCAGTAGACACCATTTTCCCTGAGATTTTTGTAAACACACCTCAGCTATTATAATGGGTAATATAGTGGCATTGTTGGTAAGAGAGATTTCCTCTCCTCCTTCAATAAGCCCCCAAAGACTCAAGGAATCAAAAATATCTTTAGGCATGGGACAAAATTCAGACATGATATCACAACGAGCATCAAAAAGTGTAGTGTTTACTAAGACTTTAATTGTGGGAAACCAATTTGAAGGCTCGGAATTTATGGGAACATAATCATGGTAAGCCCTAAGAGTGTGATAGGAACTATTCATGGCAGCAATACTGGTCTCAAGATGGTTCAATCTAGCAAAAATACTTGTGAAAGAGGAATCAGACTTGCCAGGTGTACCATAGATCATGAATAATTTCCTTATAGCATCATAAGCTTCATCCTCAGTACAAAGCAAAAAAATCTTTTTTAGCCATAGCATCTAAAGCATATCTATAACAAAGAGCAATACCGCGGTAGAAACTATCAATAACCAGGCTGAGGCTTACCTCAGGCTCAGTTTCCCTCTGGGGAGCAGAGATTCTAGACCAAGCTTCCTTAAAACTTTTTTCACTTTTTTGCTTAAAATTGGATATTTCTACCCTAGGGGAAATAAAGGCAGACCCCGACATTGCAGCAACTACAGCAGGAACTAATTTTTTTTGTGTTTTTGAATAAGGCAAGCAAACCAAACTAGACTAATTTTTTGGGGTTTTTTGAAAAGAGGCAAACAAAAACAAGCAAAATAAACAAAGAAAACTAAAAACAAAGTAAAGAGAAAGGAAGAGAAGGACTCCCCTACTGAAGACGTCCTTAGCCTACCCGGCAACAGCGCCAGAAAATAGCTTGATGGCGCCCAGTACTTGTCATGGGACGCTTCGTTGGAAACCCGAAGAGCAAGGTATGAAGCAGCACAGCAGCAAGTTTCCCTCAGTATGAAACCAAGGTTATCGAACCAGTAGGAGGAAGGAAACGTCAAACAGGTGTTGCTAGCAACACGGATACCTACACAACACAAACTCAAGACTTTGCCCCAACGAATCAGTGAGGTTGTCAAGCTCACCGGTTTGCTATAACAAAGGATTAAACGTATAGTGTGGAAGTTAATGGTTTGCAACAAGTAAACAAGTAACAGTGGAGGATGTATCAATGGTAAAGATTGGACCGGGGTCCATAGTTCACTAGAGGTGCTCTCCTTAGATAAACAATATGGCATGAAGGGTAAACAAATTACAGCGGGGCAATTGATAGGAACTGAGCAAGGCATAACAATGCAATTACTAGCCATAAAGATCATATGAGGTTGATTGGGAAATACAACAATATACATAGACCGCCATCCAGCTGCATCTATGATTAGAAGTCCACCTTCAGGTTATCATCCGAAACCCCTCCAGTATTAAGTTGCAAGCAACAGACAACTGCTTTAAGCAAAGTGTGTAAGGTAAACAGTCCACATGTTCCATGAACAAGAGACCGTTGTTTTATCCCTAGTAGCAACAAGACATTTACAATCGAAGAGATTTTTGTCACTTCCCTTGGAAACTAGAGGCATGAACCCACTATCGAGCATAAATACCCCCTCTTGGAGTCACTAGCAACTACTTGGCCAAGATAACCACTAGCAACGGAGAGCATGCAAGATCACAAACAACACAGACATGGTAGAATCATAAAGATAAAACCATTAATCAAACCAACATAATAATCTCAATATCCATCGAATCCCCGCAAACACAACATGCATGATTACAAATAGATTAGATATCGATCATGAGCGGAGCTCACAAGATCTATACATGAAAGCACAAAGGAGGAGATACAACCATCTAGCTACTACATGGACCCATAGTCCAAGGTGGAACTACTCACGCATCATACCGAAGAGAAGGCCTTCGGGATGATCTCCCCTCCGGTAGGTTGCCGGGAAGAACTTCAGATCCCCCCCGATCTAGGGACGATGGTGGCGGCGGTTACAGACGGTTTCGTGGAGATTTGATCAGGGTACTCTGGGTTTCTGCATCAGGGGCTTCTTATAGGCGAAGGGGCGAGACCGGGAGGCGGCCAGAGCCACCAAACCCTAGCCAGGCGCGGTCCTACCTGCCCCCGCGCCTGGGGTGGGTCTGCCCCCCTGGCTGGCCCCTCCGGCTCTCCTCTAAACTTCTTGTTCCCCACGGAAAGTAATTGACTTTGACGTTTGTCCCGTCCAATTCCGAGAATATTTCTTTACTAACTTTTTTGAAACCAAAAACAGCAGAAAACAGCCATCTGGCACTTTGCAACTTGTTAATATGTTAGTACCAGAAAACATATAAAAAACACCTCAAAGTGTAGACAAGCAAATCAAAGTAGATACAAACAGCCATGGAGCATCAAAAATTATAGATACCTTTCCAACGTATCATTTTTCTATTTTAAAACTAAAACCCAAAGGTCTATTGTCTTTTGAATGCACTAATGTTGCTAATGAAGATTGTGTGAAGTTTTGTATGAAGGAAAATTTGCAGGTGTAGAGGAAGAATGATGTAATGAGATGAACAATGGACAAAAGCTCAAGCTTGGGGATACCACCCTGTGTCACCCCAAGAAATATTCAAGAGGTACAAGCGTCAAAGCTTGGGGATGCCCAAGGCATCCCCTTATTCATTAGTAAAAATCTCAGGTCTTTCTAGACACTTCGTTTTTATTGTTTCATCACTGTTGTGTTGTTCTTGGAGCGTCTTAGTTTTTGTTTTTGGTTTTTGGTTTGTTTAGTTTACTTGAATAAAGTGGTTGAAACCCCGTTCTTGTTGTGTTGTTTCAAATAAGTTGATTAGTGTTGGAAAGGAGTAGAAAGTTCTTGGTTAGTAGTACAAGAGGAGCTTGCTTTGACTGTGAACTAGACTTTATCATGTCATGATAGATGTTGTTTTGACCTTATTCTTAGTGATTATTGTTGTAACATGACTTGTTCCAAACAATTAGGATTGCTTAATATGCCTTGAAAGAATCATGCGTTGTTTTAGCATACAAAAGCATAGTATTGTGGTATTCTCCTTTGATGCTTTGTTTGGGTTGACTTGGCACATACTCACACCATGTTATGACTATGAACTAGTCACCATATCCTCTATGATCATTTAGTTTTTGACTTGTGGTACCACTTTATGGCCATTATTTCTCTCTTAGTTGGTCGCTCCTAGTCTTTTGCTAGCCTCCACTTGTATGAGTAAGCTCTACTCATGCATCCAACTCCCAAGAAACCAAGTTATTCCAAAGTGTCCACTATAAATTCCTATGCATGGTGTGTTACACCATTCCAAGTATATTCTTGTTTTATCTATCTTCCAAATTAAACTTGTTATGTGCAAATTAGTGATTAAATCTCTCACAAACTTGATGGCACATTTTATTTTTCTTGCCCCTAATAAACTTGAACCATTGTGTCATCTATGTTGTATATGCTTGCACTTATAAGTTGGGATTAGCAGAACCGTGCTATCACGGGGAACGCTTTCAACACTTGTAAATATCTTCCCAGTTGATATCATGCTCTTTTGTTTATGGATGTCGTCGGAGTGAAATAAAAGGGGACCTTGTAAGTTGATGGTTTCTTGTTGACGTGGAGAGCTTCGTCTGGAAACCCCAAGAGCAAGGTGTGATGCAGCACAGCAGCAAGTCTTCCCTCAGTAAGAAACCAAGGTTATCGAACCAGTAGGAGGAATGAAACGTCTCAAAGGTGTTGCAAGCAACATGGAAACCTGCAAAACACAAACTCAAACTTTGCCCCAACGAACAGTGAGGTTGTCAATCTCACCGGTTGCTGTAACAAAGGATTAACTGTATGGTGTGGAAGGTGATGATGGTTTGCAGCAAGTAAACATGAACAGTGGAAGATGTATCAATGGTAAAGATTGGACTGGGGTCCATAGTTCACTAGAGGTGTTCTCCTTAGATAAACAAACATGGCATGCTGGGTAAACAAATTACAGCAGGGCAATTTACAGGACTGAGCAAGGCATAACAATGCAATACTAGACACAGAGATCCTATGAGATTCGATTGGGCAATACAACAATATACATAGACCGCCATCCAACTGCATCTATGACTATAAGTCCACCTTTGGGTTATCATCCGAACCCCCTCCAGTAGTAAGTTGAAAGCAACACACAACTGCTTTAAGCAAAGTGTGTAAGGTAAATAATCCACTTGTTCCATGAACAAGAGATCGTTGTTTTCTCCCTAGTGGCAACAGGACATCTACAACCGTAGAGATTTCTGTCACTTCCCTTGATTAAGTAGAGGCATGAACCCACTATCGAGCATAAATACCCCCTCTTGGAGTCACTAGCAACTACTTGGCCAAGATAGTTACTAACAATAGAGAGCCTGCAAGATCACAAACAACACAAACATGATAGAATCAAATAGTCAAATCCATTAATCAATCTGACATAGTAATCTTAATATCCATCGGATCCCCACAAACACGACATGCATGATTACAAATAGATTAGATCTTGATCATGAACGGAGCTCACAAGATCTAGACATGAAAGCACAAGAAGGAGATACAACCATCTAGCTACTACATGGACCCATATTCCAAGGTGGAACTACTCACGCTTCATGCCGGGATGATCTCCCCTCCGGCAGGGTTCCGGGAAGAGCTTCAGATCCCCCCAATCTAGGGACGATGGTGGTGGCGGCTACAGACGGTTTCGTGGAATATTGATCGGGTGTCTATGGTTTCTGCATCGGGGGCTTCTTATAGGCGAAGAGGCGAGGCAGGGGGACACCAGGGTGGCTGCACATCCCCAGGCGCAGGGTGGGCCCACCTGCGTGGCCAGGGGTGTGGCCCCTGGTAGGTCCCCTCCATCTCATTCTCCGGCTTCGTGTTTCGCATGGTAAAATATTGACTTTGTCTTTTGTCCCGTCCAATTCCGAGAATATTGATTTTCTGCCTTTCTGGAACCAAAAACAGAAGAAAACAGGCAACTAGCACTCTGGCAACTTGTTAATAGGTTAGTACCAGAAAACATATAAAAACACCTCAAAGTGTGGACAAAGCAAAGCAAAGTAGATAGTAAACAAGCATGGAACATCAAAAATTATAGATATGTTTCCGACGTATCATAAGTCCATGGAGTTATGTATGTGTGTTAGAGAAACGCCTGGGCCGCTAGCCTAAGACATGCCTAATCATGGTGAAAACTTGCAGCATCACCATAGTGAGCAATCTATGAAGCATTCTTATTATAAAAAAAGAGATAGAGATTGAGAAAAAGAAAAAAAGCACCATTTTCCCATGGTAAATAAGAAGATTGCTGAGATGCTCATTTTCTGCTTGCCTTGTCATTTTGATTATGGAATAGCTCCTGTATCATGTGCAAGGGGTACCCCGTTGGCGGTTCTCTATGATACACATGTACTTACTATGACAAGAACTTACCGGTGACTAAAGTTGAGTAGCATGAGGAGCGGCCCTCGTACTCAAGGGACATGAGATTGCCAACTTATACTTTGTCAAGCATATACTCCATAATTTGTTCACTTTAACCTTAATCACTTCAAGATGCTTATGATAGGGGCAATCAGAGCCGAAAGCTAACAAGTACCATAATTTTTGGAAGCTCTTTATGAGACTTGAAATCCCTGCTTCCCTTTATGAAGGGCCTTTCTTCCACTATTATATTGAGTCTCCACCCTCAATCCTTAGGCACCAATTAAGAGAGCATAGTTTCCATTCTTAGTTCTATGTGCACTGTCCCAAAACTTATTGATTGATTCATATTGTTGATATTGCTTGTTCTTGAACTATTTGTATCTAGTCACTCTTATGAACTTTGAAGGTGTCCTATGCATTTATTAGCTACTCCATGAGGGACAAGCCGAATGCCACTATGCTATGTTTTCTATATGTTAAACAAACAAACATCTTTTAATGCATTGTTATTCATGATCGTTGTTTGTTTACTTTCATGTTGCAGCATAGTTACTTGGTCTTACTGTTAGAAATTGTTCTTTCATGCTCATGCTTAGAGTACTTTGATCCCAGCTTTCAATGCTTGCAAATGGTTTTGATCTTGATTTTGATGGTGCATGTCACCTCAAAAATTATTCTTTTTATCACTTACCTACTCGAGGACGAGCAGGAGTTAAGCTTGGGGATGCTTGATACGTCGTAAACGTATCTATAATTTTTGATGTTCCATGCTTGTTTAGTATCTTCTTTGCTTTGTTTTGTCTTCTCTTTGAGGTATTTTTATATGTTTTCTAGGACTAATCTATTAACAAGATGCTACAGTGCCAGTTGTCTGTTTTCTATTGTTTTTGGTTCCGAAAAATCAATATTCTTGGAATTGGACAAGACAAAGGTCAAAGTCAATATTTTACCGTGGGGAACACAGAGCCAACAAATGAGACGGAGAAGGGCCACGAGGGGGCCACACCCCCTGGCCGCATAGCCTGGCCTGGCCCGCGCCTAGGGAGTGCAGCCGCCTCGCCCCCCCCCCCCTCGGCCTCCCTCTTCGCCTATAAGAAGCCCCCGATACCTAAACCTAAGTACCCGATCAATCTTCCTCGAAACAGTTCGTAGTCGCCGCCATCATCGTCCCTAGATTGGGGGGATCTGAAGCTCTTCCCGGCACCCTGACGGAGGGGAGATATCATCCCCGAGGCCTTCTTCATCACCATGCCAGCCTCCGGTATGAAGCGTGAGTAGTTCCACCGTGGACTTGTGCTACCATGTTTAGATCTTGTGATCTCCATTCATGATCAAGATCATCAATTTGTAATCATGCATATTGTGTTTGCGATGATCCGATGGATATTGAGATTACTATGTCACATTGGTTATTGATTATATCTTATTGATTCTATCATGTCTGTGTTATTTGTGATCTTGCATGCTCTCCGTTTCTAGTAGCTATCTTGGCCAAGTAGATTCTAGTGACTCCAAGAGGGAGTATTTATGCTCGATAGTGGGTTCATGCCTCTATTTAATCTGGGGAAGTGACAGAAATCTCTAAGGTTGTAGATGTGTATTTTCTACTAGGGAGAAAGCAACGATCTCTTGTTCCTGGAACAAGTGGATTGTTTACTTTACACACTTTTCTTAAAGCAGTTATCCGTTGCTTGCAACTTAATACTCGTGGGGGTTTGGATGATAACCTGAAGGTGGATTACTAGTCATAGATGCAGTTTGATGGCGGTCTATGTATCTTGTTGTAATGCCCAATAAAATCTCATAGGATCATGGATGTCTAGTATTATATTGTTATGCCTTGCTCTGTCCTGTCAATTGCCCCGCTGTAATTTGTTTACCCAGCATGTCATGTTGTTTATCTTAAGGAGAACACATCTAGTGAACTATGGACCCCAGTCCAATCTTTACCATTGATACATCTTCCACTATTACTGTTTACTTTCTGCAAACCACCATTACCTTCCACACCATACAGTTAATCCTTTGTTTTCAGCAAACCGGTGAGATTGACAACCTCACGGTTTGTTGGGGCAAAGTCTTGAGTTTGTGTTGTGTAGGTTTACAATTGCTAGCAACACCTTTGAGTCATTTCTTTCCTCCTACTGGTTTGATAACCTTGGTTTCTTACGTAGGGAAAAACTTGTTGTTGTACTCATCATACCTTCCTCTTGGGGTCTCCCAACGAAGATCTACAGTTATCTGAGCCGCATCACTTGCCGCGCCTGTTGTTGCTTTCCCGGTTGCTATCGTCGTAGCCGATGCCGCGTGTACGGCGCCTCTGCTCCCATTGCACCGCCGTGAGCAGCAGCTGGACTCCGTGACGCTCTCCGCCAACAGATTCCTTGCGTCGCTCTGTCTGCTCTTGGAACACCTTGAGATGCCTGAGCACCTCATCAAAGCACATGGTCTCGATGTCGCAGAACTGTTCGATGCTGGCCACCACCGTGTACAACGAGTCAGGGGTGGTGTCGAGAAGCTTCTTGACCATCTTGGCATCGCTCAGAGTCCCGTCGAGGCTTGCAAACTTGGTGGCCATGCAGCCGATCTTCCCAGCATAGACGTCCAGCTCCTCGCCGTCCGCCATGATCAGCCAATCAAACTTGCCGCGGAGCGTCGACAGCCTAGCTTCCTTGACACGATCTGTGTCGACGAACCGTGCCTTGAGGCTCTCCTAGATCACCGCTGTTGTCTTCTTCGACAACATCTGCAGTAGAATGTACTCCGAGAGCGCGTTGAGCAGGTACGCCCTTTCCCTCTTGTTCTTCTTCGGATCGACCGCCGCCGTCAGGTCCGTCGGAACCACGGCCTCCCAGTCGCCATGCACGTCAAGATTGGCCTTGACCTTGATCGCCCAGATGGTGTAGTTGTCGCGGGTAAGCATCGGACATAAGAGCGGCATCGCGCTCCCCACCGGCGCCATCACCATGCGGAACCAACGCCATCTCCGTGGCTCTGATACCACTTGTTGGTGCTAGCTCTGGCTAGCTCCCTCACTCTCACAGCTCACGGACGGAGGTAGACAAAACCAATGGCGCATGAACACCTTTTTCTGTATTTCAACCCGAGCTCAACCTCGTGGTATCAACAATGGAGATTACAGAGAGAATTTTATAGCCGCATCTCGCACCCACATCGCTGCGGCCGCGCACACATGCACCCATGATCAGCACACCCCAGCTCGCTCACGACGCGCTCCGAACGGGATCGTCACGGCCGGTCCGCTGCTGGACCAAGTCCTCCGCTGCACTCGCTAGCTCCTAACAGAATGCGACTAAACACATGCACGCGTTGGCTACACACACTGCCATGGACGCACCATGCCGTGCATGGACTCGACCTTGGCACGCTCACGCCAGTCCACCATGCATGCCATGGACACCATGGCTTATTGCTAACACCGGTGATGGTGATTAACATGATATCATGGTCGAAGAATTTAGGTTACTATGTATTTGAAATCTTATAGCAAATGAACTATTTAAATCATCATTGGGAGTAGCATACTTATAGCAAATGAACCCTACCCAAGCTTCTTTTGTGCCATAATAATTATCTTTTTGGTATTTTTAGGTTTAGAGAAAGAATTAAACATGTAACTACATTTTTTAGGTTTTAAAGTAGATAACAAAAAGTTAACTAATAAAAATAAAACAAAAACAAAAACAAAACGAATAAACAAGGTCTCTAATAATGTCACGAGGATAGCGAAATTGCTTCCCCGACAACGGTGCCAAAAAAGAGTTGATACCTTCGATTCGGATTACGGATGCAGTATAGCAGATTTTCCCCTATAAAAGACCTAGGTTTATTGAACCTTGGGAAACAAATGCTAAAAGAAATTTTGAGGAACTTCTACAATACTTGCTAACATGGTTATACCCTATGGGTACACGACATCAGCATACGTCCAGCCCAAGGAAGGCCCACGAGAATATACACGGCCCATGAAGATTTTCGGGTGGCCTAAGCCCATGACGTCTTTGGATCCTTGGAGAGCAAGACTAGAACAAATAGAATATTCAAAGGGGTAAACCTAAACCTGTAACCGACTCGATCTATGCTCGGGACCTGCCTACCTCTATATAAAGGCTAGGAGGGCACGACGAGGAGGCTCTCTCTCATACCACCGCATACACACCTCCACGCCAGATTGCATCTGCGCACCCTTGTAACTTTTGGTTCCGTCGTAATCAAGAGCAGACAAGCAGGAGTAGGATTTTCCCTCCGGGGGCCTGAACCTGGGTAATTCTCGTGTCCCCTAGTTGCTTGTCTGTTAACCGTTCCTCGATCTCCAGCACCCCCATCTTCTCCAAAACCCAAGCTCATAACAATGGGCATTGACGAGATTAAACCTCATCAATTGGCGCCGTCTGTGGGAACTGGGGGGGGCTGATTGTGCGATCGTGATGGTCCCGACCAAAACGATCTACAACTCCTCAACGACGAAGAGCCATCTCCTCTTCGGCGCTTTTGACTTCACCACCCACTCGCCAGCCACCCTGAAGGACTTCGAGCCCATAGGCGACGGGCTAGAGATCCTATTCGGAAGCTTCTGCTTCCAAGTGGGACAGACATGCACTCTCCGCCTCCCAGAGCGGGTTCCTCTGCCATCGACCAGGCCCGCCTCATGGGCCCCGCATCCCAACGTGCTACGCACGACAACATCAACAGATGAGTCATATGACAGCAGCAGCTGCAACTCAGATCTATGCGATCCCCCGTCGGATGAAGGGACCTACGGTTCCGGATCCGAAAGCTGCGGTAGCAGCGATCCGACCTACGGATTCTACCAATGCGCCATGGTCATCCAAAGGGACGTGGAGCAACAACCACCAGTTTCGGGTGCTCACATACCGCCACCCAACCTGCAGGGTATAAACAGTGAAAACAGGAGGCAAACATCCCCCCCGCCCAACGAGGATGACCCTGACGCCAATCGAGTAATCCACCTCAGCGAGGAAGGATGGAACCAAGCACGCGAAGCCATGGCGGGCAACAAGATCCTTCATGTGGGTGCCTCACGGGACCTATTGATGGAATACCACCTGCTCCTCATCGAAAGCACAAAAAGCAGGTGAAGATGAAGAGGTACTCGACAAACACAAGCAAGCGGCCTCGGAGTCTAGCGCGCAACAAGCTGCGCTCTCCGCCGTCGGCGGCTCCAGCTTGCACGGCAACAATGCCAACAAGCATCGTTCTCGCGTAGAGAACATGGACCCCGCTGCACATCGCGAGGTGACCCGAACCCTCGACACTTCCTTCATGGAGATGGACGCCAACGGCAACGTCATCTCGAAGACGCCGCAAGCTGCGATCATGGCAGCCACCACATACCTTGCGTCCCATCCACCTCCGGTGGGGGGAACCGAATAGGTCCATGCACAATTCCGCACTAGCCGGACTCGGACTCGTTGGAGCTGCGCTCCACGAGGAAGCTCCTGCAGAGCCAAAAAAGAAGGTTGTGGTCAGATTCAACCGCAATCCCACACCCTCATCCGACGAGGAGGAACACGACCTACCTCGACGACACAAGAGCTCACGACATCGCAACCGCGACTACGACGCTCGAAGCAAACTCGCTCAGCGCAAGATCGACAAGGCACGTGCCAAGCATGTGTGCTCATCCGAATCCGAAGAGGATGATGACGAAGGAGAACTCTGCGGAGTCCGATGCTTCAGCAGATCTGTTCGGCGAACATGGATGCCGAGAAACTTCAAGCTTCCTTCGGACACTCCGAAGTTCGACGGCAGGCAGGACCCTAAGGCGTGGCTCAGTGACCACCTGTCGTCCGTTAAGCTGCACGGTGGAAACAAAAACACCGCCCTGCAATGCCTTCAGCTGCAGCTGACAGGCGCAGCCCAGATCTGGCTCAGCAGCCTCTCCTCGGGATCCATCCGAAGCTGGGAGTAACTGGCGTACAGTTTCATCTGAAACTTCAAGGGTACCAGCAAGAGGCCAGACTCGATCGAAGAGCTGCGGGCCTGCACCCAACGAACGGGCGAATCCATTCGCTCGTACATACTACGCTGGTCCAACATCAAGAACTCCGCGGCACACATCTCTGAGGAGAGAACAATCGACACCTTCAAAGATGGCGTCAAACACCAGGACTTCAAGGAAGAACTTTGGGCGCGTCAAGCCCAAGACACTCGACCACCTCATGGACATCGCCAATAGGTGGGCAGATGGCAAGGACTCCGTCCACTGAACACATTCGGAGGAGGAAGATGACTACGGCCGCTGACGCGAGTGCCGTAGCAAGTGAAGATCGCGCGACTAAGACGATCACGACGGACCCGACAGGGTCGCGACTGGCTAAGCCGACCGTCGCAACAAAAGCAACTGCAGCAACGGCGGATACCATGGAAACAACTTCCGCGATGGAGGACGCCCAACGCAAACGTGGCAACGCCACGGCCACGACGACGAGCCCTTGGCATACGACAAGTTGTTAGGCCCATGCACCATCCACTTCTACATCGACAAGCAGGATGGCAAAAAGAAGGCCAGCCATATGCTTAAGGACTGTCGCGAGTTCCAGAAACTCAGGGAGAGCCTGTCCCAGATGAGATAGCAGGTCCCGAACAATGGGTTCGAACACACACCCGCACCAGGCGACATCGCCCATGGAGCTCCTCCGCCACCACCCGTGGGACCTTCGAATCACCCGGTCGCACCCACGCAGAACAACGGCACAGGAGGGTACCCGCTGTCGAAAGGGGCCCTGATGATCCAGAAGGGGCGCCCAACCAACAGGGTGCAAAAGAAGATCACCCGCCAGGTCAGCTTGGCTGTGGCCGCTCCACCCGCAATCCCTGAGTACCTCAGCGGTTCGGAGTCCTACATCACATTCAGTCATTCGGATCACCCCCGCTAGATCCCTCGCCCAGGTCATGCTGCCCTGGTGCTCGAGGTGCAGATCGGAGGATTCGAGATGAGCCACCTCTTCATGGATGGCGGCAGCGGCATCAACCTGATGTTTGCTAGCACCTTAGCAGCAATGTGGATCCCACTGTGCAGCCTGGAACAATCCGACACAATGTTCCACGGCATCATCCCATGGAAGGGCATATTTCGCATGGGAAAGATATGGCTCGACGTCATCTTCGGCAAGCCCGACAACTTTCGGTGCGAGTGACTCGAGTTCGAAGTGGTGGACTTGCCATCACAATACCACGCCATCCTCGGGCGCGTGGCATTCGCAAGGTTCCTGGCAGTACCACACTATGCGTACCTGCTACTCAAGATGCCAGGACCTAGGGGCGTCATCACGGTCCACGGGAGCTTCACCCGGTCGGATAACTACGACAGTAACTTCAACAGAATCTCCCAATCATTCGGCATGCAGGAGGAGCTCATAAGGCTCCGAGAGGTGACAGACAACGGGGCACCCCCAGTCTCAAGGCAGAAATGTCGTTCGACTCAACAGTCAACATGAAGAAGGTGCAGGTCCACCCGACGGACGCCTCCAAGATGGCGCTGATCGCCAATGACCTCAGCCTCGCATAGGAAAGCGCGCTCGTCGAATTCCTCCGTGAGCGCTGGGAAATCTTCGCTAGGTGTCCTACGGACATGCCAGGAGTTCCTAGGGAATTTGACGAGCACGCACTCAATGTGTTCCCAGATGCCAATCCCATCAAACAGTCCATCCGAAGATTGTCCGAGCCACGGGCCGAAGCCATCGGAGTCGAAATCAACAGACTGCTCGACGCTGATTTCATCAGGGAGATCAAGGAAAGTGAGTGGCTGGCCAACACCATGATGGTCCCTAAAAAGGACACGGACATCTTGCGGATGTGCGTGGACTTCACATCACTAAACAAGCACTTCCCGAAGGATCACTTCCCTCTCCCTCGGATCGATCAGATTATCGATTCAACTGCAGGATGCGAGAAGCTCTCCTTCCTCGACGCCTACTCAGGCTACAATCAGATTCGACTGAAGGTCGAAGATCAGGAGAAAATGATGTTCATCACGCCGTTCGGAGTATTCTGCTACAATACAATGCCCTTCGGGCTGAAGACCGCAGGTGCCACGTACCAGTGGTGCATGCAGGCATGCCTGAAGAGCCAGATCGGCCGCAACATACAGGTCTATGTCGACGACATAGTAGTCAAAACAAGGGAGGCCAAGACATTGATCGACGATCTCCGCGAGACGTTCGACAACCTTGATCATTACAAGATCAAACTGAACCCAGAAAAGTGCGCCTTCGGCGTCCCATCTGGCCAACTACTTGTCTACTTCATCTCCCAGCGAGGAATTGAGGCGAACTCGAAGAAAATCCGGGCCATACTGGCCATGGAGAAGCCGAAGAACCTCAAAGGTGTCCAGCAGCTCGCTGGACGCATCGCGATGCTGAGCAGATTCATCAGCCGCATGGGTGAGAAGGCCCTGCCTTTCTATCAGCTGCTACGCAAAGTAGACAAATTCGAGTGGATACCCGAAGCGGACGATGCATTCGAAGATCTGAAGCGGCTGCCCTCCACCTCGCCCGTCCTGGTCACACCAAAGGAGCACGAACCTCTCCTGCTATACATAGCAGCCACACACCAGGTGGTAAGCACTGTGCTCGTGGTGGAACGGCCCGAAGATGGCAAGACCCACGGGGTCCAACGCCCAATCTACTACCTCAGCGAGGTATTGACGCCAACAAAATAGAGGTACCCTCACTACCAGAAACTCGCCTACGGCGTGTTCATGACGGCTCGTCGGCTGAGCCATTACTTCCAGGAGCATCAGGTGATGGTCGTTAATGAGGAACCTCTGAACAGCATCCTGAACAACCCGGAAGCCACAGGACGCGTGGCCCTATGGGGCATCGAGCTGTCCCCTCTAGACATAGTCTACGAGAAGCGCCATGAGATCAAGTCCCAGGTCCTACCGGACTTCCTCGTCCACTGGATGGAGCTGCATCTGCCGGACACCCCGGATATGACACAGTCATGGACGATGCACTTCGATGGCTCCAAGCGCGAAGGTGGAGCAGGAGCCGGGGTCATACTGACATCCCCGTAGGGCGACAAGATGAAGTACGTCCTCCGGATGAAATTTCGAGCTTCCAACAACGAAGCCGAATACGAGGACCTCATCCATGGCATGAGGATGGCCAATATCTGTGGCGCAACGTGCCTCGTCATCTACGGTGACTCGAACCTCGTCGTCCAGCAGATGATGAACGAGTGCGACGCACACGCCGCCAACATGATCGCATACCGCGCGCTCTACAACTCACTCGAAGGAGACTTCGAAGGCTGCGAGCTTCGGCACGTTGGAAGAGAAAGAAACGAAGAAGCCAACAGACTCGCCAATATCGGCTCCACCTCCGCACGGGTGCTACCAGGTGTGTTCCTCGAAAAAATCTGCGTGCCATCCGTCAAAAGGAAATTCCGGCAGCAGCGCTGGTGCCCTTCTTGCCGCCGGCAGCAGCACTGGTGCCCACTACGATGGAGGCCTTCTTCGATTTCCCCATCGCAGCACGACGGCGGCGGCGGTGCGAGCGCTGGAAAGAGGAAGGTAATGACCGGAGAACTTCCAGCGCGCGGCGAAGAAAAGCTCAAGAAAATGGAAGCAGTAGAAAGAAAGTGGCTACGGTGAAAACAAACCATAATTTCCCCCCACAATTATAAGGACGAAGACGATGAACAGGGACTGTTCATCTAGAAGCCCTAGCGCCAGCATCAAATCCAACCATACACGTGTCAGCACAGCAGCGAACCGTCGCTCGCACGCCGTCCACTACGCATGGAAATCGAGGAGACGCCGTAATTCTAGCCACGTCGCGCATGACCAGTCAACTCCAAGTCAGAAGGTGGGACCCACATTCGTCCAGTCACGTCACCTCTGGCGCCGCAGACGATTGAGGTCACCGATCATCAGCACTGACGTCATCAAAACCACACTAGCAACGGTTACAATTCTTTGGCTAACAGCTAAATTACTCACTCGAATCTACGATTCGAGCAACTACTCGGGGGCTACTCCTATGAGGAGCGTTGGCCGCGCACCCGAAGCATGAATAAGGTGCTACACCAATGATCTATTCTCCGAGTCCTACATCGAGTCTATGACTCCACTACGGACTCGGGGGCTACTCCCATAGGGAGGATTGATTCAAGAATCCAAAAAAATCGTGTCCTACGGACCTGAAGCAAACAATGGCTGAATTAAAGTCTCCGCTCGAGTCTATGACTCGAACAGACACTCGGGGGCTACTCCCATAGGGAGCGCTGGTCGCGCACCCTATGAATTTTTCGACTGCGATCCTTCGGATCAGAATGCAAAAACTTTTCGGCAACTTTTCCCCAACAAACGCTGAGTGAGTAATACCCTCCTTGGCTACCCGAAACACCTCTGCGGTGATAAAATTTTGGATGTTGTGTTTGCGACGCAAATATAAGACCTACAGATACCATCTGATGGCCTGGTAACGCACATGACTGCGCTCTGCTAGTGAAAATCCGTGCCAACAGGCGCGATGAAAATCTCGACGAACGCGTTGGGTACATCATTCGAAAACTACTGGATTCTACTCCTGTAAGCCCTCAATAGCCTGAGTCGAATTACGCCAACATCTATTCCGGGTTCGAGTCGAGGGACTCGAATCTGAAGAAGATCGTGTTGTTTTGTCCTAAGACAGTTAACTGACCCTGATCCGTCAGGAGAGTCAGACACACGCATCAACAATCCCTACATACTAAAATCATTCTCTGATGAACAGAAACAGATGCACCCTAAAGATTGAAGAGTCCTCAGCCGAATCTATGATTCGACTGAACACTCGGGGGCTACGAACATGATTATACCCTACGGGTACACGACATCAGCATACCTGGTCCATCCCAAGGAAGGACCACGATAATATACGCGGCCCATAAAGATTTTCGGGTGGCCCAAGCCCATGACGTCTTCGGATCTTAGAGAGCAAGACTAGAACAAATAGAATATTCAAAGGGGCAAACCCTAAACCTATAACCGACTCGATCTGTGCCCGGGACCTGCCTACCTATATATAAAGGCTAGGATGGCACGACGAGGAGGCTCTCTCTGATACCACCGCATTACACACCTCCACGCTAGATTGCATCTGCGCACCCTTGTAACTTTTGGTTCCGCCATAATCAAGAGCAGACAAGCAGGAGTAGGGTTTTCCCTCCGGGGGCCTGAACCTGGGTAAATCTCGTGTCCCCTAGTTGCTTGTCTGTTAACCGTTCCGCGATCTCCAGCACCCCCATCTTCTCCAAAACCCAAGCTCATAACAATGGGCATTGACGAGATTAAACCTCGTCACTTGCTGATTAATTTTGTTTCTTGTTTACTGGATCTTTCTAGTTTACTATGTATCTTTTAGTTGTTTTCACTAATGAGGACATGTTAGGGTTAAAGATCCACCTGCAAATATGAATACAAAATGGGATAAAAATAAGATTAACCATGGTCATGTGTAAAATGATCTAATATTTATTGAAATTGTGGGCAGTATATCCTTAGCTACTAGAGATCCTAAAACCATATGTGACAATGGTCTTTTGGTCCAAGCATCATACCGCGAAACCACGGGTTACAACGATTATTAAATAAAACATACCAGAGCATTTAGACCAGTGATGTTACTGTTGATCCCAAGCAGATCACTAAGCGAATACCATACCCCCCCCCTCTTGATGTCATTGATGTTTCGTGTGTCAGACACCATTCTCCACTCATCTCACCTCACACCTTGATAAATATGTGGGGTCTTGGGCACCTACAAGTTCTCGGATCGAGATAGAGATAAAGATACAAGATAGCAAAGCTCATGTTCAATAACTACACAATATTCCCATAAGATTAGATGCACATAGATGCTGCGAGGCTTCACCCCAACCCATAGCCTGTAAGGACTACTCACTCATAATAGCAAGAACAACAATATGAATCATTGGCAAAATATTTAGATTAAAATCAAATATTCTTAAAATGGTCACCAATTCGCAAGAAGATCTCTATTACGACATAATGACTATAGCTATGGAGGAAGTAGGAGATGGATGTGATGAACTATGGTGGCGTGGATCTCCTTTGGTGTGTGATAGATGAGATCTAAATGGTTAATGTATTCTGTGGCGGCTGGAGGGTGCGTCTCTCCTCAATGGTGACGCTTTCTTCATATAAGTAGTTGCGTTTGACCTAAGGAAGGCGCCGCCGTGCAGTACGAGAGGATGGTACGGCTACTGATGCTCGTTACACCTCCTGGAATTTCCTTTTCAAGCCTAGTTGACTTGGTTGTGTTCGTAACGAGATATTCTTCAGTAATTGCTCTTGATCTCGTCATAAATGATTTTCTGCACATCACAAACCAATAGAAGGATTTTCATATTTTTGCAATAATAGTCACTAGTAGCAAGGCTTGGGAGTTATTTAGTCAATTTCTTGACTTAAAATGAAATTTAAACTTGGATAAAGATGGCTATATTTCACAGCTATCAACGTGTAAGAAATATAATATACCACATGTATCATAGAGATTCCTACCACCGATGTATATAAATACTTGAAGATCATGACACCGAGTCTCTCAAAAAATTTCTTAGGCCCTTGAAGCTCTAGTTTACATAGGCATAAACCCTAAATGCATATCATCTTGCCAAGTCCTTCTATACACTTGCGAGATCATTACCATAACGTTGTACTTGTGATCTCTCCATCAATAAAGTATGAAGGAAAATACATCTGCATCCATTACCCATTGACCCAAACCCCAATTAAACAAATAGAACACTATTTTGACATGTAGAAAAGTGTGATTTTCGAGGGATCTTGAAACATTCGTCGTCACAAGTTCCCATAGCTACAAAAAAAATTGTAATCTAGAGGAAAACAAACTTCCGCGTAATAAGGCGACTTCAGCGGGATAAAAAAGAGTGCATGCCTAATTTACATGGAAATCAACTACCTGATTACACAAGCGCTCCCACTAGTAGGAAGGAAGAGCATTACTTGTGATAGTTGAGCGATAACTACCCAAATGTCATTGTTCCTTTTCTGAGTCCTGGGAGCACTAGCGATGACTCCATGTCTACATCGTATAACTTCACCACATTGGCACCTTCCCAATCAAAAAGGCAAGGGATGAATGTGCCAACAATCTCTGGTACTCAATTTTCGCATGATGGCAGCTGTTAAATCCAGCAAGCAGCTGAAAAATCGCCATACTGATAATGCATGAAGTATTGCCTACGACATATATCACCATAGTTTTGAGTACAAACGTGTTGCAAGCATTGTCGGGTTCACTGCGGTTTTTAGGATTATTATTTCAATTTGACAAGGGAAGTTCAGCATAATTAAAGGAAATTACAAGGAAACAAGTTGGTTTGAAAATAATATACACACATTTCTTCATTAAAATTTTGGATGAGATAATCAAAGACTCACAATCAAGGAAGATGAAAACATACCGGCAGAAAAATTGTAAAGACTACCATGTTGTAAACTCACATAAACAAATGCTTCATTTGACACCAATAGTCCGATATGGAAGAAAGCGATCTCTTGAGAAAAAACATATACTCTTATACTGTACTCATTTAGAACATTTACAAGTAATAACTAAATAAATGAATACGTATTTAGCATTTCTCCAACTCCCATATAAGTCAAGTACATAAATAGAGGACGGGGACCAATGAATTTAAGATGTATCGGCGATGAAGTCTTGTATCACAGTCCGTACAGCAATAGGAATTCTCACCGAGTGCGCATTTTGGTTGAACCATGTCAAACTCCCAAATGTGTAACCTCCCTGCACTCTTTGCTTCGCTGTAAACGTCAGTGTAAATGTCATGCTTCTACTACCACCTGCGGTGAAACTGATAACAGATGGCTCCACGGATACAGATATCCCTGCGGGCGCTTCAACAACCGCTTGGTAAGTCGCTTCCACCGGCCCGATGTTTGTGATAGTGCGCCGGACAGTGACCTGGTTCTTCAAGTCTGGCACGGCAATTGATGGTAGATTAAGATTGAGTTGGTAGGACTCACAACCATCTAACAATCCAATCGTGCAATTGAAAAATTTATTGTACTCCTTGGTATCCACATCATAAACAAGGCCAGGATCAACGGCTCTATCTGGGTTGATGTGTCCACCGCCAAAGTCAAAGGGGTCGGCTAGTTTTCTCGGGACCGAGTCTGCTTGTATCGGCATACCAAAACGATCGGTCACCGAGGCTGTAAGAGGGGTCCAAAGGAAGGATTTTGAGTCAAGATAAATTAAAATGATTTATGTATCATTATGGTCCTGATATATACCTGTGGTTACAATGGCAGACTTGATCATGGCAGGCGACCAGTCAGGGTGAACCGACTTGATCAGCGCGGTGATCGCTGAGACATGCGGGCACGCCATAGATGTCCCTGATTTGAACACGTAGGAGCCACCCTCAGCTGCCAAGATGCTAACTCCGGGTGCAGTTATGTCAGGCTGTCCAGATATATTGATAAAAGTTTCAGAGTCAAGATAATGACGTCTTGTGTAGACTATTTCCGAATATTACATTTTGAACAATTTGGATAGCATCCTAATTTAATAAGATGGTTATATATGTACCTTGAGTATGCCAGGGAACGAAGGGCTTGGCCCTCTAGAGGAGAAAGAAGCAACCCTTGGCGATAGCACCCCATCTCCAACAACGGTTACGGTAGGCGAGAACTTCACCACCGGACTCCTAGAATGACCCAATAAGTCATACTTACATGACAACTTGGATAAATGAAAAGCCACGTTTCATCATGCATGTTTCATAAAGGAGGAAACTGAGCTCTCACCTTTCGAAGTTCCAATACGATATGATTCTCTGTGCAATCTC
This sequence comes from Avena atlantica, assembly GCA_910589765.1. Lineage (NCBI taxonomy): Eukaryota > Viridiplantae > Streptophyta > Magnoliopsida > Poales > Poaceae > Avena > Avena atlantica. The sequence goes on from OU342737.1 coordinate 176,390,117, forward strand.
AAAATCCACCAGTACATAGGGGATAGTGCGTTCAAACCCAGCCAGGCTATCAAGGAGGTTGAAAGTGTACTGGGCAAAGATGAGCCCCTTCGCGCCAGCCTCAACAGTATGGTTGATGGCATTCGGAAGTGCTACCCTAGGCGGCGTCTCCTTTGCATCCGCTGGTGCATAGCATAGGACGATTTTGCCGGTGACGTTACCCGACGCCACTGACTCTGCGTCGCAGCTGCACAAATGTTTTGCATTATTAAATATACTAGTTACAGATGACTGAGTCATGATTAATTAAAAAAAGTGCATCAAGTGACTGTCTTATTCATTTACCTTCCCGCATAAACAAGGTCCTTAAAGTCGGTGCTGATCAGAGACGCATTGTACATAAGAGATTGACCCTGCGAGTTTGAAAGAGAAAGCACACATTAAGGAGTCAATAGAGGAATTAAGGAAAGTGCGCTTCATGGATGTGCTAAACATATTTGTTTTTGTTTTATCATCAAACATATTTATTATTAGTCTCAACTTCGTCATGAGGGTCAAGTTAATTTTTTGAAACTATATGATCGCGATCCGATTAGCCGTGCACGCTAGAGGACCTATCAGCCTTGTCAAAGTTGACAATCCCTTTAAAACTGTCAATCATACACGCAAAATAATAATTTGAAGGTTGTTTCTACTTACCACCAATTTTTCTTTGTTCCCGAGCGATATCAAGGTAGGAAAAGCACGGTCAATCGTGCTAGCGGCCACCGTCGTGACCCATGGCACAGCGTTCGTCATTGTCTGTGGCACAGGCCCATCGATTTCCGCCTGCGAACACAACTGATATCCCTCTCTGCACAGCATGCAGCGTCCCCGGTATCTCATGACCGGCTAATCCCACCGAGAGTGAGAGGACATCCACGCCGTCATGTATAGCATCGTCGATAGCCGCGAGGATCGCCGCGTCAGGGCAACTCCCTCCCACCCAGCACACCTTGTAGATACCCAGCCGTGCATGCGGCGCCCCACCACGTGCCACACCGGTGCCTATCCCCCCATAGCTCACACCTCGCACCTCCACGCCAGCGATTGTCGAGGCGACGTGTGTACCATGACCGTCGATGTCCCTAGGTGACTTATAGTCGCTCTTGAGAACCTCAGCGTCAATGCCACGGCCGTACCACCGCGCGCCGATGATCTTTCTATTGCAACTCGTTTCGTTGAACTCTTGGCCAGTCTGGCATTTCCCTTTCCACCTTGCGGGTACAGGGCCATACCCGTTGTCAGCAAAGCTTGGTGATTCAGGCCATATGCCTGTTGCAACATATAACCATATGATTACGCACGCGATCAATTGTTGCCAAAATCTTTAGGTTTTCTCATGTTTTAGATTTAAGCTTCAACCGAGATTGCAAACCTGAATCAATTACGCCGATGATTACATCTTTCCCGTAGTTTGCTTTTTGGAGGAGGCCGGGTCGTTGTGGTGGTTGGTAGTAGTCAAGGCCAAGGAAGTCCCAGCTCCGAGTTGTGTGCAGTTTGTGAAAAGTGTTAGGCTTCACGGTGACAACTTCAGGGAAATCTACATTCAAGAATGGATTGCTTAGTTTACTATCTATCATGCAAAAAGTTAGATATAAAGATGCCACATCTGAAGATGGACAATTACTTACTTGCGAGTGTCTCAGCTTGAGATTTAGTTAGCATTGCCGAAAACCCAGAAAATCCGTGCTTGTAACTATAAACTATCGACTTCAATGCTTCATCCTTGCTGTTGTACATAACATAAAGATGTTAGCAAAACGCTTCTGCTCGGTGGTAATAATATGTAACATGAATTATTTACAAGCTAATACCTCCCAAGGACAGAGGTTAGTACGTCATGGTGCGACGCGGTGACCACGGATGGATCATCGTGTTTCTTTTCCCCCATATACACTATGTAGAGCTGAGATTTTGATGCAGACAGTCGCCAAGAAAACAGTATAAGAACAAGCTAAGAAGCAATGCAAAGTTAAGTCATCTTGAACAAAGAGGAAGCATCTTACTTTGCTCGACGACGCATTAGCCGAAAGAGGCAGCAGTGTGACCACGAGTAGCAGGGAACAACAGAATCCTGTTCTGAAATCCATGTATGATTTTGAGAAGAGTGTGTTATGCTGTTGTGTGTTCTGTCGTCTGTGTGTATGGTATGTATATATAGCAGCCAGGAGAAAAGCAGTTTTTTTTTTTGAATGGTACTTGTTTACGTGTTGTTAGACGCCACACGTGAGAAAGAAAGACTAGATCAAAGCCATTAGAGGAAGCATCGTGCCTTTTCAAGGAAGAAGCAGCAACTTTCTTTGATCTGGTCCGCCGCCATTAAATTAAACAAACCGGATTTAAGTACGTACGTAATATTCTGTTTTCTGATGTAATGACCTGATCGACTCCCTGAGAAGGTTCTGCTACTCATCGGGGCATAGAACACACGGCGGCTGACAGTACCTCCATCGTTATCATATGTTCCCTCTCTCGCTCTAAACCCTGAAGATGCAAACTCAAAAATCAGAGAGATTCAGAGACAATGGCAAAGGGATTTTGTGCTGTTCAACTATCGACAGCTTCGGGGGTTTTCTTCTTTTATTGAGCAAGGACTAGGTCGTGCTTTCCTACACAATGCCCACAACGGTACGTGCCATCCCACGTCCCAGGCGATCGGGAGTACATGACTTGATCAGGTCAAAACTAAACAGAATCCTATCTTAACTGAACCTGAAAAATAGCTGACGAACTAACTGCAACTGACTCACTAACTCTGAACTTATTGACACTTTTAACTGACAGGAAACAAACTAGATTACCTAACAAACTCCTCCTAATCTAGTTGTCCTTCACCTTGATGATGCCGATGCGGCGGCGCAGCTCCTGGAACTGCACGCGTCCGAGTGCCTTCGTCATGATGTCGGAGAGCTGATCCTCCGTGCGCACGAACTGGACAAGAATGCTGCCATGTTCAACGCACTGACGGATGTAGTGGTAGCGAATCTCGATGTGCTTGCTCCGGTCGTGAAAGACCGGGTTCTTCATCAGCGCGATCGCCGATTTGTTGTCGACGCGGAGCTCTGCTGCTCCTTTGTCATGCCGAGCAGCTCGACATAGAGACGCCTCAGCCAGACTCCCTGGGCATGCCGCGGACGTCGCAGCAACATACTCTGCCTCGCATGAGGAGAGTACGACGATCCTTTGCTTAGTCGACTGCCAGGACACAGGGCACTGTCCGAGCAGGAACAGTACTCCGCTCGTGCTCTTGCGATCGTCGGCATCGCCGCCCATATCAGCATCACTGTATCCCACGAACTTGCCCTTTGAGCCATCCTTGGTGTAGCAACATGTTGGAATTATGCCCTAGAGGCAATAATAAAGATGTTATTATTATAATTCTTGTTCATGATAAAGTTTATATTCCATGCTAGAATTGTATTAAGCGGAAACTTTAATACTTGTGTGGTTTGTGAACAACACCGTGTCCCTAGTATGCCTCTATGGACTAGCTCATTGATCAATGATGGTTAAGGTTTCCTAACCATAGACATGAGTTGTCAATTGATAATGAGATCATATCATTGGAGAATGATATGATGGACAGACCCAAACTAAGCGAAGCAATTAGATCGTATCATCGTGTTCATCTTTGCGAAGCTTTTCCTATGTCAAATATTGTATTCCTTAGACCATGAGATAATACAACTCCCTGGTATCGGAAGAAAGCTTTGAGGTCATCAAACGTCATCCTATGAGAGGGTGATCATAAAGGTGTCTCTCAGATGATCGGAAAGTATCTGTTGGGTTGTATGTATCGAGATGGAATTTGTCCCTCCCAAATCGGAGAGATATACTTCGGGCCCACTCGGTAATCGATATCAACACCGCTTGCAAGCATGTGGTTAAGGAGTTAATCACAAAGTGATATCGGATTACGGAACGAGTAAAGTACTTGCTGTGAACGAGATTGAACTAGGTATGATGGTACCGACGATCGAATCTCGGGCAAGTAAAATATCGCGAGACGAAGGGAATATATATATGGGATTGTTTGAATCCTGACATCGTGGTTCATCCGATATGATCATCGATGAATGTGTGAGAGTCAATATGGGTGCCCAGACCCCGCTGTTGATTATTGATAGAAGATCATGTCTGCATATTCTCGAACCCGCAGGGTCACACACTTAACGTGTCTCGACGCTAGGATAGATTGGATAATTGGTTTATGAATTTTTGTTCGGAGTCTCGGATGGGATCCGGGATATCACGAGAGGTTCCGGAAGGGTCCGGAGAATAAGATTCATATAAGGCAGTGCAGTTTTTGGAGTTCGGAATTGTTCCGGGTTAATCGGTATTGTACCGGAAGCTTCTAGAACCTTCCGGAAGGGGACCAACGTGGCACCACCTTCCGGGAGGGGGCATGGGCCTATGAGGGAGTGTCCTGGCCGCATTGGGCCAGGGGCACAAGGCCCCATAGGGCCCAGCCGATCCTATAGGGTTTAAATCGTTTAAACTAGAGATAGGGTTTCTAGAAGAGGGGAGAGTCCTTGCCCCCCACTCCTCCCTCCCTTGGCCGCCGGCCCAAGGCTTGGAGGAGGGGCAAGGGCTGCCCCCCCCCTCTATATATAGAGGGCTGGTGCGCCCCCTCCCCCCTACACCTTGCCTCCAACCCTAGTTGCCTTGCTACCCTCCTCTCTCCCTCCCGACTGTTTGTAGACGAAGCCCTGCAGCAGAAATTCTCCACCATATACACCACGCCGTCGTGTTGTAGATCCAATCTATCTCTCCATCATACTTGCTGGTCCGAGGAAGGAGGAGACGTCGAGGTGCTGTACGTGTGCATCTCACGGAGGCACCGTCACTTGTGGTGCTAGATCGGATCGGATCGCGAGGAGGAGAAGCGAGTACGACTACATCACCCACGTTCCGACGAACGTTCCGCTGTGCGAATCTTCAAGGGTATGAAGATCTAATCCAATCTCTCTCGTTGTTTGCATCTCCTAGATTAGATCTTGGCTTTCCCTCTGTTCGCTCCGTAGAAAATTTTGATTTACTATGCCGTGAAACCCTTCAGTGGTATCAGAGCTAGATCTATGCGTAGATGTGATTCACGAGTAGAACGCAACATGGTTGTTGCGGGCGTTGATGTTTTCTATTGCAAGCCTCTTGTTTGTGTTCTTCTTATGACGCGGGATAGTGAGATTGAAGCGGTCCAGGCCAACCTTACGCGACGTCGTTCGCGAGACCGGCTCCGCACTTGACGTGTGGCTTGTTCCACACATGCGGCTGGTGGATGTCAGTTTCTCTCACTATAGTTGTCATGGGATTAACACCGAAATTTGGCAACCATAATATCACCGTTGTGGCTTTCCGTAGGTAAGAATCGTTCTTAGCATCTACTCCCATAAAGCCACGTAAAACATGCAACAACAAAGTAGAGGCGTCTAACTTGTTTTTGCAGGGAGTGTTTTCTATGATATGGTATGGCCCAAGATGTGATGTGTATATTGTATGCGATGATCATGTTTTGTAATGTTTCACGACTTGCATGTCGATGAGTACACAACCGGCAGGAGCCATATGGTTGTCTTTATAATTGTGTATGACCTGCGAGTCAACTTCTTATACGCCATGTAATAGCTTTACTTTATCGCTAAGTAGTTAGCAATAGTTGTAGTTGCTATTCGTGGTGGAGGCAATCATGGTGGAGTGATGGAGATCATGCCAGAACGCACAAGATGGAGATCATTGCGCGAGGATTGGCTATACCATGTCACATAAAGTTATATGCATGTGATGTTTATCCCTTTATGTATCTTATTATGCTTAGATCGCGACGGTAGCATTATAAGATGATTCCTCACTTAAAGATCAAGATAAAAACTGTGTTCTCCCCAAGTATGCACCGTTGCGAAAGTTCGTCGTGTCCAAGCATCACGTGATGATCGGGTGCTATAGACTCTACGCTCACATACAACGGGTGCAAGCCAGTTTTGCACACGCGGAAATACTTGGGTCTAGCTTGACGAGCCTAGCATGTACAGACATGGCCTCGGAACACAAGAACCGAAAGGTTAAGCATGAGTCATATGAATGATATGATCAACACTTTTTTGTCCACCATTGAAACCACATCTCTTCTCGTGGTGATCGGATTAGGTGTGGTGAATTTGGATCGTGTTCACTAAACAACTTGAGGGATGTTGAATTTAGTGGGAGTTCATCTAGTAATTTGATTAAGTTGAACTATTTATCATGAACATAGTCTAAATTGTACTTGCCAATACTGTAGATCACATGGCCAAGTCCAACTTCAACTTCAACGTTTTTGCTGAGAAGGAAAAGCTTAGAAACAATGGGTCTAACTTCACCAATTGGTTCCGCAATCTAAGAATCATTCTGTCTGGCGGACAAAAGGACTATGTCCTTGGGAAAGCGTTAGGTGACCCCCCTGCTGCAACTGCGCCGGCTGATGAGAAAGATGTCTATCAGTCGCGCAAAGATGATTATGGTGTGATTAAGAGCACCATGTTGTTTGCTATGGAACCGGAGCTTCAAGATCGTTTTGAAACCTATCCCGGGCCCTTTGAGATTCTCGAGGAGCTGAAAACCATGTTTCAGACTCAAGCCCGTTCTGAGAGATATGAGATCTCTGAGAAGTTCTTTAACTGCAAGATGGAGGAAGGGAGTTCCGTTAGTGAGCACGCCATAAAGATGTCGGGCTACACTCAACGCCTTGAGCAACTGGCATGCACGATTCCAGAGGAGCTCAAGATTGACAGGGTTCTGCAATCACTCCCTCCCAGCTACAAAAGTTTTGTAGTGACTCATAATCAGATTGGTTCCACTGATACGATCACCGAGCTCTTCGCAAAGCTGAAGGCTGCGGAAGTGGACATCAAGAAGGATAATCATGTGTTGATGGTCAATAAGCCCTCCTTTAAGAAAGGTAAGGGAGCAAAGAAACCCTTCAAGAAGGGCGGCGGCAAGCGCAATGCCCCTGCTGAGAAGAAGCTCAGGTCTGGTCCCAAGACGGACACTGAGTGCTTCTATTGCAAGGACAAGGGTCACTGGAAGCGTAACTGTCCGAAGTACTTAGCGGACAAGAAGGCTGGCACCATCAAAGGTATATTTGATATACATGTTATTGATGTTTTCCTTACTAGCCCTCGTTGTAGTGCCTAGGTATTTGATACCGGTTCAATTGCTAATATTTGTAACTCGAAACAGGAGCTACGGAATAGACGGCGGCTTGCAAGGGATGAGGTGACGATGCGCGTTGGCAACGGATCAAGAGTTGATGTGATGGTCGTCGGCACGCTCTCCTTAGTTTTACCTTCGGGATTAGTTTTAAACCTTAATAAGTGTTATTATGTGCCTGCGTTGAGCATGAACATTATTTCTGGACCGTGTTTATTGCAAGACGGTTATTCATTTAAATCGGAGAATAATGGTTGTTCTATTTATATGAGTAACATCTTTTATGGTCATGCACCTCTTGTGAATGGTTTATTTCTTCTAAATCTCGAAAGGGATGAAACACACATCCATAACATTGAGGCTAAGAGATGCAAAGTAGATAGTGATAATACTACTTATTTGTGGCACTGTCGTCTAGGTCATATTGGTGTAAAGCGCATGAAGAAACTCCATTCTGATGGACTTTTGGAGTCTCTTGATTTTGAATCATTTGACACATGCGAACGATGCCTCATGGGCAAGATGATCAAAACACCGTTCTCCGGTATGATGGAGCGAGCAACGGACTTGTTGGAAATCATACATACCGATGTATGCGGACCGATGAGTATTTCGACGCGCGGTGGATATCGCTATTTTCTCACTTTTACCGATGACTTAAGTAGATATGGGTATATCTATTTAATGAAACATAAATCTGAAACATTTGAAAAGTTCAAGGAATTTCAGAATGAAGTGGAGAACCATCGTAACAGAAAGATTAAGTTTCTACGATCCGATCGTGGAGGTGAATATTTGAGTTATGATTTTCTCACGCATCTTAAAGCAAGCGGAATCGTTTCGCAACTCACGCCACCCGGAACACCACAGCGCAATGGTGTGTCTGAACGCCGGAATCGAACCCTATTAGATATGGTCCGATCAATAATGTCTCTTACTGATTTGCCGTTATCATTTTGGGGTTATGCATTAGAAACCGCTGCATTCACTTTAAATAGGGCTCCATCTAAATCCGTTGAGACGACACCGTATGAACTGTGGTTTGGTGCTAAACCTAAGTTGTCGTTTCTTAAAATTTGGGGATGCGAAGCTTACGTCAAGAAGTTGATGCCGGACAAGCTCGAACCCAAAGCGGAGAAATGCGTCTTCATAGGATACCCTAAGGAAACTATTGGGTATACCTTCTATCACAGAACTGAAGGCAAAGTGTTTGTCGCAAAGAACGGTTCCTTTCTTGAGAAGGAGTTTCTCTCGAAAGAAGTGAGTGGAAGGAAAGTAGAGCTTGACGAGGTTATTGAACCTTCTCTTGAATTGGAGAGTAGCGCAGCACCTGAAATTGTTCCAGTGCCGCCTGCACCAACAATAGAGGAAGCTAATGACAAAGATCATGAAGCTTCGGACGATGCTGCTACTGAACGTTGCAGGTCGACAAGGTCGGGTGCCCCCCCCCCCGAGTGGTATGGCAACCCTGTCTTGACTGTCTTGCTAGTAGAAGACAGTGAACCTACGAACTATGAGGAAGCGATGATGAGCCCAGACTCTGAGAAATGGCTAGAAGCCATGAAATCCGAATTGGGATCCATGAGCGAAAACCAAGTATGGACTTTGGTGGACCCTCCTAGCGACCGAAAGGCCGTTGAGTGCAAATGGATTTTCAAGAAGAAAATGGACGCGGATGGTAATGTTACCGTCTATAAGGCACGGCTTGTCGCGAAAGGTTTTCGACAAGTTCAAGGTGTTGACTACAATGATACTTTCTCTCCCGTAGCGATGTTTAAGTCCATTCGGATTTTATTAGCAATTGCTGCGTTTCATGATTATGAAATATGGCAGATGGATGTCAAGACTGCTTTCCTCAATGGCAACATTGATGAAGAGTTGTATATGATGCAACCCGAAGGTTTTGTCGATCCTAAGGATGCTGATAAAGTATGCAAACTTCAGCGTTCCATTTATGGACTGAAGCAAGCATCTCGGAGTTGGAACCTTCGTTTTGATCAACTGATCAAGAGCTTTGGATTTGTTCCAAATTGCTACGAAGCTTGTATCTACAAGAAAGTGAGTGGGAGCTCGGTGACGTTTCTGGTACTATATGTGGATGACATATTGATTATCGGAAATGACATCAACATGCTTAACGATGTGAAGAGTTATTTGAACAAGTGTTTTTCAATGAAAGACCTAGGTGAAGCTGCTTATATATTGGGCATCAAAATCTATAGAGATAGACAAAGACGCCTGATAGCTTTAAGCCAAAGTACATACCTAGACAAAGTTCTGAAAAGGTTCAGAATGGATAAGGCAAAGAAAGGTTCAGTGCCTATGTTGTCAGGTAAGATATTGAGCAAGGCTCAATGTCCAGCTACGGTAAATGATAGGGAAGCTATGAGCAAAGTGCCTTATGCCTCGGCCATAGGTTCCATCATGTATGCCATGCTGTGTACTAGACCGGACGTGTCCAATGCTCTTAGTTTGACAAGCAGATATCAAAGTGATCCAGGAGTGGAACACTGGACAACCGTGAAGAACATCCTAAAGTACCTAAATAGGACTAAAGAAATGTTCTTAGTCTATGGGGGTGATGAACAGCTTGTCGTAAAAGGTTACGTCGACGCTAGTTTTGACACCGACAAGGATGATTCCAAATCTCAGACAGGATACGTTTATATTTTGAATGGAGGAGCTGTGAGCTGGAGAAGCTGCAAGCAAAGCGTGATCGCGGGATCTACAGTGGAAGCGGAATACATGGCTGCTGCAGAAGCGTCAAGTGAAGGAGTTTGGATCAGAAACTTCATCACTGAGCTTGGCGTGGTTCCAAGTGCATTGGACCCACTGGAGATATTGTGTGACAACACTGGCGCCATAGCACTCGCTAAGGAACCAAGATATCATCCAAAGACCAAGCATATCAACCGCAAGTTTCATATAATCCGAGATTATATAGCAGATGGAGATCTGAAGATTAGCAAAGTACATACAGATCTGAATGTCGCAGATCCATTGACTAAACCTCTTCCACGTGTAAAACATGATCAACACCTCAGTGCCATGGGTGTGAGATTGTTGCCAAATGTAAACTAGATTATTGACCCTAGAGGCAATAATAAAGATGTTATTATTATAATTCTTGTTCATGATAAAGTTTATATTCCATGCTAGAATTGTATTCAGCGGAAACTTTAATACTTGTGTGGTTTGTGAATAACACCGTGTCCCTAGTATGCCTCTATGGACAAGCTCATTGATCAATGATGGTTAAGGTTTCCTAACCATAGACATGAGTTGTCAATTGATAATGAGATCATATCATTGGAGAATGATATGATGGACAGACCCAAACTAAGCGAAGCAATTAGATCGTATCATCGTGTTCATCTTTGCGAAGCTTTTACTATGTCAAATATTGTATTCCTTAGACCATGAGATAATACAACTCCCTGGTATCGGAAGAAAGCTTTGAGGTCATCAAACGTCATCCTATGAGAGGGTGATCATAAAGGTGTCTCTCAGGTGATCGGAAAGTATCTGTTGGGTTGTATGTATCGAGATGGAATTTGTCCCTCCCAAGTCGGAGAGATATACTTCGGGCCCACTCGGTAATCGATATCAACACCGCTTGCAAGCATGTGGTTAAGGATTTAATCACAAAGTGATATCGGATTACGGAACGAGTAAAGTACTTGTTGTGAACGAGATTGAACTAGGTATGATGGTACCGACGATCGAATCTCGGGCAAGTAAAATATCGCGAGACGAAGGGAATATATATATGGGATTGTTTGAATCCTGACATCGTGGTTCATCCGATATGATCATCGATGAATGTGTGGGAGTCAATATGGGTGCCCAGACCCCGCTGTTGATTATTGATAGAAGATCATGTCTGTATATTCTCGAACCCGCAGGGTCACACACTTAACGTGTCTTGTCGCTAGGATAGATTGGATAATTGGTTTATGAATTTTTGTTCGGAGTCTCGGATGGGATCCGGGATATCACGAGAGGTTCCGGAATGGTCCGGAGAATAAGATTCATATAAGGCAGTGCAGTTTTTGGAGTTCGGAATTGTTCCGGGTTAATCGGTATTGTACCGGAAGCTTCTAGAACCTTCCGGAAGGGGACCAACGTGGCACCACCTTCCGGGAGGGGGCATGGGCCTATGAGGGAGTGTCCTGGCCGCATTGGGCCAGGGGCACAAGGCCCCATAGGGCCCAGCCGATCCTATAGGGTTTAAATCGTTTAAACTAGAGATAGGGTTTCTAGAAGAGGGGAGAGTCCTTGCCCCCCACTCCTCCCTCCCTTGGCCGCCGGCCCAAGGCTTGAAGGAGGGGCAAGGGCTGGCCGCCCCCCCTCTATATATAGAGGGCTGGTGCGCCCCCTCCCCCCTACACCTTGCCTCCAACCCTAGTTGCCTTGCTACCCTCCTCTCTCCCTCCCGACTGTTTGTAGGCGAAGCCCTGCAGCAGAAATTCTCCACCATATACACCACGCCGTCGTGTTGTAGATCCAATCTATCTCTCCACCATACTTGCTGGTCCGAGGAAGGAGGAGACGTCGAGGTGCTGCACGTGTGCATCTCACGGAGGCACCGCCACTTGTGGTGCTAGATCGGATCGGGTCGCGAGGAGGAGAAGCGAGTACGACTACATCACCCACGTTCCGACGAACGTTCCGCTGTGCGAATCTTCAAGGGTATGAAGATCTAATCCAATCTCTCTCGTTGTTTGCATCTCCTAGATTAGATCTTGGCTTTCCCTCTGTTTTCTCCGTAGAAAATTTTGATTTACTATGCCGCGAAACCCTTCACAGCAGCCAAGATTGCGTGTGCCAGGGACGTACCTCGGCAGGTGCTTGACAGCGCTCCAGTGTTCGCTCGTCGGTGCCTCCATGAAACGACTGTGGTACCCGACGGCGAAGCAGATGTCTGGGCGCGTGTGGACAAGGTAGCGAAGAGCTCCGACGACGCTGTGGTAGAGGGAGGAGTCCACTGCAGCTCCGCTTCCCTTCTTGCTGAGCTTGAGGCGGGGCTCCATCGGCACAGATGCAGCATTGCACGAGCACATGCCCATCCTGTCGAGCAGCTTGTCTGCATAAGCTGCCTGTCCCAACAGAATTCGCCCCTTCTCCTGCACAACCTCGATTCCGAGGTAATAGGATAGCAATCCAAGATCACTCATCCTAAAACACCCCATCATCTCCTTCTTGAACTCACCGATGGCCGCTGGAGAGGTGCCGGTGATGATCATGTCGTCGACGTAGACGCCGAGAATAAGGCGAGCCCCATCTTTGCACCGCGTGTACACAGCGTGCTCAGATGGACACTTGATGAAGCCGAGGTCGATGAGGCTTTTGTCGAGCTTCTCGTTCCATGCCCGAGGAGCCTGTCGGAGTCCGTACAGTGCTTTGCGGAGGCGCAACACTTTTCCTCCGGAGCCAGTCTTCTCGAATCCGGGAGGCTGGGCCACGTACACCTCCTCCTTGAGTTCGCCGTTGAGAAAGGCGGACTTGACGTCGAGGTGGTGCACCTCCCACTCCTCCTGCGCAGCGACAGTGAGCAGCAATCTCACCGAATCCAGGCGAGCGACGGGTGCGAAGACTTCTTCATAGTCAACGCCCTCCCTCTGGATATAGCCCTTGGCGACGAGTCGGGCTTTGTACTTGGTGACGACGCCCTTCTCGTCCCGCTTCACCTTATAGACCCACTTCAGCCCAATGGGCTTGAGGCCCAGTGGGAGATCGACGAGGGCCCAGGTCTCGTTTTCTTCAATTGATCCAGCTCCTCCTCCATCGCCTTCCTCCACCTCTCATCCTCTTTCGCCTCCGCAACACACGCCGGCTCCTTAGCCGTGGTGAGGAACAGCCGTTCAGCGAGGCCCGGCGGTGAGGAGACCGTCCCCAGTATGTTCGAGACGCGGCGGTACCTGTAAGGCTCGTCCTCGTCATCGGCGTCGAGCAGCTCGGGTTGCCCATCAGGTGGAGGCGTGGCGAAGTCCAGGTGCGGCCCTCCCAAGTCTGTGGCCGGAGGTGAGTAAGGGGAAGCCGCTGGTGACGAGGCTTGTGCAGCAGGCATGGCAGAGTTGCTGCCCTCGCCACTACCCCTCGCCGGCGCCGGTGTTGAGGTCGTGCGTGTCGTAGCGCATGGTGCCGATGCCACCGTGTACTCCACCACGAAATCCTCCAGGTCCTTAGCACCGGTCCCGGCGTCCTCCTCCCAGTTCCATCTCGCTGCCTCGTCGAAGACGGCGTCGCGAGTCACATGGACTCGGCGGGTGTAACACCCTCAGAATCGGACCTATGCAAGTTTTAGCGAAACCCGCCAAACCCGCATAGAAACGATTCAAAGGTGCCCACCAGGCACTTTCGTGCGGGTGGAAAACGAAGTAATAACATTACACAACAGTCCTCGATGGGACCCACAGAACAGATATATATACAACACGACTCCATGAGTCAAGAATACAGGTATACAATACAAAGATCCAAATCACCTTGAAAATGATGGAGCGTCCGACTACGGACAAGATGCAAATGGGGCATGGCCTATGGTGTTCTCCATTCATGGAGTTGCATAGAAGCTAGCCCTAGCTTAGTATAGGTGCTACCTAGTGCTACTCTGAAGTTCAGCTATAAACCTTTGAAGACTCAAAAATGGGCTTGAGGAAGATTTGCCGCGGTTCTTCCTATTTCTGGCTCATGTTCTTGCTTATTTCTCCTATTTAGATTTTTCTCTCCTACCAGTGATCGTGGAAAGATGTTTTTACTCTCTCTCTCTGTCTCTCTCAACCTATGGTCTGAGAGTGTTTCTTATGAGCTTTTCTTTGGGGATTATGATCTTTGGGATTGGTCTAGCGTGCTATTTATAGTGTCCTAGGATTCATCTAGTGTTGACACATCAGTGCATGTAATTCATGAATAAGATGCTTATACCACCACTCTAGCTTGGATTTTAGTGTTCTAATCAGCTTAGGTCATATGTCATAAGTGTCATGTCAGTTAACGGCTAATTTGGTAGTTTTCTTTGGTCAATTGGGCAAAACATTAAATTTTAAGTTGGTGATTTTGTCACTGTCTCCTGGAATTTCAGTGATCATGCTTTTATAGTTTAGATAATTTTCTATGTATGTTTTATCGACAAATGTTCACGTAGCTGATGAATTGCAAGTGTTCATTAGCTTCATTTGATTCTTTAAAAGAATCCTAGGTTTGAGGTACCTTTTATGTTAATTGCTTTTTATTTATTGTTTTGGTTTTACTATTGCATCTGATGGTGGCTTGTGCTAAGCTCTAAAGTTGCTAAACTTCCCTTTATACCTTGTTCTCTATAATTATTGTGGTGATATTGTCATCTTACATTGCTATCCTTGCTATTGGCTATGTCTATTGTGGTTGGTCTCAGCTGTTGTGAACTAATGTTCCTAAGATTCCTACTTATCTATTGTGGCTTCCTGATATTCTAGAATTTGATGTATTTGTTCTTGATTTGGTTCATTTGATATAAAACCTCAAACTGATGAGGTTCGGGACTTGTTCCTGGGACCTTGTCTAATGGATTCTACAATAATTGGTTTTGTCTTAGGGCAAAACCTACATTTTAACCATCCAATGTTCTTTTGTTGAGTTTTTGTTTATATTGCAGGTCACGATAGGCTAGAAAATTAAGAAGGGCAAAATGGGGATAAGAATAGTCTACATTTTTAGTTTAGATTTTCTATTTTATTTTTATTTTGTAGTTTGTAATAGGTTTATCTTCCTTTGTAATGATCTGTTGTATGAATTCAAGTTTGAATTATTCAAACCTCCATTTTCAATTCGAACCACTTTTACTTCTTAAGTGTTCCTAATATATGTGTATGTGTTGAATTGAGCATTGCACTTAATTAATGATGAAAATCATTTTAAAATTCTATTTTTTTATATCACAAGCTTACTTTCAAATTTGAATTCAAATCCTAGTGTTGACCTAAGTCAAACTTCAACACTAGAGTTCAATCTCAATCATTTGTAACATTTAAAACAAATTTTCAATTTTTTTTCACACATTTGCAAATGCATGCTATGCAAAAACACTCATCGCAATTTAGTCCTCTAAACACTCCTATTCTCCGGGTTATCACAAATTGTCTGGTCATTGCTTTCATGAAGTGGTGGATCTCGTCAAATCTATGTGTTTTATAGGTTTAATGTCGGGAGATTCAGATAAATTCAATTCAATGGTGCTAACTTTGGCTCTAGGTTATTTCTCCTTGTTAGATTATAAGTCGGTTTGGGTTTTACTTATAACTTAAGTTAGGGTTAGGCCGGCTGGCCCCCTATATATTCCTTGTAATCCACCTAACAATGTAATCTATTATGAGACAAATATATTTCTACATGGAATCAGACTAAAAATGATCTAGGGCATGTTGTCGCCCCCACCCCGGCTGCCGTCCTGCTATTTCGAGTGGCGCGCCGCCCTCGCCGCCACCACGGCCATCTCCCCTTCTTCTTCATCTACCCAAACCATAGTTTCTTCCCACCCACCCACCATCCAATATGCCGATACAATTTCAAATGTTAGTCCCTTTATCCTCGTCACTTTAGATCTTTCCAAGCACAACTACCACCATTGGCGCCACCTCTTCGAAGTTCATCTAGGTCGATGCAATCTACCTGGCCACGTTGACGCCAAATCGGTACCCCAACCCTTGAATCCTTGTTGGGTGAAGGACTAACTCACCATCATCCAATGGATATACCAATGGGTGTCCACCGAGAACTTCAATATCGTCTTCTGTGACGCCTCCAATGCCGCCGCACTCTGGGCGGCTCTTCGTCAGCTTTTTCAATACAACGTTGATGCTCGTGTCAACACCCTCCACACCGAGCTCCACAACACCGTCCAAGGCAACTCCCAAGTGGGGGTTTATTTCTAGCCGCTCAAGTCCCTCGTCGACGAGCTCCGCAAACTCGGCGACCCCATCGACGATCGTCAACTCATCAACGCCCTCCTCGTCGGGCTCAGTGAACGTTTCAAGAAGCAAGCTTCCTTCATCCCCAAGATGTGGTCGTGTTCCTCCTTCGCCGAGGTTCCCTCCATGCTAAAATGGGCCGATTGTTCCATCACCAACAAGGAGACTCACCCTCAAGTTTTTGTCGCCATCCCGCGTCCGCCCGCTCCTGTCCACGGTGCAACCACCTCCAGGCTGGCGCCCCAGCCCCAACTACCACGGCAGCAGGCCGATCTACCTGCCTCCACGACCTCCAGCACCATGGGCCCTCGCTCCTCCAAGCGATGCACCCCCTCCGGCTGTTGCGCCTGCAGCGTCGCCTACCTGGCGCCCTTCAAATGACCCATGGTCGGCCTTGTGCATGCCTGGTCTATGCCTTGGGCAGCCCCCTCTATGATCGGCGCCCCACCCGTCTACTCTGTCTCCTGGATGTCGGGCATGCGCCCTCACACCGGCTCTCCTGGACTACTCGGCATCCGCCATCCATCACAGTCCTATGTTGTTGCACCATCATACTACCCCTACGGTGACCCGTCTTTGATAAACTACAACACCTCAACGGGTGGCCACTATTCGATGTACCAGCCGTTGTCGCCCTAGCGATGCGATCTGCACCAACTCTGTATCCTGCAACAATGCCAAGATGGGACCAAGCTGCTTTCCTCCAGACCATGAACAACTTTGTTTCTCAAGAAAACTCAGGTATGGATTAGATTTTCAATTCCGGTGCATCTAGTCACATGTCTAATTCGCGCAATATGCTGTCATCGTGAACTTTTTCACCTTTTTCCTATATAACTCTTGGAGATGGTTCTTTAATTCCTATTCATTGTGTTGGTCAAACCCATCTTCCCTCCACTTCAAAACCCCTCCTCCTTCGAGATGTTCTTATTGCCTTGCCCTAATTAAAAACTTAATATCTTTCCGACAATTTACACGTGATAATCTTTTATCCATTGAATTTGGCTGTCTTGACTTGTCTGTGAAGGATTACCTGACCAAAGCGGAGATCACACGCTTCAATAGTTCCGGAGACCTCTATTCCATCAACGCCCTCCCCCCTCCCTATCGCTCAGCCTTCCTCCCTGGTTGCTTCGGTGGATCTATGGCATCAACGACTAGGACATCCCCAAGCTGCCACGCTATCTCATCTTCTTAGTGAATTTTCAATTTTATGTAATAAAGATTCTCATGATACTTAGGTTTGTGATTCATGTCAGTTAGGCAAACAGGTTCGTCTTCCCTTTAGTACCTCCCAATCATCTAGTACTTTTCCTTTTGAATTAATACATTGTGATTTATGGACATCTCCCCATGAGAGTTTTTCTGGTTTCAAATACTATCTTGTTATTTTTTATGATTTTACTCACTTTATTTGGACTTTCCCCATGCGCAACAAATCTGATGTACATGCAATATTTCTAAATTTTCAATGTTATGTAGCTACAAACTTCTTAGTTCCTATAAAATTTATTCAATGTGATAATGGTAAAGGATTTGATAATAATCAAAATAGAATTTTTTTTCTTAGTCATGGCATTCTCCTGTGTTTTTCCTGTCCCTATATCTCTCCTCAAAACGGCAAGGCCGAACGAGCTCTCCGAACAATCAACGATATAATTCGCACCCTTTTAATTCACTCATATATGCCTCCAAAATATTGGGCTGAGGCGTTGCGCACTACCACATATCTCCTAAACATAAGACCAACTAAATCAAACCCCAATAATACTCCCTATTTTTCTCTTTTTCATTGTCATCCCGATTACTCCAAGCTACGTTTTTTATTGCCTTTTTTCCTAACATGTATGCCACGTCACCTAACAAACTAACACCCCGATCTATCTCCTGTGTGTTTCTCGGATACTCCAATGAACACAAAGTCTTCCGTTGCCTTGATCTTATTTCTGGCTGAATTTACATATCTCGTTGAAGGGATACGGGTAGGATACACTAGAGAAAAACAAAACAAAAAATCTATCGCGTAAACCAGGAATACTGTTGTAATAGATCTCGGGATTACCACTAGAAGCGCAGTTGCAGAACTCGATAAAGCACGTCGGGGCAGTGTAGATGTTCTACGTATCCTCCTCGTCCTCGTCCCATGAGCAGCTCTCCTTTGTGTGGCTCGTCCAAGTGCTACAGTTGCATCACCTTCGGGGTATCCACACGTCTGGGGTGGAAGCGTCACACGCCGGACTGCTAGGTCCGCATGTGCAATATAGGCATGATAGGAGTGGCGGCTAGGTGGAATGCTCAACCCTATTCAGCTCGCCTCACCCTCTCTTATATAGACATCCCTGGTGGGCTTGTACATTAGCAGCCCATTAGTAGCCTAAGCCTGGTCTAATTTGGATCCAATCTTTATTAGGCTTCTAGCCCCTTAAGTGTGTGACCCTATAGATTCATACACGTATAGACATGACACGAGTACACTTACTCCGTCAATAGTTGGTAGCGGCCTCTAGCAATACGTGCCAACGCCTAAACTGATATAAAGATCATTTGGACGAACCATCACAAGGTTGAGTACATGTCTTTCCCTTTTCCTCATGATATTTGGTCTAGCTCCAATATGATCTCTCTTTCTCGATACTGTGATTCAGGATCCCTTTACTAGGTTAACTCTTAACCGAATGTAGCACGGCCATGCATTTCTAGATCTGATCACTCGAGGGCCCTAGAGATATCTCTCTCAAGTAGAGAGGGGTAAATCCCATCTTGATTGACCAATGCCTTGCAGCATGCATCAGGACACACCCGAAAGCTACCTTTATAACTACCCAGTAAGGGAGTAGTGGTTGATAGCCCCAAAGTAGGTCGATCCACATCCCAAGTACATGCGACAATATCAGGTCTAAGGACAAAACATACATGATGTGTAGAGAGAGATATGTGTCCATATCATTGGTTTGACATCTCCATGTTTATGACTTGTGAAACATAGTCATCAACCAATCTATGTGCTAGTCTAATATTCACGTGTGTCCTTACATGAACTCTGACTAGGGACAACTATTAGATAACCATACAAGTAAAGAGTTTCAAAAATAATTCACATAATTTCCAATCAATACAAGTTGTCTGATATCTGGATATTCAAGGAACATTACAGTAACTCATGGATACACATGAAATATAATCATCTCTATGATTGCCTCTAGGGCATATTTCCTTCACTCGTCACATCACTTTTGTCGAACACATCTTCCCCTTTTCCCAATGCTCCTAGCCTACCGAAACCGAACCCTCTTCAACATCGCCCCCAACCCATCGTGTCGTCCTACTGTAGGGGTTCGTAGCATGGGAAAAAAAATTCTACCGCATGAACACACACAAGCCAGGATCTATCTACTAGATTGTAGCAACAAGTCGATAGAGTACTCACCCTCGAAGATTCCAAAGCGGTTAACGAGAGTGGATTCTCGTGGGTGATTGAGTTGTTCACTTGCTGATCACAAGATCGCGTAGACGATCCTTCCGGTGCCGCGTTCCGGCAGTGCTCCCGCAGTCGGTCACACGTTCGGTACTCGATGAAGACCTACCTCTCCCTTGTTCCAGCAGGCAGCAGAGGTTGTAGCTCTCTCCTCGCGATTCCGGTAGCACGACGGCGTGTCAGAAGTAGAGGGGAGATCCCGCAGGGCTTCGCCTAAGCCGGAGCGGGTATGATGGAGTAGAAGAGAGGACTTGGTGATCTAGGGTTTAGAGGGCGCCTAGGGGGTGGTGTGTCCAGCGGCAAAGGGCTAGGGTTTGACCCAAGTCGTCGACTTGGTGGAGCTCCTAGCGGCGGTGGATACTAGAGGTGGTAGGCGCCAAAGCTAGGGTTTGTGGTGAGGGGTAGGGGGTGCCCTACCCCTCCTTTTATAGGTGGGGGCCGGCAAGGGGGAGGGAATCCTCCCCCAGGTCCACTTCATGTGGCCGGCGGCAAGGAGAGGGAGGATTCCTCCCTTAGGTAGGAATCCTTCTTTCCCTCTACTTGGAATCCATTGTCCCAGTTCGACTTTTTCAAACTGGCTTTTTGTCTTTCAAATTAGATTATGATTTCTCTCTTCCAAGTGTCCAGCCAAGTGACCTAGCACATGATGCACCCATTCCACTTTGTCATGACACATCCATGTACCCTTCCCCTTCTGTTTTGGTGGACCTTCTAGACCCTTGTAGAACATTCTGGTGAGAAAATCGAAACCATTCCCGAACTCCGGAATTGGACTTTCCTTATATGAATCTTATTATCCAGACCATTTCGGATCTCCTCATGATATCCTCGATCCCATCCGAGAACCCGAACTACATTCAGTCTCTTTACTCACTTTCCCTATATACTAAACAACATTGAATCCTTAAGTGTGTCTCCCTACGGTTCATGAATTATGCAGACATGACCAAGACTCTTCTCCGATCAATAACCAATAGAGGAATCTGGAAATTCATATGGCTCCCACATATTTCTACGATTACTTTGTGATCGAATGAACCATTTACGTGCAATACCAATTTCCCTTTGTCTTGTGATACTTTACTTATCCGAGGTCTGATCGTCGGTACCTCTGCATACCTAGTTCAACCTCGTTACCGATAATTAAGTACTCTTAACTCATTCCTATGATATGTGATCCCTTGTGAGACAGTCACATGCTTGCAAGCTAATTGGATGACATTCCACCGAGAGGTCCCAGAGTATATCTATCCATCATATGGATGGAAAAGTCCCACTCTTGATCCATGTGCCTCAACATATACTTTCCGAACACTCAATGTCACCTTTATAACCACCCAGTTACGAAGTGGTGTTTGATGTCATCAAAGCATCCATCCGGTGATGGTGATTAACATGATCTCATGGTCGAAGGATTTAGGTTACTATGTATCTGAAAGCTTATAGCAAACGAACTACTGAAATGACTTGATCTTTATGCTACGCTTATTTATAGGAGTATGTCCATCACACCATTCTCCTAATGATATGATCTTGTTGTTAATAAAATCTCAATATTCATGATCAGGAAACCACGATCATCTGTCAACCAACAAGCTAGTATTATAAAGAGGCTTTACTAGGGACTCTAACAAGTTTACAAATCACACAAGTATTAATGTTTCCGGTTAATACAGTTATAGCATGAATGTAAACATTTATCATAAACACGAAGACATAATAATAACTACTTTTATGATTGACTATTGGTCATATCTCCAATAGTCTCCCACTTGCACTAGAGTCAATAATCTAGATTACATGGTAATAAACCAAACACCCATGGAGGTTTGGTGTTGGTCATGTTTTGCCCTCGGGAGAGGTTTAGTCAATGGATCTGCCACACTCAGATCTGTGTGTACTTTGCAAATCTTTATGTCACCATCTTGGACATGCTCTCGCATAGCGTAAAAAGGTATCTTGATATGCTTCAGCTTCTTGTGTGACCTTGGCTCCTGTGCATTGGCTATGGCGCCCATGTTATCATAGTAGACAGACATTGGGTCCAGCACTGGGAACCACACCAAGCTCTATAATGAACTCATTCATCCATATCGCCTCTTGTGAAGCCTACAAAGCCGCTATGTATTCCGATTCAGTTGAAGATCTCGCCACAACGCTTTGCTTTGCACTACTCCAGCTCACTACTGCATCATTCAATGTAAATATGTATCCAAGCTGAGATTTAGAATCTTCCGGATCAGTGTTCCAACTAGCATCGGTGTAACCATTAACAACGAGTTGTTCATCACCTCCATGAGAAAGAACCATATCCTTAGTTCTTCTCAAGTACTTAAGGATGTTTTTGACCGTTGGCCAATGATCCACCCCTGGATCACTTTGATATCTGCTAGTTAAACTAACAGCATATGCAATGTCGGTTTTAGTACATAGCATGGCATACATGATAGATCCTATGGATGAGGCATATGGAGTCTTACTCATCTTCTCTCTATCTTCTGCCGTAGCAGGACTTTGAGTTTTACTCAAGGTCGTATTGGGAAACATGGGCAACAACCCTTTCTTGCTATCTTCCATTCCAAACTTCTTTAGAACTTTGTCCAAATATGTACTCTGTGAAAGCGATATTAGGCATCTCGATCTATCTCTATAAATCTTTATGCCTAATATGTAAGCAGCTTCGCCAATATCCTTCATTGAAAAACTACTATTAAAAAAAATCTTTGACACTTTTAAGAAGGTCTATATCATTCCCAATCAACAATATGTTGTCCACATATAGTACCAGGAATGCTACAGAGCTCCCACTCACTTTATTGTAAAAACAAGCTTCTCCATAAGTTTGTATAAATCCAAAAATTTTGATCACCTTATAAAAACATTGATTCCAACTTCGGGATGCTAGCTTCAATCCATAAATGGACCTTTGAAGTTTGCATACCTTCTTAGCATCCTTAGGATCGACAAAACATGTGGGTTGTACCATATACAACTCTTCATCAATGTCTCCATTGAGAACGTCGCTTTTACATCCATCTGCCATATCTCATAATCATAATATGCAGCGATTGCTAACAAAATCCTCACAGAGTTTAGCTTCTCTACCGGTGAGAAAGTCTCATTGTAGTCAACTCCTTGAATTTGTCGAAACCCTTTTGCGATAAGTCGAGCTATATAGACGGTTACATTTGTTGGGGTTCGTAGCATGGAAAACAAAAAATTTCTACCGCATGCAAACAAACAAGCCAAGATCTATCTACTAGATTGTAGCAACAAGTCGATAGAGGAACTCACCCTCGAAGATTCCAAAGCGGTTAACGAGAGCAGATTCTCGTGGGTGATGTAGTCATACTCTTGCCGATCTCAAGATCGTGTAGACGATCCTTCCGGCGCTGCGTTTCGGCAGCGCTTCCGCGGTAGGTCACACGTTCGGTACTCGATGAAGACCTTCCTCTCCCTTGTTCCAGCAGGCAACGGAGGTTGTAGCACTCTTCTCGCGATTCCGGCAGCACGACGGCGTGGTACCGGAAGTAGATGGGAGATCTCGCAGGGCTTCGCCTTAAGCCGGAGCGAGTATGGTGGACTATGAGAGAGGACCTTGGTAATCTAGGGTTTAGAGGAACCAACGGGGGTGTGGCCGGCGTCTAGGGCTTGGGAAGCCCCAATTCGGCGGCTTGGAGAAACCCTAGGAGGCGGCGGCGACTTGGAGGAGGCCGGCGGCTAGGGCTAGGGTTTTGGGTGTGTTGGGTATAGGGAAGAGGGGCAGCCCTGCCCCTCCTTATATAGGTGGGAGGGCGCGGCTTGGGAGGAGGGAGTCCTCCCCCAAGTCGGCCTCCTTGGTCGGCGGGTGGAGGGAGAGGAACTCCTCCCCAAGTAGGTTTCCTACTCTCCCTCCACCAAGCAAACATGTCGTTTGACTTTTTCAAATTGGCATTTGACTTTCAAACTAGGATTTGATTTCTCCCTTTACTTTGCCCAGCCATGTTACCTAGTACATGATGCAACCATTCCACATTGTCATGACACATTCATGTACCCTTCCCCTCCGGAGTGTCGGACCTTCCGGACCCTTCTAGAACATTCCTGGTGAAAACACCGGAATCATTCCCCAACTCCGAAACAGGACTTTCCTTATATGAATCTTATTCTCCGGACCATTCCGGATCTCCTCGTGATATCCCGGATCCCATTCGAGACTCTGAACAACATTCGTTCTCTTACTCATCATTCCATAACTACTCAACAACATCGAATCCTTAAGTGTGTCTCCCTACGGTTCGTGAATTATGCGAACATGACCGAGACACTTCTCCGATCAATAACCAATAGAGGAATATGGAAATTCATATGGCTCCCACATATTTCTACGATTACTTTGCGATCGAATGAACCACTTACATACGATACCAATTTCCCTTTGTCTCACGATAGTTTACTTATCCGAGGTTTTGATCGTTGGTATCTCTGCATACCTAGTTCAACCTTGTTACTGATAAGTACTCTTTTCTCGTTCCCGTGGTATGTGATCCCTTGTGAGCCAGTCACATGCTTGCAAGCCAATTGGATGACATTCCACCGAGAGGGCCCAGAGTATATCTATCCGTCATATGGATGGACAAATCCCACTCTTGATCCATGTGTCTCAACCCATACTTTCCGAACACTCAATGCCACCTTTATAGCCACCCAGTTACGGTGTGGTGTTTGATGTCATCAAAGCATCCTTCCGGTGTGGTGTTTGAGGAACGCTGTTTTGACATCCATCTGCCATATCTCATAATCATAATATGCAGCGATTGCTAACATAATCCTCACAGACTTTAGCTTCACTACTGGTGAGAAAGTCTCATCGTAGTCAACTCCTTGAATTTGTCAAAACCCTTTTGCGACAAGTCGAGCTTTATAGAAAGTAACATTACCATCAGCATCTGTTTTCTTCTTGAAGATCCATTTGTTCTCGACACCCTTCCGGCCATCCGGTAAGTCCACCAAAGTCCATACTTGGTTTTCGTACATGGATCCAATCTCGGATTTCATGGCATCTTGCCATTTATTGGAATCTGGGCTCATCATCGCTTACTCATATGTCGCAGGGTCATCGGTGTTATCCACCAGCATGACACTCATAACGGGATCATACCAATCAGGAGTGGTACGAGTTCTCGTTGACCTGCGAGGCTCTGTAGCAACTTCAACCGAAGTTACATGATCATCATCATTAGCTTCCTCTCTATTGGTGTAGGCGCCACAGGAACTACTTCCGGCGTTGCGCTACTCGCAAGTTCGAGAGAAGGTTCAACAACCTCGTCGAGTTCTACTTTCCTTCCAGTCACTTCTTTCGAGAGAAATTCCTTCTCTAGAAAGGATCCATTCTTAGCAACAAAGATTTTGCCTTCGGATCTATGATAGAAGGTATACCCAATAGTTTCCTTCGGGTATCCTATGAAGACACATTTTTTCGCTTTGGGTTCAAACTTGTCCGGCTGTAACTTCTTTACATAAGCTTCGCAACCCCAAACTTTAAGGAACGACAATTTAGGTTTCTTCCCAAACCATAATTCATACGGTGTCGTTTCAACGGATTTAGATGGTTCCTTATTTAAAGTGAATGCGGCTGTTTCTAATGCATAACCCCTTAAACTTCTTGAAAGTTTCGGACTTATGTTTCATGAAATAGATATACCCATATCTACTCAATTCATCCGTGAAGGTATGAACATAACGATAACCACCGCGCGATGCTACACTCATTGGTCCACACACATCGGTATGTATGATTTCTAATAAGTCTGTAGCTCGCTCCATCATCCTAGAAAATGGAGTCTTAGTCATTTTACCCATCAGACATGCTTCGCATCTTTCAAGTGATTCAAGAAGTCCATCGGAATGGAGTTTCTTCATACGCTTCACTCCAATATGACCAAGACGACAGTGCCACATATAGGTCGAGTTATCGCTCAATTTCAAACGTTTAGCTTCAATGTTATTAATATGTGTATTTCCACTATCAAGATTCAATAAGAATAGACCATCTATCAAAGGTGCATGTGCATAAAACATATTACTCATATAAATCGAACAATCATTATTCTCGGACTTAAACAAGTAACCGTCTCGCAACAAACATGATCCAGATATAATGTTCATGCTCAACGCAGGCACCAAATAACAATTATTTAAGTATAAAACTAATCCCGATGGTAGATGAAGAGGTAGCGTGCCGACCGCGATCACATCAACCTTTGATCCATTTCCAACGCGCATCGTCACCTTGTTCTTCGCTAGCTTCCGTTTATTCTGCAGTACCTGCTTCGAGTTACAAATATGAGCAACCGAACCAGTATCAAATACCCAGGCACTACTACGAGTACTAGTGATATACACATCAATAACATGTATATCGTATATACCTTTCTTCTTGATGTTGCCGTTCTTCAAATCCGCCAAGTACTTTGGGCAATTCCGCTTCCAGTGACCTTCTCCCTTGCAGTAAAAGCACTCAGTATGATGCTTTGGCCCAGCCTTGGTCTTCTTTGTCGATGCGGTAACTTTCTTACCACCCTTCTTGAAGTTTCCCTTTTGCTTAGACTTGCCTTTCTTGAATTTGGTGGTCTTATTGACCAACAACACTTGATGCTCTTTCTTGATCTCCACTTCTGTAGATTTCAACATGGAGAAGAGTTCTGGTAACGTCTTGTTCATGCTTTGCATATTGTAGTTCATCACAAAGTTCTTGTAACTTGGTGGCAGTGATTGGAGGACATGGTAAATCCCCAAAGCATTAGGAATCACTATACCCAAACTTTGGAGTTTGTTTGCGTGCCCAGACATCTTAAGCACATGCTCACTGAAGGAGCTGCCCTCTTCCATCTTGCAGTTAAAGAACTTTTCAGAAGCCTCATAACTCTCAACTGCCGCGTGAGTCTCAAAAATAATTTTGAGTTCACGGACAATATCATATGGGTCTTGGTTCTCAAACCTTTTCTGAAGCTCCGATTCCAAACCATACAAGATAGCACACTGAACTATGGAGTACTGATTCTTCCGAGTGAGGTAAACATTCTTTACTTCATCGGTAGCAGTAGCTGCAGGTGGTTCACCCAGCGGTGCATCCATCACATAGGTCAAATTACCAGCATTGAGGACAATCCTCAAATTGCGGAACCAATCCGCGAAGTTGCTTCCATTGTTTTTCAACTTTTCTTTCTCTAGGAATGCATTAAAATTGATGGTAGGGGCCGCCATTGATCTACAACATATTTGCAATAGTTTAGACTAAGTTTATGACAAACTGAGTTCTAATTAATAGTTAAATTAATCTAGGTGAACTCCCACTCAAAACAATATCCCTCACATTGTTTTAGTGATCACACGAACCAAATTCACCACATCAAAACCGATCATCACGAGAGTTGATGTAGCTTCAATGGCGAACAATCAACATGTTCATCATATCTAGTATATGACTCTTGCTTTACCTTTCGGTGATCCGTGTTCCGAGACCATGTCTGTACATGCTAGGCTCGTCAAGATCAAACCTTAGCTTCCGCATGAGCAAATCTGGCTTCCTCACGTTGTATACACCCGCAGAATCTAACACACCCAATCATCACGTGGTGCTTCGAAACAACGAGCTTTATCAACGGTGCTTACTAAGGATGAACACTTTGGAACTTGAAATTTATGTGCTTGAGGGATCATCTTATAATGCTACTGTCGTTAACTAAGCAA
Organism: Avena atlantica; assembly: GCA_910589765.1. Lineage (NCBI taxonomy): Eukaryota > Viridiplantae > Streptophyta > Magnoliopsida > Poales > Poaceae > Avena > Avena atlantica. The sequence goes on from OU342737.1 coordinate 176,417,477, forward strand.
TACAAGATGCATAAAGGATTAACATCACATGCAATTCATAATATGTGATATGATATGGCCTTTCTTCTTGTGCTTCCGATCTCCATCTTCAAGCACGAACATGATCTCCATCATCACCGGTATAGCGTCAAGGTCAATGGCGCCGTTTCATGGTTGTTGTCCACCAGCTTCAACTATTACAACTACTTTGAATAGACACGTGGGTCTTAAACGGAATTTAAAGACAACCATATGGCTCCTGCCGGTTGCCAACTTACAATAAGGGACATTGCATACATCAAATATAATCACAATCATGGCCATATCACATCACAGCACACCCCTGCAAAACAAAGTTAGATGCCTCTAATTTTATTTGCATATTTTAGATGGTTTGGGGATTTCAATAAGTGTCGATCTAACTTACGAACAAGAACCACAACGTTGATGTTTGAACTATCAAGTGCCCGTTGTAAATTGGATCTATACTATAATGGGAGAGATAGACACCCGCAAATCCACTTATGCAATACAAGTTGCATGTTGAGCGTGGAGCAAGTCTCATGAACGATGGCATGTAAGGTTATCCCGGGCCGCTTCATCCCATCATACCGCAAGATGCAAAGTACACAAAAAGCAATTGATAATAAAACACCACCGCCCACAATGACCATTGTGTTCTACTCGTGCAACAGATCTACATATAGACACGGCTCTGATACCATTGTTGGGGTTCGTAGCATGGAAAACAAAAAATTTCTACCGCATGCAAACAAACAAGCCAAGATCTATCTACTAGATTGTAGCAACGAGTCGATAGAGGAACTCACCCTCGAAGATTCCAAAGCGGTTAATGAGAGTAGATTCTCGTGGGTGATGTAGTCGTACTCTTGCCGATCTCAAGATCGTGTAGACGATCCTTCCGGCACTGCGTTCCGGCAGCGCTTCCGCAGTGGGTCACACATTCGGTACTTGATGAAGACCTTCCTCTCCCTTGTTCCAGCAGGCAGCGGAGGTTGTAGCACTCTCCTCGCGATTCCGGCAGCACGACGACGTGGTACCGGAAGTAGAAGGGAGATCTCGCAGGGCTTCGCCTTAAGCCGGAGCGAGTATGGTGGACTATGAGAGAGGCCCTTGGTAATCTAGGGTTTAGAGGAACCAAGGGGGGTGTGGCCGGCGGCTAGGTCTTGGGGAAGCCCCAAGTTAGCGGCTTGGAGAAACCCTAGGAGGCGGCGGCGACTTGGAGGAGGCCGGCGGCTAGGGCTAGGGTTTTGGGTGTGTTGGGTATAGGGAAGAGGGGCAGCCTTGCCCCTCCTTATATAGGTGGGAGGGCGCGGCTTGGTAGGAGGGAGTCCTCCCCCAAGTCGGCCTCCTTGACCGGCGGGTGGAGGGAGAGGTACTCCTCCCCAAGTAGGTTTCCTACTCTCCCTCCACCAAGCAAACTTGTCGTTTGACTTTTTCAAATTGGCGTTTGACTTTCAAACTAGGACTTGATTTCTCCCTTTATTTTGCCCAGCCATGTTACCTAGTACATGATGCAACCATTCCACATTGTCATGACACATTCATGTACCCTTCCCCTCCGTAGTGCCGGACCTTCCAGACCCTTCTAGAACATTCCTGGTGAAAACACCGGAATCATTCCCCAACTCCGAAACAGGACTTTCCTTATATTAATCTTATTCTCCAGACCATTCCGGATCTCCTCGTGATATCCCGGATCCCATCCGAGACTCTAAACAACATTCGGTCTCTTACTCATCATTCCATAACTACTCAACAACATCGAATCCTTAAGTGTGTCTCCCTACGGTTCGTGAATTATGCGAACATGATCGAGACACTTCTCCGATCAATAACCAATAGAGGAATATGGAAATTCATATGGCTCCCACATATTTCTACGATTACTTTGCGATCGAATGAACCACTTACATACGATACCAATTTCCCTTTGTCTCACGATAGTTTACTTATCCGAGGTTTTGATCGTCGGTATCTCTGCATACCTAGTTCAACCTCGTTACTGATAAGTACTCTTTTCTCGTTCCCGTGGTATGTGATCCCTTGTGAGACATTCACATGCTTGCAAGCCAATTGGATGACATTCCACCGAGAGGGCCCAGTGTATATCTATCCGTCATATGGATGGACAAATCCCACTCTTGATCCATGTGTCTCAACCCATACTTTCCGAACACTCAATGCCACCTTTATAGCCACCCAGTTACGGTGTGGTGTTTGATGTCATCAAAGCATCCTTCCGGTGATGGTGATTAGCATGATCTCATGGTTGAAGGAATTAGGTTACTATGTATCAGAAAGCTTATAGCAATTGAACTATTAAAATGACATGATCTTTATGTTACGCTTATCTATAGGAGTATGTCCATCATACCATTCTCCTAATGATATGACCTTGTTATTAACAACAACTCAAATGTTCATGATCAAGAAACCATGATCATCTATTAATCAACAAGCTAGTACTTAGAAGAGGCTTTAGTAGGGACTCTAATTTAGTTTACAAATCACACAAGTATTAATGTTTCTGGTTAATACTGTTATAGCATGAATGTAAACATTTATCATAAACACAAATATATAATAATAACTACATTTATTATTGCCTCTAGGGAATATCTCCAACAACATTACCATCAGCATTTATTTTCTTCTTGAAAATCCATTTGTTCTCGACATCCTTCCGGCCATCCGGTAAGTCCACCAAAGTCCATACTTGGTTTTCGTACATGGATCCAATCTCGGATTTCATGGCTTCTTGCCATTTATTGGAATCTGGGCTCATCATTGCTTCCTCAAATGTCGCAGGGTCGAGGGTGTTGTCCACAAACATGTCACTCATAACGGGATCATACCAATCAGGAGTGGTACAAGTTCTCGTTGACCTGCGAGGTTCCGTAGTAACTTCAACCGAAGTTTCATGATCAACATCATTAGCTTCCTCTCTTATTGGTGTAGGCGCCACATGAACCACTTCCGGTGTTGCGCTACTCTCAAATCCGAGAGAAGGTTCGACAACCTCGTCGAGTTCTACTTTCCTTCCAGTCACTTCTTTCGAGAGAAACTCCTTCTCTAGAAAGGATCCATTCTTGGCAAAGAATATTTTGCCTTCGGATCTATGATAGATGGTATACCCAATAGTTTCCTTCGGGTATCCTATGAAGACGCATTTTCCGCTTTGGATTCAAGCTTGTCGGGCTATAACTTCTTTACATAAGCTTCGCAACTCCAAACTTTAAGGAACGACAATTTAGGTTTCTTTCCAAACCATAATTTATACGGTGTCGTTTCAACGTATTTAGATGATGTCCTATTTAAAGTGAATGCGGTTGTTTCTAATGCATAACCCCAAAACGATAATGGTAAATCTATAAGTGGCATCATAGAACGAACCATATCTAAGAGAGTTCGATTACGATGTTTGGACACACCATTACGTTGTGGTGTTCCCGGCGGTGTCAATTGTGAAAGTATTCCGCATTTATTCAAATGCTCGCCAAACTCGTAACTTAGATATTCACCTTCACGATCAGATCGTAGAAATTTAATCTTTTGTTATGTCGATTCTCTATTTTACTTTGAAATTCCTTAAACTTCTCGAAAGTTTCGGACTTATGTTTCATGAAATAGATATTCCCATATCTACTCAAGTCATCTGTAAAAGTAAGAACATAAAGATAACCACCGCGCAATGTCACACTCATCGGGATACACACATTGGTATGTATGATTTCCAATAAGTCCGTAGCTCGCTCTATCATACCAGAAAATGGAGTCTTAGTCAGTTTTCCCATCAGACATGCTTTGCATCTTTCAAGTGATTAGAAATTAAGTGATTCAAGAAGTCCATTGGAATGGAGTTTCTTCATACGCTTCATTCCAATGTGACCAAGACGATAGTGCCACATGTATGTAGAATTATCATCCATTTTCAAACGTTTAGCATCTATATTATGAACATGTGTATCACTACTATCGAGATTCAATAAGAATAGACCATCTATCAATGGTGCATGACCATAAAATATATTACTCATATAAATCGAACAACCATTATTCTTGGACTTAAACAAGTAACCGTCTCGCAATAAACATGATCCGGATATAATGTTCATGCTCAACGCAGGCGGCACCAAATAACAATTATTTAGGTATAAAATTAATCCCGATGGCAGATGAAGAGGTAGCGTGCCGACCGCGATCACATCAACCTTTGATCTGTTTCCAACGCGCATCGTCACCTCGTTCTTCGCTAGTTTTCGTTTATTCTGCAGCACATGTTTTGAGTTACAAATATGAGCAATCGAACCAATATAAAATACCTAGGCACTACTATGATTACTAGTAAGATACACATCAATAACATGTATATCGATGTACCTTTCTTATTGATGTTGCCGTTCTTCAGATCCGCCAAGTACTTGGGGCAATTCCGCTTGCAATGACCTTCTCCCTTGTAGTAAAAACACTTAGTATCAGGCTTAGGCCCAGCCTTGGTCCTCTTCCTCGGCACGATAGCTTTCTTACTGCCCTTCTTGAAGTTTCCCTTTTTATTAGGATTGTCTTGCATCTTGAAATTGGTGGTCTTATTAACCATCAACACTTGGTGCTCTTTCTTGATATCCACTTCTGCAGACTTTAACATAGAGAAGAGTTTTGGCAACGTCTTATCCATGTGCTGCATGTTGTAGTTCATCACAAAGTTCTTGTAACTTGGTGGTAGTGATTGGAGGACACGATGAATCCCCAAAGCATTAGGAATTATTATGCCCAAGCTCTGGAGCTTATTGGCGTACCCATACATATTAAGCACATGCTCACTGACGGAGCTGCCCTCTTCCATCTTGCAGTTAAAGAACTTTTCAGAAGCTTCATAACTCTCAACTGGCGCATGAGCCTCAAATATCATTTTGAGTTCACAGACAATATCATGTGGGTCAAAATTCTCAAACCTCTTTTAAAGCTCCGATTCCAAACCATACACTATAGCACATTGAACTGTGGAGTACTTTTTCTTTCGAGTACGGTAAACATTTTTCACCTCATCGGTAGTATCATCTGTAGGTGGGTCACCCAGCGGTGCATCCACCACATAGGTCAATTGACCAGCATTGAGGACAATCCTCAAATTGCGGAACCAATCCGTGAAGTTGCTTCCATTATTTTTCAACTTCTCTTTCTCTAGGAACGCATTAAAATTGATGGTAGGGGCTGCCATGATCAACAACATATTTGCAATAGTTTAGACTAATTTTATGACAAATTGAGTACTAATTAATAGTTAAACTAATATAGGTAAACTCCCACTCAAAATAATATCCCTCACATTGTTTTGGCGATCACACGAACCAAATCCACTACATCAAGTCCGATCATCACGAGAGATGATGTATTTTCAAAGGCGAACAATCAACATGTTCATCATATCTATTATATGACTCATGATTTACCTTTCGGTCATGTTCTGAGACCATGTTTATATATGCTAGGCTCGTCAAGATTAACCTTAGATTCTGCATGAGAAAATCTTGCTTGCTCCCATTGTATGCACACGTAGAATCTATCACACCCGATCATCACGTGGTGCTTCGAAACAACGATTCTTGGCAACGGTGCCTACTAAGGACGAACACTTTGTTACTTGATATTTTATGAGAGGGATCATTTTATAATGCTACTATCGCGATCTAAGCAATACAATATGCATAAAAGGACTAACATCACATGCAATTCATAATATGTGATATAATATGGCCTTTCTTCTTGTGCTTCTGATCTTCATCTTCAAGCACGAACATGATCTCCATCATCACCGGCGTGGCGTCAAGGTCAATGGCACCGCTCCATGGTTGTCATCCACCAGCATCAACTATTACAACTACTTTGAATAATAGACACGCATGTCTTAACAAAATTAAAAGACAACCATAAGGCTCCTGCCGGTTGCCGACTTACAATAAGGATCATTGCATACATCATATATAATCACAATCATGGTCATATCACATCACATCACACCCCTGCAAAACAAAGTTAGATGCCTCTAATTTTCTTTGCATATTTTACGTGGTTTGCGGCTTTCAATAAGTATCATTCTAACGTACAAACAAGAACCACAACGTTGATGCATGAACTATCAAGTGTCCCTTGTAAATTGAATCTTCACTATGATGGGAGAGACATACACCCACAAAGCCACTTATGCAGTACAAGTTGCATGTCGAGCGTGGAGCAAGTATCATGAACGATGCCATGTAAGGTTAGCTCGGGCCGCTTCATCCCACCATCCTGCAAGATAAAAAGTATACAAGAAGCAATTGATAATAAAAGCACCACCGCCCATAATGACCATTGTGTTCTAATCGTGCAACAGGTCTACATATAGACACGACTCTGATACCACTGTAGGATTTCGTAGCATGGAAAACAAAAAAAATCTACCGCATGAACACACACAAGCCAAGATCTATCTACTACTCCCTCCGTTTATAAATATAAGATGTTTTAGATTTGTGAAGATAATGTATTTAGACATATTTTAGTGTCTAGATTCATTTGAACCTACGCACTAAAAGGTGTCTAGATACATTAGCTTCACAAATCTAAAACATCTTATATTTCCAAACGGAGGGAGTATATTGTAGCAACGAGTCGATGGAGTACTTACCCTCGAAGATTACAAAGTTGTTAACGAGAGCGGATTCTCGTGGGTGATGTAGTCGTTCACTTGCCGATCTCAAGATCGCGTAGACGATCCTTCCGGCGCCGCATTCCAACAGCGCCCCCGCAGTCGATCACACGTTCGGTACTCGATGAAGATATTCCTCTCCCTTATTATAGCAGGCGGTGGAGGTTGTAGCTCTCTCCTCGTGATTCTGGCAGCACGACGGCATGGTGTCGGAAGTAAAGGGGATATCCCGTAGGGCTTCGCCTAAGCCGGAGCAAGTATGGTGGAGTAGAAGAGAGGCCTTGGCGCTCTAGGGTTTAGAGGGTGCCAGGGGGTGGTGTGTCCGGCGGCAAGGGGCTACGGTTTTCCCCAAATCGCCAACTTGGAGGAGCTCCTAGCGGCAGGGGCTACTAGAGGTGGTAGGCGCCAAAGCTAGGGTTTGTGGTGAGGGATAGGGGGAGCCCTACCCCTCCTTTTATAGGTGGGGAGGCAAGGGGGAGGTAATCCTCCCCCAAGTCCACTTCATGTGGCCGGCAGCAAGGAGAGGGAGGATTCCTCCCTTAGGGCTTGTTCGGTTTGATAAATTCCGAAGTGTATTGAGAGGTATTGAGGTGGATTAAATCCCCAATAAGTAAAAAATTCACCCCAATACACTTCAATCCACTCCAATACACTTGAGAAGGGGATTAACCGAACAAGGCCTTAGCTGGAATCCTTCCCTCCCTCCACTTGGAAACCATTGTCCCAGTTTGACTTTTTCAAACTGCCTTTATGTCTTTCAAACTAGAGTTTGATTTCTCTCTTCCAAGTGTCCAGCCAAGTGACCTAGGACATGATGCAACCATTCCACTTTGTCATGACACATCCATGTACCCTTCCCCTTCTGGTTCGGTGGACCTTCTAGACCCTTGTAGAACATTCCGGTGAAAACACCGAAACCATTCCCCAACTCTGGAATTGGACTTTCCTTATATGAATCTTATTCTTCGGACCATTCCGGATCTCCTCGTGATATCCAGGATCCCATCCGAGACTCCGAACTACATTTGGTTTCTTTACTTGCTTTCTGTATCTACTAAACAACATTGAATCCGTAAGTGTGTCTCCCTATGGTTCATGAATTATGCAGACATGACCAAGACTCTTCTCCGATCAATAACCAATAGAGGAATCTGGAAATTCATATGGCTCCCACATATTTCTATGATTACTTTGTGATGGAATGAACCATTTACATATGATACCAATTTCCCTTTGTCTCGCGATACTTTAGTTATCCGAGATCTGATCGTCGGTATCTCTCCATACCTAGTTCAACCTCGTTACCGATAATTAAGTACTCTTAACTCGTTCCCATGATATATGATCCCTTGTGAGCCAGTCACATGCTTGCAAGCTAATTGGATGAAATTCCACTGAGAGGGTCCAGAGTATATATATCTTTCATATGGATGGACAAATCACACTCTTGATCCATGTGCCTCAACACATACCTTCCGAACACTCAATGCCACCTTTATAACCACCCAGTTACGAAGTGGTGTTTGATGCCAAAGCATCCATCCGGTGATGGTGATTAACATGATCTCATGGTCGAAGAATTTAGGTTACTATGTATATGAAAGCTTATAGCAAACGAACTATTGAAATGACTTGATCTTTATGCTACGCTTATCTATAGGAGTATGTCCATCACACCATTCTCCTAATGATATGATCTTGTTGTTAATAACATCTCAATGTTCATGATAAGGAAACCATGATCATCTATCAACCAACAAGCTAGTATTATAAAGAGGCTTTACTAGGGACTCTAACAAGTTTACAAATCACACAAGTATTAATGTTTCTGGTTAATACAATTATAGCATGAATGTAAACATTTATCTTAAACACGAAGATATAATAATAACTACTTTTATTATTGCCTCTTGGGCATATCTCCAACACCTACATCCTCTTAACATTGTACCAACCCCAGCCCCACCGGACTCAAACCCTAGCCCTGCCGCGGCAGAAGTTTCACCGATTTTTCCTACCGCAGCAGCATGCGATAACACCACGGCAGCGAGCTCTGTCGCGGCAGCCGAAACGGCAGAAAACTCTGTTGTGGCAGACTTCTCTGCCGTGCCACCAGATCCTCCCTCCCCTTCGCCTGAATCCTGAGCCGCATCGGGCCATCCTCCCTTCCCCTCTCCTCTACAACCTCCACCTCATGTTGTTCCATCACCAAACCTACTAATGATCACGTCATGCGCACTCGTGCAAAATCAGGATTTCCACTACCAACTCAAAAACTTAATCTCCATGTCACTCACTCTATATCTCCCATCACTAAAACTTATAAATCGGCCCTTCTCGATCCCCACTAGATTGCTGTTGTGCGTGAATAATTCCAAGCTCTCATAGACAATCAAACTTGGCAACTCGTCCCTCGACCTCCTGGTGCAAATGTTGTTTCTGGTAAATGGGTTTTTCGTCAAAAATTTCACTCCGATGGTTCTCTCTCTCGTTATAAAGCTCGTTGGGTCTGTCGTGGTTTTTCTCAACAACATGGTCTTAATTATGATGAAACCTTTTTCCTTGTAGTTAAATCAAGTACTATTCGCACAGTTCTTAGTCTTGCAGTCACATCTTCTTGTCCAATCCATCAACTTGACGTTAAAAATGCTTTTCTACACGGATCTATCAATGTAACTGTTTATTGTTAGCAGCCTCTCAGTTTTTAAGATTCAACTAATCCCAATCACGTTTGTCTTCTCCAAAAATCTTTATATGGTCTCAAACAAGCTCCTCGTGCGTGGTTTCAACGTTTTTATTCATTTATTCTCACTGTCGGTTTTCAACCATCTCCCTCCGACTCCTCTCTCTCTCTCTCTCTTTGTCTATAATAATAATTCTCACACCGCCTATCTACTTTTATATGTTGATGATATTGTCTTAACAGCCTCCACTCAACACTCTCTTAATCTCATAGTTTCCTTGCTGCAATCTGAGTTTTCTATTACTCATCTTGGTCTTCTCCATCACTTCCTAGGCATTCCTGTCATGTCACTCGTGATACTCATGGTCTTTTTCTTTCTCAAAGACAATACCTCATTGATTTCCTAACTAAGTCCGGCATGCTTGACTGTCAACCTTCTAAAACTCCAGTAGACACAACAACAAAACTCTCCTCCTCTGGTGAAGTCTTTTCTGACGCTACTCTATATCGTAGTATAACCAGCGCTCTCCAATATCTCACTCTCACTCGACCAGAAATCTCTTTTACTGTTCAACAAGCCTATCTCTACATGCATGATCCTCGCATTCCACATTATAATCATGTTAAACGTGTTCTTCATTATCTCAAAGGTACGCTTGATCATGGTCTCCACATATATTCCTCCTCTTCACACACTTTGACAGCATATTCCGAGACAACTGGGCTGGTTGTCCGGATACTCGTAGATCCACATCCGGATACTGTGTTTTTCTTGGTAACAAATTGATTTCATGGTCTTCAGAATAGCAGGTTATAGTTTCACGTTCGTCTGCAGAGGCTGAGTACTGTGCAGTGGCATATGTTGTCGCCGAAATGGTTTGGTTGCGTCAGCTTCTCTCGGATCTTTGTCGTCCTGTCCAGTAGGCTACGTGGTTTATCGTGATAACATTTCAACTTTTTACATGCCCAGCAATCCAGTGTAGCATCGTCAGACCAAGCACATCGAGATTGATATTCATTTTGTCCGAGAGAAGGTGGCCCTAGGACAAGTTCGAGTTCTTCATGTTCCAACCACTACACAATTTGTGGATATCTTCACCAAGGGTGTTCCGACATCTTTGTTCACCGACATTCGTTTCAGTCTCAATGTTGATGAACCACATGTTGACACCATGTGGGGATGTTAGATTATAAATCGGTTTAGGTTTTACTTGTAACTTAAGTTAGGGTTAGGCCAACTGGCCACCTATATATATATTCCTTGTAATCTCTCAAACAATATAATCTATTATGAGACAAATATATTGCTACACTCCTTAGTCTCACATGCATGAAGACTTCTCGGCTCTCATCAACAACATGCCTGCGCCAGTAGTGGAGCAGTGACGGTAGCGCGGCTATGGCTCGCTCTAGAGACGATATTGGCCTGTCAGGTAGTCCAAGGATCTCGATGTAATTTTTATTATATTTAGAGTGTTTTATACTTCTAATGAATCTTTATAATAGATCTAATTTTTTCTTTAAAAAAAATGTGGTATACTGCTTCTGATAGAATATATTACATGTATCGGGGTTACTATATTGCAGGTATGGGGATTGCAGGGAATGGATGTAAAATAACAATCTTTTATGATGGTGGCGTGCTCCGAATATGACAACATGCTCCATGAATTTGGTGATGGTTAGTGACACTTTTGTTGCATCAATATTCTTAAAATACAACAACTGATCCCATCGGTAATCTCACATTCGACAATGAAGCGATGGCAGAGCCCATCTCCTCAACGGTTTGCTCATCCGCTAGCTATCTCTCCTTTGTCTTGAACCGCATGATCCTGCTCTTTCGACTTGCTACAACGCGCGCTTGCATGAGTGAATTAGTTATTTTGGGGCTTCTTTGTACTGTTCTTAATAATTTTTAATAGGTCGGTGAAATTTTCTAAAAAAGTAGAATTTCTAGTTCTAAAAGAAAATGAAAGCAGAATCATCCTAGGAGGAAAAGTTGCGCAAACTTGCCATGTTTTATAGTGTGGAACCAAAGCGTAGTACCAGTAGTATTTTGTTTTCCACTGCGACAAGCTATATTAATACAGTAAGTAGATGCATGCTCTCGACTCCACCACAACATTTTACCAGGCTGCGCTACAGCCTGCATCGCACCTCGGGCACCATGATCGACCGTTGGACTTTTTTTCATTTGATTTCTAAATGACTTCATGCAAAATTATACTACTCCTACTAATTCCCGTAAAAATGAAAAATTACAATAGTTCAAGAAAAGCATATTCATTGAAAACCAGAGAGTGCACAATGCCCAAATCTCTGCTGTTGATTAGCATATGTATATGAACATTTCCATTGATTAAGCCACTGAATTACTCCACTGTGGAAGACAGACTCACAACACAAGCATGTCCATGCTGACAAGCACCTTCAAGTTTGCATCCATTACACCGTTCCTTCCTCGTGATCAAGAGTTGGTCTCACTGAAATATAATCGGTATACATATGCTCAAAAAGTTTTAAAGGCGTTAAAGCTTCGTCATACTCCTCCATGTTTTGACGGTTGCTTACGGATGATCCTTGCTTCTATTCTGATTACAATGGTTGCCAAATGAACCAGAGCAGCAAATCATTGTAATTATAATGATATATTGGCAATTCCTGATGCCTTCTATGCCTATACCTATCAAACTATAATGTATAGGGGCATAACAAATAATGCATGACTGGAATTGGACAATTCCAAGATGTAAAAATAAAATAGGAAACAGGATATCTACCATTTGCTTGGGGGGAGGATTGATCCTTATAAAGACTTGGGTTGTAGGAAGTGTCGTGAAGTCATTTGTCCTCTAGTAGGTCGATTGTTAAACATCTCTTGGTTATGAGATTGGTCCTCGGGTAGTTCGACTGCTATGAGCCCTTTATCAATCCTTTAAAACAAACGATAGATTTACTTGCCTTCTTAAAAGGACTTGATTGTTGCGTTCTGAATTCTATACGAAAATCAAAGTTTTCGCTCTCTCGCACACTTTTGGTTTTTGTTGAGTTCCCTATAACAAGCTGCTAGGAGGAGCAAAGGGGGTGGTTGGATCAGGGTTTTTTTTTTTTTTGGTTTTTGTTTTTGTTTTTGTTTAGGTCGGAGGATGAAAAATGATGGCGCTACAAACCCCTCTACTTTTCTCACTTGCATCAAATCAAAATTTGTGTCTTCACTAGTCACTTGCTGACTCCAGAACAAGCAGACTATGTCTTGCCTTTTCTTTTCCACGTGCAAGCAAACAAGCTGACATTATTAGTCACTTGTTGGCTCCTGTTTGGCCCTGATATTCAGCTATTCTAAACCAGAGAGCGTCTACATATAGCCTAGCCTAGTGGCTGTCGAGGTTCTATATTTTGAAATCCCATTCTCCTCCTTAAATAAAACCAAAAATAAATAGTTCCTCCTGTGTAATCTCCCTTTGTCCTCTTATTTTATATATTCAAAAAACAGGGTAGTGCAGCTAAACTCACTAGAAAAATCAAGAGGGAACATGGTTACTTCTGAAGAGAGAATTTTGGTTATCCAACATGTTTAATGTGATACTTTGATCATGTGAGCCAAGCATATTAAGTCTCATTTTGAGAGACTACACATGAGAGAGGTGGCAGCGTACATTCTTTTCACTCTTACCATAATATTGTCCTTGTTCCGCTTCAGGTTCTCCAGATCAGTCCTTATATTGCTGTTCTCCTCAAGTAAATCATCGATTATAACACTGCCCAACTGCTGATCAGCTTTCCACAAAATTGCTTTGGTCTTCAGTCCTTCAAGGACTTCTGTACACATAAGCATGTGTTCTTGCACTTCTGCTTTGTGTTGCTCGAGTTCCCAAGTCCAAACAATAGTCTCAATATCCTTTGCCATCGTATTGATCATGATCATCTCATGGTGGCAGTTGGCGAGCAAATTGCACGAGCGACATTCATTCAACCCTTCCATATCACTTGCATGTATAGCATTATTCACTTGAAGCGGACTCAGATCTTCAGGCATTTTGTCCTTCAACATTCCATTGAGAAACAAAGCTTCGTCCAATCGGCAGCGCAGCTCTTCATTTTCTTTTGATTTAGCCACCAAAGCACTCCTGTTGGTAGCATCAATCTCTTCAATCAGAACAGACAGTTCACCGTGCATGGAATTCGACCGTGTCAATATTACCTCTTCTTGTCTTTGCAGATGCATAATGTTCTTTCCAATAGAACACAATCTTGAGCTCAGCAGTTCAGTTCCTTCTTGTTCTTTTGCAACAGAAACTGCGTTTAGTTCACCAACTTTACTTTCTAGCCGCTCTTCTAGAGCACATACAGTACTTTCGAGATCATCAGTTGACCTCTCCAACAGCTTGATTTCCTCATTCTTCTCTTCAGCATATTTCTTCATTTCATCTGCTACCTGTAGAGGTACAGCAGAAGGGTTATATGGGAAAATAATCGCAAGCGGTACTAAGGGAGATAAAAATAATAAAGTAGGTAGCTGAGCACCTGTCGAGCCTCCGAAGAAATTGCTTCACTTTCTTCTGCCACTGCCTGAGCCCTCTCCAGCTTATCTCTCAAGATAAGCACCTGAGAGTCACAGCATTGTTTCTCATCCGAAAGCTTGGAGAAGTCATTTTGCAAATTTTGAAGGAAGCTGCTCCTTTCATCAAGTAAATTTCTCAGCTCAGCCAACTCTTCTTCCATTGTTTCAGTGTCATTAGTTTTACGGGCTAACTCCTCTTTCATAGAGTAACTGATCTGTTCAAGATGCTTGAGCTGAGATCTCAACTCACTGTTCTCCATTGAAACTGCACCTATTTTACGAGCTGCATTTGCTAGCTGCTTCTCTGTTTTATCATTGTGCGCCTGGAGAGTAGATATCAAAGAATTAGATTCACAGATCCCACGCTGAAGGAAACTTTTTTCTGCATGCAGCCCAGTAATTCTCTCCAACAAAATCCCCATATGACAGAGGTGCAACACGGAAACAGTACAATCTTTTCCAATTATCTCTAACCAGATATCCTCCAACCAAGTTCTTGCCAACTCTATGAACTGACGAAATTTTGACTTCATCCATTCAACATCAGAAGAAACAGACTCGAGGTTCTCAGATAGGAAATTCTTCAGATGTCTGATGCAATCTTCCAGTTCACTAGCAACTTCATTTGCTTCAATCAAGCTTGATTCAAAATTCTTTTCCATATCCTGGTAATTTAGTTCCTTCGCACCCAGAAGCATCTTCAAATTATTGAGCTCGCTTAGCAAGTCATCCTTTTCAATGATAAACAAAGATTCTTTTTGTTTGTACTTCTCTGCTGGGAGTTTGGAATTTTCATTTGCTTCCATCAGGGCCTTGACCATAGTAGACTCTGCATTAGCTATAGTTGCCTGTGCGTCTTGAAACTTGGCTGTAAGAGTAGATGCCTCAGATGATTTCTGCTCTGCAAGACCTTTTGTCTCTGAGCCCTCGAACTGAAGTGCCTGAAATAATGACCACAAACGATAGCAAGGGATCAAGATCGTCCAACTCAACAAATGAATTATTAAACAATAACAATCCATCCTCGAATACAGGCTCGCTGCTACTTTATGTCAAATTACATAGACAAATGCATTCACACCATAATTTTCTTTCAAGGATGAAGCAGCGATGCATTGATTCAACCCCACCATCTTTCACAAAATTCACTATTTGCCACTCGCCAAGAGATTATTAGAACTCGGGGATATTCACAAAATGGTGCTAAACTATGTCAGAGGTCCCTTGAGTTCTTTGATTATTTTATTGCATGTCTAAAATATAAACCAAAATGTCTTTGAAGAATAAACCTGCCAAAGGTAAGGGGTAACTAAGTTTTTTATGCGCCAATATGAGTATGTCACGTAACCAAAAGAAGTCCAGCAACATTTTTCTACAAATTCCGTAGAGCATCAAAAGGCACTCTCCTGTTAGCTATTACTTTGCACAAAATAACCTCATCCCTACTTGTACAATTTTTTCTAGTAGAACTACTGGAAAGGCAAACAAGACTACTGTGAATATGCTTATTTAAAATCCAATTGAAGCCTACTCCATTCAGAAAGTCACAAAACGAACTATGGAATGAGAGCTACAATGGAAGCCAAATGGCTCTTTAAAGTGTACCTCTTTGCCGGTATGCCATAAAGTAAGTGGTGCTGCAGCAGCATCATCTTTTTCTTGCATCTTTAACTCCAATTGTTTCAATCTAGCTTCATAGCACTTCTCTTTGTCAATTATTTCTGACTTCAACTGAAGGACCTCAGAATTTAGATCTTTAATAGTTCCTTGACTCTTGAGATGGCATTCTATCGCATTTTCTTTTTCTAGCAGAAGCTTGTCGAATTGAGACCGAATCATCTGCAATTCGTTATCGGCAGAGTCCCTCTCCTTACGTAGATGACTAACAACATCAGCATTGCACTGCTCTTCAGCTTCAAGGGCCTGATGTGTTTGAAGGGCAAGTTGACCCTTAATGACAGCAAGTTCCTCCTGATAAGATCACTTTCATTTACTTTAGCATGGTGTTATATATAACAAAAAACAGGACTAAAATTTTGCAGAAAACACCTTTAGGACACATATCTGATGTTGCAAAGCCTGCACATCTCCTAAAGAGTCTTCATTCACAATCGCCTTCAAATTTGAACAGAAAAGAATTGTCAAGTGGCTGCTATTTTAGGGGTTGCTAGCATAAAAGGTAAATACGTACATTGTTCTGGATGAGCCTTGCAGGTTGAGCAAACTTGAGGGTACTGAGTGTTTCATTACTTGAACTACATAAATACATATAAAGTTGCATGAGGATATCAAAAAAGGTCTCATGCTTTCTTCAGTTTAGATCAAATGCAAGACAAACATTTCATTACCCCAGTGAAGGGCTAACATTTGCGATAATCAATGTCTTCGAGTTTCCACCAAGTGAATCCTATATGTAAAATTGAGGACTAGAATGAACACTCCTCAAGGGAAAACAGTAAGAGAGAACACAGTAGCATGGTATATCTTTGTTGTTACCTGGAGAAGAAACGTCAATTTTGAATCCCTATAACAAACATGAGTATTCTTCCCACATGTGCGATCAACTAAACTCGTTATCACAAGTCTGAAATTCAAAGTCCAGGAAAGTAGGCATGGCTGAATAACAGACACTGAAACCCTTTTTCACATGAAAATATGTCTTAACTACAATTGTGAGTGTTAGTCATGAACCTGAGCGTTAACAACGATTTGTTAATATTGCAAGCTTCCTTTAGCCGAACACCTTCAGCACCAGATGTGGTTTGCCTGTTGTAAGTGCATCTATCAAGGGACCAGGACTTCACTTGGTACAATAAGTCGTGAGACAAGTCAGGTTATTGACCTACCTTTCGGACCCAGCAAGATCAACTAGATTCAGTCTTGCAACCCGTGAGTTGCATATGGAATCCTTCTCCCAGCTACTCTCGATAGTGCATGTGAATACAGTGTGCGAGCGGCTACTCGCAGAATTCTTGTTTGTCGCAGACATTTTCCTATTTTCAGAACTCTGAGGAAGGTTTCAGGCATATTCATTTAGTTAAAATATGTTCACAGTCGTCATAGTATATTTGCAAGAAAAGAACATGAGAAGAAATGTATTTACCTGCATCAGAACTGTGATGTCACCAACACAGGTAACTTCACGTTTCGTCAAATTTTCAACATAGGTTCCAACATTCATATCTTCTCGGATCTACATGTACATTAGGCTTCATGCTTACTACAAGTAATGAAATAATGGAACTGCACTAGTAAGCTCTATTCACTTAAAGCAACAACATGAAAGCATACATGAAGATTTGTGGATGAAGGGTCAAGAAGATCTGTAATTTGCTCATTGTAAATCTCCAGAAATGAACACTTGCAGTTGTACTTCAGATTCTCACCCCTTCTGCTTTCTTCTTCCTGCACACATAACAGATTTGAAATCCATAACATTATGAGACACTTCATCATGAAGTGAGCAACAACCATCTGTTGTCCACTGAGATAGAAATAAAAAATACCTGTCTGATTCTTGCAACCAATAACTCGAAAATACGTGGAATCATGCCACACTCTGGACCAGACTTCACTCCCAACTTACTGATTTCACCAAACATTGTGTGTGTCTTCCCACTTCCAGTCTGCAAACAATTAAAAGTTCAAGCACATGAATGCAGTTTTTCATGTTAAACAAAAACAAAGGCTATAAGAATATACCTGCCCGTAAGAAAATACACAGCTGTTGTATCCAGCCATACAATTCTCGACCATAGGTACACCAACAACTTGGAAAAGCACTTCCTGCAAATGCAAATTCAAGATTGGGTTACAATCCGAGAATTAGCATCAGGATATAAACCAAAATGTTTTGAAGCAGACCTGATTCACCGATTCACAAGCAACGTGGTCGAATGTAAAGCGAGCTTCTGGGTGTCCGATCCATGTTATGCTCTGCGCGCTTTCTTGTTTCAAGCACCGATTATAACCATGAGTGCTTTTCTCGATGCTATTCAAAGGGCGGACACGGATAACAACCTGCACAAGAAAACACAGATGTAAAGAATGCATATAACAATGCTGACACTCCAACATGCGTATTGGTTTGAATTTATAACTCATCTAAAATATATGTTATAGACGCAAACTGAAAGGAGAAAAGTTGTACAAATTCATATCTTGGACTGCTAACTGGGAAGACTTTCTGAGTGAGTCATACGTCGTTATCTAGTACTCTGTGGAATTGAATTACAGTTCATTGCAGGGACACATGTAATTTGTGACAAGTGAGTAAACAATGTGCCCTTGCTCTGTGGAATTCCCCAACCAATCAGTATAATTGCACGCAAAAATCAGCAGCAAGTGCATACCTGCACGTTGTTCTCCTTCCAGAACGAGGGGTCCTCCTTGAGCTTATAATGCGGCACCTCCTCGGAATTCACCACAGTAGCCTGCAGCCCCCTCGCGCCACCGCTCGTCCTGACGATGCACCCTGGCTTGGTCACCCTCTTGGTCGGCATCCGCTGTAGAGACCCACCATGAGTGGTCTTAGCGCGATGGGCGGCACTCTCGCTGCGGGGGGTTGCGCTCACCCGCGACGGTGTCTCCTCGCCATGGGGAAGGGGTCGCCGGAACCGACTCAAGGACGGGGCTTTCGACGGCGTCTCCACCGGCCACTCTATCTTCCTCTTAAACTGTGACACTGGCGTACGGATGGCCAGGAGAGGATGCCGGGCGGACGGAGCATCAGAGTCCTCTGATGCCCTCGCCGGAGTACGCCGGAGTGATCCACCATGACCACCCACCATGTTGCAGGAACGCCAGACCTGAATGCAGGAGAAAGAAAAACAGCAGATCAGACAATTGTACCGCCAAAATAAGGATACATCACCAAACCGAAAGATACAGCAAGCGCTATCTGCCAACAATCAAGAGCCCCTTTGTCCTATGGGGCTTCGCACCTCTAACATCCCCAACAAACACACCTCGCACATCTAAACAGAAACTTCGCACCCTGATTTTCTGAAACAAATCGGAGCCGCGTATAATCATCTCAGCGAACCCTAATTCCGCGCCCAAAATTTTCGAAACAGACGCGTGGTTTTTTTTTCCTAGAGAGGATTCGTGAGCCCGCCCAAAATCATCCAACCTCGCGTTCGCCCCGCGGATCCGATTCCGATGAGCTAACATGAGACAATGCCCCAGTCCACTCCCGCGCGCCGTCCATGGGAACCCCAACAAATGGGGCAAAGCACACAGGAAAACAATCGGGCGACGGAGGAATGGGGACTAGGAGCTTTACCGTCAGAGAGGCGGCGGCGCGGCGCGATTCCCGGCGGCGGCGAGCGGAGAGCGGCGAGAGGAAATCAAATGCCCCTCTCTCTCTCTCTCTCTCTCTCTCTCTCTCTCTCTCTCTATAGCTTCCTTCGAGCGGTACACGAGAAAGGCGACTTGAAAAATTTTAAAACCCACTTCCTTCGACTTCGAGGCTTCCAGTGTAAGCTTGGGTTTGTCTTCTAGCGGCGGGAGCTCAAACAGTGTTTCAGCTCCCCAAAGCTTTTCTTAATTTTCATCCGAAAACTGAATCCCCAACCGCCGCCCGCGAGCAGAGGAGCCGCCGCCACCCGCGACCCCTACGGAACTCCACGCTGCCGCCGATCACCCTCCGGCAAGGCAACGGCAAGGCCAGCTATCTCGCCCCATCCTCCACCCTCCCCGCGCCGCTCGGGAGCACACCGCCGCCAGCCGCATTCCGGGCCACCGCCGCCGATGGACGGCCGGCGTTTGGTCTTCCGGCGGGCTTCAGCGCCCTCCTGCTGACGAACCGTGCCAGGTTTGCCACACCCGTTCCTCACTCTTTCCGCTGCTGATTTTATTTTATTTTAGGAAACAAAACCCTAGCTCGAGCTCCTAAATCGCTTGCCCTGCTTTGCCTCGTTTGTGTTCAGGTGAGGGGGGTAGATGGCTGAAGGAGCAGTGGCTCAGCTTTGAAACCCACAGTCTGGCTTGCGGTGGTTTCCGTCGCTCTGATCACTGCGGTTTGGCTTGCAGTGTTCAGGGTTCAGGGTTTTAGCCCTGCTTTGCATTTGTTTAATCAGGCAATCAGCTGCTTCGTTTAATCAGGCAATCAGCTGCTTGTGGTGGTCTGCTTGCAGTGGGTTCAGAGGTGACGGCAGTGTGAGTGAGCTTGTGGTCTGCTTAATCCCTCTGTGCTTGTGGTGGTACAGTTTGATTAGCTGCACCTCTGTGCTTTCTTCTTGGTAACCTATCCAAGGACATGGATAAATCTGAGGACAGAACACCAACTAGAGCTGCTGGCAGATCAGAGGCTGCTTCACCTACCACTACCAGTGCAGCTCCGGTTTCAGCCTATTTCTCTCCCCTGACACCGCGCCCCCGCACTATTGTCCCAAGTGCACCTCATTTTTCAGCATCTCGCTCTCACCTGACCCCGTGCCCGCGCACTACTGTCCCAAGTGCACCTCATTTTTCAGCCTCTCGCTCTTGCATGCGCCCTGCTCTCCCGAGACTACCGCCTGTTGTGGACTACTCGAAACACGATGTGAAGATGATGAAGGACCTCAGGCTTGTCCCGGAGGAACAGTGGTTCCCACATCACAGGGACAAGGAGCGCTTGACAGGCAGTTGGTTCTGGACAGTTGTGCAGAAGGACTTGTACCTCCCTGACAAGAAAAAGGTCAGTGACATGAGGTCGATCGACTGGGCGTCAGTTGGCACGAGTACCGGCACAGACGTCCGTCGCTACTTTGCGGCTACTCCGGGGCTCGACAGGCTGTTAGAGAGGCAGGATCTCCGCTGGGCTGATTCATACATCCGTCAGTTCTACGCCACGCTATGGATTCACCCGGACAGATCCAAGATCAAGTTCATGTTTGGGAAGCAGCAGCGTGAGCTGTCCAGAGATGACTTCGCCAAGTATCTTGGCCTGTCTGACAGTGGTGCCCAAGTGCACAGCTTGGTGAACTCCAATGGGAACGGGGATAAAGACCACCCGCCACCGTTAGAGACCATCCGTCACCTTTACAACAATCCTGATACCTTGATGGAGGTTTCCAAGGATCTCAAGCAGCTGAACCATGAAACAGCCGTTGTGCTCGCGATCATGAGATTATCGATCCGTCCTAGACCTCGAGGCCTTGACAAACTGACTACTCTTGAGATTTGGATTTTGCACTTGTTGATGTCCGAGAAACCCATCGACATAGTAGACTTGATGATTGGAGAAATGCAGGCTGTTATTGTGGACATCAGGCGTCTGCTGGCGTATGCCCCATATCTCATTCACCTTTTTGACAAAAAAGGATGGCTCGAGGTTGCTATGAAAAATGATTTGGATCAGCACCTCATGCAATACAAGCCTCCAAAACCTGGCAACAAGAGGAGGGTCAAGAACAAGACACTTCAGACTGTCAAGTCAAACAAGGCTCCGAAACCTGATGGCAGGAGTGGTGTAGGGACCAGCTCGCTTTCATCTCAGGTGGAAGCCCCACGTGTATTGGATGATGATGAGGATGCGCGCTTGGATCGTACACTTAGCCCGAGCTTAGAGGAGCAGGCGCTTGTAGTTACCGCTAACGAGGAAGATGACAACCCATATATGGTCCTCGCCCCGGTTCCTGGCGAGTTCATATTCAACCAGCAGGGGGCACATGACGCAGAGGCAGGAGGGTCTGGTTGTCATGCAGATGTTCCTCCCATGCTGCAGAGTCAGGCTGATCGTCAGACTCTTATCCTTGAGAAGATTCAGGGACAGCTCACTGAGCTTCAGCGACAACATGAGCGTGATATCCAGAAGATTCAGGGACAGGCGCACGGCACAGAGGCAGGGGGGTCTGGTTGTCATACAGATGTTCCTCCCATGCTTCAGAGTCATGCTGATCGTCAGACTGCTATCCTTGAGCAGATTCAGAGACAGCTCGCTGAGCTTCACCGACAGCATGAGTTCGACCTCCAGAAGATTCAGGGACAGGCGCATGACACAGAGGCAGGAGGGTCTGGTTGTCATGCAGATCTTCCTCCCATGCTTCAGAGTCAGGCTGATCGTCAGACTGCTATCCTTGAGCAGATTCAGGGACAGCTCGCTGAGCTTCAGCGACAACATGAGCGCGATCTCGAGATTCGGAGACAGCATGAGCGCGACCTCCAGGAGATTGAGAGACGGCGTGAGCGCGATCTCCAGAAGATTCAGGGACAGCTGGCTGAGCATCGCCAGGAGAACCGGGATCTCCGCAACCTAGTTCTACTTTCGTTTTTTCAGACAGCTTGCCACTCCACACAGCATAGTGATATTGTGGCTCTTCTCAATGAGAACCTCGGTGCTATTTGCAGACTCTAGGCGAGCTCCTCTCCCACCGGTTTGAAGTGATGACTCTACTTCTCAGTGTGTCCGGCAGTGCACTATGACTAGCTGCCAGCTACTTCTGCTAGCCTGATGTATACTTATCAGCTTCTCTCTCCTTCAGCACAGCAGCCAGTCGACAAGTCTGAGACATATGCTGGTTCTTGATGAACTTCTTTGGAGGCCTTTCCTTCTTCTGCTTGATATCGAGATTTAACTTGTTGTTATCCTTAGGTGTGTGTGGGGTCATCCTTTTGGTAGTATCTTACATCATATTCTTATGCAAATTATTGCAGCTCTGCATCCTTTATTTCGATATCGACCCTGTTTGGAGCACATGAATTTGAAATGTCGAGGTCTGAAAGTTGTTCGTACTGCTGGCATGTTGTGTCTGATGTTACAGCAGTAACTCTGTTAGTCTGATTCTGAATTAAGCACTTCAGACATAAAAAAGCATACTTTTGGTTCCTTGAGATCTCAGACAAGTAATTGGGAAACATGCAAAAAGATGCCACTGTTTATGAGTCGTTGGTATTTATAAATTTTATGCGTAAGCAGCATGTTTTCATCAGTTTCTGTGTTCCTGAAAAATTGCATTACTGTTTTTTGAAAAACAAATTCGCCGGTTTGGCATCTGTATTTCTGTTCATATGGCGCAAGTAGAAGTGATAGGAACCAAAATTGCTAGGAGCTGAAGCTATTACCTCCATTCCAAAATGTAGTATGTTTTAGAAAGTTAAATTAGCTTTCCAAAACATACTACATTTCATAATGGAGGTAGTACAAACATACATGCATGATGGATGGCATAATCTGCAGCGCCACTGCAGGCTACATGTTTACCTGGAAGCTGAGTGCCAGCTACCATGTTTACCTGAAGCTCCCACTTGGTTTCTATTCAGCTTATTAGATTTGTATGTCGATCAATGAACGCCAAGATGCAACTTGTACTGGGGATGAATAGTCGATACTCGATACCATGGTGAGTTATTGACGGAAATGCAGTTATCTTGACCCAATTATTAATAAGTTTTTTTGTTATATATATCTCATTCATGAATTTGGGCTATTAACAGTACAGTCTGTCATCTTGCAAACAGTTAAATTAAACTTGGGACTTGGGAGCAGGGATAACTAGTTGTCTTTGTCGTTGTTACTAGTTGTCTGAAAATCGTTTTTTCAATCAAAACTATCACTGTTAGTAGCAAATAGACTGATGTATGCAACCCCAGACTGAAGATTTAACAGTTCCAGGATCCATCATCAAATGTAGTAATGAATCCAGTTCCAACAGAAAATAGCAAGTGGCTTGTGGCAGTAGAACAAGTTCAACTTCCAACACAGCAGCACCCACAATTCCAATCAAAATGACAAGCTGAGGACATGATCCATCTATGATGTTATCTATAATAATGGACCTTGTTTTGTGTTTATTTCTTCAATTCTTTCTAACTTTTATGTAGCTCGTACATTGGAGTAACTGTCAAAATAGTACTTTCTTGTTTTATCTTTCAACCATTCATGAACAATCGATCTATGTTTTCTTGTTGCACAAAGCTGAAAACAGAATCGGACAGAAGCCGGCCGGCAATCACATACTCCCTCCGTTTCAAAATATGTTTTAGGAGATGTTTTAGGAGAACCTGAGTGAACCAATATACTAAAAGAAGTCTAGATACATTTGCTACACAAAGCTAAAACATCTTATATTTTAAAACGGAAGGAGTACAAGCCATCATTTGCCATTCTAGGAGTAAGCAAACAAGAAATGTAGAAAGGCAAAGGCATATATTGTGTTCAGTGATTTGAAGGAACACGACACAGTACAACTGTTGAGAAGAGTCAGACAGGGCACACAGCAACAGAAAATATAACACGGTTTTACAGCCAAAATTGTTTGGGAAGTAATAAGCTCCCGTCTAAACATGCTATGATTGGTACACTCAACCACAGAGACTGATCATCATGGGTAAAATTCATCAAGTAGAGACCAAAAAACATCAGGCTTCCAACTCAGCGGGGATCACTGAGTTGTAGTGCTCGCCGAGACCATAGGCATGCCTGTGGTAGGAAAGCCTGATGCTAGGGTCACCTCCTGGTTCTAACTTTTTGCTGTATTCTTTGCCCATCTCTACGTCTGGAAAGGATCCCGAGTAGACCACGATGTGCTTCTTCAGGCAGTGGGTCAGGGCACCGAGCTCCAGTTGCCCACCCCAAGCAGCGGTGGATTCGATCTCCTCACAGTAACTCTCGAAGCTCTCCGAGGGATCTGGTCCAGCCTCAGCTTTGCCCTCTGAGAGGAAAAACGGGAGGAAATCTGCGGCATGCTCCCTCATGTACTTAGCTGTCATTTGCCGTAGCTCCTGGTGGTTGTACTGTGTAGTGCCTCTGGAATGGAGCAACAGCTGGTTCTCGATAGCACGGTACAAGCAATGGCCGTCTGGCTTTATCTCATGAATGGTCAACCCCAAGGGCTCAAGCCTCTTTTCAAGTTTCTCGTCTTCTACCATGCGATCACTCACGAGATTACTTTGTTCTTCTTGAATTCGCTGCTCTCGAGCAGCTTCTTCCTTTGCCTTCTTATCTCGCCGTCGTGCGGCCTTCCCAGGCTGCTTTGCGGAATCCGCATTGCTGGAGACAGAAACTCCAGCTATGGCCTTCACTAAGGTGTCAAGGTTCCCCTTCTCGGAGCTTTCTGCAGGCTTGTACCCAAAAGAAGCAAGCTCTGCAGCATGCTTTGCCTCCAATTCAGCTGACAGGCGTGATATCTGTTCCTCTACCTGCTTTTTCTTGGCCTTCTGCTCAGCCTTGCTGCCTTTGGCAGCTGCTTTCTTGAGGCTTGTTTCCTTATCCTGGAGTTTGGATTTCTCTTTCCTGTTTACATATGGCAAAAATCATCTCTTAGAAACCACGTAACACCATCAGAAAAATAATTGAAGGATGAGAGATGAGCTACACAAAGCATAACTGTCTAGCTCCAGATCATAATGGGTTCACCTTCAATGTGAGTACGCATATGATGCACTGTATAACGTAACATATTAAACCCCAGCAATCAAGTGAGAGCAGAGTACTTTGCTAACTATTGTCTAGAGCCTTACATGTCTAGAGCTGTATAAACTAGAGGCGATCGCGCAAATAGTACACTGCATTCAATCCAATCATGTTGTCACAGTGACAAGAGGGCCACCAAGACTATCATGCCTCTCTCATCTGTACCAATCACTTGAGTCTGTGATCACACCTTATTGTAACTTACTATTTCCATACGAATTTATGTTAAGTAATCTAAGAGTAATCATAACCATCTAGGTAAAGGGAAGCATGTGATATCTACTGCCATAGAAAATTCAGTGCAACATTAATCAAAAAACTATAAAAAGGTAATGCGGAAACATGTGTTTCCTTTTACAAAGCTGAAATGGTAAAGGGGGGCATGTTCTGCTACCCTAGATAATTCAATGCAACACTATAACACTAATCGTCAAACTAGATAAAGGTAATCCAGAAACAGCATTAAGATAAAATTGCATCCCCATTACATAGCTGAGATGGTAAATGGGAGTGTGTGGTATCTACTTCCCTAGATAATTCAATGCATCACTAACCTGAAAACTGGAAAACGGTAATGCAGAATCACTGTTAAGATATAATAAAATAACTCAGCTAAATTTTAGATGGTAAAGGAAAGCATGTGGTATCTACTTCCCTAGATAATTCATTAATTCAATGCAACAGTAATCGTGAAACTAGAAAAAATTAACATAGGATAAACACCAACAAGACATAATCACAACCATAATAGCCAGGTTCGGGGTCGAGGGCGTGTTCCAGGACCCGGGATCGATCGACCCCGATCGAGGGTTGGGTACAAGGTGGGGTCAACTTGGGTCGACAGCCAGATCACAACCCAGATCGGTGGTTCATGATCCCGAATCAACATGCAAGATCAGAAACGAGACTTGAATCTAAGGGAGTTTATGCAGGCTTACAGGGCAATCCGCTCCATGCTGCTCTGTAGTTCTGAAGTCCACCCGGCCGCTTCTGTCCGTCGAGCTGCCATATGTGTCTCTCCCGTTTCGCCACTGATGGGTATATGCCAGCGGGCGGTCGGAAGGTCTGTCGACACGGCTGCCCTGCGCCCCTGTTCCATTCAACTAAGTCGCCGTCGCTGCTTGAGAATCATCTTGGTCGCCTGGGTAGTAGGGACTAGGGAAGGCAAGACTGCACATCGTAGAGGAACGGCAGAAACGACAAATAGTAGAGTGCTGGATGGCTGGAGGTGAATCCATGGGCATCGCGCGGAGCTTTAGAAGCGAAGAGATTTGGGGATGATTTCCTATGGTGCTTCATGGGGAAAAAATATGGAAGATGAGATGATTATTATGTTCCTATTGGGCTGTCAAGTGGCTCCATATTTATACTCCCTCCGATCCATATTAATTGTCACTGGATTGGATGTATCTAGCACTAAAACATGTCTAGATACAACCATTTCTGCGACAAGCAATATGGATCGGAGGGAGTATTTTATTTTTACTCGCTGAGTTAGTTCCGAAATTTCGGGTGGAAATTTTCCCTCCATGCAATACTAGGAAACAAATAATCAGGGAAAAAAAACACATGGATCTTTCTCGTATTGTGTTTATCGTACCGGGTCATCAACCCCAAATTGTTTGGATCGCGACCCATGTCCCAAATTGGGAGATGTATACCCCTCATCAAACCTCGTTCCCTCGGGTGGCGACCCTCGACCCCACTCCTCGACCCGGATAACCCAGATTTTTGGCAACTATGATCACAACTAGTTAGTTACATAGCAGAGATGGCAAAGGGAATGATGTGGCATCTACTTCCCAAGATAATTCAATGCAACATTAATCAGCAAACTAGAAAGGGTAATTGTAGAAACATAGTTGAGACATAATTACAATTCCACCCTTGGCTATTACATGGCTGAGATGGTAGAGGGAAACATGTGTTACCTACTTCTTCTCTAGATAATTCAATGCTGACACTAATGAGAAAAAGGTAGTGCAGAAACACTGTTGAGATATGATCACAGGCTAGGTATGCAAAACATGTGGGCTTGCTCCCTGATAAGGCAAAACCTAAGATACAACGGCATCTTCCTCGACTATTCTCAATCCACCGACTAACTGAGACAAGAAATCTAACGAACCTGTCCAAATCATGAACTCAAACACTCAACTTGTTTTTTCCTCACACGCACAATCATAACCCTTTTAAGACAAGCTTATCATTATGCACCAAATCCACAGCTCGGACAGGGAAAACCGAAGAGGGAACGAACGAGAAAAAGGACGCGGAGGCTAACCTGTGCCTGGACATGACCTCCTCGAGCGTCTCCGTCGCCGCCTGCTCCGCCGCTGGGGTGGCGGTGGCGGCGGCGGCTTCGACGGCTAGGGTTTCGTCCATCGGCTTGGCACGGGGCTAGGGCAGAAGGAGGCGCGTCCGGGCGGATGGATGGATGGATAGCAGGAGGACAGCCACGAGGAAGAGCTCCTACGTTAGCAGCCTAGCAGGCTCGCTTCGGTGGGAGGCGGCGGCGCGAGACTCC
The DNA here is from genome assembly GCA_910589765.1 of Avena atlantica. NCBI lineage: Eukaryota > Viridiplantae > Streptophyta > Magnoliopsida > Poales > Poaceae > Avena > Avena atlantica. The sequence continues at coordinate 176,445,337 of OU342737.1, forward strand.
GGAGTCCGGAGAGGGCCAGGCCGCCAAGGTTCGATTAGTTTTAGGACCAAGAGCCTGGACTCCGGATGGTACACGATATGGCATACGATATGCTACTGCGCGCTCGTGCGCCGTTGAAACCTAACTAACGATCGCTATGCTTTTTTTTTTGTGTGTGTGTTATTAAGATAGCAAGTTTTCTTTACTCTGCTCGTCTGAAAATAAATAATTTGGATTTGTACATATTCACATGTATCAAGTGACTTGAATTTATCTAGACTCAACGTGTTCTGGTGTTCTAGTGTGTAGAAACAAAGTTACTTATTTCCGTTTTTTCTAATAGAGAGAGAGTACTACTTATTTATGAAAATGGTGGTCCATTACCCAAACTGATCAACCACATGTCATCAGCTCAGCCAACACACTCATCTTAGCATATCGAGTAAGGAATGAGATACTCACCTAATATGGTAATAAGTGACTCGGATTTGATTCGATTTAAATCTATATAGTGTCGGGGAGTATTTTCTTCATTATTCATTGCCTTGTGAAGATCGATTCCGATATCAAACAGTTCATGGCTACTACTCCCTCTGTTTCAAAATATAAAATAAAAAAAGTTTAAATACATTTATTTTACAAACCTAAAATATTTTTTATTTTGAAACTGATGGAGTAGAATTGAGTCCGATTCAGACATCACCTTGTGTGTGTAAACAGAGGGCAATAGCTCACTCGACTGCGGCAACACATGCCTTTGCCTTGGCCCATAATACAGAACGTAGGTCTCATAATTTTCCTACCGCTGCGATGACGAACTTAGCATAGCAAGTTTTATTTTGAGCATCTGACCTAAACCGTCCACAAGTTTGCTTGATAAAACAAAGCAAGTATTCATTGACCATATAAATCAAAATGATTTCAAAGCAGAAACCAACGATGTCTTTCTTCAGATGGTGATTAGTAAAAATGATCTAAGATTTTTTTTCCTCTTTTGTAAAAAACTACGGGCATCCACCGGTATTAACGGTTTTCGATCATACCTGTAATACCCGTCTGAGTACCAAACAAGATTTTTCAATTGTACTGAAAAATTCACTTCTTTCCTTTTAAATAGATGTACTTTTTTAAGTGAATTCCGTATTATAAATTGTAAAAATTTCGTTGATCTATTAATAACCATCGACAGTAGTACAAAGAATCCAAAGAATCTTAAAAGTAATTAAAATTATAAATAGGTGAATAGACCACTTAGCGACGACTACATACAGCGTGAGTCCAAGGCGTGTCGCTGTCCTCGACGTTCCATCACCAAAAACCGGCAAAATCATAGTAGAGCTTTTTATAGTAGATAGACGGAAAATCGTCGTGCTAAAGTCCCAAAAAACCAACGCAACAAAAGTAATAAATTTCAAAATGTTAGATGTCATTTTTTTTCCCAATATATAGTACTGCCTCCGACCCATACTACAGTATTTGACTTGGATTTGTCAAAATTTAGATAAATCTATATACTCCCTCTGACCCATATTAATTGACTTAAATTTGTCAAAATTTGGATAAACCTAGGACGCGCCTACCCGGCGGACGCCCTGAAAAACATCAAATCTGGCGGGCGCTTTCGACAGCGACCCGCGTTCCGACAACGATCCCGCGTCGCCCCGCACACGCCCCTCCCACACTGGTGGCGTGACCAGGTCCAAAAAAGGAAACCTGGCTGGACCATCTTCCTCTCCAAGCAAAAACCTGAAATCCCCCCAGATCTAGCGTTTTACCCTTCCCCGATTGCTCACCTGCCCATCTCGCCTTCATCCTCTAGCGCCCTGCTACTGAAAAGCGCCATTGAAGCTCCACCTTGACGCCATTGCCTAGCGCCCTGCTACTGAAAAGCAAAAAAACGAACACACAGGCAAAAACAGCAGGTACTTCTCAAAATCATCTCTTCAAATCACCAGGATTTTGGTAGAAACATCTCTATATTGTTCTCAATATGAAAATATACTGCTGCACAACATGGATCTAAACAAGAAACAAGTCATCTATAACTACTCCTCAGTTTTGCATCTGACATATGTCCAATCTTGTTCAAACTATAAGAAACCAATCATCCTAAGCTTCATTGACGGTATATGTTGATCCCTGCATTAAAAACATCTAATTTAGGATAACTAACAACTAAATAGACATGATTTCCTATTAATTGCTTCATCCTAACAACTAAATCTTATAACATCATGAATATTTTGGTTGAACAGATCCAAAACCATGGATATCGACCTAAATGCAGAACCAGATCAAGAAATAGAAGAAGACAATGCTCATGGTTCACACACAAATGCTATTGTGCAAGTTGTAAATGAAGGTATGATGATTATATGTACCCAGCAGTATTTTTACATAAGTTATCTGTGCTTGCATGCAGAGGTTATCAACAAGCTAGATCATAAGTTATCCATGCTTGCATGTAGAAGTTATCCATGCTTACATCCATATGTTATCAACTAGCTATATTAGAAGTTATCCATGCTTACATCAATATGTTATCAACTAACTAAAATAGAAGTTATACATGCTGTAAATGAAAGTATGATGATTATATGCAATCCAGCAGTATTTTTACATAAGTTATCCATGCTTGCATGCAACGGTTATCAACAAGCTAGAACATAAGTTATCCATGCTTGCATGCAGAAGTTATTCATGCTTACATCCATATGTTATCAACTAGCTAGAACAGAAGTTATTCATGCTTACATTCATATGTTATCAACTAGCTAGAACAGAAGTTATACATGCTTATAAAAGCAGAAGTTATCAACTAGCTAGAACAGAAGTTATCCATGCTTACACACATATGTTATCAACTAGCTAAACCATGGATATTGACCTAAATACAGAACCAGATCAAGAAATAGAAGAAGGCCATGCTGATGGTTCACAAACAAATGCTATCGTGCAAGTTGTAAACAAAGGTATGATGATTATATAAAATCAACTTATCTAGCAGTATTTTAACATAAGTTATCCATGCTTGCATGCACAGGTTATCAACAAGATAGAACATAAGTTATCCATGCGTACATGCATAAGTTATCCACCATATAGAACATAAGTTATCCACTATCTAAAACTGCAATTATACATGCATATGAGCAGAAGTTATCCATGCTTACAGTTATACATACATATGAGCAGTACATGCTTAAATGCACAAATTATCAACTAGCTAAAACAGAACTTATCCATGCTTATATAAATAAGTTATCTACTATATTATACTACAGTTAAACATGCTTACATACTAGAATAGTTATCCAGTAACATGAGTAGAAGTTATCACTAGCTAAAAATATAGTTATCCAGGAACATAAGTACACGTTATCCACTAGTTAAAGCTACAGTTATCCATGTCTATATACAGAAGTTATCCATAACTATGAGTACAACTTATCGATGTAGACCATTGCAAAAAACAGATGACATGTTCAGAGAATACTTGCTAGTATAAAAAGTTACCCACATATTGTAACTGGTGTGATCCATGACTTCTCATTATATATATCCATTCCTGCAAAAAAATAGAAATGTTAACTTGTGTTTATTTGCATAACAGGTGATATCCAAATTGAAGAACATACTGACAATGACTGCATGTATACTATAGTTGAACAAGCTGCACAAGAAACAGCAACGGGTAGGACAATCGAAGAAACAGCAGTACACACAGCAGATTCAAATGAGGATGGGGAGAATAATGCAGAAAATAATGATGCAAGAGATGAAACAATACCATCAGTACATAAGAATTCATAATGATACACAAGAATTCATAGAAAAAATAAAATAATACCATCAGTACATAAGTTATCAATCATAATAACCTAATGTTATCATGCAAACAGAACACAAATTACCCATGATAATAAGCTAATGTTATCATACCAACATAACACTAGTTATCCATGTCAGTGCACACATAATATCATGCATTTTGCTCAAAATTAGCATTACCAAACATATCATAAACAAAATTTAACAAAAACATTACATTATACAGTAGTTAGTACTATTGCAATCAATGAATTTTATCCACACATCAGTACATAAGTTAACCATGATCATAAACTAATGTTATCATGCCAACAGAACATAACTTATCCATGCCAGTGCATATATATACTATCATGCACTTTGCTCAAAAGTTACCAACAAAACACAAACAAAAAATTTACAGATACATGCCTAGTACTGTTGTTATTAATGAATACTCTCCAATGTTACCCATGACTAGTGCAAAGTGTTATCAAGGGACCCTATACAATCTTACCCACCTCATAAGTTATACATGCTTACAAAGCAGTAGTGATCAACAAGCTAGAACATAAGTTATCCATGCTTGCATGCAGAAGTTATCCATGCTTACATACATAACTTATCAACTAGCTAAAATAGAAGTTATACATGCTTACAAAGCAGAAGTTATCAACTAGCTAGGACAGAAGTTAGCCATGCATACATGCATAAGTTATCAACTATCTAAACCAATGAATCAAAATTTCAAAAGCCTAAAAACATACAGAGCGGTGCATCATAATTTATAAATGATTTCTTATGGGCACCACAGCTAGTCAAAATGTTATCATGCCATTAGTTCACAAGTTACCCATACCATTACCCATATGTTATCATGCAATTTACTCAAAAGTTACTAGCAGATCACACACAAAATTTAACAGATACATTCTCCAATAGTTAGTACTATTGTAATCAATGAATATTCCACAATGTTACCCAAGGTTAGTGCTATAGTTATTAAGGAATCCTATACAAATAAACAAAAGTTAGCACATAACAGGTTAGTACTCTTGTTATCAAGTGATGCTGTCCAATGTTATCCATGGATAGATCTATGGTTATCAAGGGATCATATCCCACTGTTATCCATAGATAGAACAGTTGTTATCAACTAAATAGTATGCAATGTTATCCATGGCTAGATCTGTTGTTATCAAGCAATCTTGTTCAAATAGAACACATCTCCATGGGGGAAACATTACACATGGATCAAATCATCTGAACATCAAAACTACATCACACACAGTAGATCTGATAAGGGAACATTACTCAAATGACACCAAAGGGGATCAGGGGGAGCACTAAAAAAGATTTGAACAACGGGGGCTGAAGCATGAAGGAGCCAAACAAAATCAGCAGACAAAATCGCACGCATTACAACTTACAAAGCATGGGTAACTACAGGACCTGCCGGAATCAACGACAAGCACAAACCTGACGAAATGGAACCGTCGGAAAACGGAGAAGGGAGGGTCGGATTAGAGAAACTGGAGTCTGCAAGCACACCTGGAGGGAGTCGACGCGTCGGCGACAGCAATGGCAAGCAGAAACGGCGAGGAACCGACGGAAACTGCCGAATCGCCCTCCAAATCACCGGAGAAGAAGGGGAGAGAGAGGAGCGGGATTCCCAAAACGGTCGGGAGAAGTGGGAGGGATGGGAGACAATGATGAATGGGGCCCCAGGTGATTGGATCGTGGGATCAGGTGTGCAGCATTAAAAACGAGTCACCAATCGCACGGGGCGCGCGGGGTTGTCTGCCTCCGTCCGATTCAAATCGTACGTTTCCTGTGAGCCCGCCGAGATTTGCCACGTACCGACTGTTCTGAAACTAGAAAACCCGTAAACCTATATACTAAATAGTGTCTAGATTCATCCAAATCTAGACAATGTGAGTCAATTAATATGGATCGAAGGGAGTAATAAATAGTGAATCTAGACAAATTTGAGACAATTAAAATGGGTGAAATACGTCGATTATACCCGTCCAAAATGAGAAGGAGATGATTAATTAGTCGCAATTTATTACTCCTCCGATCAATGTCCTATGACGGGTATTTTTAGTCCCAAGTAACAAATCTGCGTCATGATCATCATGCGGCAATTCGAAGACCTGACCGGCTGAGGCAGGGGCGGACCCAAAGAGTGCTGAGTGGGGGCTAGGCCCCACTCAAAATTTGAAAATCGTTACCCCCCCTACCAGTAAACTTCTTTTCTAGGTCCGCCACTTGGCCAAGGCGTCGACGGAACAGAGTTGAGAGTAGACACAGCATGATCCTACCAGCGTCCTGAAATCAAGGCTGAGATAATGTGCATCAGAGGGAAAAGTCCTAGGACAACTTAGAACATCAGTTCATACACCTCGTACGGTGAGTCTATCTTTGTAACTTGGTGTGTTGTCATTTCATTATAGTGATTTATAACAGGAATAAGATTTTGTTACCGCTGTGGGATCTGAACCTGAATAAGTTGTGTTACCTTGTACACTTCAACTCGCCGGATTCCCCCACCTCTCTAAACACGCTCTGTGAGGATCTCTTCATGACATACTTATCGGAAATACCACGACAGTTCGCGTCCACCGTGGGGCATGAGGCGCTTCGAGCTCTACAACGAGCGAGGTCCAATCTTTCTGTGGGAATCGGCGACACCGTAGCCACCGGACGTGTCCTCTTCTCCGACAATGTTTGGATCATCCCACATGACGAACTCTGGATCCCGGCGAAGTCGAACCCCACCTGCTGCTCCATTGTTCCAATCGGGTATATACACCTCTTCATTAGCGAAACCGGCTCGGACACTAGTTCCCAGAAAGCCGAAGGATTGTCAAGGCTCGCGCAGACCGCCTCTAAGCAGGATACGTTCACGTAAGGATCGAAGTCGGATCTCTCTTTGGATTTTTCCATCTTAGATCGAAACAATTTAAGGCCCACCCAAACCGCCATGTGTAGGATATAATGGTGCAAGACCAATGCAAATCCGCCGGGTTACCCCGCACATCTGGAAAGCAACGTTCTCAGTTTGTCGGCGTTGTGACCATCTTCAATCTGGCTCGTTGCATTCACAGAGATGGTGAGAACCCCCGAGATCACCTCGCCAGATGGCTCCGGCTGAGGACCGACTTGGAGGGATATCCCAGCAATTACGCGATCTACCACTTCGTCAAAGGGCTCACACACGGCACACTTCTTCGGCTTGCGCTCAGGAGACAACAGGCCACTAGAAACCTTACTCTCGCTCATATGGTCGATATCATTAACAGTTTCGTGGACGTCGATGAGCAGGACCAGGCCGACCTCGCCACCTGACGGCCCCGCTACCTTAGCATCGTCCTCCGTCATCGAAGAGGTTGACACTCCCTCCGACTCTGTCTTGGACGCACTCTACGCCGACATCAGCATGGAATCGGAGGAAGTTGAGGCCAACACGGAAGATCTTGACACTACCATGAAGAAGATCAAGGAGGAGATCAAGCGTGAGGAGTGCGCCGACAAGGCCGTCACCTCCCATTAGGTGCTAGTCACCATCGGGAGTGTGATCGAGGAAGATCAGCAAACCGGAGTAGCTCAGCCAATGCCACGTGACACCGGGAAGGCAGTGGACAAAAACGTCGATGATCCCTCAGATCCGGCGAGGGCCATTCCTCCTCCGACTATCCCCGTGAAACAGCCGCGGGAACTTGCCATCGGCCCCAGCAATGCCAATCTGAAAAATCTGCCGCCACTGCCATCTTCGTCTACGGCCGCCCACATTACTCCCGCAGATAGAGTGATGTATGACAACCTACTCGTCGATCCCATGATTGTGGCCCATATCCGGTCCGTCATCCAGCTTGATGAAAAGCGGCAACAACTCCTAGAGGAGGCACAGAACATCACGGAGCAAGGCGCAAAGCTAAATAGAGATATGGCTAGAGCGTAGAAATCAATCGAGGCGGCTAAATCCATGGAGACGGAATACAATAATTTTCTCAAGCAGCAGAAGACCAAGAAGGCTCCAGCTCACGTCGGCAATAATCCCAGCGTTCGGTGTAACTTATGGTGGGCTCCATCGAAACCGGCACAAGCTAAGACATATATTGATAAGGATGGAAATCAGGTCATGTCAATGCCCGCCCTCAACATGGCCATCGCCAATACTTTACTTGAGCAGGATAGATCGCCCACGACACTGGATCAAGTCTATGACCTTGTCGCCAAGGCTGTAAAACAGCAAGAAAATGCCACCTCTCATAGGCTCAAGTCTGACCCAGCATATTGTCAGTCTAGCGCCCCTAAACAGCACATGGCAAGATCTCCTCAAGATGTCGGATCTCGCATGGGTTCAATAGAACAAAGAGGAAGGGACGCACGCAACATGACTGATGCTATCCTCATATCCTCCGACCACAGAGGTAAGGCTCAGCCTCGCCGCTCGCCCCCAAATCTCCGGCATTCACGGCATCACGAAGACCCAAAGTCTCACCATCGCACAAGTATGCCTCCACCAAGGTGCCCCCAGGGCGGCATAGTTATTCGCTACAATGTGGAGCACCCTCGGCATGACGGAGAGCGTAGTGGCAACAACGGGCACAGGAGCAGGTCGCACCATGACCCTCTGAAAGAACATGTGGGCCCCTATTGTGTGGTTTTGGTAATTAATGACAATCTTTATGGACTAATGTGTGTATTAAGTTGCACTTGTAGGATTTGTCCATTGGCATCGCTTGGATCATGTGTTGGCTTCAGGCTCGATAATATGAAGAAGAAGATATGTTATGCAAGATCAAAATATGCCATCTATAGAAGATCTCATGATTTATGCTTGCCATCCTCGGTGATAATAGATCGATAATGAGAAATCAAGAAAGGCGTTCCATCTTGAGAAGGTCAAGTTCGTCTACATCGAGCTCAAGTTGAAGGTTTCGCAACATAGAAAACAAAAAAAATTCCTACGATGGGAACTATGTACCAAGATCTATCTACTAGATACAAACAATGGGCGGATGTATATCCTTAGAGAACATACCCTTGAAGACCGACAAAACTTAACGAGTTGAACTCGTGGTTGATGTAGACGATCTCTTGCTGATCTCAAGATCGAGAGGAAATCCCATCGCCGCAAAGCATCAGCGCATCCGTGCTCGCACACACGTACAAGACACCGAGCAACCTCCGCCTCCTCGCTCCAGCGATGCAACAGAATCACAACCCTTTATTGCCGAATAGCCACTGGGAACATGTATCTCGCTAGTCCGAGACCATGGGGAATAAATTCTAGAGGGGGAGAGAGATCCTTCACGAGGAGGTGTGAGTGAGAGAGAGGGAGAGGGGTGCCTTTTATAGGAGGAGGGGGGCACCCATGGGGGTGGCCGAGGGCCATGGGGGCTGCTCCCTCCCCTCCTTCATTCATGTGGGTGGACACTCCACTCACAAAAACCTCTTCAATTTCCTCCACTCAAAATTGCTATTAAATTTCCACCAAATTTAATGCAAACTCTCATTAAATAAAACTCTTTTTATTTATTCAGAATTTTGTCAATTACTTTAATGAAAAACATTCACATATAACCCCTTGCTAGAATTCCATTTCACATGCAAAAACACTTTCTGCAATTACACCCGAAAACCTGTTTCGGTATCTAGTGAAATAAATTCATATGCTTGTTATTCTTTCCGGCATGAAACATTTGCTCCAACTGGATGTCAGTGTCCCTTAAGTGTGTCACCCTAAGGTTCGCGAATAATGCGGACATGATCAAGACCCTTCTCCGATCAATAATCAGAAGCGGAACCTAGAGATCCATACTAAATCCCACACATTCAACGATGACTTTCCTGTGATCGTCGGAACCTTTTATGCTTGTATCTTAATCCCTTTGTTTCACGATATATTACATGTCCGAGATTCGATCATCAGTATCTCCATACCTAGTTTGATCTCGTTACTGACATGCACTCTTTTCTTGTTCCCGTGATATAACATTCTAGTGATCAAATCACTTGCTTGCAAGCTAACCAATGTGATATCACCGAGAGGGCCCAGAGTATATCTATCCGTCATTGGGATGAACAAATTTCACTCTTGATCCACGAGTCTCAACATAACAATTTAGTAGTTTTGAAGCCATCTTTATAATCACCCAGTTACGGTGTGACGTTTGATGTCAACAAGAAACTCTTCCGGTGTTAGTGATTGACATGATCTCATGGTCTAAGGATTAGGATCACTTCGTAAGTTGTTATAGCAATATAAATTCAATGAATTTGATCGTAATTCTATACTTCGGATGAATGTTCATCACATCATTATACTAATGTTGTGATCTCGTTATTAACAACATACAATGTCTATGATCAGGAAACTGTGATCATCTTGTTAATCAACGAGCTAGTTTATGAGAGAGGCATAACTAGGAACTTTCTGTTTGTTTATTAAACACACATGTATTAACGTTTTTGTATTAATACAATTATAGCATGCAAAATAAACATCTATCATATACTTGGAATACACATAATAAACACTTTATTATTGCCTCTCAGGGCATATTCCCTTCAGTCTCCCACTTGCACTAGAGACAATAATCTAGTTACATAGTGATGTATCTAACACCCATGGAGTTCAAGTGTAGATCATGTTTTGCTCTAGGGAGAGTCTTAGTCAACGGATCTGCTACACTGAGATCCGTATGTATTTTGTAAATCTTTATATCTCCATCCTTGACATGCTCGCGGATGGAGTGAAACCGGTGCTTAATATGCTTGGAATGCTTGTGAGACCTTGGTTCTTTGGCATTGGCAATGGCACCATTGTTGTCACAATAGATCACCATTGGGTCCAATGCGTTTGTAAACACACCTAATTCAGATATGAACTCCTTCATCCAAACTGCTTCCTGAGCCGCTTCCGAAGCAGCAACATATTCGGCCTCCGTTGTTGATCCCGCCACCACAGGTTGTTTGGAGCTCCTCCAACTAACAGCTCTGCCATTCGTGAGAAATACGTATCCGGATTGAGACTTAGAGTCATCCGGATCGGTGTCAAAGCTAGCATCGACATAACACTTAGCGACGAGCTCTTCTTCACCTCCGTATACAAGAAACATATCATTAGTTCTTCACAAGTACTTAAAGCTATTCTTGACCACTTTCCAGTGTTCCGAACCTGGATCCGATTGGTACCTACTAGTCAAACTAATAGCATGTGCCACATCCGGTCTTGTACATAGCATGGCGTACATTATAGAGCCTATGGCTGAAGCATAGGGGACTTTGTGCATTTTCTCTCTTTCTTCCGCCATAGCCGGACTTTGAGTCTTACTCAATGCCGTGCCTTGTGTCATAGGTAAGAACCCCTTCTTACTATCTTCCATTTTAAACTTCTTTAAAATCTTATCAAGGTATGTACTTTGTGATAGCCCTATTAGGCGCCTAGATCTATCTCTATAGATCTTTATGCCTTATATGTATGACGCTTCACCTAGGTCCTTCATTGAAAATTTGCTGTTTAGATAACTTTTAACACTATTTAAAAGATCTATATCATTTCCAATCAGTAATATGTCATCCACATATAGTATAAAAAATTCCACATTGCTCCCACTCACTTTCTTGTAAATACAAGCTTCTCCATAAGTTTGGACAAAACCAAACTCTTTGATCACCTCATCAAAGCGGAGATTCCAACTTCGTGATGCTTGCTTCAATCCATAGATGGATCGTTGAAGCTTACACACCTTGTTAGCATCCTTAGGATCGACAAAACCCTTTGGTTGTATCATATACAACTCTTCTTCAATATTACCATTGAGAAACGCGGTTTTGACATCCATCTGCCATATCTCATAATCGAAATATGCAGCAATTGCTAACATAATCCTAATTGATTTTAGCATCGCTACGGAAGAGAATGTCTCATCGTAGTCAACTGCTTGAATTTGTCGAAACCCCTTTGCGACAAGTCGAGCTTTATAGACGGTCACATTACCATCAACATCAGTTTTCCTTTTGAAAATCCATTTATTCTCCACGGCCTTTCGGTCGTGAGGTAAGTCCACCAAGTTCCAAACTTGATTTTCATACATGGATTCCATCTCGGATTTCATGGCTTCTAACCATTTGTTGGAATTCGGGCTCATCATCGCTTCTTCATATGCCGCAGGGTCATCATTTTCATCAACCATGAAATTCATGATAGGATTTCCGTACAGCTCGGGAGCTGCACGCGTCCTTCTAGACCTGCGAGGTTTGGTAGTACTCTCTTTCGGAGTTTCATGATTATTATCATTAGTTCCTTCTTCAACTGGTGAAGCCAACTCCGGAATGACTTCCGGCGCTGCGCTACTCGCCATACTTTGAAGATAAGGTTCAATAACCTCTTCGAGTTCTACCTTTCGACTACTCACACCTTTCGCGAGAAACTCTTTCTCTAGAAAGGATCCATTCTTGGCAACAAAAACCTTGCCCAAGGATCTGTGATAGAAGGAATACCAAATAGTTTCCTTAGGGTATCCTATGAAGACGCACTTTTCCGCTTTGGGTTCGAGTTTATCCGGTTGAAGTTTCTTCACATAAACATCGCATCCCCAAACTTTAAGAAATGACAGCTTAGGTTTGTTTCCAAACCATAATTCATACGGTGTCTTTTCAACGGATTTAGATGGTGCCCGATTTAAAGTGAATGCAGCAGTTTATAGTGCATAACCCCAAAATGACAACGGCAAGTCCGTCAGAGACATCATAGATTGAACCATATCCAATAAAGTACGATTACGACATTCTGAGACACCATTTCGCTGTGGTGTTCCGGCAGGTGTGAGTTGTGAAACAATTCCACACTCTTTCATGTGAGTGCTAAACTCGTAACTTAGATACTCACCTTCACGGTCGGACCGTAGAAATTTTATCTTTCTATTACGATGATTTTCCACTTTATTCCGAAATTCCTTGAACTTTTCAAAGGTTTCAGACTTGTGTTTCATCAAGTAGATATAACCGTATCTACTCAAATCATCCGTGAAAGTAACAAAATAACGATATCCATCTCGCGCCGACACACTCATTGGACCACATACATCAGAATGTACGATTTCCAATAAATCTATCGCCTGTTCCATTGAACCGGAAAACGGCGTTCTAGTCATCTTGCCCATAAGGCATGGCTCGCATGTATCAAATAATTCAAAATCAAGTGATTCCAAAAGTCCATCCGAATGGAGCTTCTTCATACGTTTAACGCAAATATGAACTAGACGGCAGTGCCACATATATGCGGATATATCATCATTAAGTTTAATCATTTTAGCATCAACATTATGAATATGTGTAACATTATTATCGATATCCAATAGAAATAAACCATTCATCATCGGTGCATGACCATAAAATATTTCATTCATATAAATAGAATAACCATTGTTCTCGGATTTAAATGAATAACCACTTCGCATCAAACACGATCCAGATACAATGTTCATGCTTAGTGCTGGCACCAGATAACAATTATTCAAGTTTATTACTAATCCCGATGGCAAGTGGAGAGGTAGCGTTCCGACGGCGATCACATCAACGCTTGATCCATTGCCAACACGCATCTTGACCTCACCCCTTGCTAGCGGCCGCTTGTTCTGCAACCCCTATTTCGAGTTACAAATATTAGCAACTGAACCGGGTATCAAATACCCAGGTGCTACTGCGAGCACTAGTCAAGTACACATCAATAACATGTATATCATATATACCTTTGTTTGCCTTGCCGGCCTTCTTGTCTGCCAAATACTTGGGGCAGATGCTCTTCCAGTGGCCAGTCCCCTTATAATAGTAGCACCTGGTATCAGACTTAGGGCCAACTCGGGGTTTCTTTTCAGGCACGGCAACCGGCTTGCCGCCCTTACTTCCCTTCTGTTTTCCCTTCTTGTCTTTCTTGAAATCAGTGTTCTTATTGATCATCAACACTTGATGTTCCTTTTTGATTTCCACTTCTGCAGTTTTAAGCATTGACAGAAGCTCGGGGAGAGACTTCTTCATGCCTTGCATATTATAGTTCATCACGAAGCTCTTATAGCTAGGTGGCAGATACTGCAGAACACGATGGATGCCTAATTCAATGGGAATTGTTATTCCCAAGGACATAAGCTTATCGGTGTAACCCGACATCTTGAGTACATGCTCACTAACGGATCTGTGCTCTTCCATCATGCAACTAAAGAACTTTTTTGAAGCATTTTAGCTCTCTACAGCAGCATGTGTGTCGAAAATCATTTTCAACTCACCCATTGTATCAAATGCATTGCCGTTTTCGAAACGCTTTCGAAGTTCTGGATCTAGCCCATACTATGCCGCAATGAACTAAGTTATGGTCCTCCTGACGAGTCTAATAGACATTCTTCTCCTCGTCAGGGGCATCATCAAAAGGTGGAGGTCATAGTGGCGCTTCTAGCACATATTGCTTTTGTGCAGCGGAGAGGAGAATCCTCAAATTCATGGCCCATTCAGTAAATTTGCTACCGTTCGTTGCAAGTTTCTCTTTCTCCATGAACACATTGAAATTAAAAGCAGGTGGTGCCATCTACAACAGAATTTGTAAAGTTTAGACTAAGTTTATGATAGATTGAGTTCAACTAATCCACATTATGAATGAACTCCCACTCAAAAACGACATCCCGCATGCCTTTTTGGTGATTACATTAACCAAATCCACTACACCAAGTCCGATCATCACATGAGTCGGTGTAGCTTCAAAGGCGAGCATCAAATGGGCATCATATCTACTATATGACTCATGCTTAACCTTTTGGTCCGTGTTTCGAGGCCACTCTGTACATGCTAGGCTCGCCAAGTTAGAACCTTAGTATTCGCGTGTGTAACTGTCTTACACCCGAAATATGGTCGTGGATCCAAGAACACCCGATCATCACGTGATGTCTTGGAGCGACGAAAACATAATCGGTGCATACTAAAGGAAGAACACATTCTTATCTTGATATTTAAATGAGGGATCATTTTATTATGCTAATAAAGTGCTAAACAAGCAATATAAGATGCTATCAAACATCACATGTTTATTAGTGAAATGATATGGTTCCCGCATATGATCTCTATCATGTGCATCGTGGTATGATCACTATCATACCTTTATGTGTAAGGCCAAGGTCTATGGAACTTACACGCTATGTGTGTTGTAAGAGTATCATCTCATACTTCTACTTACAACATCACCATATCATAGCACTAGCCCAACAACAATCTAAACTAGACACCTCTAATTTATCCATTGCAAGTTTTACGTGGATTAGGGCTTTCGAAGATAGAACCGTTCTTACCTACGAACATGAACCACAAAGAGGATAACCAAATTGTTGACAACTCGTTGCAAAATAGATATTAACTATAGTATGAGAGACAGACAGCCGCTAGCCACTTATGCAAACTAGTTGCATGTCAAGCGTGGAACAGGTCTCATGTGCAAGGACATGTAAAGTTTGTCCGGGCCGCTTCATCCCACTATGCCACCAATATACAAAATTACAACTAAGAAGCAACAACATGATCATCATCGCCCACATACTCATATGTGTACTACCCGTATAAAGCATCTACGCATAGATCCGGCTCTGATACCACTCAAGGGTTCGCAGCATAGAAAACAAAAAAATTCCTACGATGGGAACTATGTACCAAGATCTATCTACTAGATACAAACAACGGGAAGATGTATATCCGTAGAGAACATACCCTTGAAGAACGACAAAGCTTAACGAGTTGAACTCGTGGTTGATGTAGACGATCTCTTGCCGATCTCAAGATCGAGAGGAAGTCCTATCGCCGCAAAGCAGCAGCGCATCCGTGCTCGCACACACGTACAAGACACCGAGCAACCTCCGCCTCCTCGCTCCAGCAATGCAGCGGAAGCACAACCCTTTCTTGCCGAATAGCCACCGGGAACATGTATCTCACTAGTCCGAGACCATGGGGAATAAATTCTAGAGGGGGAGAGAGATCCTTCACGAGGAGGTGTGAGTGAGAGAGAGGGAGAGGGGTGCCTTTTATAGGAGTAGGGGGAACCCAAGGGGGTGGCCACCGGCCATGGGGGATGCCCCCTCCCCTCCTTCATTCATGTGGGTGGACACTCCACTCACAAAAACCTCTTCAATTTCCTCCACTCAAAATTGCTATTAAATTTCCACCAAATTTAATGCAAACTCTCATTAAATAAAACTCTTTTTATTTATTCAGAATTTTGTCAATTACTTTAATGACAAACATTCACATATAACCCCTTGCTAGAATTCCATTTCACATGCAAAAACACTTTCTGCAATTACACCCGAAAACTTGTTTTGGTATCTAGTGAAATAAATTCCTGCGCTTGTTATTCTTTCCGACATGAAACATTTGCTCCAACTGGATGTCAGTGTCCCTTAAGTGTGTAACCCTACGGTTCAAGAATAATGCGGTCATGATCGAGACCCTTCTCCGATCAATAATCAGAAGCGGGACCTAGAGATCCATACTGAATCCCACACATTCAACGATGACTTTCCTGTGATCGTCGGAACCTTTTATGCTTGTATCTTAATCCCTTTGTTTCACGATATATTACATGTCCGAGATTCGATCATCGGTATCTCCATACCTAGTTTTATATCGTTACTGACATGCACTCTTTTCTCGTTCCCGTGATATAACATTCTAGTGATCAAATCACTTGCTTGCAAGCTAACCAATGTGATATCACCGAGAGGGCCCAGAGTATATCTATCTATCATCGGGATGAAAAAATTCCACTCTTGATCCATGAGTCTCAACATAACACTTTAGTAGTTTTGAATCCATCTTTATAATCACCCAGTTATGGTGTGACGTTTGATGTCAACAAGAAACTCTTCTGGTGTTAGTGATTGACATGATCTCATGGTCTAAGGATTAGGATCACTTCGTAAGTTGTTATGGAAATATAAACTCAATGACTTTGATCGTAATGCTATACTTCGGATGAATGTTCATCACATCATTACACTAATGTTGTGATCTCGTTATTAACAACATCCAATGTCTATGATCAGGAAACTATGATCATCTTGTTAATCAATGAGCTAGTTTATGAGAGAGGCATAACTAGGAACTTTCTATTTATTTATTAAACACACATGTATTAACGTTTCCGTCTTAATAAAATTATAGCATGCAAAATAAACATCTATCATATACTTGGAATACACATAATAAACACTTTATTATTGCCTCTCAGGGCATATTCCCTTCACAAGTGGAATGCTCAAGGAAAAGGTATAATCTTGATAGGTTTTCCCTTTTTCCGGTCTCATGTTGTGTGTGGGAGACCGGGTTTAGGATAGATATCTGTACTATCAAGAGGGGCTCTCGAATGAGTAACTCGATCATATCGTTCGGAGAGAGCTGAAACCTTTGCATACTTGCATCATCATATTTGGTTGTTATTTGGTCTTATCCATGTGAGGATTTAGAGCTTGTGGTAATCTCCATAACAAGCTCTTGTTCATCAAAATCGGATCTTCCGTTTGTATCTTGTTGCGATTTTGATCTTGGCGGTTTTCCGGTTTCTCACCAAGTGAGGTATCTCACATTATTATACTTGATACTTTATCACTTGGTTTTATAGGGTAGCTCATGCCATCCTCTTTCCAATGCAATTGGAATCGGGTCGATCGGCGTTACCAATCAAAAGTTATAGCCGTTTGAATATCTGCCGCTTTAAAGAAAGAAAAAGAAAAAAGATAATTTCTGAGCTGTCCGGTACTACCGGGCCAAGTACTGGACATGCCAGTACCAGCCGCCCAGCTCTTTGTCTCCTGCAGTACCTAACTCCGACACTATCGATTCGGCCCGGTAGTACCGCCCAGGTGGGCCGGTACTACCGGCCGGCCCAGGAACGCCCAGCTACTGTCGTACTCCCCGCATGATCCCTACATCGCTCGCCAACGGCCGCCTTCGCTCGTGTCGCTTCGATCCTACGCGCCCCTCCCCAGCTGGCTCCTGCATCGCGCTGATCGCTCTTGCGCGCGCGTCCTGCCGTGCGCTGGGCCTGCCCTGATGCCTGCCGCCAATCCCGCGCGGCTTTCCGTGCATGCATCGTGTGCAGCTCCTACATGCAGCCGCCGTTCGCCACGCGTGCTGCCCCGCTAGCTGGCCCCGCTCGCTTCCCCGTTGACCCTAGAACAGCGTGCAGCTACCGTTGTTCCCGCCGCTCACGCGCAGCCGCTCGCTTCCTATTGGGTCCCGCATCGCTTTGCCTCGCGCGCGCTAGCGGCCACATCTCGCGCTGGCCCCACTTGGCCCTAATCCTCGTGCTGCCTGCGTTGACCTCTGGCTATTTTTCCTCATTCTATCTGCTGCCTCGCTCGCGCGCTGTGTGCATTGCTGTTTGAGTCCGGTAGTACCGGTGTGCTCTGGTACTACCGCGTCCAGGAAAAATGCCCCAACGGGCAGAATCTTCCTTGCCCTTTAAATAGCTTTGCCCCTTTATCGTTTTGGGTTGTTTCTTCCTCTCTATCTTGTCAAGCTTTGTCTATTATTTGCCCTACCTTTTCAGCTTGATTTCTACACACCCCTCTGTTGATTCTTGCCTATATTTGAGGGGTAGTTAGAGGTGATCTTGATCCACATTTTGACCTAACCGATTCATCTCTTTGTGAGTAAATCCTTTGGGATCTAGATCTTGGGGGATTTTGTGTCCCTCTTTGTGTTCTTCCTCCCTTGCTCCACCAATAGCTTTAGTAGCTTTGTTGGAACTTGAGAGTGAGGGATTGGAGCATCTTTGTGGTGTTCTTGCCTCTTGCATTTGGTGCATCGGTTTGAGTTCCCCTCGGAGGATTTGGTGAGTGAAAGTCGAGAAGATTATTACTCTTGGGTTCTTGGAACCCTAGACGGTTTGTTGGTGTTGCAGGTTATGGCCTTGGTGGCGTTTGTTGGGAGCCTCCAATTAAAAGTTGTGGAGAAGTGCCCCAACCTTGTGAGAGGTTCCGGTTTGCCACCGACAAGTGCACCGATAGTGGAAGTGTGGATCGATCCCGTTGGGGTGAGATCCCCGGAGAATAAGGGAGGCCTTTTGTGGCATAGGTGGTTAGATACCACCCCCTCTCCAAACGAGACGTACTCCATGTTGGGAGGAACTCGGTAAAATATCGTCATCCCCGTGTGCCTCAGTTATCTCTATACCCGAGCTCTTACTTATGCACTTTACTTTGTAATAGCCTTCGTGCCTGAAGTATATATCTTGCTATCACATAGTTGTTTGTCTTGCTTAGCATAAGTTTTTGGTGCACATAGGTGAACCCTAGATTGTTCTAGGTTTTGTGCTTATCAAAGTAAACGCTAGTTTAATTCTGCCTTTGTTGAGCCACTCTCGGAAAAGTTTTAATCGCCTATTCACCCCCCATCTAGGCGACATATGTATCCTTTCACCCTCCATGTCCGACAAGCAACCGCGATAGACGTGAGAGGTCACGGGAGGGTAACAACAAGAAGGCTAACCCATTGCTGCCACCGCCACCACCTAGCAGCCACCATGGCGAAGGAGGCCCGCGTTGTTCACGCAACCCTTCTCATGGAGGTGACAAGCACAAAGGAAACCCGGAGCCATATGATGCGTGTTCGCGCCTCCACAAGATCTATGAAGCCCGGTAAGGACAATACTTGGAACCACGTTGTTTCGGCCCAGTCATACGAGCCACATCTTACCCCAAAGGTTTCCAGATTGACAAGACTATCAAGCCCTATGACGAAACTACTAATACGATCATAAACATATCTACAATTTTTGATGTTCCATGCTTGTTTAGTATCAACTTGGTTATGTTTTATCTACACTTTGAGACATTTTTATACATTTTCTAGGACTAACCTATTAACAAGATGTCGCAGTGCCAGTTGCCTAATTTCTGCTGTTTTTTTGTTTCAGAAAAGCTAGTAAGGAAATATTCTCGGAATTGGACGAAACAAAATCCAAAGTTAATATTTTACCAGAAGGAACACAGAGTCCGAAGGGCATCCGAAGGGGGGGCACGAGGTGGACACACCCTAGGGCCGCGTGACCCAGGGGGTGATACGTCGTAAACGTATCTATAATTTTTTATGTTCTATGCTTGTTTAGTATCTACTTTGCTTTGCTTTGTCTTCTCTTTGATCATATGTTTTCTGGGACTAACCTATTAACAAGATGCCACAGTGCTAGTTGCATGTTTTCTTCTGTTTTTGGTTCCAGAAAAGGAAGAAAATCAATATTCTCGGAATTGGACGGGACAAAAGCCAAAGTCAATATTTTACCGTGGGGAACATGAAGCCAGAATACGAGACGGAGGGGAGCCACCAGGAGGACACACCCCCTGGCCGCGCGGCCAGGCCTGGCCCATGTCTGGGGGGTGCGGCCACCCCGGGTGACCCCCTGCCTCGCCTCTTCACCTATAAGAAGCCCCTGATACCAAAACCCTAAGTACCCGATCAATCTTCCATGAAAACAGTCTGTAGCCGCCTCCACCATCGTCCCTAGATCGGGGGGATCTGAAGCTCTTTCCGGCAACCTGCTAGAGGGGAGAGATCATCCTGGAGGCCTTCTTCATCACCATGCCAGCCTCCGGTATGATGCGTGAGTAGTTCCACCTTGGACTACGGGTCCATGTAGTAGCTAGATGGTTGTTTCTCCTCCTTTGTGCTACCATGTTTAGATCTTGTGAGCTCCATTCATGATCAAGATCATCTATTTGTAATCATGCATGTTGTGTTTGTGGGGATCTGATGGATATTGAGATTACTATGTCAGATTGGTTAATGGTTCTATCTTATTGATTCTACCATGTCTGTGTTATTTGTGATCTTGCATGCTCTCCGTTTCTAGTAGCTATCTTGGCCAAGTAGATGCTAGTGGCTCCAAGAGGGAGTATTTATGCTCGATAGTGGGTTCATGGCTCTATTTAATCTGGGGAAGTGACATAAATCTCTAAGGTTGTAGATGTGTTGTTGCTACTAGGGAGAAAACAACGATCTCTTGTTCATGGAACAAGTGGATTGTTTACCTTACACACTTTGCTTAAAGCAGTTATCCGTTGCTTGCAACTTAATACTCGAGGGGGTTCGGATGATAACCTGAAGGTGGATTACTAATCATAGATGCAGTTGGATGACGGTCTATGTATCTTGTTGTATTGCCCAATCAAATCTCATAGGATCATGAATGTCTAGTATTGCATTGTTTTGCCTTGCTCTATCCTGTCAATTGCCCCGCTGTAATTTGTTTACCCAACATGCCATGTTGTTTATCTTAAGGAGAACACCTCTAGTGAACTATGGACCCCGGTCCAATCTTTACCATTGATACATCTTCCACTGTTCCTGTTTACTTTATGCAAACCACCATTACCTTCCACACCATACAGTTAATCCTTTGTTTTCAGCAAATCGGTGAGATTGACAACCTCACTGTTCGTTGGGGCAAAGTCTTGAGTTTGTGTTGTGCAGGTTTCCAAGTTGCTAGCAACACCTTTGAGTCGTTTCCTTCCTCCTACTGGTTCGATAACCTTGGTTTCTTTCTGAGGGAAGTCTTGTTGCTGTGCTCATCATACCTTCCTCTTGGGGTCTCCCAACGAAGCTCTACAGTGATCTGAGCACATCAAGCTATTTTCTGGCGCCGTTGCCGGGGAGGCTAAGGACGGATTCACAAGGGGAGTCCTTCACAACCTTTCTCTTTACTTTGTTTTTGCTTTGCTTATTTTCTTTTGCCTTGTTTTGTTTGCCTCTTTTTATCAAAAACTCCAAAAAATTAGTTTTGTTTGGTTTGCTTTCTCCTATCAAAAACACAAAAAAACTAGTTCCTACTCTAGTTGTTGCTGCTGTTGGTTTGCTCCACTTTTGCAAAAATGAACTCTGCTGAGAACACCAAGTTGTGTGACTTCACTAGCACAAACAACAATAATTTCCTAAGTACACCTATTGCTACAACTGCTCCTGATGCTACCTTTTATGAAATTAAGCCTGCTTTGTTGAATCTTGTTATGAAAGAGCAATTTTCTGGTGCTAGTTCTGATGCTGCTGCTGCCCACCTCAATAACTTTGTTAAACTTTGTGAGATGCAAAAATATAAGGATGTATATGGAGATATTATTAAGCTCAAGTTGTTTCATTTCTCCTTGAGAGGAAAAGCTAAAGAATGGTTGCTATCCTTGCATAGAAATAGTATTGATCTTGGATTAAGTGCAAAGATGCTTTTATTGGAAAATACTATCCTCCTGCTACGATTATATCTATGAGAAGTGAAATAATGAAATTTGAACAACTTGATAATGAACATGTTTCTCAAGCTTGGGAAAGAATGAAATCTTTGGTAAAGAATTATCCCACTCATGGACTGACTGCTTGGATGATTATCCAGACTTTTTATGCAGGTTTAAACTTCTCTTCAAGAAACCTGTTGGATTCAGCTGCTGGAGGTACCTTTATGACCATTACCTTCGGTGCTGCAACAAAGCTCCTTGATAATATGATGGTCAATTATTCTGAATGGCACACTGAGAGAGCTCAGCATAGTAAGAAGGTAAATTCTGTTGAAGAAACCTCCTCTTTGAGTGATAAGACTGATGTTATCATGACTATGCCTGTTAATGGAAAGGCTCAAATAGATCCAAATAATGTTCCCTGAGCCTCTTTGGTTGCTCAAGAAGAGCAAGTTGATGTGAACTTTATTAGAAACAACAATTTTAGCAACAATGCCTATAGGAATAATTTTGGTAGTAACAACAATTATAGGCCTTATCCTCCTAAGAATGGTAATACCTATGGAAACTACTACAACAATACTAGAAGTACCCCCTCTAAACTTGAAGTCATGCTCAAAGACTTTATTAGTAAACAAACCACTTTCAACAAAAGTGTGGAGGAAAAGCTTTTGAATGTTGAGAAAAATATTTCATCTTTGTCTAAAGCACAGTCCTCTTTGATTAATAAAATGGCTGCTAAACCTGAAACTTTGGAAAGTAACTTTGCTTCTACCCATGCCATACAAGTTACTATTGATGAAAATATTAGAATGTTAGCCCAAGTACATGCTAAGTGGGAAAGAGAAGCTGAAATTTCTAGAAAAACAATAGTGTGTGCACTGTTACCACCACCAATATGGATACCACCAAACCACAAGAAGTCCCTATTCCTCCTACCACAATGCCTAAACCCAATGAGTCTACTACCAGTGATGCTAAGTTTGATTTTGATCTTGATGGTTGCAATATTTCTGAAGTGATTATGTTCCTACAAAAGCTTGCTAGAAGTCCTAATGCTAGTGATATGAATGTAGCTTTCACCAAACACATTATAGATGCTCTTATTAAAATTAAGGAAGAAAATTTGAAACACAAAGCCTCTATTCCTAGGAAAGTAGAAGATAGTTGGGAACCCATCTTTAATATGCAAGTGAATGACTTTGATATCAAAGCTTCGTGTGACCTTGGTTCTAGTGTCTATATTATGCCTAGGAAGATTTATGAAATATTTGATTTGCCACCTTTGGAAGATTGCTATCTGGATGTTCCACTTGATGATAATGCTACAAAGAAACTCATGGGGAGTGTTAATGATATTCTTATTATGGTTAACAATGCTTATGCCCCTGTTGATTTCTATGTTTTCGATGTTGAATACAATGCTTCTTGTCCTATTACTTTGGGAAGACCTTTTCTTGGAACAGTTGGTGCCATCATTGATATGAAAGATGGCACCATTAAATATAATTTTTCATTCAAGAAAGGTATTGAACACTTCCCTATGAGGAGAGAGAAGTTGCCTTATGATCCTCCTTTAAAAGCAAGGTTTGATGTTAATGCTTCTTCATTTGAAAATACTTGATTCTTGCTTCTTGTGCCTAACTTAAAGGCGTTAAAGGAAAGTACTTATTGGGAGATAACCCAAAAGTTTTCTTGAGTCTTGGAAGTTATTACCTCTTTAATGACCTCTCCTTATCATTTTATTTGCTTTTTGTGCCAAGAGTAACCTCTAATGAGAGGGCAGTAAGATTTGGAGAGTTGCTATCCCGAAACAGATTTTTGTGCTCCTGATACGTCGGAAACGTATCTATAATTTTTTATGCTACATGCTTGTTTACTATCTACTTTGCTTTGCTTTGTCCACACTTTGAGGTGTTTTTATATGTTTTCTGGTACTAACCTATTAACAAGTTATCATAGTGCCAGTTGCCTGTTTTCTTCTGTTTTGGTTCCAGAAAGGCAGAAAATAAATATTCTCGGAATTGGACAGGACAAAAGCCAAAGTCAATATTTTACCGTGGGCAATCCGAAGCCAGAAGACGAGACGAAGAACGCTCACTAGGGGGGCACACACCCTGGCCGCGCGGGTGGGCCCACACCATGCCTGGAGGGTGCAGCCACCCTGGTGGCCCCCCTGGCTCGCCCCTTCGCCTATAAGAAGCCCCCGATGCAGAAACCCTAGCCACCCGATCAAAATTCCACGAAACCGTCTGTAGCCTCCGCCACCATCGTCCCTAGATCGGGGGATCTGAAGTTCTTCCTGGCACCCTGCCGGAGGGGAGATCATCCCAGAGGCTTTCTTCTACATCATGCCAGCCTCCGGTATGAAGCGTGAGTAGTTCCACCTTGGACTACGGGTCCATGTAGTAACTAGATGGTTGTATCTACTCCTTGTGCTTTCATGTATAGATCTTGTGAGCTCCATTCATGATCAAGATCTAATCTATTTGTAATCATGCATGTTGTGTTTGCGGGGATCCGATGGATATTGAGATTACTATGTTAGATTGATTAATGGTTTTGTCTTATGATTCTATCATGTATGTGTTGTTTGTGATCTTGCATGCTCTCCGTTGTTAGTAGCTATCTTGGCCAAGTAGTTTCTAGTGACTCCAAGAGGGGGTATATATGATTGATAGTGGGTTCATGCCTCTAGTTTCCAAGGGAAGTGACAGAAATCTCTTCGGTGGTATATGTGTTGTTGCCACTAGGGAGAAAACAACGGTCTCTTGTTCATGGAACAAGTGGATTGTTTACCTTACACACTTTGCTTAAAGCAGTTGTCCGTTGCTTGAAACTTAATACTAGAGGGGGTTCGGATGATAACCTGAAGGTGGACTTCTAGTCATAGATGCAGTTGGATGGCGGTCTATGTATATTGTTGTATTGCCCAATTGAATCTCATAGGATCTTTTTGTCTAGTATTTCATTGTTATGCCTTATTCAGTTCCTGTCAATTGTCCTGCTGTAATTTGTTTACCCAACATGCCATGTTTGTTTATCTAAGGAGAACACCTTTAGTGAACTATGGACCCCGGTCCAATATTTACCATTGATACATCTTCCACTGTTACTGTTTACTTGCTGCAAACCATCATCACCTTCCACACCATACAGTTAATCCTTTGTTACAACAACCGGTGAGAATGACAACCTCACTGTTAGTTGGGGCAAAGTCTTGAGTTTGTGTTGTGCAGGTTTACACATTGCTTGCAAAATCTTTGAGGCGTTTCCTTCCTCCTACTGGTTCGATAACCTCGGTTTCTTACTGAGGGAAACTTGCTGCAATGTTGCATCATACCTTGCTCTTAGGGTTTCCCAACGGGGCGTTCAACACGCATCAGCTCCACTGTAAAAATTCGTGTAAAATCTCTGTAAGCCAGATTGATCTGTAATTTTTTGAATAAATCCCCCAGGTTATTTGCTAAATTTTGTTAGTTCAACACTTTTTGATTTGAGCAACAGAAGATCTTCGAACAAATCGGTTTCTACCTGCTGGTCTATTTTGATAGATTTCTGTCATTATTTGCATTTGCTTCTTATTAATTCCTTTTTGGGTTCTTTTTGGAAAATTGAGATTTTTGAGGGAATTGCTATAGTAGCTTGTGTATTTAGTGAAAGTTTTTCTGTTTTAAAACTAAACCCCAAAGGTCTATTATCTTTTGAGTGCACTAATGTTGCTAATGAAAATTGCGTGAAGTTTTGTATGGAGGAAAATTTTCAGGTGTAGAGAAAGAATGATGTAATGGGATGAAGAATGGACAAAATCTCAAGCTTGGGGATGCCACCCCATGTCACCCAGAGAAATATTCAAGAGGTACAAGCGTCAAAGCTTGGGGATGCCCAAGGCATCCCCTTCTTCATCAATAAAAATCTCACGTATTTCTAGACACTTTGTTTTTATTGTTTCATGCACAGTTGTGTTGTTCTTGGAGCGTCTTAGTTTTATTTTTTGGTTTTGTTTGCTTAGTTTGCTTGAATAAAGTAGTTGGACCCCCGTTCTCGCTGTGTTGCTTCAAATAAATTGATTGGTGTTGGAAAGGAGTAGAACGTTCTTGCTTGAGTAGTACAAGAGGAGCTTGGTTTGACTGTGACTTAGACTTTATCATGTCATGCTAGATGTTTTTTTTTTGACCTTATGCTTAGTGATTATTTCTGTAGCATGACTTGTTCCAAACAATTAGGATTGCTTAATGTGCCTTGAAATAATCATGCGTTGTTTTACAATACAAAAGCATAGTATTGTGGTATTCTCATTTGATGCTTTGTTTGGGTTGAATTGGCACATGCTCACACCATGTTATGACTATGAACCAGTCACCATTAGACTCTATGATCATTTAGTTTTTGACTTGTGGTATCACTTTATTTGATTAGTAATATTTTGTCGCTCTGCATGATTATGGCCATTATTCCTCTCTTAGTTGGTCGCGCCTAGTCTTTTACTAGCCTCCACTTGTACGAGTAAGCTCTACTAATGCATCCAAATCCAAAGAAATCAAGTTATTCCAAAGTGTCCAGTATAAATTCCTATGCATGGTGTGTTACACCATTCCAAGTATATTCTTGTTTCATCTACCTTCCAATTAAAAAGTTATTTTGTTATGTGAAAACTTAGTGATTAAAGCTCTCACAAACATGATGACACACTTTATTTTGCTTGCCCCTAAATAAATTTGAACCATTGTTTCACCTATGTTGTATATGCTTGCACTTATACGTTCGAATTAGCAGAACCATGATGTCATGGGGAACGCTTTCAACTTTGCACTTGTACATTGTACATAGTTGATATCATGCTCTTTTGTTTACGAATGTCGTCAGTGTGAAATAAAATGGGAGCTTGTAAGTCCATGGAGTTATGAATATGTGTTAGATAAATGCCTGGACCGTTAGCCTAAGACATGCCTAATCATGGTGGAAACTTGCACCATCACCATGGTGAGCAATATATGAAGTTTTCTTCCTATAAAAAAGAGACATATTGAAAAGAGGAAAGAGAGAAAAATCACCATTTTCCCATGGTAAATAAGAAGATTGCTGAGATGCTCACTTTCTGCTTGCCTTGTCATTTTGATTATGGGATAGCTCCTGCATCATGTGCAAGGGGTACCCCGTTGGCGGTTGTCTATGATACACATATACTTACTATGACAAGAACTTACCGATGACTAAAGTTGAGTAGCATGAGGAGCGACCCTCGTACTCAAGGGACATGAGATTGCCAACTTATACTTTGTCAAGCATATACTCCATAGTTTGTTTACTTTAACCTTAATCACTTCAAGATGCTTATGATAGGGGCAATGAGAGCTGAAAGCTAACAAGTACCATAAATTTTGGAAGCTCTTTTTGATACTTGAAATCCTTGCTTCCCTATTATGAAGGGCCTTTCTTCCACTATTATATTGAGTCTCCACCTTCTATGTGCATTATCCCAAAACTTATTGATTGATTCATATTGTTGATATTACTTGCTCTTGAACTATTTGTATCTAGTCACTCTTATGAACATTGAAGGTGTCTTATACATTAATTGATACTCCATGAGGGACAAGCTGAATGCAACTATGCTATGTTTTCTATATGTGAAACAAACAAACGTCTTTTAATGCATTGTTATTCATGATCTTTGTTTGTAACCTTTCATGTTGCATGCATAGTTACTATGTATTATTCTCATAACATCTTCTTTTATGTTCATGTTTAGAGTTCTTTGATTCCAGCTTTCAATGCTTGAAAATGGTTTCATCTTGATTTTGATGATGCATGTCACCTCAAAAATTATTCTTTTTATCACTTACCTACTCGAGGACGAGCAGGAGTTAAGCTTGGGATGCTTGATACGTCATAAACGTATCTATAATTTTTTATGTCCCATGCTTGTTCAGTATCTACTTTGCTTTGCTTTGTCTTCTCTTTGAGGTATTTTTATATGTTTTCTGGGACTAACCTATTAACAAGATGCGACGGTGCCAGTTGCCTGTTTTCTTCTGTTTTTGGTTCCAGAAAAGGCAGGAAATCAATATTCTCGGAATTGGACAGGACAAAAGCCAAAGTCAATATTTTACAGTGGGAACACGGAGCCAGAATATGAGACAGAGGGGAGCCACCAGGGGTCCACACCCCCTGGTCGCGTGGCCAGGCCTGGCCCGTGTCTGGGGCGGTACGGCCACCCCGGGTGCCCCTGCCTCGCCTCTTCTCCTATAAGAAGCCCCCAATACCAAGACCCTAAGTACCCGATCAATCTTCCATGAAACAGTCCGTAGCCGCTGATACGTCGGAAACATATCTATAATTTTTTATGTTCCATGCTTGTTTAGTATCTACTTTGCTTTGCTTTGTCCACACTTTGAGGTGCTTTTTATATGTTTTCTGGTACTAACCTATTAACAAGTTGTCACAGTGCGAGTTGCCTGTTTTCTGCTGTTTTTGGTTCCAGAAAAGCTAGTAAGGAAATATTCTAGGAATTGGAAGGGACAAAATCCAAAGTCAATATTTTATAGAGGAGAACAAAGAGTCCAGAGGAGAGACGGAGGGGAGCCACAGGGCGGCCGCACCCCTAGGCGCGGGCCCACCCTAGGTCGCTCCTGGGCAGGGTGTGGGCCCCCTGGCCACCTCCCAGCCTTGCCTCTTCGCCTATAAGAAGCCCCTGATGCCTAAACCCTAAATACCCGATCAATATTCCACGAAACCGTCTATAGCCGCCGCCACCATCGTCCCTAGATCGGGGGGATCTGAGGCTCTTCCCGGCATCCTGCCAGAGGGGAGATCATCCCGGAGGCCTTCTTCTTCATCATGCCAGCCTCCGGTATGAAGCGTGAGTAGTTCCACCTTGGACTACGGGTCCATGTAGTAGCTAGATGGTTGTATCTCGTCCTTTGTGCTTTCATGTCTAGATCTTGTGAGCTCCGTTCATGATCAAGATCTCATATATTTGTAATCATGCATGTTGTGTTTGTGGGGATCCGATGGATATTGAGATTACTATGTCATATTGATTAGTGGTTTTGTCTTATTGATTCTATCATGTCCGTGTTGTTTGTGATCTTGCATGCTCTCCGTTGTTAGTAGCTATCTTGGACAAGTAGTTTCTAGTGACCCCAAGAGGGGGTATTTATGCTCAATAGTGGGTTGATGCCTCTATTTAATCAAGGGAAGTGACAAAAATCTCTAAGGTTGTAGATGTGTTGTTGCACTAGGGAGAAAACAACGGTCTCTTATTCATGGAACAAGTGGATTGTTTACCTTACACACTTTTCTTAAAGCAGTTGTCTGTTGCTTGCAACTTAATACCGGAGGGGGTTCAGATAATAACCCAAAGGTGGACTTCTAGTCATGGATGCAGTTGGATGGCGGTCTATGTATCTTGTTGTATTGCCCAATCGAATCTCATAGGATCTTGATGTCTAGTATTGCATTGTTATGCCTTGCTCACTCCTGTCAATTGCCCTGCTATAATTTGTTTACCCAGCATGTCGTGTTTGTTTATCTAAGGAGAACACCTATAGTGAACTATGGACCCCGGTCCAATCTTTACCATCGATACATCTTCCACTGTTACTGTTTACTTTCTGCAAACCACTTTCACCTTCCACACCATACAGTTAATCCTTTGTTACATCAATCGGTGAGATTGACAACCTCGCTGTTCGTTGGGGCAAAGTCTTAAGTTTGTGTTGTGCAGGTTTCTAAGTTGCTTGCAACACCTTTGAGACGTTTCCTTCCTCCTACTGGTTCGATAACCTTGGTTTCTTACTGAGGGAAGACTTGCTGTTGTGCTGCATCACACCTTGCTCTTGGGGTTTCCCGACGAAGCGCTCCCACGTTGACGCAGCGCCATCAAGATTTTATGGCGCTGTTGCCGTGGAGGCTAAGGACGTCTTCACAAGCGGAGTCCTCCACAACCTTTCTCTTTATTTTGTTTTTAGTTTTCTTAGTTTCTTTTTATTGGTTTTGTTTGCCTTTTTTTATCAAAAACTCAAAAAAAAAATAGTTTAGTTTAGTTTTCTTTCTCTTACAAAAAACACAAAAAAATTAGTTCCTACTCTAGTTGTCACCTTGCTCTAGCTCACCATGTTGATCCCCAAGTTCACCCTGAAAGACCTTTCAATAGGCAGTGGTTCTATAATTGGGAAAGAAAATATTGAAGAATTCTTTAATCATGTTAGCAAGCATGAGAATACTGAGGATAGATCTATAGTAGAACTTGCTCCTAATTATGAAATTATTGTAGCTTATTTAGTTCATATGTTGGAGGCTAGGTCTGTTAGTCTTAACCCCATGATGCAGATTTTGTTCCTTAAACTAAAAGAAGAAAAGAATGCTGAAAATAGAGAATTTATCCTTGAAACATTACTAAAAGAATTCCATGATGTTGATAAGGAAGCCAAAAAGGTCTTTGAGCATTTTAATATGCTAGGCTCATGTCTAGATGTTGTGGGTACTTTAGATAAAACCAAACCTAGAGAGGAAATTAAGATACCCATACCCTTTAAGCTTGTTGGAATGCATGAAGCCTTTGAAAAGAATTTTGATTGGATTGTTCCTGAAAATCCTTTTTATGAAAGTAGTGAACCAAAGAGAGATGAGAAGGGATGCTCCAAAACTCATTTGGATGAGATACCCTACATAGTTGAATAATTTGCAAGTATTGATGTTAATGCTTCTTCATTTGAAAATACTTGATTTCTTGCTTCCTGTGCCTAACTTAAAGGTGTTAAAGAAAAGTACTTGTTGGGAGATAACCCAAGAGTTTTATTGAGTCTTGGAAGTTATTACTTCAGTAATGACATCTCCTTATCCTTTTTGTTTGCTTTTTGTGCCAAGAATGACCTCTAATGAGAGGGAAGTAAGATTTGGGGAGTTGCTATCCCGAAACAGATTTCTTTCCTCCACCATAAAAATTCGTGAGAAGTCTCTGTAAGTCGGATTGAGCTGAAAATTTATGAATAAATCCCCCAGTATGTTAGATAACTTTAGTTAGTTCAATAATTTTTAATTTGAGCAACATTAGATTTTCTAAATATTCAGTTTTAACCTGCTGGTCTGTTTTGACAGATTTCTGCCATTATTATCATTTGCTTCTTATTGAATCCTTTATGGGTTCTTTTTGCGAAATTGAGCCTTTTGAGGGAGTTTCTACAATATCTTGTGTTTTTAGTGAAAAGTTTTGATGTTCTAAAGCTAAACCCAAGGGTCTATTATCTTTTGAATATACTAACGTTGCTAATAAAGATTGTGTGAAGTTTTGTATGAAGGAAAAATTTTAGGTGTAGAGAGAGAATGATGTAATGAGATGAAGAATGGACAAAATCTCAATCTTGGGGATGCAAACCCTGGTGTCACCCCATGAAATATCCAAGAGTTACAAGCATCAAAGCTTGGGGATGCCCAAGGCATCCCCTTCTTCATCCATAAAAAGCTCAGGTCTTTCTAGAAACTTCGTTTTTATTGTTTCATGCACTATTGTGTTGTTCTTAGACCGTCTTAGTTTTCATTTGCTTTGCCTAGTTTTTTTAGTTTGCTTGAATAAATTAGTTTAGACCGCCGTTCTCGCTGTGTTGTTTCAAATAAGTTGATTGGTGTTGGAAAGGAGTACAAAGTTCTTGCTTGAAATAGTGCAAGAGGATCTTGCTTTGACTGTGACTTAGACTTTAGCATGTCATGCTAGATGTTGTTTTGACCTTATGCTTAGTGATTATTGCTATAGCATGACTTGTTCCAAACAATTGGGATTGCTTAGTGTGTCGTGAAAGAATCATGCATTGTTTTAGCATACAAAAGCATAGTATTGTGGTATTCTCCTTTGATGTTTTGTTTGGGTTGACTTGGCGCATGCTCACACCATGTTATGACTATGAACAAGTCACCATAGCCTCTATGATCATTTAGTCCTTGACTTGTAGTACCACTTTATGCTTTGATTAGTAATGTATTGTCGCTCTGCATGATTATGGCCATTATTGCTCTCTTAGTTGGTTGCTCCCAGTCTTTTGCTAGCCTCCACTTGTATGAGTAAGCTCTACTCATGCTTCCAACTCCCAAGAAACCAAGTTATTCCAAAGTGTCCACTATAAATTCCTATGCATGGTGTGTTACACCATTCCAAGTATATTCTTGTTTTCATCTAACTTCCAATTAAAAAAAATATTTTTTATGTGAAAACTTAGTGATTAAAGCTCTCACGAACTTGATGGCACACCTTATATTTCTTGACCCTAATAAACTTGAACCATTGTGTCATATTTGTTGTATATGCTTGCACTTATACGTTGGAATTAGCAGAACCATGCTGCCATGGGGAACATTTTCAACATTGCACTTGTACATTGTACACAGTTTATATCATGCTCTTTTGTCTATGGATGTCGCCGATGTGAAATAAAAAGGGAGCTTTTAAGTCCATGGAGTTATGTATTTTGTGTTAGAGAAACGCCTGGGCCGCTATCCTAAGCCATGCCTAATCATGGTGGAAACTTGCAGCATCACCATAATGAGAAATTTGTGAAGCATCCTCAATAAAAACCTATGCAAATAGCAAATAAAAAGATCGCTGATATGCTCATTGTCTGCTTGCCTTGTCATTTTGGTTATGGGATAGCTCCTGTACCATGTGCAAGGTGTACCCCGTTGGCGGGTCTCTATGATACACATGTACTTACTATGACAAGAACTTACAGGTGACTAAAGTTGAGTAGCATGCGGTGCGGACCTCATATTAAAGGAACATGAGATTGCCAACTTATACTTTGTCAAGCATATACTCTTTAGTTTGTTCACTTTAACCTTAATCACTTCAAGATGCTTATGATAGGGGCAATGAGAGCTGAAAGCTAGCCAGTACCATAATTTTTGGAAGCTCTTTTTGAGACTTGAAATCCCTGCTTCCCTTTATGAAGGGTCTTTCTGTTGAAATAATTAGTAGTTTTCACATTAATTTAATCCAAGTATAAATCATGACTGAACAATTTCCAAGATTAACTAGCATACGCATAGTAGACATGCACCATACAGGCAAGTGAAAACCTAGCACATCTACATATACTACAATACTAGTGATCATCAAAGGAAATAACAGGAGGGCAAAGAACACATACGAGCTCGTCGGTGGTATGACCAACGGCGCAACAGAAGTGGATCCGCCACCGGCGGCAGCAGCAACCTGCTTGGAAGCGTCGTCAGACATGGCGATGAAGTCGAAGAAGCTGGACGCAGTAGAGCTTGAGCAGTCGCGCCTAGACGCTCCCCAAAACCTTATCGCCTCTCTCCCGGTGCAGGATCAGAGAGACGGGGTTCTGGAGGCCTGATCTCCCGGACGGCCGTGCACGCAACCGGCGGGATGGAGTAGCAGAGGGCAGCACAGAGAGGTGGAACGGCGATGCAATCTGATTGCTGGTGACAGCTAGGGTTCTCGTCTACCTACTTATATAGTGTGGGTCGGGTAGGACGTGGGCAACAACCCACGACCGAGTCGGTACCAGCCCACGATGTGGAAACGTCCGGTTGATTAACGCGTTCGTTAATGACGCATTAATGACTCATAATTAATACACAATTAATTTTCCCAAACAGCAAAACAAAGCTTGGCTCGGCGAGATTCCCGCAACCCGCGGCGCGCGCGCATAGTGATGAGGTGAGGCGGGTGGCGTCGGAGGAGGAGTGCGCGAGGGCTTATATTCTTCTCACACCTTAGTGAGTGGTGCAACACTCTACTATATAAGATGGTCCAACTCCCCTTCCACTAGTAATGTGGGACTAAACTTTGGCACCACTAGCACACACATGAGCTGCCATAATGATGGGCCAAAGAGAATTTCATAATTTGTATTTGTTATGGGCCAAAAGACCAACATCAAATATGCCTCAAATTCCAAAAATCCCCCACAAAGTCTCATTGGCACATCACATCATTCTGTTCCAAATCACTGTTTTGATATACCAGCCTTTTTTAGTAGAATGTTAAGTTGAACTTCCACCTAGAGCATTAGACTACACTCATCAACAACTATCAATGGACTAAGCCTTGAATTGCCAGTTTTGTGTAAATGAGTTTCACCTAATGTCATACTGATACTAGGCTGCCGAAGGCTACCCCTCGGGTGGAGCATATAAGTCATACTCCTAGCCTTTTTCATGAGCTTCCTAGAGATTACCCTATCTCATAGACTGTGACCAGCAGTCGGGCTCGCATAGGTGTGTTCTTTCAAGACTACTCTGTAGGATAGCATCTTGGCTTATACAAGCCTATGAACACATTAAGACTAAGTTAACCTGCCATACAGATCGTGAGAGTAATGCATCTTTAGCGGAGTGGGTTAGTAAAAGTTACTCTCCTCCAGTTAGCCACTAGCTTGTTTCCTTAGGTCCTAATTCATGGGATCTTTGATCACATAGGTTGGGTTACTACCACGGTAACTCATGTGGGTCTCAAACCCATCTCCTTTGATGATAGACCTTTTGTGAAAGGATCTGCTAGACTTTTAGCTGTTTGGATATAATCCAATGCTATTACTCTGGAGTTTCTCCTTTTCCTAACAGATGCCAATCTTCTCTTTATATGTCTTGATGAATACATATTATCCTTTGAACTACTCACTTTGATGATCACCGTTTGATTGTCGCAGTTCATAAGGATAGCCGGCAGAGGTTTATCAACACCCGGCAAGTCAATCAAGAGTTCATGAAGCCAATCTGCTTCGACAGTAGCTTTATCTAGTGCTGTGAGTTCTGCTTCCATTGTTGACCTCGTTAAGATAGTCTGCTTGCAAGACTTCCATGAAACAGCGCCACCACCATGAGTGAATACATATCCACTTGTGGCCTTCAACTCATCAGCATCAGAGATCCAATTTGAGTCACTATACCCTTCAAGTACCGCAGGGTCTCCGGTATAGTGAATACCATAACTCGATGTACCATTTAGATAGCGCATTACTCTCTCAAGAGCATGCCAATGATCATCTCCCGGATTGGAAACAAACCGGCTAAGTTTGCTCATAGCAAACGCGATGTCAGGCCTTGTTGCGCTAGCTAAATACATTAACGAGCCAATTATCTGAGAGTATCTCAGCTGATCTCTAATTGTTCTTTTGTTCTTTTGAAGCATCTTACTAGGATCATATGGTGTCGGCGAAGGAGTACAATCTGAGTAGCCAAAGCGACTCAACACCATCTCCACATAGTGAGATTGCAGAAGTGTAATTCCGCCATTCTCATCTCTCAACAGCTTGATGTTTAGAATAACATCAACTTCTCCAAGGTCTTTCATGTCAAAACTTTTAGACAATAAACTCTTGACCTGTTCGATGACAATCATATTTGTCCCAAAAATTAGTATGTCATCAACATACAAACAAAGTATAACTCCTTCGCCCCCACCATGGCGATAGTATACACATTTGTCAGATTCATTTACAAAAAAGCCAGAAGATGTTAAAGTTTGATCAAACTTCTCATGCCATTGCTTAGGTGCTTGTTTCAGTCCATACAAAAACTTCAATAGCTTGCACACCTTGCCTTCTTGACCATCTACTACAAAACCATCTGGCTGATCCATATACTCCTCATCCAACTCTCCATTATTGAAAGCAGTCTTGACGTCCATTTGATGAACGATAATACCATGTGAGGCAGCCAATGAGAGTAGAACTCGAATAGTGGTCAATCTAGCCACAGGAGAATAAGTATCAAAGAAGTCTCCGCCTTATTTTTGGGTATAACCCTTGGCAACAAGCCGAGCCTTGTACTTTTCAATCGTACCATCAGGCCTAAGCTTATTTTTAAACACCCACTTAATCCTACAGGTTTGCACCCATAAGGACGATCAGTGATCTCCCAAGTTTTGTTAGCCATGATGGAATCCATCTCGCTACGAACAACCTCTTTCCAGTAGTCTGCATCAGGAGATGCATAAGCCTTTGAAATAGACGTGGGAGTATCATCCACGAGATAGACAATGAAATCATCATCAAAGGACTTTGCAATCCTCTATCTCTTGTTCCTTATAGGAACTTCGTTGTCTACCTCCTTAGTAATTTCATCATGTGCTCGTTCATAATATTCCATGGGAATGGCAGGTTCAGGAGTTTCAACAGATTCTTGTCTAGATGTACTAGGCATATCTTTCATCAAAAAAATATCCTCAAAGAATGTAGCCAATGAGAGTAGAACTCGAATAGTGGTCAATCTAGCCACAGGAGAATAAGTATCAAAGAAGTCTCCGCCTTCTTTTTGGGTATAACCCTTGGCAACAAGCCGAGCCTTGTACTTTTCAATCGTACCATCAGGCCTAAGCTTATTTTTAAACACCCACTTAATCCTACAGGTTTGCACCCATAAGGACGATCAGTGATCTCCCAAGTTTTGTTAGCCATGATGGAATCCATCTCGCTACGAACAACCTCTTTCCAGTAGTCTGCATCAGGAGATGCATAAGCCTTTAAAATAGACGTGGGAGTATCATCCACGAGATAGACAATGAAATCATCATCAAAGTACTTTGCAATCCTCTATCTCTTGTTCCTTATAGGAACTTCGCTGTCTACCTCCTTAGGAATTTCATCATGTGCTCGTTCATAATATTCCATGGGAATGGCAGGTTCAGGAGTTTCCACAGATTCTTGTCTAGATGTACTAGGCATATCTTTCATCAGAAAAATATCCTCAAAGAA
The DNA here is from genome assembly GCA_910589765.1 of Avena atlantica. Classification (NCBI taxonomy): domain Eukaryota; kingdom Viridiplantae; phylum Streptophyta; class Magnoliopsida; order Poales; family Poaceae; genus Avena; species Avena atlantica. Next base: position 176,482,106 of record OU342737.1, read on the forward strand.
TGTAGCATCCTTAGACTTCATAATTGTACCGACCTTCATGTCAGGTACCTCAGATTTCACCACTAAAAATTTGTATTCAATGCTACGATGAGCATAGCCAAGAAATAAACAGTCTACGGTCTTTGGTCCAAGTTTACGCTTTTTGAGAATTGGCAAATTCACCTTTGCCAAACAGCCCCAAGTACGTATGTACGAGAGTGTTAGTTTTGTCTTCTCCCATAGTTCATAGGGAGCTGCTTCATTGTATTTTGTGGGAACTTTATTCAGGACATGACATGATGTCAATATCGGCTCCCCCCACCATGCCTTGGATAAACCCGAAGTAGCTAACATGGCATAAACGAAGTCTGTTAGAGTACCGTTTTTCCTTTCGGCAACCCCGTTAGATTGGGGAGAATGGGGAGGCGTCCTCTCATGAATAATTCCATGTTCCGCACAAAACAAAACAAACTCATTAGAGAAATACTCTCCACCACGAACTGACCGGACTCTCTTAATCTTTCTCTCAAGTTGATTTTCAACTTCTACCTTATAGTTTTTAAAGTGGTGTAGAGCCTCATCTTTAGTTTTCAAAAGATATACATAGCAAAATCTAGTAGAATCATCAATCAACGTCATGAAGTATTTATTTCCACCTTCAGTCAACACACCATTCATCTCACATAGAACTGAATGTATAAGATCCAGTGGTGCCAAGTTTTTTGCTTCCTGCACACAGGTTTGTGAGGCTTGCGCGGTTGCTTAGCTCGAACACGCTCTTGACATTTAGAGCCTTTGTATAAAGTGAAACTCGGAATTAAATTCATCTTAGCTAGCTGCGTCATACAACCAAAATTAATGTGACAAAGTCGTGAATGCCAAACATCAGTATCATTGCCAGGGGCACAAATATGGTTCACAACCTTATTACAAAAATCTGATAGGGAAAGACATAACAGACCGCCGGACTTATAACCTTTACCAATAAATTGTCCATACTTAGAGATGACTACTTTATTAGACTCAAATACCAACTTAAAACCTTCTTTGCAAAGAAGGGAACCACTAACGAGATTCTTATTTATTGAGGGCACATGCTGCACGTTCTTCAGCTGCACGATCTTTCCTGAAGTAAACTTCAGATCCACCGTGCCAACACCATGAACAGAAGCATGCGATCCGTTTCCCATCAATACGGAGAGATCTCTTGTGACCTGATAAGAATAAAACAAAGATATATCAACACACACATGAATATTAGCACCAGTGTCGATCCACCAATCTGTAGATTGACAAATTGACATAACAATAGGTAAATTACCATACCCGGATGCACCCTTATCATTGTTGCTTATAGTAACATTGACATACTTAGAGTTTTGTCCATTTGAATTCTTCCTTCCTTTGCGTTGCTTGCAGCTTGGAGCCCAATGTCCAACCTCGTCGCACACAAATTAGGGATCTTGTGACTTGTGCTTCTTATTCTTTTTGAAGTTGGTAGTATGAACGGCCTTTGTCTTCCCCTTGAACTTGTTGTGGAAGTTCTTCTGCGCCATTGGCGCTTGACTAGGGTGCCTCGGCTCCCTTTGGGTGTGCGTCTTTTGCCTTTGCCTTTTCCTCAAGGTCTAGAAACCCAATGAGATTCTCAAGAGACATCTCTTGCCTCTGGTGTTTGAGGTTAGTGGCAACACTCCTCTAGGATTGAGGAAGCTTTGCAATAATGCATCCTGCAACAAATTTGTCGGGCAACGCACACTTCAGGAGCTCAAGTTCTTTTGCAATGCACTGAATCTCATGAGCCTGTTCAACGACAGAACGATTTTCAACCATCCTATAGTCATGAAACTGCTCCATGGCATACAGTTCACTGCCAGCATCAGTAGCACCGAATTTTTCTTCGAGTGCATCCCACAGTTCTTTGGCATTGAGCATATGTAAATATGCGTCCACCAGCTTGTCCCCAATGACGCTTATGACACACCACAAAGAATATGGTGGTCTCCTTGAACGTCTTCTCCTGTTCAGGAGTAATTGTTCCTTCAGGATTACCAGCTGATACCCAGAAGGCATCCATAGCCATCAGCCAGAGGGTACACTTGGTTTGCCAGCGCTTAAAGTGTGCACCCGTAAATGGGTTCGGTTTCAGACAAGCGGCAAAGCCTTGACGCGAAAATAACCTAAAAATAAGGTTTTTGGATTATTGAAATAATTAGAAGTTTTCGCATTAATTTAATCCAATTATAAATCATGAATGAACAATTTCCAAGATAAACTAGCATACGCATAGTAGACATGCACCATACAGGCAAGTGAAAACCTAGCACATCTACATATACTGCAATACTAGTGATCATCATAGGAAATAACAGGAGGACAAAGAACACGTACGAGTTCGTCGATGGTATGACCAACGACGCAACAAAAGTGGATCCGCCACCGGCAGCAGCAGCAGCCTGCTTGGAAGCATCGTCAGACATGGCGATGAAGTCGAGGAAGTCGGACATAGTAGAGCTTGAGCAGTCGCGTGTAGACGCTCCCCAAAAACCTTATCTCCTCTCTCCCGGTGCAGGATCAGAGAGACGGGGTTCCGGAGGCCTGCTCTCCCGGACAGCCGTGCATGCAACCGGCGGGATGGAGTAGCAGAGGGCATCACAGAGAGGTGTAACGGTGATGCAATCTGATTGCTGGTGACGGCTAGGGTTCGCGCCTGCCTACTTATATAGTGCGGGTCGGGTAGGACGTGGGCAACAACCCACGACCGAGTCGGTACCAGCCCATGATGTGGAAATGGCCGGTTGATTAACGCGTCCGTTAATGACGCATTAATGACTCATAATTAATACACAATTAATATTCCAAACAGCAAAATAAAGCTCGGCTCAACGAGATTCCTACAACCTGCGGCGCGCGCGTCGTGACGAGGCGAGGCGAGGCGTGGCGAGGCGAGGCGGGCGGCATCGAAGGAGGAGTGCGCGAGGGCTTCTCTTCTTCTCACACCTTAGTGAGTGGTGCAGCACTCTACTATATAAGGTGGTCCAACTCCCCTTCCACTAGCAATGTGGGACTAAACTTTGGCACCACTAGCACACACATGAGCTGCCATAATAATGGGCCAAAGAGAATTTCAGAATTTGTATTTGTTATGGGCCAAAAGCCCAACATCAAATATGCCTCAAATTCGAACACTTTCTTCCACTATTAAAATAAGTCTCCACCTTCTACCTTTAGGCACTAGTTAAGAGAGCATAGTTGCCATTCTTAGTTCTATATGCATTGTCCCAAAACTTATTGATTGATGCATATTGTTCAAATTACTTGATCTTGTGCTATTTGTATCTAGTCACCCTTATGAACTTTGAAGGTGTCATATGCATCTATTTTCTACTCTATGAGGGAAAAGCTGAATGCCACTATGTTATGTTTTCTATATGTGAAACAAACAAACATTTTTCAATGTATGTTATTCATGATCTTTGTTTGTAGCCTTTCATGTTGCATGCATAGTTACTTTGTCTTACTGTTAGAACTACATCTTTCATGCTCATGTTTTGAGTTCTTTGATCCCAGCTTTCAATGCTTGCAAATGGTTTGATCTTTGTTTTGATGGTGCATGTCACCTCAAAAATTATTCTTTTATCACTTACCTACTCGAGGACGAGCAGGAGTTAAGCTTGGGGATGCTTGATACGTCGGAAACATATCTATAATTTTTTATGTTCCATGCTTATTTAGTATCTACTTTGCATTGCTTTTTCCACACTTTGAGGTGCTTTTTATATGTTTTCTGGTACTAACCTATTAACAAGTTGCCACAGTGCCAGTTGCCTGTTTTCTGTTGTTTTTGGTTCCAGAAAATCTAGTAAGGAAATATTCTCAGAATTGGACGGGACAAAAGCCAAAGTCAATATTTTATCGAGGAGAACACGGAGTCCAGAGGAGAGATGGAGGGGAGCCATAGGGCAGCCGCACCCCCCCAGGCGCGGGCCCACCCTAGGTCGCGTCTAGGCAGGGTGTGGGCCCCCTGGACGCCTCCCAGCCTTGCCTCTTCTCCTATAAGAAGCCCCCGATGCCTAAACCCTAAGTACCCAATCAATATTCCACGAAACTGTCTATAGCCGCCGCCACCATCGTCCCTATATTGGGGGGATCTGAAGCTCTTCCCGGCATCCTGCCGGAGGGGAGATCATCCCAGAGGCCTTCTTCTTCATCATGCCAGCCTCCGGCATGAAGCGTGAGTAGTTCCACCTTGGACTATGGGTCCATGTAGTAGCTAGATGGTTGTATCTCCTCCTTTGTGCTTTCATGTCTAGATCTTGTGATCTCCGTTCATGATCAAGATCTCATCTATTTGTAATCATGCATGTTGTGTTTGCGGGGATTCGACGGATATTGAGATTACTATGTCAGATTGGTTAATGTTTTTTCCTTATTTATTCTATCATGTCTGTGTTGTTTGTCATCTTGTATGCTCTCCGTTGTTAGTAGCTATCTTGGCCAAGTAGTTGGTAGTGACTCCATGTAAGATCCCTCCTTTATAAAGGAAAAGATCCCTGTGATTGCAATGCTAGTCCCTGGATCAATGCTAGCATCCACAATTTAAGATGAAGTACACAAAAAACAAAGGTCATTATTACATATCATTCCAGAGACGAACATAGTCTTTTACAAACTCCATGGCCACAGGCCTAATACAAGAGTTTAAATAAGTAATAAGATAAATAAGTCTTCATCTTCATGTGCCACAGGTAAGCATGTTGAGTGTAGACTCATAACCCCTAATCACCATCAGAATAACCTGCAACATCATAAGTTACAGCCACAGTGGGTCAATACATTGGAATAGTATTGGCAAGTGATACCTTAGTTTAATATTGGTAACTAGATACTATATGCATTTGGCTAAGTGTAGCTTAGGCTTGCTTTGCTCAAAATAGGTTTTGCCTATTAGTTGAAAACACTAAGTTTTTCTTTGATAAAACTTTCCCAAGGAAACACCAATAGAAATTAGTGTACCTTCACCCTTGTTCAACCACAAGTTTTTACTTAGAAATTGTGATGAGGAGATTCTTGATAGCTTACATGCCTTGATGCTCAAGTTGTCCTATACCAGGGACATGGCTAAGTACTTAGATTTCTTCCATGTGCAGAGGTTGTGCACTTTCTCCACAAGACTTGATTTTCACCAAGACGGGACCTTTCAGAAGCCTTCCCTTAGACCAAATGGACGCGCTCCAACCTATCATCCCACTACCACTAACTGTACAAATGGCTAAGTTATTGCAACCTATGTGATCCAGGCAGAGCCCATATTGCCATGTGGCTGCACTAGAAGCTTCTTAACATATGGCATCTCAAATCCCTTTGTTCCTGGGTGGCTTTCCACAAGTGAGATACACAAGGTAAACCATAGAAATGGGCCTTGTGTAACCACTCAACACAAACCATTCTTTCTATTCCACCCAGGTGTTTCATTCACTTAGTTGTTTTATTAAACAAAACACAAGTCCAAAGACTTAGAAATATTTTCTCATAGCATGAATATATAACCACCCTTGGTTGCTACTTGCTAGGCTAAGCATGGCATTGATAAGCATCTTAACTTAGAAATTTCTAGCAATTCTACAACTACTAGGATTTCCCAAGCATAGCATAACGATTAAAAATTCATGCAAGTCCTATACAAAATATTTATAGTGCATAGTTGGAAAACATAGGAATAAAATCATGAAGCACCACTTGCCTTGGTAGTTTGGGGAGTATCAACAATCTTCACAATCACAATCACTATTTGCACCAAAATCTACACATAAAATAATGGCACAAAATCACATACACAATATATACAAACAAAATACATGAATGCATGAAAAAATGCCATGTGATGATTTTCTACACCAAACAAGACAAGTACACAGTAATGAATCAGAAACAAGTCCAAAACAAGCTAAATAAACTTTATTTGAATAACAAAACATTTTTCAGATAATTACTATACACAAATTATGCCTACAAATGTTTTTGTAAAAACAACCATTTTCATAGAGGGAAAACATTAAACACATTGCATAAATGGAAAGTATTTTCTCTCCTGATTCCAATGATATAAAATTTGTCAAATTTGAACGTGGGGATCAAAAGTTATGAATTTTTCAAGTTTAAACATCTAATAGATCTAAATTCTGTTTTTAAAACAAAGGACTGGCCACGCGGCGCTCTCTGATTGGTTGGTACCGATTCGCGCGGATCAACTAACGTGGACCGCACGATCTAAATGAAATCGCACGGCCAGATCTGTCCCGTACCCCTTCGTTAAGTGATCTATTTTCACGCATCCGATCTAGATCTAACGGTGCACGATTGCTTGACCAAAGATGGGCGGCGCGCGACGGTGGCTGGCGGCGGCGCGCTCGGGCGATGATATTGTCGGCGATACAGGAAGCGAGAAAGGTCATGGTTTAGCTCACCGAGTTCGCGTGACGATGCTGATGCTCGAGGTGGTCTTCGTTGGCGAAGGGGCGCGCAGAGGTGGTCGCTGGAGCTCGTCGGAGTCGTGCGCGGCATCGGGTGCTTGCAGACGTCGACGTTGCCGAGGCTCTGCGTCTCCCTAGCACAAACAAAATGTATCAGGGGGTGCGCAAGGTCACGGTGAGCAAGATGGTTTCAAGGAGAAGACAAGGGGCGATCGATTCTTACCGCTATTGCTCGTCGGAGTTGAGTGGCGGCTCTGGTGGTTGCGGGTGTGAACGAAGACGGCGACCTGGGTCACGAGCAGGCAAACCAGGGGTGTTAGTAGATGCACAAGGACGTGGCGGTCACGCTCGTTTGAACCAGAAGCAGAGGGGCAGTCGGGGCTTACCGGAATCGCCCGCCGGAGTGGCTTGGTACAACGGCGGTGCAAGCAAGATTGTGGGCAGCCTGGTGGCGGAAATGGTGCGCCGAGTGAGGGGAAATGAGCGGAGAGGGAAGGGGGTTAAGTAGGCAGGGGGATCGATAGGAAACGCATGTGGTTCAATGGCAATTACGTCGCGCGATCAACGCCAGCAACGGCCAGCAGCGACGTGTTCTTCGCGTGATTTTGGGGAAGACGACTGTGACGTGGACGGGGCCCAGTAGTCAGCGAGGGGGGGTGGGTTCTGCGCGGGTGAGGAAAAACAGAGAGAGGAGTGGCCCGGTGGGCTGCTTTGCTAGATGGGATGGATTGGTGGCGCCAGGCCCAGTTGGGTTTTTAAACCTATTTCTTTTTCTAATTCGATTTTCTGGAATCAATTTCAAATGAATTTAAAAGCATTTGAATTTTAAATCTTTCTGGCCTATTGTAATATGAAACCTGTATAAATTTGAGTATTAACCATGCTGCCTTGCTAGACTTGCATGGTCCTTTGAAGATTTTTAAATAACAGTGCCTTAGCACATGGTTTGATGAAGATTTAAAAATGGTTTTAAAACCATATTTGTTTTGAAATTTTTTGTCCAAGCTTGGGACTCATCCAAACAATCCTATGAATTCAAACAATGGTTTTTAAAACAAATATTCTCTCCCTTGAGAGTGGAATTAGATCAATGTTTGCCCACATAAAATAATAGCACTTAGTGCTACAGTTTTCTTGAAATGAGTTTGAAATTGATCCCTAAATGATATGCATGCATGAATGATATGCAATCTTTGAAAACATGATTTTAGGGATGTTACACTCCAAGAGGGGGTATTTATGCTCGATAGTGGGTTCATGCCTCTATTTAATCAAGGGAAGTGATAGAAATATCTAAGGTTGTAGATGTGTTGTTGCCACTAGGGAGAAAACACACCTACATCCTTTGTTTTCAGCAAACCGGTGAAATTGACAACCTCAATGATCGTTGGGGCAAAGTCTTGAGTTTGAGTTGTGCAGGTTTCCAAGTTGCTAGCAACACCTTTGAGTCGTTTCCTTCCTCCTATTGGTTCGATAACCTTGGTTTATTTCTGAGGGAAGACTTGCTGCTGTGCTCATCATACCTTCCTCTTGGGGTCTCCCAACAATGCTCTACAGTGATCTGAGCGCATCAAGGGGGCCGCCACTAGGTGTGGGCCCCTCGGATGCCCACTGACCTTGCCCTTTTGCCAATGAAAGCACCTCGATGCAGAAACCCTAAGTACCCGATAAAATCTCCACGAAACAGTCCGTAGCCACCGCCACCATCGTCCCTAGATCGGGGGGATCTGAAGCTCTTCCTGGCACCCTGCCGGAGGGGAGAGATCATCCCGGAGGCCTTCTTCATCACCATGATAGCCTCCGGAGTGATGCGTGCGTAGTTCACCCTTGGACTATGGGTCCATACAGTAGCTAGATGGTTGTTTCTCCTCCTTTGTGATATCATGTTTAGATCTTGTGACTTCGTTCATGATCAAGATCATCTATTTGTAATCATACATGTTGTGTTTGCGGGGATCCGATGGATATTGAGATACTATGTCAGATTGATTATTGATTCTATCATGTATGTGTTATTTGTGATCTTGCATGCTCTCCGTTGTTAGCAGCTATCTTGGCCAAGTAGATGCTTGCAACTCCAAGAGGGAGTATTTATGCTCGATAGTAGGTTCATGCCTCTAGTAATCTTTGGAAGGACAGAAATCTATAAGGTTGTAGATGTGATGTTGCTACTAGGGAGAAAACAATAATCCTTTGTTCATGGAACAATTATATTGTTTAGTTTACACACATTGCTTAATGCAATTATCTGTTGCTTGCAACTTAATACTAGAGGGGGATCGGATGATAACCTGAAGGTGGATTATTAGTCATAGATGCAGTTGGATTACAGTCTACGTATTATGTTATAATGCCCAATCAAATCTCATAGGAGTGAAGATGTCTAGTATATGCATTGTTATGCTTTCTCAATCTGTCAAATGCCCCATTGTAATTTGTTCACCCAGCATGTTATCTATCTTAAGGAGAACACCTCTAGTGAACTGTGGACCCCGGTCCAATCTTTATCATTGATACATCGTCTACTGTTACCGTTTACTTTCTACAAGTAACTACTATCATCCACACTATACGTTTAATCCTTTGTTTTCATCAAACCAGTGAGATTGCAACCTCACTGTAAGTTGGGGCAAAGTTTTGAGTTTGTGTTGTGCGGGTTCCAAGTTGTTAGCAACACCTTGGAGTTGTTTCCTTACTCCTACTGGTTCGATAACCTTGGTTTCATAACTGAGTGTCGGAGGGATAACCTCCGGGTGGGGAAAGCCAAGAACAAGTAGTCCGGCTCCAGAAGGAGAAGGCCGCCTGGACTTCAAGAAGGATAACTCCAGCTAACTGGCGAACACACTCGGCTCGGCTTATAACCTTCCCGGCTGGCCCGTCTAGCCGGTGGCCAGAAGAACCGGCCGGGTGTCCGCTTCCACCCGGCTCACCTCGGATTTGATGGAGAGCATGGAAGGGCTGACGCTCTATGCGGGGTATGCCTCTGGCTCTCCCTCGTCATCGGGCAAGCTGGCATGCCGTCATGACTAGTGCTACCCGACGAAGATAAAGCAAAGTGGTCGGCTGGACTGGCGAAAGCAGTCCGGGTGACCGTTAAAGCAAGGATGACGCCCCAAAGGAAGCCCGGGTGACCACTAAAGAGAAGGATGACGCTAAAAGAAGGGCGGACTGGGTCCTGGCCCACCGGCTGGGCCCTACAGCCGGCCCTGTCCTGTAAACCCATATCCAAACAGTAAACCCTAGGATCTGATCTGTAATCTCCCCCCAGACCAGTATATAAGGGAGGGTAGAGCTAGGGTTCTAGGGAGGGAAACAATAGAAGGATAGAAGTGTGAGCATCAAGTTCCCATCTTCCTCTAGCTCTCGATATGTAGCGACCTCGGATCGGTAAGGATCCTAAGTCCTTGTGATTAACATGCTAGTCCCTGGATCAATAGCTAGCACTCACAGTTAATGAAATATCATGTAAAACACAAGTCTTTATTACATGAATCGAATAATCCAGAGTTTACATTATTACAACAAAAGCGAAAAATATACAACATGAGTCCCATCAATGCCACAGGCAGGTTGAGTGACGACCCGCGATCCTAGCGCACCTTTCAACGATCTTCGAAATTCTGCACATGAAAAGTGCAGCCAACAAGTTGGGTCAATACTTTGAATGTATTGGCAAATTACACCAAGGAAGGAAAGACTAACTCTACATGCAAGGCTAGTTTAGGCTTTGGAGTTCATTTGCATAAAGCTAATTTTCACTAAGTATGGAGAGAAAAGGGAGAGAGAGTTTTACCCTACTTTGTAAACATTTGCTTAGATAAAATAGTGTCGAATGGCACACGAGGATATTACTCACCAAGTGTCCAAACAACCAAACACTTGGATATTACTCACCAAGTGACACTTGGATATTACGTACCAAGTTCCCAAAATCCCACCCATTGGCGATATTACTCATGCCATGGGGTTTCAAAACTTTGTTTAGAAAAGAGAGAGTAAGATCCTTCAGAGGCTCCATCCTTCAGATGCTCAATGTTGTTCTGTTTCTGTGAACACAGCTAATCGATCAGATTGCAATACTCTCGAGAGTTGGTGCACTTTACCCACAATCCACGATCAAGTCCTTTTACAAACAAGACCATGGCGACGCTTTCCCTTAGTAGCCCCTCTACCTTCTAGATCCAACCGTGCCAAGAACCTCCAAATGTTGGTACCCATGTGAGATTTCCAACTAAGTACTAGGCCAAGACAGAGCCCATATGTATTATTGTTGCACTGGAAGCTTCTGAATTCAGAAACATGGCAGACTTCTTTGATTCCTGGGCGGCCGTCCTCCACCAAAATCTCACTCGTTGTCCCAACAACCATTCTGCCCAGAAGAAAACTTAGTTTTATTTTGAAGTGGATTTGAGAAGAAAAGTTTGCTCAAGAGAGCCTTTATACTTAGAAAAATTCATTGTCTTTCGAACCCCCAAACTGTACTTTATATATATAGCATAGCAAGCAATACTTAGCAAAAACAGGGGTAACCTATTAGGAGGGTAAATCCTAAGTATAGAGCTACTCATGGCATACTACAAAATCATCGCACTTGCAAAATAGTACTAAGGAAAAAATTCTACTAAAACATCCTACACATGCATACTACAGAATTTTGAAGATCACATGCATAGAATCAAAACTGGGACAAAATTAATGAACAAGTGGTGTAACTTGCCTTATGTTAGTTTGACGATGATTATTTCTTTGTGGTACTCACCCTCACGCTCCGAATAAATCTAACGAATATAAAAAATACACTAATAAAACGGTCATTGCAAATAAAGAAACAACCATTAAAGTAAAGAGCCAAATAAATCATCCGACAAGTAAACAAATGCCACAACATGCAAAAATTAGAAATTACATAATTATTTCGTCTAACAGTGGATTATAATGGTCTTAAGGCTAGAGTATGTTATAAGGGTCGATTTTCCACAAGAATCACCTAAACATGACCTACGGATATCAAGTTACGGTCAATAGATGATTTAAAATTCAAATTTGAATTTGAGCGGCTACAAAATATTTGAAAGATATATTTTAGTTATGAATTAAAAAAACGGATATCAAAATTTAAAGCCAAAACACTATTCAGACTTAAAATTTTAAAATATAGATTCAAATTTTTATAATTTAGAAAAACTGATACCTCTGAATAGAAAATTTAATTACGAATCTAACGCAACAAAAATCATCTAAATTGACACAACGGATCAAAAGATACCAAAATTTGAGTCGAGACGTGAACTAGTATAACATGCGATCTAGTCCAATCGTGTAAAATAAAACAAATTTGAGGCACATGGCAGACCATCGGAAGGCTGATACTGTTTTGTTTAAGACTAATCTAATCTGAACTTGTAGAAAAAAAATCTAACTGCTTGCATACCAGCAGCGACGGTGGCCGGTGGGCGATGGAAAAAAACGTCTGCGCGTCCGCGGCCCGTCTCGGATGTGAAAAACGGGGACGTTTCGGTGATTCTCAGGCTCTGCAAAGTGGGTGACGGTGTTCACGTTCTCTTCACGGTAATGTACTCGACGGTGTCTTCCTCTTCGTGAAACGACGATAAACAGCGGTTGGTCGAGCTCGTCTCCGGCGGAATTTCGGAGGCGTCGTAGGCATGCTCCGGGGCTTTTCTGATGATAAAAAGGTCAGGGTGATTAGGTACTGCAAGTGGAGGATGATATAAGAAAAAAAGGGCTGGGGCCGACGGAAACCCTTCGGTTTCGAGCTTCTCCGGAGCTCCAATAGCGCCGGCAGATCTGACCTCCGGTTTGGATGGTGTAGAGTTAAATATTGTTGCGAAAAATTTCACCAGGAGGCGGAGGGAGTATTTATGGAGGAATTTTCGTGGCAGGAGGGCAAGAAAATTTAAACGGATTCTTGCTAGTTGCTAGAGATTGGTTCCGTCTGGGCAAGAACTCGTGTACCAGTTGATCTCGTGCGTGAGAAACAGGATGACAAGTGGGGCCAGAAGTCAGATTTTTATTTATTTATTTTTGTTGGCAAGGTATTATTAGATGGATCGGTGTCAGCCAGCTCCGCTCGCTGTGCTGTGCACGACGTGAGAAAAAAAGGCAAGTTACGTCGATTGGATGTGTGCTTGCGGCTGGCCTATCATGCGTGCGTGGTGGCAGTGTGTCATCGTTACTTCACGTGTAGGTAAGTCGCACTCTCTCTGTTTCTATACTTTATTTTGTTCTACCTCTTTATTTAGCAAGCATGCATGGTTATGAAGTGCTGCCAAATATTTCTAAGAGAATCTCAGAAAAAGATAGATCAATATGTTGGGCTTATGAAATATATTTTTAGCACAAAATTTAGTATACAAAAATATATTTATGCACTTTGGCCTCACCTGGCCACTTATGCATTGCCAAACACAATTAGTTTTAGTACTATGTTTTAAACGCCAAAATGAAATATCTTGAACTCAAAATTCCCATGAATAAATATAAAACATTTATATCCAATAGAAAGTAGAATGTTATATGATTAATTTCCAACCTTTAATTTTGAAGCAGTCATATAATCTTCACTCTATTGATTTCTATAAATTGGAAATTACTATTAATATTCTCAAAAATCCAAAATGCAATTTATCATTTAAACGCCAGTAGAAAATTCTCCAACATATATGTTTGGAAAATGTCATATTATTTCCTCTCTATGAAAATGAACAGGTGTCTAGAAAATATTCAAGTATCCAATACTAAAAAAATACAAATAAAGTGCAAACAGTTTTTTCTTAGATTTGTATAAAAGATTTCCAACCAATATTCATATTCTTGGATAGTCATGTTAATCCACTCTTTCCAATTGCGGGTTAGGAAAATTTTAAACAAGTCATCGAAATTTATTTTTGACAAGGAAAATTTTAAAAAGGTCAAACAATTGAATCAACTTATTAAATTTTATTTTAACATTTCAAAATTAGAAAATTTTTGGGATGTTACACGATAGTTGCTAAGGAAACAGCTCTAGGAGCATATGTACTGGGCATTAGCTCCCTCATATAGTTCACCTTGCAGGAGTAGGGGTGTTACCTCGCCAAGAGGAACCTGAACCTGGGTACGTCGTTGTGTTTGCAGTTCATCGTGCCCAACCCGTTGCGTGAGCCACCGAATGCATCCGAGTGTCCCTTCTTTGCCATCCCCGATGGCACCGCCGTGTTCCACACCACGACAGTTGGCGCCCACCGTGAGACACAGCGCTTCGGCTGGATTCATCTTCCGCACGAGACTTCCGCTCGTCGCCGGCGAACGCGTGGCCTCTGACCTCGTTGTCACGCTCGGTGATTTCGACTGCGTCATCGACAACGCCGCGTGCTTCGCCGGGAACGCCTTCCCCGCCAATGGCTCCATCCTACATTTTGGAGACGTCCGCGTCTACGTCGCCACCATTGCTGAGGCTTTCCCCTGCATGGTCACCCCCGTCGTCGACGTGCCCGTCACCCGCGGCCCAGCCGCGGTGAGTGGTTGCGTCGAAGTCATGGTGATAAATGCTCGCGAAAACCATCGACCACCTCAAGAGCGTCAAGTGGGAGGAGAGAACTCCGCGCCCGAGCAAGAGCAAGACCTGCTCACCGCCTCCATCCGGCACTTGCGCGCTCCGGTCGTTGTCGAGGCGGACCAAGCGGCTGCCGCGGCCGCGCTCGAGGCTACGCGCCAGAAACTCCTGGAGGAAGCCACCAAGGTCGCAGCTAACCAGTGTCGGCTGAACGCCACCGTGCACGAGTACAACGCGGCTCACGGCTTCGCCAGGAAGATACAGCACCGGGGGGCGCGACTTGGCGTCAGAATTAGACATCGCCGCTGATTCACATGCAGGTGTGGCGCAGCCCGTCTACAGCACCCCCGCCAAGAACATGAGGGCGGCCGAGGCGGCAGCCGCGGAACTAAAACACCTTGAGGGCGAGGAACTTCATCGCCAACAGGAGCGCGTACAGCTCCTCGTCGCTACTGCTAACAAGCAGCAAGCCGAAGGCACCCCTTGCCAGATGGGCAACTCCCGCGACATCGTCGTTCACAAGGGCACGGACCAGACGGCGCACGGAGGAAGCAAGCATCAACAGGCATCCTCCCCAGGAGGGGTCGGGCAAAATAGTCGTCTGCGTGGCGAATCCGGCAACCGCGGCCGCCACAACCGGGACGCCGCCGCCTCTAGCGTGAGTCGCGCTCCGGCAGCAGGAGCCTCCCAGGGGAAGAAGACGCGTGCCCCGAAGGAGGGAGCATACGCGAACAAGGACCCACCTGCATCACGCCTGAAGGGCCAACTCGGTCCCCTAGAACCGGCTGTAACGTCCCAGTATTAGCACCTAGAATTATAGAGGACGCACGTGTGTGCATGCATCAGAAAATCCGGGGAATTTTCGCGCAAAACTAAAGAAGCTATAGAGGGATCAGGATCTCTCTTGTTCTAATGGAAACATCAGGACAAGTGCGATGGATTTCGACATGACCTCTATTGTACTTTTGTATTTTAGGGGAAGACAATTCAAATTTGAATATTTAATTGATAGATTTGAATACTAAAAGAATTTGAAATAGAATAATAATTGGAAATTAAATTATAATAAAAGATAAGAGGTGAACTCTTATTTATGAATAAGATACAATATTCACAATTATTCAAATGGAAATTTAAAAACACAAAGAGATAAGTATTCCTCTTGCCTTGATGAAGTGGGGCTTAGTTCATCATAGATGGGTGTTCAGAATTTGGACATGACCTTTGTTGATTTTATAATTTTGGGGAAAAGAATTTTCATTCAAGACTTCAAATATGAGATCATACAATTCAAATATAACTTGGATTTTACACCTTAGGCTGATAATGGAAACAAGTTTTATCCTAGGCCTGATGTGCAATCCGTCGGGTATGCGGGGTCGCGGAGAAGGACAGTGATTGGCTTGGATCTTAGTCTGGCCCCACACCAAGGAAGTGTGGACGAGAATGCAACTCGGATGTGCAACAAAGCTAAGATCTCTCATGGGAAAAGTAACGCACCTCTGTAGAGTGTAAGAACTGTAACTTGTTACTCCAGGAAGGAGTTGCGAACGCGGCGGGAAAGGAACTCCATAAAAGTTCTGGTAAACCCGTGAAGGCTGATGGACATAGCTTTTCAGAATAAAAACAACCTTTGAAGAAATGTTTTTCGAAAACTTGCATTGCCTATGACCTATGGTCTGTGGTTGTAGATATAGTGCATCAAACACTCCTTTTCTAGTGAACTTGCTGAGTACGCTCGTACTCAACGTATCTTCTTAACCCTTGCTAGATCCTGAAGCCATTAAAACGACATCTACATCAAGATATGCTCTAGGAGTCATCATCAAAAGCTAAAGCTCTTCAATGAAGTCAAGGAAGTCAACATATACATCAACTCAAGTGAAGACGAAGTGACTAATTAGATAGGAATATAATCTCTAGCCATAGAACCCATTACTGTAGCATATTGCAATAGCAGCAATGCCATACCATTAGTTAAAATACTAGTCTTAATAGTATGATAGTTTTTGAGTTGTTTATTTCTGATTCTTCTTGGTAAGAAGTTTCTTTCTCTCTCTTTAACCTAGAGTGTTCTCTGGATCTTGTGTAAAGAGTTGAGTTGTAACATATAGTCATGTCTTGGACCTGCTGTGTTTCTGTTGTACCACTCTGAGGGATGTAATACTAGTGAACGGTGTTTCATTATTGTTATGTCAACGACTATAGTGTACTACGTCATGCAGTGGGCCACCGCACCGGCTGACACGCGAGAACGCATCGACCTCCTGGTGCAGTCACGCCACTGGAGGAGGAAAGTTCGGCTGGCCCGAAGTGTTTCGGCTCGTGCATCTGGAATGAACCATTCCCGAACGGATTTTCGCTCCCAAGGGACACGCCAAAGTACAACGGTACGGTCAAGCCTGAGGATTGGTTGGTCGATTACACCAACGCAGTGGGAATCGCCAACGGCAATCTCTGCCTGGCCATCCGCTACGTCCCCCTCATGCTCGTCGACTCGGCAAGGACGTGGCTCAATTGCCTCCCCGACAGCAGCATCAACGCCTGGCTAGACTGTGAAGAAGCGTTCATTCGCAACTTCACCAGAACATACAAGCGTCCGGGTCAACCTCGCGAGCTTGCCCTCTGCGTGCAGGGCAAGGATGAGTCGGACCATGCTTACCTCACGATGACTCCTTGATGGCGCCAGAAAACTTGGTGCTTTGATGTGGAGTTTGGTTGGTAACCCCAAGAGCAAGGTGTGAAGAGTACATCAGCAAGTCTTCCCTTAGTTGAGACCGAGGTTATCGAACCAGTAGGAGGAAGGAAACGTCACACAGGTGTTGCAAGCAACGCGGAGACCTGCACAACACAAACTCAAGACATTGCCCCAACGAATCAGTGAGGTTGTCAAGCTCACCGGTTTGCTATAACAAAGGATCAAACGTATGTTGTGGAAGGTAATGGTTTGCAGCAAGTAAACAAGTAATAGTAGAATATGTATCAATGATAAAGATTGGACCGGGTCCATAGTTCACTAGAGGTGCTCTCCTTAGATAAACAACATGACATGAAGGGTAAACAAATTACAGCGGGGCAATTGACAGGAACTGAGCAAGGCATAACTATGCAATTACTATCCAGAAAGATCCTATGAAGTTGATTGGGCAATACAACAATATACATAGACCATAATCCAACTACATCTATGACTAGAAGTCCACCTTCAGGTTATCATCCGATCCCCCTCCAGTATTAAGTTGCTAGCAACAGACAACTGCTTTAAGCAAAGTGTGTAAGGTAAACAATCCACAGGTTGTTTTGTCCCTAGTAGCAACAGCACATCTACAACCGAAGAGATTTCTGTCACTTTCCTTGGAAACTATAGGCATGAACCCACTATCGAGCATAAATACTCCCTCTTGGAGTCACTAGCAACTACTTGGCCAAGATAACCACTAGCAACGGAGAGCATGCAAGATCACAAACAACACAGACATGATAGAATCATAAAGATAGAACCATTAATCAAACCAACATAATAATCTCAATATCCATCGGATCCCCGTAAACACAACATGCATGATTACAAATAGATTAGATCTTGATCATGAACGGGGCTCACAAGATCTATACATGAAAGCACAAAAGGAGGAGATACAACCATCTAGCTACTACATGGACCCATAGTCCAAGATGGAACTACTCACAAATCATACCGGAGAGAAGGCCTCTGGGATGATCTCCCCTCTGGCAGGGTGCCGGGAAGAATTTTAGATCCCCCTGATCTAGGGACGATGGTGGCGGTGGCTATAGACGGTTTCGTGGATTTCTGATCGGGTACCGAGAGTTTCTGTATCGGGGGCTTCTTATAGGCGAAGGGCGAGTCCGGGAGGCGACCAGGGTCGCCAAACCTTACCCAGGCGCGAGTCCACCTGACCCCATGCCTGGGGTGGGTCTGGCCCCCCTGGCCAGCCCCTCCAGCTCTCCTCTGGACTTCTTGTTCCCCACGGAAAGTTACCGACTTTGGCGTTCATCCCGTCCAATTCCGAGAATATTTCTTTACTAACTTTCCTGAAACCAAAAACAGCAGAAAACAGGCATCTGGCACTGTTGCAACTTGTTAATAGGTTAGTACCAGAAAACATGTAAAAAGCACCTCAAAGTGTAGACAAGTAAAGCAAAGTAGATACTAAACAAGCATGGAGTATCAAAAATTATAGATACATTTCCAACGTATCACCTCACCCGGTGACTAGCATGCACAATTCGTGCGAAGGGGTGCATGAGCACCAGGCGATAGACTTCTTCACCAACGGCTGCCGAGACAGCACCATGTGGAAGCATAAGCTCATTCGGGCAGACCCGCAAACCATGGCCCAGGTCATGGCCATTGCGGACAAGTACGTCACCCCTGACGCGGCCATGATGAAACCCATCATGGTGGACGACCAAGGCCAAATTGTCATGGATGAACAGGCGGAGCGACGACAGCCAGGTGACCTTCATCCCAGGCGGCACGACCATGACAACCGCCATGGCAAGAGGAAAGACGACCAGCCGAATAGTCAGTACGGCACCAAGCAAGTAGCCGCTATGCATGAGGACCCGGCTGCGGGTGGCAGCCGGAGACAAAGGCCAGATGATAGGCCGCCTCGTCCTAAGTACACCATGGAGTCCATGCTCTATGGGCCATGTAATTTACACAGTGGCGGCAGCAAGCCCGTGAATCAAACAGCACGCCAATGCAGCTGGACAAAGAAAATGGCCGAAGCCGGTGGGCTCCCACCACCACCTCCACCGCCAGCCGGAGGCCCACCAGACAACAAGGAACGACGCAACTGCCACGAGGACGATGAGGACGGTTAACCACGGCAAGTGGGTAACTACCGCGGGAGCCGGAAACAAGGTGTAGGGTTTCGTAGCATGGAAAACAAAATTTTCTATCGCATACAAACAAACAAGCCAAGATCTATCTACTAGATTGGAGCAACGAGTCGATGGAATAACTTACCCTCGAAGATTCCAAAGTGTTTAACGAGAGCGGATTCTCGTGGGTGATGTAGTCGTACTCTTCCCGATCTCAAGATCGCGTAGACGATCCTTCCGGCGCTGCGTTCCGGCAGCGCTCCCGCAGTCGGTCACACGTTCGGTACTCGACGAAGACCTTCCTCTCCCTTGTTCCAGCAGGCAGCGGAGGTTGTAGCACTCTCCTCGAGATTCCGGCAGCACAACGGCGTGGTACCGGAAGTAGAGGGGAGATCCCGCAGGGCTTCGCCTTAAGCCGGAGCGAGTATGGTGGAGTACGAGAGAGCTCCTCGGCGATCTAGGGTTTAGACACACCAAGGAGGAGGGGCTAGAGCCGGCGGCTAGGGTTCCGGGGACACCCAAGTCGGCGGCTAGGGCAAAACCCTAGGGGTAGGCGGCGGCTATGGAGGGCTGCAGCTTTCTAGGGTTTGAGGTGAGGGACTTGTGTGTCTAGAGGAGGGAGCCCTGCCCCTCCTTATATAGGTGGAGGGGCCGGCGCGCCAAGGGGAGGGAGGGGAGTCCCTCCCCAACTCGGCTTGGAGGTGGGCCGCCGGTTGGAGGAGGGATTCCCTCCCCAACTCGGTTTCCCTCCTTCCTCCTCTTTCCACTTTCCAAAACTTGTCGTTTGACTTTCAAACTAGCCGTTTGACTTTTCAATTTAGGATTTGATTAAACCCTTTATTTTGGACAGCGAGTACACTTAGTACATGATGCAATCATTCCAACTTGCAATGACAAATTCATGTACCCCTTCCCCTCCAGAGTGCCGGACATTCCGAAACCTTCTAGAACATTCCCGATGAAAACACCGGAATCATTCCCGAACTCCGAAACGGGACTTTCCTTATATGAATCTTATTCTCCAGACCATTCCGGATCACCTCGTGATATCCCGGATCCCATCCGAGACTCCGAACAACATTCGGTCTCTTTCTCATACTACCATAACTACTCAAACAACGTCGAATCCTTAAGTGTGTCTCCCTACGGTTCGTGAATTATGCGGACATGATCGAGACACTTCTCCGAACAATAACCAATAGAGGAATCTGGAAATTCATATGGCTCCCACATATTTCTACGATTACTTTGCGATCGAATGAACCACTTACATACGATACCAATTTCCCTTTGTCTCACGATAGTTTACTTATCTGAGGTTATGATCGTCGGTATCTGCATACCTAGTTCAACCTCGTTACCGATAAGTACTCTTTTCTCGTTCCCGTGATATGTGATCCCTTGTGATCTAGTCACATGCTTGCAAGCTAATTGGATGACATTCCACCGAGAGGGCCCAGAGTATATCTATCCGTCATATGGATGGACAAATCCCACTCTTGATCCATGTGTCTCAACCAATACTTTCCGAACACTCAATGCCACCTTTATAGCCACCCAGTTACGGTGTGGTGTTTGATGTCATCAAAGCATCCATCCGGTAAAGGTGATATGCATGATCTCATGGTCGAAGGAATTAGGTTACTATGTATCAGAAAGCATATAACAATTGAACTATTGAAATGACTTGATCTTTATGCTACGCTTATCTATAGGAGTATGTCCATCATATCATTCTCCTAACGATATGATCTTGTTGTTGATAACATCCCAATGTTCATGATAGGGAAACCACAATCATATATTAACCAACAAGCTAGTGTTGTATAGAGGCGATACTAGGGACTTCAAATTAAGTTTACAAATCACACAAGTATCAATGTTTCCTTGTTAATACTATTATAGCATGAATGTAAACATTTATCATAAACACAAAGATATAATAATAACTTCATTTATTATTGCCTCTAGGGCATATCTCCAACAGTCTCCCACTTGCACTAGAGTCATCTAATCTAGATTACATGGTAATATACCGAACACCCATGGCAGTTTGGTGCTGGTCATGTTTTGCCCTCGGAGGAGGTTTAGTCAACGAATCCGCCACATTCAGATCTGTGTGTACTTTGCAAATCTTTATATCCCCATCCTGGATATGTTCTCGAATAGCGTGAAAACGTAGCTTGATGTGCTTCAGCTTCTTGTGTGACCTTGGTTCTTGCACATTGGCTATGGCGCCCATGTTATCACAGTAGATAGACATTGGGTCCAGCGCACTAGGAACCACACCCAGCTCTGTAATGAACTCTTTCATCCATATCGCTTCTTGCGAAGCCTCCGAAGCAGCCATGTATTCCGATTCAATTGAAGATCCCGCCACAACGCTTTGCTTTGCACTCCTCCAGCTAACTGCTGCACCATTCAAAATAAATACGTATCCGGATTGTGATTTAGAATCATCCGGATCGGTGTTCCAACTAGCATCGGTGTAACCATTAACAACGAGCTGTTCATCACCTCCATAAGAAAGAACCATATCCTTAGTTCTTCTCAAGTACTTAAGGATGTTTTTGACCGCTGTCCAATGATCCACTTCTGGATCACTTTGATATCTACTAGTCAAACTAACAGCATATGCAATGTCGGGTCTAGTACATAGCATGGCATACATTAGAGATCGTATGGCTGAGGCATAGGGAGTCTTAATCATCCTTTCTCTATCTTCTGCCGATGTCGGACTTTGAGTTTTACTCAAGGTCGTATTGGGAAACATGGGCAAGAACCCTTTCTTGCTTTCTTCCATTCCAAACCTCTTTAGAACTTTGTCCAAATATGTACTCTGTGACAATGATATTTGGCGTTTCGATCTATCTCTATAAATCTTTATGCCTAATATGTAAGCTGCTTCGCCAAGATCCTTCATTGAAAAACTTTTATTCAAATATTCCTTGACACTATTAAGAAGGTCTACATCATTCCCAATCAACAATATGTCATCCACATATAGTATTAAGAATGCTACAGAGCTCCCACTCACTTTCTTGTAAATACAAGCTTCTCCATAAGTTTGTATAAAACCAAAACTTTTGATTACCTTATCAAAACGTTGATTCCAACTTCGGGATGCTTGCTTCAGTCCATAGATGGATCGTTGAAGTTTGCATACCTTGTTAGCATCTTTAGGATCGACAAAACCTTTGGGTTGCATCATATACAACTCTTCATCAATGTCTCCATTGAGGAATGCTGTTTTGACATCCATCTGCCATATCTCATAATCATAATATGCAGCGATTGCTAACATAATCCTCACAGACTTTAGCTTCGCTACCGGTGAGAAAGTCTCATCGTAGTCAACTCCTTGAATTTGTCGAAACCCTTTTGCGACAAGTCGAGCTTTATAGACAGTAACATTACCATCAGCATCTATTTTCTTCTTGAAAATCCATTTGTTCTCGACAGCCTTCCGGCCATCTGGTAAGTCCACCAAAGTCCATACTTGGTTTTCGTACATGGATCCAATCTCGGATTTCATGGCTTCTTGCCATTTATTGGAATCTGGGCTCATCATCGCTTCCTCATATGTCTCGGGGTCATCGGTGTCGTCCACCAACATGACATTCATAACGGAATCATACCAATCTGGAGTGGTACGAGTTCTCGTTGACCTCCGAGGCTCTGTAGCAACTTCAACCGAAGTTTCATGATCACCATCATTAGCTCCCTCTCTAATTGGTGCAGGCACCACATGAACTTCTTCCGGTGCTGCGCTACTCGCAATTTCGAGAGAAGGTTCGACAACCTCGTCGAGTTCTACTTTCCTTCCAGTCACTTCTTTCGAGAGAAATTCCTTCTCTAGAAAGGATCCATTCTTGGCAACGAAAATTTTGCCTTCGGATCTATGATAGAAGGTATACCCAATAGTTTCCTTCGGGTATCCTATGAAGACACATTTTTCCGCTTTGGGTTCAAGCTTGTCTGGCTGTAACTTCTTTACATAGGCTTCGCATCCCCAAACTTTAAGGAACGACAATTTAGATTTCTTCCCAAACCATAATTCATACGGTGTCGTTTCAACGGATTTAGACGGTGCCCTATTTAAAGTGAATGCGGCTGTTTCTAATGCATAACCCCAAAATGATAGCGGTAAATCTGTAAGTGACATCATAGAACGAACCATATCTAAGAGAGTTTGATTACGACGTTCGGACACACCATTACGCTGTGGTGTTCCCGGCGGTGTCAATTGTGAAAGTATTCCGCATTTCTTCAAATGCTCGCCAAACTCGTAACTTAGATATTCACCTCCACGATCAGAACGTAGAAACTTAATCTTCTTGTTACGTTGATTCTCTATCTCACTTTGAAACTCCTTAAACTTCTCGAAAGTTTCGGACTTATGTTTCATGAAATAGATATACCCATATCTACTCAAGTCATCCGTGAAGGTAAGAACAAAACGATAACCACCGCGCGATGCTACACTCATTGGACCACATACATCAGTATGTATGATTTCCAATAAGTCTGTAGCTCGCTCCATCATACCAGAAAATGGAGTCTTAGTCATTTTTCCCATCAGACATGCTTCGCATCTTTCAAGTGATTAAAAATCAAGTGATTCAAGAAGTCCATCAGAATGGAGTTTCTTCATACGTTTCACTCCAATGTGACCAAGACGACAGTGCCACATATAGGTCGAATTATCGCTTGATTTCAAACGTTTAGCCTCAATGTTGTTGATATGTGTATTTCCACTATCGAGATTCAATAAGAATAGACCATCTATCAAAGGTGCATGTGCATAAAACATATTACTCATATAAATCGAACAACCATTATTCTCGGACTTAAACAAGTAACCGTCTCGCAATAAACAAGATCCCGATATAATGTTCATGCTCAACACAGGCACCAAATAACAATTATTTAAGTATAAAACTAATCCCGATGGTAGATGAAGGGGTAGCGTGCCGACCGCGATCACATCAACCTTTGATCCATTTCCCACGTGCATCGTCACCTCGTTCTTCGCTAGCTTCCGTTTATTCTGCAGCACCTGTTTCGAGTTACAAATATGAGTAACCGAACCAGTATCAAATACCCAGGCACTACTACGAGTACTAGTGAGATACACATCAATAACATGTATATCAGATATACCTTTCTTCTTGATGTTGCCGTTCTTCAAATCCGCCAAGTACTTTGGGCAATTCCGCTTCCAGTGACCTTCTCCCTTGCAGTAAAAGCACTCAGTATCAGGCTTAGGTCCAACCTTGGTCTTCTTCGTCGGCGTGGTAACTTTCTTACCACCCTTCTTGAAGTGTCCCTTCTGCTTAGACTTTCCTTTCTTGAATTTGGTAGTCTTATTGACCAACAACACCTAGTGCTCTTTCTTGATCTCCACTTCTGCAGATTTCAACATGGCAAAGAGTTCTGGCAACGTCTTGTTCATGTTCTGCATGTTGTAGTTCATCACAAAGTTCTTGTAACTTGGTGGTAGTGATTGGAGGACACGGTAAATCCCCAAAGCATTAGGAATCACTATACCCAAGCTTTGAAGTTTGTTTGCGTGCCCAGACATCTTAAGCACATGCTCACTGACGAAGCTGCCCTCTTCCATCTTGCAGTTAAAGAACTTTTCAGAAGCCTCATAGCTTTCAATTGCCGCATGAGTCTCAAAAATCAATTTGAGATCCTCGATAATATCATATGGGTCTGAATCTTCAAACCTTTTCTGAAGCTCCGATTCCAAACCATACAAGATAGCACACTGAACTATGGAGTACTGATTCTTCCGTGCGAGGTAAACATTCTTTACTTCATCGAAAGCATCAGCTGCAGGTGGGTCACCCAGCGGTGCATCCAGCACATAGGTCAAATTACCAGCTGTGAGGACAATCCTCAAATTGCGGAACCAATCCGCGAAGTTGCTTCCATTGTTTTTCAACTTTTCTTTCTCTAGGAACGCATTAAAATTGATGGTAGGGGCTGCCATTGATCTACAACATATTTGCAATAGTTTAGACTAAGTTTATGACAAATTGAGTTCAAATTAATTAATAAAGTTAATCTAGGTGAACTCCCACTCAAAACAATATCCCTCACATTGTTTTAGTGATCACACGAACCAAATCCACTACATCAACACCGATCATCACGAGAGTTGATATAGTTTCAATGGCGAACAATCGTCATGTTCATCATATCTACTATATGATTCATGCTTTACCTTTCGGTGATCCGTGTTCCGAGACCATGTCTGTACATGCTAGGCTTGTCAAGATCAAACCTTAGTTCCCGCATGAGCAAATCTGGCTTGCTCACGTTGTATACACTTGCGGAATCTAACACACCCGATCATCACGTGGTGCTTCGAAACAACAAGCTTTAGCAACGGTGCTAACTAAGGGTGAACACTTTATGACTTGAAATTCATGTGCATGAGGGATCATCTTATAATGCTACCGTCGTCTACTAAGCAATACAAGATGCATAAAGGATTAACATCACATGCAATTCATAATATGTGATATGATATGGCCTTTCTTCTTTGTGCTTCCGATCTCCATCTTCTAGCACGAACATGATCTTCATCATCACCGGCATTGCATCAAGGTCAATGACGCCTCTCCATGGTTGTCGTCCACCGGCTTCAACTATTACAACTACTTTGAATAGACACGCGGGTCTTAACATAAATTAAAGACAACCATATGGCTCATGCCGGTTGCCAACTTACAATAAGGAACATTTCATACATCAAATATAATCACAATCATGGCCATATCACATCACTGCACACCCCTGCAAAACAAAGTTAGACGCCTCTACTTTCTTTGCATATTTTACGTGGTTTGGGGCTTTCAATAAGTGTCGTTCTAACTTATGAACAAGAACCACAACATTGATACTAGTATTGTTAATCACCCGTTGTAAATTGGATCTTAACTATGCTAGGAGAAACAGGCACCCGCAAAGTCACTTATGCAATACAAGTTGCATGTCAAGCGTGGAGCAAGTCTCATGAACGATGTCATGTAAGGTTAGCCAGGGCCGCTTCATCCCAACATACCGCAAGATGCAAAGTACACAAGAAGCAATCGACAATAACAGCATCAACGCCCACAATGACCATTGTGTTCTACTCGTGCAACAGATCTACATATAGACACAGCTCTGATACCACTGTAGGGTTTCGTAGCATGGAAAACAAAATTTTCTATCGCATACAAACAAACAAGCCAAGATCTATCTACTAGATTGCAGCAACGAGTCGATGGAATAACTTACCCTCGAAGATTCCAAAGTGTTTAATGAGAGCGGATTCTCGTGGGTGATGTAGTCGTACTCTTCCTGATCTCAAGATCGCGTAGACGATCCTTCCGGCGCTGCGTTCCGGCAGCGCTCCCGCAGTCGGTCACACGTTCGGTACTCGACGAAGACCTTCCTCTCCCTTGTTCCAGCAGGCAGCGGAGGTTGTAGCACTCTCCTCGAGATTCCGGCAGCACAACGGCGTGGTACCGGAAGTAGAGGGGAGATCCCGCAGGGGTTTGCCTTAAGCCGGAGCGAGTATGGTGGAGTATGAGAGAGCTCCTCGGCGATCTAGGGTTTAGACACACCAAGGAGGAGGGGCTAGAGCCGGCGGCTAGGGTTCCGGGGACACCCAAGTTGGCGGCTAGGGCAAAACCCTAGGGGTAGGCGGCGGCTATGGAGGGCTGCAGCTTTCTAGGGTTTGAGGTGAGGGACTTGTGTGTCTAGAGGAGGGAGCCCTGCCCCTCCTTATATAGGTGGAGGGGCCGGCGCGCCAAGGGGAGGGAGGGGAGTCCCTTCCCAACTCGGCTTGGAGGTGGGCCGCCGGTTGGAGGAGGGATTCCCTCCCCAACTCGGTTTCCCTCCTTCCTCCTCTTTCCACTTTCCAAAACTTGCCGTTTGACTTTCAAACTAGCTGTTTGACTTTTCAATTTAGGATTTGATTAAACCCTTTATTTTGGACAGCGAATACACTTAGTACATGATGCAATCATTCCAACTTGCAATGACACACTCATGTACCCCTTCCCCTCCGGAGTGCCGGACATTCCGAAACCTTCTAAAACATTCCCGATGAAAACACCGGAATCATTCCCGAACTCCGAAACGGGACTTTCCTTATATGAATCTTATTCTCCAGACCATTCCGGATCACCTCGTGATATCCCGGATCCCATCCGAGACTCCGAACAACATTCGGTCTCTTTCTCATACTACCATAACTACTCAAACAACGTCGAATCCTTAAGTGTGTCTCCCTACGGTTCGTGAATTATGCGGACATGATCGAGACACTTCTCCGAACAATAACCAATAGAGGAATCTGGAAATTCATATGGCTCCCACATATTTCTACGATTACTTTGCGATCGAATGAACCACTTACATACGATACCAATTTCCCTTTGTCTCACGATAGTTTACTTATCTGAGGTTATGATCGTCGGTATCTGCATACCTAGTTCAACCTCGTTACCGATAAGTACTCTTTTCTCGTTCCCGTGATATGTGATCCCTTGTGATCTAGTCACATGCTTGCAAGCTAATTGGATGACATTCCACCGAGAGGGCCCAGAGTATATCTATCCGTCATATGGATGGACAAATCCCACTCTTGATCCATGTGTCTCAACCAATACTTTCCGAACACTCAATGCCACCTTTATAGCCACCCAGTTACGGTGTGGTGTTTGATGTCATCAAAGCATCCATCCGGTAAAGGTGATATGCATGATCTCATGGTCGAAGGAATTAGGTTACTATGTATCAGAAAGCATATAGCAATTGAACTATTGAAATGACTTGATCTTTATGCTACGCTTATCTATAGGAGTATGTCCATCATATCATTCTCCTAACGATATGATCTTGTTGTTGATAACATCCCAATGTTCATGATAGGGAAACCACAATCATATATCAACCAACAAGCTAGTGTTGTATAGAGGCTATACTAGGGACTTCAAATTAAGTTTACAAATCACACAAGTATCAATGTTTCCTTGTTAATACTATTATAGCATGAATGTAAACATTTATCATAAACACAAAGATATAATAATAACTTCATTTATTATTGCCTCTAGGGCATATCTCCAACACAAGGCATGCCAAGCGGAGACGCAAGGCGGAGGTGAACGCAATCGTCCCCCCGTCCCCCAGTACCTACACTGGTCGGACTAGGTGATCACCTGGAGCAAGGAGAATCATCCATCCGTGTTACCCAGCCCCGGTAGCTACGCATTGGTCCTCGACCCCATCATCATGTCCAAGAAACACTTGTGTCGCTTCTCCTGGGTACTGATCGACGGAGGAAGCAGCATCAACCTCCTCTACCAGAGTAGCCTCGAGAGGCTAGGCATCATCGAATCCCAGCTGCAACCCTCGGGCACTTCATTCCATGGAGCAGTACCAGGCCCGTCGCACTCGCCAATCGGTAAGATCCGGCTGGACGTCATCTTTGGCAGCGAGAACAACTTCCGTCGCGAGCCAATTTGGTTCGAGATTGTGAACCTCTCCAACACCTACCATGCCATACTAGGGCGCCCAGCTCTGACCAAATTCATGGTAATACCGCACTACGCATACCTCAAGATGAAGTTACCAGGCCCAAAGGGAGTGATCACTGTCGACGGATGCTACAAGCGTTCGATCGAGTGCACTTTAGATGGCTCCAAGCTGGCCGAAGCGATGATCATCGCTGAAGAGAAGCGCGTCATAATGCAGAATGTGGAGGCTCTACAGAAGGATATGCCGACTGGAGAGCCTAAACCGGCTGGAGAATCACAGTTCAAGCCCTTGCAAGGAACAAGGAAGATCTTGCTGAACGAGGAAGACCCAAGCAAGTTCGTCCTGGTCGGAGACGACCTGGACAACAAATAGGAAAGCGCGCCTATCGATTTTCTCTGTGAGAACCGGGACATTTTTGCATGGTGCCCCAAAGACATGCCAGGTGTCCCGAGGGAAATCGCCGAGCAATCCCTTCATGTTCGAATAGACGCGAAGCTGGTCAAGCAATCTTTACGCCGCTTCGCAGAAGAAAAAGAAGAACCATCGGTGAGGAGATCACACGGCTGCGCGCAGCCGGCTTCATCATGGAAGTTTTCCACCCGAAATGGCTCGCCAACCCGGTGCTGGTGCTGAAGAAGAACAAGACATGGCGCATGTGCATCGACTATACCAGTCTCAACAAGGCATGCCCCAAAGATCCTTTCGCTCTACCGCGGATTGATCAAGTCATCGACTCCACTGCCGGGTGCGATTTGTTGTCTTTTCTAGATGCTTACTCGGGCTATCACCAGATCAAGCTCAATGTAACCGATCAAATAAAGACATCATTCATAACCCCGTATGGAGCTTACTGCTACACCACCAGGCCCTTCGGGTTGAAGAACGCAGGAGCAACCTATCAGCGCTGCATGTAGAAATTCTTGCAAACGCAGATCGGCAAAAACATGCACGCCTATATTGACGATGTTGTCATCAAGACCAAGGAGCGGCACACACTCCTTGAGGATCTGAAGGAAACGTTCGATAACCTTCGCCTTTTCCAGATCAAGCTGAACCCGGAGAAGTGTGTGTTCGGCGTCCCAGCCGTCAAGCTCCTGGGCTTTCTTGTCTCTGAACGACGAATCGAGGCGAACCCGGAGAAGATCGGAGCCATTGAGCGCATGGAGTTGCCACAGAACCTGCGCGATGTACAGAAGTTCACCGGATGCCTCGCTTCCCTCGGCCAGTTCGTTAGCCGGTTGGGTGAGAAAGCCCTTCCCCTGTACCAGCTGATGAAGAAGACGGACAAGTTCGTCTAGACAGCTTAGACGGACGAAGCTTTCCGAGACCTCAAGCGCATGCTCACCTCACCACCCATTCTGGCGGCGCCAGCGGCAAAGGAGCCCATGTTGATGTATATCACTGCCACAAACATAGTGGTTAGCGTGCTATTGGTAGTGGAACGACCAGAGGAAGGGAAGGCTCAGTTGGTCCAGCACCTCGTATACTACCTGAGCGAGGTGATGTCGCTCTCCAAGCAAAACCACCCCCACTACCAGAAGCTGGTGTATGGCGTGTACATGGCTGCCAAGAAACTCAAGCACTACTTCCAAGAGCACTCCATCCGGGTAGTAGAATTGTCCCCGCTTGCGGAAATTATCGGCAACAAGGACGCCACTGGCCGCGTGGCAAAATGGGCCATCGAACTTGCTGCGCATAACATCCAGTACGAGCCACGGACTGCAATCAAGTCCCAAGCACTGGCTGATTTCATCGTCGATTGGGCGGAGACACAGTACATGCCTCCAGTGCCGGATTCAACTTACTGGAAGCTACACTTCGACGGCTCCAAAATGCGAGGAGGACTCGGAGCCGGAATCGTGATGACCTCGCCCAAAGGCGACCGGCTGGAATACGTCCTCCAGATCCACTTCAAGGCATCCAACAACGTCTCCGAGTATGAAGCACTCATCCATGGACTCAAGATGGCCAAGCAGATAGGCATCCAGAGGGTGCTATGCTTTGGAGATTTGGACTTGGTGGTGCAGCAGGTATCTGGCGAGTGGGACGCCAGGGACGCGAACATGGCCCTCTACCGTTTCTTCGTCCAGCAGTTGTGTGTCTGCTTCGAAGGATGCGAATTTCACCACGTGCCTAGAGCCAACAACGAGGCTGTTGACGCCTTGGCCAGGGTTGGATCAACAAGACAAGCCATACCGCCTGGAGTCTCCCTCGAGAACTTGTGTAAACCCTCCATCACCCCATCACCAAAATCCGACTCCATCGTGCTCAACGCAGATCCAGGAACGGCTAGTGCCTCGCTACACCCGGGGACTGCCTCGCCGCACCCGGGGACTGCTACCTGCACCCGGGGACCGCCGTGCTGCACCTAGGGACCGTCGCGCTGCACCCAGGTACTACCTCGCCGCACCCGAGGACTACTGCGTTGCACCCGAGGATTGCCTCGCCACACCCGCGGACTGCCGCGCCGCACCCGGGGACTGCCGCGCTGCACCCGGGGACTGCCTCTCCGCACCCGGGGACTGCTGCAACGCGACCCATGGTCAACACCAGCAAGCTACCACCCGGCAAGCCTCCCGACATTCCGGAGCCGGACGTCCGTGAGGAGATCAAGCTCATCATACAGATGGTGCACGCCATTCGGGAAGCGCCCGACTGGGCGAAGCCTTTCATGAACTTCCTGGCCAAGGACGAACTCCTGATAGAAGAAGTGGCAGCACGACAAGTGCGGCGAAGAGCAAGCGCCTACACCATCATCAACAACGAGCTATACAAGCGCAGCGTCAGGGGCATCTATCAACGATGCGTCAGCCAGAAAGAAGGAACCAAGATCCTAATGGACATACACCAGGGCGAGTGTGGCCTCCACGCCTCATCAAGGGCAATAGCAGCCAAGGCCCTTCGGCATGGTTTCTACTGGCCGACAGCGCTGAAGGATGCCGAAGAGATAGTCAAAACATGCAATGGCTGCCAGCAATTCAGCCAGCTGAAGCACACACCGTCTGCGGCACTCAAGACAATACCAATCACCTGGCCGTTCGCAGTCTGGGGCTTAGACATGGTTGGGCCATTCAAGACAGCTCGATCCGGCATGACGCACCTGCTCGTAGACATGGACAAGTTCACCAAATGGATCGAGGCGAAACCCATCAAGAAGCTGGACGGAGCGACGGTGACCAAGTTCTTCACGGACATCATCATTCGGTTCGGCTACCCGCACAACATCATCACTGACAATGGAACCAACTTCGTGAAAGGAGTCTTCGCTCGCTTCTGCGGGGAAAAAGGGATCCGCTTGGACCTAGCGTCAGTCGCACACCAACAGTACAATGGACAGTGTGAGCACGCTAATGGGTTGGTTCTAGCCGGAATCAAGCCAAGGCTCATCGAACCGCTCATCAGATCACCTGGATCCTGGATAGAGGAGCTGCCAGTAGTGCTTTGGAGCCTGCGCACCACACCCAACCGCTCAACCGGCTTCACACCGTTCTTCCTTGTATATGGGGCAGAGGCAAGTCTCCCCACGGACATCCAGTTCGACGCACCTTGCAAGCAGCTCTACACGGAGCAGGAAGCCAAAGAGGCAAGAGAGGACAGCATGGACTTGCTCGAGGAAGCACGCGAGTTGGCTCTGTCCAGATCAACAATCTACCAGCAAGACCAGCGTGGATACCACGCCAGCCGGATCCGGCCTACCTCTTTCCGCGAGGGAGATCTGGTGCTGCGCCTGGTCCAGAGCACCAAAGGAATGCACAAACTGCCCCCACCATGGGAAGGCCCATTCATCGTCAGTCGAGCGCTCCACAACAATTCATACTATCTGATTGACGCCCAGCAGCCGGTGAAGAACAAGGCAGATCGCTCAGATGAGGAGACAGAACGCCCATGGAATGCAAGCCTACTCCGGCCATTTTACACTTGAACAAAGAAGTGTATGTACCTTCCCTTTTCATGTAATAAATGAACAAGATCGGAAGCCATGACATAACACCGAGGACTTTGTCCCAATTCCGCACACCATCTTTGTTTTCATACCGGCTGGCCTAGGCCCCATGATTTCTATAGGTGGCATAATATTGCACAAGGCGCCTAGAGCAACCTCTTCGGTTCCGGCTTCAGACCGCACGCCGGCTGTCGACCCGGCAAGAGCAAAAACTCAAAGCACACGCCGCAAGAAAATTCCAATGAAGAAAGCAAGGGCACCTAGGCGAACCGGTCGCGCCCGCACGAGCTAAGCCAAACATAGCCGCTCCTTCAGTTCCGGCTACAGACCGCAACCCGGTTGCCAGTCGGCAAGGGCAACGCTCGAAGGGCCAATACTCGCTAAGAAAAGGGGAGCTGATAACGGCCTAACTCAAAGGGGCGCGCCTCTCTTTTCTTTTTACGTTCAGTACCAACTAATGAATGAGCATATGCACAAGAAAACTAACCCAAAGCAATGCTATGTCTCGCGCGACCCGAGCCACAACTTGGCAGGAAATGAGATGGCGAAAGAGCTTCGACCCGGCTGGCTACCCTAGCCGGCCTGAACCTCGGGGACTACACCCAGTGGGCGTGCTCCCGCGCACCCATAAACTCAAGTCAGGATGGCAAAAGAGCTTCGACCCGTCTAGCTACCCCAGCTGGCTCGAACCTCGGAGAATACACCCAGTGGGCACGCTCCGGCGCACCCACAAACTCAAGTCAAGATGGAGACAGAGCTTCGACCCGGCTGGATAACCCAGCCGGCCCGAACCTCGGGGACTACACCCAGTGGGTATGCTCCCGCGCACCCACAAACTCAAGTCAAGATGGCGACAGAGCTTCGACCCGGCTGGCTAACCCAACCGGCCCGAACCTCGGGGACTACACCCAGTGGTCGCGCTCCTGTGCACCCATAAACTCAAGTCGATACGGCAAAAGAGCTTCGATCCGGTTAGCCATCCCAACTGGCCCGAGCCTCAAAGACCGCAAATGACAAAGGCGTAAACATAGAAACGCTAAAGACAAACAAAAAGGCAGAGTGATACCAAAGAACTGAAGAGGCACCAAGCCATAAAGCGGAACACGAAGGCTCCGTGCAGATTCAGAATTTGGCGACAAAAGTCAGCCAAAATGTATCAACAACAAAAGAATAGCTTAACAAGTACACCCGACATCCCGGGGATCAAGATTCTGGAGCCGGAGCAATGAAGGGAGCATCAGCATAAGGGGCAGGAGCTGCGCCAGCGTTGGTTGCAGGAGCCTAGCTGGTGGAGGCGACGTCGATGGGATTCCAGGGCGCCGGGGTCCAGTGGAGTGGCAGCGGCTCCGCGGGGTCGCGAAAGTCGCATTCCAAGTCCATGTAGGTGCCAATCTTCACCCCGCAGGACCGTATCACCGGAATGCTATCGCGAAGGCCCTCGTAGCTTGTCCCAAGACGGAAGCCGCGTGTCAGCACACCGAGATCAGCCCCAGGATACCACGACTTGACCAGGGCCAGAGCCATCTCCACGCCGCCTCGGGCCGCCCATTCCTAATGGATGTCCAGGATGTTGATCCCACGAGACAGGGCAATAGCCAAGCTGGCAATGTCATGCACGTCACCTGCATCCGGCCAGATGTAGTGTAAGAGGTCATTGGCAACAGCACGGAGGCCATTGCTCTCTTCCACCAGCACCTTCACCAGATCCAAGGCGGTCAGGTCACGGCCAACATCCTCCACAGGCAGCTTCTCTAGGGCCATCTCGGTCGCCTCAGGATAGTGAGCTGCAGCCAAGCGCAAAGCTGAATGATCAGGCCAGATTGAACAAACCATGACACAACGGAAGAAGGAAACTAAAGAACTTACTGATGACCATCTCTGAGATGCTCTGGAGGTGCTGAGTCAACTCCCCCTCCCGAGAGCGAAGAATCTTGATCGTCTCCTCCTGTTGGGTGGAGATTATCTCAAAATTCTTCAGCGCCTCCGCCCGGATGTCAGCTGCCTTCTTGCCCCGCTCCACGCTAACCTCGAGCTAATGCTTGGCCGTGGCAAGTTGATCGAACTGCGCCTGTCGCGCCTTGTTCGACTCTTCTAGCCGGGCAACCTTAGCTTTGAGGCGCTCCACCTCCTTCTCCTTGTCCTGGATCATGGCTGTAGGAGGATACCCGATGGTCAATAAAAAACGGGAAAAGGGAGCCAATCGCCAAGACAGATCTGAAGAAGCAATCTTACGGCCAAGATCTTGGGTGTTCTTCACAGACTCCGCAAAAGCTCTCTGCAGCAAGAAAATAAATAAGTAACAGAACGGCAAACCGTCTGGAAGAACAGAAAGGTGTGAGGGATAATGACTTATCTCCATCAAGACAGACAAATTTTTGGCCTCGCCAAGCCCCTTCTCCATTCCTTCAACCAGGTGGCGAACCTGGTTGAGTGCGACGGGCGCCGTGCCCGGGAGCTGGGCGAGGATTGCACCTGGCGTCAGCACAGCCGGAGCTAGCCTCGAGCCGGTGATGACAACCTCGTCATCATCGGTAGCCGCACCCGAAGGCGCGGCCACCACCAACTCCCTCCTAGCCGGCAAGGAAGCACGCGGTTGGCCGCCATCCGCCGCAGCCTCCTGCGCGGCCCCAGCCTCCTCCGTCACCTCCGTGATCACGGGCCTGGCGGAGCTGCCTGGAGCATCGCTCCAGGCTGGGTTCACGCCAGCCCCGGGACGAAGGAGGGGGGGTCTCCGGGTCCTGCGCAACCGCGAACAACTTCCCCAACCGCGAAGACACGGGCGCCTAGTGCAGCAGCCCTGTGGTCGGGGAGACCTGAGGGGCCCTGGGCGGAGACGGTGCGGCTGGCGCAGCCGGGCCAGACGCAACCGGTGCGGGTGCAGCCGGCGACCTCACCACCTCCTCAACCGTCGAAGGAGGGGGAGGAGCAATGACGGCATCGCCACCATCGCCAAGCGACATCGCCTCGCTGCACAAAGTGAAGAATAAGAGGAAGTACCAGCAGAACCACAGAGCGGCAAGGAAAGGCAAGGAGGATACTAACCCGGCGAGGGACGGCGGAGCAACGACTTGACGCCCACGTCACATCTTTTTCTGTTCAAATGGAGCGGGGGTGGCAGCAGGCACCGCCCTCTTTCCCCGGGCTTTCGCCGCGGGTTTTTCTCGGCCACCATCCTCGTCGGTGACATCGACTGCGACACAAACAAAGAATCAAAACCACAACCTCAAGAACCAGGATGAAAGAATGAGCCGCAGCCGGAAACTTACCATGAGGATCCGAGGGGCCGTCGTCCGCCCGGACGGGAAACCCTTCAGGCCCCATTTGGGGGTACTTCTTTGGCTTCCTGTCCGCCAAGAAGGACGGAAGCGGGAAGTCACCCATACCATCCTCAGCTAGCTGCGTTGTGAACAACTTATCAAAAGGGGAGCATAAGGCACCCAAGGAAAGCTAGTGATGACGAAGAATAAGACGCAAGACAACCAGAGAACAACTCACCCGAGGCGGCATGCGGCCGCGATGGTATGGAGGGCAGGAATACGCCTAGGTGGCCTCCATACGGAACTTGGAGACCATGGAGACCCAGTTCCGCAGGTCCTGGTAGGGAACCTCCTTCTGCGACGTCCTCGTCGGGTCATCGGTGGTCGACATGTGGCACATCTTGTGCGACCGCTTCTGCAGCGGAAGCACGCGACGCAAAATCCACGATAGCGTGATGTCCCAGGTGGTGAGCCTCTCTATCTCCACCATCGTCTCCACTCGGGTGGCCATCCGGTCGAGGTCTATCGTGGCACCCATGCCCTTCATCGCCCAGCCCTTCTGTGTTGAGGGCAAGTTGGCGAAAGGCGGAAGGCAAATCCAGTCCACCTTTGTGGTGTTGCTCACATAAAAATATGAGCGCTGCCACAGCTTGACGGTGTCGGGGAGCTCGAACCGCGGCATTGGTGAGGAGGACCACGGGTAGATGGCGCAGCAGCCCATTTGCGTCAGCGGACCGCCCTTGGAGGTGTTCTGGGCCTTCAAGTGGAAGAACTTGAGGAAGTTCGCCACCTCGGGCCACACCCAAGGTACGACTCACATCAAGACGCGTGGTGCGACAGCTGCGCGATGGTGTTGGCGCCTAGATGATGGATCTCGAGATCGAACAAGACAAAGTGTTGGAGGAGGAAAGGGCTGAGGGAAGACCGAAGCCACGGGCGAAGTGCGCGAGGAAGACGACGCACTCCCCCGGCCAAGGATCCGGCACCCGCTCCCCCTCCGGCGTGAGCCGATGCTTCACGAGCATCGATAAGGGAAGAAACCTCCCCCGCCGGTACTTGTTGACTAGTTCGTCAGTCACGAATGACCCACACCAGCCACCGCGCTGCTCCGTTAGCATCTCAGCAGAAGTGGTGGCCATGGTGAACGGTGTAAAGTGGCTTCGATGGCGGCAAGGATAAGGGCGCAAGAGAAAGGTGCACTAGAGCACGAGGAGAAGATGAGCCAGAGGACGGAGAAGTGTGGGAACCGATCCCCCTCAGGGCTCTATTTATCCCCGCGGACGGCACCGTCACCTCTTCGGCTCCTGCACGACACATGGCATCACGGCGCCACGGCCGCACGACGTTACGGCTTCAGATCCTTTATGCCATCATAATCGCCACAGAAAATCCGCGGGCATTACTGGGAGACGAGGCGTGCGTGCTCGCCCCGAGAAACCGCTGCAGCAAGTTGCATGCGCAGTTGCCAAAAAAATGACGCAGCAACGCAGAAGTCCAACTGACGCGACGTGCGCTAGAGCTACAGTCGTGGGTGATGACATCAACAACGTAATCAAGCTAAACGCTTCGTCTTCAACTACGCTAGCAGGTCCCTGCCTTCGCTGTTTACACCCAGTGGGCGGCCATTGATTCTGTGGCCGATTAAATCCAGCCGGAAAGCAAAAGCAAAAGCCGCAGCCAAATGCAATAAAGCAATTACTTCAAGACAAAAAAAGGAGCACGGAAGATCTTACCCACCGGCCAAGCCCATACATGCTCGGGGACTAGTGTCGGGGGGATAACCCTCGGGTGGGGAAAGCCAAGAACAAGTAGGCCAGCTCCAGAAGGAGCAGGCCGCCTGGCCTTCAAGAAGGACAACTCTAGCTAACTGGCGAACACACTCGGTTGGGCTTATAACCTTCCCGGCTGGCCCGCTAGCCGGTGGCCAGAAGAACCGGCCGGGTGGCTGCTTCCACCCGGCTCACCTCAGATTCGATGGAGAGCACGGAAGGGCTGACGCTCCGTGCGGGGTACGCCTCTGGCTCCCCCTCGTCATCGGGCAAGCTGGCATGCCGTCATGACCAGCGCTACCCGACGAAGATAAAGCAAAGTGGTCGGCTGGACTGGCGAAAGCAGTCCGGGTGACCGTTAAAGCAAGGGTGACGCCCCAAAGGAAGTCCGGGTGACCACTAAAGAGAAGGATGACTCTAAAATAAGGGCGGACTGGGTCCTGGCCCACCGGCTGGGCCCTACAGCCGGCCCTATCCTGTAAACCCATATCCAAACAGTAAACCCTAGGACCCGATCTGTAATCTGCCCCCAGACCAGTATATAAGGGAGGGCTAAGCTAGGGTTCTAGGGAGGGAAACAATAGAAGGATAGAATTGTTAGCATCAAGTTCCCATCTTCCTCTAGCTCTTGATAGTTGCTAAGGAAACAGCTCTAGGAGCATCTATACTGGGCATCAGCTCTCTCATATAGTTCATCTTGCAGGAGTAGGGGTGTTACCTCGCCAAGAGGGCTCCGAACCTGAGTACGTCGCTGTGTTTGAAGTTCACCGTGCCCAACCTGTTGTGTGAGCCACCGAATGCATCCGAGTGTCCCTTCTTTGCCATTCCCGATGGCACTGCCGTGTTCCACACCACGACACTGAGGGAAAACTTGTTGCTATGCTCATCATACCTTCCTCTTGGGGTTTCCCAACGAGGCTCTACAGTTAACTGAGCTGCATCAAGACATTTTCTGGCGCCGTTGCCGGGGAGTTAACGACAGCTTCAATCTCTTCCTCCTCGTCAGTCACCTCTCAGGGAGAAAGAAGATTCTCGCAATCGGAGTCTCTCACAACCATTATATTTACTTTGTTTTTGTTTTACTTAGTTTTTTTTTTGCTTTGTTTTGCTTGTTTCTTTCTTTCAAAAATACAAAAAAATTAGTTTCGTTTGGTTTTCTTTTTTTTATAAAAAATACAAAAAAAAAGTTCCTACTTCAAGTTGCTTCCATGTCTAGTGTTTCTCCAATCATTGTGTCACCTGTGGAAATGATCTTTACTTTCAAACAAGGAAGTGAAGAAAGTTTTAAAGAAGCTTGGTCTAAAATTTCTGATTCACATGAAAAAACTGAACCTAAAATGACTCTAGGCTTATTTCTTAGCAGTTTCTACTATGGTATTGCTCTTTGTTATAGATATGCTTTGGATGCTATAGTAGGAGGATATATTCTCCAGTGTGATGAGGATGAATATTTGAATGCCATAAAGAAATTGATTGCAATATATAATTTTCCTAGCAAATCTGATTCTTCCTTTATAAACGTCTATGCTAGGTTAAACACTCTTGAGACCAATACAACTAGTTTAAAAGATTGCTATAACATGCTTACAGAGCATCATGATTATGTTCCAATAAATTCTGAACCTTCAAAATGGTTTCCTATAATAAAATTTGTAATAAATAATGAAACTTTTGATGCTCGTTGTGATATCATGTCAGAATTTTGTCTTATGCCTAAAGATATCTATGAATCTTTGAATCTTCAGGGACTTTCTGAAGGAGGAAAACAAATATCTCTTACCAATTATGCAACTATATTACCCATTGGAATAGCTGAAGGAGTGTTTACAAAGATCTTAGGGAAAGTGGTGTCTACTGATTATCTTGTTATTGAATGTGTAGGAAAAGGACAAATTACACTTGGAAGATCCCTACCGAAACTCATTGGAGCAAAAATAGATGTGGGAAAAGGCATTATGCATTTTGCGTCTCCAACAAGCAATCATACGTTCCCCAAAGATAAGAGTAAAGATAAGAAAGGTAGGGGCAATAAATTTGATATTAATGCTTCTTCATTTGAAAATACTTGATTATTGCTTCATGTGCCTAACTTAAAGGCGTTAAAGAAAAGTACTAATTGGGAGATAACCCAAATTTCGTTAGGTTTTTCTTTTGTTGAGTCTTGGAAGTTATTACTTCTATAATAACCTATCCTTATCCTCTTTGTGTGGTTTTTTTGCCAAGAATAACCTCTAATGAGAGAGAAGTAAGATTTGGGGAAGTTGCTGTCCCAAAACATATTTTTGTGCTTCACTGTAAAAATTCGTGAAAAAACCCTATATGTCAGATTGAGCTGTAATTTTCTGAGCTTATGCCCCAGGTTGTTATCTAACTTTCGTTAGTTCAAAACTTTTCGATTTGAGCAACATAAGGTTTTCGAGAAAATCGGTTTTTACCTGCTGGTCTGTTTTGACAGATTTCTGCCATTATTTTCATTTGCCTCTTAATCGGTTTATTTTTGAGTTCTCCTTGATCACTTGATATTTTAATAGGAATTTATACAGTATCTTGTGTTCTAATGAAAGTTCTATTTGTGTTGAAACTAAAACCAAAGGCCTATTATCTTGAATACAATAATGTTGCTAATGAAGGTTGTGTAAAGTTTTGTATGAAGAAAATTTTCAAGTGTAGGGTAAGAATGATGTGATGATATGAAGAATGGACAAAAGCTCAAGCTTGCGGATTCCACCCCGTGTCA
This sequence comes from Avena atlantica, assembly GCA_910589765.1. NCBI lineage: Eukaryota > Viridiplantae > Streptophyta > Magnoliopsida > Poales > Poaceae > Avena > Avena atlantica. The sequence continues at coordinate 176,522,204 of OU342737.1, forward strand.
CTCCTAGAAATATTCAATAGTTACAAGCATCAAAGCTTGGGGATGCCCAAGGCATCCCTTTCTTCATCAATAAAAATCTCAGGTCTCTTTCTAGACACTTCATTTTTATTGTTTCATGCACTGTTGTCTTGTTCTTGGAGCGTCTTAGTTTTCATTTTTGGTTTTTTATTTTGTTTGGTTTGTTGAATAAATTAGTTGGACCCCCGCTTTCGCTCTTTTGTTTCAAATAAGTTGATTGGTGTTGGAAAAGAGTAGAAAGTTTCATGCTTATAGTGGTACAAAAGGGAGCTTGTTTTGACTGTGGCTTAGACTTTATCATGTCATGCTAGATGTTGTTTTGACCTTATGCTTAGTGATTATTGTTGTAGCATGACTTGTTCCAAACAATTGATATTGCTTAATGTGCCTTGAAAGAATCATGCGTTGTTTTAGAACACAAAAACATAATATTGCGGTATTCTCCTTTGATGTTTTGTTTGGGTTGACTTGGCACATTCTCACACCGTGTTATGACTATGAACCAGTCACCCTAGCCTCTATGATTATTTAGTTTTTGACTTATGATACCACTTTATGCTTTAATTGATAATGTTTTGTCGCTCTGCATGATTATGGCCATTATTGCTCTCTTAGTTGGTCGCTCTCAGTCTTTTGCTAGCCTCCACTTGTACTGAGTAAGCTCTACTCATGCATCCAACTCCCAAGAAACCAAGTTATTCCAAAGAGTACAATATAAATTTCTATGCATGGTGTGTTACACCATTCCAAGTATATTCATGTTTTTATCTATCTTCCAAATAAAACTTGTTATGAGAAAATTAGTGATTAAAGCTCTCACAAACTTGATGGCACACTTTACTTTTTGCACCTAATAAGCTTGAACCATTGTGTCATCTATGTTGTATATGCTTGCACTTATAAGTTGGGAATTAGCAGAACCATGTTGTAATGGGGAACGCTTTCAACACATGTACATGTTACCCGGTTGATATCATGATCTTTTGTTTACGGATGTCGGCGGTGTGAAATAAAATGGGAGCTTGTAAGTCCATGGAGTATTGTATATGTGTTAGATAAACATTTGGGAGGCTAGCCTAATCCATGCCTAATCATGGTGGAAACTTGCAGCATAACCATAGTGAGCAATCTGTGAAGCATCATCAATAAAAACCTATGCAAATAGCAAATCAAAAGATCGCTGAGATGTTCATTGTATGTTGCCTTGTCATTTAGATATGAGATAGCTCCCGTGTCATGGGGAAAGTGGTACCACGTTGGCGGTTCTCTATGATACACGTGTACTTACAATGACAAGAACTTGCTTGTGACTAAAGTTGAGTAGAATGAGGAACGACCCTCGTACTCAAGGGACATGAGATTGCCAACTTATGATTTGTCAAGCATATACTCCATATTTTTTTCAATTTAACCTTAATCACCTCAAGATTCTTATGATAGGGGCAATGAGAGTTGAAAGCTAATAAGTATCATAATTTTTGGAAGCTCTTTATGAAACTTGAAATCTCTGCTTCCCTTTATGAAGGGCCTTTCTTCTGAATTTTATGTTGAGTCTCCACCTTCTATCTTTATGCACCAATTAAGAGAGCATAGTTGTCATTCTTAGTTTTATGTGCATTGTCCCAAAACTTATTGATTGATTCATAATGTTGATATTTCTTGTTCTTAAACTATTTGTATCTAGTCATCCTTATGAACTTTGAAGGTGTCCTATGCATTTATGTTTTGCTACTCCATGAAGGACAAGATGAATACCACACATGCTATGTTTTCTATATGTGAAACAAACAAACGTCTTTCAATGCATTGTTATTCATGACCTTTGTTTGTACATTTTCATGTTACAACATAGTTGCTATGTCTTATTGTTAGAACTACATCTTTTATGCTCATGTTTAGAGTACTTTGATTCCAGTTATCAATGCTTTGCAATTGGTTTGATCAAGATTGTGATGGTGCATGTCACCTCAAAAATTATTCTTTTTATCACTTACCCACTCGAGGACGAGCAAGAGTTAAGCTTGGGGATTCTTGCTACGTCGTAAACGTATCTATAATTTTTGTTGTTCCATGCTTGTTTAGTATCAACTTGGTTATATTTTGTCTACACTTTCAGGCATTTTTATAGATTTTCTAGGACTAACCTATTGACAAGATGCCGCAGTGACAGTTGCCTGTTTTTTTTTTGTTTTAGAAAAGCTAGTAAGGAAATATTCTCGGAATTAGATGGAACAAAAGCCAAAGTTAATATTTTACCAGAAGGAACACAGAGTCCGAAGGTCAGCCAAAGGGGGGGCATGATATGGCCACACCCTAGGGCCGCGCGGCCAAGGGGGACACGCCGTCACCAGGTGTGTGCCCCTCGGGTGCCCACCGACCTTGACCTTTCGCCTATAAAAGCACCCTGATGCAGAAACCCTAAGTGCCCGATCAAATCTCCATGAAATAGTCTGTAGCCGCCGCCACCATCGTCCCTAGATCGGGGGGATCTGAAGCTCTTCCTGGCACCCTGCCGGAGGGGAGATACCATCCCGAAAGCCTTCTTCATCATCATGCCAGCCTCCGGAGTGATGCGTGAGTAGTTCACCCTTGGACTATGGGTCCATATAGTATCTAGATGGTTGTTTCTCTTCCTTTGTGCTATCATGTTTAGATCTTGTGAGCTCCGTTCATGATCAAGATCATCTATTTGTAATCATACATGTTGTGTTTGCGGGGATCCGATGGATATTGAGATACTATGTTAGATTAATTATTGATTCTATCATGTCTGTGTTATTTGTGATCTTGCATGCTCTCTGTTGTTAGTAGCTATTTTGGCCAAGTAGATGCTTGCAACTCCAAGAGGGAGTATTTATGCTCGATAGTAGGTTCATGCCTCTAGTAATTTGGGGAAGTGACAGAAATCTCTAAGGTTGTAGATGTGATGTTGCTACTAGGGAGAAAACAACCATCCTTTGTTCATGGAACAATTGTATTGTTTACTTTACACACATTGCTTAATGCAATAATCTGTTGCTTGCAACTTAATACTGGAGGGGGTTTGGATGATAACCTGAAGGTGGATTATTAGTCATAGATGTAGTTGGATTACGGTCTATGTATTATGTTGTAATGCCCAATCAAATCTTATAGGAGTCAAGACGTCTAGTATATGCATTGTTATGCTTTTTCAATCTGTCAATTGCCCCGATGTAATTTGTACACCGAGCATGATATTTATCTTAAGAAGAACACCACTAGTGAACTGTGGACTCTGGTCCAATCTTTATCATTGATACATCATCCACTGTTACCGTTTACTTTCTACAAGCAACTACTATCTTCCACACTATACATTTAATCCTTTGTTTTTAGCAAACCAGTGAGATTGACAACCTCACTGTAAGTTGGAGCAAACTTTTGAGTTCGTGTTGTGCAGGTTCTAAGTTGTTAGCAACACCTTGGAGTTGTTGCCTTACTCTTACTGGTTCGATAACCTTGATTTCATAACTGAGGTAAAACTTGCTGTTGTGTTCATCATACCTTTTTCTTGGGTTTCCCAAAGAGGCTCTACAGTTAACTGAGTCGCATAAACTGTCAGGCCAGCGACGTGGTTGCAGGATTATAGCGAGACGGTAGAAATTACAGGGGAAACCCTAACCATGCCATCAAGTACCTCCAACCGATGTTGACAGGCACCGCCCGCCAATGGATCGACGACTTGCCAGAGAAGTCCATATGCAATTGATTGGACATGCATAAAGTGTTCACCGAAAATATTTAAGAGTACGTACAAACCTTCATGCATTATCGGTGACCTACGGCGGTGCATTTAAAAAAAGGACGAGTCTTCTCGGACCTACCTTTCTTGTTGGCTAGATATAAAAAACGATAAGTTTTGTCCGGCTCTGATGACGGAGTGACGAGAACGGTGGCACGTCTAACTCTTTCTAGTGTTGTCGTTGTCGCTAGTTGGTCCATGAACCTATTTATAATTTTTTTTACTTTTAAGTTTTTTTACTGTTATTGATAATTATTAATAAATCAAAAAATAGCAAAAAAGGAGAGAGTTGGAACCATACCCGTTCCAATTTCAATATGATACACCCTTTGTTCCAAAATTCAAATCTTAGACACATGTTTGTTGTTTCCCCTTGGCATTGCATCTCACGTGTTCATTCTACAGATTACATTCTAGGACGTCATTTTTTTTCAATACTATTTATTCTTATGGGGTGCAAATATCTTTAAAGGACCGATTTGCTCAAAAATCGGGAAGCAATGCATGGGATATCATTTAGTATCTTATAAGGAAAAATGTCACTAAATGCATTATGGTAGTGTATCTCTACATGCAAATTATAGCCAACCAATTATCCATGTCATGCACTAACATTTACTAATGATTGTTTATTTATACATGCGAGCTATCCACACTATCCATTCTTTTAACCATCCAATTGTTAAGATCACCAATTTTTAGCCGTCAAATATTCAACCATTTCAAATTGATTAAATTTGGTACTATTGTAACCAACATATGGAAAACTTCCCATTTTATGATTTATACCCTTTCATTTACATATTAGAGTTCCTAAGGCCTCGTTCGTTTCCATAGGAATGGATCCAGACGTGTAACTAATCCAGACCTTTATTTGGTGAATCCCAATGCTCCACCCAATCCAAACCTAAATACTTTCGAGCATGGATTGATTCCATAGCATGATAAAGATGTGTTCGTTTATGCCTCGTGGATACAGTGATTAAGCAAAACTAGCTACAGTGCATACAAGATTTATAATATCTTCGTTTCAAATATTTCTTGCTGAAATATCTACTACAACCTCCGGCCCGAATCCCCGCCGCGGTCGCCGGAGTCTGCCCACGAATCACCAGCACCCACTGGCATGAATCACCATCCGTTGCCCGTCCCCGCCGTCGTCTTCAGGGGAGGCGGACGTCGGCCCAGCTCCGCTGCCCATCACGTCACCATCTTCCTGTCCCCGTTGCCGTACCCGACGTCGTCTTCGGGGGAGATGGAGGTCGGCCCAGCTCCGCTGCCCATCCCTGCCGTCGTATTCCGCCACCTTCATCGATCACCTGCATTAGCAAAGCACTAAATCTCAAAAACAACTTCAGGATGGTAGCTTGGGTTATAATTTTGATTTATTTTACAGAAAGGGTCTCATACATATCTTGCACAAATTTTAGCAGGTTACAACTACTAATATAAGAAAACATATATGATATATTACATAGAAGATTGATGTCTAGGATTTTAACATTGGATCTGTTTCTAGACAGTAACAATATGTCAGAGCAGACATACCCATAAAGAACATAGTAGTGTAATGAGTTAATGGATGCAGAATTTTGACGGAACATGCATGATGCATGGATAGTTATAAGATCAGTATAGCAAAGTACACACCAAATATCTATCCGCTTACTTAATCATACCATAACCAAGCACACACCACTCTCTGACATGTACATACATGCATCGTTACTTGATTTTTTTAGTACAAGCTAAGCTAAGCAATATTATTTTCAGAAACTAGTAATAACAGACCAATGTGAAAAACTTATCCACATTTCCTCTCGGCCAAAGAAGAGCAATTTCTAGGTCGCTCTCATTGAAACTGAGAAAGTTACATCTTAGTTTAGCAGTGTACTACTACTAGCTACAAGTCTGAATACGCTTTATATTGTGAGATGATACTTGGCACCTACTAGCTACTAGCTCTCTGTAAGCTCACAAAAGACCAACAGAAATGACAACTCTGTGTTCTTAGTAGGGTTTAAATGGAAATTAAACACTAAAAGTTTTCATTGTTGCAATTTATCTCAATCGCTATACCTTTTTTAAGTCTGAAGTAATTGTTGTTTTTCTCATGTGGGTATCTACCTACCAATCTGCAGTCAAAGTCACAAAGCTTATTTTGAAAAATTAGATCTATTTTTTGTGTGCATCTTGCGGCCACTTTCCTTCAACATTACTAAGCAAGAATCAGAAATTGAGAATGCTCAGGTACTTTGACCTGCGTTTCGGCTTCAAGTTGCTTAATGTGCCTCTGATAAGAGGCCATTTACAAATATATTATTTTCAATGTGTTAAGTACTTGTGTATCAAATACTCTGTTGACTCCCCACTTCTCGAATATAGTGGATACCAGTGGAGGAATTTGCCGCACAACCATTTGTACAGAAACATGAACTCGTGTGAAATTGGTCTGGCTAAGGTCGACAAGGAATATGCCGGATTTTCAACAATCCTTATAAAATTGGCATTCAAGGATAAACAATCCTCCTTTTACATGAACATGAGGGACCTTGACAAAGCATCGGTGTCCGACAATAAAACTTTATAGGTAAGGTAAGATCAGCTGACAGGATACCCTCTTTGCATATAAGATCAGGTCACAAGACCTGTCCATATCTCAACAGGAACGACACCCGGCCATGTCATGGCTGTCGAGGATCTGGATTGGGATGCCCAAATCCCAATCTCTTACCTCCCCGTCCTCCTCCTCCTCCCGGCGGTCTCCTTTTCCTTGTGTCGTTTCCCCCATTTTTCTCAAGAATTCATCTCCGACCAAGAGCCCTAGCTACGAGGTAGGAAGGATGAGGAATAGGAGGCAGGCGTACCAATGAGAACGCCACCGACGGAGGAGAGAGCCGGCGGTGGAAGGGAAGGTGTCGCGTCGCCGTCGCCGACAAGATCGTCGCCCCGTCTTCGCATCGCCCGTCGCTTGCTCTCTCTCTCTCTCTCTCTCTCTCTCTCTCTCTCGCCTGTCGTGGATTGTCTTCCACGGGTCAGTTGGGGTGGATTTTTTCCAGACCATGTGACTGGAAGCTGGATGGGTTGGGTTGGGTAATTTTCCAGACGCGGTGTAAACGAAGACCAGATTTTTGTGGGCTGGAAAAAATTTCTGGCCAAGCTGGATTGGGCTGCAATCCAGGCCATTCCATGGCTCTCTGGGTTTAAACGAACGAGGCCTAAAAGAATTTTCGCTGCAACGTGCGGGTATCCTTCTAGTATTTTTATATACTTTTGTCAATTATTACCATAGGAGATGGTATTTCATAACATGTATAGATAGATCATTAATGTGTTGTCATCTTATTAATGAACCTAAACTTCTAAGAGACATGTTAACATAGAAAAACAATCATGCTAATAGTTCAATTAATACACTGGAAGTTTCTATAATTTGGCTTACGTAATCATACACTCCAAACCTCTGTTGATATATTTTTTATTTCATATATATGCTTTGAATCCCTACCGATAAATGTAATAGTATTAAATAGATATGAACGCCCACACAAAAAAATATATGTACATTATATAATTTATCATTTAAAAACTGAATTAATGGAGACATTTCTGTTATTTTTTCTTTTCAAATTTAATCTTATTTTTTCACTAACTTCTCAAGTGGAATGTCTTAGAAAGAAAAGAAAAAACTGTTGCAATTTTTTTAATAAAAGTATGTTATAAATTGCACAGCTCACATATATATTGAATGATCCACATTGCAACTAATAACGAAGAACACATTGGTTAATGTTTAGTGACATTGTCGTGTGGTTAACAAAATAGCAATGCTAACTAAGTAATGTTCATTAATACCACAATATGTTAAAAACTGAATATATGTATAGAATTTTAGTATAACTGGAAAAAAAACCGTGCGTTGCACTGGCAGATGAAAAAACAACGGAGACCAATAATAGATGTCAGTAGGCACAATTTAAATTTACAATAAAATAAATACTTTTTCTGACCTATATTAGTTGACACAAATTTGTCTAGATTTGAATGATCTAGCACTAAAACATGTCTAAATACATTCGAATCTAGACAAATCCAAGGGTCGGAGGAAGTATTTTAAATTCAATTTAAATTATTATTTACATATGTGAATACAATAAAAAATCGCCTATACAAATGCACAAAAAGTATACAAATTACTCATATATACAAATTCACAAAGCATACACAAAATCTTCTATACACTCCAGTAGTGCACATCTACGTACTATCGTAGTCCGTAATTCACATATAGATGAAAAAAGAGAGACCAAACCTCTTATGAGTATCAAATCTTATGTTCATAATATCTTCTAATGCTTATTAATTCAACATGGAATAGCACTACCATAATTTTATGTCCAACCTCGCACTTGCTTCCGAAACTCCTTTCTCCACACTTCATTGGTTCATCTTGCTGAGATAAACCGGAGGATGCAGCTACACCGTAGTTGTATGGAGTTGAGACAGAAAGATAAAATCTTGAACAAAAAGTTTTGTCATAGTCTAGGGCTTTGGCACTTATGTGATTTTCCTCACTTAAACCAAAATTGATCACGACAACGTTTGAGAATGGAATAATTCATCCTATCACTATTTCCTAGGTACTGTCGTAGTCTTGACAGTAGCACACTGTCTGGTGATATGGCTTTGGAGGAATTTAAAAAATGGAGTCCAACTTCTTTAGTACACTCAGACCATCAGAAGTTAGCTCATTCATCCAAAAATATTGTCCACATGAATGACATTGAGCGATGCAGTTGTGGAACAGCTTTGCAGGCAGCCCAGAAGCCAACACCAGGGGTATCTAACAAGTCTGCAACAACCACATAAACTGACATGCGCCTCGCCTGAAGTAGTCCAGTGAGGGGATCAAAATATTGTGCCATCTGATCTAGCCAAAGCATGCGAACTATGTCTGTAGAGCCGGACCTGGATGTTGGGGCCATTGGTGGAGCCGGTGATCATGACTTGCACGCGTGGCCAGAGCCCGTCCATGAGCATGACTGCGTGAGTCGCTTTGACTCCATGCGGTGCTCCACCGCATTGTGCGCCTTCCCGCGGTCTCTCGTCCATGAAGATGATGGACGTCTCTTTGCACGTACTGGTCAGCCATGACCCATGGCCATGGGGGACATGATCCTTGCACATGATCGTGCACGAGTATTTCTGGAGGCGGGCATAGGACGTGTAAAACCCCCATATTCGCCATGAGAATCTGGAAGAGATTTGATTGGCCATGGACCCATGATCGATCTAGAGAACGATACGATTGAATCAGCGGTTTAGGGTTTTCGTCCGACTTCCATGAGATAGCTAGCTATGATTTTCGTTGTACGTGTAAGATATTGATGCCCGAACATCAGTTTTTCTAGCGATTCGTTTGAGGGCTACGAGCGGTCGCTGGCAAAGTCGCCGGTCCTTTCCTTTTTTATCTCCCTCGTGTTGGTCCGCAGGCTGATTGAGAGTCCCGTTTTCACGTAAAAAAAAGAGTCCCGTTTATGTTGACTTATGAGTGGTACGGTGGGTAATTTTTGTCCAAATATCAGGGGCAAAACGGTCCTAAAATGTGTTGGACCAGGAAAAATACTTCATACTTTATTATTAGGTATAGATTAATTTTAAATCTCTTTATGTCCAGTGCTAATGTTTTTTAACATAACATTTATTTATTTTTATAAAAATGGTGACCAATTAGCCAGAGTGCTCAACAGATTCGCTAGCCACATCAGCCCAACCAACACACTCATCCTCAACCAGAGAACTATATCGAGTAAAGAATGAGCTATCTTATTACAAACAAGGCGGCAATGCTTAAAACTAAAAGAATAGTGATGCAATGCACATACTCCCTGCCTCGTGAAGGATGACTCCGTTGTAGTATAGTTCATGGCTACTAGAATTGAGTGCGCTCACTAGAACTTGAAAGTCCGATTCAACCACCCCTTGTGTAAACCAAGAGCAATAGCTCTCTCGATTACGTTGGGTTGGTAAAAAAGGCTAAAGGTGATGACTAAAGGTGATCTCACCTATTGATCTTGCCATCTCGAGGTAGTCCATAAAAATAATAGTCGCCACTTAGTGAGAATACTAGTGTCATTGAGTGCACCGAGAGATCTCAAATGGAGAAGAAAGAAACAACAACCCGGCACTTAGCAATGACATGGAAAGTGTTTATGTTTGATGATGTTGATGGTTCATGATGTTGATGGTTAGATGTTTGTGTGAACTTTAATTTGCGTTGAACTTGCTTGTGTGTTGAACTTGCTTTTGGGTTGGTGATGAATTTGATCTATGTCTAGTTAATGGTCGATTTATTTGTGCTTGTTTGATCTTCTCATTTGCATATTTATGTGTGTTTTGTGTTTTCCGCGACCGCGCGCGCTCCAAAGTAGAGCGCCCGGTGGATTGGTTGTTTTTGCCACGCTACAAAATAAAGCATCCGGTGGAGCGCCGAATTTTAGCGCGCGCCGTAAAGGCTAAAACGGCGTCACATGCTATTTTAGCGCTTCTGTTGAAGATGCTCTTACATTATATTTTGATATAGGAAATATCGTGGTGCGTTGATGCTTTGTTACAGGTTGAATTTTATGAAATATTTTTTTATAGCATAGAGAAATACATAATTAGAAATCGTTTTTATGCGTTAACACGTCCCCCTCAAGTTTCTTTCATGGCCTCAATTTTATCTAGGTTCGTATGTTCCTAATTAAGTATTTAGACTAAATGTATTTGTATCTAGATAAAGTTGAAATCATTAATATGGATGGAGGGAATACATGCATGTCAATCAAAATATGTTGCTTCTTATTTCACGGTATCGTGAAATACAATAACGTATACTAGACGAACAGAGAGCTTCGCCTCACCGCCTACCTAATGTTATGGCACAACATGGTTGGTGTGGTAGATTTGCAGGCACTTTGCACAGTGGTGCGGTAGTTGATAAAGACATGTGGCCGGGAGCAGGTCGAAGCCAGTAGAAAAGCAACCCAGAATGAAAAGAATCAAGTAAATCTATGGCAACAGACAGTTGTGATCTTTTTTACCCAAAATCTTACTGTCATAAACGGCGCTGGGAGTGGTCTGAGGATCCATCCGGGAATCAAACTGGCTTAAAAAATGAAGTAAGCTGTCATGTGGGTTGACATACTTCTTCAAAACAGCATTGAATCCTTCATTTCTAGTTGTAGTTTGAAGGAAAGAAAAAAAATGGTCCATAAAGTAGGGAGGAACAAAGGTTGACCTTATGTCATAGAGATCCAGAAAATGTTTGTTGTCACTAATACCATGTCTTTGTGACATAGCTGCCCATCTTGCCTCAAACTCTGCTGGGGTCCACGGTTCACAATTTCATTGAACTCTTTTCTTAGATCTTCATTATTGGAAACGAAAGAGCCAACTTCAGGTTGGAAATTCTGCATGATATGCCATCGACAGTTACGGTGTATTGTGTCAAGTAGGGCAACTAGAATAGCAGTTATCATAGCTCAATCCTGATATGTTATCAAGTTCAGTGGTGCTAAGCCCCCCATAGCTTGAACAAAAGCATTAAAAAACCAAACAAAGTTTTCAAGCTTTTCATTCCTTAGGAAACCACATCCAAATTGAAGACACTAGTGGAGAAGGGGCCTCTAGTCCCAGCCCATAAGGGGATTTTGTCCCGGTTGGCAAAATGAGACCGGACAAGCGGGACTAAAGGCCCACGCATTAGTTTCGGCCCGGTTATCAGCCGGGACAAATGGTCCTCCACGTGGCAGCCGCCGTGTGCGTGGGGTCCACCCCCATTTGTTCCGGTTGGTGTTACGGACCGCGACAAATAGTTATCTGCCACGGCGGCATTTTGGGCACTTTCTTTGACGCGACAGAGAATTCATTTTGTATTTTTTTATTTTTTTTTATTTTTCATTTCAAAATAGTTTTCGAATATTTTTACGCTACCACATACTATACACGTTCGTGTATATATAAGATAACTTGTCTTACGATCAAGCATGCAAATATATACAATTTTGATAGTTACATAGAGATCACAATTACCGGAACTAGAGCCCGTCTATTCGGTTACATGGACATCAGTAGCGCCTATTCACACTAAATTCTCTGGCATCGTCTACCATCTCTTTCAACAAAAATCCCGTCGGTTCTTCTACAATTCCTTATACGCGTTGCTCTGGCAGGAGTAATCCACATGCTCTCGAACTACATAAGAAAAGAAAATCAATATAAATATCAATCATGATAACAAAAAGTAACAGTAATAAAATAATGTTCTGAATGTAGTTTACAGATGATTATGTCTTGAGCACGATCGACTAATTCAATCAAGTTAGAAAATTGGGTAACACATATGAAATTAGCTTTTCCCCAAAAGACGGATTAGGTTAGCTAATTAAGTTTTACGATTTAAAATTGATGAGACAAGATTCTAAAGCCACATCAATATTAAGTTTTACGATTTGAAATTGATATAAATTTGACATCTTTTAGCTAAACTTTGTTTGTCCTAAAACTTTGATCAAATGAACCCTTTTGTTCAATCTTGGTCCACCCGACGGTGATTTTGACTATATAATACATCAACGATTGAGCTTCGACAGTGCCAATAAGAGCCGTCGACCCCAGCAAAAACAAAACTTCTCAGTTATCCATTAATAAATTCCGGAAACATTGCCAATTTTAACTGTCTGATGGTCCATTCTATCCGGTTCTTGGAGTGCGTAGACCTTCTCTTGCAAACCTAGAACAACATGGGCCTCTATTTTATATTCACTCCGTTCAAATTTTAAAACACATGTATTTAGATGTCTTTTTCTCTGAACCTACACACTAAAAATCATAAAGATATATATTTAAAAAAAAGCTAAAACAGTTTGGAACAGAGAGAGTAGACACCACTCCATCATGCTACACCGTTGCGAGCTAAGAGCAACTCTAGAATGCGAGTACACGCGACTGTACTCGGTTTCTACCGTTCGAAAACCCGCGACGCAGATCGATATTCCTTTTTACGGGTCGTGTTTGAGGGAACTGATCTGCACCGAATATTTCTTTTCACAAGTCGTGTTTGAGAGCACTGATCTGCGCCGCGGGTGGTTTGGACCTGTAAAAATCGCAAGATATCATAATTTTCATATGAACATGATCAATACCGAATCCAATAATGCAATAGTTCATAGTTTTGCATCAAATTGTCATGATCACATGGACCCCAATACATCATTGGTCTATGTTCAAACACATTCAGCCTCCACGTCGTTGACCTCTTCATCCTCTTCGCCGAACTGAAGTCGTTGCCTGGTGATATCAAATTTGGTATCATTTAGAAGATCCATGTACGACGCAGTGGCCGCGTGAGGATCGTAGCTACACGCGAGATAAATAAATTGGTACACATCTTCCTAATTCGTGCACAACATGGCGGGGGAATGAGTTCATACCTTCCGGCTCTAGTGTCGAACATGTGGGCCGTGGGTTGGGGCGGCGCGACGGGCTGGGGTAGAGGCATGGCTTGGGACGTCGCGACGGGTGGATGCGGCACTGTCCCACGGTTCTCCACCCGCTTCACCTTCTTCTTGTCTCCCGCCGCACACGCGCGCGAACACGCAGTGGGCTTGGAGGCGATGGCGGTACCCACCGTCGGTTGGACCGAAGCTCCAGGGACGACGTGGGCGCCCAACCGCTTCCTCTTCTTGCCCTTGTTGCTGCCGGCAATGGCATGGACAACGGATCCCGTGGCGGGGGCGCCGCCGACAAATCTAGTTGCGGGGGTGCCAGCGGCAAATCCAGCAACGGCAGGTGCGATTTGAGGCAGATTGAGCTACCGGCGATGGGCACATGCTCGGTGGGGTCCATGCTTACAGATCGGAAATCCACGATATACTTTCTCCGTTTGAAAATATAAGAACAAGCTAAATTTGGTTTGAATTTCCAAAAAAAAGAAGAAGTGGAGAACAGAAACAGAGAGGCCGAGGCGCCGACGGAACAGAGTGGAGAGCAGAAGCAGCCGGCGGACCCCTCGGTGGAGAGAGCGAGGTGAGGAGCTCCCCTTCCTCGTCTCCTTCTCTTCTCATCCAATGCGCAGCAGCCGCCTCCCGTAGTTCCTCACTCCCATGGCTGATGGCTCCTCCTTTTCCTACCTCCCCGTGCCTGCCCCGCCCTCTCACGAAAACCCTAGAAGTTGAGTAGCGTCTTGAAGCCCCCAATCCGTGCCCGCCTTTTCCCGGTCAACTTGGATCCGTGAAATCAAGGCTGAGATAGTGTGCATCCAGGTCAAGTTTTTTTGTTTTCTTTCATGGGCTACCGCCGAGCCTTTGATGTTTCCTTGGCATTTCTTACTGTATTGATATATTCTTCGCCAGTATCTGAACATCAGAGATGGAACCATACCCTGTTCCAATTTCAATCTGAATCCGGATTCGCTCTTCGTTTCTCAGACCTGAATCCAGATATAGCCTAAATTATTTAGTAACACATTGTCAATATGACCGAACAATTTGTGCTACCTTAATTTGTTATTACTTATTACTAATGAGAACTTCTATGTTTTTTACTGAAGTGAAAAACAACGGAAACTCCGAATATGCCCTCGCTTGGAATTCTGGCTCGTTCAAAAATCCATCACCGACTAGGTTCTTCACCAATAAAAATGGTTGATCTGAAGTTGGCCCGGAAGGGCTTAGGTTGTGGGCACAGCTTATCTTGACATTTCCCTATAATCTGGGGATTCAACTCTGTTCGACTGTTCCCATGCTGGCGCCCTGCATAACTTCAGGGCATGTGTATACCATCTCTCTTCCAGAATGCTACTAGTTAGTTATATGAATTTCGAGCCATGTTTGTATGACTTGCATCCTTGTACCTGTCTATCCTCACCTGCAGTCATTATAGCAGTAATAATGGCCTGATAAATATGTGTCCTTCCAGGCAGGTTAATCTAGTGAAATTTTCTGTTTTTTGGGGGTACCTTATTCGCTGTCGATCGTTCCTCAATTGCATCTCTTGTTGTATGTGCTTCAGGTGCAATGAAGGTCAAGGTTCTCCAGTGGCACGCGGTGGCTTCCTGGACATGGGACGCGCAGGACGAGACGTGCGGCATATGCAGGATGGCATTCGACGGCTGCTGCCCTGACTGCAAGTTCCCCGGGGACGACTGCCCGATCATCTGGGGCGCCTGCAACCATGCCTTCCATCTTCACTGCATACTCAAGTGGGTGAATTCCCAAACATCGACTCCACTTTGCCCCATGTGCCGAAGGGAGTGGCAGTTCAAGGGCTAAGGGGCATCGATGTCAAACTATGTCAGTATCCAAGGTGTTCTCTTAGAATCTCCTTGCAGAAAATTATAACTGGTCTGCTGGTCAGGAGTTAAGTTATTCATCTTGAATGTAGTACTCTGTAATGTTTCTGGTAACCAGGATGGGGGCATCTTATAAGCGAAACAATGAGTCTGTGAGCCGTACCTAGCGTGCCCTTCCGAAGTGGTGGCCAAGCAAAGGCAGTGATATATTTGAAAGGTCGAATGAGCCTGAGATTGTCGATTTTCCTGTCCTTGCTGTTTGCCTTCAGATGGTTGGATAATGTTTTATTGTGGATATATAACAACTAGCAGGTAATACCAAACAGCTAAGTTGCTCATAAACATATACATGTCACATTAATAGTTACAGGTTTTCATTTTTTTTAGGGAATTGGCAGGTTTTAAGGTTTTGTACTGAGGGATTTGAGGAACATCTGCTAGGTTATATAACTTGAAAGTATCAAATGGGAGCAACTTACAATGGTTGTTTGTTTCTTGTGACAGTTGTGCCAGCAGATATCACTAGCGCCTTGTACTAGTATATTATATGAAGTTAACGATTTTCTTAAGAGAACTAGTAAAGAGTTGCCATGCTTAGTTTGTGATATTTTTGTTATACAAAGGTGTTGGAAATATGAGCATTTTACCATATAATTTAATCCATAAAAACAGTAGATAAAATGTGACTAATAATATTGAAATAAAACTAGTCATGCGATCTAACAAATATAAAATAAATATCAATTCTAGACAGATTGCTACACATAGTATATGAAGCATAATTTGGAGACGAAAGATATGAACTAGATGGATTTAGCATACTGTGCAAAAGATGAACTGCTCGCGTTGACGTTGGCATTGGGATAAGTCATGTCGTCAAAGAGGTTGTTGGTGTCGGGGAAGAAGTCGTCGTTGGGGAAGATGTCGTCGCTGTTTGTGAAGGAGTCCATGATGAAGACAAAAGTCATCGTTGGGGAAGATGTCGTCGCTGTCCATGAAGGAGTCCATGATGAAGACAGTAGTTGCACGTGAGCGCTCCCCAAAAATCTTATCGCCCTTCTCCCGTATAGGACTCGAAGCAACGGGGTTTGGATGATGGGGAAGTCTGGTGACTTCTCAAAGCTATGGAACTGGAGATGCTAGGTGTTGGTGTGTCTGAGAGGAGGAGCGGTCTCTCTCTCTCTCTCTCTCTCTGTGTGTGTGTGTGTGTGTGTGTGTGTGTGTGTGTGTGTGTGTGTGTGTGTGGCACGAGATGAGTAGGCGGGCAGTAGGCATAGGGAGATGAAACGAAAAGACGGAAGGCGAAACGAACAGGCAGTGACCGAAAACGAGTAGCCTCCACCGAGTTCATATTAAAACCCACTCGCATAGACCGTTAAGTTTTCATTCCGCGTGGCAAAATAAAGCATGGCTCGGCGAGATTTCTCCAACCCACAGCGTGCGTGTGGTGACGACACGAGGCGGAGGAGGATAAGTGCACATGTAGGTCTCTCTCCTTAATATGCTCTTACAAGTGGTGGAGCGGGCCTCCCTTATAAGTAGCTCAAACTTTCACTGAACTAGCAGTATGGGACTAAATGTGTATCCCGTATCTTGCCATTCATGAATGGGCCAAGTGGGCCTTGAGGATTGCAGGAATTGTTGAATAATATAAATGGGTTGAGCCTTTATTAGGCCAAATCCCAACACAGATCATTTCAATAACACATTTAGTTTCGTAACGTTGAGATACTCAAAAATCATATTATCTACTTCCTTCATTCTAAAATATAAGACGTTTTAGTATTTTTATTATAAATGGGCTGAGCATTTATTAGCAAATTTCCAATAATTCCCCACGAGATCCCAGATATTCAACATCATGTCATAGAAGAAAAGGCAATACTTTGTTTATCTTTAATCATGTGTTGTGTCATCTTAACCGTAGGATGTGATACCCCATATGAATGTTTATAAAACACATTATGAAGTTACATCAATATTATATCTCTTTTGTGAAGTTGTTTTGGGTTCACCATGAGTATGAGAGAGTAGACAAGTGAAACTATAAACCCGGTCCGTTTTTAATCATAAGAAATACCTTCTACTTGCATATACACTCCTTTTTGTTTTCAGCATTCGTTTAATCCAAAAATAGAAAATCATCTAGCACCCTTGCAATTAGTTCTTTCATATAGTTTGTATTACTACCAACACAAGTACACCACCATCTTGCATATCATTTAGTTTATTTTTAACATTGCATTTAGTTTACTTTACTTGCTGCATATTACTTTAGTTATCACATTTACATCTTTGTTTTCAACCTTTTTTTGCTTGACAACCACTTGCTGGAGTTGGGAATACAAGGCAATACAACTTCTCCCGCATGGGCCAGGATGATCTTTGCTTGTAGCATACACGTCGCGGATGTCATGAGCTCGCGGGCGGTTGCGATTTTCCGCCTCGAGCTTCATAGCCGCAGCCACGTTGGACGACATCGACGATGGGTTGTTAGGTGCCGCCGTGCATAACTCCTGCGACAGGCTCGCCACCTATTTGTGGAAAAAGGCGAAGTGACGTCGCGAGGCCCGTGAGCAGGATCGGAGGAGGCATACAAACGCCAAGCCGTTTGGATGAGCCGCACGGAGTTCAACGAATATGTCATCGTGACTCTGACGACAACTCTGACTACATTGCCGACGTCTCCCTCGCCGTAGAAGCCCCGATAAGTAGATGCGGGAGCGCGGTTGATTACTAAATCTTTGTTTTACGAAAATGCCAATCATATTCGGCATTTTATTTTGGTTTGTATGTTACGAAGAACTATGATCCCTATGTATGTAAGTGAAGTACTACTATGTTTGCTCTGTGGCGCCAACCTTTAAAAAAAATTGAAGTTTGATTTCCTTTTTTCCTGTTTCTTGCTAAGCGCATTCTCAAACCGCCATTATTGGACAAAACAACATGCCCCCACACCGACGGAACCCTAGGACCAACCGCCATTATTGGACCAAACAACATGCCCCCACGCCGCCGTCCGCCGCCCGCCCCCTCCGGCGGAAGAGGAGACAAGCCAACAATAACTACGTGCCCCTGCCGGTCCGTCGGCCCGAGCAAGAAACATCGTGTCGCCTCCCTACACACCTTCACGCAACCAAAAGGCCGCGCCGATGGCGGATCTAGGAGGAAACATAGACCTACAACCAGAGCCGCCACGCTTTGCGCCGATCCCCAATGGGTAAGCTGCCGCCGCAACGATCCGGGCACCGGTCCAGCCTCCACAAGCAGCCGACCTCCACGCTTGGATCTCACGCCCAGGGAGCAGCCACCGCCGCCACACGACCAGCGCCGCCGCGCTGGACGCCACGCGCATCTGAAGCACCAGCGCTGACCCCAGCCGCCACCAGCGAACAGCCGCCGCGATATTCTCTCCCCAGCCCCTTCGGCGTCGGGCCCGCTGCCACCGCGGCCGGCGCCGGTGGAAGGGTGATAGATCGGAGAGGGGGAGGGTTGGCGGCGAGACCAGGGACCCCCGGCGGCGCCCTGGGGTGCGCCACGGGAGGGGTGTTTTCTCGTGTATTGCCACTTGGCTCTACATTATACTACAAATGGGAGTATTATTAGCGATTTTATAGTAACATGTTGAGTCCTTACACACAAGGTGCTTCAAACAGATGGTTACATATGATCAATTTTGTGGCCAGATTCCATTCAAACTATGCGGCCTGCTCCGTGAACGCAGAGGGTGCCAATCTGCACGTTCACATCTCAAGAACTTGAGCTGTTGACAATTTGGATTTCTGCAATTCAGTTCCTACAACTTCCGCTGCTGCCCGAACAGTAAACTCAATTGTTCAGAAGCTTCGCAAGTTTGTACAAATTCAATTGCATTTATCCCAAACTTAAAAGGCGCCTTGCTTTCCATTCACAGATTCATTCATTTACCTGAGGTTTGCAAGAACCAGAAGGATGTTCTAACTTTGACTGTTTACCTCGGCATGAGGACAAGGGCCTGGGGAGACGATAATTACTGCTGCACACCGATTGGGAGATTAATTAACCACAATGGTAACAGACTGACAGTGCAATAAACAAACGGGATTCAAACCCTAGCCTGCTTCTTCAACGCTTGCAACCAAACGCTCACGCCATCTCCATCTCGAGGCCGACGAAGAAGAATCTGTTATGGAAATTTTTCACCATTTCCCAGACGACAGGTAACAGAGCGAGCAGTAAAGAATAAGACGTGGCATGGTGGACACGGACTTGCGAGCCAGCGCAACGCAACAAGAGCATAGGGGCAGGCACACTGCTGCGATTTGGGGTGTGGTCAAACATGGAGACACTGTATAATTGCAAGTGTAAACCATCATTGGTACCATCGGCTTGAACAGACCTTAGGAAAAGATTTAGATTCAAAATAGTTTAAGAAATCTTGTAAACACGTTGTTTTAACTATTCTTATTTACAGATCGGTCGATTTGCAGGTTTAGAGTGTTTATAATCTTCTTATGGACCATGTTGCACTTGATTATCAAAAGGATTTTTTCGCCGAGTAAAACTTGTTACGAATTTTACGTTTCTTTTAGGCTATGTTCGGTTAATCCACCTCTAGATTGGATTGGATTAGAGAATATTTTGACTTAGATGGGATTTAAACCATATCAATCCATGTCAAACCAGGGCAATCCGATGGAAACCGAACGGACCCTTAGAATGACATGTAGCATGTTGTGGAAGGAGGACATCCAGTGCACCCACTGTTTTGGTGTCGGCGCACCCTTCATGAGCTCTGATGTTGTGAACACATCTTCATAAATCTTCAAGCCTTTCACAACATTAACCTGCTAACACAACGTCATAAACATCTGTTAGAAAACGGCGCTTTTAGAAGAGCGGTTATAAATTTGTAGATCAATGGATGTGCTACTACTTCCTACAGCATCTGAAGATTCAAAATGCATTCGAAATGCGTAAAAAATCCAAAATTAATTTGGCATCTAGAAAGGTTGTATATTTTCAATGTCACAAAAATTTAACCAAATTAAAATCTACAACTCATGAACCAAAAAAGATCACCCACTAACAAGATCAGTCTTGAACTTGTTGTTTTCGTTTCCCAAGCCGTGTTTCAAAATTTAAATTTGAATTCTTGTGACATGGTAGATCCATGTTAATTATGTCTACATTGTAATTTATTTTCAGATTTGTTGGCAGCTTGCAGAATGCCTTTTGAATCGTCGACAGCAGCTGCACTACAATGCACCGATACGGTTCTCCTTGTGGAAAATCTCCTTATACAATGCACAAGAAGTCAAGCACACTCTTGAAAAACAAAAAACTGTCCACTTTCAGAAACCAAGAAGAGGTTTCAATTAAAGAGCTTGCGGCACAGAGGGGAAGACTACACCCAAAAACCAACCTCTTCTCCGGACATCCTCTCAGCTCAAACAACTACAAAACCTTGGGTTCTTGCCTTCTTGGACACCTTGAGAGCTGAGCTGTGGAGTAAGAAAAGTGAATAGTGGGTGGTTGCCCCAAGCTAAGATAGCTAGGGTTCTGTCTAATCTCAGGCCACCTTGTTTTGACATGCTCCGTGGCCTTGCCCATGTCCTCATCCCAAACGCCCATAAATAAAGAAACAAAAAAGCCGTACAGGATTAGGAGCAACTAATGCTAGCTTAGCTAGCTATCATTAAGAAAATGAGTGGTTCCACTGAAGTTCTTTTTTTCAGATCAGGGTATAATTGATGTGTGTGTGTGTTTGTGCTTTCAGATCAGTTTGTCAATGATTAGGTCAGTCAGTAAGATCAACTGGCACTATCACACTGCAGTTTGCAGCTAATAATCTTGTGCCAAGGAGGGAATGGAATCTAAGTCTGAATGTGTAGTGTCGTTTTTTTTTTTGAATTAACTGCATGGGCATCTGGGAACGAGATCTGTGCCCATGGCGCTGCGTGAGCTGACCTGGGAAGTCTTGCCTGATTGATCTATCCTGATCTGCATCTTTAAGACCCCGTTGTAGTACAAAACGTATTATTGTTCTTTTTTGTGTATAACAGGCATGAATAGATTTGAAGATCCATCAATATGTCCTGTGCATTATTTATGTACAGTACCCTGTCCTTCACCCACATTTGCAGTGAGTGGTCCTGCTTTTGTCACCACGATGATTAGAGAAATCAAGGGTGGGTGCAGTTAATAAGTTTAATAAGTTTATGTGAACTAGTATTAATCCACTGCTGAAGCAAGAACAGTGCATGATGCAATCTTAGAGGCTGAGTATCCTCTCCTTCTCGAAACGGTCATTCTTCCCTCTTTTATAAATCAAGCCACACTTCGCCGGACAAATACCCAGGGCAGTGATGGAGAGATCCTCTTACATAGAAGATCAAAGACAAAAACAAAAATAAAATACAAGAAGAACCACGAGTTGCCTCTAGGGACCTTGGAACAAGATCAATCACTAGTACAAACATATTAATTAGAGACGTCAATTTTTCATACGTCTCGGACGATTTCTTATTCCAGCTCAAGCGCATAGCTAGCTTCTAAGAGTACACCATCTGAGCCGATTTTCCTTTGCAGCTTTAAGATATGCGATCTCAGACGGTGTAAAAATAAAAACACCTCTAACACGAGCTGAAGACGGCCAATATCTCTGACCGCTTTTAAGAACTCCTCAATCTCAGACGGCATATACTAGGGACCTTCTCCAATAGTCAGCCGACCTGAGTCGTATTCTAACAAAGACCGTTTTCAAAACTAGTATGACTCGAGGCAGCTTTTTAAAGTGACCGTTTCCAGTGTGTGTAAACCATTTTAAATAGTAGCATGCTAATTCAAACTCGATCATAACTGACATGACATATAATCATGATTTAGCAGCCAGATAGACAGATTAACTTAAGAACTTATAGCAGCTCGATCACGGTAACATTAGCCAGATAGTTAGGAAATTCATACAAATTTAGCCATTACACATTATGGCAATACATATAAAGTGTAGTCCATAAATCAATCCGAATAGCATAATTAGTACTCTCTAACAAACTAGCATTGCATTTATAATGGGCCACCTGGTGGAAGTTGTTGAACCAGAATATATACCAGAGCAAAAAGGACAATGTTATCTTCAATCGTCAAGTCGTCGAGATTGCATTTGACCCGGCTCCTATCTTCATCCTAACCATCTTTGGCTTTTTGCTATTCATTTGCCAAACATGGATATCAATAGGTTCATCAAGGAGATTTTTTTGGTATTTTCTTGTGAACTCAACTCCAAATGTCTGGGCAAGTATAGAGAATTGAAAAATTAGCATGCTTGTGATTACAAGAAGTATTTAAATATAAAAGGGTAGCTTGCTGATATCATGATCAAGAATTTATCATCTTACCAGCTTGCACTTATTTTTCATGACAGATCAATAGGGCAGCCTATAGACGTAAAAATTAGTGCCCCCCTTGTGTTGAGGCCGTCATGCAACAACACATAAATTTTTTAATGTGGTGGAATATTAATGTCTACCGTCTAAACGCATATAAAACATATGACTGCAATTTTGATGTCCTTTTGATACCTCTAAACTCAATCCTCTCAATGGGCTCTTCATCTGATGACTGGAATTCAAAACCATCAAAGCTAATGCGAACATTTTCGTCGCTAGAGAGCATTATTGCATCATCATTGTAGGTTCCCATTTGTTAAATAGATACAGACCAATGATGTGACAATTAAATCTCTATTGCTAGAAGGGCAACGAACAATGAGAAATCAATAAAGAATTATAGATTTTGAGATTTATACAAGGGAAAAAAGAGTTGGGACAGATGCAAACCAGCTAGGGGAGGCTCTCCCGATGGTGTCGTCGGGTCTTTTTAGCTCAATAACCCTGAACATTAAAATCGAGAAGCAAATTGGCAAATTCCATGGAAAAAATACTAAATTGAAGCTGCTGATTTAGGGTTTGGGGGGTTTGGTTTTCACCCATACCTACGTGGACGACGAAGGGGTTCTCGGAGGCAAGGGAGAGCATCCATACCACAGGGGACCGGAGGCGGCGGTGGTGGAGAGGTAGGGGACCGAAGGCGGCGGCGGTAGAGAGGCAGGAGACCGGAGGCGGCGGTGGTGGAGAGGCAGGGGACTGGCGGTGGCGGTGGTTGATGACCCACAAGAACAGAGGGTGTATCGCAGTACTTTCGATAAATAGGAGTGTCGATCCCAACGAGGAGCAGAAGGTGTTGACTAGTGGTATGGAGCAGGAACTCTCTGTAAATACTTAGCAAACGTATTTTTAGTAGTTTTTTGATAAATCAACAAAACAAAGTGCAAGTAACAAAGACAACAAACAAATGCAGCAAGTGGCCCAATCCTTTCTTAGCAAAGGACAAGCCGGTGGAAATACTTATAAGGACCAAACGTTCTCGAGGACACATGGGAACTTTGTCAAGTGCTTTCGCTTTAAATAGCTGAGTACCTTTCTTTGGTGTTGTAAGTGTTGTGTGAGTGAACCTGTGCTAACATACCGACCTTACTTGGACTAATACATACTTGTGATTAGATCCCCTACAAGCATCTGCAACTATAGGAAAGTAATTAAGATATAAATCTAACCACAACCTTAAACTCTGAGATCCTACGCTCCCTTGTGCAAAGGTGTCCTAACAGGGGTTTAGATTTCTGTCACTCCGGCAAACCCACAATTAGTAGCCAAAAACACAATGCATTCCCCTAGGCTCATAAATGGTGAAGTATCGTGTAGTCGACGTTCACATGACACCACTAGAAGAATAGCACCACAACTTAAGTACTAAACCGTTTAATAATAACTCAACACAAATCACCGGGAAAGTTTCCCCTAAGAACTATGCAAGTATTCAACATGATTGTTACAGCGGGATGGAGTGGTGATGATGGTGCTGGTGGATATGATGGTGTGGATGATGATGATGATGATGATGATGATGATGATGATGATGATCGCGATGAAGTCTAGCTTGATAATGGTGTTGATGGCGACGATCTCCCCTCTCCGGGAAGGGATTTCCCCAACAAAAATCTATCTGCCGAGAGCTCTTTCTCTCTCGGTGTTTTCCGCCCCGCAGAGGCGGCGGAAATCTATCTGTGGTCACTCTTCTGGTATTAGGGTTCCGAGAGGAAGTTATAGGCGAGAGGGCGGAGTCGGAGGCTAGCCAGGTGGGCCACACCTGCCCTAGGCGCGACCTAGGGGGACCCGCGCCTAGGGGTGTGTGGCCCCCCTATGGCCCTGCTACGCCTCCCCTTCTGGCTTCCTTCGTCATATTTTTCTGGTATTTTTCCGATCTTCACGAAATTGCATCAAAACACATCTTCTTCCATCAGAATCCTGACTCCGGCAGTCTATCCTCCAAGAATCATCCAACATGCAAAAAGAGAGGAAAAGGCATAAGTAACACCTCATAATAAGACATATATCAATGAATAGAGGCAAATTATGATATAGAATGGTGATGCAAATTGCACGTATCAGTGATGGAGAGGAAGGGGACCGACGACGGCGGTGGTGGAGAGGAGGGGACCGGCGACAACAGTGGACAGTGGTTTGGACGGGCGGGGAAGAAAAAATATGGCACAGGTCTGAAATATTTGTCCAAATATTTTCAGATATTTGTCGTCAAGTACTAGCCTCGGACGCCTACAAGTGGAAAATATCTCTAAGAACATCCATTCTCCAAATATTTCATATTTTGCCGCCAAGAAACTTCCCTAGCTAAGACGACTAGTAGTTTGAAACAAACGTATTCGGAACTTCGGCATTTGATTATTCTAAAATTTGAGAATTATTCATAATTTAAAAGCAAAGAAAGGTGTGTATACATGCTTGCTAGAGTGAAATTGAGTTCTCTAAGATATATTTAGAACTCCAGATATATTTCAAGGAAGTCTGGTTGAGTGAATATTTAGAAATCCAGATATATTTAGAACTCTGATTTTCGTTAATCCTAAATTTAAAGAATAATTCATAATTTAAAGACAAAGAAAGGTGTTCACACATGCTTGCTAGAGTAAAATTGAGTCATAAGACCATGGATGCAGTTATTGTCTTACATGCAACCAGAGATAATATTTAACTTAAATAAAATATAAGCAGGGGCAGCAGCAGGAGCAGGGACACAGAGCCGACTTAGCAGGAGCATCAGCCTACTCGAGGGGAAACATGTCAGTCTTGCTATATTACCGGAGGAATTTGCTATAGGCTGCATGTTGCGCCAAGGTCTTCGGCTGGTGTGTTCAGCCTTAGTCTTCGCCAAGGTCCATCGCGTGCTGGATCATGTTATCAATATCCGTATTGATGACTCTGCAATAGAATGGGCAAAACAATTCCCTCTTACGGTGGAAAGAAATTAGCCCCCACCATATGCGCATTAGCACGTAGCGGCTCTTGTTGTCCCTGGACTGCTTGTTAGAGTCCACGTCATCATAATCGTCCTATTGATTTTTAAGAACATAACCTAGAACTTATACATATGATTGAATTGTATTACAACTCAAGAATTGACAACATATGTAAGACAATATTAAACTGATATCAACGAGAATGTATTTCAGCAATAGTTTGAACAGTTCATATATCATTTCATGTATCCAAACAAATGAAAATTAATTAGATCAAAGTTATATATATAATAAAGTCCGGGGCCTCATAAGTTTCTTCAGGGATGGTGTGAGTAAACCAAGTACCAATTACACAACCTGTATATAGAATAAAGTCTGGGGGGCCTCATAAAGTTTTTCAAAGATGGGATAAGTGAACAATTCAAATATCATAGTTCATATGACTGTAGAATAAATCTAGGGTCTTATAGGTTTTTTAGAGATGGAGTTAGCGAACCAAAGTACGAATTGCACAACTGATATTGTTGTTGTACATTATTGCCTCAGGTTCACTAACTCATCTGAAAGAACATGTTGGGCCCCCATGTGTGGTTTTGGTAATTAATGACAATCTTTATGGACTAATGTGTGTATTCAGTTATACTTATAGGATTTGTCCATTTGCATCGCTTGGAGCATGTGTTGGCTTCAAGGTCAATGAAATGCAAAGAAGATTTGTTGGGCAAGCTCAATATGCGAGGTCGATGATGAGGAATTAAGAAGGGCGTTCCATCTTGAGAAGGGCAAGATCGTCTACATCAAGCTCAAGTGGAATGCTCAAGGCAAAGGTATAATCTTGATAGGTTTTCTCTTTTGCCGGTCTCACGTCGTGTGTGTGAGACCGGGTTTAGGATAAATAACCGTACTATCAAGAGAGGCTCTCATATGAGTAATTCGGTCACATCGTTCCGAGAGAGCTCAAACCTTTGCATACTTGCATCATCATATTTGGTTGTTATTTTGTCTTATCCATGTGATGATATAGAGCTTGTGGTAATCTCCATAACAAGCTCTTGTTCATCTAAATCGGATCTCCTATTTGTATCTTGTTGCGATTTTGATTTATGCGGCTTTTCGGTTTCTCACCAAGTGAGGTATATCACATTATTCTACTTGATACTTTCTCACTTGGTGATAATCAATATTTCCACTTTTTATTGGAAAGCCCTTGTCGCCCTCTATCCAACGCAATTTGAATCGGGTCAATCGGAGCTTCCAATCAAAAGTTATCGCGGTTTGAATATTTGTCGTTTTAAATAAAAAGAAAAAAGAAAAACTGGGCCGAGCGGTACTACCGCTGCCCAGTACCGCTCGGCCTGGCGCGCACAGCCCATTCTCAGTTTGGCCCGGCATCCACTTCCGGTCCTACCGGACCGGCCCGGTAGTACCGCCCGGTTGGGCCGATACTACCGGCCGGCCCAGTTTTTTTCCAGCCCAGATTTTTTTAAAGATCCAGATCTAACCGCCGCTGCCTCGCGAGTGCACATGCCCGCGTTGACCGCCTCCGCTGTAACATATGCTTAACTCATTTCATTGAAAGTTACTCGCCCCCTTGTGCATGTGTTAGTTTTGTATCTTCCATGCTTTTGTACATGTTGTGTTTTCCACCTAATTATCTTGAGGTATCAAACATATTTGTGTATGATTAGGTGGCACACCATGTATGTGTGTTTCTTGTATTGGAGCCTTACTTGTTTATATTTGGTATCTTATTTGGCTCTTGTGAGAGATTAATGGACTATCCCATTTTGGGGGAGTGTTATGCTTAGGCATTCCACAATCCTAAAAATGTGTGTACATAAGGATTACCACCTAGTATTTATATTGGATTATTGTCTAGTCTCTATGTGGTATAATTCTCATGAGAAATTTAATTTTATAATGTCCACTAATTATCTCTATTTGTATCCTTTTCCCTCGTGTTGGTTTTATGGTAGTATCACATTATGGGGGAGTCATATGCTTAGTGCATATTACAATCCTAGAAATTGTGAATATTCGAGGTTGTGTCACTTAGAATTGATATTGATAATTATCTAGCACCTATGTGACACATTTGCTCATACAAGTTCCAATTTGATTGAATGGCTTTATTGATCTTATGTTGGATCTTGTATATGAGAATGGTTCTTGGTATATGTTTCCTCATATTTAGATATTTATATTCGCACGGAAACCATTTGCTTCAAGTTACTCTAATCACTAGTGATTGTGTGACTTTTGGTCCGAAAAATCACCCCAACGGTCCGAAAGATCTTGTGGATCTTGACTATTGGTCCGAAAAATCACCCCAACGGCCAGATTTTGGCCGTGTCTTTAAATAGCTTTGCCCCATTTTCATTTAGGGTTACTTCTTCCTCCTTTTCTTGCCCAAGCTTTGCCCCCATTTGCTCTACTCCTTAAGCTTGATTTCTACACACCCCTCCATGGATTCTTGCATATATTTGAGGGGTTGTTGGAGGAGATTTGGATCTACGTTTTGACCAAACCAAAACATCTCTTTGTGAGTGTATCTTTGGGGATCTAGATTTTGGGGGATTTTGTGTCTCTCTTTGATTCCTCCTCTCTTGTTCCCCCAATAGCTTTATAGCTTTATTGGAATTTGAGAGTGAGGGAATTGAGCATCTTTGTGGTGTTCTTGACATTTGTATTTGGTGCATCGGTTTGAGTTCTCTTTGGAGGATTTGGTTTGAATTGCTCATTGGAGCTTGTCCCTCTTGGGTTCTTGGAACCCTAGACGGTTTTGTGGCCCTGGTGGCATTGTGGCCTTTTGTGGCATTTGTTGGGAGCCTCCAATTAAGTTGTGGAGTTGTGCCCCAACCTTGTGAGAGGTTCCGGTTGCCACCGACAAGTGCACCGATAGTGGAAGTGTGGATTGATCCCATTGGGGTGAGATTCACCGGAGAATAAGGGAGGCCTTTTGTGGCGTTGGTGGTTTGATACCACCCCCTCTCCAAACGAGACGTACTCCATGTTGGGAGGAACTCGGTAAAATATCGGTGTCCCCGCATGCCTCGGTTATCTCTATACCCGAGCTCTTTACTTATGTACTTTACATTGTGATAGCCTTCGTGCTTGAAGTAATATATATCTTGCTATCACTTTGTTGCTTGTATTGCTTAGCATAAGTTGTTGGTGCACATAGGTAAACCTTAGTTGTTTCTAGGTTGTGCTTTACAAAGTAAACACTAGTTTTATTCCGCCTTTGTTGAGCCACTCTAGGAAAAGTTTTAATCGCCTATTCACCCCTCTCTAGGCGACATCCGTATCCTTTCATCATCCCTAAAAAACGACACCATCGATCATATGTATCTCCACTTGCACTCTTTTGGGGCAAAATTGAATCATTGGCCTCATTAAGAAACAGAAACGTAATGTACACTATGTAACATATATATGCATGTTGTGTATCGAAATCAACACTCAAGTAACATATATGCTAAGCAAATATAAATTTACTAGATGACAGATAAGAAGATCTAAGCAAATGTAAATTTACTAGATGACAGATGAAGAGATCTAAACAAATATCCAAAACAATCAACCGTTTGAACCATATATATTCCCTACATCAAGAAGGCGCGTGGTAGAGCAAAAAAAAATCTATAGAGCACTGAGCAAATCCTACGTATGAACAGTAAAATCTATGGCTGCGACGACTCTCATCACTCTCCTCGATTTCTTTGAGGATTTGTTTGTGGAGGATGGGGTCGTTGATGATGAGCACCGGGTTGCCTCCGCCTGCCCCTCAACCAGATCTGTCGTTGGCACCACGACGTTGTCGACCACCTGCTGCTCGATGACGACGCTGACTGGCTAGACGAAACCCAAATAATCGACGGTGCGGCAATGAGTGGCGTGCGTGCCCAGAGAAGCAGCCTCCGCCTGCTCGGCGATGACCAAGACATCTGCTGCCGCGCCTCCAACTGGCTTCATCTCCGGCTCGTCTCCATGCGTACGCTTCATGGCGCATCTAAGGGGAGGGCGATGTTGCTAGCGAAGGAGCTTCAACATGCGTGGAAGGTGCAGATTGGGTTTTGCGACTAGACGGATTGGGAAAAATAACACGAGCTCGTGGAAGAAGAAGGCAGAGCGAGTTTATATATGAGTGAAAACGTGTGAGTGTGGACGCGTGTGGGTGAGGGCTACTAAATGATCTGCACTTTCTAATTGCATGAAAAATACGCGCATGCTGCCTCGGGAACGTCCACGAAGCCAGCTTTCGAGACAGGCGACATAATGGCC
The DNA here is from genome assembly GCA_910589765.1 of Avena atlantica. Taxonomy (NCBI): domain Eukaryota; kingdom Viridiplantae; phylum Streptophyta; class Magnoliopsida; order Poales; family Poaceae; genus Avena; species Avena atlantica. Next base: position 176,551,961 of record OU342737.1, read on the forward strand.
TGCCTCAGTAGACCTCTGGAGACAATTAATATTTCTGATCGGTTGCAGTTGAGTGTTATAGGGAGACGGTCTTTAATATCGGTCACCTCAGTTCAACGTTAGAGACGTTTTGTTTTAACGAGCGGCTGAGGGAGAAGTGGTCCTAGAGACGGTGCTAGGACTATATGTATGTTTTCCACCAGTGCATGGAAAGGTCAAAACGACGAGCCCCACAAGTCGCGGTCACCGGATCTAGGCCCATTGGCCTGGATACATAACCCCATCCACACCATGACAGAGGGATGCTCCTAGGCATGCCAACAGCCTCTGGAACCATCTAGACAATAGGGCCAGACTGAGACCCGTATATGCCCATATCTGAGCCCAGGGCAAGGGCCCATCATCGGTGGTCAGTTTGCCCGGTACCGTCCCGGGCCGTATTTCGGCCACCCCTACATCACCAGTTCGGAGAGAAGGAGCCACCATCGCGTCTCACAATTGCCGCCACCCGAGATCTGCAGGGGCAAGCTCGGGTCACTACCGTCACTGCAGCAACCGCGAGGACTACCACCAGCCGACTCTAGATGTGAGAAGCCGCCCCAACGCCGCCGCACGTAGGCGACCGCCATGCTTGGCCTCACCGACGTCCACTGAGCGACACGCCGCCAAGGAGCACTCCGTCTCCCCAGGATCTCCTCGTGTCGAGGCCCCACCACCGTCGACAATGTGTGGGCTTTGCCCGATGACGACAGGGAGAGGTGAGGGGTTGAGAAGGGATCAGAGGCTAGGGTTAGGTCGCCGCTTCGGTAACCCCCAAAAGGGCGACACGAGGAGAAGTTGTTTCAATCGACCGACCGGCTGATTATCCACGAAAACTCACAAAAGATCTTGACATTTGAAAAAACTCACAAACATTTCACAAAAGATCTCCACGAAAATTCGCTCCAATTTTAACTATTTTCTCCGTTTTGGTTTACAAGTCTTGCGCGTGCCTCTAAACTGAGCAACTTAGTATTATCGAAAACTTTAGACTTTATATTTTCTAATAATATAATTTTTGTATTATATAATTTAAATTATATTGATCAATTTGGGAGTAGTGGACAAGAACAAGACCAGATGTGACGAGGCCATATTTCTTGGGAGAGCTGTTGCTATCATCGACAGTGCCACTAGGTCAGCGGCGGCAGTGCAGCATGGCATATGGACAGCGAAATATAAAAAGTTCCTCAGCCTTTTCTGCGACAGCTCATAGCTTCACAAGGCTTACGTGGCCGTTTTGACATTGCGCTGGATTCTCTGTGCATGAGTGAGATGCGCCACCAATCATCTTGGAGATATATCCATGTCCGTGGCATGGTGCCCTACATGCTACAGTTCATACTGCAAAGGCTAGGTTAGATTTCTTAGGGTAATTTATTTCGAATGCATATGAAATTGGAGAAGCGATCTGATCCATCTGCCTGTTCATGTGTTTGGCTATTCAGTTATCGAACACCGGAGTATTGAGATGTAAATATCATATGGACACACTCCGATAGAGTTGTTATTTAAGAGGACTAGTGTTAGTTATTCAGTACTCCGGTGTGAGTATTCATTAATATTAAAACTTAATGATTATGTACCGCCTACATAGGTGGCCGCGCTTAAACAGGAAGTAGGCCGCTCGTCGTCTCCACAACCTCCATTTCCTTTGGCCACCTCGGCCGGCCGAAAGAAGAAGAGTTGACGAAGAAGGCAAAGCAAACCACCGCCCAGCACCGTGCCCATGCACCAGAGCGGAAGGACTCCCACCACCTCTAGCTCTTTAGCTCATCGTCCCCATCGTCTCCATCCCCTCACCATCCCAGCCGACCAAAAGGAGACGATAGCAAACTGGAGCACACGAGACAAGCAGGTAGCCAGGCCCAACTCCGACCAGAGGAGCAAGGACGCGGCGAGGCCGAACCCTAGAGTCCAGATCCGGTCCCGAGTTCCACATCCGGGCATATAGCCTACTACCGAAAGACAAAGAAAAAGCCTAAACCTATCTACCCGACGTTGACTCCCGGCCGCCCCTCGCCGGCTATTCCGGTGAGGGCGCCATGGGAAGGGCCGAAACGCACGCCAGTGACTCTCAAGGGGTGCCTCCCGTTTCGTGCGAAGCGTTGTGGAGACGACGAGCGGCCTACTCCCTGTTCAAGCGCAGCCACCTATCTGCTGCTCCCCCTGCTGAGCTTCCTGTCCTCCTGGCCGGACGTGGTTAATCCAAAAAAGCAATTTTGGTTGCTGTTGTGGTGGCGCCTCGGAGCCGCTCGTCGCCAGCGGTCTGCAAGGACTCGATTGCTTTTTTGTGTCCCGTGTTAATTTTGTTTTTTTTTTTGTAATTTTCTCCTTCTTTTTGTACCTCCTGCGTTTGTACACCCACACCCACCACTGGAATAAAACTCCTGGTCCTCTGGGCCGTTATTTGTGCAAAAAAAAAATCAATATTTAAACTTAGTTGTCAATAAAGTGGAAAACTTATTTGCTTCATGCTCTAACCAAATTTAGGTAAAAAAAGTGTTTGCGTTATCATTGAGAAGGCAAAACAGCAGAAAACACATAAATAAATAATTTTTTATATTATTACAAATTAGAAAAAAAATACAAATAAATAAGTGTTTCCATTATCATTAGAAGGCAAAATAAACAATACAAAATGGCGGAGGTACATATTTTTTCTAAAGCACACGTGCATAAAGACAGTTCCTCCACAAAACCAGTCAAGCAGATAATCATTCAGACAAAAACTTTTGCTTTGTCCTCGTAGGAAAAACCATAATCCAAAAAGCCAGCCCACTGCATTTAAATTGGAAAGAAAGTCAATGCCCAAACCCTGCTTGCAGCAAACTACTTTACAGCCCACTCTGTGTGTGTGCCCCAGGGGGCAAAAACTAACAGTAAAGCCAATAATAAGGCACCAAACACTTTGTTTTTACTCGGTGGATTGGATGGTTGTACTAAAGCGAGCACACACCCAGCCAGCCAGCCTCACTAAAATAGTACGAGTACTTTTCTGCTCCAGATAAAAAAGAAGTTGGTGTGCTGCTAGCAGTTCTTGGGAGTGAATGCAGCCTCCTCTTCTTCATGACGCCGATGCATTTAGTGCCACTTGCGAGGAGTTTGGTGGGAGGGGGGAGGATCTGAGTGAGCTGATTGCATCCCTATCCTCTGAGGAGGGAGTTTTTGTTGGATTTCCATCTCAGTGAGAGAGTGGGCATTGATGAGTGACTGAGTTCTTGGTGCTGTGCCGAAAGCTGAGAAAGTGGAGTCAAATCTTTTCTTTGGGGTTTTCTTTTCTTTAATTTGAGTTCTTGATCCTGCCAACAAAAGCGAAAGCCCCCGGCTTTTTGCTGGGAAAGGTGGAGGGTGCTGTCATTGCATTTCAAGCCCCTTCCTGCTCCTCCATTTCCGCTTCAGAGGAAGCTTAGATATTTTCGGTTCCCCAGCCCCAAATCAGAGGAATTTTTGAGGTTTCTGCATCCGTCGGCCACAGTTCTTAGTTGAGGAATTTTTGTGATTTCTGATCCGCGTTGCAGCACTCCCCATTTTTTGTTTCCAAGGAGAGATCCGGTATTTTTTTCCCACCCACAGCGGCGGCATTTTCTCCGCGCTTGTTTGATCTAAAAATCTCCCCAGAAATCTCGGGGTTTTCCACTCCGCTCCAGCCTCCTCGCTGATCCAGACCGCCACGGAGGAGGAAGAGCTGCGGCGATTTTCCCGTCGCCGATCCGAGAACTCGGGGGACGCCGCCCCATGCCATGCATCTCTCCCTGTGGAAGCCGCTCTCCCACTGCGCCGCCATCCTCCTCTCCAAGAACCACCGCCGCCGCGGCCATGGCCATGGCGGCGGCAACGGCAGCCGCCACGACGACCCGTCCTCGTTCCTCCGACAGCTGCGGGACGCGCTCGACGCCGCGTCGGAGGAGGGCGCCCTCTGCCCGCCCCCGGATGCCGCGGGAGCGGACGCCGACGCCGACGCGGCCGTCACGCGCTCCCGCTCCCTGGCGCGGCTGCGCGCGCAGCGGGACTTCCTCCGCGCCACCGCCCTCGCCGCCGCGGCCGGCCCGTTCCGCTCCCTCTCCGACCTGCCGCTCCTCGCCCACGCCATAGCCACCTTCCTGTCCATGTACCCAGACTACGCCTCCACCGCTGACGTCGACCGCCTCCGCCTCGACCACTACTCCCACCTCGCCGGCAGGGTCTGCCTGGACTACTGCGGATTCGGCCTCTTCGACTCCAGCTGGGACTCCTCCTCGGCCTCCTTCACATTGTCCGAGCTCAATGCCAATCTGAGCAACCACGCTCTCTATGGTGGTGCCGACCCCGGCACTGCGGAGAATGACATCAAGGAGCGGATCTTGGAGTACTTGAATGTGCCGGCTAGCGAGTATGCACTGGTCTTCACGGTGAGCCGGGGGTCGGCATTCAAGCTGCTCGCCGAGTGCTACCCTTTCGAGAACAACCGAAGGCTGCTCACCATGTTCGACCACGAGAGCCAGTCGGTGAACTGGATGGCGCAGAGTGCGCGTGCCAAGGGTGCCAAGACGCGCGCCGCGTGGTTCCGCTGGCCCACTCTCAAGCTCTGCTCGACGGAGCTGCGGAAAGAGATCGTGGGCAAGAGGAAGGGCAGGCGGCGGGATGCTGCAGTCGGATTGTTCGTGTTCCCTGCACAGTCCCGGGTGACAGGCGCCAAGTACTCCTACCAATGGATGGCGCTGGCGCAGCAGAACGGGTGGCATGTTATGCTCGATGCTGGTGCGCTTGGTCCCAAGGACATGGACTCGCTGGGGCTCTCGCTGTTCCGGCCGGACTTCATTATAACCTCATTCTACAGGGTGTTTGGTTCAGACCCAACTGGCTTCGGTTGTCTTCTGATCAAGAAGTCAGTTATTGGGAGCTTGCAGGGGAGGAATGGCTGTAATGCTTCTGGGATGGTGAGGATTGTTCCAGTGTTCCCACAGTATCTGAGTGACTCCATCGATGAGTTTGATGCAGTGGAAACAGAGGGGCTTGAAGATGATCCTTGCACCCCTAAAGATGAAAATTCAGTGCCTGATGTCCGGAATGGGTCTCAGCTGCCAGCATTTTCAGGCGTGTACACGTCTGCTCAGGTTAGGGAGACATTTGAAAGTGACCCTGGTCGTGACAGCAGCTCGGATAGGGATGGAGCCAGCACCATTTTTGAAGAAACCGAGAGCATATCTGTTGGTGAGGTGATGAGGAGCCCAGCGTTCAGTGAGGACTGTTCATCGGAGAATTCTTTCTGGGTTGATGTTGGCCAGAGCCCACTGGGGTCGGAGAAGTCTGGTCAGTTCAAGAAAGGGAAACTGGGATCACCACTGCCATCGTCTTGGTTCACTGGCAAAAGAAGTAACAAGAGGATGTCGCCTAACCTAACGTCTAGGATATCAAGAAGCCCACTTTATGATGGTAATGTGATTTCTTTTGATGCTGCTGTACTATCAGTTTCACAAGATGTAGACTGCCTCAGGGAAGACCCTGAAGAAGAAATCTATGAGAACGGCCGGAGAAATCATTTCAGGCAAGTTAGTGAAATCCAAGAGGAGCCAGAGGTCGAAGAGGTTGCATGCCAACGTGCTATGAACGGTGCCGTGGATCACAAAGAAAGTGCGATAAGAAGGGAGACTGAAGGGGAATTTCGTCTTCTGGGAGGGAGGGATGGAAACAGCAGATTTACGGGGGGTCGGCTCTTTGGTGTTGAAGAGATTGATGGAGCTATAAGCATGGGTCGCAGGGTTTCATTCAACACTGAGGCGAATATGATTGCCGACAGGCTACATCGGGCCTCAGACGCTGCTGAAGCTTCTGGATATCCATTTCGTGACGATGATGCTTGTATAAGTGATGGCTATGATGATGACGGTCAAGACTGGGGCAGGAGGGAACCAGAGATAGTCTGCAGGCACATCGATCATGTTGATATGATGGGGCTCAACAGAACAACTCTCAGGTTAAGGTACCTTATCAATTGGCTAGTAACTTCGCTGTTGCAGCTTAGGCTACCAGGCTCAAAGGATGTTGATGGAGTCCCTCTTGTCCACATTTATGGTCCAAAGATTAAGTATGAAAGGGGAGCCGCTGTTGCTTTCAATCTGAAACAAAGTGGTGGCACTTTTGTTAATGCTGAAGTTGTTCAGAAGATAGCCGAGAAAAATGGCATATCTCTCGGCATCGGTTTTCTCAGTCATATAAAGATAGAACCAAACCAGAAACTGTCAAATGGAGCACTAGATATACCTGAGGCTTCCTTTTATAAGAATGGCCGCAGAGACAGTAAAAATGTGACTGTAAGAGTTGAAGTTGTAACTGCTTCGCTTGGCTTCCTTACAAACTTTGAAGATGTGTACAAGATGTGGGCATTCATTGCCAAGTTTCTAGATCCTTCATTCCTGGAAAGTGAGCGCCTTGCCATAGCTGCTGACCACTCAGAAGGACAAATTTGAGCTTGATGTATGGTTTAGCAACCGACGTAGGAGAGGAAGGTGATCTTTCTCTTTTTGTTGAGCCATAGTTTATGTTTTCGAGGGGTAATTGGTAGTGGATTTAGCAGATTTGTTTATTCTTTGCCTAGTTCCTCGACATGTGACTTATTTTTGTGTCATGTAGAGTTTGCTCGAATATGTACCAGCAGCTCATCAGTAGAGCTCCTTTCCACTGAACAATGTGTGTAAAGCAGCTCAATGGAAATGAAATAGTTTTGAGTGCTTTGTACTGGAATGTATCCGTGATGGACTTTCACATCTTCTGTTAATTTTGCCTTTTGATGTATTCTTGTTTGTGGTTCCTTCTTAAATTTTGAACTTTATTTTCCTTTTGATAAGTTCATTAAGTGAACTCACAAAGTCACAACCGCAAAATGTGGTATTACTATAAGTAAATCATCCAGCTGGAACTGAAGTTTGTGTGGGTACCACATCAATCACATATTGCCTCAGTGTGATATTGTACAGTGTTGACCTTTTCTCTCTTGTTAAATAGTTTTGGCTGCGTCAGTAAAAATCTAAAGCTTGAGTGCCTTCTGAACTTTGATCTGAAGAAACATTAGAAACCAGTCACACAGTGTTGTTTCTGTTGTCAGCACCTTCTTACTTCGATGTACTCTTGAACATGTACCATAGCATAACAATCTTATGCTCTTGTGTTCTTCTCCCAGTGTGCTCACATGGATAAAATCCCTTAACCATTAATGTGAGTGTTCCTTTTGTACTAGTAAATCACAATTAGAGACATCAACTACCGATGTATCCGGTGCATGTCTTTCGCCGACCCAGTTAAGAAGGTAACTCGAATTTTTATGCTGTAATTTACTTACTGTATGAATTTTGATACCCCCCACCCCTCCCACCCCACCACCACCACACACACACACACATAAAACATCTTTATGGCCCTTCCTTTTATGCTGGTAAACTAAATTTAGAACTCATCACTTATGTCTTGTCAGTGTTCGCTCTCAGTACAAGTTTCTACAGTTATGCACATTGTTAGGTTTTATGCTTAATATGATGATTACATTTCTTTCCAAGTAAGAAACTAAAAATCCTAAATTGTGCGCCATTTTATATTTCAAAATGCAGAAGAATTGTGGTACACCATTCACTGGGCTCTGAAGTGATGCAGCAATCGTAGTTCATTTTGTATTAAATACATTGCATGTGTATTTGAGTTTTTGCCCCTAGTGTTGCTGCTTTTGTTTCTTTCTGGTCAGCAGAAAACAAGACCAAAGTTGCAAATTGTACTTAATTTACAAGTACACGAGGATGTTCTGAAGTACGAGGTTGAAAACAGACAAACTTGAAAGCAGACGGTCTAATGTTGTTGTCTTCCTTGCACTTGTTCTCGCGCCTGATTAAGGTATCTAACTCAAAATTGAGTCAAATGCTGCAACTATTGTGTTATGAAAATGAAGGAATTTTACTGATTGCAAATGCTTTTTTTTGAACATCAAATTTTACTTTTATTATAGTAGAGACAACCCCATAATATGTCCGTGGAAGAGATTCTTTCCTGTTTAGGCCTGGATGGCTCTGATAGGATCAGTGGCAGATCATGCCCTATTCTCTTGGCTAAATATGACATCCAGAGTAGGAAAAATTATTCCAAGGATATCAAAGCAGTGCTGTGCCAGTGCCAGTCTGTTTCATTAACCACTTTCAGACTTGAACATATATGTTTTTTGTTTTTTGCAAAAGCAGAGGTCAGTTTCAGTTCACGTCTATTCCTCTCCTCTCCTTAATTAATCAGTTATATTTCTTTGTGCAGAGTGGATTTTAATTCATCCACATAGCCTCGACACACAAAGGAATGCTTGTGACTTTTGGGTTCCCCCCTTATTATATCTGTGAGACCATGGCCTTTGCATTACCGCTGATGAGAACACCCCTCTGGAGTCGTGGCAAACACCCCTCTGTAATTTCCTGCTTTTATCTCTGTTCTTGTTTTTTTGCTGTTTGGATGTCAGCAGCACCTCGAGGTACTGACAGAATCTGCTACACTCTCTAGCTATTGTTGTTCTTCCTTTTCTCCTTAGACTTCCTAAAAGGAGGAAATGACACTAGAATATGTCAGTAGATTCTGCGCCTTTTGGTGCTCATAAGTCAAAAAGCTGTAAATAGTATTTGTGTCACGCCATGCTTTCATCTGCATCAGCCTGAACGAATTTTTGAAGTGATCTTTTTTGACAAGACAACACTTGACATGATGCCAGTAGTTGGTATGGTCTTCTGGTTCATGTCCATATTTACCCATTAAGGAAACAACACTGAGGTTTTAGACTTCCAACATGCTTACTTGATCACCATGGATGGATCTGATCTTCTTTTCAAATAACTTGATGTCAGTTAACATTGTAGGCGTGATCAGTGGATGGACAAGTCTTGCACTGGATGCAAACAGTACATTGCTCATCAATACTGGGACCACATGGATAATCGGAAAAAGCGTTTCTTCAAGCCTATGCTTGGCGATTTCAGAAATGGAGTGGTAAGATCTATTTATCTGAATACTGGGGTCCAGATCTCGCAATGAACTTTAATTTTCTTTATCATAAAATGTTAAATAATCAACTTTGAAAAAATGGAGTGGTATGATATTCTGAACTACACTGTTCATCTGGACGAGGACATGTATTCTATAATTTATTAGTTTGTTGTTTTGGATAAGCAGACAAATTTTTTTTAACAATTAAATGGTCTTAATATTGGGGGTCCTGATTTCGTGATCAGTCTTGTTTTTCTCTATGAGATATAATGTTTGACAATCAGTTTAGAAAACAAAATGCTGAACCTCAAAAAGTATTAGGATATTTTCAGGATACTCCACTTCGGTATCTCATTCACACCAGGAGTCAGGACCCACATGCCTGTCAGACATGTATAATTCGTAAAGCATGCCCTGAAAAAATTGACTTAGTGGAGTGGCACATCCTGAAAATCGCCCCTATGCCCCCAAAATAAAAACAAAATTGTAAAGCTTATCCAAATAGCGAAATTATATTTGTATTAAGAGAACTTTCTTGTTCTTAGTGACCTGGTTATTTATGTGCATAAATATGAACTTGTTATTACTCCTAAATAGCAAATAGTACCAGTGTAATACCTTCTAATTTTATGACATACTCCATGTTACTGTAAATTGCTTCATATGTACAGCAAAATATATTTTATTCATCCCTGCAGACCATACCAGAGAAGTTTGTGCGCAGCGTCAGAGGACAGATCTCTGAATTAGTCAAGCTAGAAACTCCAGATGGCAATCAACATAATGTTCATGTCGTTAAGGAACTGAATAATCTAGTCCTTCGATCTGGATGGTCAATTTTTGCCTGTGTTTATGGACTTCAAGAGGGTGACTTCTTGAGGTTCAAATACAATGGAGACTCCCACTTCAAAGTTGAGATATATGATCCTAGTGCTTGTGAGAAAGAGTCATCCTGTGTTGTGACGAACCGCGATTCCAATTTCCAAAAAGGGAGCATACCTTGTAATAATCCAATGTCGTCACCGGAGGGTGAAAGGCTAGATGCACATCACAATGGTTGCTACGGCGATAGTTGGAAAACTCCAAAGATAAATCCAGCAGTTCCTTCTCCACAGAAACCAAGTAAGTACACATACATTTCTCCTAGTTCCAGTACAGCGCGATCATAGGACTGACTCAGACAAAGCGTTAGAAGTACGATCTCCGAATCTATAAGCTTTGGCCTGCCTTCTTCCCGTATCTAATCTATTAGGTAATAATAAAGTTGTGTTAATTGTCACGCTAAGTATAAACCAGTGACATTTCTGTCTCAATTGAAGTCAACCTTACTATACTCGCTTGTAGGAGATCATCGCTCAGAATTTCGTATTTTCTTATGTTAACAACGTTCATGTTTGATTTTGCGCAGCCAAAAAAGAAGCCCCATCTTCTGAAGGCATTCAAGATTCCATGCATTCAGGTGAACTTCAGACGTCCACAAGGTCCCGCTATTTCTTAGCGACAGGGTGCAATCTGACAAACGCACATAAGGCAGAAGTCGATAAAATTGCGCAAAATGCCAGGCATAGGATTCCACTGTATGTGAAAACCATGGCCAATACCAATCTTGTTGATGGATTTCTGGTATGTTGGCAGTTGCATTAGCCTGCACTGCATACCTAATCAAGCTGTTGAGTGTTCAGAACTTACTGTTATACTCAGAACATCTTTGATGCTTTGCTGAACTCATCAAAACTAACTGCTATATTATTTACAATAGGACATATGCAAAGATTACGCTATCAAATACCTTCCAGGTGAAGATGAATTCATCACACTTTCCCATGCCAGCAATAGCAAGACATGGGGTGCTCATTTCAAGATTAACTCTGATGGAAGCTACCACCTTTCTGCTGGTTGGTTGGGATTTGTCCATGACAATGAGGTACAAGAAGGCGATACTTGCGTGTTTGAAGTATTAAAGAGCCGGGGAAGTTTCACAATGACAGTTCATCCGCTTAAAGCAAGCTATCACCATCCACCAGGTAAAACCTTAACCTGCATACACGGCATGTTATCTGAGGAATCATCCTTTAGATGTAGCTCTATCACAGTAAGAAAAAACTTAAAAATGAATCCAGCAAACTCACTGTAACATAAATCCTGTAAGTAAATGCTTAAGTATTCATCTTACATCTGCAATATTGTATAAAGCTTCACTCTACCAAAATATTAATACTGATACATGTAGCATTCTGAATATCCTATTGGTTTGATGGTCATGTTTAATAGTTTGCGATTGGGGCTTCTAATGCAGGATTTGTCACTTCTGCCAACGGTTTTAGGCCTGAAGACAATGTGATGTTCTCGCGATTCACCACTCTAAAGGGTCTGCTGAAGACTAAAGTCTATGAGAAAGTAGAAGCTATTAAGTCTGAAATCCCAATTTTCCTGTCTGTCATGCTGAAAAGCAATATGGCCCGCAGCTCGTGTCTGGTGAGTCACCATCGATTTCTCCGTGTTAGAAAGACAATGAAAAATACTCCCTCCATTCAAAATTTGTAATATGTTTTTGATATTTCAGTGTGGACTATGTCCGTACAGTAATAAGTGAACCTACACATTTTAACGCGTCTAGACACATGTGTTTCAGAAAAAAAATCTAAAACATCTTATAATTTTGAACGTAGGGAGTAAAATTCAACCGCAAAGTTTTTTCCGTGCTAAAATCTTAAAACAGAAGATTATGCAGCGAATTTCTCCTTGATTGCTTCTATTGGTCTCTGAATCATTTTCTCTCATGCAACCAGGCTTTCAGTCTGGATTATGCCAGAGATTATCTCCCCACTGAGAGTCAAATTATCAGGCTTCATCGGCCCGGGGAAAGCACAACATGGAAAACTACATTCAGGATCCATGATGGAAGGCGTTGGCTCGTTAGTGGCTGGAGGCAATTTGCCAATGACAACAAACTGAAAATTGATGATGCCTGCCTGTTTGAAAGGATGAAAAACAGGAAGAAGCTCAGGCTGATGGTCCATATCATCCGAAAGGAAGAGTACTGTTGATTTGCCGCCTTCTGTGGCCCTGCTTATGTAATCAGGAAATTTGGTACTGTCGGTGGCTTTTGTGTTATAATTTCCCAGGATCGCATCCATCCTGACTTGTCCAATCACCAAAGACAAACCCTCTGAACGTGATAGAATTAACTATATTACCCAGATTTGATGATAGTTCTTGAGCAGTTTCTACTTTTACCTCTAAATATCAGTATAAGTTATTATGAACAGTTTCCACTTGGGGCATATCCTTTGAAAATGATATAGTACCAAACAAACTATTCATTTTTCACCAAGTATTGGTGTTTTGATTTTTCAATCTCCCAAAAGTACTTTTGGATGTTCATATGTTTTTGGAGGAACTCATTTTTTCTAGCCGTAGAAGAACTAAGATGAAAATGGAACACTCCAATATGTTGTCAATGCCATTGCATAGTCAATGTTGTCTGAATACGATTACTCCCTCCGTTCCAAATTTATAAAATGTTTTAGGTTTGTGAAGAAAATGTAGACATTTTTTAGTGTGTAGATTCACTCTAAACATGAGTGAACCTACATACCAAAAGTAGTCTAGATACATTTGCTTTATATAGCTAAAACATCTTATATTTTGAAACAGAGTAAGTAGTTTTTTGTAGTTTCAGTGGCAGTTTGTAAGTTCAATGTAGTGTGAGTGTTAACTTTTTCATGAAGAGCATGTAAACTAACTCAGTTGTAGGAATGACAATGGGGTCCATGCCCACTAGACCCACGGGGGATTTCTTCCGGGGTGGCGATGGACAAAAAACCCTCCATAGGGATAGACACCTATAACACTTATTTCCCATAGGGTATAGTGGAGCCCGACATGATACAGAAGGCTCGACATCGGGCCCTAGACGGGTCGGTACTTTGGTACACAAATGATGAAAATTGGGCCTTCAAATGGGCTAAAAAATGGGCCTAAAACAAGACAAAAAATATGTCGAAAGCAAAAATAACCGTATGAGCATGAAAAAGTAATGCCCAAAACAATTATCTAATGGAGACGGTCTAGGTTTTGTCATATTTTTTAAAGCCTAAGTTTAAATAGATCACCCCATATAATTTTAACAGCTTTTAATGGACTGGACATCTGAAAGGATCAGGTTCTCATAGATTAATGCTCCACCTAATACATAATATGAAAGGTTAGCCGGAAGCAGGATCCAACTAACATTTTGGTCGCCACACGCCTAGGAAGGGCCTCTAGGCCAGGGAGGTACCAAAGGGGGTATCATCCTGGCCGCAAGAGTAAACCGGCCTAGCTGTAACATGCCCATGTCAAATTGGATACCAAGACTAGGAGGCACGACATGGCTTAGACATTCCCCATGGGTTGCACACTGACCTCATGCCTAGTTCAAAGCGGGTCTAGTCCCACGCAATATGGGTGTGACAATCCGCATAGTGTTAGGGCAAGATGGGTTGCACGTTGTCAGCACAGTCATGACGATGCTAACAACACCAAGACAAGGATCCATGTGTGCCGATAACACCCCCAAGCACTTGGAACTGTGCCACCAACCATTTCCGTCACCTCTTCGAAGTATCATGATCTACATTTCCATCATGCGGTCGACTATAAGGCCTTGTTTGATTCAAAGGAATCAATTGGAATTTTGGAGGATTTTGATCTTTAGGAAATTTTCATGTATGCATCTTTGACTCGTAGGATTAGATCCATAGGAATTTTTCCCATAAAATTGCACTCTATATCATCCACTCCACCCTCATGTTTGCCCTCTATTTTGTAGGAAAATTCCCATTCACTCCACCCGTATGTTAAAATTCCTTTGCTTTTCCTGTGATTCAAACACATGCTTGATCCAAATTTCTATAGTTTTCTATCCCTGTAGGATTCAAGAGGTAATGTCATTCCAATCTCGTGGTTTTCCTATTCCTGTGTTTTGAGAATCCTGCAAATCAAACGATTCCTAATCGTGTGTTTTTCCTATTCCTTTATTTTTCCTATCCCGTGGATCAAACAAGACGACTGATAGAGGACCTCCTATATAAATAAGGATCTCTCTCTATCCTTAGAGGGGAAAATTCTTCTACTCTCAACAGTTCACCTTGTATAGAGTTGGTCAGCACCCCGACTGAGCTCTTCGACCCATGTGAGCATACCAAATGCATATCAATTACCACGCATGAAGTGGCATCTTTATTGTCTATCCCCAAAGCCTAAACCTGCATACACCTCTTCCATATTGTGTGTGCTAATCCATGTGACCTTGGCCTCATACCGACCTACAAATTCATTGTCGTGAATCAAAACCTCGACACTTACGTGGATGCACGCCAATCCTACATGATACCATGTCACTTTGATCCATGACGATTCATATTTTTGTCATGATGGTGATGCCAGGTCGAATGACGGACTAACATAAAATTTAACGTCGTTAATCACTATGACAACTTAGTGCCACATCAATCGTTTGGGTCTAGCGCCGAGCTACATCCCCCATGGAAACCATGTTTGTGGTGTTGTAAAATCACAGCTACCATGAAGTCCCTTTCCATGGTAGATGTGAGCACACTTGCCACAGAAAGTGTAATCCTTGGTAGATTGGATTTACCATGCTCCATCAACCATGCTTTGGATTTCATCAAGTTTTCATGGTAAAAATTGTTTGGATACAAGAAATGACACTTCTACCATGGAAAAATATGTGGTAGATGCCATCTACTAGACATGCATATTTCTCATACTGTAATTGAAATGACATCTCTTTCCCTTAGTGGGTTTGGTGTTGATAGCATATACATTAGGAGATTAATCATTTTAATGAGCTTTATGTTCAGATATGTGTCCAAGTGGAGAGAGGTGGATGACGGTTGGTGACCCCCAATCTACAAAGGGAAAATAAGCTTAAGTAGTTACTTGTACACGTGTTTATGTTTTATTGATTGCTACAAAATCCACACTATCAAGAGGGGATGTTCGTCGAACTCTTTGGGGATGATAATTTTGACATATCATCTTACAGTCTCTATTAATACAAGATGCATCAAAACTATCAACACGAGAAGGAAACCCAAACCAGGAGGGTGCAGCTCCCCCCCATGGACCGTGTGTTTGGAAATCAATACCGGACTGATCATAAGAATCGTGAGGTACACACCGCCCCTAACCTAATTTTACAATTGAGCTAAATATAAGTGGCTAACCTGAGTTTAGACCCATTTCAAGCCGGGCGTAAACGGATGAATGAAACCTATACCCGAGGAGCGATAGATCTTTTGCCTACATATCTAACCCCCTAAAATCATGTACGGCGGTTGCCCAATAGAATCTTATATTTATTTTTGCTAGGTTATCTCATAGCAATATGGAAAACCAATTTTTAGCCCTTGTTTACACAATATTCCCTCCGCTTTACCCGAAACGGGACTTTCTAGCTATAGGTCCAGAACCTTCATAATTATTATTGCATGTGTGTGAAGAAGCTCACACCCGAGTTTTGGGTTCTAGATCTTTCAACATCCCACCATACTTGTATACATATGTTAGGGACACATGCATGTTTTGGAGGGATCATGGCTCTCTGATCCATCATTTTAGTGAAACCCTAACCCGTGGGCCCCCCATATTAACCCCACTGAAATTATCAATATGATGTTTGACCAATGGACTTATATTTTATTTTACTAGGTTAGGTCATAGCAACATGGAAAACTAAGGTTGAGCCCATGTCCACACAATATTCCCTCCGGTTGACCCGAAGCGGGAGTTTCCAACTATAGGTCTAGAACATTCCTAAGTTTTATTGCATCTATGTGAAGAGGACACATGCACATTCCTAGGTCAATATATTTCAACACCCTACCACATTTTTGTACATATGATAAGGACACATGCAAGTTTAGGAGGGATTCTGACCCTTAGATCCGCCATTTCCACCGAAACCCTAGCTTGTGGACCCTGTAGATCTACCCCTCTAAAATTACCGAAGATTGATCAATGGATTTTTAATTTTATTTTTGCTAGGTTAGGTCATAGAACCATGAATAAGAAAGGTTAGCTCATGCTCACACAATATTCCCTCTGCTTGACACGAAGCGGGAGTTTCCAGCTATAGGTCCAGACCTTACTAAGTTTTACGGCATGTCTGTGAACAGGATCACACCCAGTTTGTGTGTTCTGGATATTTCAACATCCTAGCACACTTTTATACATATCTAGGGCCACATGCAAGATTGGGAGGGATTCCGGTCGTCTGATCCACCGTTTCTGGCGAAACCTACATGGGCCCTACAGATCTACCCCTCTGAAGTTCTCCATATGACGGTTGACCAATGTATCTTTATTTTTGCTAGGTTAGGTCATATCAACATGGAAAACCAAGGTTGATCCCATGTTCACACAATATTCCCTCCAGTTGACCTCAAGTAGAGGTTTTCCCACTATAGGTCCAGAACATTCCTAAGTGTTATCACATGTATGTGAAGAGGATCACACCCAAGTTAGCTATTTCAACATCCTACCACACTTTTATACATACGCTAGGGCCACATGCAAGTTTTGGAGGATTCTGACCCTCCGATTCGCCATTTCCATCGAAACCCTAGCCCATGGGGCCTGCATATCTACCCCTATGAAATTCTCCATACGACGGCTAACCAATGGAATTTTATTTTTATTTTTATGATAGGTTGGATCATATCAACATGGAAAACCAAGGTTGAGCCTACCCCCTCCCCTGTGGCGCAGCTGTCGCTTCTAGGGCTCCGGTCAGACAGGATTATGTCCGGCCGCCGACCTGAACCTGCGGCAACCAGCGCAAGGCCCTCCTCGACCTCTTCCCCTGGAGAAATAAGAAGTCCTCCTCTTATGCTTCCAATCCCCTACAGATGACCTCTCTTTCCCTAACCAATTTCTTGCCTGTTGCTCTTGATTTTGTGGTCAATTTGGAATCATTTGCCAACTCTTATAGATTCGCTACATAATCATTGCATTTCGTATCAAGAATTATCGTTATGTTAAATATGCAAAATCTCGATTTCACATTTAGTCTTGTCTCCTCGTGGTATTTTATCTATGTTTTGATTTCCACATAAACTAATTTTCCTTCCGCACACACTCCAGCATTCTCTACTTCCAGCTATGTTAACTAGTAGTGAGATCTTAATGTTATTATGTGTGAAAAATAATTGGTTGTTACCCTTTGATTCCGAATAGTGTATTTGGAATTGGTTTTTACCCTTTGATTCCGAACAAAAAAATTTATGCACATCCAAACAACATAAGTGGAAATGGAGGCCATTTACTTTCCATCTTGGATTTAGAATTTATATTCCAATTCATTTGCAAGCTAAAATTCATAAATCCAAATAAAATATAAGTGTCGCATGTGTTGAAGAGGATCACACCTGCGTTGTGAGGTCCTGGCTATTTCAACATCCCACCACACTTGTATACATATGCTAGGGCCACATGCAAGTTTTGGAGAGATTCCCACCCTCCGATCCACCGATTCCACCGAAACCCTAGCCTGTGTGTAACATTCCAATTTCAGTAACCCTAATCTGTTGTCAAAAAGGAAAAAATCAGGGGAAACAAAAACTTTTTATTGTTATATGTTGCATTGCTTGCCCACCTGTTTGCTTGTGTTCATGCAACTGTTTATGTATAGATAATATACTCCTTACCTCAACATTAGTTGACAAAAACTATTTTACAAAAGAGATGTCTTGGCTCATCCTTCATATCTCAAATATTCTGTTTTTTCAAACTTGAGCCAAGATGACTTTGACACAACAAACGTTTTATTATCTTCTACTTAACAAAACTATGGAGATCTATATATAATCCCCTTTATGTTTTCAAGACAGAACTTTTAACTACTCTTATCTCTAGGTTTTTAAAACCTTTCCTTTCCCAATCTTGGTAGATATACCAAGATGTCCTTACCTTAATTCAAAAACACAACCTCTTCAAAACACCCCTGCTTACCTCAAGATAGGATTGATGGTAACCTTAGTAGTAGTTGATAATTTCCTTGATCTGTTGTTTGATGAATTGCCTTGATCTGCTGTCTGATGAATTGCCTTGATCTGTTGATTGCCTTGCTTGCTTAGGAACTAGAGTGAGCTAATATAGTATCTCATACCCTAGGATCAAATTAATAGTTGAGATCACCAATCTCAAACTAAGCATACCAAACTAAATCTATCTTGAGTCACTCCAGTAACCCTCTAATCTACTTAACCAGATCAAACCTGAGCTAATCCCTTGTATTAGCACCCAACCCATCAGAGACCAAATACAAGCATGAATCCTATATACACAAGCTATTCTTAAATATAATCCACTTGATGATAAAGATGGACCCTTGCATCCTCTCCAAATGTCTCCCTCCTGCATACTTGTCCAAATCCACAAACTGCTAAATGTCTAGAATCATTAACTAGATTCAATCTTTGAGACTCCACCTACTCCAACCCGTGTGCATTCTTGAGAATGTACTAAAACCATATTGTAGTACATCATTAGTACTACCAAATCCCACTCTTGCCCTTGGATAAACCATTCTGGTTCTGACTCATCCTTGATGGTTTTGTAGTCAAAAAAATAGTCTTTTCTGCAAATCATTCCATCATGCCTACTTTGGCAGAAGCTCACAACCATATGCTAACTTCACTTGACCAACTCTCTGCATTGGTTATGATCCACTAACCATGGTATATCAATCCATACTTCACTTGTTTCTATTGGATCCTTGTGCTTCCTAAACCCCCATGGTTTATGAGGCATCATGACACATCTCGTATGGCAGCCTTGTTTTCAACAAAGTTTTCCATCATTTCTATATCACCTCAAATACAACCAAGCCTAACTCTTGACATAATGATCATATATATAACTTTGTATACCTATACATCTATCCCTTGCATCAAGGTGAGCTCTGAGCTCACTAATCCAACCTTGTTTAGGTGGTATAAAAATATCACTGCCCTAGATCCCCTAATCCTTGTTCTCCTCCAAAATCCCACTTGTTTTGCAAAACCCAAGGTTGAAAATGATGGATACTTCAATTTGACATCATCCACCTTGGATATAACAAATTTCCAAATAATTTCCATAATTATTTGGAACCTAACACTATTTAAATCCCTTCCTTGGCAAAATCTACTAAACCTTGCCCATAAAGGCAAGTTTGTTCTTATCCAAAATACATTGCCAACTCAAGGCACACCTGATGCCCATATATCATATCTAATCTTCCCACCTCAAAAATAAATATTCTTGAGATGATTTATTATTATTATTAGCCCTTTTTCTTAAATTGCAAAAATAAGAAATAATAACTTAAAAATACTTTTCCTTCTAAATAAATCCCAATAAAATTCTCCAAGGTGTGACATGGTATTTCAGACCATCTAACATCAAAAACCATCCTTTTATAATATAAAAATATCAAAATAGTTTCTAGAAACCATTTCTACACTTTTTGAATAAATGACTTTAAGTGGACTTTAAATTCTTGGAAAAATCTAAAACAATTCCTAGAGAGGTACCTTGACCTCATCTATCGACCAGTACCATCTCCCCACCATGCCCAATGCAAATTTTTGGACTTCCTTCCTAACCATCTCCTTGATCATAATTGCAAAGTAAGCAAACCCATTAACCAAACATCCTCAAACCCACATCAACTTGGTCAAGAAAGCTTGCACAACACAACAACACCCCTCTGGTCATGCAACACTATAGCAAGAACTATAGGACCCTCTCTCTTTGTCTCTTATGCTTGGAGGAAGGAGGAGACACACAAATAATATCTAGTCTTTGCCCCTTTTTAATATCTTGCTCCCCTCCCCCTCCCTAGCATAAACCAGACCAGAAACCACCTCCCACCCTCTCCACACGCCCACATCAAAGACCAGCCCTGGTTTTACCCTCTACCATGCCCTCCATGGACCTAGTCCATTGCAACTGTCAACACCCGGATTTTTAATTCCAGATGCCTGTTATGACATACATCGCAATCCCAGGATTACCATTTTTGCAAGACATAACAGATTGGATATCATAGTACATCATCTATTACAACCTTACATAAGGTCTTACAACAAATAAAGGATCTCATGATGCAGTCTTAATACAAATCAAGCAGCGGAATAACGTAATAATAACGATAGCGTAGGCGAGACTCCATCTTCATGGTCACAGGCAATGCTGACGATGGGAGATGATCCTAGTTGTTGTAACCTTCCTATTGTCCGTCCTCCTGATAGTCCTATTCATAGTCTGGCCATGGGAATATCCAGGGACAAAGCCATGAGTACTCTTTAAGTACTCGCAAACTAATACTAGCAAGTGAAGTGATTTTGAATAGGAGATAATAAGCTCTAGGGTTGTTTTGCAAAAAGCCAGATTTATCTCTACTGAGTTCAGAAGCAAAGAAAGCTAGTTGAAAGTTTTATAACACCTAATTGGAACTTGAATTTCATGTCACAACCCTGTTGTGGTCAAGTCAAAGTCATGATTTATTTCACAAGTCATTTTGAAAACATCTGATGACGGAACAATATGGCCACTGCAACTGTCCATAACCGCGGACGCGACTATTCGAATAGTTTGACACTCTATAGAGGTGGTACACTTTCACCACAATATTCGATACATCTGTCAGGAACAATCTTGAATTCACCATACTCAGTATGCGGATAATCAATCCTAACCTTTCAATTACATGCCCTAGTATAGGCACCTCTCCTATGAGTTTGGCCTCCCAACCATGACCATCTTTTATCTTGGGAACTGCACATGTGGTTAATCTTCACAAGTTAGCCTCAGCTCAAACCTTGGTCACATGGGAACCCATACTAAGGTATATAAACTTCCAGTCAAGCCCTACCCAATTTTCGGGTATTGTGGTTGTATGGTAAAATTGGAATGGTATCGCATCCAGACAACCACTAGTTTTATAAAGGGCTAAGGCTCATGCCTTAACATTTTCATCATCAAAATCATCTGGTGTTCAAGAACACATGTCAAAACATTTCAGTAGAATGACTCATCATTCTAAGATTTTCATAACCATTTTCACCAAGTATTCCCATCTAAATTTGATCAAGTTTATTGCTTAGCACTAGCATATACAAGTGGTGGTAAACACTAATGAGGGGTGGTAAACCAATGGGGATGATCTAAGTTCAATCTCATGCTCCAGGATGACATCAAGATTATCTAATTTAGGCCAAGTTTTATGCTATTTATGCTACCTTTAAATATCTTTATAAAATCTACAAGTCACTAAGTAAACTCTAAAAGAAAGCTTTGATAAAGAAATAAAACAAATAAGCTTTCAAATAAAACTAGGATTGGGTATCAAGTGGTGTAATCTTGCAAGTAAAACTTGCATGATTTAGCTTGCTAAGATAGTAGTATAAGCTTGCTAAGTTGCAAGTGTTAGCTTGCTAAGTCAACTTGTATAGTGAGGCTTGCAAGTATAGGCTTGCCTTGTGCAGAGTAGTGGTTGAAGTTCTCCTCGGCTTATTCCTCGTAGTATTCTCCTTCCTCCTCGTATCCTTGGTCGATACTAGTGTCTATAAATAAATACGAGATACACAATCACCAAACAATACTTAACTACTTTTATTTATCACACCAAGGTTTTCACTAGATGACCTAGCCTCATCACAAACATTACATTCATCAAAACACTTGTCTTATTTATTTTATTTTAGAAAATTAATTTATACTCATTGAAAAACTACTTAGGATTTAATATTCTTCAACTAAAACATGGGATTATGTTGACACATGTCATCACCACATATTTCAGTACTTGGGAATGTGATTTAAAGTGGTGTCACAATTTTAACAAGGTTTAACCTTTTTTTTAATTAAATAAAGTGACTAGAAATGCCTATGGGGCATTCTTTTATTACTTGTCCATTATTTCTGCAAGTAAACCTAGATATTTTTATATATTCAGAAGGGTCTTGTTAAATGTGATTTTTGTGAGTTGGAATCAACTCAAAAGCTTTTGTGGTTGAATTTTGAAAAATGTTTGAATGCAGAAAAGCTTCTGCCTTGTTATTTTTACTATAGGTGATCTACAAATCCAAATGAATTGAATAAAATGGACTTGGATTAAGGATTCCAATACCTTTCTAACAAAATTGGTTTCATGCAATTTGGTTCAGTGAATCTACCTGGGTTGATTTTTGAATCTAGGTACAGAACTAGGTTTGAAACTAAATTGGAAAATATAAATTCAAACTAACTGGGTTGCGCCGGATTTTAACTGGGGAGGCCCACGACGCATAGCATGCGTGGGCGAGTATAAGTGAATGACCCCTCCAGTCAGCGAGACAGGGGGTGCGAAGCGGTACGGGGTTATCTAAACCGCACGATCAAACTCTAACCGAACGACTAGGACCTATCGTCTCTGTCGGGCAATGCCGGCGAGACAAAACCCTAGCATGGACAGTGGGGGTCTACGGGGGCTCACCGGGGCTCAGGCGAGGGTTGGCAATGGGGGCGAACGACAAAGTCGACAACGGCAAACCTCCTGGTACCGGCGGCTTCTCCTGGGGCGGCTCCAATCGTTGGCTCCTTTCTTCCTCCTCCATGGCAGACTCCGGTCAAATTCCGGCGACCTGCTGCTCGCCTTTCTCCGGGGGTGAGGTGGGGTGCTTCTGATTGAGAGGGGAGTGTTTTGGTGTGAAGAAATCGAGCGGGGGTGGCCTCTATTTATAGTGCCAAGAGGGGACCGAAGGGCGCGGGTGGAGCTCGTCGGTGTCGTTGGGACAACGATCTAAAGGCATTGGCGATGCTAGGGGGCGGTGCTATGATCCCTGGCGAAGCTCAACGGCATGGTTACGAGGCGTGGGGCGGTGTGAGACGATCGGAACGCTGCCGTGCTCTGGGCGGGTCCGGCGGGAAGTTTTATGGCGCACAGGCTCTCCTGGTCACGCGGCAACGAACGAGCGTGTCTGCGGGGTTGCTGGGGTGGTGGTGATCACGCTTGCGAGCGGCGAGGGCGGCGCGCGGTCTACGGGCGTGTGTCGAGGGTGGCACTCTGGCGCGCTCTCAACATGGCGCAGAGGCATAGGGCGCGACGTTTCTAGAGTGTTCCAGTGGCTTGCTGGTCGTTGGCATTGGACAGTGGGTGGCGATGGACGGTGGTCATGAAGGGTTTCACAGCATAGTAAATCAAAAAAATTCTAAGGATGTGAACGGGAAAGCCAAGATCTGATCTAGGAGATGCAATCAATGAGAGGGATAGATGAGATATTCATACCCTTGAAGAAATCGCACAGCGGAAACGTTCAACAGAACGTGGGTGATGTAGTCGAACTAGCCTTCTCCTCCTCGCGATCCGATCCGATCCAACGCCGCAAGTGGCGAAGACTCCGAGAGATGCACACGTACGGCACCGAAACGTCTCCTCCTTTCTCGGTCCAGCAAGTGGGGTGGAGAGATAGATTGGATCTACAGCACGACGGCGTGGTGCAATGGTGGAGAGTTTCTGCGGCAGGGCTTCGCCTACGCGCAGTCGGGAGAGAGAGAGAGAGAGAGAGAGAGAGAGAGAGAGAGAGGTAGGGCAGCAGCTGGAGTCTAGGGTTTGGGGTGAGGGGAGGGTGCGCCCCCTGCCCACCTTATATAGAGGGCTGGCCGGCCCCTTGCCCCATCCTCCAAGCCCTAGGGCGGCGGCCCCAAGGGTGGAGTGGGGGGCAAGTCTTCCCCCCTTCTAGAAGGTCCCCTAGGGTTTTGGCCGGCTAGGCCTATGGGGCCTTGTGCCCCTGGCCCAATGCGGCCAGGGCACTCCCTCGTAGGCCCACGCACCCCTCCGACAAGTGGGGGCACGTTGTTCCCACTCCGGAAGCTTCTAGAACCTTCTGGTACAATACGGAACATTCCGAAACAATTCCGAAATCCAAAAATTGCTTTTCTTTATATGAATCTTATTCTCCGGACCATTCCGAAACCTCTCGTGATGTCCTGGATCTCATCCGAGACTCCGAACAAAAACTCATAAACCAATTATCCATTCTATCCTAGCATGGAGACACGTTAAGTGTGTGACCCTACGGGTTCGAGAATATGCAGACATGATCTTCTATCAATAATCAACAGCGGGATCTGGAAACCCATATTGACTCCCACATATTCATCGATGATCATATCGGATGAACCACGATGCCAGGATTCAATTAATCCCATATATATATATTCCCTTCGTCACGCGATATTTTACTTGCCCGAGATTCGATCGTTGGTATCGGCATACCTAGTTCAATCTCGTTCACAGCAAGTACTTAACTCGTTCCGTAATCCGATATCACTTTGTGATTAACTCCTTAACCACGTGCTTGCAAGCGGTGTTGATATCGATTACCGAGTGGCCCCGAAGTATATCTCTCCGACTCGGGAGGGACAAATCCCATCTCGATACATACAACCCAACAAGTACTTTCCGATTACTTGAGAGACACCTTTATGATCACCCTCTCATAGGATGACGTTTTATGACATCAAAGCTTTCTTCCGATACCAGGGAGTTGCATTATGTCATGGTTTAAGGAATACAATATTTGACATAGGAAAAAGCTTCGCAAAGATGAACACGATGACACGATCTAATTGCTCTGCTTGATTTGGGTATGTTCATCATATCATTCTCCTAATGACATGATCTCATTATTAATCGACAACTCATGTCTATGGTTAGGAAAACTTAACCATCATTAATCAATGAGCTAGTCCATAGAGGCGTACTAGGGACACGGTGTTGTTCATAAACCACACAAGTATCAAAGTTTCCGCTTAATACAATTCTAGCATGGAATATAAACTTTATCATGAAAAAGAATTATAACAATAACATATTTATTATTGCCTCTAGGGCATAATTCCAACAGTCTCCCACTTGCACTAGAGTCAATAATCTAGTTTACATCTGGCAACAATCTAACACCCATGGCACTAAGGTGCTGATCATGTTTTGCTCGTGGAAGAGGTTTAGTCAACGGATCTGTGACATTCAGATCCGTATGTACTTTGCTAATCTTCAGATCTCCATCTGATATATAATCTCGAATTATATGAAACTTGTGATTGATGTGCTTGGTCTTTGGATGATATCTTGGTTCCTTAGCCAGTTCTATGGCGCCAGTGTTGTCACACAATATCTCCAGTGGGTCCAAGGCACTTGGAACCACACCAAGCTCAGTGATGAAGTTCCTGATCCAAACTCCTTCACTTGACGCTTCTGCAGCATCCATGTAATCCGCTTCTACTGTAGATCCCGCGATCACGCTTTGCTTGCAGCTTCTCTAGCTCACAGCTCCTCCATTCAAAATATAAACGTATCCTGTCTGAGATTTATAATCATCCTTGTCGGTGTCGAAACTAGCGTCGACGTAACCTTTTACGACGAGCTGCTCATCACCTCCATAGACCAAGAACATTTCTTTAGTCCTATTTAAATACTTTAGGATGTTCTTTACGGTTGTCCAGTGTTTCACTCCTGGATCACTTTGGTATCTGCTCGTCAAACTAAGAGCATTGGACACATCCGGTCTAGTACACAAAATGGCATACATGATAGAACCTATGGCCGAGGCATATGGCACTTTTCTCATAGTTTCTCTATCGTTTACCGTAGCTGGACACTAAGCCTTGCTCAATATCTTACCTGACAACATGGGCACTGAACCTTTCTTTGCCTTATCCATTCTGAACCTTTTCAGAACTTTGTCTAGGTACGTACTTTGGCTTAAAGCTATTAGGCATCTTTTTCTATCTCTATAGATTTTGATGCCTAATATATAAGCAGCTTCTCCTAGGTCTTTCATTGAAAAACATTTGTTCAAATAACCCTTCACATCGTTAAGCATATCAATGTCATTTCCAATAATCAATATGTCATCCACATATAGTACCAAAAATGTCACTAAGATCCCACTCACTTTCTTGTAGATACAAGCTTCATAGCAATTTGAAACAAATCCAAAGCTCTTGATCACTTGATCAAAATGAAGGTTCCAACTCCGAGATGCTTGCTTCAGTCCATAAATGGAACGCTGAAGTTTGCCCACCTTATCAGCATCCTTAGGATCGACAAAACCTTCGGGCTGCATCATATACAACTCTTCATCAATGTTGCCATAGAGGAACGCAGTCTTGACATCCATCTGCCATATTTCATAATCATGAAACGCAACAATTGCTAATAAAATCCGAATGGACTAGAACATCTCTACGGGAGAGAAAGTCTCATCGTAGTCAACACCTTGAACTTGTCGAAAACCTTTTGCGACAAGCCGAGCTTTATAGACAGTAATATTACCATTTGCGTCCGTTTTCTTCTTGAAAATCCATTTGCACTCAACGGCCTTTCGGTCACTAGGAGGGTCCACCAAAGTCCATACTTGGTTTTCGCTCATGGATCCCAATTCGGATTTCATGGCCTCTAGCCATTTCTCAGAGTCTGGGCTCATCATTGCTTCCTCATAGTTCGCAGGTTCACTGTTGTCTACCAACAAGACGGTTAAGACAGGGTTGCCGTACCACTCAGGAGGGGCACGTGACCTTGTCGACCTGCGACATTCAGCAGTAGCATCGTCCGAAGTTTCATGATCCTCGTCATTAGCTTCCTCTCTTGTTGGTGCAGACGGCACTGGAACAATTTCAGGTGCCGCGCTACTCTCCAACTCGAGAGAGGTTCAATAACGTCGTCTAGCTCTACCTTCCTCCCACTCACTTCTTTCGAGAGAAACTCCTTCTCAAGAAAGGATCCGTTCTTTGCAACAAACACTTTGCCTTCGGATCTATCGTAGAAGGTATACCCAATCGTTTCCTTAGGGTATCCTATGAAGACGCATTTCTACGCTTTGGGTTCGAGCTTGTCCGGCATCAACTTCTTGACGTAAGCTTTGCATCCCCAAACTTTAAGAAACGACAACTTAAGTTTAGCACCAAACCATAGTTCATACGGTGTCGTCTCAACAGATTTAGATGGTGCCCTATTTAAAGTGGATGCAACGGTTTCTAATGCATAACCCCAAAATGATAACGACAAATCTATAAGAGACATCATTGATCGCACCATATCTAATAGAGTTCGATTTCGGCGTTCAGACACACCATTGCGCTGTGGTGTTCCGGGTGGCATGAGTTGCGAAACGATTCCGCTTGCTTTAAGATGCGTGAGAAAATCATAACTCAAATATTCACCTCCACGATCGGATCGTAGAAATTTAATTTTCCTGTTACGATGGTTTTCCACTTCATTCTGAAATTCCTTGAACTTTTCAAACGTTTCAGATTTATGTTTTATTAAATAGATATACCCATATCTACTTAATTCATCACTAAAAGTGAGAAAATAGCGATATCCACCGCGCGTCGAAACACTCATTGGTCCGTATACATCGGTATGTATGATTTCCAACAAGTCCGTTGCTCGCTCCATTATTCCGGAGAATGGGGTTTTGATCATCTTGCCCATGAGGCACGGCTCGCACGTGTCAAATGATTCAAAATCAAGAGACTCCAAAAGTCCATCAGAATGGAGTTTCTTCATGCGTTTTACACCAATATGACCTAGACGGCAGTGCCACAAATAAGTTGAATTATCACTATCTACTTTGCATCTCTTAGACTCAATGTTATGGATGTGTGTTTCATTGCTTTCGAGATTTAGAAGAAATAAACCATTCACAGCAGGTGCATGACCATAAAAGATGTTATTCATATAAATAAAACAACCATTATTCTCTGATTTAAATGAATAACCGTCTTGCAATAAACACGATCCAGATATGATGTTCATGCTCAACGCAGGCACATAATAACACTTATTAAGGTTTAAAACTAATCCCGAAGGTAAAACTAAGGAGAGCGTGCCGACGGCCATCACATCAACTTTTGATCCATTGCCAACGCGCATCGTCACCTCATCCCTTGCTAGCCGCCGTCTATTCCGTAGCTCCTGTTTCAAGTTACAAATATTAGCAACTGAACCAGTATCATATACCCAGGCACTACAACGAGCGCTAGTAAGGTAAACATCAATAACATGTATATCAAATATACATTTAATGGTGCCAGCCTTCTTGTCCGCTAAGTACTTCGGACAGTTGCGCTTCCAGTGACCTTTGTCCTTGCAGTAGAAGCACTCAGTGTCTGGCTTAGGTCCAGACTTGAGCTTCTTCTCAGCAGGGGCAACGCGCTTGCCGTTGCCTTTCTTGAAGGATTTCCTTGCACCCTTACCTTTCTTAAAGCTAGGGGTCTTGTTGACCATCAACACATGATTATCTTTCTTGATGTCCACCTCCGCAACTTTCAGCTTAGCGAAGAGCTCAGTGATCGTATCAGTGGAACCAATTTGATTGTGAGTAACTACAAAACCTTTGTAGCTAGGAGGGAGTGATTGCAGAACTCTATCAATCTTGAGATCTTATGGAATCTTGCAGTCTAGTTTCTCAAGACGTTAAGTGTAGCCCGACATCTTAATGGCGTGCTCACTAACAGAACTCCCTTCCTCCATCTTGTAGTTAAAGAACTTCTCAGAGATCTCATATCTCTCAGAACGTGCCTGAGTCTGAAACATGGTTTTCAGTTCCTCAAGTATCTCAAAGGGACCGTCGAAATCCTCAAAACGATTTTGAAGTTCCGGTTCCATAGCAAACAACATGGTACTCTTAATCACTCCACAATCATCTTTGCGTGACTGATAAACAACTTTTTCATCAGTTGGTGCATCAGTAGCAGGGGCGTCATCTAGCGCTTTCTCAAGTACATAGGCTTTCTGTCCGCCAGAGAGAATGATTCTCAGATTGCGGAACCAGTTGGTGAAGTTAGACCCATTGTTCTTAAGATTTTCTTCTCAGCAAAAATGTTGAAGTTGAAGTTAAAGTTGGACTTAGCCATTTGATCTACAAAATTTGCAAATACAATTTAGACTATGTTCATGATAACTAGTTTAACTTAATCAAATTACTAGGTGAACTCCCACTAAATTCAACATCCCTTAAGTTGCTTAGTGAACACGATCCAAATTCACCACACCTAATCCGATCTTCACGAGAAGAGATGTGGTTTCAATGGTGGACAACAAAGTGTCGATCATATCATTCATATGACTCATGTTTAACCTTTCGGTTCGTGTGTTCCGAGGCCATGTCTGTACATGCTAGGTCCGTCAAGTCAAACCCAAGTATTTCCGCGTGTGCAAAACTGGCTTGCACCCGTTGTATGTGAACGCAGAGTTTATAGCACCCGATCATCACGAGGTGCTTGAACACGAAAAACTTTTCGCAACGGTGCATACATGGGGAGAACACAATTTTATCTTGATCTTTAAGTGAGGAATCATCTTATAATGCTACCGTTGCGATCTAAGCATAATAAGATACATAAAAGGATAAACATCACATGCATATAATTTTATGTGACATGGTATAGCCAATCTCTGCGCAATGATCTCCATCTTGTGCGTGCCAGCATGAACTCCATCACTCCACCATGATTGCCTCCACCACGAATAGCAACTACAACTATTGCTAACTACTTAGCGATAAAGTAAAGCTATTACATGGCGTATAAGAAGTTGACACACAGGTCATACACAATTATAAAGACAACCATATGGATCCTGCCGGTTGTGTACTCAACGACATGCAAGTCGTGAAATATTACAAAACATGATCATTGCATACAACATACACATCATATCTTGGGCCATACCATATCACAGAAACACTCAATGCAAAAACAAGTTAGACGCCTCTACTTTGTTGTTGCATGTTTTACATGGCTTATGGGAGTAACAAGCTAAGAACGATTCTTACCTATGGAAAGCCACAACAGTGATATTATGGTTTCCAACATCCGGTGTAAATCCCATGACAACTATAGTGAGAGAAACTGGCATCCACCAGCCGCATGTGTGGAACAAGCCACACATCAAGTGCGGAGCCGGTCTCGCGAACGAGGTCGTGTAAAGTTGTCCTGGACCTCTTCGATCTCACTATCCCGCGTCATAAGAAGTACACAACAAGGGGCTTGCAACAGAAAACATCAACGCCCACAACAAGCATGTTGCGTTCTACTTGTGAAACACATCTACGCATAGATCTAGCTCTGATACCACTGAAGGGTTTCGCAGCATAGTAAATCAAAAAAATTCTACGGATGCGAATAGGAAAGCCAAGATCTGATCTAGGAGATGCAATCAATGAGAGGGATAGATGAGATCTTCATACCCTTGAAGAAATTTCACAGCGGAAACGTTCAACAGAACGTGGGTGATGTAGTCGAACTAGCCTTCTCCTCCTCGCGATCCGATCCGATCCGATCCAACGCACAAGTGGTGACGCCGCCGAGAGATGCACACGTACGGCACTGCGACGTCTCCTCCTTCCTCGGTCCAGCAAGTGGGGTGGAGAGATAGATTGGATCTACATCACGACGGCATGGTGCAATGGTGGAGAGTTTCTGCGACAGGGCTTCACCTACGCGCAGTCGAGAGAGAGAGAGAGGTAGGACAGCAGCTGGAGGCTAGGGTTTGGGGTGAGGGGAGGGTGCGCCCCTTCCCACCTTATATAGATGGCTGTACGGCCCCCTTGCCCCCTCCTCCAAGCCCTAGGGCGACGACCCCAAGGGTGGAGTGGGGGGCAAGTCTTCCTCCCCCTTCTAGAAGGTCCCCTAGGGTTTTGGCCGGCTGGGCCTATGGGGCCTTGTGACCCTGGCCCAATGCGTCCAGGGCACACCCTCGTAGGCCCACACACCCCTCTGACAAGTGGGGCCACGTTGGTCCCACTCCGGAAGCTTCTAGAACCTTCCGGTACAATACCGAACATTCTGAAACAATTCCGAAATCCAAAAACTGCTTTCCTTTATATGAATATTATTCTCTGGACCATTCCAAAACCTCTCGTGATGTCCTGGATCTCATCCGAGACTCCGAACAAAAACTCATAAACCAATTATCCATTTTATCCTAGCGTCGAGACACGTTAAGTGTGTGACCCTACGGGTTCGAGAATATGCAGACATGATCTTCTATCAATAATCAACAGCGGGATCTGGAAACCCATATTGACTCCCACATATTCATCGATGATCATATCGGATGAACCAGGATGCCAGGATTCAATTAATCCCATATATATATTCCCTTCGTCACGCGATATTTTACTTGCCCGAGATTCGATCGTTGGTATCGGCATACCTAGTTCAATCTCGTTCACAGCAAGTACTTAACTCGTTCCGTAATCCGATATCACTTTGTGATTAACCCCTTAACCACGTGCTTGCAAGAGGTTTTGATATCGATTACCGAGTGGGCCCGAAGTATATCTCTCCGACCCGGGAGGGACAAATCCCATCTCGATACATACAACCCAACAAGTACTTTCCGATTACCTGAGAGACACCTTTATGATCACCCTCTCATAGGATGACGTTTGATGACCTCAAAGCTTTCTTCCGATACCAGGGAGTTGCATTATCTCATGGTCTAAGGAATACAATATTTGACATAGGAAAAAGCTTCGCAAAGATGAACATGATGACACGATCTAATTGCTCTGCTTGATTTGGGTCTGTCCATCATATCATTCTCCTAATGACATGATCTCATTATTAATCGACAACTCATGTCTATGGTTAGGAAACCTTAACCATCATTAATCAATGAGCTAGTCCATATAGACGTACTAGGGACACGGTGTTGTTCATAAACCACACAAGTATCAAAGTTTCCGCTTAATACAATTCTAGCATGGAATATAAACTTTATCATGAACAAGAATTATAACAATAACATATTTATTATTGACTCTAGGGCATAATTCCAACAGGTCAGTGTCCCAAACATGGTGGATAGGCTTGGTGTTGCTCCTAGCTTGCTGTCGACAGTGGGGTGACAAGGTGAGGCTCGACCTGCTCATCATTGATGGCAATGGGAAGCTCACAGTGGTGCTAGAGCTTGCTAACTAAGCTAGATGATCTACTAAATGTCTGCTGTGAGCTAGAGAGGGAACAAGTTAGGCCAAATTACTGCTCATAATAGTGTTTGATGTTTGTTTGTTTGTTTGGTGTTTGCAAGGTGTTTGATGAAATGGCCAAAAGAGATTTAAATTTGAATTTTTGGTTCAAACTTGGTGAGTGTATTAGTTATATACTAGGTAGTCTCTGGTTAGTTAGAAAGGTCAAGGGGAACTGGTTTGGTTGGTTTTTGAAAATGGGTGATCTTCCCATATGTTAATGATTCAATTTTTAATTGTCATTTGAATCAAGTTGCCAAATGTTTCTGTAAGTTTGAAAGGTGGGATTGGGTTCACTTTTACTTAGTATAGCAAGGGGTGAAAAGAAATGGAAATGTTTCTGTTTGAAATCTTGGACTAGGAACACTCAAAGTGGCCTAGTGAGCAAGATTGGCAAAAATGACCATTTTCTTTATTTAATTTGTTTTTGATTTTCTCTTGATTTTCATCTTTAAACCATTACTTGGAAATGATTTAGATGATGCTGTTTTCATCTTTAAACCATTACTTGCTATTTAGAACAATCACACAAGTCCATTCATGCATTCATACAATCATCACATACACACATGCATTCATATGATGTTAATTAACAAAAGTTTTTGTTAACCCTAATTTTGGTGATTGGAATTGGATAATCATTGTTCAATATTTTTGGGATGTTACAACAACCCTCTCTATTTTTTTTATAAGGCAAGGAGCCAGCATAGACCACCCTTCCTGGCTCATTTTCCCCCCAACACAAATCATTCACCTCCCCCGAGCTCCCCATCCCTTCCTTCCCTCTCTACTGGCCACAAAAGCTAGCACCACCATTTTTGGCCATTATTGAGCTCGTGCTCGAGGTGCTGATACGTCCAAAACGTATCTACTTTATTGAACACTTTGCTATTGTTTCTTTCTAAACTTGTGTGATTTGGATACAACTAACACAGACTGACGCCGTTTTCAGCAGAATTACCTTCGTGTCTTGTTTTTGTGCAGAAAATGAACTATCAAGAAAAATCCCAGAAAATATGCCAAAAATTATATTTCACTAGAAGATCCATGGAGCCAAAAGAAGAGATAGAGGGGAGGCCTGGGGGGCCCAGACCCACCCTAGGCGCGGGCCCACCTAACCCCGCGCCTGGAGGGGGTGTGGCCACCCCAGGCACCTCCTCGAACTCCCTCTGTGCCTATAAGTTGCCTTTCGACCTAAAAACCGAGGGGGGTTTGATAGTTTTCTAGAAAGAGTTTCGCTCCGCCGCCGCCACCAGAAACCAAGATTCGGATCCAGAAACTCTGTTCTGGCACCATGCCGGGACGGGGAATTTGGAGAGGATCATCGCCATCATCATCACCAACGCAACTCCATCAACCACCTATGTTTCCCTCATCCATGAGTGAGTAATCCCCCGCTGTAGGCTTGGGGATGGTAGGGATTGGATGAGTTTCTATCATGTAATCAAACAAGATCTATTAGGGCATAGTGCCTAGTATCTCTATTAGTGCTATTTGACTTTGTTGCAACTTGTTGTGCTTAATGCTTGTCACTAGGGCCCGAGTGCCATGATCTCAGATCTGAACTTATTATTGAATCATTATGATAGTATTGTTTGTGATCTTATCTGCAAGTTGTGTACACATATCATTGTCCGGATCCAAAGGCCCCAAAGTGACAATAATTGGGACAACCGGAGGGGATGGATGTGGTGTGAGGATCACATGTGTTCACAGAGTGTTAATGTTTTGCTCTATTAAAAGGAGCACCTTAATTGCCAGTAGTTACCTAAAGGCCCTGCTGCCATGGGCTGGCTGGACAGAAGATTTTGTGCAAGTTCTCATTGCGAGCATGTATGACTATATTTGGAGCACATGCCTAGGATTGTTTAGTACTTGGATGCTTGTTATTATTTATCTGCAATGCCCTAGGTCTTGAAGTTACATGTTTAGACTCGTATATGCAACGCCCGTCCATCCATCCCTATGCCTATCGCACTTGAATCCTATTGTTACCGTTACTGTTACTATTGCTCCTGTTTCACTGTTGCTGTTGCTTTGCTGTTGCTACTGATAAACTTCTGTGAGCAAGAACTATTTCCAGGTGCAGCTGAACTGACAAATCAGTTGTTAAGGCTTGCAAGTATTCTTTGGCTCCCCTTGTGTTGAATCAATAAATTGGATAATACTACCCGCGAAGACTATTGCGATCCCCTATACTTGTGGGTCATCAAGACTATTTTCTGGCGCCGTTGCCGGGGAGCATAGCTTTTTTTGTAAGTTCACTTGGATCTATTATCATTCACTGCTACTCCTTTATTTTACCATCCACTACAAGAAGAGGTACAGTCATAAACACCTCTACTACTCTTGATTCACCGTCTGTTATAAGTAAGCTTGTCACACCACCACCACATACACATGCTACACACACTGCTACTACTGCTGAGTCTGAAACTGCTTTTGATGCTCATGATGTTACTTCACCGTGCTTGATGCGAGTGGTTCATTAGGTCCTTTTCTAGAAGCTACTATGGCTAGTCTAGGAAATACCGAAACTCCTAGTGAAGACACTGTTACACCTGTTAGCTCACCTGAGGCTAGTGAGAGTTATGATATTAATGATGGTTACATTGAGTTCACTGATCATTTTGTTGAAGAGTGCCGAGACACACATGGTACTAGTGCTATTAAGAGTCTCCTTGCTAGACGTACTATTATGCCTAAGTTGTCCACTGATCCTAAGTTTGACACTTCTCCCATAGATATTAAAGATGAAGATTATGATTTCTCTCTTGATTTATCTTATTTAGATATTGTTGAGAAAGAAACTTTTTGTGGGACTGAAAATTAGAGTGTTGTGGCTCATATGAATGAGATTTCTACTATGAGTGCTTTGTTCTCTAATGATTTTAAGATGCGCAAGTACTTTGTTGCTAAGATCTTCCCTTTTTCACTAAAAGGAGAAGATAGAGCTTGGTTTAATAGATTACCTCCTGGTTCCATTGATAGCCCTGATTGCTTGATTGCATCTTTCTTCCAGAAATATTTTCCTCCCAGTGCTAGACATGCTGCTTTGCAGAGACTTTTTGATTTCAAACAGGGAGAAGAAGAGAAATTGCTTGAGTCATGGACAAGGTTTTGTGCCTTGATTCATGCACATCCTGGATGTCCATTACCTAAGAATGAGCTTCTTGATATTTTTAGTGGGGATACCTAGATAGCTTTGCTGATTGTGTTTTCAGGAAAAGGACTCCTACATATGCTGAAGAATTAATGGCCATGATAAGCAAGAATTATGATGATTGGACTTCAACTGAGCTGAATACACCTGAGCCTATTACTCCTGAACCAGTTGTCCCTGAACCAGTTCCAACACCAGCAACAAAGAAGAGGGGATTTATTGCATTAAATGATGAAGTGATGAATGAAGCTAAGAAGTGTCTAAAGGATAAAGGTATTAGAGCTAAAGATGTGAATAATCTACCTCCTATAGAAGAATTATGTAAGCCAATTCCCCACTCATCTACTATTGAGGTACACTCTCTCCAACACTTTGATGAAGGTGATATTCCTTATGGTAAGCCTGCTGATCAATGTTTAGAGGAACTTGACATTTTTATTGTTAAACAAGGTTATTTTAATAAACAAGTTCAGAATCATTTATTGGAAAACTCTAGAGCTATCCATGATTTGAAAGATATTGTGGAAAGAACTTCTAATGATATTAAAATTCTTTGTAAACACTTTCAAATGGTTCAAACCCAACTTGACCAACTTGCTAAGGTGCAAAAGGATATGCTAGTTAATGCTTTAGGAGAAAAACATGCTTATGGAATTAGAACTAGGAGTGGTATAGCTACTCAAGATCCTTTATACCCTGAAGGACACCCTAAAAGAATAGAGCAGGATTCTCAACAAGGTGAGGATATTGGTAGTCCTCGTAAGAGGAAGAAATAGAAACATAAGAGAGTTGAAGAACCACTTGAACCTGCTGTAGATCCTAATAGTATATCTGTCTCTGATGCTGAAACTGAGAGTGGTAATGATAAATGAGTCTCCTAATAAGGAGGAAGGTGAGGAAAAATCTGAGAAGCACACTAAGAACACTAGGTACACAAAGGAAGATTTTATTCCTAATAAGCATGGTAAAGAGAGAACCTTGGGTGCAGAAACCTATGCCGTTTCCAGGTAAGAAACACAAGTCAAAGGAGGAGGAACACTACAACAAGTTTTGTGAGTGGATGAAACTTTTATTCTTGCGAATTCCTTTGACTGATGCTATTAAGTTGCCTCCTTATTCAAAGTATATGAAGGATATTGTCTCTAATAAAAGGTAGATTCCTAATGAGGAGATTTCTACTCTACTTGCTAATTATTCCTTCAATGGTAAGGTTCCATGGAACTTGGTGATCCAGGTATACTAACTATTCCTTGCTCCATTAAGAATAATTATATTAGAACTGCTTTATGTGATTTGGGAGCTGGAGTTAGTGTTATGCCTTTTTCTCTCTATAAGAGACTCCAGCTAGAAAAGTTGATACCAACTGATATTTCTTTGCAAATGGTTGATAAGTCAACTACTATCCCTGTTGGTATATGTGAGGATGTTCATGTTCAAGTTGCTCATAATTGCATGGTCTTAACTGATTTTGTTGTGCTTGAAATGCCTAAAGATGATAATATGTCTATTATCCTTGGAAGACCTTTTCTTAATACTACAGGTGCTGTCATCAATTGCAATCAAGGAAAAGTAACATTAATATTAATGACAAAGAGACACACTGTCTATTTCTCCAAGAAGGTTGTTAAGAGCTATTGCCTGAATTCCATTGAAAACATTGAAGGCATTAAGGTTGGAGAAATATATTGTCCCATTCCATAAGAAATTTTTGAAACTATTATGATTGGGACCATTGCTATCAAGTATGAGGTAACATAATCACCTTGTGGAATGCAAAGTTTTGCTTCATATAAGATTGTTTTGGTAACAAGACTTGATCAACCTTGTTAACAAATGGATTTTTATGAACAAATAATGTTTCCACTTTGGTTATACTTGCTTTCTTTTTTCCTTTCTCCTTCCTAGTCTTTGCTTTAGCTTTAGTTTTGCTAGTTGTTTGCTTGTTTGAGTTTCTTAGAGATCCTGTAGTTTGGCTTTTGGTTTGCTTTTGCTTCTTCTGAAAAAACTGTTTCTGCGAGAAAATCAATTTTCATACCCTAAAAATTGGTCAAAAATAAAGTTTCCCGAAAAATCCCAGAAAATTCAAAATAAATCTTTCCTCGAAAAAGGGGCAGAGTAGCACCTGAAATGACCCGGGGGCCACCCCAGGCCACCAGACCCCTGGTAGGCGCGGCCTACCAGGTGGCGGCGCCTAGGGGGTCTGGCCCACCTGGGGCCCTCCAGGCTGCCTCCTCAAAGCCACCTTCTTTCTCTCTCTCAAAAAACACCGGAAAACTTGCTCAAGCTCGAGTTCTT
This sequence comes from Avena atlantica, assembly GCA_910589765.1. Lineage (NCBI taxonomy): Eukaryota > Viridiplantae > Streptophyta > Magnoliopsida > Poales > Poaceae > Avena > Avena atlantica. Next base: position 176,589,497 of record OU342737.1, read on the forward strand.
GCTTGAAATGGATCATATGGGCACCTAGAGGGGGGGTGAGGGGTGAATAGGTGCTAACCAATTTTTAGTACTTTTTCAATTTTAGGCTTGACACAAAGTAAATTCTCTAGATATGTAACTACGATAATTTCCCTATATGCAACCCTAGCTACTAAGCACGTAAAGAGAGGAGCGAAGGAACCGTAGTGGAGCATGCGGAGACTCAGGGATTTGTTTTACCGCAGTTCCTTCCTTGTTAAGGGAAGTACATCTGCGTTGGAGGGGTGGGCGGTTCTAAGACCACCACGCCACAATAGGCCTCACCCTATTCTCCGATGGATCTCGCCACGAGAGGCCTGATCCACCTTCTCCACTATTGGAACCCTTTGAGGCGGGAACCGGTGCCTTTTACAACGCTACCGGGGCACACACCCACAACTGAATTGGGGGCTCCCGAGATGACAACAAGTTGTCACAAGAACAAGGTTTATCAATATAAGCAAAACAAGGATCTAGGTATTTGCAAGAAATACTAGATCGGTGATTCTCCAAATGAATGTAGAGGAGATGAAGCGCTTGATTGCTGATGATGAAGATCGAGTTCTCCTTCTTTGATTCCCCAATGGACGGGGCCTTTGGGTGAATCTAGGTGGAGCTGTATTGGATAAAGGTTGAAGATCAGATCTTGACTTTTTCGAATGAACCAAGAGATCTGGCAGGAGGGGGAAGGCTGGCTTAAATACCCCCTGCCCAGATCTGGCCGTTGAACAACTTTGGGGGCGGATTATCCGCCCCCTGGGAAAACTCCGCCTCAAGGGCGGATATTCCGGTAGAAAATCCGCCCCCTCTCTAGGGCTGGCGCCTGCGAAACTTGATGAAGACCTTGGGGGGGGGGGCGGATAATCCGGCCCCTCCTGGGGCGGATTACCTGGCCGAAACTCCGCCCCCTCTCCGGGGCTTGCGCCTTGGTCATGAGCAAGAGGGGCGGACTATCTGGCCCCCCTGAGGGGCGGATTATCCGGCGGGGCCAGAAAATCCGGCTGAAACTCCGTCCCCTTCTGGGGCTTGCGCCTATTTGGGAAGAGAGAGGGGCGGATTATCCGCCCCCAAATGCAGAATCCTTTTCCGTTGATCCCTAGAGAGAGCTGCAACACTTCAACACACATTAAATAATCCTTGATATTGTTATCTAACACATAAAACACTAGGGGTTATAAAATGTTCTTTCAATCTCCCCCTTTTTGGTGTTAGATGACAATACTAGGATTTGCAATGAAACCGGCTAACGCCACCTTAAAAATGAAAGACCCTCCCCCTAGATGTGTGCATATTTTCAATTTGCATTTGAATACAAATACACACACTAGAGAGAACACAAATTTCATAGCAAATATAATTGAAACAAGGTGGGTTGGGAAACAAGGTCATACCATCGGGATGTGATTATAGCCAAAGGAAATAAAGAGATTGATAGCCTCCAAGCACATCCCAACAATATTGATGCATACATAAGATAATCCCATGACTACATATGCCATCAAATAGGCTCCATAGATAAATCCAGAATTCCATGAGATCCACAACATAATTTCGGAATTCCAGAATACCAAGCACGCAGAGTAAAGCACGACATAGTCTTACATAACCAAACATAAATAGCAAATAAGTTCACTCTAAAAAAGGCACATGCAAGCAAAGAAAACGACTGAAAGACAGGTGCTTGCGCCCAACCCTTGCAAATCCACGAGACCTAATATAACTACTTCTCCCCCTTTGGCATCGAAACGCCAAAAAGGAAGAAGAGCGATGTTAACGCCCCTGAAGGTCACTCCTCCTCATCCTTGTCGTAGTCATTCCCGTCCCCTTCCTCTTCATCATACTCATCATCATCGTCATCAGCTGGAGGAGTGGGTTCCCTCGGTGGTGGAGGAAAGAGGCAACTCTCGAGCTCGCCGTAGTTGATCCCTGAAGTGTTCCACTGAGCATACGGTTCCGGAGCAGTGGGAGGAGGTGGATGGCCAGTGGCACCTGAGACATGGTGAAGAATAAGCTGCTGAGTGTGATCCCTCTCATGATCCCTGTGGTACGCCTCATATTGGCCCTTGTGCGTGTCAATGCCCATGCAAAGGATGTGCCGCTAGAACCAAGTGAGCTGCTTAACCTCGCGTGCCATTGGGGACACCGCGGAACAACGACCACTAGCCCGTGCATCACACATGAAGGACTCAGGGGCAGTGGAAGGGTGATGGGTCTTCTGAGCCTTGTTGTAGATTTTCTTAGGCTTGTGAACTCCATCCAAAGCAGTGCCAAAGTCCTCATGGGGCAACATATGCTTGATGAGCATCATAATGAAAGGATCATAAGGAATAGAGAGCCTGTTGATCATTGCATCCGTCATCTCATGATATATGTAGTCCATGAAATCCAGTTTGTAACCTGTAGCTGAACCAGAGTTGGTGGCACACTCGTGAGCAAAAGCAAGGAGAGGAACCAGATGGCCACAGATCTTGTCATTGTTGCCACAACTCGGATAAATGCAATCCCTAAATATGCCAACAAGGGAGGCATACAAGGGAGAGAGACCAGCGAAAGTACCAGCAACACCATCAAGGAGAAAGCATAGTATCCTTGGATGGCTTCAGTGGAGAAATGATACGGTGGCCAGAAGGGGTGTCACGGCCATGGAAGGCATAACCAAGAACCTGCCCAAAAATGCGGAAGTCCGACTGAATCATTGTGGTCCTGGTCATCCACTTCATAGTACGGCGCTCATCACCGCAAATCACAAGTGTCGAGAAAAACTGCCGCACCATAGAGGAATCATTGTTGCATTGGATAGTCATAAGGTGGTGAAGCCCCATCTTGTTGGTCCCATCTTGGGCCTCAAGGATCCTTGCCTTGGATTGAGCCTCAGTCAAATTGATAGGGTGCATAGGGCGAAGCTTGAGGGTAGCACACACATCATCATGAATAGCCCGAAAGTGGGCATTCCAAAACATAGAGTCCTCGGGGGGACCATCACTGTCAGCCTCATCATAGTAATCAGTCTGGCGAATGGAGGCATACTGAAGACTGTCCATAGACTTGTAATTGGGCCGAGACTGTTTGCCCTTGCGAGATGCGGTCCTCTTTGTTTTCTTTCTTGCCTCTGCTATCCGTTCAGCCTCTCTTGCTGCTCTGCTGACTTCGGTTTCGTCAATGAACTTCCCTTCTACAGTGGGCTTGAGATAATGGGCACGGGAACGACGGGAGAAGGTCTTGGTCGGCTTGGAACCACCTGTGAAAAGCATGAGAGGGATAGAATGGAGATAAGCACACACACAAGTCTAGGATAAACAATAGAAAGAGTAGAAAAACAATCCATAAGTGAATGATGTGCATTGCAGGAGTCAGGGCCAAGCCAGACCAGAAGTGAATCTCACGCCGGATTATCCGGCCCTGGCAGGGGCGGATAATCCGCCCCCCGCAGAAAATTTCTGGAATGGCCTAGATCTACCATGGCAAAACAGATCGGTCACTAGGGTTGCAATACTACTGATTCTAGCAAGTAAGGAAGAACACCAAGAATATTCTACAACGAGATTTCCACCAAACAAAATGCATCCCATACAAAAGGAGAGAGATGAGGGAGTTACCCTCACTCATTGGAGGAAAATCGCGGAGGAGAAGATACCCAGAGGCGAGGTGAAGAAGATCCGGGGAGGGCCCGGAGAATCCGGTGGTCAAATCGACTCCGGGAGGGGCAGATGCTCCGGCGGCGGCTGGGGGCTGAGGTAGGGTTGGGGGAGGGCTAGCTGCTCTGTTTGAGCCTGGCCTCCCCGACCCAGCCTTTAAAGGACAGATTTTGCTCGGGGCGGATAATCCGCCCCCCACTTAGGGCGGATAGTCCGCCCCCTCTGAAATTTCTGTTAAGTACAGATTCAGGCCAGATCAACCTTGCAAAACCCCTCGCTGGTGTATAGAGGACTTGTGTGGAAGACTAGATGGTTCAAGGAGGGAAAGAAGGCTTGGGTTTAGAGCAACAAACTGATATGGTACTACACACCCAAATTTGCAAGAATCAAATCAAACAAAAACCAAAGTTGAGTGTGTTTTCCATAAGAACAATAAATATGCAAGAAAATCCAAAGAGAGCCATTAGAAACCAACTCTTCTCAAGAAAGAGGGCAGTGGTCGAAGCCACCATGTTGGAGCGCATGGCATGACACCGCGAAGATGTATCTTGAGTTCAAAACCAATGCTCATCGATGACCCACATATCACAAAATGATATTAAGGGAAATGATTTTTCTTGCTTTCGGCATTATGGGGGGAGGGTTAGCCCAATCAATTAGGACCACACTCCCCCTATGTCTATGCCTGCATCTAAACCAAATACATGAATACGAGAAATTGAGTGTGCAAGGGTAGTCAACCCAAGCTCCTCGAATCTATGATATTTAGCTCATTCCTCAAATAACAAAATCTTGCTTCATCAAGGGGCTTCGTGAAAATATCAGCAAGTTGGTTCTTCGTGCTCACAAAGGATAGGGCAATATCGCCATGAGCAACATGCTCCCAAATGAAATGGTTGTGAATCTCAATATGTTTTGTTCTTGTACGCTGCACGGGATTGTGGGCAATTTTGATAGCACTTTCATTGTCACATAATAGAGGCACTTTGTCACAATTGACACCGTATTCATTTAAAGTTTGCCTCATCCATAATAACTGTGTACAAGCACTTGCAGCAGCAACATATTCAGCTTCGGCGGTTGAGAGTGAAATACAATTCTGTTTCTTTGAAGACCAAAACACTAGAGACCTGCCAAGAATTGACATGCACCAGAAGTTGATTTTCTATCATCTTTGTCACCAGCCCAATCTGAATCAGTGTAACCACATAGAGAGAAACTTGAACCCTTGGGATACCATAACCCAAAATTCGGGGAATGAACCAAATATCTGAAGATCCGTTTGACCGCCACTAAGTGGCTTTCTTTAGGAGCGGCTTGGTACCTTGCACACACTCCTACACTTAACACGATATCGGGCCTAGATGCGCAAAGGTAAAGGAGAGAGCCGATCATGGATCGGTATACCTTTTGGTCCACGTCTTTACCCTTGGGATTGAGCTCAAGATGACACTTTGTTTGCATTGGAGTAGCAACGCCATTGAGATCCGTCATCTTGAACCTTTTGAGCATGTATTGGATGTACTTAGCTTGATTAATAAAGGTTCCCTCTCTAAGTTGTTTGATCTTGAATCCAAGAAAGAACCTCAACTCACCCATCATTGACATCTCAAACCTGTCAGTCATAAGCTTTGAAAATTCATCGTTAATAGCTTGGTTAGTGGAGCCAAAAATAATGTCATCTACATAAAGTTGGCATACAAAAAGCTCCCCATTAACCTTCTTAGTAAAAAGAGTGGGATCGATTTGCCCAACTTCGAATCCACGGTCTAACAAAAGCTCTTTAAGGTTCTCATACCACGCACGTTGGGCTTGTTTAAGGCCATAGAGCGCCTTATCGAGTTTGTAGACATGGTTCGGAAATTTGGGGTCCTCAAAACTCGGGGGCTGCTTGACGTATACTAACTCATGTAGAGGACCATTAAGAAACACACTCTTAACATCCATTTGCTGTAATTTAAAATTATGATGGGCTACATAGGCAAGAAGGATATGGATGGACTCAAGACGAGCCACAGGAGCATAAGTCTCGCCAAAATCAATTACTTCCACTTGAGAGAATCCTTGAGCCACGAGTCTTGCTTTATTCCTCACAACAATGCCATTTTCATCTTATTTGTTCTTGAAGATCCACTTGGTGCCGATAACATTGCGGCAATCCTTGGGTTTCTCTACGAGCTTCCAAACTTTGTTGCGTTCGAAGTTATTTAATTCTTCATGCATTGCAACAACCCAATCGGGATCTTCAAGAGAATCAAAGACTTTCTTCGGTTCAACCATGGAAATGTGAGCTTGATGATCACATAAGCTTGCAAGTTCTCTTCTAGTAGACACCCTTCTTCGTAGATCACCAATAACCTTGTCAAGAGTGTGACCCCTTAGTTTAAGGTTCCGATCAGCACGAGCCTTGCGACGAGCCTCAATGTCCTTATTGTTTCTAGAAGGAGTTGATTCAATAGTTGTATCCTGGTCTTGACTACTGTCTTGCCCTTGATCTTGATCTGAGTTCACAACAGGAGCTTGCTGCAGAATTTGTTCTTCAGGGCCGGACTATCCGACCTGGGAGATGAGGCACCAATTCCTTCTTCCTGAGAATGCCGGACAGAATTGGGAGATCTAGAGCCGGATAATCCACCCTCGGGGGCCGGAGAATCTGGCCTGGGAACTTCATGGCTGTTGTTTTCTTCTTCGGATCCCCTGGAACAAGTTGGATTGCCAGGGGCAGATTGTCCGCCCCTTGGAGGGGGTGGATAGTCCGGCCTGGGACTACCATCTTGTCCAGGAGACTGATGATCTTCAGAAGGTTGCGGTGTCGGTGCAGATTTTTCTCCAACAGTAGGAGCTTGTTGATCTTGTGTAGATGAGGGCTCCACTTGAGTGGAGCATTGTCCTTCCCGATCCGCCACAAGTGGTTCCTCAATAGGGCGGAAAAATACCACGCCCATTCTTCTTATGGCATCTTGGGGTATTTCAACATCTGCATCACAAACATCAACTTGCCCTACAAAGGAGCCGTTATTTTCATCGAACTCCACACTACAAGATTCTACAACAATCCCAGTGAGCTTGTTGTAGACTCTATAAGTGTGGGATTCGGCACCGTAACCAACAAAAATACCTTCTAAAGCCTTGGACTCAAATTTAGACAAGAGGACACCTTTAATAAGAAATAAACACTTACACCCGAATACCCTGAAGTATGAGATGTTGGGCTTATTATCGGTAAGTATTTCATATGGAGTCTTGTCCAAAATCTTTCGGAGGTAGAGCCGGTTTGATGAGTGACAAGCAGTGGATATGGCTTCAGCCCAAAAATTGTAAGGAGACTTGAATTCAGCCAACGTTGATCTTGCCATATCCATCAAAGTCCGATTCTTCCTCTCGGCTACACCATTTTGTTGAGGGGTGTACGCAGCGGAATATTGATGTCTAATCCCCTCTTCGCTTAAAAACTCATTCAAAGTGTAGTTCTTGAATTTGAAGCCGCTGTCACTTCTTATTGCCAAGATAGGAACATTGTGTTGACGTTGAACTTCACTGGCAAAGTCAATGACTGTTTGTTGAGTCTCACTCTTTAGCTTGAAGAAATAGACCCATGTATATATTGAGTAATCATCGACAATGACCAAACAATATTTCTTCCCACCAAGACTTGCATGAGAAGGAGGACCAAATAAATCCACATGAAGTAATTCCAAGATCCTCTTTGAAGACACAATAGTCTTCCTCTTGTGGGGAGAGTCATGCATTTTGCCTTCAACACAAGCCCTGCAAACACGATCTTTGGCAAAGGAGACATTGTCTTTTAGTCCAAGGATTTGGCCACCCTTGTGGAGAGTTTGCAAAGTTCTCATGTTGACATGGGCTAAACGGCGATGCCATAAACAGCCCACGTCGGCCTTTCCGAATAGACACATCAGACCCGAAGTGGTTTTCCACGAAAAGTCCACCACATACAGGTCATTTTCGACGTACCCAACGAAAGCGACCTTTAGAGACTTGCTACACAAGAGTACCACCAAATCATCATCGATAAAAACAGCAAAACCCATATTGCCAAGGGCACGAACAGAAAGAAGGTTGTAACCGAGGGTCTCAACAAGCATGATGTCCACGAGAGAGATATCGTGGGCAACCACAACCTTGCCAAGACCCAATACCTGAGATTTAGACTTATTACCATAGGAGACTGTAATATTATATTGATTTGGTCGCATCTCCGTGATGATCTCCTTGCTTCCGGTCATATGTCTAGTGCATCCACTATCTAGCACCCATTTCGACCCATCGGAAGCATAGCCCTGCAAGAGAATTACTTCTTGGTTTTAGGTACCCATTTTTCAATGGGTCCTTTCATGTTAGTAACAAGGGTCTTTGGGACCAAAATAGACCAAGCAATATATTCATCAAAGGGACCGACATAATAAGCATAAACATCGCCATAATCATCACAAAAGAGTTCATAATTTGGATTTTGAGACCCTGCAAAACCAATATTGTTAGTCTTGTCTTTTGTGACATTCTTCTCAGCGGTGCTTGTCTTTGATTGCACATTCTTGGTCTTGTTCTTCTTGTTTTTATTTTTCTTGGACTTGGTGACATACCCAAGTCCCTCTTTACCATGATTTGACCTTTGCTTGCCAAGAACTTCATCAAGAACACCCTTATCCTTGGGAGTGATGTCTTTGACCACTTCTTTTTCCACACTAGCATTTTCCTTGTGACTATATGCTGAATTGGATGAGCTAGGAACATCATACTTGGCCAATCGAATTTGGAGCTGATCATGTGACTCATTGAGAATGGAGAAATCGTTTTTCAACGCCTTGTGAGCGTTGTCAAGTTTCTCCAATTCCTTGGAGAGTCTATCATGAGCATTCTCAAAGTCAATCTTTTCCTTTTTTAACTTCTTTGCTTTGGTGACTGCATTGTCACGTTCCTTAACAAGTTTAACCACTATTTCTTCATGTGACTCTTCAATTGACTCAAGCCTCTCTTCAAGAGAGACCCGAGCTTCTTCTTCTTCTCCAAGAGCATTTTTTAAGGATGCAATTTCCATTGCATCCTCCCTTTCAATTCTGCCCTTTTCTTCGAGGAGAGCTTCGTTTTGGGCCAGCTGATCCATAAGAGCTTCAAAACGTATTTTGTGCTCACCTTGCAAGTTAGTGTAGAAGTAATCCAAAGCAATAATCTCTTCTTTAACCTTAAGACTAGTAGGATCATCCATGTCAATCATAGCATAAGGAAAGGAAGAGTTAGAAGTAGTTACCTCGGAGCTTCTTGCCATGAGACAAGTAGCATGCTTGTTGATGATGTTTTAGTTCAGAGAGTCGAAGAGAGATGTTGATGTAGATGTGGTGGCTATAGCTGCCACCTCTTGAGAGCTATCGTCCTCGTCCTCATCTCCACTTCCCGAAGAATATTCTTCTTGAGCCACTAGAACAATCTTTGGTTGCTTCTTGAAGGGAGCATTCTTCTTTACAAACTGTTTCTTGCGTGGAACCTTTGACTTGTCTTTGAAAATAAGTCTTCCTCCATTATCTTCCCTACTTTGATATGGACACTCAGCTACAAAGTGCAGCCGGTCACCACAGTTGAAACATGTTCTCAACTTGGGACCGTTTTCCTTTCTTCCATAGGTTCCACCCTTGCGTTCTAGTTCAGCTTTAGCCTTGGATGGATCTTTCCAAAAGTTTGTAGCATAAAGAGACAAGTATTGTCCGTGGATCCTTTTTATATCCTAGGGACAGTCCAGACCTTCTATGGCATATTCATCATGATCAATCACACTAGTCTTCAAGGCCATGTTAACCCCCTTTTGCATCCCCATAGCTCGTGCACGAGCATCTTCGACATTCTTGGTAGCCACTTTGAAAGCGGCCATTTCTTGCATTACCTCATTGGATGTCATGAGGTGATAGTTATGCCTACCTTGGAGACTTTTCAAATCTGTGGGCTCAAATGGCATAAGAGCACTGACATACTTGCGCTTCATCCATGCATCATCAACATGAGCAGCATCGTGGTTTCTGAAAGTTGTGGCTATTGCCTTGAGCCTCCTATACATGTCCTCGTGGTCTTCTCAATCAAACATATAGAATCCTTCAGCTTCGTTGCTCAAAGCATCATATCTATTCCTTCTCATACTTTCATTTCCGATGAAGAGCTCGGTGAGAGCATCCCAAGCTTCCTTAGTTGTACTAAGATGCTGAATGTGTGGCATATCTTTGTCACCCACACCAAGCTGTATCATGTGTAGAGCTATAGCATAGAGTTGGCTATCGACAACTTCTCTTCTTGTGAGATTGTTGGGATTTCCAACATGAAGACCATTTGCGATGATTTTCCACAACTCAATGGAGGAACTGCACACATGAGACTTCATCACAAATTGCCATTGAGTAAAAGTAGATGCTGAAAGTTTGGGTGGATCACCCCTATTATGTATATGTGGGTGAGGTATAGGTGGATCAGGAGAATACACATGAGAAACCTCATTGTATCCATCCTTACCACTATCCTTTTTCAAGGAGGAGCTCTTGCTAGTGTCATCACCAACAACTTCGTTCTCTTTGGAATCGGTTTTACCCGTTTCCTTGGATTGCGGAGTGGTAGCCTCAGAGTTAGATGGAGGTGATGCTGTGGATATGGAGAGACGCATTATCAATTGACGCATCTCTTCCATCTTAGCCTCCATTGAACTCACCAAGGTTGTTTCCAACGTCTTGAGATCATTCATGGTGACTACATCCGGAGCATCACTCCCATCTACCTTGGAACCCATACTTCTCTTAGGAGGTTAAGCCCGAAATAAGAGCCGGGGCTCTGATACCAATTGAAATGGGTTGTATGGGCACCTAGAGGGGGTGAATAGGTGCTAACCATTTTTTAGTAATTTTTCAATTTTAGGCTTGACACAAAGTAAATTCTCTAGATATGTAACTACGAGAATTTCCCTATATGCAACCCTAGCTACTAAGCACGTAAAGAGAGGAGCGAAGGAACCGTAGAGGAGCACACGGAGACACAGGGATTTGTTTTACCGCAGTTCCTTCCTTGTTAAGGGAAGTGCATCTGCGTTGGAGGGGTGGGCGGTTCTAAGACCACCACGCCACAATAGGCCTCACCCTATTCTCCGATGGATCTTGCCACGAGAGGCCTGATCCACCTTCTCCACTATTGGAACCCTTCGAGGCGAGAACTGGTGCCTTTTACAACGCTACCGGGGCACACACACCCACAACTGATTTGGGGGCTCCCGAGATGACAACAAGCTGTCACAAGAACAAGGTTTATCAATATAACTAAACAAGGATCTAGGTATTTGCAAGAACTACTAGATCGGTGATTCTCCAAATGAATGGAGAGGAGATGAAGCACTTGATTACTGATGATGAAGATCGAGTTCTCCTCCTTTGATTCCCCAATGGATAGGGCCTTTGGGTGGATTTAGGTGGAGCTCTCTTGGATGAAGGTTGAAGATCATATCTTGACTTTTTCGAATGAACCAAGAGATCTGGCAGGAGGGGGAAGGATGGCTTAAATACCCCTGCCCAGATCTGGCCGTTGAATAACTTTGGGGGCGGATTATCCGCCCCCCACTTGGGGAAGATTATCCGCCCCCTGGGAAAACTCCGCCCCAAGGGCGGATATTCCGGCAGAAAATCCGCTCCCTCTCTGGGGCTGGCGCCTGTGAAACTTGATGAAGATCTTAGGGGGGGGGGGGTAATCCGGCCCCCTCCTGGGGCGGATTATCCGGCCAAGTCGGAAAATCTGGCCGAAAATCCGCCCCCCTTCTGGGGCTTGCACCTATTTGGGAAGAGGGAGGGGCGGATTATCCGCCCCCCAAATGCAGAATCCTTTTCCTTTGATCCCTAGAGAGAGCTGCAACACTTCAACACACATTAAATAATCCTTGATATTGTTATCTAACACACAAAACACTAGGGGTTATAAAATGTTCTTTCATTGGTGTTCTTGCTCGCGATTTTCAATCTCCTTGTTCAGCCCATCTCAAGTGCTGATTTTTGGAGGGATTTCTCCTTGGTATGTGCCTCCTCCACTTGTTCAATTAGATTTGTGATTGGTAGATTGTATCTTGAGTATTTTTCTGCTATAGGTGACAGGTTGTTTGAGCTTGGATGCTTGTTCTTTGCTTAAAAACTTTGTTTTGATGCATGTGTAGTCCTTTAGCAAGTTCCTATAGTAGTTGCTCATCATTTATCAACTTAGAAATCACTTGGTTTGATGGTTGTTCAAAAATTTCAGCAAGGAAGATGAGTGCTTATCCACTGAATCAATATGACTTGATGATGCATGAGCCAATGAAGAATTCATCGTGAGGAGGCAGTTTTCCCTTCCATATATCCATTCCATGAATTTATGAGAGCTGCGGGGATCCTCCAAGATTTCCAAACTATGGTTACAAATGCAGGGTTAGAACACTTTGTTGAAGGTGAACCATTCCAATATGTTAAGCTAACCATGGATTTTGTGCAGGACTTCTAATCCCATGGTCCATTACAAAATATATAATATACCTGTCGACCTGCCTTTTGCTGATTTCTGTGCAGCAATTAGAGTACCTCAGTGGGGATCTTGTGAGAAGATCAAGGAGAGGCCTAAGTCACTTATTGATTTGTATACTGAGATTTGCCAAGGTTTCGACTTCTCAAAGGAAAGTGGTAAAATTCAGAACATTCAGCCCCTAGCTATTAGATACTTTTCCTATTTCATTACCAAGTGTGTTCTTGCTAGAAAGATTGCTAGGAAGTTATCTTCTTTTGATCTAGCTTTTATCGCAGCTGCTTTGAATAGGAATAGTTCTTATAGTCTGGGTGCTTTGATAGATCACCGTCTCACCACCAACCGTGAGAAGGGTGGAATTTGTGGAGGTCTCATTGCTTATAGGTTGCTAGCTTTCCATGGTTTAGAGCCTCATTATTCAGATTTTCAGTTCCCCATAGAGAGGATCGATATTGAATCCATGATTCGGCATGGTTTTGTTTCTTTGGGGGCTAATGTGAGAAGTTTACCATATGAAATATCTTTTGCCCAGCAAGGTCGGAGAAAGGGTAGTACTGATAAAATAGTTTATTTGCCTGCACCTGCTTTGTTTAACTTTGATAATGGGCAAGGATGGTCACTTACGGAGGAGGATCTTGACACTTATGTGGGGGAACTCTCCCAGCAAGAGGAGAATGTTGAAGATGATGCCGAAGAAAATTCGGTTCAGCCCTCCAACTTGGGAGAGTCTTCATACCAGTAGCCCCCATTTGATTGGGGCGCGTCTTCTTCTTTATCGCAGGTGCCTGACTATGATCATTCCTATGATGACCCACCAGCATGGGGGTACTATCCGCGTTATTGAGCCCCACTTAGGCCAAAAGCCTAAGCTTGGGGGACGTATACGGGCATCACACTCATCTATATATCATGTTCGGTCGGTTCTTTGTACATCCATTGTTTTCACTTTCTTTTTGGTTTTTGTTGCTTCTCTCTAAAAACCTAAAAATACCAAAAATATTTTCGTTGTTTCTATTGGTTTGTTTCTTTGTTTCTTTGCTTTGGTTTTCCTTAAAAGAAAAATCCAAAAATATTTTGCTTTGTTTGGTTTGGTTTGCTTTGTTTTTGTTTGGTTTTTCTTTGTTAGCTTGTTTCTAAAAAATCGAAAACACCAAAAATATTTGTTGTTCTTCTTTGGTTTTGTGAGTTCTTTGCCGGGTTCAGCCGTCCTCAGTGGATTTTGGTTTCATGTTAATTATTCAAGTCACACAAGTAAAGGGCAATAATAAAGATTAAGACAACTCGAGGTGTGGTAAGAGGCTGGTAACAAACTCTATTTGTTTCATTTTTGTACATATACTCATCATTGTGAGCATGCTTAGCCTGTTTGTGTAAGGTGTATGTCATTATGGATGCTTAGTAGTTCTTGCTTGTCTATGATTAGCTCCAACTTGCTAATAGTTTGTAGCATGTCATATGAATGTTTGCATTGTTTTATTCATATTTTGGTATGATATTTTGGTATCCTCCTCTGACTGTTCATGTGAATTGACTTGGCACATGCTCACGCATGCATATGACTAATCAATAGTCAGTAAGCCTCGATGATTTATTTTGCCTCAGAGTTCTTGTATCACTTTCATGCCATAGTTAGTCCTGTTTTGTTGCAAGCATGATTATGACAGCCATTGCTCTCTCATTTGTCGCTCCCTCTCTATTGCTAGCCTTCACTTGCACTGAGTATGTGCTCTACCTGTGCTTCCAACTCCCTAAAACCAGTATTGCCAGCTGTGTCCACCATACCTACCTATTAGCATCATTTGCTATTTCAGTGCATATTCCATATGCCGTGTTTTCTTCCAAAATAAAATGTTTGTCTGTTTTGAGAAAGTTGGTTAGTAAAGCTCTCACGAACTTGATGGCACACTTTATTCCTTGCGCTTAATAATCTTGAACCATTGTGACTAGTCCATGAAAGTTATATGCTTGCTAATTATATACTGGGATTCAGCAGAACCGTGCTGCCACGGGGAACGCTTTCAACACTTTTTGGATATCTCATCCAGTTGATTCCTTGCTCTTTTGTTTACGGATGTCGACAATGTGAAATAAAAGGGGAGGTTGTGAGTTCATGGAGTTTATACATTGTGTTAGAGAAACGCCTAGGCCGCTAGCCTAAGCCATGCTTAATCATGGTGGAAACTTGCAGCATCACCATAATGAGCATCTATGAAGCGTCCTCAATAAAAAAACTATGCATATGGTAAATAAAAAGATTGCTGAGATGCTCATTGTTTGCTCGCCTTGTCATTTTGGTTATGGGAAAGCTCCTGTACCATGTGCAAGGAGTACCCCGTTGGCGGTTCTCGATGATATGCATGTATTTACAATGACAAGAACTTTCAGGTGACCAAAGTTGAGTAGCATGCGGAGCGACCCTCATACTCAAGGGACTTGGGATTTCCAGTCTATGGTCTGTCAAGCATATGATTCAGAGTGGACCTCACTTTCACCTTAACCACATGAAGATGCCTATGATAGGGGCAATGAGAGCTCAAAGCTAATGAGTACCTTCCTTTCAGCATTGGGAAGCCTTTCAAAACTTCACAAAACCGTTTTCACAACCTTGTTGAGTCACCACTTATTCTATGAGCACCTTCTTTTGAGAATAGTTGTCATTTTTGTGTTTGTTCCAAAACTTGGTTAATTATGTCATGACTTTGATGCTTGTATCTCTGATATCTTTATCTCTAGTCTTCATGTGAACTTCAGAGGTACCTTGGCATTTATATTGTGCTCTTCAAACAAAGGCAAGCGAGATACCACTCTATCATACCTTATTATGAGCATTGCAATGTTGCTTATGTTTATATTTCATGCTACTTACTATTATTGAGTTGGTTTCTCTTTATAGCTTGCAATGACTATTGAGTAGACTTAGTTGCATACTCTTTATTATGAATTGTCTAAGCATCTACTCCTGTGCTGAGAATATATACATCATATGAAGCAAAGTGTTCGTGAAAGTTCTTTTATCGCACTCAGTTTTCAACTGAATTGCTTGAGGACAAGCAATAAGCTAAGCTTGGGGGGAGTTGATACGTCCAAAACGTATCTACTTTCTCGAACACTTTGCTATTGCTTCTCCCTCTAAACTTGTGTGATTTGGATACAACTAACACGGACTGATGCTGTTTTCAGCAGAATTACCTTGGTGTCTTGTTTTTGTGCAGAAAATGAACTATCAGGAAAAATCCCGGAAAATATGCCAAAAATCATATTTCACCAGAAGATCCACAGAGCCAGAAGAAGAGACGGAGGGGAGGCCTGGGGGGGTCAGACCCACCTCAGGCACGGGCCCACCTAACCCCACGCCTGGAGGGGGTGCGGCCACCCCAGGCACCTCCTCGGCCTCCCTCTGCGCCTATAAGTTGCCTTTTGACCTAAAAACCGAGGGGGGGGGGTCAATAGTTTTCCAGAAAGAGTTCCACGCTGCCGTCGCCACCAGAAACCAAGATTCGGATCCAGAAACTCCGTTCTGGCACCCTGCCAGGACGGGGAATTTGGAGAGGATCAGCGCAATCTTCATCCCCAACGCATCTCCATCAACCATCGATGTTTTCCCTCATCCATGAGTGAGTAATCCCGTGCTATAGGCTTGGGGATGGTAGGGATTGGATGAGTTCTATCATGTAATCGAATAAGATCTGTTAGGGCATAGTGCCTAGTATCTCTATTAGTGCTATTTGACTTTGTTGCAACTTGTTGTGCTTAATGCTTGTCACTAGGGACCGAGTGCCATGATATCATATCTGAACTTATTATTGAATCATTATGATAGTATTGTTTGTGATCTTATCTGCAAGTTGTGTACACATATCATGTTCCGGATCCAAAGGCCCCAAAGTGACAATAATTGGGACAACCGGAGGCGATGGCTATGGTGTGAGGATCACATGTGCTCACAGAGTGTTAATGCTTTGCTCAGGTGCTCTATTAAAAGGAGAACCTTAATTTCCAGTAGTTCCCTAGAGGCCCCGCTGCCACGGGCTAGCTGGACAAAAGATGTTGTGCAAGTTCTCATTGCGAGCACATATGACTATATTTGGAGCACATGACTAGGATTGTTTAGTACTTGGATGCTTGTTATTATTTATCTGCAATGCCCTAGATCTTGAAGTTACATGTTTAGACTCGTCCATGCAACGTCTGTCCATCCATCCCTATGCCCACCGCAATCGAATCCTACTGTTACCATTACTGTTACTATTGCTCCTGTTTCACTGTTGCTGTTGCTATTGTTGTTGCTACTACAAACTGTTGCTACTGATAAACTTTTGTGAGCAAGAACTATTTCCAGGTGCAGCTGAACTGACAACTCCGTTGTTAAGGCTTGCAAGTATTCTTTGGCTCTCCTTGTGTCGAATCAATAAATTGGGTAATACTACCCGTGAAGACTGTTGTGATCCCCTATACTTGTGGGTCATCAGGTGCCCTCTCCCTTGCTCCCGTCCCTTGCATGTGGACTCACCATTATCCCCTACCCCTGATCTACCCCTCCTAAGCACCAGAGATCCTCCCCTTCCTAGCCTAAGGGAATCAAAGACATGAGTTTTGGCCTCCCTCAAGGAATCGAGCAAGGCTCGTACCCCTATCGTTTTCTCTCTCTACATGCCACCCTACCTTGCTCCCCTACCTCCCTTGACTCTCCCCTGCCGTTTGTTTGGCCTAGGACTGCCCTGTGACGACTCACTGACAAAGCCAGAGCTGCACGGCAGCGTCGCCGCGGGAACCCTACTCCATCGTCGAACATGCTGTTGCCACCCATCCCTGGAGTCGTCGCGCCATGCCGCGTCTCCCCGCCACCTCCCTATCGCCAGCGAGCCCCTGGTGAGATCCTGGTGAGCTCCCCCGCGTCTTCGATGAAACCCATAGGGTTTCCTCCTCCGCGTGCTTCTTCGAGGGAGGAAGACGACCCCTGGTCATTGATCTAAGTTAGATCGAACGGCCAGGGGGCTCCCTTACCGTTTCGCTGCCCCGGGCCGCGTCTGGCGGGGCACAGCTGGCGCACATCAGGCCGCGCGCTGGGCTGGCCCAGTGCCATGACCACCGCCTCTGTGCGGAATTTAAAACCCGATGCCACGCCAGCCGGGCAAGGCTGGTGGGCCAAATCTACTCCTCCGGCCCAGTGCCCTTCAGATCACAGCCTAGCGACCATCTGCCCTATTCCTTTTTTTTGGAATTTATTTTACAGATCTGATTTCAGCCAATTGGTTTAAATCCATTTGAAAATGCAAATCAACACCATTTTCCTAGATCTAAAATTTATAGAGTTTATGATTTTTTCTCTAACATGCAGTACAACAATTGGACCAAAATAATGTTTAGATTAAATATAGTAATTCCAGTCCCTAGATGTATCCCTTTTACAAAATAAATCTTTGTGTGAGTATTACAACTCCAAATGTTTTGAATCCTTTTGTTACTGCAAGATATTGCCCATACCTTTCATGTCACCCTGGCACCAATGTCATTTGCTTCCTAGATTGCCCCTAATAAAATTAACGAAAACAACACATATAGGATTTTAGGAATTTCTCTAGACAAAACCATAAAATGTCTGTACCTAATTCCAACTCTCATAATTCATAAAACGAAACACATGTCCAAACCTAGGAGCCCAGTATTTATTGGCTTCCCTTTTATTTTTGGTGAATTAAATGTTCTGTGCATGGTTTATTCACCACAATAATTCTGTAAACCAACATAGGTTGATTACAATTTATACAGAAAGGTATTATTAATACCTACGATGTGTCTTTGGAATCGTATCAAAAGCTCCTATAGATTCAATCTGGTTAAAAAGACAAAAACCTTGCAGAACTGCCCTTGGGAATTTCCTGAGGGCATTCTGATAAATATTTTTACTTGATTCCAACTCTCGATGAATAAGTCCATCAAAACCTACTAAACTATCCAATGAAATAATTTTTGGAGCTCCAGAACTTTTTTGGTGAATTATTTCCTAAAACTAGAGTTTCCATCACTAGAAAATTCATTATAAATCAATGGTAATTGATAAAATAGTGAAACCACTTTTGTTGGTTTCATTTTATCAATACCTTTCTGATAATATCATTTTTAAATATTGATATCATACAGAAATGGACTTTGGTTTTAAAACCCTTTATTAAGTAGTCATAGCCTCTCAAATCCATTACATCCAATAACTCAAAACCTACTGAATTGAAAGCATGAAACATGCATTGCTTGCTGTATTTCTTTGATTCTTGTATGCTTTGTATTGATTGATGTATTGTTTGCTTACATGTATGCTCGATAACGGCGATAGTTGCGAATTATGTGACGCCGGGAAGAAAATCATCGGGGTATCCTTCTTCTTCTTATTATTGGGGTATTCTGGTTTTCTAAGGAAGAAGCCTAGGGACATCTCTCTGGTCACATGCAAGCCACATTCTTGCTCATAAGCCCTTGTCCTACTATTTTACCCATACATGTTTTAACTACTGGTTTATGTAAATTGCATGGTTTTATTATACTACTAGATTTAGTGGTGCGCCTTGGCGCACGATCCCGTTGAACTCAAGCCAGTTCACGATTGGTATAATGGAAAGAAAAGTAGGCATGAAAATGATAATACACTTTGAATAGCACTTTAGAATTAAAATAAATGACTTTGCGTTTTTGTCCTGTTTTTTCAATAACAAATGATTTTGACACTGTAATGCTGCAACATGTGATCGGCAAGCCCTCTAAGCTCTACCATGACATGGGAGGAAGGTAACACAGTAAGGCTGCAATGAAGTCTCATGGATCATAAGCAGCAGTGCCAATGAAGGTCAGATTATTGTCTGCACAAGATGTAGTAGATTCTATAGTTCCAAGTGTGAGCACATCAGTCGACTGGAGAAACTCAACACCGGTTATGTTTTCCTCTTTGTTAGAGATGCTGATGAGAAAATCGGCGTCTAATGCTTTGGTCGAATTTAGAGCACATCTCCTAGGCTGAATGATGTCTTCAAGGACTGAAGCAAAGCTGCTGTGTGACGGTAAAAAATCTCAAAATGGTAGTGTACGAATTTCAAGAGATTTCGGTTCAGCGTAGGCCAGACCTTGGATGTGAGGAAACATTAGCTAATACATCTGCAAAGAAAACAAGGGCCATAACATTATACCACAGAGTTTGATTAACATGCAATGTATGGATGTATAGCTTGCTGATACTGTTTTACCCTGTTGTGTATTCGAGACATAAGGCTTACTACTCAAACTAAATTATGTGGAGGAAAAATAATACGTATACATATGTTAAGGATGAAAAATTAGGTTCTGCCATTTCAAATTATAAGCTATTAGCTGACACTGGTCTATGGTTATTTCTAATCTAGTTTATAATATCAATCATAGAGCGTAAAAGCAAATTTTCATCTGGGAGTGCTAAACATTTGTTGAAAAAGTCATTCTGCATTATGTCCTTTTGTAGTACGCTATATAAATAGACGTGGTAGTACGCTGTGTTGTTCATGCGAGCCTTTCGATACATCCGAATCTAGACAAACCCAACTCACTTATTTTGGGACGTAGGGAGGATATCGGTTCAGTAAAGACTGAATCGTAACAACTAACCTGCGGCCACAACCATAGGAGAACCGTAAGAACTAACCCGAGCCAAGACATGCTCCTAAATATCTGCTAGCCTGAAATGGCTTGTCTTCACCAGAGATACTTGAAAGCATATATGTGCATTCCATGCTATTGGAGTTTCTTTAAATCTCCATTCTCTCGAAATCACATCCATGGAATTTCCATATCTTGATCATCTGAAAACAAGCTGGAATTTTCGACTCATCCACTATCACAGGTGTGTTTAAGATGGAGTGATTCATCGATCAAACTTAGTTAAGCCTATTCACTTAGTTCTAAAAACAGAAGAGGGAAACAACCATGACACCTTCACGCTCTTGTGGGGTGACGTCAGTATTCATATAAATATGATTCAAGATCTAAAGTCTAAATTCTGGATGCACATAAAACCTTGAATGCAAGCATCATCCAAGAACATGTAAGTAAGCTAAATCCATGAAAAACCAAACATTCACCAATTATTTGGAAAAACAATCATAAGAAAATGCATAATTCTATTAGCTAAACTTTGTTTTGCATTGCATCTAAGCGTATCTCATGCCCAGATCGTTTTAAGCTATAGCTATCACTACTTATCCACAACCTTATATACATATTCGCCCTGCACGGAGGATTCAGATAGGAAAGCATTTAGAACGATGAAATCAATACACAAATATAGGGAAACACACAAATCCATTTCAGATAACATATACTATTCATAAAAATTGGTTTGGAAGTGAGATGCTCTCAAGCACAGGTGCCCGAACCAGCAACTTGAAGGCAGCTTGCCATGCTCCACCAACCTTTCACATGGCAAGTCGATGTATAAAACATTAACTGGATAGTCTATACGCAAAATTTTATTAGGATCTCCAGATCTTATGAAAATGAACACTTACCAAATAATTTATGTCCAGGAGCAAAAAAGAACAGAATAGGGCATGTAACTGCAGAAGCCATAGATGAGACCCAACTACACAACAATGAATTTGAACATATCGCAATCAACAGAAGTAGGTTGGTTCATAGCTCAGAAATGAGAACTGTAGTAAATTGTGGGTAATTTAACCTATTGGGACCTCCACTCCTAAGTTACATATCTTTTGGCAATCTCATATACAATTCATATACTTACTGGGCCTGCCATCTACCTTTTCTTCTATTAGGTAGGCATTTTGTGGGCATGCCAGGGAAAAAGTCACGCGTGAACTTTTTTGATATAAGGCAACAACAGCTGCAAAGATACCTAATAGTACACCGACATAGTCCTAAAGAGAGTGACCTTATATTCATGTGGTCTAGCTAAAGGAATGTCATAAAACAAGAGAAAGCAAGCTGTCTAGAGAAGCTCACTGCTATATCAACAATATATAGTGCAAACTATGACCAGCTTATGTGGATATCATGTGGGAAACTATAGTCAATAAATGAGGACGGTTTCAATAAAAAAACATAAATAGCCTAAGATCATATACCTGAGAAAATTATCATGGCCAAGTTTCTCATATTAGGAGAGGGAAAACAAGAAGTGGAATCTCTAAATTTCCTAAATGTATTTTATCTGCTCTGAGCGTATATCAACTGTATCTAAGTATCAAGTTTGGCTAAGTTTTGCAAATTTTATTCTTATTCCTCTTACTAAGTTCCGCATACTACCAACAGAACTAATAATTGGTGCATAACAGATAGATTAGCACACCTCACGCTAACAGCAAACCACTTTACGTTGTAGAGATAAGACTCTTATCATAGATAGGTCAGTTTTTCCACAATGCTTATCATGTCTTATCTGGATCACCGAAAATTAAAATCGATCTATTACTGAAATCTAATCCACGGGTAAAGCATTCAATATCAACCCATACTTAGCTGACTGCAGGTATGAACATGGCGATCCAAGACTCGAAGCAGCACAATGAAATAAGTAGTTGGCAAGAAGAGATGAACTAACCCGCAAAAGTTCAGCGCCATCCACGAAAGCGTGCAGCCGGACCTTCAGCAACTAAGAGAGTAGATCGAGAGCGGAGCTGAGAGCTCCGTCAGCGGCACGAGAGAAAGGGGAATGGATAAGTATAGCGTGTGTGTATTGGAGGCAGCAAGAGCAACGCACGGTTTAATATGGCATGTTTCTATTTCAGCTGGTGTTTTCCTGGTGAAGACATGGCAACCGGAGGCTGGGCTGGGCTAATGTAGGACGTAGGGCTAGCTATGTCTGAGAATGGAAACAATGACGCACAGGCTGAATTTCTAATTTGATCGAATCGATCTTGCCGTCGATAAGGCCTATTGTCTGATGCGGTAAGACAGATAAACCTAGGATGGTGAGTACCAAGTTGACGCCGTATCCAACCTAGCATGGTGACTACAAATCAACACGAGCATCCAACACACAAAGCCGAGGAAGAACCCTCCTCCCGTATACAACCAAAAGGAGTCCAAGAAAATATAGAAACATGTGCACCTGAGAAAATAAACGGCAACCAAGATCTGTCGTTTCCCTGGAATCTGTTCTGAACCCTGAAGAATTACAACATATTATTACAAGAGTGTAAAAGAGAGAAGGAAAACAATATAGTAGTATTTTGTGTTTTTATAGATAAAACCTAAACAACATCGCCTTATACCAAAACTCCGGCGCCACGTTTTCATAGGCAAGCGTGAAAAAAAGTGGCGTCCCTAGAGTGCCAGCTAGATTTAAGCCCCTACATACTAACAGACGGGCACTTATCAAGAAAGGATAATATAATATAGTTAAAGAAATAACACGAGAAGGCCGAGCATTATAGAAGGAACAATACCAAGATTAGCAGCATCTACTATGCGATCAACTAATGCCACATGAATGTGGGCTAGAACGAACAACATACTACTAATAAAAACAGAGCGACATTGAACCAGGAATACACAGAAGTTCTTGTCCTGATCAAGGCACCATTCTACCGGAGAAAGAAACTTGTGCATCTAAGAATATAGCACCAACAATCTCACACAAACAAAACATCTCCAGGACATAAACATGGATGCATGCACTAATGAGAGGCATATAAATGCAAAGTAATGGAACACACACGATATATAAGAAGTTACTGGAAAAGAAATCAGTAAAAAAATTCACTACCAGAACAAAATATGATGAACCAGAGAAGTAGTCGAAAACATAAGCAAACATATGAACCTTTGAAGACAAAGTACAAAAATGAGAAACAACCTTCGTTTTTAGTAACCAAATTAAACATATTATAATGAGTTTACCATCTCTGCTATCCTTAAAAACAGGGGAAAGCACACTATAACACAATCTTGAAATAACTATTTTTGAATCAATATGTCAAAGTTCTCCACTTCCGTCATAATCACTCTTTTTATATTTTGGAAAAGAGAAACACACATTTAGCTTAAAAAATGAACTGTAATAAAACAGAGACGGAACTGAAAACATAATCAGGAATACGAACTTTTGGACGCAAAGCACTGAAAGAGAACCAAATCTGGATTTTTAGCCACCAAATTGAACTGATAATAGAGAGTTCACCAGCCATTCTATATTTCCAAGAAGATAGATACTTTACCAACATTTGAAATGGGGTAACACTATACTACAGGGCCATAAACTAACTGTAACAGTGTTGTTTTGTGAAGTCTGTTTCGTTAATAAAAACATCTCATCTCTTGAAGACAGAGCACAAAGATGACGCACAATTTTGAAAAAAAAACTTCAAAGAATCGAGCGTCAACCGAGATGGTGAAGAAAATCAATAATTGTGGACATGTGATAAATAAAATAGAAACCAAGGCATGGTCGCTAGGAGAGGAAGAAATCTACCTGAAAGATCAAGTGGGCGTTAAGCATTGCTGAATTTTTTACCTGATAACACTACCACCGAGGCGGTAGGTTAAGTCTTTTTCTTGGACTACGCATCCTACAAAGCTTTCTAGGATGGCTGCGTGCCTCAGGGGGCATTTCAAACATAACTTGGTTCAAGATAGTTACTTGTAAGTATACACTACAGGCATGTACACATAACTGTTTTTGCAAAGGAGATAGTTCACCTCTTAACCAAAGAAGTTGTGTCAAATGGTGCAAGTTATTCCTTCGGATCCTCCGCGATAGCTTTAATGGCCTGTTGCGAGAGTAAAGCAAACCATGAAGAATTAGCAAGAAGTTTAAACATTGATTAAGCAAGAACTTTTAATTTATCGAAAATCAAAATAAAAATACAATTTCTCTTTCTTTTATTGACACACATCGCATTGATGAAAAAAGCCATGCTATTTTCTCTTTGGTGCATTCCTGTCTTAAAACATCTAGTGCTCCTAGAGTCAGCTTGTTTGAACTCCCATTTCTTTTTTCCAATTGGAGTACGATTGTAGCATCCCCATGTGCCATGCTTATGATCAAATTTGGTAAGAAGAATGCAAGGATAGTTTTTATGCAAACAAATCCGATAAGAAAGCTCGAATGATCACACCATGACATCAAAAAAAATTATATGCAAATATGAGACTGTTAAATAGTAGGCAATATTGGCTTCTGTACAGAATAATCTAAATGAATTCCTCATGAAGCACATAGTGTGGATTACATGAAAATTTACAAAAATATCAGTATGAAAACATGTGCCAGATTATGCTGTATACCAGCAGTGAAGTAGTAAAGTTTACCAACAAATGGATGGTATGCCATATAGCTTAGTCTGGCAGTAGATATTTGCAATTTCCTGTTGTGTTCAAAATTCCCAAGGCACACATATTTGTATGAGCAGTATCTGCACCGGAAAGCTATTGTGGTTAATAATTACATGGAACTAAACTATATACATGTTCCATCGCAGGTGTGTTACCTTGAACTATTTCCCTGATCACTCATCTGTCATGAATTGGAATATACCCAGTTCCTCTAAAAGGAATTAAGGCAAAAACAGTGAAATATCGTCCTCTTGAATAGTCTCTAGCTATGAATTCCGAAATTTCTATACCCGGTTGCTTTGAAACCTGGCCTATTTATATACTCATAATTATTAGGTTCATGTATTATATCGATATCATGAAAGCTGCACCAGCAAATAGATTAGAATAAGCCAACATGCTTACAATTTTCTTGTGACTAACAGAGCAACTCATATGGAACTAAAACCGTTTGATAGTACAATGAATTTCTATCCAACTGAATCTGGACAAAACAGAAGTCATCATATATAAACGGTAAATCACTACTTATTGGAAATCTAGTTGTAAATGCAGAAGCTCTGGGCATGCAAATTTTATTATGGCATGTACAAAATGAACTGGAGGCATTCACTATAATGCCTCCACAACTCCAGCAGAGCATCAATGATAACTTTCAATGGATAAAAATGGAATAGATGCAGTGTGTAACTAATCCAAAACCATGTCCTATCAAACTCCAGAACAAGACCATGTCCTATACCTCCAGAATGGTGGCGAAGAAAAAATAACTTTGCTTGAAATTTATCTATACTACTTACTTAAATGTCCATACATTCAGCCAAAGGAACATAATAAGTTTATTAATAAGGCGCACCAAACTGCTGCATATTTTTATTCGCTTGGGTCTAGCAACACCCAAGGCTGGTAAATAATCCACAACAAAATAAAAGGATATCTAACACAGATGCAATAGACCATTGTGAAGTAAGTTCCAAAAAAACCAGGACTCTAGGTGGTAGGTTCATCTTAGAACTAACAATAAGTTCAAAAATATTACCAACTTGATATAATATTTCTATTCTAAATACATACAGTGAAACTTCAAGATGGAGCTCACTCTTCTTTGAAAAATGAGGAACAATATCATGTAGAAAATCAAGGTATAACTCACAGTAGCATCCATACACAAAATCCAGAATAATTTCCAACAACTTGTAATGCACCAAATGACAAAGAAGATGCAAACCTGGCATATTGAATTCTAATTGATCTTGAGGAATACTAGTACAAGTTTGATCAAATTAAAAGAGTCGACAACAATAAATGAGGCAGGCTTCATGTAGCCTAAAAAGTTAAGAATACTGTAAGCTAAGAAATTCACACACATGTATGTATTTTACAGGAAATTATTTTTTCATGCAACAACATTACAATGATGCATAATTCTTTAGAACAGAATAATGCTGAATTCAGGTGGACATGACGGTGCAGGTGATGGACAAAAAAACTGGTATTCACACTAAATATAAATAAGAGTAGAAGAAATGCTCTTAAAATTGTTATTCACACTAAATATAAATAGGAGATAAAACAATGAGTGCATAGTCGAAAGTAAACTCATCATCAAACCCGATACCTCCTTACTATTTGTTATAAATCCATGCTGCATTCTGCTAATCGACGGTAAATTATATTCTCACAAGATAACACATACCTTATTACAGGTGCAGATAATTGTAGATTTTGTAAGAATTACCATTAATTCTGAACTCTACTGTGTGTGCTGAACAACTAAATTGGTACAACTAAATGTTAATATACTAAATTGCAATAGAATTTTAATAGGGAAATATAGTTCAGATGCAACTGCATGCCATCGGTTCTGAACTCATCCTTCATGACATCTTTTAGGCTGATGAAATTAGCTATCACTGAGCATGAGAAGAAGGATCAGATTAGGGAGGGATTTTTATTCATCGAAATATAACAGCAGCAAGGGAAATATTCTATATACCATCAGGAAGACAGTGCAAACCAGACACCAATCGGTGACGCAATGCAACCAAACAGCACCTACACAACCCAAGAATCTGCAAAAAAACTAAACACAAAGAATAACAGATTAATATAAGGGAAAAAGAAGTAAAGCCCATTTTCCTTAAGCACTATCTGATAGTGCTTGTCCATGGCCTCAGATTCAGTCATACAACTTACGGCTAATCACATAAACAAGTACCGTTTACAAAAAGCATCTTACCTTGCTTCCATGTTACTGTGTTCGTCGGGGCTGATGTCGAGGTAGAAACTGCGAATCATCGTCTTTTTCTTGTTGTCTTTGACCCAAGGCTCATCCATCATTTACATTACTCCCAGTGTGGATATAAACTCTGGTTAGGAGGCAAAATTCATAATTATCCGGCCAACAAACAGGAGATGGGATTAAGCATAATTTTTATGGGACCAACAAACAAATAAATAAGCATTTCATCATGTCGTTCACCATCTCCACCTGACCACCTTGTAATCACTCCTCATCCAGCAAGAACGACCATGGAACATAGATAATTCAACCACTGACGAATGACAGCATACACCACAAAGGGGATAGCACAATGGAATCGTACAACCAAGAGGATGAACATGGGAGAGGGGCTCACCTTGTATCTGTACTCGTCCATCTCTCCAGCGGCAGCTTGTACGTCATGCCCTTGGTATGGTTTGACTGCTCCCACCGGCCACCAACCGTCAAGACTACGGTGGCGGTGTTAGGGTTGTGTCCGCTCGCTGGGGGTCGAGGAGGCAGAGCTTGTCAGAGATGAGAGGACTTGTGCACGTGTGTACCATGGGAGAAGCAGGGCGGCCGTTGGAGGGCCTTCTCTCGATGAATTCAGGACGTGCAGCGGCACGAGCAGCGGGGTGCCCTACTCCGCCGGCCACCAGTTGTTCCTCCTGTGCTACGGTATGGAGCGAGTATGATGATGCGGCGCCGCGATGGGGAGCTTGTGGAGCTTGGGCCGCCCCTGCTGGGGGTGGAGGGAGGGGAATCGCGCGAGCAGCAGGTGGCGGCGGCTTGTCTGGAAGGGGAGTGGGGAGTGGGGATTGGGGGAGGAGACGATGGAGGGGATTGGCTCCTGTCGTGTGCCTTTTTGTCTCAGGGGAGCACATCATCCACACACGACCCACCCCAAAACCACCCCAGGACACTCACAATGCGGACCAGTTAAATGGAGGACCCATGTGCAGCTGCAAGTGGGTAGGTAGGCACTGCTACATGGCTTGGACTAGCGCAAACAAACGGCCAAGATGATCCCAGGATCTCATCCCATGGTCCAGAGGCTCAGAATGCTGTGAGCAGCCCTTGACCCCTCACCAATTACATCTTTAGATGTTTTGTATGTGGGAAATTTTGGCTCCTCCAAACCATTACCACTTTAGTACCACTAGGTAAAACCCTTTTGATGACACCTAATTTTTCATTGTAATGTAGGTAGTGTATAATACCACCATCCTTTGGAGACCCCGTTTTAGCCAAAGTAAAAGTATAGGATGGGAAGACCCCGGTAAACGGTTTCTAAAAATGTTTTATGAGAAAACCTTGGTGAGGTTTGGACTGCCAAGAGAGTTTGAGAAAGAAAAATGTTTTGGTTTTGCGAATTATGCTACAAAGGAGAAGGAGAAAAAATATTTACAAAAAAGCACCCGGTTCTTTGCAGTTTTGCTAGAACAATTAACCCGTGCAACCACATTACTCTGGAATACGACCAAATGTGATCATAATAATATAAAAATATAAACCTTTATCGGTGCCATTATATGTCATATATTACTAGAAAATAAAATTATTATGAAAAAATAATAAAAGTAACTAAAGGGATAGTTGTATTCTTTTTTAAAAAGGTGTATGCCTACGGTACCTTGACACTGTCAAGCTTCCAGTAGACCACCATGCCTCCGGCGCCACGTGGCATGCCTATTTGCCGACGACGATACCGATGGCAGCTATCGACAAAGAGTTTTGGTTGTCGACGTTTCCTGTATGCCGACAGTTTGACTATTACGGTTGTCGGCATAGACGTTATTTGCCGACGGTTTTCATATGTTGCCAACCTTTTGCTGGCCGTAGGCGTGCATGGATGTTATGCCGACGGCCCTGCCAAATGGCCATCGACATACAGAAAAGATGTAGGCAACAACCTATTTTCTTGTAGTGGCGTAGGTCCCTCTAAAAGTCGAGAACACTTTTTTGGTTAGTAGTATGTTTGGGGAAAATGCGGCCTCCCCAGCAATATATGTGAACCTTAGGACGACAGCGTGTGTTTGGCTCGCGCTAGTATTTATAGTTTTTTTTCTAGGAAAGAGAGTTTTTATTTAAGAAATGATAGGGTTACAATCTGCAGTAATGTATCGGCACACCTCTTTTGGAAAGTTGCTCAACCATACCGCCGTTCTAGGTTCTCCTCTACCATACTTAGCTAGTTCAGGACTTACAAAATTTGCATCTCTGCTAATTCTAGCAATGGTGGTAACTATCTCCCTCATCAACTCTCTAATCCCCCTTAATCGTGTGGAGTACATGGAGGTATTGGGTGTCTTATCCGCAATCAACAGACACACCTCCGCACAGTCCGTTTCTACTACAATTGGTAGTGGCGTACAGTGGAGAGCCAGGTTGAGGCCTTCCTCAAGGGCTTCCAATTCCGCTTCTACAGCGTCCGCGCAGTTGAACAATTGTCGGCAAGCCAAGAATATGACGCCCCCCTTGCTATCCCACAGGATCATACCTGTGCCCGCTGCACCATCTGGGGTGAAAGAGCCATCTACGTTCAGTTTGGCCTGTCCTTGCGCCAGGGGTGTCCAGCTCGCTTTCCTCTTTGCTTGCCCGACGCTTCTCGTCCCAGGTCTGTCCATACCTCGCTCATGCGACACCACCTCCTTCCCTTTAATCGGATCTGCATTAGGATGCTATTTTAAGAGAGTTAGCGAATCAAGGTAGCTCACTAGAAAGCGTCGCGATCCTTCGACATGGGGCATTGGTTTATCATGTGTGATTTTGTTATGGACAAACCAAATGCGCCAATAGATCATGAGAATGCGGGCCCGCGCCGTCTCTGTTTGGCTTTGTAGCAGATGTAGCAGTCATTCAGTGCCTGTATGTACTATTGTCGTAGCATCAGGGAGTTCCCAATCCTGGCTCATTGCCTGCCACAGACTTCTAGCATGGGGCATCTTATGAAGACATGGTACTTGTCTTCATCCTCCTGCCCACAGATGAGGCAGATGGGTGGGGGGGGGGGGGTTGATGCCACGTCTATTTTTGTTGGATTGTGTCGCCAACGCATTCCGTGCAATTTTCCATGCCAATGTTCTTACCTTCTGCGGCACCGGGCATTGAAAAATAAGCTTCCAGGACAGCTTCTATCCTCCTGGACTTGCACTTGTAGCACCGACCTCCAGCGCATTCACATGCTCCTCCATCGCCACCTGGTAAGCGCTGCGAACTGTAAATATTCCACGCTTGTCAGGCTGCCAAGCAACAAAGTCAGGTTCATTGTGTCTCAACGGCTTAATTTTTAGGATCGCCTCCACGTCCACTGGCAGGAAATATCGCTCGAGGCGCTGAGTATCCCATGTGCTATCAGGCCTAATGAAGTCCGAGACCCACTTATACCTACAGTCACGTGGTTTCTTAGTGATGGGTTGATAGACAGTCTTCCTCGGGATCCAGGGGTCACGCCAAGCTCGGATGTTGGCGCCTGTTCCCACTCTCCAGATCGCCCCCTTCTTAAGTAGCTCAAGACCATATTCAATCGCACTCCATGTAGGGGATTTACCACCTACAAAGACCGTATCAAGCAAGGAACCGTGAGGGAAATATTTTGCTTTCAAAATTTGTGCACAAAGGGTGTCAGGAGAGTGGAGAAGGCGCAGGCCTGCCTTGCAAGCATCGCTTGATTGAAGACTCACATGTCCCGTAAACCGATCCCCCCCCTGACATTTTGGTCGCCCCATTAGATCCCAAGCAAGCCAGGGCATTTTCCTTTTCCCATCTTCTTTCCCCTACCAATAGTCCCGGATCATTTGCGTGAGTTCATCAGAAAGCCCAAACGGAATTTTAAAAACCCCCATAACATACAGTGGTAGAGCTTGTGCCACAACCTTGATAAGTATTTCTTTTGCTGCTTGCATAAGATGGTTGTCATCCCACTCGACCAGTTTCTTTGCTAGATTGGCCTTTAAACTTTTGAATTTTTCTTTACTCATTCTCTCTTCCAGGGTCGGCAGTCCTAGGTACTTTGCCTCGGAAGCTTCCCTTGTCACCTGAAGCACCCGTTTCACCTCTGTTCTTGTGTTGTCCGGACATAGTTCCCCAAAGAGGATAGAGCACTTCTCTAAGTTAAGTACCTGCCCCGTACTCTTAGCGTAGCTTTCCAAAATTTGCTTGACTTATAGTCGCCTATTGGGGGCATGCTTCAAAGAACAATAGACTATCATCTGCAAATAAAAGATGAGACACTCCTGGTGCTCTTCGGCAAATACGTATAGGTTCCAGATTATAATTTTGCACCTCCCGTTCAATTAACGCCGAAAGCCCATCAGCCACAAACAAAAACAAGAATGGCGAAAGAGGATCACCTTGTCGTATCCTACGAGAAGGCGAAAACGAATCCAGAAGAGTTCTATTAAATTTAACCTGGTACCTCATAGTGGTGACACACTCCATTATCCAATCCACCCATCTGTGAGCAAAACCTATTCTTTTCATCGCTTCCTTTAGAAATCCCCAGTCCACTCTATCATATGCTTTTGACAGATCCAGCTTATAAGCACAAAAGTTCCTTGTTCGGTTCTTGCTATTCTCCATGAAGTGCAAACACTCAAAGGCGACAGAGGCGTTATCAGTGATAAGCCTGCCCGGCACAAAGGCACTCTGATTCTTCGATATAAGCTCCCCTAGGATCGGCCTGAGTCTATTTACCATGCACTTGGCCACAATCTTATAAAGCACGGTACACAAACTAATGGGCCTAAAGTCCTTCAGGGTCTCCGGTTCATCCACTTTGGGAATCAAGACAATGGCGGTGTCATTTACCCCCTCTGGCATCTTACCATTCACAAAGAACAGCTTAACAACATTAGTTACCTCGGCTTTCAGAGTGGCCCAATTCCTTTGATAAAATCTGGCGGGAAAGCCATCCACCCCAGGAGCCTTCAGTGGCCCGATATGGAATAGCGCATCACCGATTTCTTCATCTGTAAACTCGCGGCACAGTGCTTCATTCATATGAGTCGTCATTTTTTCCTGAAAAAGATTAACCAAGTCATTTGAGTTCAATGATGGATCACGTGTGAAGAGGTTCTTAAAATAACTTGTGGCCATTCGTTCCATGGCTGTTGGCGTGACTTGCCACACCCCGTCGTCCTCCTTTAACTTTTAATTCTGTTTTTTCTCGCTCGCCAGACAGCCCTCTGGTGAAAATATTTCGTATTTCGATCTCCCTCCTTTAACCACGTAATTCTTGATCTTTGTAGCCAGTGCATTTCCTCCCTATACAACAGTTTATTCATATAGTCTATTACCTTCCTTATTTCATGCGGGACTGCATTTGCTTGGTGTAGCTCCTCCAGATTTTCCGTACTTTTTCTAGCTCTCTTGCGGTATTCCCAAACTTTACCTTGCTTTCCTTTTGCAGCTCAGCCATGACACTTCCCAAGCATGTGGCGATATCACCTAGGTTCTCCTTGCTACCCACCCTCTCCCAAGCTTGAGTAATCTTCTCGGCAAGCTCAGAAGCACGCTCCCAGGCAATCTCATAGTGTCTCCTTGGCTGTCTTATCCGTGGACACACATCCTGCATAATATCAATTAAAATAGGACAATGATCAGAGCAGGGTGTGGCCAGATGTTTAACTTTGGTGTCCCCATACAAATTGCGCCAGGCTGGGTTGGCGACAGCCCTGTCCAAATGTACCCGAACATTAGCCCGACCATCGATCTCTCTTATTATCATAAGTAAAATGAGTGCCCGTAAACCCCAAGTCATGTAGGTTACACTCATTCAAAACCTCCCGAAAGTCTCTCATATGCCCCTCTGATCTAGGGGTATGCGAGAGGTGTTCCTCATGCCATAAAGCCTCATTAAAGTCCCCTACTAAGAGCCATGGCAAATTCGAGGCTGCTTGTAAGTTTCGTATAATCTGCCACATGCGATGTTGATTTTTCGGTCTTGGTTCACCATAAACACACGTCAAACGCCACAAGGGGCCATTAGCAGAGACATGGACATAAGAATCAATAAATCTTTCATTTACCTCTTTTACCTCTACAAGCAAGCTTTCATGCCAAAACAGGGCAAGACCACCACTAAAACCTACACTACTAAAACCAGCAAAACCTCTTAAGCCTAACCTAGACCTTAGCCGACGCATCTTATTTTTATTCTGCCTAGTTTCACAAAGAAAAAACAATTTAGGACTAAAACACTGGGAAAGCGAAGCTAGCTCTCGCACTGTCGGAAGATTCCCAGCACCCCGATAGTTGAGCGATAGACAATTCATTGTTGCTGGCGAGACCACACATTTGGTCTCGCTAGTTGACCGGAGGCCCCACGACCGGTTGCCGCCTTGCTGCTCCCTCCTCTAGCATGGCCAGTGCCTATGACGTTACCACGCTCACCCCGACCTTGTTTGACGCCAGCTTTCTTCCCCCTCTTT
The DNA here is from genome assembly GCA_910589765.1 of Avena atlantica. Lineage (NCBI taxonomy): Eukaryota > Viridiplantae > Streptophyta > Magnoliopsida > Poales > Poaceae > Avena > Avena atlantica. Next base: position 176,622,682 of record OU342737.1, read on the forward strand.
TGCACACCACCAACATGTTGCTCATACTCTAGTCCGAGTGCTAGGTCGCCTCTCCCCCTGTTCTTCTTCCTCTCCTGCGACACGCTTGCCCAAAATGGAGTCTGCGTGTGTCATGTGCGTGTCGGAGTCACTCTCAAGGGACACCGTGGTGTTTGACAGGTTACGCATGACATGTATCATGTCGCTGCTATGCGGACCACTTCTTGCCCCTTGACTACGTCCTGCTCGTTCCCAGCTTTCTTGCATACCAGGTGCAAGGTTGAGTTTGAGCTCTCCTCCTGCAATGCCCTGCTCCTTATTCTGCACATGCACATCCACTCTCTGGTATAGTTGCTCACTACTAGTGTTGAGATCAAAGGACAGGCCTTGGTACCGGTACTGGTGCCCGCTTGTGGCTAGCATTGAGTTTTCCCCAGCCCTAACGTCCTCTTCCACATGCTCATCTGCATCTAGTTGTGCCACAAGGTCCCGGCACTCCTCATCGGGCATCTTCATGGCATCAACCTGGTCAAGGAGCTGTTGCTCCACATCGTCCTCAAGCGGTGGCATCTCTTCCTCTTCAAAGTCATCGCGCGAGCCAACCTGTTCTGGTATAAAGGTAGGCTGCCTAGCCATCTGCACCGGTGTGGAGCTTCTCCCACGCGAAGACTCAAGTGACTCAGCCGAACCGAAGCTAGCAAAATTGATTCCCCTCTGGGTTGTAGCTTGCCTCGGTGGCGGTATGAAATGCGCACGGTATTCAAACTTTTTATATGGGCTACATCTCAGCTCGTACACCTTGTAATCCAAGGAGGGCACACCCTATCGTTTCTTCTCACATTCATCCATCTGATGCCCCATGAACCCACAGTGTGAGCAGTAATGTGGGATCCGCTCATACTTAAGCTTATACACTATTGTGGCCCAAGGTTTGTCCTTCACCCGAGCTATGATCTGAGTTTGGAGTCTACGATTATATGGCAGCTCAACACGGACTCGCAAGAACTCTTTCTTCCCATGCTCTGTCTTAGGGACATCCACCTCCATCGCCACTCCGAGGCCATTGCCGAATTTCATGCCGATGGCCTTAGTCTGTTTGTCCCAGGCAACGTCATAGACACATACTCAGATTGGCACCGAGTCCAGAACTGTCTCCGACGGCTGGGCAGAGGCATCTAGGGCCTTGACCATAAGTGCATTCTTGTTATAAATCCACGGCCCTCCACGCCGAACATAGTCGAAATCACCCTGCGAGAATAGGGTGATCATATAATAGTTCTTCCCTTTATCCGAGTATTCAATCCCTGTGCGCAGATGCCAAGCTTCTTCGGTGAGACGGTCGAACATGGTCTTTGTGCTAGGCTTGAAGTTTGCCATATATCTCGCCATGAGCTGCCATGTGTTCGGCCTCGCCGGTGCCACCTCCTCTTCTCCCTCATCGTCAAATTCTAGAACAACATCATCTTCCATGTTGACTGTTCCTCCGATCTGCACCTCTGCTCCCTGCTGCAACCCCGGTTCTCGTTCCATGCCCTCCTCGTCATCCCAAAAGCCCTCCTCCGCTTCCCGTACAGCTTCCTGTGGATCCGCCTTCCATCGTAGCAGCGGCACTGTCGGTTTATCTCCGGCCAGCGTCGGGCGGGAAGGTCTCTCAACGAGTCCCCCATGATCGCCCCAACCAGCCATTGATTTCTCCGACAATCCCGCCGGGATTACAGCGGAGGCGGAACCAGCCCCTCCAGCAGCCTGGGAGACCCGATCATGAACCCGCCTCGTAAGGATCTGAGTACGATCCCTACCCCGAGAGGCCTCGCCTCCAGTAGACTGCATCGTCTGCGTGTTTCCATCCTCGTCTGCCCTTCCCTTCATAGATTCCATCTCGCACATGCCTTCAAGATCCGATCGAGCTCCCAGTTCACGGGTTTTCGTCAGATCGAGGTGTTCACGATTGTGGTTGTCGAAGCCCTTGGCTACTCGGGGTTTTAACGCCCTCGTCGCCGTGTCCCTGGCGAGTTCTGATCGGACTCCTTCCGATCTGTTCCCTTTTCCGTCTCGCATATGAACCCTGGTCTTCTCCCTATCCTTGGCAGCTGCCTCCCGTCGTCGCTCCGACGGACTCATGTATAAAGGCGGTGACGGCGAGACGAGATCGCCCATATCGCCAGAGCGCAAAACACGGAAACCGTTTTAATCATTCATATACTTGTGCTCCGTGTTATGATCCCTGCAATTGTTGGAATGTATTCAGCGTGGTCTTCGTGCATGTGTTCTGCTCACGGTCACCATGGCCATGGCCTGCCGCTAGTATTTATAGTTGTCGTTGGTTGGTCCAATTATTTATTCCTTTTATGACTTTTGTCCTCTTTGTACTGCTATTGATGATTATTATAGATTCGTAAAATTTTAAAAATAAAATAAAATGTGAACCTGCAACGAAGTTTCTTTTGTCTATGACAACAAATTAAGATGCATTTGAACTGACTGCGGATGGATAAATAAACCGCGCGCTTGGTGGTTGGCTCTCTAAACAAATACTGTTTTACAGCAGGTTCATTGGATCGCAGCCGGCGGTTAGCTACGAGGTGGCTACCGTATTGCAAAAATTCAGACATATGCGTGGCAGATTATAGTTGTCACACCGTGCATGATTTTAGTTACTGGGCGGATCTGCAAAATCCACTACTGGGCGGATTTGCTGCCTTGACTCCTGGTAGAGTCAGAAGTCAACGGCCAAAACCTCATGCAGCAGCATATATTCCTAGTAGAGATCTTTGAGTTCTTTTAGGTACAGTCGTTGTCGCCACTTGCACTGCGATATTAACTTATAATTGGTTGGTAGTTTCCTCTCTCGAGCGATTTCCGTATATTACTATCTTTGGCGTGGAATTAACCCAAGAAAAAAGTGTAAGTACAAGCTCAGCAGCCGGAGACAAATTCTGGTACCCAAGGAATCATAAAAAGATGGCCACGTTCTCAGTATTGCGTGGAATGTGGCTCTATCTTGGATCTATGGTGATCATGTTCAATGGATCTATGGTTATCATGTTCAATGGATCATGTTATAGCCACTTGGATTATGATATACCCAATCCCTTTGCTATAAATACATGAAAGTGGTGACTTGCAACACCACAAACAGCCTGCTCAACATCCTCTCTCGTCCCTCCTAGCTGCTAGAACCCTAGAGACAACCCTACTTGAACTGGGAGAGATGGGCAGGATGAGAGTAGCAGTGGTCGGTGCCGGGGTAAGCGGTCTCGCCGCGGCGCATGAGCTGGTGAGGAGTGGCGGCGCACATGTGACGTTGTATGAGAAGGAGGATCATCTCGGCGGGAACGCCTACAGGAGCGTGGCTGTGGATGGCGTCAACCTCGACCTCGGCTTAATGCTCTTCAACCGGGTGAGAAGATATATACAATATATGTCTTTGTCCATGCACATATGTTTCTTCTTAGCTAATGGCCGTTGATGCTAATATTGTGACATATGTAAGTATGCACAGATTAGAGTGGGATACACGTATGCATGCATTCTAGCAAACAAAAACAGTGACATCCCATAATTATTTTCACATTCAAAGTTGTCTTTGACGATCAATATAGCTCCCACCGTGTTCGTACTATAGTTCTCACGTGATAAATAGTTACAAAATATGTTGGTCTTTTTCATTAGTTATTATTAGTTCTTAATGACAGAAGTGTTTAAAAAAGTTAATTAAAACATACTATTTTTTAAAAGGAAAGCGGTGGGAGAAAAACCCACATCGAGTTTGATTTTTTAAATAATAAATAAGACGCAATTTACATCCACAAGGACTTGAACTTGGCTAGGTAGTACATCCACTCCCTAAGCCAAGTGAGCTAGGCTCTCTTCTTTTAGTGAAGCTAAATATGGAAAATTGTTTGTTGATCGGCATGGAAAATATTTTGTTGACCGGCCGTACGGCTCGAGCTATAATACATTCATAATGCCTGAAGTCAGTTTTCAGTTTCTAATATGCCGAGGTCACTTTTTTTTGTCATACTTTATGTGAATTTAGCAATATCTACCGTGTGTGCATGTAATGAATTGAATCAAGTAAGCTATGCCCTCGCAGATCCAACTACGGAGAAAAAGTTCTCCCGTTATAATTTGCAATGAACATTACCCCTTCAGTTACATAATTCTTGTTGTGGTTGTAGTTCAAATTTGAACTAAAATCACGATGAGGATTATGGAATGGATGGAGTAGTAAATGTGCTAACTATGGTCACTTGTATATGACTGATGCATATAACTGCAGGTGATGCACCAGAATACAGTAGAATGGTTGGAAGAGCTGGGCTTGAGGATGAAGTGGTCGCCGGACATGTCCATGTCGGTCAGCACACAGCTGTCCGGCGACGGCCGCAGGTGGGAGTGGGGCAGCCGCAGCGGCGTGTCGGGGCTGTTGGCGCAGAAGAGCAATGTGCTCAGTCCTAGCTTCTGGCACATGATCCGTGAGATTTTCAGGTTCAGGAACGATGCCATCACGTACCTGAACGACCATGAGAAAAACCCTGATCTGGACCGGGATGGGACGCTGGGGCAGTTCGTCCAGTCACATGGGTACTCCCAGCTCTTTCAGGAGGCTTACCTGGTACATTACTGGTCGTGATGAAATATACTCCTTAAATTGTCAGTACTAACTATCTCTAAAACATAGAATGTTTTGATAGACTGTTTTTTAGGCTACCAAAATGTCTTATACTCCCTCAGTCCTAAAAAGGATGTCTTAAGTTTGTCTAAATTTAAATGTATCTAGACTCTATTTAGTATATACATACATTCAAATTCAAACAAACTTGAGACATCCTTTTAAGGATGGAGGGAGTATATATTTTGAAAGAGAGGTTGTACAAGTGATAGATAAATTTGTTTGCATCAACAAGTACCATTACACTGTGCTGCTAACCTGGTACTACTACTATGTTTGACGATTAATTGCTGCAGATTCCTGTTTGCGCATGCATATGGTCCTGCCCGTCACAAGATGTTCTGGGTTTCCCTGCCCTCTTCGTGCTCTCATGTTATCAGGTTTTGGAGGTGCGCGCCAGCTTCATGGATACAAGCACATTTACACCGATTAGACTTATATATATAGTGCGGCTGCTCATTATTTTCTTGTTCCTGTTCTTTCTTTTGGGTCGTTCTTGCATTCAGCCGTTCGGTCGGCGCACCCAATGGCTTACTGTCATGGATGGTTCAAAGCCATATGTAACCAAGGTAATTACCATTGTAGTTCAAGCTTCTACATATCGTCATCTCCTTAGAACCTGAATGACTACAGTTGTTTCGTAATGAAAAAAATCTGGTATTGTTAAAAATCGTTGTTTCATATAGTTTTTTAAAATAACCATGCAATGTATACTGACAATATTCGTACCATTACTGTTTATTATAAACAATGTTAATATAGATGATATACCGTTATTTTTTATATACATATTATTGTAAATGTATCTTACTTATGTAATTTACATAACATACACAATATTAGATATCTTATTTACCGTTGTGCCCACAAAATAGCAATTCATGTATATTTACTGTTAAAGGAGAGTCGATGGAACCCATGTTTCACTTGTAACTAACTACTGAAAATGTCACCTCTCTCACTACCTAGTAGCCCACATTTTGAATTTATTGATTATCTTCTCATGCAACACATAAAAGAAAAGCAGAGCAGCATGCAAATCATGTTTAGTTTTAATTTCCTATTACTATCTCATGCAAACAAAGAAAAGCCTGCACGTGTACTAATTAATGCCAATCTTAGTTTTGAATTACTGCCTCATGTATATAAAGGAAAACCATATCCATGCCAACGAATGAAAATTTAGTTTACTATTACTGCTTTCATACATGAAATTTTCATGTCACGACATAGGTCATAACATCTAGAGAAAAATAGGGAGCAAAAATGTTTTGTTGGGACATGGTAAAAATGACATTATAGTGACACACATTAAACCTTTAGAAGTAGGAATATTTATTATGAACTATTCCAGGTTGTATCACTCTTGTATTTCACATATTAGAACATGGAAGGGGGACAAATTATCATATATCTATACATAATACTCTATTTTATATCATCATATTCACATATTTTGAATATGAAATATCAATTTTTACAAAAACATATCCAATATGTGAATTTATTGCCCAATTATGCAACAATATTAAAACAGGTAGTGTTCCTACTACTCCAGATGGATTATTACTTTGTCTACATCCTGTCTCAAGAAAATATCTAGTGATACCATCCTCTAAATGATACCGTGATACCAATTCTCATAAATTCATTTTTCATGTTTCTAAAAAAATCGAAAGGAGAATATGTCTGTTCACAAGATGTGTGTTCACAGTCCTTAGAATGTTTAGAACCAAATTTGAAACGCACAAAGAGAAACTAAAAATACAAATTGACATATGAATAGTGTCATTTGTGGTTTTGTCTTTTTGTGATACTATTTATGTTGATTTTTCATTTTCGTTTCTCTATGTATGTTTCATATTTGGTTCTAAAAAATTTAGAATATATCAACACACATCATGTGAACACTCACACAACTTTTTTCAGAATTTTTTAGATACTGAATTTTTTTGACTGATATCATGGTATCATTTATAGGGTGATATCACTAGATATATTCTAGTCCTGTCTAACCATACCTTGGGCCAACCCGGGGAGTAAAAATCCCGATGCTAAAATTTGCAAGCCCGAGTCTGACCTGACATCCTAGCTGCAAAATAGCCTTGAGCCCACCAATTAGAGGAAAAAGGTCATTGCGCCCGGACGATGCCTACCTTAGCCCCATTCTGCTAAAATCATTAGCACAAACCAAGCTTTAACCTAACGGTTTGACTGAAAATTATGCCCAAGACCAGCACAATGGTGTCACTTGGCTTGGAAATTTTGAGCTAGAAAGATGGGCCGGATTTCTCATGAACCGGCTAAAAGTTAGCTGACGGGATGACCCAGATACGACATGGTCCACTAAGGCCCATTTGTGAATGGGTCATGCCGTTTATGTATGTGTGCTTCTACCAACGCATCGAGCACCACATCTCTAGTAAATGGACTAAGCCCCTTTAGCCTAAAAAATCAAGAAAGTAAGGGGTCGTATTGCCAACATGCTGGCTCCAGGTATATCTAGACATGGGCAGCCCAGCCCACGCGGCCTAGCCCAAAAAAGTCTGATGGGGCCGGGCTTTTCTGACCCGTGGGCTAGGGCTAGGCGATAGATCTGAAGCTTGCGTGTATCTCGGGCCGAGCTCAAGCCTGAGAAAAGCTTGAAATAAGAAAGACTCGACCTAACGGCCTGAAGGAAATTTGTAGGTACGTACCAGGCTTAGGCTTGGTTTTTTGCCCGCCGGTCGACCTAGGCTGGGCTCGAGCCTAGGTTTTTTGCCGCGGGCTTTTCAGGTCTGGCCCAAAGCCCAACCCGACCTAAAAAGATGCCTAGGTATAGCTCTAGGTCACGGGCCAGGCACGACCCAGAAAAGCCACGGGCCTATCACGCCCGTTAAGCCACGTGCGAGGCGAAGCCAGTCACGGGCTAACGTGCTGGGCCGTGAAAATCTGCCCGTTCGGCCAGATTTAAACTGGCTTTTGTCATGTGAGACTTTTTTTTTGGTTATGTGGGCACTGGGCAGCCGGTCCTCTCGCAAGGCGAGGCGAGCCTCGGCAGGGCAGTATATACCAGGATAATAGCAGACACTCGCGAGGTCGTTAAACAGTGGGCGGTTGGCCTTGCTCCGTCGAGTTTCTCTTGATGGTGACTCCGGCGGCACCCGGACCGGCACCTGCGGTTACGTGCGCATGGGTCGCCGGACGATCCCGTCTGCGAGGCCCGACAGCTTCTCCACCTGCGACGGTGAAGTCGACGCGTACAGACTACGACCTAGACCTGCGCGTCGAGGAGGGGAAGGAGTACCTTTCTGCACTTGAGCCTCGGATCAGACGAGGTCGCTTCAAGGGAGAGAAGTAGTGCTACCGTGCGCATGCCAGCAGCGCAAGCAAGGTGTTTGTGAAAATTACTATGAGATGTTGTGCATGCCGTTCTTAACATTTTTGGTTGCTCTTGGATTATTCTTGGTAACAACGGTAATTCCACAACCCTGAAATTTAAGGAATTTCAAAACGCGCTTCTTCAAAGAAAACTAAAAAGTGATCTCTCGTGTTTGGAGTGTAAAACTCGCTCCCTGCTGAATCTTGGTTGCTGTGTATGAACAAGATTTTTTTTTGCTATACAAATACACAGCGTGCTATTTATCATTTCATATCCAACTTCTGATATGCAAAGACAGTTTTCTGTGATTCGTACACCTGTATTTCATGGTATCTGAACCGTCTAGGTAACGGACGAACTGGAAAGCATGGGTTGCAGGATCAAGACCAGCTGCCAAGTCAATTCGGTTTCAAGGGTCGATGGAGGTACTGCCAGGCTCATCCATTTCAATTTTTCTTCCGTTCCCTCTTCTAGCAACTCCGAAACGATGTCTCGTCCACTGTGTTATCATTTGTTGTTGGCTGCAGGTTACAGAGTATTAGAGAGTGATGGTTCAGGGGAGGTGTACGACAGGATCGTATTTGGTGTGCGTGCACCTGGTGCTCTAAGGATATTAGGAGCTGAAGCGACCCACCAAGAACTGAGAATTCTGGGTGCTTTCCAGTATGCCTCCAGGTAATGCATACTGCTGTCGCTGCTAGCCTGCTACTATATACCTCATTATGTGCAGCGATTCATACTTGTTACTTGACATGTTATACTATTATTATGGCATGTTATGCAACTTGTGTATCTAGTATTTATGCACGTGCCTCACCATCGGCAGTGATATATACCTCCACTGCGACGAAAGTTTGATGCCATTGAATGTGTCGGCATGGAGCGCCTTGAACTTCCTGAAGACATCGAGCGGGGGTGTCTCTGTTACATACTGGCTAAACCTGCTTCAGGTACAGCAACTTGCAGTGCATTTACAGTTCACTTTGCTAGCATTGAATCGGGACACCAGTGATATGTTTGTCCTTGTATTCTTGGAAACTCTAGAACATAGAATCAACCGGCAGACATTACCTGGTTACGCTGAATCCTCCTCACGTCCCGGACCATGTCTTGCTCAAATGGAATGCTAGCCTTTTTGTCCCCTCCGTTTCTGCTGCAAAGGCTTCTCTTGAGCTTCAGCACGTCCAGGGGAACAGAGGAATATGGTTCTGCGGGGCATACCAAGGTAACTTAATATCTGTTTGTATAGCGAAAGGTCCTTGCTGGTTAGGTCTAAAATGCCTCTTCTTTCCTGGATCACACAGGTTATGGCTTCCTTGAAGACGGTGTTAAGGTGCTCCATCTCTCATGAAATTTATATGTTTACATCTGATACTTACATGTTGGATATGTCGATGTGTGTAGGCTGGGAAAGCAACAGCTCAGGGTTTGCTTGGGAAAGAGAGCAGCCTTCTGTTGAGCCCAAAACAGATGGTGCCATCATGGACCGAGGCTGGGGCACGTATTCTGGTAGCAAGATTTCTCAATCAATTCATATCCCTCGGTAACTTGATGTGAGTTCTTCTATCAAATGATCTCTATTCTGGACTATGCATGTCTAGCTGCGATTGATCCAAACTTGATTATTTTCACACCTAGCTTGCTGGAACAAGGAGGCACAACGTTCAGCTTTGGCAACACAGACCCAAAGTGTCATGTGAAATCTATCCTGCAAATTCATGACCCTCTCTTCTATTGGAAGGTTCAGTTAACTTTTACCTTCAGTCTCCTTGATGCATACTCCAACTCCACTCTGCTTGCTCGATCTGATCTCATGCGAATTACAATTTTCAGGTTGCAACTGAAGCAGACCTTGGCTTAGCAGATGCCTATATCAACGGTTATTTCTCTTTTGTTGACAAGAGAGAAGGGCTTCTGAATCTTTTCCTGGTAAATTAAAATTTTCATTCTATGTGGTTAATTGCTTCATATATATATACTGGTCTTAGTTAATCCATTTCGCTACAGATTTTCATTTCTAACAGAGATGTGCACAAGAGTCATACCAGCGTTACCAGTAAAAGGTTTGGGTTCTCCCTTTGATCTATCATGTTGAGGTCAATATGAAGTAGACAATATTAATGCAAAAAGCGTAGTAGCTACTATGAAATATACGGTGGATCATCTACTACTATGTGGTATGTAATTCTATGGTTCCTTGGCAGGGGTTGGTGGACACCTTTGCTTCTAACAGCAGGGGTTTCATCTGCTAAATATTTCCTTCGCCACATCTCAAGGAAGAATACTGTCACACAAACTCGCCAAAACATCTCTCAGCACTATGATCTGGTCATTCCTAATGCCTTCCCTACTTTCATCATACTTTCTCTGTCGCGTTATATTTGTGCATAACCTTGATAGTGTCTGTTTTGAAATGTTTGTTCATTAAAGCAAACTAGAGTGTGGTTATTGCAATCATTACACTCTTTGCCTCTACTTACATATTTTGTAATAGGTTAAGTGGTTGTTATTTTTCCTTCCCGTAAATCTATATAGTCATTTCCTATTCATTTTCTTAAAATAGAAGTGTTTATTTTTTTACTCTTGGCAGTGTGCACATGTTGTGAAGGAAAGACAGTCTAGAACATAACAAAGACCTAACAAATCTCAGCATTGTGTGTGCAGAGTAATGAATTCTTCTCTCTTTTTCTGGACCAAACGATGACATACTCTTGCGCCATTTTCAAGGTTTGCTTTGTGTTTTGATGCTATACTACATGCAACCTTTGATTTTTTATCCACGGGTGTCATTGTTGGTATTCCTTTGGTAGGCGGAGAACGAAAACTTTGAAGTGGCCCAACTACGTAAAGTTAGCCTTCTAATCGACAAGGTAATTTTACTAGCACAACTGAGTTCCATTATCATCTCAGATGGATAGTGCACACATAATCTTATGAATATGTAAATAATCCAAGGCTAAAGTGGAGCGGGATCATCACGTTCTTGAAATTGGCTGCGGTTGGGGCACCTTAGCGATCCAGGTGGTGAAGCAAACTGGCTGCAAATACACAGGGATTACCTTATCCGTGGAGCAACTTAAGTATGCCCAAAGGAAAGTGAAAGAAGCTGGTTTGGAGGTAAATGTGATGTGAAAAACCATAATTCTGACCACTAGTCTCTACTGTAATTTATCTCAAAACAAACCTAAACATTCTTTGATGAATATTTATATATTTTCCTTGTCAGGCCTGTATAACATTCCTGTTGTGTGACTACCGGCAAGTACCAACTTACTGCAAATACGACAGGATCATATCTTGGTAAGTAGCATTGCTGATATGGATTATTGTAACATAATATAGAACTGAAGCAGTGGGTTTTTACGTGAGTATTGATTAATTTTCTGGATGGCCCTTTTGTTCATGCAGTGAGATGATTGAAGCAGTTGGTCATGAATACATGGACGATTTCTTTGGCTGCTGCGAGTCCCTCTTGGCTCCAGATGGCATACTTGTCCTCCAGGTCCACTTATTATTATCATCAACTGTGCATCCATCAATTGATCATACACCAAACTTCACGTGGAATCATCGACTAATTTGTTTTTCTTTTGCTTGCAAATATATCTATCTATCGTAATTGGTATGCAGTTCACCTCAATTCCGGAAGAACGGTATGATCAATACAGGAGAAGTTCAGATTTTATAAAAGAATACATCTTTCCAGGATGTTGCATTCCTTCCCTGACCCGGGTCACGTCTGCCATGTCCTCCACATCAAGACTCAGGTGTGTGCTTATATAGTTCGTCACGTACTCATGGTCCTGATTGTTGATTGACTGTTAATGAGTACTCCGCATATGTGTTGAGTGCAGCATTGAGCATGTTGAGAATATTGGGGATCATTACTACCCAACGCTAATGCGCTGGAGGGACAACTTCATGGACAACAAAGAGTAAGTCAATCCAGAAAGTAACATGAGTAAATTCAAAAATCAAACTAGGCACTAAAGTAGTATCACATTTTGTACATTCTCTGGATTTGCAGTAAAATTATGGCTCTGGGATTTGACGAGAAGTTCATCCGTATATGGGAATACTACTTCGTATACTGCATGGCTGGTTTTAAGACTAGGACGCTTGGAAACTACTTGGTATGTATGCTGCTGGCAAAGTTATTACGCCATCCGTTTCAAAATTTAAGCGATTCTAGTTTTGTCCTAAATGAAACTTCTATAAATTTAACCAAATATATTTAAAAATAGGGAAAATTTGCTAGAGGACACCGTTATTTTTTGGCATTTGCCAAAACACACCGCTGGAATGTGTCTTTGCTGAGTACCATTATAATTTCGTGGCACATTTGCCAGGACACACTGCATGCCGCAAATGGAAAGTTTGACTAATTTTATTGGGATGACCATCATATGTCCGGTTTAAACACTTTTTTCTCTAATTCAAATTCACCAAATCCAGCATATGCATATACCGAACATGAATTAGAAACTATACGTAAGTTCACATCAAGTTGGAACATCCAGGCCAAGTCGCTATCCATTGCAGCATGCAGCATCGTGGTTAAGAAAAAAATCAACGAGGGAATTTGGAAAAAGCTGGATAGTTTTTTCTATCTGAAACATCTTGTATTTCAATTAAAATTCTAGACATATTTGCAACAAGGTAAAAAGGTAATCTAAAACGTCAAACTTTCCGTTTTGGGCAGTATAGTGTGTTCTAGCAAATTGTCACGAAATAATAATGGTACTGGGCAAAGCCACATTCCAACATTGTGTTTTAGCAAACGCCAAAAAATAACGGTGTCCTCTAGCAAATTTTAATAAATACATTATGGGACTACTTTTCATGATGAACCTAATGAACAAATTTAGTGTTATAAATGTTGGTATATTTTTCTATAGTATCAGGCAAATTTAACGAAGTTTAACTAATGACAAACCTAGAATCACTTACACTTCGAAAGAGAGGGAATAATATGCATGGAACTTATTCAGAGTTGATTACCAGTAGTAGTACTCATACATGTTTGTATTTCCATGCATGCAGATTGTGTTTTCTCGGCCTGGCAACAACAAGCTAGAACCTTTGCGCAAGATTTCGGCAGCCTAGATGGTTTGACTCCGCAACTATTTGTATGAACCTCTGCTAATTGGTGCAGTGAAGCGAATGTGAAAACGTGTGTCCACATGTGGTGGTGTTTGTGTTGTTTTGTGCGTGCTCTCTCTAAAACGATCGTTTTGTACCCTCTCGCCTCTCTGAATAAATTTCGGAGCCTACGTTTGTTATCAGAGCCTCAGTAGCATGTGGTGGTGTTTGTGTTGTTTTGTGCGCGCTCTCTCTAAAACGATCGTTTTGTACCCTCTCGCCTCTCTAAATAAATTTCGGAGCCTACGTTTGTTATCAGAGCCTCAGTAGTTATGTACCTTAGGTGTATTTTGTTAATAAAGAATCTATGTGTAATAGTTACATGTATGACTGGACTTGCACGCTAGGGAATAGTTACTTTGAACACCTCTCATATTCGTGACATCCCTGTGCTTAGCTTGATCACTCATTACTCTGACTTTTTTCTTATCATTCATTACCCTGATGATTTGTTGGAGCAAGTTACTGTTTGATGGCTTGGTTGCCATTTCTCGCCTTATTTCGTTTGTCCTTCAGTGATTTATCTTCTTCCCCTCAAGCATTCCACCAGATGGAGGACACCGTTTGGTCAGGCTCTCCGTTTTTCTGATGGGGACGTCGCCTACGATTGCATTCTTGTGTTCACAGTGATTTGTTTTAGGTTTCATGAGAAGCCCTCGGCAACATAACATGTAGCTTTCCCGACATCGACTTAACTACCTTGACATCCTTACAAGGGCTATCACCTCACGTGAGCGACTTGTCAGATACTGTACCAGCCAAAGCACTTGTTGCCATTGTTGTTCATGATGCTCCTGCTATGACATTGGAAGAGGGTAGAAGGGTGAACTACCCAAGCACAAGTGAGCATCAAGAATGCTCACGCCCAGTAATGGACCCAAGTTTCGAAGCGCATGCACGGAGTGAAGTGCACATCCCTAGTGCCAGATATGTACAAGGCTTCTTCTTCATAATGTTTTCGTCATGTTTGGTCTTAATCATCTGTGTTGTTGTCTCTAGGGGGGAATGTTAGAACAAAATATACATACAGTAGTCTTCAAAGATAGATTAAATCTACATATAATCAACTTCTTCTAATCGAGTATTAAGTCATGTGCCATCATAGATACTTGTCCTCAAGTCTCAGTACAACATCAAACAATTTTGTATATCCATCATGTTTGATAAGATTAGTTTCGTCATCAGGTTCAAAATTTATGCATCATATACATGGAAAAGAGTTGATCGCATGGAAAGTGAATAGTTAGGAGGTTTTATATTTCAAATAACTTTTTGCTCTACAGGTGCTCAACCAATTGAAATGCCTATGTTGAATGGTAGATGAATATTATGAATTAGAATGCATGGTTTCTAACATATTGAAATAACTTGAATGAGGCAATTGAATGCATTGACATGATTGCTCTACGCACAATCTATCCACATTATGTCGGATTTTTTTGCCATCTACTACTGTAAGGATATGAATCATCTCCCCATATAATACACAAAAGTTTCGGCCCATGTTGATATGTTTTACGCTAAATCTTCCTCCAAAATATTACTTATTTTCTCATCATTTCGCCTCATTGTTATTCACTTTCATGGTAGGCATGAGACACATTAGGAAGATTACAATAGTATAGGGCCGGTCCTGAGATTTTAGAGTGTTGCGAGGGTCTTGAGCTTGGTGTAGTAGTCATTGATGGAGAGGTTGCCTTGAGGAGTCGTGCAGAAATCCACCTCGAGCTAGATGACATGATGCTTCTTGTTGGGGTGGAACAAGTTATAGATGGCATCCTAGACCATGCGGGCAGTGGAGCCGGGATGCATGACCATGCCGAGGAGGTCGACGAAGATCAAGTTATAGATCTAGGAGAGAACCATTTAGTCATCGCACCCCTAGTCCAATGTGGGCAATGTGTGAGAGGGCATGGCATCAGCGATGCCGATGACGTGGGTTGTTAAGTCGTAGTGGTCAAGGGTGACGTGGAAGATACCCCAACCATTGGTATAACTAGATTCGTTGAGGTTGAGGGTAATGGGAACATGAAGTTTAATGGATATGGCGTAGGTGGATGGGCTAGGGAGGAGAGTATATGGGGTTAGGGTTGGCACTGGTGGTGTCTCGATGGTGGCCTCCGACTTGCCCTTCTCTTTGGGACCGTGACAATGGTTTGGTGAGCGAGGTCATCCTCACGGTCATCAAGTGCTTTGGTGCGAGCGTTGAGGTCGCGCTCATTGGCAACGATCTTATCGGGGGTCTTGGCATGGGAAGGAGGCTAGGTTTTATGGTTTTGGAGGAGGATGACTAGGTCTAGTAGTAAACTAGCTCTGATACATGCAATGTTGTATAACTCGGGCTGCTCAATGCATGCCTCGAGATCAATCCCCCCTCGTTATTTGTACATGAATACATGGCATGGAATTGTGATCCAACTGGAGGTTACAAAGATTGTTACACAAGAAAAAATCCTAACCGACTAGGTAGTAAGATCGCATGCGATATACATGATCTGGCCAGTATCGGTAATAAATAGATATGAAATCTAGAAATATTCATCATCTTCTACTCCAAGTCTCTAGGCTTCTTGCTCTCTAAGTCTTGTACCACTACATATATATGTATTCTTCCTCGAGGCTCAATACAACATCTAACTATTTTCATATATACATCATGTTTGATAATATTATCTTCATCAACTAGATCAAAAATTTATACATTGTCTCCATGTAAGAGAGTTGAATGCATGAGAAGTGTAACACTCATGAGGTATTAGTTTTCGAATAACCTATTGCTCTTTGGGTGCTAGCTCAGTTGAACTTCCTATGTTTCTCGAAATAGTCTTTCATCCCGCTTTATAAATAAGCCAAACGGCCGAAACCGATACAAAGTGATGAGGGGAACCTCTTATAGAGCATATCAAATATACAAATAGAAAGAACAAGGAGAACCAAACTTGCCACCGAAGGCAACACAATACGATCGAGGGATACCGAGGCTCCACGACGATGCCCCCAAGAGGGTAACGACGTGTCGCGTCACCGTCGTCGAGACCATCGATCAAGGATTTTCACCCGGAGCCCTAGCGCGGCAAAGGTACCCACAACATCGCCCCAAGAGGGTTACAATGCCCGTAGGCATCACCACCATTGGCACCGAAGTGCTGATCTTTCGCCCGGGAAAACCTTCACACCACGACCGATATCTCAGACCATCTGCTGCCTCCAAGCTAGGTCACCAGAACACGAAATGGGAGATGTCTTCGCTAAATCCCCGCCAATGCCAGGAGCCCCCGTCGCCTGCTTCTCGTCGTCCACGCGGCCAAAGAGAGTGCCATCACCACCACCACGTTGCTTGCCATACATAGAGACGCCCACGTAGTCCACCTTACAGGGATGCCGCCCCAACATCCACGAACTTGAGTCCAAGGAGCGAAAACAACACATCGTGGAGCCACCGTGTTGGATGGAGTAGGCCGGCGACAGAACCAAACCCGCATGGTCAATAGACGCAATCAATATGAGGAGATCTGCTATCCTCCACTGCTAAAGGCGGTCGCTCATGGAATGCAGCAGGCATGGCCGGTCAAGCCTAGACCAGCCCGACCTAGGTCAGGCCAAGATCAGGCCCGACTAGCCCCTCCGCCACGCTCGCTAGCACCATCCTGCAGACAACTTCCCGAGACCTTGCGCTTGCACTGCCTAGGCCCAACGAACACTGATCAGGCCCAAGAGGACTTAGATTTGGGCCGCCACCAACCCTTTCGAGCGCCTCCATCTTTTTTGCTGCGTCTGACGTCTGTTTTTGCACCAACACCGTGAGGCTACCGCCGATGCCGTCGGCTCAAGCTTGAAACGCAACACTGCAACACACCGCTGCTGGCAGGCACTGTCGCGTGCAGTCCGCCCCGCACACGGTTAGAAGAAGACTGCCGCCGCCGGCACCGGCCGAGCTTTTCCCGGAAGCGATGGAGGAGGGGAGGAAGAATGGAGGGGCTGGGGCGCAAGCAAAGGTCAGCCCCACATCGCCCGCGGGTGCTGAGCAGGGCCAGCCCATAGAGCGAGGCAAAGGGGCGCTCGCCCTGGTCCCCAGGTCTAGTGGGCCCAGCCCATAACTTGTTTGTGTACCTATATTTGTCTAATACTTTTGATGTATAACAATGTAGAATAATTTTAGAAAATATAATTTTGTTTTCTAAAAAAATAGATCGTCCAAGCTATAGCCTATCATGGCTCTATCCTTACTCCTATTTCTCAATTAAATATGTACTCTAACATTTCCGAATATTATTTCTTGATGCCACGATTTTGTTGGCCTCTCCAAATATATAGAATAACACCGGTCCTTATATTCTTTTACAAGGTTGTGAGTATTCATTAGTGAAGACTATGAACACAGTCGCATAACTATATTATCCTGCAAGCAATTCTTGCAATTCTCCTCTGATTCGCAATGATTCTACTTGCCCCTATTATAGATATTTGAGTGATTATTCCATCCTCTTATTAATTCAGTGTCTAATATGTTTACTCATCTACTCATTTTTCCACAAACATATATACACAAATAGCAATAGATAAAATAACTATCATGATATATAGTTCGCTCGATCAATAGAAATAAATGGTTCTAAATGTCTTCACCGAGATTTCAAAGATTATAGATCTATCAAATATACCGACTAGTTAATTTGTTATTGTATTACGGTAATATTTCTCTTACTGAATACTAATATTTTTAAGTCTCTTTGTGTGGACAAGTGGCAAAGCTTGACAAATATTGTTGAGACGCCCAAAAACGCTAATCATGATAAACTTTGAGTAATCTTTAAAATTCTAGCATAAATTTAAATGTATCTATAATATTTTTTTTGGAGTAGGGGAGGGGGGGGGGGGGGGGGGGGGGGAGGGGGCAATGGACCTCCTTGACCTTAAAAAATCTCGGACACATTAACAAGGGGCCCTTGATTTCATATTTTGTCAGGACCCTTAAATTCCGTGGACTGGCCTTGGGGCTGAGCGCAGGACGAAGAAAACTATGAGGGGGCTGAGCGCAGGACGAAGCAGTTTTCTTTTCGGGTCCGGTTCCGCCTCTTCGAAATGCCTATGTTAAACGGGTAGATGACTATAAACATGAATGAGACAATTGAATACATTAATATGATTTCTCTCCAATCTATCCATGTTATGTCGGAGTCAATTTTGCCAACTACTAGTGTATAGATCTGAAACATTTCACTATATAATACGTACACAAAGTTTTCCACCGACAACAAATGTGTCCCACTAAATCTTCCTCCAAACTATTTCTTCTTCTCACATTTCTCTTCATTGTTGTTCACTTTCATGGGTGGAATGAAAGAGGGAAGATTACAAAAACAATTGTTGAAATGGCACGTCATCATAACATGATAGCACTCGTGGGGTTCTTTGATGAAAAGGCGTATGTGCATCGTGTTAGTTTTTTACTCCATACAGGCGGAAGGTGGTACCCGTGCTTTAGTATACAACTGACCCAGCACACGCCTAACATTCTGGAGAAGTGCAGAAAACACTATTCCCTTCGACCCATATTACTTGACTCAAATTTGTCTAGATTTGAATGAATCTAGACACTATTTAGTATATAGATTTATTTAAATTTTGAAAAATCCAAGTCAATTAATATGGGTCGGAAGGAGTAGGATTTTGCTATAACCTCATGAGACATTATGTCTAAATGGATGGTCAAGGCAGAAGATATTATTTCGTGTGGCTTATGCAGTGGCAAGAGCATATGTAAGCATGTGGTCTCTAGCTCAAGCTCAAAGCTATTATCACATGAAGTTTTTGAAGCGGTGTATGCTTTAGCCACCCTGAATCTGAGTTAGGCTAGTATTCAGGTAATTTTGCATGATTTATGATCCTTTTTGTATTATCGAATAAAATGATAGATACGTACTCGAATCTTAAGAATGAGGCCACACTCACTCTTTGCTTGATCAATCCGCCTCACTCCATATATTGCTCTGACCTGATTAGCTACTTATAGTCTCGTTCCGTTTCACTGGATTTTGCTTTTCTCATTTTCAAGTACAATCCATTGTTAGTACTCCCTCCGATCCTAAATAAATGTCACGGTTTTAAACTAACTCTAGTTCAAAATAGTGACATTTATTTAGAATCGGAGGTAGTACCTAAATTTATCGGCGGAATTCGCTAAATACGATTCAGAGGCTAATCTATGGTTACTGTTGCTGATGGAGCTATGCGTTTTCTGACATGGAAAGCTGTGGGACCCACTATCTGACCATGTAAGTTTTCAGCAGTGCATTATTTTTTGTCAAAAAGAATCCCCTAACTTTACTCCCTCCTCTCTTCTCACATAATTCCCCATTTGACGTATGCTCTGACCATGTAAGTTTCCAGCGGTGTAGAAGAGAGGAGGGAGTAAAGTTGGGGGATTTTTTTTTTTGACAAAGCCAAGCTGTGAGTGCATTATTTTTTGTCAAAAATATATATACCTATATATTAAGGCTCAGCAGTATTGCCGGCTTCTCAATGATTTGGACACTATTCATCAATCACATAATAGTACATGTTCGATGAACAGTATGTGGGCATGTCCCAGCCATCCGTTTTTGATCCGGTGGCTCGTGTTCGTGCATGGCTATTTATCGTTTAATTTTGTCCAATCGCGTGTCACGTCACGTAGACGCAATATAACTTTTCGGCTAAAATTTCTTATCTAAAATAATATTTTTTCATGTTAATCTTTTTTAACTATTCGGTTGAAATTTTTTTCCCACCTTTTCCGTCTGTTCGATCCGACGGTCAGCACGTTTATGTTTTCTAACTATTCAGCTTAAATTTTTTGGCCCACCATTTTTGGCCTTTCGATCCGATGGTCCGCGTCCGCGCGTGTAATATTTATCATCTAATTTTGCATAATCGGATGCCACATCACGTAGACGCAACACAACTTTTCGTCTAAAATTTTCTTGTCCTAACCGATATTTTTATACCTTCATCTCTTCTAACTATTCGGTTTAAATTTTCTAGCTCACCTTTTCCAGCCGTATTTTTTCAACTTAATTTTTGGACACATTTTTTCGAATTCATTTCTGTAGCAATAGCTATTATATGTATATGATAATATTTTTGGGTTCCATTTTTTATTATTTAAAGGTACTTTAGTCAATCCATGGTAATTTCTCGCTGATGTATAATTGTATAACCTTAGTTTGTCAACAATATTTTTTTTAGGATTATTTCATATTCTTTAGCGGAGGTTTTTTTTAGATAATTTTATAATCTTTAGCAGTAATTTTTCCTCGTACTTTTCCATCTGTAATTTCTATAAGGTAATTACCCTTCGGTGCTTTTTCAAGGGTGAATAATTTTGTAGCTATAATTAACAGGCGGTGATTTAATTTTGTTATACTTTTTCATTTATCCATGCTAATTGTATCATCCGTCGCCTTTTTTATTTGCAAATAGTATTACTGTTTTTTTGCCGTAACTTCGGACAATAATAATACACCGCATAAAACGTACTCTTTAGCAATAATTTTAATCGATTAATTCACAATGTTATCCCTCACGGACGCGGCGTGACGCCGCGCCATGTTCCCTAGTCTATAATTAAAGGCGCGTAGGTTTTAGGGCCTCTCAGGCGTAAGAGGAGTGCCCCATGAACAGTGTCATATACTGTTTTGATAGTTAGATTTAAATCAGATGGGTTAGATTCTAATCCAGGGTACAGTGAACAAACTGCTAAGATGTGTTCTGCAGTAATTTTCTTCCATGACACAAGTACTAACGGTAGAGCGACCAAAGGCTCACAAGACCACGCCAACAACTCCACGAATTATGACAAAGGAATAATGGTAAACTAAGAATTATGTGTGATCGATGTTCTATGGTATGTAGAATGGATGTGTGCGCCAAAGTGGTGGCATTCTACTCCCTCTCATGCATGTCGTTACGCTGAGTACCTGAAATCCAAATAAAAACTAAAGAAAACACAAGGGTGAATAAAAAGATACTCAACAAGTACATGTTCAGAACCAAATCAACAACATACAAATTCCAATACAATTGTTATCCATTAACACTGTTATCCATATTATGATTTTCACTGTTAACTTCCTCACCGACCTCGCGGAATAGTTAATCAAGTAAATTGTCACCGACCTATCCCAAGCTCACCGGAGTAGTTACATAATAACTTAAATCACCGTCCGCTCCAGAATAGTCACTTGTAACTTATTCATCGCCCTGGCTTAAAATAATCTTTTCGACAACATCTCAAGACATGAACACCAAAGAAAGAACCAATAACACACAATCCACAATTTAGAGAGGGCAACCATATCACAAGGCTCGTCATGCACTTGCCTTAACAACGGCGATCAAACTGAAAAACCACCCCGAACACCTAGGTAAAATAATTTGAGAAGCTATTCTAAAAAGAAAAAGACTAAAAGACAGTGTGTGGCCCTTAATTCTAATTCTGTTCTAAAGCTGAAACTATACGTGATCAGACCCATCTGTAATAGCAGCGTACTCTTTGCTCTGAAATTGGCAATTAAATTCCTAGCATTCCTAAACTAATAGAAACCTTCGTGTACCATATAGAAAATAGCAGCAGCACACACACATATGTCTGAATCCACACGCACATACATCTGCATCCTTCTTTCTACTAGATAGGCCAACAATTGCTACAGAACAAACAACATCTAATGGGTAAACACCCAATCCTGGGAATCGATGCTGCTTTGCTGCCTTGCTACTTACCGAAAAAGAATGGTTACTCAGCTAATCCCCAAACAGTGTGGCAGTAGGCAGCGACTGAATTTTGGAGCGGGATCGAATAGTAATAATAGATTACTACCAGTGGGATGACATATACCTGGAAACGGCGACCGCGACGGAACTACGCAGTCAGACGGATCCCCTCCAGGTGACAACAACCAAGTACACCGGCAACAACACAGCTATGGGCGTTCGATTGTGGTAGAACCCTAGGCGGCGACTGGGTGTATTTGGAAGTTATTCGGTTTAGGGTGAGGGCTGGGCCAACTTGTCCGTCTAATTTATTTCCCCTGTTTTCTTTTCTTTTTCCACTCGAAAACACGGTCAAGGCTAGGTCCGGATTAACCAAAAGGCCAAAATTCAACGTAACTCAATTAATCCATTTGATCTCTGATTTAGATAAATTTAAATTATTTTCTGATCAGCTTAACGAGACGAACCCAACCCAACCATAATCTTGGATTTTCCATACGGCTAATGACTTAAAAAGTCAAAATTTGGTTAACTATAAAAAATACTAAACATAATGTGTATAAATTTACAGGATATTACATTCTCCACCCGTTTAACAGAATTCGCCCTCGAATTCTCACTTACTACTCAACCAAGAATAACTTAACCTTATAAAAACATATTTACTCACCAAGGGTAAATAACTCAGGATATTTTTCTCGCATCCTTGACTCAAGTTCCCATGTTGTTTCTCGCTCCGTCTGGTTGGTCCAAAGAACCTTGACAAACTTGAGAGTCTGACGCCTCATTACTCTATCAGCCTCCTCCAAAATTCTTACCGGTCGAGCCTCAAAGCTCAAATCTTGCTCGATCGTAATTGGCTCCAATGTCATTTGTCATTCTGGATCTCGAAAGTACTTCCTCAACATCGAGTCATAAAATACATTGTGTACACCCTTCATTGACTCAGGCAACTCCAGTCGATACGCCAACTTCCCGACTCGTGCCACTATCTTGAAAGGCCCTATGTATCGTGGGCTAAGTTTTCCTTTGATATTAAATCTCACAACACCCTTAGTAGGTGATACTCTAAGAAGCACCTCATCACCTACTTGAAATTCCACATTCCGTCTTTTTGGATCAGCATAACTCTTTTGCCTACTCTATGCTGCCAACATGTGCTCTCTAATCTCAGCAACCCTCTCAGTGGTCTGCTGAACCCAGTCTGGCCCCAATACTGATTTCTCACCTACGACAGTCCAACAAAGCGGAGATCGGCACTTACGTCCATATAAAGCCTCGTAATGCGCCTTGCGAATGCTAGCTTGGTAACTATTATTATATGAGAACTCCACGAGCGGCAAATGGTCCTCCCAACTCCCTTGCCAAGATAAAACACAACATCTCTACATATCTTCCAAAGTCTGGATCGTACGCTCTGACTGGCCATCCGTCTGGGGGTGAAACGCCGTACTAAGCCTCAATTCTGTACCCAATGCACTCTGCAAACTCTCCCAGAACGTTGATACAAATTTAGCATCTCTGTCAGAAACAATGGTTTTTGGAACACCATGCAACCATACTATCTCCCGCACATATATCGGTGCCAGGTCACTTGCTGAGTTGGTGGTGCGTATGAGAATAAAATGAGCAACCTTGCTTAATCGATCCACGACCACCCAAATAGCATCTTTCCCTTTTTGAGTACGTGGTAGCCCAACAACAAAATCCATAGCAATGTCATCCCATGGCCACTCCAGAATCTCTAGGGGTTGCAATAATCCTGATGGCCTCTTATGCTCAGCCTTCACTTGCTGACAAACACTACAACAAGACACATACTTGGCCACATCGACCTTCATTCGTTTCCACCAATAGTTTTCCTTCAAATCTTGGTACATCTTGTTCTCGCCTGGGTGCACCGTATATGGAGTACGGTGTGCCTCTCTCAAAATATCTTCTTTTACTTGTGATTTCTGTGGCACACAGAGATGATCGCGAAACCGAACAGCTCCCATGGAATCCAAAGTAAAATTTCCAATCTTCCCTTCTCGGACACGCTTTTTAACTTTCTGCAATAATTGATCTTGTTGTTGTGCTTCCAAAACCCGCCTAGGTATGGCCGACTCAAGAATGAATCGTGACTCTGATTCTACAACTCCGGCATAGCAATATGAAATATCCATCCGCTCGAAATCAGCTATCAAGGAATTTACTATGGAAGGAACTGGCTTACGACTAAGAGCATCCGCAACCACATTTTCTTTACCCGGTGTATACTGGATATTAAGATCATAATCTTTAATCAACTCTATCCACCTCCTCTGCCTTAAGTTCAAATCCTTCTGTGTGAAGATATACTTGAGACTCTTATGATCCGTGAATATGTCACACATTGCTCCATAAAGATAATGTCTCCAAAGCTTGAGTGCAAAAACAACTGCTGCAAGCTCTAAATCATGGGTAGGATAATTTTCCTCGTGTTTTTTCAACTGCCTCGACGCATAAGAAATCACCTTGCCATTCTGCATGAGAACACATCCAAGGCCTACTAGAGACGCATCAGAATATACTGTAAAACGCTCTCCAAAATATGAAAGTGTAAGAATAGGTGCTGACACCAACCGGTCCTTCAATAAACAAAAGCTACGCTCACACTCCTCTGTCCACTGAAACTTTACCCCTTTATGTGTAAGCATGATCATTGGCTTGGCAATGATTGAAAAATCCTTCACAAAACGCCTATAGTAGCCAGCCATTCCCAAGAAACTTCTCACCTCCTTTACATTAGATGGTCGTTCCTAGCCAACGACAGTGGAAACCTTGCTAGGGTCAACAGAAATACCTTCACCATTAATAACATGACCCAAATAGGCCACTTCCGAAAGCCAGAACTCACACTTCTTCAACTTAGCATAGAACTTATTCTTCTGCAACGTCTCGAGAACCATGCTCAAATGACGTTCATGTTCTTCCTCCGTCTTGGAGAAAATGAGAATGTCATCGATAAATACCACGACAAAATCATCATACTTATGGAACATGCTATTCATCGCCTCCATGAAATAAGAAGGTGCATTCGTTAATCCAAAGGACATAACCTTAAACTCATAATGTCCATACTTCGTAGAGAACGCTGTCTTCTCAATATCCTCTTCTCGCACTGTTATTTGATTGTAGCCTGACTGCAAATCAATCTTTGAAAATACCTTGGCACCCTTCAATTGATCAAATAAGTCCTCAATGCGTGGCATTGGATATTTGTTCTTGATAGTCACGGCATTAAGAGCCTGATAATCAATACACATTCACAATGTCAAATCTCTCTTCTCAATGAACAAAAAAGGAGCGCCCCAAGGTGAAACACTTCGCCGGATTAAATCCTTGCCTAGCATATCATCAATTTGCTTCTTCAACTCATCTTGAAAAGGACGAGCTAAACGATATGGAGCGATTGAAATTGGGCGTGCACCAGGAACAAGGTCAATACGAAACACCACATCCCGCTCTGGTGGCATACCTGGTAGCTCACTAGAAAAAACATCAGGATAATTTCTAACCACATGAATGTTCTCAATCTTAATCTCTTTACTCAAATTAAAATTTTACTGTAACACCCCATATTTGTACCTAGCTGGCGGTGTTGCCACACTTCTTAAACTATGGTCAAAAGTAACTATAATTCAAAATTACGGCAGAACCTCCTTTGTTTCAAAGGACATCCACGACAGGCAAAACACAGTATAATGGATAAAGACAGTAAAGACCGTATAAATAAGCAACCCACACGGTTTGCAAGGTGCATAATCATTCCATGATACAAGTACTAACGATAGAGCGACCAAAGGCTCACAAGACCACGCCAACGACTCCACGAATTATGACAAAGGAATAATGGTAAACTAAGAATTATGTGTGATCGATGTTCTATGGTGTGTAGAATGGATGTGTGCGTTAAAGTGGTGGCGTTCTACTCCCTCCCATGCATGTCGTTACGCCGAGTACCTGAAATCCAAATAAAAACCAAAGAAAACACAAGGGTGAGTAAAAAGATACTCAGCAAGTACATGTTCATAACCAAATCAATAACATACAAATTGCAATACAATTGTTATCCATGAACACTGTTATGCATATTATGTTTTACGGTTTGGCATTCCGGAATATTCACTGTTAACTTCCTCATCGACCTCGCGTAATAGTTAATCAAGTGAATTGTCACCAACCTAGCCCAAGCTCACCGGAGTAGTTACATAATAACTTAAATCACCGTCCGCTCCGGAATAGTCACTTGTAACTTATTCACCGCTCTGGCTTAAAATAATCTTTTCGACAACATCTCAAGACATGAACACCAAAGAAAGAACCAATAACACACAATCCACAATTTAGGGAGGGCAACCATATCACAAGGCTCGTCATGCACTTGCCTTAACAACAGCGATCAAACTGAAGAACCACCCCGAACACCCGTAGCTCCAAATCCTGTAGGTAAAATAATTTGAGAAGCTATTCTAAAAAGAAAAAGACTAAAAGACAGTGTGTGGCCCTTAATTCTAATTCTGTTCTAAAGCTGAAACTATACGTGATCAGACCCATCTGTAATAGCAGCGTACTCTTTGCTCTGAAATTGGCAATTAAATTCCTAGCATTCCTAAACTAATAGAAACCTTCGTGTACCATATAGAAAATAGCAGCAGCACACACACATATGTCTGAATCCACACGCACATACATCTGCATCCTTCTTTCTACTAGATAGGCCAACAATTGCTACAGAACAAACAACATCTAATGGGTAAACACCCAATCCTGGGAATCGATGCTGCTTTGCTGCCTTGCTACTTACCAAAAAAGAATGGTTACTCAGCTAATCCCAAACAGTGTGGCAGTAGGCAGCGACTGAATTTTGGAGCGGAACCTACAGATCGAATAGTAATAATAGAGTACTACCAGTGGGATGACATATACCTGGAAACGGCGGCCGCGACGGAACTACGCAGTCAGGCGGATCCCCTCCAGGTGACAACGACCAAGTACACCGGCAACAACACAGCTATGGGCGTTCGATTGCGGCAGAACCCTAGGCGGTGGCTGGGTGTATTGGAAGTTATTCGGTTTAGGGTGAGGGCTGGGCCAACTTGTCCGTCTAATTTATTTCCCCCAGTTTCTTTTCTCTTTCCACTCGGAAACACGGTCAAGGCCAGGTTGGGATTAACCCAAAGGCCAAAATTTAACGTAACTCAATTAATCCATTTGAT
This sequence comes from Avena atlantica, assembly GCA_910589765.1. Taxonomy (NCBI): domain Eukaryota; kingdom Viridiplantae; phylum Streptophyta; class Magnoliopsida; order Poales; family Poaceae; genus Avena; species Avena atlantica. The sequence goes on from OU342737.1 coordinate 176,649,833, forward strand.
CTCTGATTTAGATAAATTTAAATTATTTTTTGATCAGCTCGACGAGACGGAACCAACCCAACCATAATCTTGGATTTCCCATACGGCTAATGACTTAAAAAGTCAAAATTTGGTCAACTATAAAAATACTAAAAATAATGTGTATAAATTTACAGGATATTACACTGTGAGTGCATGCCATTAGGAGATTAACAAACTCACTATGAAAGCCAAGCTGTAAGTTAGGGGAGTAAAGCCAAGCTGTGAGTGCATTATTTTTTGTCAAAAAAAATCCCCTAACGAGTTACTCCCTCCTCTCTTCTCACCTAATTCTTCTTGTCACACCTTAGCGACTGATGTAACACTCTACTATATAAGGTGGTCCAACTCTCCTTCTACTAGCAATGTGGGACTAAACTTTAGCAGCACTAGCACAGCCATATGCTGCCTACACAAGTGGGCCAAAGAGAATTTCAGAATTTGTCTAATGAGCCAACAACCCAAAACTCACAAAATTCCAACAAGATATAATACAACGCTTTTCCGTATATGCTATGGCTGTTTTCAAGATCCCGAAGAATCTGTGCAAAGAATTAAATGATGCTATGGCTGAATTCTGGTGGGAATATACTGAGGAGCAAAAGAAAATGCACTGGTTGCATGATGGAAAATGTGTACACCAAAGAAATCAGGAGATATGGGATTTCATGATCTACATTTTGTACATCCTATAGATTCGCAGTAAAATTCTGGCTCTGGGATTTGATGAGAAGTTCATCCGTATATGGGAATTCGTATATTGCATGGCTGGTTTTAAGACAAGGATGCTTGGAAACTCCTTGATATGTATGTTGCATGCGTTATTACTCCATCTATTTTGAAATTTAAGCGATCCTTGTTTTGTCCTAAATGAAACTTCTATAAATTTAACCAAATGTATTTAAAATATCAACATATATAACACAAAGTAAATATATTATGACACAAAGTAAAATATATTATGAGACTATATTTCATGATGAATCTAATAAACTAATTTTGTGTTATAAATGTTAGTATATTTTTCTGTAGTATTGGGCAAACTTAAAGAAGTTTAACTTAGGAATAAGCTAGAATCACTTGCACTTCGAAACAAAGGGAGTAATATGCATGGAACTTATTCAAAGTTGATTACTGGCAGTAGTACTCATACATGTGCTGACATGTGTGCATTTCCTTGCATGCAGATTGTATTTTCTCGACCTGGCAACGACAAGGTATAAACTTTGCGCAAGATTACGGCAGCCTATATGGTTTAACTTTGCAACTATTTGTATGAACCTTTGCTAATTGGTGTCGTGAAGGGAATGTGAAAACATGTGTCCACATGTGGTGGCGTTTGTGTTGTTTTGTGTGTGCTCTCTCTAAAATTATTGTTTTGTACCCTCAAGCCTCTCCGAATAAATTTCGGAGCCTACGATTTGTCATCAGAGCCTCAGAAGTTATGTACCTTAAAGTTTATTTTATTTATAAAGAATCTATGTGCAATAGTTACATGTATGACTGGATGTTTGGATTTGTACACTGGGAATATTTACTTTGAACACCTCTCATATGCACGACATCCTTATGCTTAAGCTTGATCATTCATTACTCGGACGCTCTTTTATCATTCATTACTCGGACGTTTGATGGAGCAAGTTACTGTTTGATGGATTGGTTGCCATTTCTCGCCTTATTTTGTTTGTCCTTCAGTGACTTTTCTTCTTCCCCTCGAGAATTCCACCAGACTGAGGGCACCGTTTGTTCAGGCTCTCCATTTTTATGATGGGCAGCATCGACAATGATTGCATTCTTGTCTTCATTATGATTTGTTTTACTTCATGAGCAGCTACATTGACCTCGGCGACATAACCTGTAGCTTCCCTAACCTCGACTCAACTACCTTGACATCCTTACAAGGGCTATCATAAAGCACTTGTTGCCATTGTTGTTCATGATGATCCTGCTATGACACTGGAAGGGGATAGAAAAGTGAACTACCCTAGCACAAGTGAGCATAACGCTCATGCCTAGTAACGGACCCAAGTTTTGAAGCACATGCACGTAGTAAAATGTGCATCCCCAATGCTCAAGGCTTCTTCATAATTATTTCATCATGTTTGGTCTAATCATCCATGTTTCTATCACTAGGGGGAAATGTTGGAATAGAATATACATATAATGTACTTCAATTAGAAATCTACATACAATCGACTTCTTCGAATCGAGTCTATATTCATCTTACTTGACTAAATCTTGTTCCATCATATATACTCGACCTTGAGGCTCAGTATAACATCTAATAATTTTCATCTATCCACCATGTTTGATAAGATTATCTTCATCATCTAGTTCAAAAATTATGCACCATATCCGTGCAATAGAGCTGATTGCATGGAAAGTGAATAGCTAGGAGATTTTATATTTCAAATAAATTTTTGCACTCCAGGTGCTCAATCAATTGAAATGCCTATGTTGAATGGTATATGACTATTATTAATTAGATTGAGTGGTCGCTAAATTATTGGATTAACTTGAATGAGGCAATTGAATGCATTGAAATGATTTCTCTTCACATAATCTATCCACATTATGTCAATTTTTTGCCAACTACTACTGTAAGGATCCAAATAATCTTCCGATATAATACACAAAAGTTTCGGCCCATGTTGATATGTGTTCCACTAGATCTTTCTCCAAAACATTACTTATTTTCTCATCATTTTGCCTCATTGTTTTTCACTTTCATGATAGACATGAGACACATTAGGAAGATTACAATAGTATAGGGTCGGTCATGAGATTTTGGAGTGTTGCGAGGGTCTTGAGTTCGGTGCAGTAGGCCAGTAGTCACCGATGGCGAGGTTGCCTTGAGGAGTGTTGCAGAAATCTGCCTCGAGCTGGATGTCATGATCCTTGTGGATATCACAGAAAAAGTTCTCAATAGCATCCCAGACCGTGTGGATAGTGGAGCCGGGACGCATTATGATGGCGAGGAGGTCAATAGAGATCGATTCATAGATCCAGGGGATGCAATTTAGCTTGCTATGTGATTTTACATGAAGATGTGTTGTTCCCATGTTGGTCATACCCTCAGTTTTATATAAGTATGGTTTAACCAACCACTAGTAAGGATTATATCGAGGATTGTTGCAATAACTCGCTAGATTAGATTGATCAGATCAACACGATAACCATCGATCCTTATATATAGATATGATGATGTACAATCTTGTTATACAAGGAAACTACCTAACTCGCTAACACACACCCCTCAATCATAACTTATCTAAGTTAAAGATTGTTCCCAAAGGCTTCGAGTTGGCGCACTATCAAATGTTTAGTGAAACCATCTGCAACTTGATTACTTGTTAAAATAAACTTGATACCTAATAATTTTCGAGCTACTCGTTTTTTAACAAAATGATAATCAACTTCTATGTGCTCAGTTCTAGCATGGAAAATTGGATTAGCTTAAAGATAGGTGATACGTCGGAAACATATCTATAATTTTTGATGTTCCATGCTTCTTTAGTATCTACTTTGCTTTGCTTTGTCCACACATTGAGGTGTTTTTATATGTTTTCTGATACTAACCTATTAACAAGTTGTCACAGTGCCATTTGCCTGTTTTCTTCTGTTTTTGGTTCCAGAAAGGCAGAAAATCAATATTCTTGGAATTGGATGGGACAAAATCCAAAGTCAATATTTTACCGTGGGCAACACGAAGTCCAGAGGAGAGACGGAGGAGGGCCTCGAGGGGGTCACACCCCCTGGCCGCGTGGGTGGGCCCACCCCGCGCCTAGGGGTGCAGCCGCCTCGGGCACCCCCTTGGCCTCCCTCTTCGCCTATAAGAAGCCCTTGATGCAGAAACCATAGGCACCCGATGAAAACTCCATGAAATCGTCTGTAGCTGCCGCTACCATCGTCCCTAGATCGGGAGGATCTGAAGTTCTTCCCGGCACCCTGCCATAGGGGAGATCATCTCAGAGGCCTTCTTCTCCGGTATGAAGCGTGAGTAGTTCCACCTTGGACTACGGTTACATGTAGTAGCTAGATGGTTGTATCTCCTCCTTGTGCTTTCATGTATAGATCTTGTGAGCTCTGTTCATGATCAAGATCTAATCTATTTGTAATCATGCATGTTGTGTTTGCGGGGATCCGATGGATATTGATATTATTATGTCAGATTGGTTAATGGTTTTGTCTATTTGATTCTATCATGTCTGTGTTGTTTGTGATCTTGCATGCTCTCCGTTGTTAGTAGCTATCTTGGCTGAGTAGTTGCTAGTGACTCCAAGAGGGGGTATTTATGCTCGATAGTGGGTTCATGCCTCTAGTTTCCAAGGGAAGTGACAGAAATCTCTTCGGTTGTAGATGTGCTGTTGCCACTAGAGAGAAAACAACGGTCTCTTGTTCATGGAGCAAGTGGATTGTTTACCTTACACACTTTGCTTAAAGCAGTTGTTTGTTGCTTGCAACTTAATACTGGAGGGGGTTCGGATGATAACCTGAAGGTGGACTTCTAGTCATAGATGCAGTTGGATGGAGGTATATGATGTCTACGCACTTCTATTCTTGTAGACAGTTGTTGGGCCTCCAAGTGCAGAGGTTTGTAGAACAGCAACAAGTTTCCCTTAAGTGGATCACCTAAGGTTTATCGAACTCAGGGAGGAAGTGGTCAAAGGTATCCCTCCCAAGCAACCCTGCAATCAAGATACGGGATGTATCTTGTGTCCTCAACACACCCAATACACTTGTCAGGTGTATATGTGCACTAGTTCGGCGAAGAGATAGTGAAATACAAGTGGTAACGGTGCCAGAAAATAGCTGATGGCGTGGCGGACTAAAGCAATCAAACATGCAACATATCTAGTAGCAAGCGGTGTTTCAATGCTTAGAAACAAGGCCTAAGGATCCTACTTTCACTAGTGAACACTCTCTCATATAAATATCCTCTCTTCATGATACTACTCTTAACTACTCGTCGGTTGGACACTCTAATCCATGGTAGGGCTATAACCACTACTAGGAAACCAGCTATAGATAGACAGACCTTCTGTGGCGCATGGTTCTGACCATGCGCCACAGAAGTTGTCCAATGGCGCATTTCAGACAATGCGCCACATAAATCTTCACACTTCCGTGGTGCATATAGGAAAAATGCGCCACGAAAGTTCCAACTTTTGTGGCGCATATGGACATATGCGCCACAGAAAGGGAGGGTAGGACCCACCACAATATTCAGTTGACCAATGTTTTGTGGCGTATACCTATATATGCGCCATAGAAGTTCCAACTTCTATGGCGCATATATAGATATGCGCCACAGAACATGGAAACCCAGATTTCACCCCCCTGTGGATCGCCTTTTAACTTTTGTAAAAAATAAACGAAAATGATAAAAAAATCAAAAAAATAATTCCTTTGAGATGTAGTTGTATTTTGGGGTATAGTTGTAGGGAAAATTAGAAAAATTGAATTTTGATGTATTTTGCAAAAAAAGTTCATGGGACAATAAAACGGCCGTAACTTTTGCATACGATGTCGGAAAAAAAGTTTAATATATCAAAATGATAGTCTCGAAATTTCCTACTCGATTTCAACGGCCGAAAGGTTTACAGCTTCCCCAAATTGGAAAAGAGTAAAAAGTTATGGCAGAAAGAAGATTTTTCCTGCAAAAAAATAAAAAAGGGGCAGAAACTTCTATGGCGCATTTCTCACATATGCGCCACAGAAGTGTTGGGATTCGAATTTTGAATTTCTGTGGTGCCCTCCCCCTCTCTTTTATCCTTCTACCTTTACTCCTCTCCTCCACTTCTTCTCTTCCTCCCCTTCTTCCTCCACTTCTTCTCTTCCTCCCCTTCTTCCTCTCCTTCTTCTCTTCCTTCTCTTCCTCCCCTTCTCCTCCTCCTTCTCCACTCTCCGGCCAACTCCTCCTCCTACTCCGGCCATGGCCTCCACCACCTCCGGTGACACCTCCTCCACCGCCTCCTACTACTCCTCCTCTTCCACCGACGGCCTCCTTCTCCTCCTACTCCGGCGACCCCTCCCCACCTACTCCACCACATCGGCGGCCTCCTACTCTGGCAACCCTTCCTCCTACTCCTCGTACTCCTCCTACACTAGCGGCCTCCTACTCTAGCGACCCTCCTCCTCCACCCTCCATCCTCCACCCTCCACCCACCTCCCACTCCAGCCAGATACTCCGGCCAGATCCGGCCGGGTTTTTTTTTTTGAATTTTGAAAAAAAATCAGTGGCGCATATTGGAAATATGCGCCACAAAAGTTTGAGATCTGGTTCGGGACTTCTGTGGCGCATTTTAGCAATATGAGCCACAGAAGTTTTTGAGACTTCTGTGGCGCATTTCAATATGCGCCACAGAACTACACTTTAGTGGTGAGATAACAGTGGCGTATACCATATGCGCCACAGAAGTCCCAAAATGATGTGCCACTGATAGGCCTTTTCCTAGTAGTGAACAACACACCTCAAAGTCCGCCTTCCCCAATCTAGATAATCCCACACTGTCACCTTGAGTGCAAGATGGTTCCAAGAAATACCACAATTTCATAGAGACATCCAACTCCAAATATAACTCATAACAAATATTCAATCTAGCCAAAGTGCCACACACGGTATGCCCGCTGTCACTTTCATACATGTGGGGAAAACATAGATCTATTAAAGCACAAAGAGTATTTATGTAGACTCAAGCCTAAGTGCCACCATGGCGTGCACGCTGTCACTTTCACACACATGGGGAGAGCAGAGATCTAATGAAGCACTTGAGTAGCAAGGTAGATCTACTTGATTACAAAGCTCATGACCACAAGATCATGCATAGAGAGAGATGAACACATAGCTACCGGTAGAGCCCTTAGACTCGAAGAATAACTACTCCCTCCTTATCATGGGAATCAACAACAGTGATGGAGATGGTGGTAGAGATCGATGGAGATGGCTCCGGGGGCACTTCCCCGTCCGAGCAGGGTGCCGGAACAGAGACTTTCTGTCCCCCGAATCTCCCCTTCGGTGGCGGCGGTGCTGCAGGACTTTTTCTGGAAGTATGATGGGTTCTTTAGGGTTTCTGAGTCAGTGGCTTCTTATAGGCGAAGGAGGCAAGTTCGGTGGAGGTCCAGGGGGTCCACACCCCCTGTGGGCGCGGCCTAGGATGATCCCGCGCCACCTAGGGTGTGGCCACCCTGGTGTCCTCCTCCATCTCGTCTTCGGTTTTCTATATCGCTCCCGGAAAAATATGAACTTTGGCTTTTGTCCCGTCCAATTCCGAGAATGTTCATTTTTTAGCTTTCTAAAACCAAAAACAGTAGAAAACAAGCAACTAGCACCGTGGCATATTGTCAATAGGTTTGTTCCAGAAAGTGTATAAAAATACCTCAAAGTGTAGAAAAAACATAGCAAAGTGGATAATAAACAAGCATGGAGCATCAAAAATTATAGATACGTTTACGACGTATCAAGCATCCCCAAGCTTAACTCCTGCTTGTCCTCGAGTAGGTAAGTGATAAAAAAGAATAATTTTTTAGGTGACATGCACCATCAAAACCAAGATCAAACCATTTGCAAGCATTGAAAGCTGGGATCAAAAGAACTCTAAACATGTGCATGAAAGATGGAGTTCTAACAGTAAGACAAAGTAACTATGCATGCAACATGAAAGGCTACAAACAAAGATCATGAATAACAATGCATTGAAAGACGTTTGTTTGTTTCACATATAGAAAACATGGCATAGTGGCATCAGCTTGTCCCTCATAGAGTAGCAAATAGATGCATATGACACCTTCAAAGTTCATAAGAGTGACTAGATACAAATAGCACAAGAACAAGTGATATCACAATATGCATCAATCAATAAGTTTTGGGACAATGCACATAGAACTAAGAATGGCAACTATGCTCTCTTAATGGTGCCTAAAGGTAGAAGGTGGAGACTCAACATAATAGTGGAAGAAAGGCCCTTCATAAAGGGAAGTAGGGGCAAATTCACCAGCCATGTGAAAGTAACCAGGTAATAGTAAGTTTCAAAATTCTGAACATATCCACAAGTGCACATCAAGCACACAGGCAGGACACACACCAACATGCATGTGGTGTGTTGTCAACCTCACAGCACAGCCCCAAACTCACAAAACCACAAGCACAACCATGGAGAGGCACTAGTGCATCACTCCACTGTTTGCACACTAGAACAACTAGCCTAGACATCAACTTACCAAGCACATCAGCCAAACCAAACCACCAAGGATCAACCAAACATCACCAGGATGGTGACATAAGGAGGGCGATGAATCAGGTGGACAGCAAGATCAAGCCCAGGAGCTAGGAGGAGCAGGTTAGCTCAAGATCAACACAGGATTCCAGCAAAACCAGATCAAGATCATCACCAACTTACTCCACAAACATCAGAGTCTGTGGTGAGTTTCATAAAACCTTCACATGATATAATCATATTATTTAGAGAGAAGCATGTGTTGTTTTATAAAACAAACCCTTAGAAATCACCCAAGTGGGGTGAATCCATCATAGGGATTTTTAAACTCTAAAAGCAAACAACAAAGTACCAGGATCCAGCCAGAGCTCAGAGCAACATCATTGCTCTGGTCGTCAAACTATATTTTACAATTCAAGCATACATATACCTATGATCTATTTCTAGGCACATCCCTAAAGGAAGGGTAGCACCTTAGAAACAAATCTTTGGGATCCATAGAATGATCAAGCTTCCTATCATTTTTCCAAGCTTTGATTCAAGAAAGAATAGCTGGTACCACTACCTGGACTATCTAAATGAATCAACTAGATAAGATCTGAATCCCTAAGCCTCAGACCAACATCATTGGTCTTAGGGAATTCAGAAAAGAACATTTCCATTTATCTTTCAAAGCTAAGTTTGTCTGAAGCATAAACCAATCCAATCAAATGGATTAGAATCAAACTTGTGTGCCATACCATGATGGTGTCACAAGAACAATTTTATATGAATCAGAATGGACATTTGATCATCATAAATTCAGACAATCAACTTACTAATCATTTTCCTGTTAACACAGGAATCATAACTAGGATATTCCTATATTAAACTTCACTATTTGAGATCATGATGTTCTCAAACCACACACTAGTTTTAAGCCAACAACACTAGAACAGTGATTTCATCATATCATAACCATGATCATAAACCCAGAGATGAAAGTGAAAACTTATTAAGTCACTGACTTAATCAAGCATGATTCCCAAGCAACTATACCATCTGAATCAGAGGCAATCCAATCATAAAATCATCTAATAAGCCACCAGAAACATCATAGATCATATTAAGCAACAAGCCTCAGGCCAATAATCATTTAGCATGTGTACAGACCATCCAGACATGAACTAAATCATCCAGTATATGATCAATCCCAGGATAAGAACCCTTATTGGATAAATTTTCCTAATCAGAATCAGACAGTAGCCAGAGAGGTCACTGCCACCATCTCGCATCGGATCAGCAAGCACAGAGAGCACCAGGGGAGTTGAATCGAACTCACCGTAGGTCCTCGCTGAAGACTAGAAGAGGAAGCAGAGGGGCCGACGACCATGGCGGCATGGGGAGAAACCTAGAGGGGGTGCTGCTACCCGCACGACGCCACGACAGCAACCCTGATCACGCTTGGAGGTGCAGAGCATCAACTCGACACACGACGGCCACAACAGCACCTGGATCCATGCCAACCCCCAAACCCTAGGGTTCGGGACGACATCGATCCATTTGTAGGAGAGCCATAGGCTCGAATCCAATTGGATAGAACGAACAGGCGATGCTGACAACCCCCTTTTGCACCACGATAGTGACCAGAACGACCTACGGCAGCGGGAATCGCCGGTGGCGGCATCGCCGGCCATAGGGTCGGGGTTAGAGGAGGAGAGGATAAGCTCGAGGGAGTGAGAGAGGAAGTGAGGAGTGGGCCGAATTGGGACAAACCCTTCGGGGTAGTTCTTTTGTCTCTAACTAATGGGCTACTTGGGCCAATAAGATAAACCAGCCCAGAAATCCTCACAGGCCTATTTTAATAAAAAGGAAAAGACCAAAATACCCCTAGACTTAATTAAATCTTAGAAAATAAAATAAAAGTCGAAAAACTATAAGTAAAATATTTTTGGATTCACAATAATCCACTGTATCCAAATTAAATAAGATATAAAATTTTGGACATTTAAAATTTTATAAGAATTTTGTAATTTATATATTCCTTATGGAATTTTACAAAATTATTGAAAGATGATAAAAATAAATAAAAATCACTTTCATTATATATTAATATTGTAGTATTTTTGTAAAATACTAAATAAATATTTAATAACAATTTTTAATGTATAATAGATAATTCCTAAAAGAATTATTAAATCAATAAAAGTCAAATAAAAAGGAAATAAAATAAAATAATTCAATATATGCTATAAATATTAAAAAGTAATATTTATAAATGCTCTATTAAAAGGCACCTTATATATGGAAAATGCATATAGAATTAAATAATGCATTACATTACTTGCATAATCATTTTGCTTCTTTAAATATTGTCCTTACCGGGCAATAATGATGTTTTTGTAGACATATAAGCTCAAGGTCCAGTGCAAGCATCAGACTTCACTACCTTGCCATCACAAGGCAAGTTCATCACTTGCTCATGTCCTTTGAAGTGTCTTTATCAAAGTATTTGCAAATTGTGTGTTATCATATATGCTATAAAAGAAAGAAAATATTATTTTCACAAATAAAGAAATCATAGATATCATCCTAAGTGATGATATAATGGAGCAATAGAACTTAAGCTTCTAATTGCAAACAATTATGATCAAGTAGGGACTTAATAACCCCTGACATCAGTGATTATAGCGCCGTATATTACGCGTTAGCCATGAGATTTGGAATGGGACAGAGAAGTCAGCTGTATCTTCTTCCTCTCGCATGAAGCCAGATGTGCAGGTCGTGGCTGTTATCCTCGTAGCGTGCATATTAATTGGTAATTCGTAGAGGATATGCAACATATGGGTGGGAACCCTCATCGTCCCACGATAGTTCTGGCATCTAACGGTTTGTACAAACCATTGCCGTAATTCATTATGTGGGCATGGTGCACACCAAGGAGGCATGCGGGGTCGCGAAGGGGACAGTGATTGGCTTGGACCAACTACTGGGCCCCACATCATGGAATTGTGGACGGGAAAGTACGCCCGGTTGTGCAACAAGGAGTTGATCTCTCATGGGTAAAGTAACGCACCTCTGCAGAGTGTAAGAATTGTAACTTGTTACTCCCTGTTCCGGGAAGGAGCTACGAACGCGGCATGAAAGGAACTCCATGAAAGTTCTGGTCAACCTATGAAGGCTGATGGTCATAGATTTACATAATAAAATCAATCTTTGAAGAAAGATTTGCAAAAATTGCATAGTGCCAAGGATTTATAATCTGAGGTGGTAGTTAGAGCATCAAAATTCCCACCTTGTATATAATGAACTTGTTGGGTAACGCTGTTACTCATTCTTTCCTTTGATCCCTTGCTTAGACTCTGAGAATCCCGAAGACGTGCCAATGTATGCAGCCGAATGCCAAGAACATGTGTTCTACGAGGAACCTGATCTATCCGGAGGTGTTGAAGGAGTGGATTACGAAATCCGCTATCGTGTCGATGATAACGAGTCCAACTAAGTATTTCTAGTTAATAGTAACCAATGGAGCCGAGCAGCATGAACTCTATAGAATAAGATGTTGAGCTCAACTCCTAGTTGGAGTTGTTACTTTTAAATTCCGCTGAAACACTTTATATTTTGGTTTGTAAGTTGAATCTTTTGGAAGTCTTGAACTTTCGGTTTTGTAATAATAATAATGTGTGTACTTTTGTAATATGGACCAGCAATGTTTCTGTTGTACCACTCTGAGGGATGTGATATTTACGGAACGGTGTTCTGTAGATGTCATGTCAACAACTATAGTGTACTACACATGCAATGGTATGCTGGGTCACCGCAGTTGGTATCAGAGCAAATTGCTTTGACCTTAGGTTGGAAACCTAGTAAAGGGTATTACCTGTAGGAAAATTTAGCAACGATAAAGAATTCTCTAAAAGTAATATAATGGGTATTCAAATGAGAATATTTCGTTATATATTTTAGTGCAATAATTCTTTGTTATGATGCAATATATCATTTGATACTAATCAAAATTATTTTTCTGATATACAGAGATATGGCCCCAAAGTTTCCAAAACAGACTATGGTAAGGAAAGAGGAGACTCTTGATGATTATCAAGGATCATTCACAGACCAACTTCGTCAACTTTTAAAGCTCTTTAGTTGTCCAACTAGAATTCCAGTGAACACTATCACTTACCTTGATGGACGGATGTTATCCAAGTATCGTGTGAGTATCCAACTTCCAGAGAAGCTTGGATTATATCACGATCTACCTATAGGAGAATTTAGGAGTCATTTAGCAGCATATCATGTTGCCGTTGTGGAGGCGATAGCTAATATCCGGGAGCATAAAACCAAGGAGTTAGAAGGTAGCACATTATCTGTGATACCTCATGATTCTATAGACTCGGAGCCTATACCGGATCATCTTACTTTGGTTAAGAAGCATCCTAAGTTAGCTTCCAAGTTTATGGATAGATACCGAACACTCGTTGCCTCTTTTTATAAGACCCATCAAGTGATTGTTGAAGACAAAAATGACATGTTAGATGATCTAACCAATTCGAAAAGGAGGAAACAGTTAGCATTCCAGCTAGAGAAAGAAGCAAGTAGTAGTGCAACACCTATCTTTAAGGATATACCTATAGATCCTAAATTATACCATATCCTTATTCACCAAGACCTGAACCTATACATGATCCTACTATGGATATGCGGTATGCAGTACCACAAGGATCAGAGGATGGTTCCGACTTAGAACTTCCTATTGAGAATTCGGATGGTTGGAGAATGGGATATGATGTATCTCATGAACACCAGATGTCCACAGATGGTTCTGACAGAAATGTTGGACAATCTAGTTGGATGGGTGCAAGGATGAACCCTAATAATAGTAGTAGAAATACCATGTCAATAGATAATCAGGATGAAGAAGAAGATCCTGAGGAGAGAGTGTTTGAATAATCAACATCTTCTCAAAACCCAGGGAATATACATTATACAGTGTTTAATTATCTTGCCCACGAGAGCACCTGGGAAGCAGCAGGATCTGCGTATCCTGTTGACAACTCAAGAAATGAAGCTCAGGAGATGCATGCTGGAGATAATGTCGGATATGTTTCTGAAGACTTTTCAGCTGAGCTAGAGGGGGTCAATGCACTCAGGTTGAGTAATGACTCAAGTCCTGACACTTAGATACAAAGTATGTTCCTTCTGGAAGGCCATATGTTCCACAAACTGTGTGACGATCAACACGTCATCACGGTTGGATATCAGGCATGTACGATGAGTGTAGTTACTACTAGAAGGAGACAATTAGTTAGTAGAATCAAGTATCATGTATTGTACCCCAAGCAATAAGGTATTTTTGTGATTATACCTATATGGTATATGTTGTAATGACTTTGTATCATTATGATATTATGTAAAATATGTGAAATGCATATTTGGATTTTCTTTGGATCTTCATCGTGTGACTAGTTCCGTGCGTAAAGTCGAGCTCAGAATACTTGTCATGATGTAATTATGAGTATTCGCTTTATGTTGCGGGACTAGAGGGTCATGGATACGGGTGTAGGAATGGAAACTAAGCAGCAGCGGATGGAGCGAGAGGCCAAGGAAAAGGCCGATGCAGATGCAGCAAACCAAGAAGCATTAACACCACCACCAATGAGGCTGTTAATGGAGCAGAATTTTATGCAATGCATGCAAATGATGCAAGAGACCCAGAACAAGTTCATGGAAGAGTTGCTGGGGCGAGAAAATCAGAGGGCACCTGAAGGTGGAGGAGTGAGTCTATCTGATTTCCAGAATGCAAGACCGTTACCTTTTGCATCAGCTCTTGAACCAATGGATGTAGAGGACTGGCTAGCAGATACTGAAAGGAAGCTGAAAACTGTAGGTTGCAATGATGAGGAGAAATTGAGGTATGCAACTCATCTTCTGACTAGACCTGCAGCATCATGGTGGGTGAATCAGTTATGCAACAACCAGGAAGGGAGTTTACTTGGGAAGAGTTCAAACAGAGATTCCGTGAATATCATGTTCCGGAAAGTGTTATGGAGTTAAAGCGGAGAGAATTTGAGGAGCTTCAACAAGGATATACTAGTGTCATGAATTACATCCGGGAGTTTAGTCAACTATCTCGCTATGCTGAGGAGGATGTCAACACTAAAGAGAAGCGGAAGAAGCGTTTCGTGCGTGGATTAAATCCATTTGTGAAGATGCAGCTAAGGTTAGCCAATAAGCAAACTTATCAGAAGTTGTTGGATGCAGCCATTACTTTTGAAGTTGACTACAAGAATGTCCAAGAGGATCGGAGGAAGATAGCCAAAAAGGAAACCAAGAGAATTCAGGCAAGCAAAGCTAAACCTAACCTGGAGTTCAAACCTCAGAATAGGAATTATGGCAACAACAACAATAACAATAACAAGGGCAGTGGTGAAAATCAATCCAATCCGAGAAGGAATGTTATTTGTAACAATTGTGGAATTCCAGGGCATTTCCAGAGGGAATACAAAAAGCCTGTAGTGATATGTTACGGTTGTGGTCAGAAGGGGCATATCAAGCCAGATTGTCCGAGCAAACCACCTGGAGGATGGCCTACCAAGGGAGGAGGACAAGCCAGTGGAGGAAATGGACAGCCCAATAAAGGAGGAAATAATGGGAAAAACAACAATGGCAAGAGGAACCAACCTACTGGGAAACTGAATTGTGCAACCCTCGAGGAGGTGGATAATTCGGAGCATGCAGTGATAGGTACGCTCAATATCCTTACCAATCCCGGCAAAGTTCTATTTGATACTGGTGCAACTACTTCATTCATTTCTGAAGAATTTTGTGATAAGTTCGGGATTATAAGGGCAACGTTAGAAAGTCCTATGACCGTAGTTACGACAGGAGGGAATGTGATTGTACGCCACATAAAACAAGATCAGGTTATCTCGATCTATGGTTGTACATATTTCGCAGACCTTTATGTGATTCCTTTGAAGGGAATTGCAGTAGTGCTGGGGATGGCTTGGATGATGGAACACGGAGCTCAGATAAATTGTGAGGAGAAAACTGTCTCAATCAAAACTCCAAGTGGAGCAAGGATAGTTTACCAAGCAGATAAGCACAGTCATATCATGGTGGATCTGCAGTTGTATTCAATGAAAGAAGTTAAATTGGAAGAGATTCCTATAGTTAATGAATTCCAAGATGTTTTTTCAACAGAGCTACCGGGAATGCCACCAGACCAGGAGATAGAATTCACTATTGACCTAATTCCGTTTACAACACCAATAGCTCAAGCACCATATAAAATGGGACCCAAAGAGTTGAAAGAACTCAAGGAGAAAATTGATGAGTTAGCTAGAAAAGGATTTATACAGGAAAGTGTATCTCCATGGGGAACACCAGTAATCTTTGTGGATAAGAGAGATGGTGGAAGACGGATGTGTGGTGATTATAGAAATCTGAACAACATGACTATCAAGAATAAGTATCCTTTACCAAGAATTCAAGATTTGTTTGATCAAGTGAAAGGAGCTGGAGTATTTTCAAAGATCGATTTAAGGTCTGGATACCATCAAATAAAAATCAAACCGGAAGATGTCCCCAAAACAACATTTGTCTCAAGATATGGACACCATGAGTATCTGGTAGTACCATTTGGTTTGACCAATGCACCGGCAATATTCATGAATCTGATGAACAAGATCTTCATGCCATATTTGGACAAGTTTTTCATAGTCTTTATTGATGATATTCTGATATATTCCAAGGATAAGGAAGAGCATGCTGATCATTTGAGAATAGCATTGCAGACTTTAAGAGAACAAAAACTTTATGCTATGTTCAGTAAGTGTGAATTTTGGCTAGATGAGGTAGAATTTCTCGGTCATGTGATCAGTAAGGATGGAATTGCTGTGAATCCATCTAAAGTTCAGTCAGTACTAGAGTGGACTGCACCGACCAATGTGAAGCAAATTCGAGGTTTCTTAGGAATGGTTGGTTATTATCGGAGATTCATTGAAGGTTTCTCCAAAATAGCCGGACCAATGACCAAATTATTAAGGAAGAATACACCATTCAAGTGGGATGAGAAATGTGAAGCAAGTTTCCAAGAGTTGAAGACTAGATTAACCACAACTCTAATCTTAGCAGTTCCTGAAACAGGGAAGGACTTCACCGTATACTGTGATGCGTCTAAAGAAGGTTTGGGTTGTATATTAATGCAAGATCAGAAACTGATTGCTTATGGTTCAAGACAACTGAAACCACATGAAAGCAACTATCCAACTCATGATTTAGAGTTAGTAGCAGTAGTTTTTGCACTGAAAGGATGGAGACATTTTCTTTATGGATCCAGATGTGAGTTATACACTGACCATAAAAGTCTCAAATATTTCTTCACTAAAAAGGAATTGAATATGAGACAGAAGCGTTGGTTGGAACTAATCAAGGATTATGATTTAACAATCAACTACACCCCAGGGAAAGCAAATGTCGTAGCAGATGCTTTAAGCAGAAAGAGTGCAGATATTCAGCCAAGCAATAGGGAGTTACCAAAAGAGTTACAAATGGACTTGGAAAGATTAGTGCTTCAATTTATCAGAATAGAGGTTCTTGGAGGATTAGCTACTATGAAGGTAGTTGCAGAGCAGGACAGTGATCTTAAGTAAGAAATTTTTAGACATCAAGAAGAAGATCCTTTTATTACTGAGGAAATTCAGAGGATATATCAAGGGCAAAAATCAGTTTTTCCCCTTGGGGATTATGGGTCTTTATGGTTTCAAGACCGTCTTTGTGTTCTAGATGTCACTGAGATTAGAAATGTCATACTCAAAGAAGCACATGAAACACCATATTCTATACATCCAGGGAGTACTAAGATGTATATGGATTTAAAAGAACTATTCTGGTGGAATAACATGAAAAGAGATATTGCTAAATATGTATCTGAATGCCATACTTGTCAAAGGGTGAAGGCTGAACATCAAAGTCCAGCAGGACCATTGCAACCCTTGGAAATTCCTGAATGGAAGTGGGAAGAAATAGGTATGGACTTCATTACTGGATTGCCCATGACACCAAAAAGGAAGGATATGATATGGGTAATTGTGGACAGACTCACTAAGAGTGCACACTTTATTCCGGTGAATCAAAAGGATAATGCCGAGAAGTTAGTTGAAGTATATGTCAAAGATATAGTAAGTAAGCATGGAGTACCCAAAAAGATCGTAACCGATAGGGGATCAGTGTTTACTTCAGCATTTTGGAAGCAATTGCATGAAGCACTTGGTTCAAAGTTAGATTTCAACACAGCATATCATCCGGAGACAGGAGGTCAAACTGAAAGAACAAATCAAATACTAGAAGACATGTTAAGAGCTTGTGCACTAGATTTTGGAGGAACATGGGAAGATCACCTACCATTGGCAGAATTTTTTTATAATAATAGCTATCAGAGTAGTCTGAAGGCAACTCCATATCAGGTTCTGTATGGAAGGAAGTGTAGATCACCAATATGTTGGTATGAACCTGGAAGCAGCAAAGAATTTGCGCCAGATTATATCAAGGAAAGACAAGACATCATTGATAAGATCAGGGATATACTGAAAATAGCCCAGAGTAGGCAGAAAAGTTATGCGGATCAAAGTCGAAGATCATGGCATCCAGAAGTGGGAGATATGGTATATTTGAAAGTAAGTCCAATGAAAGGGGTGAAAAGATTTGGAGTTAAAGGGAAATTGAGTCCAAGATACATCGGACCATTCAAGATATTGAGTCAAAACAGAACTATAGCTTATGCTTTATAGTTACCATCAAGGTTGGATCAAGTGCATAATGTTTTCCATGTGTCACAACTTCGCAAATGTTTGAAAGTTCCAGACGATGCAATCACACACCAAGAGATAGAACTATAAGCAAACCTGACCTATATTGAAAAGCCTTGTAAGATTTTGGAAGAAAACTAGAAAATATTAAGAAATAGAGCAATAAAATATTGCAAGGTACAGTGGGAACATCACCCTGAAAGGGAAGCCACATGGGAGAAAGAAGAGCATTTAAGAAAAGCCTATCCAGAACTATCCAGGTACATCTCCACAAACTTCGGGACGAAGTTTAATTTAAGGGGGGAAGTCTATAACATCCCAGCATTTAGGAACTAACGAAGGGTAGAATTAGGAATATGGAATGTTGCATGCATCCATTTGCGAAAATGTGGGTAAAATTTTTGCCAAATAAAAACCTTACTTTGATATGATCTTTAAGGAATTATGTGTTTTAAAATGAATTTGAATTTTAAACTTGAGTGTTTGAATTATAATTCAAATAAATTTGGAATAAGTTTTGAATCTTAATTTAATTAAGAAATAAATATTATAACTTAAATTCTATCCAAAAAAAACAATAATGAATATGAAACTTATTTCATATCATCAATATATAATCAAGTTACAAAATTATAACTTATTGAAATCATCCACACAATTCACAAAAGCAAATATATAAAGAATAAGAATATTATTTATTAATAATAATGTAATCTTTATTACACAAGAATAAAATGAAGATTACAAAATAATAAAAAGAAAATTACAAAAATATGAAGAAGATTATACTGGACTATTTACTAACTATTCTATAAAAGAAAACCTAATCTAAAATCTTCATCTTTATATCTGTACCTGCAAAACAAACAAAAAATATATAAAGAAATAAAAGGTTAGAGTTAGTATTATTTTCTCTCAGACATGTCAGTGAAGTGCACTAGACAAATTCACCATTGAGAAATTTATAAAAAGGGGCAAGTTTCACCAATATGAAAGAATCCATCTTTCATCAATTTAAATCCAGAAGTCAAATGACAGCCAAGAGGGGCAAATTCACCAGCCATGTGAAAGTAACCAGGTAATAGTAAGTTTCAAAATTCTGAACATATCCACAAGTGCACATCAAGCACACAGGCATGACAGACACCAACATGCATGTGGTGTGTTGTCAACCTCACAGCACATCCCAAACTCTCAAAACCACAAGCACAGCCGTGGAGAGGCACTAGTGCATCACTCCACTGTTCGCACACAAGAACAGCCAGCCTAGACAGCAACTTACCAAGCACATCAGCCAAACAAAACCACCAAGGATCAACCAAACATTACCAGGATGGTGACATAAGGAGGGGGGATGGATCAGGTGGACAACAAGATCAAGCCCAGGAGCTAGGAGGAGCAGGTTAGCTCAAGATCAATCACATGAGTCCAGCAAAACCAGATCAAGATCATCACCAACTTAGTCTGTGGTGAGTTTCATAAAACCTTCACATGATCTAATCATATTATTTAGAGAGAAGCATGTGTTGTTTTATTAAAAAAACCCTCAGAAAGCACCCAAGTGGGGTGAATCCATCATAGGGATTTTTAAACTCTAAAAGCAAACAACAAAGTACCAGGATCCAGCCAGAGCTCAGAGCAACATCATTGCTCTGGTCGTCAAACTATATTTTACAATTCAAGCATACATATACCTATGATCTATTTCTAGGCACATCCCTAAAGGAAGGGTAGCACCTTAGAAACAAATCTTTGGGATCCATAGAATGATGAAGCTTCCTATCATTTTTCCAAGCTTTGATTCAAGAAAGAATAGCTGGTACCACTACCTGTACTATCTAAATGAATCAACTAGATAAGATCTGAATCCCTAAGCCTCAGACCAACATCATTGGTCTTAGGGAATTCAGAAAAGAACATTTCCATTTATCTTTCAAAGCTAAGTTTGTCTGAAGCATAAACCAATCCAATCAAATGGATTAGAATCAAACTTGTGTGCCATACCATGATGGTGTCACAAGAACAATTTTATATGAATCAGAATGGACATTTGATCATCATAAATTCAGACAATCAACTTACTAATCATTTTCCTGTTAACACAGGAATCATAACTAGGATATTCCTATATTAAACTTCACTATTTGAGATCATGATGTTCTCAAACCACACACTAGTTTTAAGCCAACAACACTAGGACAGTGATTTCATCATATCATAACCATGATCATAAACCCAGAGATGACAGTGAAAACTTATTAAGTCACTGACTTAATCAAGCATGATTCCCAAGCAACTATACCATCTGAATCAGATGCAATCCAATCATAAAATCATCTAATAAGACACCAGAAACATCATAGATCATCTTAAGCAACAAGCCTCAGGCCAATAATCATTTAACATGTGTACAGACCATCCAGACATGAACTAAATCATCCAGTATATGATCAACCCCAGGATAAGAACCCTTATTGGATAAATTTTCCTAATCAGAATCAGACAGTAGCCAGAGAGGTCACTGCCAGCATCTCGCATCGGATCAGCAAGCACAGAGAGCACCAGGGGAGTTGAATCGAACTCACCGTAGGTCCTCGCTGAAGACTAGAAGAGGAAGCGGAGGGGCCGACGACCATGGCGGCACGGGGAGCAACCTAGAGGGGGTGCTGCAACCCGCACGACGCCACGACAGCAACCCTGATCACGCTTGGAGGTGCAGAGAATCAACTCGACACACGAAGGCCACAACAGCACCTGGATCCATGCCAACCCCAAACCCTAGGGTTCGGGACGACATCGATCCATTTGCAGGAGAGCCATAGGCTCGAATCCAATTGGATAGAATGAACGGGCGTCGCCAACAACCCCCTTTTGCACCACGACAGTGACCAGAACGACCTACGGCAGCAGGAATCGCCGGTGGCGGCATCGCCGGCCATAGGGTCGGGGTTAGAGGAGGAGAGGATAAGCTCGAGGGAGTGAGAGAGGAAGTGAGGAGTGGGCCGAATTGGGACAAACCCTTCGGGGTAGTTCTTTTGTCTCTGACTAATGGGCTACTTGGGCCAATAAGATAAACCAGCCCAGAAATCCTCACAGGCCTGTTTTAATAAAAAGGAAAAGACCAAAATACCCCTGGATTAATTAAATCTTAGAAAATAAAATAAAAGTACAAAAATTATAAGTAAAATATTTTTGGATTCACAATAATCCACTGTATCCAAATAAAATAAGATATAAAATTTTGGACATTTAAAATTTTATAAGAATTTTGTAATTTATATATTCCTTATGGAATTTTACAAAATTATTGAAAGATGATAAAAATAAATAAAAATCACTTTCATTATATATTAATATTATTGTATTTTTGAAAAACACTAAATAAATATTTAATAACAATTTTTAATTTATAATAGATAATTCCTAAAAGAATTATTAAATCAATAAAAGTCAAATAAAAAGGAAATAAAATAAAATAATTCAATATATGCTATAAATATTAAAAAGTAATATTTATAAATGCTTTATTAAAAGGCACCTTATATAGAGAAAATGCATATATAATTAAATAATGCATTATATTAGTTGCATAATCATTTTGCTTCTTTAAATATTGTCCTTACCAGGCAATAATGATGTTTTTGTAGACATAGAAGCTCAAGGTCTAGTGCAAGCATCAGACTTCACTACCTTGCCATCATAAGGCAAGTTCATCACTTGCTCATGTCCTTTGAAGAGTATTTATCAAAGTATTTGCAAATTGGGTGTTATCATATATGCTATAAAAGAAAGAAAATATTATTTTCACAAATAAAGAAATCATAGATATCATCCTAACTGATGATATAATGGAGCAATAGAATTTAGGGTTCTAATTGCAAACAGTTATGATCAAGTAGGGACTTAATAACCCCTGACATAAGTGATTCTACCGCCGTATATTACGTGTTAGCCATGATATTTGGAATATGACAGAGAAGTCAGCTGTATCTTCTTCCTCTCGCATGAAGCCGGATGTGCAGGTCGTGGCTGTTATCCTCGTAGCGTGCATATTAATTGGTAATTCGTAGAGGATATGCAGCATATGGGTGGGAACCCTCATCGTCCCACGATAGTTCTGGCATCTAACGGTTTGTATAAACCATTGCCGTAATTCATTATGTGGGCATGGTGTACACCAAGGAGGCATGCAGGGTCGTGAAGGGGGCAGTGATTGGCTTGGACCAACTACTGGGCCCCACATCATGGAATTGTGGACGGGAAAGTACGCCCGATTGTGCAACAAGGAGTTGATCTCTCATGGGTAAAGTAACGCACCTCTGCAGAGTGTAAGAATTGTAACTTGTTACTCCCTGTTCCGGGAAGGAGCTACGAACGCGGCATGAAAGGAACTCCATGAAAGTTCTGGTCAACCTGTGAAGGCTGATGGTCATAGATTTTCATAATAAAATCAATCTTTGAAGAAAGATTTAAAAAAATTGCATAGTGCCAAGGATTTATAATCTGAGGTGGTATTTAGAGCATCAAACTTCCCGCCTTGCATATAATGAACTTGTTGGGTAACGCTGTTACTCATTCTTTCCTTTGATCCCTTTCTTAGACTCTGAGGATCCCGAAGACGTGCCAATGTATGCAGCTGAATGGCAAGAAGATGTGTTCTACGAGGAACCTAATCTATCCGGAGGTGTTGAAGGAGTGGATTACGAAATCCGCTATGGTGTCAATGATAACGAGTCCAACTAAGTATTTCTAGTTAATAGTAACCAACGGAGCCGAGCAGCATGAACTCTATAGAATAAGCTGTTGAGCTCAACTCCTAGTCGGAGTTGTTACTTTTAAATTCCGCTGAAACACTTTATATTTTGGTTTGTAAGTTGAATCTTTTGGAAGTATTGAACTTCCAGTATTGTAATAATAATAATGTGTGTACTTTTGTAATATGGACCCGCAATGTTTCTGTTGTACCACTCTGAGGGATGTGATATTTACGGAACGGTGTTCTGTGGATGTCATGTCAACGACTATAGTGTACTACACATGTAGTGGTATGCTGGGTCAGCGCAAGAACCGCCAACGGGGTACCCCTTGCACATGGTACAGGAGCTATCCCATAACCAAAATGACAAGGCAAGCAGACAATGAGCATCTCAGCGATCTTTTTATTTACTATGTGCATAGATTTTTATTGAGGATGCTTCATAGATAGCTCACTGATGGTTCTCGACGTGGCACTTTGTTGGTAACCCCAAGCGCAGGGTGTGAAGAGCAAGTAGCAAGTTTCCCTCAGTTGAGACCGAAGTTATCGAACCAGAAGGAGGAAAAGGAAATGTCACACAGGTGTTGCAAACAACGTGGAGACCTCCACAACACAAACTCAAGACTTTGCCCCAACGTATCAGTGAGGTTGACTAGCTCACCGGTTTGCTGTAACAAAGGATTAAACATATGGTGTGGAAGGTAATTGTTTGCATCAAGTAAACAAGTAACAGTGGTGAAAGAACATGTGTGCCCCCATGTGTGGTTTTGGTAATTAATAACAATGTTTTATGGACTTATGTTTGCATTGAGTTTTACTTGTAGGATTTGTCCATAGACAATGCTTGAACCATATGTTGGCTTCAAGGTTGGAATAAGAATAAAGTGAAGAAGATCAAGTGTTGATCAAGGTTTCAAGGAATGATCTAGAGATTGGTCAAGTAGAAGTTGAGCCTATGGCAAGTGTGTCTTGAATAATAAGATGATCTCAAGTGTATCTTGCCATCCTTATGATGAACATGGATATGTGAAGATATGCCTAAAAGAGAGGCTCTTCCATAGTGGAGTATGGGGGAGCAAATTCCAAGTCTTCACCAAGCTAGTGCAATCAAGAAAGGTGCTCCATCTTGAGGTGTGGAATATACAAGGAAAAGGTTTGATCTTGATAGGGTTTCATTCTTAACGGTCTCGTGGTGTTAGTTTGGGAGACCAGTTTATAGGATAGATAACCGTACTATCAAGAGGGGCTCTCGAGTGAGTAACTTGATCATATCCCTTGGCGAGAGCTCAAACCTTTGCATACTTAGCATCCTCTTTCTTGGTTCTTATTTGGTTCTTATACATGAGAGGATTTAGATCTTGTGTCAATCTCTATAACAAGCTAAATTTCATCGAAAATGGATTTCATATGAATTCTCTATTGTGTTTCGATATTGGAGATTTTACTGTTTTGTCTTTTATAGATAGGTTAAACCTTTCATCATTTGGTTCTATCCTCCCTTGCCAGACTATGATGGTTCCCTGCATGATCTTGTAGAGCTTGTTACTATCTTTGAAACGAGCCCAATATCATCAAAATCGGAGTCTAAATGCAAAAGTTATGATGGTTTCAGTTTTGTTGTTCCTGCCAGTTTTCAGGGGGAGGATTATCCGGCTATGGGGGCGGATTATCCAGCCTAATTTTTGAAAAATGGCTAAGGACTTTGAGGCGTGGCTCCCAGTAATGGGGGCGGATTATCCGCCCCTATACTGAGGGACGCGCCGCGAAGTCCTTAGCCATTTTTCTGGCCCGGGGAACCCGAAATATCCGGGGGAGGGGCGGATTATCCGGCCTGGAAGGTCCAAAACAGTCATATTTTGTTGGGTAGGGGTATAAATATACCCCTTCTTCCTCCTTAGGCTGGTTGATTGCATTCTCTCTCTTCTCCATTGTTTTGACCTTCAAGAGCTTGCAAATACTTTTAATCCCTCCCATATTTCTTGAATCTTTTTGGGGGATTTGAAAGGGGAGATCTAGATCTACAACTCCACCAATCCATCTCTCCTCTATGTGAGGGGAACATATTGGGATCTAGATCTTGGGGTTTCTTTTGTGGATTTCCTCTTGTGTTCTTCCTCTCTTATTATCCCACTAGCTTTTGTAGCTTTTGTGGAATTTGGGAGAGAAGGACTTTAGCACTTCCTGTGTTATTGCCATTGCATTTGGTGCATCGGTTTGAGTTCTCCTTGGAGGATTTGGTGAGTGAAAGTTGAGAAGCTTTTTACTCTTGGGTTCTTGGAACCCTAGACAGTTTGTTGGTGTTGCAGGTTGTGGCCTTGGTGGCATTTGTTGGGAGCCTCCAATTTAGTTGTGGAGAAGTTCCCCAACCTTGTGAGAGGTTCCAGTTGCCACCGACAAGTGCACCGATAGTGGAAGTGTGGATCGATCCCGTTGGGGTGAGATTCACCGGAGAATAAGGGAGGACTTTTGTGGCGTAGGTGGTTTGATACCACCCCCTCTCCAATGAGACGTACTCTCTTTATGGGAGGAACTAGGTAATAAATCATCCTCTTCGCGTGCCTCGGTTATCTCTATACCCGAGCTATTTACTTCTGCACTTTACTTTGTGATAGCCTTCGTGCTTGAATTCTTATATCTAGATATCACATAGTTGCTTGTCTTGCTTAGCATAAGTTGTTGGTGCACAAAGGTGAACCGTAGTTTATATAGGTTTTGTGTTTGACAAAGTAAACGCTAGTTTTATTCTGCCTTTGTTAAGCCCATCTCGTAAAAGTTTTAAACCGCCTATTCAACCCCCCTCTAGGCGGCATCTGTATCCTTTTCAAGTGGAAGGTGTATCAATGGTAAAGATTGGACCGGGGTCCATAGTTCACTAGAGGTGCTCTCCTTAGATAAACAACATGGCATGAAGGGTAAACAAATTACAGCAGGGCAATTGAAAGGAACTGAGCAAGGCATAACAATGCAATACTAGTCAGAAAGATCCTTTGAGATTCGATTGGGCAATACAACAAGATACATAGACCGCCATCCAACTGGATCTATGACTAGAAGTCCACCTTCAGGTTATCATCCGAACCCCCTCCAGTATTAAGTTGTAAGCAACAGACAACTGCTTTAATCAAAGTGTGTAAGGTAGACAGTCCACATGTTCCATGAACAAGAGACCGTTTTTTTCTCCCTAGTGGCAACAACACATCTACAGCCGAAGAGATTTCTGTCACTTTCCTTGGAAACTAGAGGCATGAACCCACTATCGAGCGTAAATACTCCCTATTGGAGTCACTAGCAACTACTTGGCCAAGATAACCACTAACAATGGAGAGCATGCAAGGTCACAAACAACACAGACATGATAGAATCATAAAGACAAAACCATTAATCAAACCAACATAATAATCCCAATATCCATCGGATCCCCGCAAACACAACATGCATGATTACAAATAGATTAGATCTTGATCATGAACGGAGCTCACAAGATCTATACATGAAAGCACAAAGGAGGAGATACAACCATCTAGCTACTACATGGACCCATAGTCCAAGGTGGAACTACTCACACATCATACCGGAGAAGAAGGCCTCCAGGACGATCTCCCCTCCGGCATGGTGCCGGGAAGAACTTTAGATCCCCCCGATCTAGGGACGATGGTGGCGGAGTCTACAGACGGTTTCGTGGAGATTTGATCGGGTGCTTAGGGTTTAGGAATCGGGGGCTTATTATAGGCGAAGGGAGAAGCCGAGGAGGTGGCAGGGGGCCCACACCCTGCCTAGGCGCGGGCCCACCCTGGCCACGCCTAGGGGGGTGTGTCGGCCCTGGATCGCCTCTCCGTCTCCCCTCTAGACTTCTTGTTCCCCATGGAAAGTTATTGAATTTGGCGTTTGTCCCGTCCAATTCCGAGAATATTTCTTTACTAGCTTTTCTGAAACCAAAAACAGCAGAAAACAGGCAACTGGCACTATGGCAACTTGTTAATAGGTTAGTACCAGAAAATATGTAAAAAGCACCTCAAAGTGTAGACAAAGCAAAGCAAAGTAGATACTAATCAAGCTTGGAACATCAAAAATTATAGATACGTTTCCGACATATCAAGCATCCCCAAGATTAACTCCTGCTCTTCCTCGAGTAGGTAAGTGATAAAAAGAATAATTTTTAAGGTGACATGCACCCTCACAATAAAGATCTAACCATTTGCAAGCATTCAAAGATGGGATCAAAGAACTCTAAACATGAACATGAAAGAATGGAGTTCTAACAGTAGGACAAAGCAACTATTGCTGCAGCATGAAGAGATACAAACAAAGATCAAGAATAACATGCATTGAAAAACGTTTGTTTGTTTCACATACAGAAAACATAGCAAAGTGGTAAACAGCTTGTCCCTCATAGAGTAGCAAATAGATGCATATGACACCTTCAAAGTTCACAAGGGTGACTAGAAACAAGTAGCACAAGAACAAGTAATAACACAATATGCATCAATCATTAAGCTTTGGGACACTGCACATAAAACTAATAATGGCAACTATACTCTGTTAATGGTGCCTAAAGGTATAAGGTGGAGACTCAATAGTGGTGTAAGAAAGGCCTTTTTGTAAAGGAAGCAGGGATTTCAAGTTTCAAAAAGAGCTTCCAAAAATTATGGTACTTGTTAGCTTTCAACCCTCATTGCCCCTATCATAAGCATCTTGAAGTGATTAAGGTTAAAGTGAACAAACTATGGAGTATATGCTTGACAAAGTATAAGTTGGCAATCTCAAGTCCCTTGAATATGAGGGCCACACCTCATGCTACTCAACTTCAGTCACATGTAAGTTCTTGTCATAGTAAGTACATGTATCATAGAGAACCGCCAACGAAAACTAAGACGCTCCAAGAACAACACAACTGTGCATGAAACAATAAAAACGAAGTGTCTAGAGAGATCTGAGCTTTTTATTGATGAAGAAGGGGATGCCATAATCATGCAGAGCGACAAAAAATTACTAATCAAAGCATAGGGTGGTACTACAAGTTAAGGACTAAATGATCATAGAGGCTATGGTGACTTGTTCATAGTCATAACATGGTGTGAGAATGTGCCAAGTCAACCCAAACAAAACATCAAAGGAGACAACCAAAATACTATGCTTTTGTATGCTAAAGCAAAGCATGAATTTTTCAAGGCACACTAAGCAATCCCAATGACTTGGAGTAAGCCATGCTACAACAATAATCACTAGGCATAAAGTCAAAACAACACCTAGCATGGCATGATAAAGTCTAAGTCACAGTCCAAGCAAGCTCCTCTTGCACTTCTCAAGCAAGAAATTTCTACTCCTTTCCAACACCAATCGACTTATTTGAAATAAAATAGCGAGAACGGGGGTCCAAACTAATTTATTCAAGCAAACTAAACGAACTAAGCAAAGCAAACGAAAATTAAGATGCTCCAAGAACAACACAACAGTGCATGAAACAATAAAAACGAAGTGTCTAGACAGACCTGAGCTTTTTATTGATGAAGAAGGGGATGCCTTGGGCATCCCCAAGCTTTGACGCTTGTACCTCTTGGATATTTCTTGGGGTGAAACCATGATGGCATACCCAAGCTTGAGATTTTGTCCATGCTTCATCTCATTACATCATTCTCTCTCTACACCTGAAATTTTTCCTTCATACAAAACTTCACACAATCTTCATTAGCAACATTAGTTTATTCAAAAGATATTAGACCTCTGGCAAAGCTTTGGAACAACAAGACTTTTCACTAAGAACACAATCTACTGTAGTAACTCCTTCAAAAAGCTCAATTCCCCAAAACAGAACTCAAAATGGAATCAATAAGTAGCAAATACAAATAATGGCAGAAATCTGTCAAAACATACTAGTAGGCAGAAATCGATTTTTTCGAAAATCTTGTGTTGCTCAAATCAAAAGTGTTGAACTAACTAAAGTTATATAACATACTGGGGGATTTATTCGTATATTATCAGATCAATCCGAGTTACAAAGACTCCTCACGATTTTTTATGGTGGAGGACAGAAATCTATTTCGGGACAGCAACTCCCCAAATCTTATTTCCCTCTCATTAAAGGTCATTCGTGGCACAAAAAGCAAACAAAAAGGATAAGTAGAGGTCATTAATGAAGTAATGACTTCAAAGACTCAAGGAAACTCTTGGGTTATCTCCTAACAAGTACTTTTCTTTAACGCCTTTAAGTTAGGCATTATAGTTTGAGAAGATGTTCACATAAGAAATATGAATTGAAATAAAAGAGAGCATTAAGAAGAAAATTCAAAACACATTTAAGTCTAACCCACTTCCTATGCATAGTAATATCGTAAGAAAATAAATCAAAGAAACACAAAGCAACAAGCATAGGAAATCAAAAAGGTGCAACTTCAAGATTTTCAACATAAAGAGGGGAAACTTAATATTGTTGAGATACATAAGACCATGTTTACCTCTCTCATAATAACTTTCAGTAGCATCATGAATAAACTCAACAATATAACTATCACATAAAGCATGCTTTTCATGATCTATAAACACATAATTTTTATCAAGCTAAAAAATAGTGGGATTAAAACCTTCAAACCCACTTTTAGCAATTTTATAATAAGGTGACTGATCATTCAATATAGGACCATCATCTAGAGCTTTATCATAAACATTTTCTAAGAAAAACTCTTTAGTACTTTGAATTTCGAAACTAGGCAAAAATAAAGGATTATCATAGATAACTGGAGCATAACTATTATCACAAGTTTTACCCATAGCAGATATTTCAAAAGAATCCACAGGAACATAACATTCATCCTCCTTTGGTAAGAATGGGGGACAATCAAATAATGTAAGAAGTAAATAGTTACTCTCATTAGAAGGTAGACATGGGTAGATAAATTCTTCCTCCTCTTGAACATCACTCTCCTCCTCTTTTTCATCTAATGAGCTTTCGGTTTCAGCAATTTCTTCTTCCATAGCCTCCTGCAAGGCATTAGTCTCTTCCATTTGTGGAAAGCCCCTATTAAAATATTCAAGAATATAGCCATTTTCTTCCTTGTAATTATCAAAGAAAAATTTAAGTATCTCATAAACCTCATATTCATAAGGTGCATCATCAGTATTTTCAAGCAATCTGGCAAGTTCAAATGCACCCTTGAAAGTAATAAATTCTTCAATCTGTTCCACATCATAAAAGTCATAATTTCCTTTAACATAGGAAGATATGGTAACATTATCATTATACTCACATTGAAAAGGCAGGTGTTTATACTTCCTACATCAACAAGATTTGTCAAAGAAATAAGTAACATTATAAGTAGAGCACGCCTCTCTAGCAATAGTAATCAATTTATCAATTTGTTCCAATAAGTGTTTCCCTTTTTGTGACAAACAGTGCTCCTTATAATAATATTTTTCTTCTTCCATGAACCCAGCTTGCCAGTAAGAACTACTTTCAAAGAAACCATCCATTGATAGAAAGCATGACAAAGCAAGGCAATAACAACCAGCAACTAGAGCAGGAACTATTTTTTTGTGTTTTTTGAAAAGAGGCAAACAAAATCAAGCAAAAGAAACAAATCAAACTAAAAACAAAGCAAAGAGAAAGGAAGTGGAGGACTACCCTTGTGAAGACGTCCTTAGCCTCCCCGGCAACGGCGCCAGAAAGACTTGATGGTGCTCGACGTGGCACTTTGTTAGTAACCCAAGGCACAGTGTGTGAAGAGAAAGCATCAAGTTTTCCCTCAGTTGAGACCGAGGTTATCGAACCATAAGGAGGAAGGAAACATCACACAGGTGTTGCAAACAACGTGGAGACCTGTACAACACAAACTCAATACTTTGCCCCAACGAATCAGTGAGGTTGTCAAGCTCAACGGTTTGCTGTAACAAAGGATTAAATGTATGGTGTGGAAGGTAATGGTTTGCAGCAAGTAAACAAGTAACAGTGGAAGGTGTATCAATGGTAAACATTGTATCGGGGTCCATAGTTCACTAGAGGTGCTCTCCTTAGATAAACAACATGGCATGAACGATAAACAAATTACAGCAGGGCAATTAATAGGAACTGAGCAAGATATAACAATGCAATACTATTCAGAAATATCCTATGAGATTCGATTGGGCAATACAACAAGATACATAGACCGCCATCCAACTGGATCTATGACTAGAAGTCCACCTTCAGGTTATCATCCGAACCCCCTCCAGTATTAAGTTGCAAGCAACAGACAACTACTTTAAGCAAAGTGTGTAAGGTAAACAGTCCACATGTTCCATGAACAAGAGATTGTTGTTTTCTCCCTAGTGGAAACAACACATCTACAACCGAAGAGATTTCTGTCATTTCCCTTGGAAACTAGAGGCATGAACCCACTATCGAGCATAAATACTCCCTCTTGGAGTCACTAGCAACTACTTGGCCAAGATAGCCACTAACAACAGAGAGCATGCAAGATCACAAACAACACAGACATGATAGAATCATAAAGACAAAACCATTAATCAAACCAACATAATAATCTCAATATCCATCGGATCCCCGCAAACACAACATGCATGATTACAAATAGATTAGATCTTGATCATGAACGGAGCTCACAAGATCTATACATGAAATCACAAAGGAGGAGATACAACCATCTAGCTACTACATGGACCCATAGTCCAAGGTGGAACTACTCACGCATCATACCGGAGAAGAAGGCCTCCGAGATGATCTCCCCTCTAGCAGGGTGCCGGGAAGAACTTTAGATCCCCTAGATCTAGGGACGATGGTGGCGGCATCTACAGACGGTTTCGTGGAGATTTGATCGGGTGCTTAGGGTTTAGGCATCGGGGGCTTCTTATAGGCGAAGGGGGAGGCCGAGGAGGTGGCCAGTGGACCCACACCCTGCCTAGGCGTGGGCCCACCCCTAGCCGCGCCTAGGGGGTGTGGCGGCCCTGGCTCGCCTCTCCGTCTCCCCTCTGTACTTCATGTTCTCCACGGAAAGTTATTGACTTTGCTGTCTGTCCCATCCAATTCCGAGAATATTTCTTTACTAGCTTTTCTGAAAACAAAAACAACAGAAAACAGGCAACTGGTACTGTGGCAACTTGTTAATAGGTTAGTACCAGAAAACATGTAAAAATCACCTCAAAGTGTAGACAAAGCAAAGCAAAGTAGATACTAATCAAGCATGGAACATCAAAAATTATCGATACATTTCCGACGTATCACTCACTATGGTGATGCTGCAAGTTTCCACCATGATTAAGCATGGCTTAGGCTAGCGGCCCAGGCGTTTTTCTAACACAAAATACAAACTCTATGGACTTACAAGTTCCTTCTTTATTTCACACCGGTGACATCCATAGACAAAAGATCATGATATCAATTGTGTACAAAGTACAAGTGCAATGTTGAAAATGTTCACCGTGACAGCACGATTCTGCTAATTCCAATATATAAGTGCAAGCATATACAACATAGATGACACAATGGTTCAAGTTTATCAGCGGCAAGAAAAGTAAAGTGTGCAATCAAGTTTGTGAGAGCTTTAATCACTAATTTTCACATAACAAGTTTAATTTGGAAGATAAAAACAAGAATATACTTGGAATGATGTAACACACCATGCATAGGAATTTATAGTGGACACTTTGGAATAACTTGGTTTCTGGGGAGTTGGAAGCATGAGTAGAACTTACTCATGCAAGTGGAGGCAAGCAAAAGACTGGGAGCAACCAACTAAGAGAGCAATAATGGCCATAATCATGTAGAGCGACAAAACATTACTAATCAAAGCATAGAGTGTTACTACAAGTCAAGGACTAAATGATCATAGAGGATATGGTTACTTGTTCATAGTCATAACATGGTGTGAGAATGTGCCAAGTCAACCCAAACAAAGCATCAAAGGAGAATACCAAAATACTATGCTTGTGTATGCTAAAACAATGCATGATTCTTTCAAGGCACACTAAGCACTCTCATTGACTTGGAGCAAGACATGCTACAGCAATAATCACTAAGCATAAGGTCAAAACAACATCTAGCATGACATGCTAAAGTCTAAGTCACAGTCAAAGCAAGCTCACTTTTGTACCACTAAAGCATGAAACTTCCTACTCCTTTCCAACACCAATCAACTTATTTGAAACAACTCACAAAGATAATGATCAATAAAGATCAGTGAGCATGTCTCACAAATACACAGAGAATAACTAAAAAGTTCTAAGCAAAAAGCATAAGAAAACTAAGTCTAAACACGGTGCTAGCAAAAGAGAACACTCACAAGATAATAAGAATGAAAACTAGAGTGTTCTAGGCAATGAAAACAGGTGTATCTCTCTCCAAAATAAGTGTGATGGGATCCAACCAACTTACTCAAGCAAACTAAGCAAACGAAAACCAAAAACGAACTAAGACGCTCCAAGAACAACCTAACTGTGCATGAAACAATAAAAACAAAGTGTCTAGAAAGACCTAAGATTTTTATTGATGAAGAAGGGGATGCCCAAGGCATCCCCAAGCTTTGACGCTTGTACCTCTTGAATATTTCTTGGGGTGACACCGGGGTGGAATTCCCAAGCTTGAGCTTTTGTCCATTCTTTATCTCATTACATCATTCTCTCTCTACACCTGAATTTTTTCCCTTCATACAGAACTTTACACAATCTTCATTAGCAACATTAGTGTATTCAAAAGATAATAGACCCTTGGGTTTAGCTTTAGAACAGCAAAACTTTTACTAAAAACACAAGCTACTGTATCAATTCCCTCAAAAATCTCAATTTCCCAAAATGAACCCAAGAAGGAATCAATAAGAAGCAAATGCAAATAATGGCAGAAATCTGTCAAAACATACCAGCAGGTAGAAACTGATTTTTCCGAAGACCTTCTGTTGCTCAAATAAAAAAGTGTTGAACTAACGAAAGTTAGATAACATACTGAGGGACTTATTCGTAAATTTTCAGCTCAATACGACTTACAGAGATTCCTCATGAGTTTTTATGGTGGAGCACAAAAATCTGTTTCAGGACAACAACTCCCCAAATCTTACTTCCCTCTCTTTAGAGGTCATTATTGGCACAAAAAGCAAACAAAAAAGATAAGGAGAGGTCATTACTGAAGTAATAACTTCCAAGACTCAAGAAAACTCTTGGGTTATCTCAAGAAAACTTTTCTTTAATGCCTTTAAGTTAGGCTTGATAGTTTGAGAAGATCCTCACATATGAATTGAAGTAAAAGAGAGCATCAAGAAGCAAATTCAAAACACATTTAAGTCTAACCCACTTCCTATGCATAGTAACCTTATAAAGAAACAAGTCATGAAAGCACAAAACAACAAGCATAGGAAAGCAAAACCAGTGCAACTTCAAAAAAATTAGTATAAAGAGAGGAAACTTAATATTGTTGAGATACATAAGAGCATGTTTCCCTCTTTCATAATAACTTTCAGTAGCAAAATGATTAAATTTAACAATATAACTATCACATAAAACATTCTTATCATGATCCACATGCATAAAATGATTATTACTCTCCACATAAGAATAGTCATTCTTATTAATTGTAGTGGGAGAAAATTCAACAAAATAGCTATCACTATTATTATCATCACCATAATCATCAAATATAGGAGGCATATTGTAATCACAATAAATTTTCTCCTCAATAGTAGGTGGACTGAAAATATCATATTTTATCATTGTAATCATCATATAGTGCAGGTTTGGTATCATCATAAGCAATAGAATAGCTATCTTCCAAAGCTGGGGAACTAAAAATATCATTTTCATAAAAACTAGCTTCCCCAAGCTTAGACTTTTCCATAGCATTAGCAATAATGGTGTCCAAAGAATTCATACTAATAACATTGCTATTAGCATGCAAATAAAGTTCCATAGGCTTTTTAATTTTCTCTTCAAACACATCATGTCCTAACTCAAGATACATACTATAGAGCTCTCTAATTTTGTTGTTGTTTTCCATTAAGCCTAACTAGTGAAAACAAGAAACAAAAAGACCAAATTGTAGAATCTAAAGGAAATAACTTCGAACACTCACAACGGAGGATGTGAGTACCCTTTACCTTACCTTCCTGGCAACGGCGCCATAAAAGAGCTTGATGTCTACGCACTTCTATTCTTGTAGACATCTGTTGGGCCTCCAAGTGTAGAGGTTTGTAGAACAGCAGCAAGTTTCCCTTAAGTGGAAGTGGTCAAAGGTATCCCTCTCAAGCAACCCTGCAATCAAGATACAAGAAGTCTCCCCAACACACCCAATATACTCATCAGGTGTATAGGTTCACTAGTTCAGCGAAGAGATAGGAAATACAAGTGGTAACGGTGCCAGAAAATAGCTGATGGCATGGAGGACTAAAGCAAGCAAACATGCAACAGATCTAGTATCAAACGGTGTTTCAATGCTTAGAAACAAGGCCTAGGGATCCTACTTTCACTAGTGAACACTCTCTCATATAAATATCTTCTCTTCATGATACTACTCTTAACTACTCTCCGGTTGGACACTCTAATACATGGTAGGGCTATAACATCACACCTCAAAGTCCGCCTTCCCCAATCTAGATAACCCCACACTGTCACCTTGAGCGCTAGATGGTTCCAAGAAACACCATAATTTCATAGAGACATCCAACTCCAAATATAACTCATAACAAATATTCAATCTAGCCAAAGTGCCACACATGGTATGCCCGCTCAGTTCCTGCCAATTGCCCTGCTGTAATTTGTTTACCCTTCATGCCATGTTGTTTATCTAAGGAGAGCACCTCTAGTGAACTATGGACCCCGGTCCAATCTTACCATTGATACATCTTCCACTGTTAATGTTTACTTGCTGCAAACCACCATTACCTTCCACACCATACATTTAATCCTTTGTTACAGCAAACCGGTGAGCTTGACAACCTCATTGTTCGTTGGGACAAAGTCTTGAGTTTGTGTTGTGCAGGTTTCCACATTGCTTGCAACACCTTTGAGACGTTTCCTTCCTCCTTCTGGTTCGATAACCTCGGTCTCTACTGAGGTAAAACTTGCTGTTGTGCTCATCACACCTTGCTCTTGGGGTTTCCAACGAAGTGCACCACACACAGCCAACAAGATTTTCTGGCGCCGTTGCCGGGGATGCTAAGGACGTCTTCACAAGGGGAGTCCTCCACTTCCTTTCTATTTACTTTGTTTTTAGTTTTCTTAGTTTATTTTGCTTGGTTTTGTTTGCCTCTTTTTATCAAAACTCAAAAAAATAGTCTAGTTTGGTTTGATTTCTCTATTAAAAAACACAAAAAAATAGTTCCTCCTCTAGCTGTTGCTGCTGTTTTTGGCTTGCCCCACCTTTGCCAAAATGAACTCTACTAAGAACACCAAGTTATGTGAATTCACTAGCACAAACAACAATGATTTCCTAAGCACTCCTATTGCTCCACCTGCTCCTGATGCTACCTTTTATGAAATTAAGCCTGCTTTGTTGAATCTTGTGATGAGAGAGAAATTTTCTGGTGCTAGTTCTGATGCTGCTGCTGTCCATCTCAATAGCTTTGTTGAAATTTGTGACATGAAAAAGTATAAGGATGTAGATGGAGATATTATTAAGCTCAAGCTGTTTCCTTTCTCCTTGAGAGGAAAAGCTAAAGAATGGTTGCTATCTTTGCCTAGAAATAGTATTGATTCTTGGATTAAGTGCAAAGATGCTTTTATTGGAAAGTACTACCCTCCTACTAAGATTATATCTATGAGAAGTGATATTCTGAAATTTAAAAAACTTGATAATGAACATGTTGCTCAAGCTTGGGAAAGAATGAAATCTTTGGTTAAAAATTGTCCCACTCATGGACTCACTGCTTGGATGATTATCCAGACTTTTTATGCAGGTTTGACCTTCTCTTCAAGAAACTTGTTGGATTCAGCTGCTGGAGGTACCTTTATGGGCATCACTTTGGGTGCTGCAACAAAAAATCCTTGATAATATGATGGTTAACTACTCTGAATGGCACACTGAAAGAGCTCCACACAGTAAGAAGGTAAATTCCGTTGAAGAAACCTCCTCTTTGAGTGATAATATTGATGTTATAATGGATATGCTTGTTAATGGAAAAGCTCCTTTAGATCCTAATAATGTTCCCTTAGCCTCTTTGGTTGCTCAAGAAGAGCAAGTTGATGTGAACTTCATTAGAAACAACAAATTTGGCAACAATACTTATGGTAATAACTATAGGCCTTATCCTCCTAATAGTGGAAATACTTATTATGGTAGATCTAGAATGCCTAGTGAAGAGAGGATTCTAGAAGTTGAAAGATCCACTAAAAACTTTATGCAGATGCAATATGAGAAAAACAAGATATTCACTAAAACTATGGAAGAACAATCTGTTTTCTTGAAAAATATTAGTCATCAGCTTGAGAATCTAAATAGAGAAATTCGTAGTTTACAGTCAAAAATTTTGAGTGCTGAGAAAAATATATCCTATTTGTCTGAAGCACGGTCCTCCTTGATAAATAAAATGGCTGCTAAACCTAAAACCATGGAAAGTACCTTTGCTGCTACTCATGCCATACAAGTTACTATTGATGAAAATGATAGACTGTTAGCCCAACTTCATGCTAAGTGGGAAAGGGAAGCAGAAATTAATATAAACAATAGTGTGTGCACCATCCCCACTAAACCCCAAGAAGACCCTATTCCTCCTCCTACAATGCCTAAGCCTAATGAGTCTAATACTAGTGATGCTAAGTTTGATTTTGATATAGATGGTTGCAACATTTCTTATGTGATTATGTTCTTGAAAAAGATTGCTAGAAGTTCTGATGCTAGTGATATGCATGTTGCTTTCACCAAACACATTACATATGCTTGATTTGCCACCTTTGGAAGATTGTTATTTTGATGTCCCACTTAACAATAATGCTAATAATAAACTCATGAGAAGTATTAATGATGTTCTCATTATGGTTAAAAATGCTTATGTCCCTGTGGATTTCTATGTTTCCGATGTTGAATACAATGCTTCTTGTCCTATTACTTTGGGAAGACCTTTTCTTAAAACTGTTGGTGCCATCATTGATATGAAAGAAGGCACCATTAAATATCATTTTCCAATCAAGAAAGGTATTGAACACTTACCTATGAGGAGAGATAAGTTGCTTTTTGCTCCTCCTTTTAAAGCAAGGTTTGATGTTAATGCTTCCTCATTTGAAAATACTTGATTTTCTTGCTTCTTGTGCCTAACTTAAAGGCGTTAAAGAAAAGTACTTGTTGGGAGATAACCCAAGAGTTTCCTTGAGTCTTGGAAGTTATTAATTCAGTAATGACCTCTCCTTATCCTTTTTGTTTGCTTTTTGTGCCAAGAATGACCTCTAATGAGAGGGATGTAAGATTTGAGGAGTTGCTGTCCCAAAACAGATTTCTGTCCTCCACCATAAAAATTCGTGAGGAGTCTATGTAAGTCGGATTGAGCTAAAAGTATACAAATAAATCCCCCAGTATGTTAGCTAACTTTCGTTAGTGCAACACTTTTTTATTTGAGCAACATAAGGTCTTTGAAAAAATCGATTTCTGCCTGCTGGTCTGTTTTGACAGATTTCTTCCATTATTTGCATTTGCTTCTCATCGATTTATTTTTGAGTTCTCTTTTGAGGAATTAAGCTTTTTAAAGGAAGTTGCTTCAGTGTTTAGTTGAAAGTTTTGCTGTTCTAAAGCTAAACCCAAGGGTCTATTATCTTTTGAATACACTAATGTTGCTAATGAAGATTGTGTGAAGTTTTGTATGAAGGAAAAATTCCAGGTGTAGAGAGAGAATGATGTAATGAGATGAATAATGGACAAAATCTCAAGCTTGGGGATGCCACCATGGTGTCACCCCAAGAAATATCCAAGAGGTACAAGCGTCAAAGCTTGGGGATGCCCAAGGCATC
This sequence comes from Avena atlantica, assembly GCA_910589765.1. Lineage (NCBI taxonomy): Eukaryota > Viridiplantae > Streptophyta > Magnoliopsida > Poales > Poaceae > Avena > Avena atlantica. The sequence goes on from OU342737.1 coordinate 176,688,517, forward strand.
CCCTTCTTCATCAATAAAAAGCTCAGGTCTGTCTAGACACTTCGTTTTTATTGTTTCATGCACTGTTGTGTTGTTCTTGGAGCATCTTAATTTTTGTTTGCTTTGCTTAGTTCGTTTAGTTTGCTTGAATAAATTAGTTTGGACCCCCGTTCTCGCTGTTTTATTTCAAATAAGTCGATTGGTGTTGGAAAGGAGTAGAAAGTTCTTGCTTGAGAAGTGCAAGAGGAGCTTGCTTGGACTGTGACTTAGACTTTATCATGCCATGCTAGGTGTTGTTTTGACTTTATGCCTAGTGATTATTATTGTAGCATGGCTTACTCCAAGTCATTGGGATTGCTTAGTGTGCCTTGAAAAATTCATGCTTTGCTTTAGCATACAAAAGCATAGTATTTTGGTTGTCTCCTTTGATGTTTTGTTTGGGTTGACTTGGCACATGCTCACACCATGTTATGACTATGAACAAGTCACCATAGCCTCTATGATCATTTAGTCCTTAACTTGTAGTACCACCCTATGCTTTGATTAGTAATGTTTTGTCGCTCTGCATGATTATGGCCATTATTGCTCTCTTAGTTGGTTGCTCCCATTCTTTTGCTAGCCTCCACTTGTATGAGTAAGCTCTACTCATGCTTCCAACTCCCAAGAAACCAAGTTGTTCCAAAGTGTCCACTATAAATTCCTATGCATGGTGTGTTACACCATTCCAAGTATATTCTTGTTTCAGCTATCTTCCAATTAAAAAGTATTTTTTATGTGAAAACTTAGTGATTAAAGCCCTCACGAACTTGATGGCACACCTTATATTCCTTGCCCCTAATAAACTTGAACCATTGTGTCATCTATGTTGTATATGCTTGCACTTATACGTTGGAATTAGCAGAACCATGCTGTCATGGGGAACATTTTCAACATTTCACTTGTACATTGTACGCAGTTGATATCATGTTATTTTGTCTATGGGTGTTACCGGTGTGAAATAAAAAGGGAGTTTGTAAGTCCATGGAGTTATGTATTTTGTGTTAGAGAAGCGCCTGGGCCGCTATCCTAAGCCATGCCTAATCATGGTGGAAACTTGCAGCATCACCATAGTGAGCTATCTATGAAGCACCATCAATAAAAAGCTATGCATATAGTAAATAAAAAGATCACTGAGATGCTCATTGTTTGCTTGCCTTGTCATTTTGGTTATGGAAAGCTCATGTACCATGTGCAAGGGGTACCCCGTTGGCGGTTCTCTATGATACATGTACTTACTATGACAAGAACTTACATGTGACTGAAGTTGAGTAGCATGAGGTGTGGCCCTCATATTCAAGGGACATGAGATTGCCAACTTATACTTTGTCAAGCATATACTCCATAGTTTGTTCACTTTAACCTTAATCACTTCAAGATGCTTATGATAGGGGCAATGAGGGCTGAAAGCTAAAAAGTACCATAATTTTTTGGAAGCTCTTTTTGAAACTTGAAATCCCTACTTCCCTTTATGAAGGGCCTTTCTTCCACTATTATGTTGAGTCTCCACCTTCTACCTTTAGACACCATTAAGAGAGCATAGTGGCCATTATTAGTTCTATGTGCAGTGTCCCAAAACTTATTGATTGATGCATATTGTTGTATTGCTTGTTCTTGTGCTATTTGTATCTAGTCACTCTTATGAACTTTGAAGGTGTCCTATGCATCTATTTGCTACTCTATGAGGGACAAGCTGATTGTCACTATGCTATGTTTTCTGTATGTAAAACAAACAAATGTTTTTCATTGCTTGCTATTCATGATCTTTGTTTGTATCTTGTCATGTTGCAACAATAGTTGCTTTGTCTTACTGTTAGAACTCCATCTTTCATGCACATGTTTAGAGTTCTTCGATTCCATCTTTCAATGCTTGCAAATGGTTTGATATTTATTGTGAAGGTGCATGTCACCTCAAAAATTATTCTTTTATCACTAACCTACTCGAGGACAAGCGGGAGTTAAGTTTGGGGATGCTTGATATGTTGGAAACGTATCTATAATTTTTGATGTTCCATGCTTGTTTAGTATCTACTTTGCTTTGCTTTGTCCACACTTTGAGGTGTTTTTATATGTTTTCTGGTACTAACCTATTAACAAGTTGCCACAGCGCCAGTCGCATGTTTTCTTCTGTTTTTGGTTCCATAAAGGCAGAAAATCAATATTCTCGGAATTGGACGGGACAAAAGCCAAAGTCAATATTTTACCGTGGGCAACACGAAGTCCAGAGGAGAAACGGAGGAGGGTCTCGAGGGGGCCACACCCCCTGGATGCGTGGGTGGGCCCGCCCCACGCCTGGGGGTATAGCCGCCTTGGGCACCCCCTCGTCCTCCCTCTTCGCCTATAAGAAGCCCCCGATGCAGAAACCCTAGGCACCCGATCCAAACTCCATGAAACCGTCTATAGCCGCCGCCACCATCGTCCCTAGATCGGGGGTATCTAAAGTTCTTCCCGGCACCCTGCCGGAGGGGAGATCATCCCGGAGGCCTTCTTCTCCGGTATAAAGCGTGAGTAGTTCCACCTTGGACTACGGGTCCATGTAGTAGCTAGATGGTTGTATCTCCTCCTTGTGCTTTCATGTATAGACCTTGTGAGCTCCGTTCATGATCAAGATCTAATCTATTTGTAATCATGCATGTTGTGTTTGTGGGGATCCGATGGATATTGAGATTATTATATCATATTGGTTAATGGTTTTGTCTATTTGATTCTATCATGTCTGTGTTGTTTGTGATCTTGCATGCTCTTCGTTGTTAGTAGCTATCTTGGCCGAGTAGTTGCTAGTGACTCCAAGAGGGGATATTTATGATCGATAGTGGGTTAATGCCTCTAGTTTCCAAGGGAAGTGACAGAAATCTCTTTGGTTGTAGATGTGATGTTTCCACTAGGGATAAAACAACGGTCTCTTGTTCATGGAGCAAGTGGATTGTGTACCTTAATACTGGAGGGGGTTCGGATGATAACCTGAAGGTGGACTTCTAGTCATAGATGCAGTTGGATGGGCGGTCTATGTATCTTGTTATATTGCCCAATCGAATCTCATAGGATCTTTCTGACTAGTATTGCATTGTTATGCCTTGCTCAGTTCCTGTCAATTGCCCTGTTGTAATTTGTTTACCCTTCATGCCATGTTGTTTATCTAAGGAGAGCACCTCTAGTGAACTATGGACCTCGGTCCAATCTTTACCATTGATACATCTTCCACTGTTACTGTTTATTTGCTGCAAACTACCATTACCTTCCACACCATACAGTTAATCCTTTGTTACAACAGATCGGTGAGCTTGACAAACTCATTGTTCGTTGGGACAAAGTCTTGAGTTTGTGTTGTGCAGGTTTCCACGTTTCTTGCAACACCTTTGAGACGTTTCCTTCCTCCTTCTGGTTCGATAACCTCAGTCTCTACTGAGGGTAAACTTGTTGATGTGCTCATCACACCTTGCTCTTGGGTTGTCCAACGAAGTGCATCACGCACAACCAACAATACGTTACACCCATATTATCACACTATAATTGTGTTCCAGGAGGATGCTTAACTTCTAATTCACCAATGAGGGCCTGTACTCACATTACTTTTGTTGTGGCATTGGCTAGAGATTTGTACCCTGCCTATGTATTTGATCTTAAGATCATGGCTTGTTTTATTGCACTCCCTGAGATTAAGTTTGGGCCAGGAAATATAGCAGAGCCACCTGTAGATCTCCTGTCATCAGGACATTCTGTCCAATATGCATATGAAAATGCACTCATAGGCATATAAGAAGTCTTGTTGAATCTTAAACCAAGACTAGATGTATCCTTTAAATATTGCGGAATTCTCTTAACAATAGTCCAATAAAGTGTAGTTGGTGAATACAAAAATTGACAGACCTTGTTGACACCAAAGGAAACATCTGGTCTAGTAAGTGTTAGATACTACAATGCACCAACAATGCTTCTTTACCTGGTTGAATCCTTTTCTCCAAGAGGAACACCTTCATGCACAAATAACTTCTACTTATTAACATGGGTGTGTTGGTAGGTTTACAATTCATTATACCTACTCTTTTAAGCATATCAGAAGTATACTTTTCATGTGTTAGTAGAAATCCATCATGTATCTTCTTCACCTTAGTGCCTAGGCAGTAGCGTACATCACCATGGTCTTTCAAGACAAACTCCTTCTAGAGATCTCGAAGAAGAGCTATTGTTATACTATGATAGGAACTAGCAACAATTATGTAATCAACATAAATAAGCACACAAATAGAAATATTTCCTTTTCAGTAAAAGAATAATGATGTATCAGCCTTGGAGGGACAGACTCCAAGTGCTTTTAATTGTGTCTAAGTCTTGAGAACCATGCTCCTGGGAATTGTTTCAAGCCATATAAAGCTTTGTCAAATTTCTAGATATAGTTGGATTTTCCTTTGACCTCATATCTTGGTGGTTGCCTCATATAGACATCTTTCCTCTAGAAAATCATGAGAAAACACATTTTTCACATCTAATTGTCAAAAACTCCACCCCTGGGTCTTGCAAGAGACAACACAAGACTAATAGCGGTCGTCTTGACCACAGACTAAAAGTGTCCTATAGTCAATACCATATATTTGCTTAAAACCCTTAGCAACTAGGAGTGCCTTATATCTTATGCTACCATCGGCTCTACACTTAACTTTATAACCCATTTGCAATCTATTACATTCTTGCCATCTTATTGTGGAGAAACTAAATGCCTAGTCCTATTTTTTCCATGAGTGGCAGATGTTCATCATCCATAGAATTTTCCATTTTTTTTATTTTTAAGGCATCAACAACTACCTCGTCATCTTCGTCCACCACGACCTCGCCGCCAGAGTCGCAGTCTAATTTTTTTTCGCACTAAATTAATTTTATTCTTGCAACTACTTCATCTACTCTGACAAATCGGCTGATAACTTCTACGCACAGACCGTTTATGGAGAATTTCTCTGCTGGTCCCTCCGGCTCTGGCTCGCATGGCTCGTGACGGTCTCTGTCTTCGCACGTCCGATATTGGCAACATAGACGCGTACCTTCGTTCCTGGCATGCTCCTGAGTTTGGCAAGATCGGCAAGGCGTGTCGCCTACCTCGACTACTCCACCTCAAGCTACGTCTACCACATTTACTACGGAAAATTCCCTTGGCTCAATGACGACATTGACCACAACACAACAACATCATCAACTTCATCGACTTCATCAACGATGACTACATCACCAATGGCACTAGCGACCACGACTACAGCACCCTACTATTGGCTACATCAACATCGGCATCCACCGGATCCCTCTCTAGTTCACGCCTTCAGATTATGCTCTAGTCAGACTGTCCGTGACGCTACGGTTCTCATCATTACCGATCCGAGTGCGGGGGAGTGTTAGAGTATATCACGGTTTGGACTATATTTGGTAGTTTAAGTTTATAATCCAATTCTATCTCTAGTAGTCTTATTGCCCCCCAAGTCTTCTAGTACTATATAAACAACCCAAGGTCTCACGATGTAATCACCACTTGCAATATCAATACAATCTATACTTCCGCAATCTTTCATCTACCATACTTGATGCCTCGTAAGGATCTAAACCATTTGCCAATATAATACGCGAAGTAGTTCATCCAGGCACCCACACTGATGATATGTGCCTTGGCATTTTGCTTCCTTACTATTTACTCGCATCGTTGGCATGAAAGGCTTTAGAAAATTTACAACAATATTAGTTGTAGTTGACATGGCATGGCTTTTGGATAGCACTCGCGGGATGGTGATGAGAGGAAGTAATAGATTGTGTTAGCATTTCTATTCTGCCCATGCGAATGGATTGCAGAGACACCACACGGGAAGGGTATAAGGGCATCCACAACATACCAATCCTAAAATGTCATGCATAAGCAATATGTGGCGGCTGAAGAACATGGGAGCATGCGTTGAGTCTCTAGTTGAAAAATTATGTACCTCAGATGGAGTTTCCTAGAGTACTGCACATTGTTGCTACTGTAATCTTCCCTCACACTAAGTATGTTCCACTTCCAGATAGTTTTGCGGTCCTCAGGGATCCTTCTACCACTGCCTAATAAGAAGGATAAAGTTAATATCTAGTGTTTTCTTAAAAAACGACAACTATTGCTTGCTTCAGTCCATCTCATATTTCTCACCCCATGGCGCACAAGGCCATCAACTAGAAAGTGAGATTACGATTGTGCATGTCTGGGATAGCCTTGTGAGCCCTTGAGCAAGGGTCTAAGACACTGAGCAAACAAAGATTTGTCTTGTCTGAATATATCGACGCAATAGCATCGGAGAAACATCTACATACACACCAAAGTCAGCATGATCTTCACAGTTTTAAGGTTAAGAATGACTATCATATGCCAAAAAAATATGAATCACTATTTTTTCCTTTTTATCAGACAAAACAAGAAGGATCGCTAGGCTTGAATAAGATTAAGAATGACCAGTTTTTCCTTTCTATCACGTAGCACAAGAAGCAAGATCGCTACGCCAAATACACTAACTACAACATACTATCTCAAGGAAATCTAAGGTGGGAACACATTATGCCATCCAAGGAAAGTCCATCCGATGTACAAAAACTTTCAACTGAAGACTACGTGCATACTTGCATATGCTCTTGCCGGTGCTCATTGAAATCATTAGGATTTTGGTGCGTACTGGATGATGTTATGCCTGGAAGGGAATATCTCTCTATCCATTGTCGCATAAGGCGTGTAGTTGCTGGTCACCGAAGATGCATAGTACCAATAAAATCCACTTGTCACCAACAAAAACTAATGTGAAAGAAGCCAGATAGATGCAACCCATTTCTCAATGAAACAACACAAAGATTCGTGCTTCAAGAAAACTATGTCTATGTGCAACAATGTTCTGCTTAGTTTTATAAAAAGAAAATTCTTTTGCTCTTCAGGCGCTTGACCGGTTGATCTGTGTATGTACAAACAATATATGATTTATTTGCTTTCTATAATGTCTAAATCTTATTAATCATATATGTATTTTAGTTCATCATGTAACTACGAGCATGTAGGATACAATGCATGTAGTGATATTTAGATAGGTGTTGTGATGGTTCTTTATTTCCGTCCCTGGTCAGATTTAACAACAAACCATTACACATGGCTATTGTCCAACATCTTCTTCATAATTTGATTGAATTTTTTATAGTTCTTCAAAATTATGTAATGCAAGTAGTAAGCATGAAAATTTGGTAATGATAAATTTATAGTACGGAAGTTTATGAACATTTGGAGGATACTGTAAAATATAAGAAAAATGTGACTCTTGGTGTTTGTGATGGAGCAGATTTCAATAATGCAAGGCATGTAGAACGCAAGGTGTTTATGGTAGTTCCTAGAAAAATTAACCATTTTTTGATTAAGCACTAGTGCTTATATATAGTAGACGTATGTCTATCTAGGAACCTCTCTTATACAACTAAGCATTTGGTACTTATGTAAATGCTTGGTTTATTTCTGTAAGCACACCTTGCATTGTACATGACCTACGATGCCAAGAGTAGAAACTTAGTATTAGACTGGTGGTTCTGAAATGCATTCAAAATATATTTTTCAAATCAAAAATAGTCATTCATTCTATAACGTAAATTTGTTATATAGTAAGTTAGGATGTCTTTGGCGTATTTACCGACCAGTTCCTCCCAGGGCCACACACAGTGAAAATCGGTTAGGCCGTTGTGAACGATCGAGTTGATGACTGGCCTACATTCTTTACTAGAATAACGAATGATTTCTATCTTGTTGAACTATATCACTCAAATGTGAAAAATTAATGCATTGGCACGAATTGCTCTGAATCTACCCACCTTATGAACGCTCGAGTTTTTTCCATCTACTATACTTGAAGCCTCATAATGATCTCAATCATATATTTCCCAATATAATACACGAGTTCCATCCACACCTATAGTAAGATATGTGTCTCATCATTTTGCTTTATTGTTGTTCACTTTCACAGTTGGCATGGAAGGCTTTAGGAAGTGTACAGCATCACCCTTCGTTGAGACAACATGGCTTGCACACCCACGAGAGAGATGATGTCATCCACTGAAGTGTAGTTGACAAACCTTGTTGACACAAAAGAAAACATCTGGTCTGGTAAGTGTTAGATACTACAATGCACCAACAATGCTTCTTTACCTGGTTGAATCCTCTTCTCCAAGAGGAACACCTTCATGCATACATAACTTCAACTTATTTGACATGAGTGTGTTGGTAGGTTTACAATTCATCATACCTACTCTTTTAAGCATATCATTCATGTGTTAGTAGCAACCCATCATGCATCTTCTTCACCTCAATGCCTAGGAAGTAGTGTACATCACCATGGTCCTTCAAGACAAACTCCGTCTAGAGTTCTCGAAGAAGAGTTGTTGTTGTACTATGATAGGAACTAGAAACAATTATGTAATCAACATAAATAAGCACAAAAATAAAAATATTTCCTTTTAAGTAAAAGAATAATGATGGATCAACCTTGGAGGGACAGCTCCAAGTGCTTGTAATTTTGTCTAAGTCTTGAGAACCATGCTCTTGGGGCTTGTTTCAAGCCATATAAAGCTGTGTCAAGTTTCTAGATATAGTTGGATTTTCCTTTGACCTTGTATCCTGGTGGTTGCGTCATATATACATCTTTCCTCTAGAAAATCATGAGAAAACGTGTTTTTCACATCTAATTGTCGAAGACTCCACCCCCTAGGTATTGCAATAGACAACACAATACTAATAGTGGTCTCCTTGACCACGGGACTAAAAGTGTCCTTGTAGTCAATACCATATCTTTACTTAAAACCCTTAGCAACTAGGAGTGCCTTGTATCTATCTATGCTAGCATCGGCTCTACACTTAACTTTATAACCCATTTGCAATCTATTACATTCTTGTCATCTTATTGTGGAGAAACAAAATGCCTAGTATTATTTTTCCATGAGTGCCAGATATCCCTCATCCATAGCATTTTCCATTTTTTATTTTTAAGGCCTGCTCTAGGTTATCAGGTTCACCAGTAGCTGTTAGCAAAAGAAAAATCAGTGAGTTTGTTTGAATTGTAGGGTTACAAATAATATATATTTTATTTTTATTCAAGGAAAATATTATCCACTACCATTTTGAAGAAAAAAACCTATGTATTCGGAACATGTATCAATGAGTAGCACCGAGTTCAAGGGGGGCTCTACAGATCGGCGCTGGTAGCAGGGGAGGTGACTTGTACACAACGAGGCCACTTGAGGAGGGACAATCCCTGTGTAGCTGAGACAACGTCCCTTGGCTGTGGCCCGAATGAGTTTCCAACACATACATGCGATGCACACATAGAAACTCCACCGTTCTCCACCAAACTTTAGAAAAATACAAAAGGAAACCTCAATTTTTTTAGAATTAATTTCAAAATCGTTGAAGGCATCTTATGTATATCTACCATTTACTATTTTCTACTATAAATATATCATGATATTGATTGTCCAAAAAATATGAAAAAGGGCATCGATCAATGCCGGCCTCACCGCCAGCTAACAAGGGTGTGTGAAGAGGCCCCGCATGCTGCCAGACCAAGACAAGTGATGTGTCATAACGGCACGCCGGAAATCGAGTATCACGTGTTTCCGTCGTGCTTCAGAGTTGTGGGCCGCTCATTCCCATCTATGAAAAGATCGATTCTACCAACAAGCTCCACCACCATATGTTGATGCCCTTGATCATGTGCTACAGTCCACCAGGATGCGCCCTACACACGGCCATCATGCACCTCCTTTGCACCGCCACCCCGTGCGGAACGTGTCGTCGAGGAACCACTACTTCCATCAAAGCTGATGACACCAATGATGAGGAGAAATATGTTGGAGAGACCCGCCTTCGTCATTGGTGGTCAAGCTTTGCTCTGCCACATCCTACAACTGGGAGGCGAGGGGGAAATAAGGAGGGGCCGACGAAAGAGAGATAGGGTTTCATGTTTCCCCTTTGTGTGGGACACACACTGGACCTTCTACCACTAACTCTCTCTCTCTCTCTCTCTCTCTCTTCCCGTTCGCCACTAACTACCTCCTTCTGGCCCTACCTCTATCCTAAAAAACATTGTCAACGGGAGAATGATTCCTCCCTTGGTTATACGTTGTTAGGTAGGTGAGACACCCGGTTTATTCGAGCATGCCTCAACAGCAAATCAAAAGTCTACCAATGCTTGGACTCGAACCTGGGCGGGCTAGCCTCCACACCCGGAGTATCAGCCACCAGTTCAGCTCCTCGTTCCCTCCCTACCTCTATCCTCACTAGTCAACCTTGCCTCTTTCTCCGTTAGCCAATTTTTCCACTCCTCAATGGCTCACCTTTTACATCTCGAGCCTTTGTGCCTCCCGATTCGAGTGCCCCCAAGAGGAGAAGAGAGGGGAAACAAAGTGCAAGAGTTAGTGGTAGAAGGTCCACGCCAATAGACAACAACTATCACCGACCCTGCATCCTAGTCTGTAAGCCTAACCATTTTGGACAGGGATTTGGATCCAATTGTGTTAGTTTTGGTTACTACTGGCTAACCTATGATGGAGCCGCCACACGCAGCTCCTGATCTTCTTCTACCTCTCACAATCTCTCATGAACACACACACGCGTGAGAGAACTCAGAAAACACACCCCACTCACGCACGCACCAAGGAAGCACCAAGACTTTGCCCAAAGCACTCTTCCTTGGTAGCACAAAGACTACATATTTCTCTCTGCCCGCAGGCCGCATCTTCATATTCATTGTGCATGCTTAAATAGGTACAAGATGAGACTCACACATATCCCGATCCTAATCTCACGCCATGATCCCATGCGCTGCATGGAGTCTATCCATGATACATAGGAATAGGCTAAACACCTATCTATGCATGCACTTGACTCGGCTAATTCTGCATGCATCACCTCTCTAATTAGCAATGCATGCAACTAACTGATACTAACAATATTAGCTGTATGTACAACGCACATAGACGCACACTGCCGCAGCTACTAGTATTACATGCATGATCTAAACTTAAACACCAACAAGATTAGTTCCAACAATCACCTCCTTAATCTTTTTAGTTTTTATTACTCTCTTGAATCCCATGGACGTCGATGTCGTCGGCGAAACACACAGACGGTCGCTAATGCCACCTTGCCGCACCGATTGCCGCCGCCGCTGGCCTCGAAGAGAGACGCACCTCCTACACCTTCACCACGAGCACACCGCCATGGCACGCTCGCTGTCGCATGTTCGCCGCCGGTGCCGCAAATCGCCGGTGACCCACCTCCATGTTCGCCACCAGTGACGCAGCTCGCCGGTGACTTGCCTCCATGTTGCCGCCGATGACGCACCTGGTCGACGACTCGGACATGGCCGAGGAACTCCTGATGGCGATGGCCTCCGCGCCTTGGCCATCACCTCCTTGCCGCCGGCGACGCAACTTACCGGACAACACACCTCCTCCTTCGCACACGACGCAGCTTGACAACGATGAAGAATCGAACCTCGCATGTGGCTCTGATACCAAATGATGGAGCCGCCACACGCAGCTCCTGATCTTCTTCTATCTCTCTCTTCTACCTCTCACAATCTCTCATGAACACACACACGCGTGAGAGAACTCAGAAAACACACCCCACTCACGCATGCACCAAGGAAGCACCAAGACTTTGCCCAAAGCACTCTTCCTTGGTAGCACAAAGACTACATATTTCTCTCTGCCCGCAGGCCGCATCTTCATATTCATTGTGCATGCTTAAATAGGTACAAGATGAGACTCACACATATCCCGGTCCTAATCTCACGCCATGATCCCATGCGCTGCATGGAGTCTATCCATGATACATAGGAATAGGCTAAACACTTATCTATGCATGCATTTGACTCGGCTAATTCTGCATGCATCATCTCTCTAATTAGCAATGCATGCAACTAACTGATACTAACAATATTAGCTGTATGTACAACGCACATAGACGCACACTGCCGCAGCTACTAGTATTACATGCATGATCTAAACTTAAACACCAACTAACAAGATTAGTTCCAACAACCTAGTGAGCTACTACATATTTGAATATGAAAATTGAATACTCTGACATGATTGCTCCCCCCTATCCAATCTGTCTTTCTTATGTCCACGTGCAGACTTGCCATCTACCATACTTGATGCCTGGTGAGGATCTAAACCATTTGCCAATATAATACACGAAGTAGTTCATCCTAAGCGCCCACACCGATGATATGTGTCTCGTCATTTTGCTTCCTTACTATTTACTCGCATGGTTGGCATGGAAGGCTTCGGGAAATTTACAACAACATTAGTTGTAGTTGACATGGCATGGCTTTTGGATAGCACTCGCGGTATGGTGATGAGAGGACAAGGCCGGCCCGGATAGGGGGGCAGGGTGGGCGACCGCCCAGGGCCCTTGGACGACATGGGCCCCTGCGGCATGTATGCTTCTGCAGATGTGTTACACGAGAGGCCCGAGCGATGAAATAAGCTAGAAGAAAAATGGATGGAAAGCTAGCAAGAATATGTCACGTGTCTCAAAATTTCACCGTACTTTGCTGGTGAAACTGGAAGTTGGACTGTAATTAACTCTCGTGGCATCTGTTAAAAGAAAGAAAAAAAGGACTCAAGTACGATACTACCGACAACACTAGCCTACACAAACTTAAAATGACTCTCAAGATGGCAAAACAAAAGGGAAAAGGAGCTCAAGCACGTTTGCATGTCCAAGGAATAAATATAGATTTCAAGCAAATCCTAAAAACTGTCCCCTCTGTTTCATAGTTGTCGTAGTTTTAATTTGAATTTGAACTAATTATATGCACTCTTGAGTATTAATTGTGCATTTGCATGCTTGTTTCTTAGAACACGTTAATACAATGTGAGAAGCGGCAACAGTGGTGGTCTAGGCTTCTGTTATCATGTGATGTGCTCCGTGATCGCAATGCTAGTAAAATGGTCATGGGCTCTGGGCGCTTCCCAGGCGACCGAGGCAATTCTGGGCGTTCACCGGGCGACCCCGAAGACACCAGGGACACCGGCTCGTCGGAGGGGGGGACCCCTTTTGGGCTCTCTCGTCAACCGATTGGGATGAGGAAGATGGGGATCTCGAGGATCCCGACGAGGAGGAGGCGATGGGGTCGGGCTTCCGATATCTTCATCAGCACGATCTGGAAGAAGATGATCTATCCGTATCTTCTTCCAGGGTGGCCAAGAGAATCATGCGCCGCCGGCAACAGCGGATCACGGCCATGGAACTGCGGGTTTCTCCGTCTCAGGTATGTGAAGATGTTTGCAACAGGTTTTCTTCACCTCCTGATTCTGCTGTTCGTCGGAAATCATTTATGAGAAAACCAGTGTTGGATGCCTCAGTTTTTTCGATCAGCGACGATGTTAATGAATCTGATTGGACGCTTGTTCGTCGTCGGCGATCCTCACCGGCGATGCGTCAACCGAACATTTTGCCTAATCGATCTTGTGATCCTGAAATTACGCTCCGTTTGAATTCGCGGGCCTTCGGCCCTGGCCGGGTGGGTCTTCAGTCTTGGTGTGTACCAAAACTGATAAACCCGCACGTACGTAACATAGGGCCAGACCCAAGTTCGATACCAGCTGATGCTTCTTTCGGGGCTGGTCGCTCCCTTCGCCATCTGTTCGGTCACACTTGGGCAAAAACCAAAACCCTATCTCTAGGGCAGCGGCTACAGCCAAGGATGAACGGCAATGGCGCGGGCGGCGCCCCTGGTCGTGGAAACGGAACAGGTGGTGGTTGTGGTTTCTTCAATGGCAACACAACTGGTAGAGGACGCGGAGGAAGGTTTTCAAATACGAACAACCAGTTCAGTGCTGGATCTGGGGCCAATTTCTTTGCGGGAGAATCAAGTGGCATGGCGGCTGGCCGTGCTTTTGACCAAAGGTATGATTCTGCCAATCATACCGGAGGTTTTGATAGTCAGTCACACTCTCGGGGAGGAGCTTTTGGCAATTTTCATGGAGGAGTTGGCTTTAATAATTCTGGAAGGGCCAATGGTGGCGATCAGGGTTATCAAAACCAGCGTCGATACGAATTTAGGGCCTCGAGAGGTGAAAACTGGAATATTGGATCAGATGGGAGAAACAATTTTGGAGGATCTGGTAACAGAAACTTCCGCAACTACAATAACAATGGTGGGCAGAGTAGTGCTCCAGGGAACTCAGTCGATCAAAATCTGATAAATCAAGTGGGGGAAGCAGTTGCGGCAGTGACACAGAACGGTTCTTTGGTGCTACCGCAACAATCTTCTGTTGCGCAATCTTCTACCCCACACTCGGTTATTTTGGGCAGTGATGGGAGTGCTCAAACTGGAGCTGCTCTTGGATCTGTGGCGGGAACAGGAGTGACTACCGGGGGTTTTGGACAGAATACTGTTGGTGGGGGTGTGTTTGCCATGGCTCAGGGTCAGTTTGGTGGGGCTTTTGGGCAACCTACAGGGCTTCGGCAGCCTATCGTGGGGATTTCTGCTGGGCTAGCGGCGAGTGCTCAACCTATCACACCTGCTGCTCCTGATGTGGTTTCAGATATGGACATTGTTGAGGGGGATGGCCCAAATAAAAAGGCCAAAATAAATGACAAGCTAAAGTGCTTCCGATGTGAGCAGCCGGGGCATTTTCACGAGGACTGTACGGTTATCATCTGTGACAATTGCGAGTCACCTCAACACATAACTACGTCTTGTCCGCTCCTGACTGCTCCTAAGCCGACTATGGTTGTCCATGGCTTTGGCAGCGAACAGTTAATGTTTCTAGAATTACCTATAACGGAGACATTTAGGCCTAGAGTGGAGAAGTCCAGGGTCGGAAGAGTTCTTGTCGAGGGTGGTTCACTGTCGATCGCACAAGTTATTGAGCAGCTCAAAAAGCTTGTACGCTCGGAGAATTATGCTTGGGAGGTGGTCGAATTTCAACAAAATTTGTTTAAAGTGAAATTCCCCACCAAAGCTGAGGTGACTAGAATGAAGACTTTGAGACAATATCAAATACCTGATACTCCCATCATGCTTAAATTTGAGGAGTGGGGCCTGATTGAGGAGCCTATGTTCTCACTGCCACTAGTATGGATTCAGATTTTAGGGGTTCCTAAAGATGTAAGAAAAGATTTTTTATCATTGTGGGGATTGGGCTCTATTTTTGGTAAGACTTATGCGGTGGACATGCCTTTTACTAGGCGGTCTGGTGTGGTTAGGCTGCAGGTTCATTGTGTGAACCCTGACCTCATTCCATCTCATCTTGATATATGGATCAAAAGAGGCTTCTTTAGAATATCTTTCCTTGTGGAGAAACCAAATAATCAATTTGTTCCGGAGAAGGACGACAGTGATTTCCAAAAGAAGAGAGATAGAGAAGATGATGCTAATAAAGAGGGTAAACCTGATAATGTTAATATGGAGGAAGATAGTTCTGTTCAGCAGTCTATGTCCACTTCAGAGAAACCGGTCTCGGGTGGGGGCATGGTTTCAAATGGAGGAGTGAATCTGGCAGCGTTGGCGGCTGCTCCACTATTTCATGTGGGCTCTTTTTCTATACGTACAGATCAGGTAGTGAACAAACATTCAAACTTCTTTTTGTGCAATCAACGCAAACCTTCTTATTTGAACTGTGATTCTCAGGAACTGGTACTACCCTTTGTTGTGCCCCCACGCACTGCTGCGTCGGACATTCAACAGAGTTTGTCACAAGCTTCACCTGCGGCTGATCGGACCAAGCGCGCGGATGTGGAAATCCCGGCCGTGGGTTCCCCTGGAGGTATGTCTTTGACAGGCAAGACATCGGATGAGTCAACTCAGCTGGAGGTTCTGGGAATTGAGTCTTTCACCATGCTTTCTTCACCGCCACTAAATGAGTTTGGAACTCCTGTTGCTTCTGGTGGTAATAATCGTGGGCAGGTTTTAAAACCAGGTTTGTCTATGGACAAGACCACTGGGACAAATAAGTTCGTGGCAAGATCACCACCTACGCTTGCTGAGGTAATTGACTTTGGGGGAATCCCTTTATCCTCAGTGACTAATGTTCGGTCTAGCGATCGAATTTTATATCAACCTAATGCTGATGCTACACAGTTGGAGCGGGCATCAAGGTTGGCGCAGCGTCGTGATGATGATCAAGGTACTATTTCTGACTCTAAATTATCTATCTTGTCTTTTTCAAACGTACAAATTCTCGAGAAAGCTCAGGCTATTGGGGTGTCTTTAGGGGAATCTTCTCAGGATAGATACTTGGCAACAAAAATTATAAAAGATAACGAGTTTAGTAGAACTTGACAGTTCTAGAACAAAACGCTTTACACAAAGATTCAGCAGACAACACACCGGCTAATCTTTTTATCTCAAACGTATCTAATTTATGTGAGGATCTTGCTGATGAAGAGATTGCCTCTCTTCAAAATCCCAATGAGAGGGTTGAACCTGTGATCAAATAAACTCGGGGACGAAAGCAAAAACAACATGATACCTCTTGTATTCGAAGGGGTACTAGAGTGAGGATAAAGAAAAGTTTTTACATGCAAGGATTAAGAGGATTAATTTGGAATAGCGACGGATTTAGAGACACTAAACACTTATTCACTGATGAAACGATAAAGGAACAGAAGTTGGATTTTGTGGCCTTGTTGGAAACTGGGAGATCTAATTTTACTGTTCCTTTCCTCAAACACTTAACGCCGGGGATGGACTTCGCATGGTTCTGCCTTCCGCCCCATGGCCGTTCAGGTGGAATTCTTGTGGGTATTAATTCTTCTACTCTACAAGTAAACAAAGTTGACACAGGAGATTTTTGTGTAAAGATATACCTGAAATGTCGTAGCGATGGATTTGATTGGATCCTGATCCTAGTTTACGGAGCGGCACAGAACTGCCATAAACAAGAGTTTTTGGCGGAACTTGTTCGTACTTGTGAAAATTAGACACTCCCCTTGCTGGTGGGTGGGGACTTTAACATCCTAAGAAAAAGAGAAGAGAAAAACAATGACAATTTTCAGTCTCGGTGGCCTTTTATCTTTAATGCTATTATAGAAAATCTGAATTTAAGAGAGATTGCTCTCTCAGGAAGACAATTTACGTGGGCTAATCGTAGGGACACGCCAACTTATGAGAAGCTTGATCGCATCCTCTCTAGCGTTGAGTGGGAACAGAAATTTCCGTTAGTAACTGTCCGTGCTCTTACTCTCTTACTCGATCTGGTTCAGATCATACCCCCCTTCTGATTGACTCGGGAAATAGGGCCCATCTTGGTAACAACCCGAGATTTTCATTTGAACTATCGTGGTTGATGCAAGATAACTTCTTTGAGATGGTGGCAGCCGAATGGACAGCCGTATCACTTGGCGATACACCCATTCAGAGATGGCAGAACAAAATTCGTCATTTGCGACGCTTTCTCCGTGGCTGGGATAAAAACCAGAGTGGCAAGTACAAGAAAGAAAAAGAAAGACTATTAGCTATAATTGACTTCCTAGACGTTAAGGCTGAAACATGTTTGTTGTCGGAGGCCGAGAGAAAGGATCTTAATGTTGCTAATGAACAACTTACAAAGTTGAGGCGTGATGAGGAATCCAAATGGGCACAACGCGCTAAAGTTAAGCATATTCAGGAGGGTGGAAACAACACTAAATATTTTCATTTGATTGCTAATGGCAAGCATCGGAAGAAAAAGATTTTCCAGTTGGAGCAAGAGGAGGGTACTATAGTGGGATAAGAGAATCTGAAAACTTATATATCGGAATATTATAAGAAACTTTTTGGATCGCTGGTTCCAAATAGTTTTGCACTTATGGAAGATTTGAATCATGACATTCCACAAGTGACGGCTCAGGAGAACGACATTCTCACATCCAATTTTACTGAGGATGAAGTGCTAGAAGCAATCTCATCCATGCAGCGTAATAAGGCACCAGGCCCTGATGGATTCCCGGCGGAATTCTATCAAACTTTTTGGAGTGTGATTAAATCTGATTTGATGGCTCTATTTGCATAGTTGCAAACAACTGATTTACCTTTGCATAAGTTAAATATTGGTGTTGTTATCCTACTTCCAAAGAAAGATAGTGCGACTCAAATCCAGCAGTATAGACCGATATGTCTTCTTAATGTGAGTTTCAAAATTTTTACAAAGGTAGCCACTAATCGCATTTCCTGATTTCTCACGAAGTGATTAGACCTACTCAAACTGTCTTCATGCCTGGTAGGCATATTTTGGAAGGAGTGGTGGTACTACATGAAACTATCCACGAGATCCATCGGAAGAAAATGGATGGGGTCCTATTTAAAATTGATTTCAAGAAAGCCTACGACAAGGTTAAATGGCCCTTTCTATAGCAGGCACTTAGAATGAAGGGGTTTGACCCTTTATGGTGCAAATGGATCGAACATTTTGTTCAAGGGGGGAGTGTTGGGATCCGGGTTAACGATGACATAGGTCATTATTTTCAGACAAGGAAGGGTGTGAGACAAGGAGATCCCCTATCACCTATTTTATTTAATATCGTAGTGGATATGCTGGCCATTCTCATAGCTAGGGCTAAGGAGGAGGGGCAAGTAGGTGGTCTCATCCCCCATCTTGTTGAAGGGGGGATATCCATTCTTCAATACGCAGACGACACGATTCTTTTTATGGAACATGATCTTTTGAAAGCTGTAAATATGAAACTGATTTTATGTATTTTTGAGCAACTTTCGAGCCTTAAAATTAATTTTCATAAGAGCGAGATTTTTTGCTTTGGAAAATCTAAGGAACATGAACTTGAGTACAGGAATATATTTGGATGCGAGTTAGGTTCTTTACCGTTTAGATATCTTGGGATACCTATTCATCACAGAAAGCTAACAAATTCTGAATGGAACCCTGTAGAAAACCGTTTTGAAGGAAAATTGGGCTGTTGGCAAGGAAAACTTCTTTCTTATGGAGATCGATTAGTGTTAATCAACTCTGTACTAACAAGCTTGCCCATGTTTATGTTATCTTTTCTAGAAATACCAAAAGGGGTTAGGAAAAGATTGGACTTCTTTCGTTCACGATTCTTTTGGCAAAGTGATGAACACAAGAAAAATATAGATTAACTCGATGGAATATTATTTGCAGACCCAAAGACCAGGGAGGCCTGGGAATTGAGGTGCTAGAACTAAAAAATAAATGTCTCCTTAGCAAATGGTTTCACAAGTTATTATGTGACAAAGGGGTTTGGCAAGAGTTGTTACATAATAAATACTTAAAACATAAGACCCTAGCACAAGTCCAAGCAAAACCGACAGACTCTCCGTTTTGGAAAGGGCTGATGAAAGTAAAGTACGGTTTCTTTGCTAGAGGGTTTTTCAAAATTGGAAACGGGAAAGATACTCGCTTTTGGGAAGATGTTTGGCTTGGAGATACATCTCTCGCCCAACAATATCCTTCTTTGTATAATATTATGCATAGAAAACACATCTCTGTACATGACGTTTTGTCCCAATATCCTCTTAATATTGGTTTTAGGAGGAATTTATTGGGGACAAAATGGACTGCATGGTTGCATTTATGTCAGAGGCTTATGCTAATAAATCTAACGGATGAAGCAGATTTGTTTAGGTGGAGATTAACCACGGATGGGGTTTTCACCGTCAAATCTATGTATGAAGACCTCATGAATGAACACCAGTGACTACCTACGAAATACCTATGGAAGCTTAAAATACCACTTAAGATTAAGATTTTCATGTGGTTTCTGAATAATAAAATATTATTAACACAAGATAATTTGGCAAAAAGAAATTGGAATGGATGCAAAAAATGTTGCTTCTGTGACGAAGATGAAACTATTGAGCATCTCTTTATTGCCTGCCCTTTCGCAAAAATCATTTGGCGCATTGTTTTCTTTACTTATGACCTTCCACCACCCACCAATATCACTAATATGTTTGGGAATTGGTTAAATGGTATGGATAAGGAGAATAAAGCCAGAATTCGTATAGGTGTTTCGGCTTTATGTTGGTCGATATGGAAATGTCGTAATAATATTATTTTTAACAAGGCTCGAGTTCAATCTTTTTTGCAGGTTATCCTCTCGGCAGCTCATTGGATCTAGCTCTGGGCTTTTCTTGTTCCAGAGCCTATGCGCAAGCCCATGGTTTCTGGATGCAACCGTCTGGTGATGGTCGCTCAGGATATCTACTAGCTGGCTTCATGGCGACATACTAGTAGATTGAAGAATGTCAAGTTGTCGCTTACATCTTCTTGTCAGACTTTTGGTTTTATTCAGATGGTTGATTTTTGTATCAACCCTATCTGATCCGTGATTTGTAATAATTTTAAACTTATGACTTCGTAATAAAGGGCTGTGTGCATCCTTGGATGCAGAGGCCGGTTTCAACCCCATTTCGAAAAAAAAATAAGGTCAGTATATCGGAGTTTGCACAAGCAATGACGCCGAGTAGTTGGATTTCTAGTTGGAGGTCCTATATTTTAGTTTCACCCTGGGCCTCAGAATTCTCAGGACCGCCCTATGAGAGGAAGTAATAGATCGTGTTAGCATTTCTATTCTGCCCATGTGAATGGATTGCAGAGACACCACATGGGAAGCGTATAAGGGCATCGACAACATACACATCATCAAATGTCATGCATAGGCAATATGTGGCGGCTGTAGAACATGGGAGCATGCGTTGAGTCTCTAGTTGAAACAATTTGAACCTTAGATGGAGTTTCCTAGAGTACTGCACGTTGTTGCTACTGTAATCTTCCCTCACACTAAGTATGTTCCACTTCCAGATAGTTTTGCGATCCTCAGGGATTCTTCTAGCACTACCTAATAAGAAGGATAAAATTAATATTTAGTGTTTGACACAACAGCTATTGCTTGCTTAGTCTAACTCACATTTCTCACCCCATGGCGCACAAGGCCATCAACTAGAAAGTGAGATTGCGGTTGTGCATGTCTGGGATAGTCTTGTGAGCCCTTGAGCGAGGGACCAAGACACTGAGCAAGCAAAGGTTGTCTGAATATATCGACGCATTAGCATTGGACAAACAGCTAGATACACACCAAAGTCATCGTGATCTTCACGGTTTTAAGGTTAAGAATGACTATCATATGCCAAAAAAATATGAATCACTATTTTTTATTTTTATCAGTAGACAACACAAAAAGGATAGCTAGGCTTGAATAAGATTAAGAATGACCAGTTTTCCATTTTATCACATAGTACAAGAAGCAAGATCGCTACGCCAAATAAACTAACTACAACATACTATCTCAAGGCAATCTAAGGTGGGAACACCATATGCCATCCAAGGAAAGTCCATCTGATGTACAAAAACTTTCAACTAAAGACCGCGTGCATTCTTGCATATGCTCTTGCCGCTGCTCATTGAAATCATTAGGATTTCGGCACGTACTGGAAGATGTTACACTTAGAAGGGAATATCTCTCTATCCATTGTCGCATAAGGCGTGTAGTTGCCGGTCACCGAAGATGCAACCATAGTACCAGTAAATCCACTTGCCGCCAACGGAAACTAATGCGAAAGAAGCCAGATAGATGCAACATGTTTCTCTATACAACAACACAAAGATTCGTGCTTCAAGAAAACTATGTCCGTGTGGAACAATGTTCTCCTTATTTTTATAAAAGGAAAATTGTTTTGCTCTTCAGGCTCTTGACCGGTTGAATTGTGTATGTACAAAAAATATATGATTTATTTGCTTTCTATAATGTCTAAATCTTATTAATCATATGTGTATTTTAGTTCATCATGTAACTACGCATGTAGGATACAATGCATGTAGTGATATGTAGATAGGTGTTATGATGGTTCTTTATTTCCGTCCTTGGTCAGTTTTAACAACAAACCATTGCAAATGGCTATTGTTCAACGTCTTCTTCATAATTTGGTTGAATTTTTTATAGTTCTTCAAAATTATGTAATGCAAGTAGTAGTAAGCATGAAAATTTGGTAATGATATATTTACAATATGAAAGTTTATAAACATTTGGAGGATACTGTAAAATATAAGAAAAATGTGACTCTGATGTTTGTGATGCGGCAGAATTCAATAATGCAAGGCATGTACAATGCAAGGTGTTTATGGTGGTTCCTAGAAAAATTAACCATTTCTTGATTAAGCACTAGTGCTTTTATATAGTAGACGGATGCCTAGCTAAGCACCTCTTGACATGGTTATACCCCGCGGGTACACGATCTCAGCATACCTAGTCCAGCCCAAGGAAGGCCACGGCAAATATACGCCGGCCCATGAAGATTTCGGGTGGCCAAGGCCCATAACGCCTTCCGATCCTTGGAAAGCAAGACTAGAGTAGATAGGAAATTCAAAGGGGTAAATCCTAGAACCTGTAATCGACTAGATCTGTGCCTGGGACCTGCCTAAGTCTATATAAAGGCCAGGAGGGCACGACCTAGATCTCTCTCTCTCTCTCTCATACTTTCGCATACACACCTCCACGCCAGATTGC
This sequence comes from Avena atlantica, assembly GCA_910589765.1. NCBI lineage: Eukaryota > Viridiplantae > Streptophyta > Magnoliopsida > Poales > Poaceae > Avena > Avena atlantica. Next base: position 176,711,033 of record OU342737.1, read on the forward strand.
ATCTGCGCACCCTTATAATCACCGGTTCCGCCGTAATCAAGAGCAGACAAGCAGAAGTAGGATTTTCCCTCCGGGGGCCTGAACCTGGGTAAACCTCGTGTCCCATATTGCTTATTTGCTAACCTTTCCGCGATCTCCAGCATCCCCATCTTCTCCGAAACCCAAGTCCATAACAATGGGCATTGACGAGATTAAACCTCGTCAATTGGCGCCGTCTGTGGGAACTGGGGAGGCTAATTGTGCGATCGTGACGGTCCCAACCCGAGCAATCTACAACTCTGCAGCGACGGAGAGTCACCTCCTCTTCGGGGCTTTCGACTTCACCGCCCACTCACCGGCCACCATGAAGGACTTTGAGCCCGTAGGCGACGGACTCGAGATCCTGTTCGGGAGCTTCTGCTTCCAGGTGGGGCAAACCGGCACCCTCCGCCTCCCAGAGCGGGTGCCCCTACCATCAATCAGGCCCGCTTCATGGGCCCCACACCCTGTGCTACGCACATCATCATCAACAGATGAGTCCTATGACAGCAGCTGCTGCAACTCCGATCTGTGCGATCCGCCATCGGATGAAGGGACCTACGGTTCCGGATCCGAAAGCTGCGGCAGCAGCGGACCAATCTACGAGCGCTACCAATGCGCCGTAGTCATCCAGAGCGACATGGATCAGCAAGCGCCCAACCCGCCGCCCAAACCGCCACCTAATCCGCAGGACAGAAGCGGCGGGAACAGAAGAAGCCAGCCCCCCCACCTGAAGGGGATAACACCAGCCGTGTCATCCGCCTTAGAAAAGAAGGATGGGCCCAGGCACGCGCCGCCGTGGCGGGCAGCACGGTCCTGCCTGCAGACGCCTCACGAGACCTGTTGATGGCATACCATTTGCTCCTGATCGAGGAGCACAAGAAGCAGGTCAAGATGCAAGAGGTGTTTGACAAACGCAAGCAAGCAGCCTTAGAGTCCATCGCGCGATGAGTTGCGCTCTCCGCCATGGGCATCGGCTCCAGCTAGAATGGCAACCACGGCAATAAGCACCGCTCCCGGACGGAGAACATGGACCCCAAGGAGCGCCGTGAGGTGACCCGAACCCTCCACGCATCCTTCATGGAGATGGATGCCGACGGCAACATCATCCCGAAGACACCGCAAGCTGTGATCATGGCAGCCACTGCGTATCTCGCGTCCCACCCACCTCCGGAGGGGGACCCGAAAAGAGCCATGCACAAGTCCGCACTCACCGGACTCGGACTCGTCGGAGTTGCGCTCCATCAAGAAGTTCCTACGGAGCCGAAAAAGAAAGCTACGGTCAGGTTCGACCGCAGCCCCACTCCTTCATCCGAAGAAGAGGACCATGACCTTCCTCGAAGGCATAAGATCTCGCGTCATCGTAGTCGCGACTACGACGCCAGAGACGCGCTAACACAGCGCAAAATCGAGAAAGCGCGAGCCAAGCGCGCATGCTCGTCTGAATCCGAGATGGACGAAGACGAAGGAGAACTCTGCGAAGCCCGGTGCTTCAGCAGATCTGTTCGACGAACACGGATGCCGCGAAATTTCAAGCTTCCTTCGGATACTCCGAAGTTCGACGGCACACAAGACCCCAAGGCGTGGCTCAGCGACCACCTGTCATCCGTCAAGCTGCACGGTGGAAACAAGGAAACCGCCATGCAATGCCTTCACCTGCACCTGACAGGCGCAGCCCGGATCTAGCTTAGCAGCCTATCTTCAGGATCCATCCGAAGCTGGGAGGAGCTGGCCTACAGTTTCATCCGAAACTTTAAAGGCACCAGCAAGAGGCCCGCCTCGATCGAGGAGTTGCGAGCCTGTACTCAACGAACGGGCGAATTCACTCGCTCGTACATACTACGTTGGTCCAACACCAAGAACTCCGCGGCGCACATCTCCGAAGAAAGGGCCATCGACGCCTTCAAGGACGGTGTCAAGCGCCAGGACTTCAAGGAGGAACTTGGGCGCGTCAAGCCCAAGACGCTTGACCACCTCATGGGCATCGCCAATAGGTGGGCCGATGGCGAAGATTCTGTCCACCGGGCACAATCGGAGGAAGAGGGCGATTATGGCCGACGACAGGAACGCCGTAACAAGAGGAGACCACGCGTCTACGACGATCGCGATGGACCCGACATGGTCGCGGCCGGCTACGCCGATCGCCGCAACGATGCCAACTGCAACAGCGGCGGATACCACGGAGGCAACTTCCGCTATGGAGGACGCCCAGCACAGTCGTGGCAGCACCACGATCGCGATAAGGCTAAGCATTGGTACTTATGTAAATGATTGGTTTATTTCTGTAAGCACACCTTGCATTGTACATGGCCTTCGATGCCAAGAGAAGAAACTTAGTATTAGACTGGTGGTTCTAAAATGCATTAAAAATATATTTTTCGAATAAACAATAGTCATTCAGTCTATCGCGTAAATTCGTTATATAGTAAGTTAGGATGTCTTTGGCGTATTTACCGACCAGTTCCTCCCAGGGCCACACACAATGAAAATCAGTTAGGTCGTTGTGAACGATCAAGCCGATGACTGGCCTACATTCTTTACTAGAATAACGAACGATTTCTATCTTGTTGAACTATATCACTCAAATGTGAAAAATTAATGCATTGACACGATTGCTTTGCATCCAATCTACCCACCTTATGAAACGCTCGAGTTTTTTCCATCTCCTAAACTTGAAGCCTCATAATGATCCGAACCATATATTTCCCAATATAATACTACACGAATTCCATCCACACCTATACTAGGATATGTGTCTCATCATTTTGCTTCATTGTTGTTCACTTCCACAGTTGGCATGGAAGGCTTCAGGAAGTATACAACAACAACAGGCCACTGTTGAGACAACATGGCTTGCACACATCACTCACGGGTTCTGTGATGAAACGTAGTAGTTCAACACCTTGTTATTTTTACTCTACACCTAAATAGGGAGAGACCTTAAGTCTGGTAGAGTGACCACCCACGAGAGAGATGATGCCATCCACGGCATGTCTGCAGCCAAACGTGCCGAATAAGCCAAATGTGTGCCGAATAGATGATATGCATCGGCCAAAGCATATGAGTGGATGCACTCAGTCTCGGATTGCAAGATAGTATGGTGTAGTTGATGGAGTTTTCCAAAGCAGTGCGCGTCCTTGTCGTGTTCCACTTTAGCCTCACTAAATAGGTTCCACATAATTTTGCGATCCTAAATACTGTTCTTAGTGTTCAAATAGCGTAACCAAACTCACTTTGGTGTGTATCCGTCTGATTTCGTCAAATGAAAACTCTTTGCTTGCTCACCCCACCTCGCCCTAGTAGGCACGAGGCAAAACAGAGCACCATCCAAACACTTCCCCACCTCTATGAACACCCCATGAACTGTACCTACAGAAGCTCCATGGCACCATGGGACGAGGCATGGTCTTCCGTCCGTTCACCAGCGTCGGCACAGTCAAGATCGTGTAAGATGTTGCCCTCCATCAAGGGGGTCGCAGCGGTAACCATCATCAAGACATATGGCAGAGGCGACGGCGCACCAAAGCCCAAAAATAATGCACCGGCACCGGGTTTTTCCTGTAACATTTTGTGTGATTATCTCCTATCGTTTTTGCTATAGAGGCTATGCTGCACATGCAATGCAGCAAAAGATAATGGCAAGGTATTCTTCAGCATTCCCTGCGTTTGATGTGCATCCTTATATTCTTGGAGTTGCTAAAAGAAGATAAATCAATCTTCCTGGCCTCTGCATCAATGGATGTACACCGACTCTTTATTGCAAAGTTTTGTTCATCACTTTATGTTTTTGTTGTTGCGAAAATTTCACCGATTTATTAATAAACATCAACAACATAATAAAAATTACAAATAGGTCTATGGACCATCTAGCGATGACTACAAACAATATCATGATCTGAATACACATCGTTGTCCTCACCCCTCCATCACCGGAATCGGGCAAAGATTGGCATAGTAGATCTTATTATCGTAGACATACAAGAAGTCGTCGTACTGAGTCTCCAAAGGACCAACACAATAGAGCAACAACCATCGATAATGATGACATCCGTAGATCGGAAGAGACCGATCTGAAATCACATGAACGAACACTATTATTGTGTGGCCAGAGGATGTTGAACTTTTAATTCATCAATGAGGGTTTGTACTCACATTACTTTCATTGTGGCATTGGCCAGAGATTTGTACTCCGCCTATGTATTTGATCTTCATAACGTGGCTTGTTTTATTGCACTTCATGAGATTAAGTTTGATCCAATAAATACAACAAAGCTACATGTAGATGTCCAGTCATCGGGACATCCTTCCCAATCTGCATATGAAAATGCACTCACAGGCATATAAGAAGACTTGTTGAATCTTAAACCAAGACTATATGTATCCTTTAAATATCGCAGAATTCTCTTAACAATAGTCCAATGAAGTGTAGTTGGTGAATGCAAAAATTGACGGACCTTGTTGACACAAAAGAAAACATCTGGTCTGGTAAGTGTTAGATACTACAATGCACCAACAATGCTTCTGTACCTAGTTAAATCCTCTTCTCCAAGAGGAAGTAGTGTACATCACCATGGTCCTTCAAGACAAACTCCTAGAGTTCTCGAAGAAGAGCTGTTGTTGTTGTACTATGATAGGAACTAGAAACAATTATGTAATCACCATAAATAAGCACATAAATAGATATATTTCCTTTTGGGTAAAAGAATAATGATGTATCAACCTTGGAGGGACAGAATCCAAGTGCTTGTAATTTTGTCTAAGTCTTGAGAACCATTCTCTTGGGACTTGCTTCAAGCCATATAAAGCTTTGTCAAGTTTCTAGATATAGTTGGACTTTCCTTTGACCTCGTATCCTGGTGGTTGCGTCATATATACATCTTTCCTCTAGAAAATCATGAGAAAACGTGTTTTTCATATCTAATTGTCGAAGACTCCACCCCCTAGGTATTGCAATAGACAACACAATACTAATAGTGGTCTCCTTGACCACGGGACTAAAAGTGTCCTTGTAGTCAATACCAAAACTTTACTTAAAACCCTTAGCAACTAGGAGTTCCTTGTATCTATCTATGCTACCATCGGCTATACACTTAACTTTATAACCCATTTGCAATCTATTACATTCTTGTCATCTTATTGTGGAGAAACAAAATGCCCAGTCTTATTTTTCCCATGAGTGACAAATATTCCTCATCCATAGCATTTTCCATTTATTATTTTTAAGGCCTGCTCTAGGTTATCAGGTTCACCAGTAGCTGTTAATAAAATAAAAATCAGTGAGTTTGTTTGAATTGTATGGTTGCAAATAATATATTTTTTATTTTTTAATCAAGGAAAAATATTATCCACTACGATTTTGAAGAAAAAAACCTATGTATTCAGAACAAGTAGCAATGAGCAGCACCGAATTCAAGGGGGCTCTGCAGATCGGTGCTGTAGCAGGCGAGGTTACTTGTACACAGGGTCAGCCCTTGGGGGGACCAGCGGGGCAGTCGCCCCAGGCCCAAAAAATTTAGGGGTCCAAAAAATTATAAGCCTAGTATACATATAAAAAAAATTATTAGCCTCGTGGACAACGCTCGACTCCCAGTGGCCAGTCTCAGACATTGATCACGTCGCTTCTGGAGTCCAGGAAACTGGCGCGCAATCGTATCCTAGTACGGTTTCGCTAAACAAATCTGTTGTGGGATGGGCCTATTTAGAGCATGTAGCTTCGGATGTTGTCAGACTATCGATTCCTGCATCCACTTGAAAAGGTATCGGCATACCGATCAGAGACATACGAGACGGGTTCTTTTCAACACATCAACACATGTCTCTTTCCTTTATTTTTTATTTTTCATACATAAGTTCCATTATGTATTTTCTTTCTGTTTCATTCCCTTTCATCATTTTTCCTTTTTTCTTTGGTATATTTCTTTCACCCTTTTACTTTCAATTTTATTTTTTCTTTACCTTCTATCATGTTTAAATTAGATTTATATTTTTTATGACTTTGTTCCTCATTTCAATAAACATTATTTCTGCTTATTCTAAAAAAAATTATCTCTTGTGATTTTTCTTCTAGACTAAAATTGTGTTTGAGCAGTAATCGTGATTGTTTTCTCATGTTTCTAAACTTTTTCCCGTTTAAGTTCCATTGTAATTTTCGGACTTTGCTTCTAGAAATTTTTGAAAGAAATTTTAAGGTATCATGTCAACATGGTTATTTCTATATAAATATTATAGTTGGAGTATACATATCATATTTATTTTTCATCATCTTATATATGCAAACAAAATATAATAAGAGGCCCAAAATTTTAGTTTCGCCCCAGGCCCCGAAATCTCAGGACCGGCCCTGCTTGTACACAACGAGGCTACATGAGGAGGACACTAAAGCATGCCCTGTACAGCCGAGACAACGTCCCTTGGCTGTGACTCGAATGAGTTTCCAACACATACATGCGATGCACACATAGAAACTCCACCGTTCTCCACCAAACATTAGAAAATTACAAAATAAAACCTCAAATTTTTAGAATTTATTTTGAAATCATTGAAGACAGCTTATGTATATCTACCATTTACTATTTTTCACTATAAATATATCATGATATTGCTTATGCAAAAAAAAGGCATCGATCAATTTGGCCTCACCGCCAGCTAGCATGGGTGTGTGAAGAGGCCCCGCATGCTCCCAGACCAAGACAAGTGATGTGTCATAATGGCATGTCGGAGATTGAGTATCATGTTATGCCATCATGCTCCGGAGTTGTGGGCCTCTCATGCCGATCTACGAAAAGATCGATTCTGCCACCAAGATCCACCACCAGATGTTGACTCCCTCGATCATGTGCTATAGTCCACCAGGATGTTCCCTACACACGACCATCATGCACCTCCTTTGCACCACCACCTCGTGCTGAACGTGTCGTCGAGGAACCACTGCTGCCATCAAAACTGATGAAACCAATGATGAGTGAGAGACCAGCCTTCGTCATCGGTGTAGAGCTTTGCTCTGCCACATCCTACAACTAGGAGGCGAGGGGGAATAGGGAGGGGCTAATGAAAGAGAGATAGGGTTTCATGTTTCCCCTTTGTGTGGGACACACGGTGGACCTTCTACCACTAACTCCCTCTCTTCCCGTCCACCACTAACTCTCTCTTTATCGCCCTACCTCTATCCTCACTAGTCAACCTTGCCTCTTTCTCGATTAGCCACCTTGTCCACTCCTCGATGGCCCACCTTTTACATCCTGAGCCTTTGTATGCCTCCCGATTCGAGTGCCTCAATAGGAGCAGAGAGTGCAAACAAAGTGCAACAGGAGGAGCAACAATGCATGACTACATCATGCATGGTCTGGAGGAGTGGCATCGAATTTTAGTGTTCGTGCATGGTTGAGGCGAGCATCCCGGATGGTACCAAGCAGAGAAAGAAGGAGCAAAACAACAACACCAATGGTGACACTAAGCATCGAGAAAAGTGATGTACGTGGTGAGCGGCATAAGCAACGATGATAACACCGTTGGGTCTTAGCCAATAGTAGACAACTATCACTGACCCTGCATCCTAGTCCATCCTAGTCCGTAAGCGTAACCATCCTGGACATGGATTTGGATCAATTGTGTTGGTTTTGCTTACTACTAGCTAACCTACTGAACTACTACAAATTTGAATGTGAAAATTGAATACGCTGACATGATTGCTCCCCACCCTATCCAATATGTCTTTCTTATGTCCATGTGCAGACTTGCCATCTACCATACTTGATCCTCGTAAGGATCTAAACCATTTGCCAATATAATACACGAAGTAGTTCATCACAGACGCCCACACCGATGATATGTGCCTCGTCATTTTGCTTCCTTACTATTTACTCGCATCATTGGCATGGAAGGCTTCAGAAAATTTACAACAACATTAGTTGTAGTTGACATGGCATGGCTTTTGGATAGCACTCACGGTATGGTGATGAGAGGAGGTAATAGATCGTGTTAGCATTTCTATTCTGCCCATGCGAATGGATTGCAGAGACACCACACGGGAAGGCTATAAGGGCATTGACAACATACCAATCATCAAATGTCATGCATAGGCAATATGTGGCGGCTGTAGAACATGGGAGCATGCGTTGAGTCTCTAGTTGAAAAAATTTGTACCTCAGATGGAGTTTCCTAGAGTACTGCACGTTGTTGCTACTGTAATCTTCCATCACACTAGGTATGTTCCAGATAATTTTTCGATCCTCAGGGATCCTTCTAGCACTGCCTAATAAGAAGGATAAAATTAATATGTAGTGTTTTCTTCAAACATGACAGTTATTGCTTGCTCAGTCCATCTCACATTTCTCACCCTATGGCACACAAGGCTATCGACTAGAAAGTGGGATAGCGGTTGTGCATGTCTGGGATAGCCTTGTGAGCCCTTGAGTGAGGGACCAAGACACTTAGCAAGTAAAGATCTGTCTTGTCTGAATATATCGACGCATTAGCATCGGACAAACAGCTAGATACACACCAAAGTCAGCGTCATCTTTATAGTTTTAAGGTTAAGAATGACTATCATATGCCAAAAAAAATTTAAGAATCACTATTTTTTCCTTTTTATCAGACAACACAAGAAGGATCGCTAGGCTTGAATAAGATTAAGAATGACCAGTTTTTCCTTTTTATCACATAGCACAAGAAGCAAGATCGCTATGGCAAATAAACTAACTACAACATACTATATCAAGGCAATCTAAGGTGGGAACACCATATGCCATCCAAGGAAAGTCCATCCGATGTACAAAAACTTTCAACTGAAGACTGCATGCACCCTTGCATATGCTCTTGCCACTGCTCGTTGAAATCATTAGGATTTCAGCGCGTACTGGATGTTGTTACGCCTGGAACGGAATATCTCTCTATCCATTGTCGCATAAGGCGTGTAGTTGCCGGTCACCGAAGACACAACCATAGTACCAGTAAATCCACTTGCCGCCAACAGAAACTAATGCGAAAGAAGCCAGATAGATGCAACATGTTTCTCTATACAACAACACATAGTTTCGTGCTTCAAGAAAACTATGTCCATGTGGAACAATGTTCTCCTTAGTTTTATAAAAGGAAAATTGTTTTGCTCTTCAGGCTCTTGACCGGTTGAATTGTGTATGTACAAACAATATATGATTTATTTGCTTTCTATATGTGTATTTTAGTTCATCATGTAACTACACATGTAGGATACAATGCATGTAGTGATATGTAGATAGGTGTTGTGATGGTTCTTTATTTCCGTCCTTGGTCAGATTTAACAACAAACCATTGCAAACGGCTATTGTTCAACATCTTCTTCATAATTTGGTTGAATTTTTTATAGTTCTTCAAAATTATGTAATGCAAGTAGTAAGCATTAAAATTTGGTAATGCTAGATTTACAATACGAAAGTTTATGAACATTTGGAGGATACTGTAAATATAAGAAAAATGTGACTCCACTGGTGGAAACGAGGTCTTTCGTTGATCCCGAAAAAGGGCTTTAACACCGGTTCTTCTACGAACCGGTGTTAAAGTGGGGGCCGTACCAGCGTGGCCCCTGCGGCAAAAAAGGAGCCCCCCTTTAACACCGGTTCATGCCACGAACCGGTGTTAAAGGACCCTGCAACAGTGGCCCGCGCAACCCCCCCCTTTAACACCGGTTCGTGGCATGAACCGGTGTTAAAGGGGGGTGCTATATAAGACACCACCCCAGCCCACACACACCCCACTCTTCCATTCTTTCACATTTTGGATCCTAGCAAGAGGGTGTGAAGAGTGCTAGTTTTTTTTTCATATGCACAAGAGGTGTTCGGTGAAATGCCCGAGAGCTCAAAATAAGTTTTCTTGTTGCTCTTTCCGTCTCGGTCGAGGTCGGCAACTATCCTTTCATGTGTCATTGATGTACTATATATATAAATGGTCATCTCCCTATTATTTTTTGATATATACTACATATTAATGCAGATGAACCGGCAATGGATGTACGGTGACCTCCGCACTTCCGAGTACATTACGGGCCTCCAAAATTTCATCGTTGTGGCTAATGCAAACCGTGGTCACAATGGTTTTATGTGCTGTCCGTGTGTTCACTGTCAGAACAAGAAAGACTACTCAAATACCAGAACCATTCCCGCCAACCTGCTTCGATCCGGTTTCATGCTCAGCTATAATTGTTGGACCAAGTATGGAGAAAAAGGGGTTGTGATGGAAGACAACAAAGAAGAAGAGGATGATGACAACTATCATAATATGTATCCTGAATATGATGATAATGCAACGGGGGTAGATAATGAAGATCAAGAGGGAGCAGATGGGCCCGCTGATGACGATCTTGGTCGGGCCATTACTGATGCAAAGGAAGAATGTGAAACTGAAAAGGAGAAGGAGAAGCTGGAGCAGATGTTAAAGGATCACAAAACATTGTTGTATCCAACTTGTGAAGATGGCCACAAAAATCTAGGTGCCACACTGGATTTGCTGCAATGGAAGGCAGAGAATGGTGTGACTGACAGTGCATTTTCAAAGTTGTTGGTAAAAATGAAGAATCTTCTTCCAAGAAATAATGAGTTGCCCGACAGTACATACCAAGCAAAGAAGGTTGTCTGCCCTCTAGGATTAGACGTGGAGAAGATACATGCTTGCATTAATGATTGCATCCTCTATCGCGGTGAGAAGTACGAGAATTTGGATGCATGCCCAGTATGCACTGCACTGCGGTATAAGATCAGACGAGACGATCCTGGCGATGTTGAGGGCGAGGCCCCTAGGAAGAAGGTTCCCGCCAAGGTTATGTGGTATGCTCCTATAATACCACGGTTAAAACGTCTCTTCAGAAATAAAGAGCATGCCAAGTTGTTGCGATGGCACATGGAAGACCGTAAGAAAGACGCGATGTTGAGATACCCCGCTGATGGGTCACAGTGGAGAAAAGTCGAGCGAGAGTACCCGAACTTCGCACGTGACGCAAGGAACTTAAGGTTTGGTCTAAGTACAGATGGCATGAATCCTTTTGGTGAGCAGAGCTGCAGTCACAGCACCTGGCCTGTGACCCTATGTATCTATAACCTTCCTCCTTGGTTGTGTATGAAGAGGAAGTTCATTATGATGCCAGTGCTCATCCAAGGCCCGAGGCAACCCGGCAACGACATTGATGTGTACCTAAGGCCATTAGTTGAAGAACTTTTACAGCTGTGGGCCAAACCAGGTGTACTTATGTGGGATGAGCACAAAGGGGAGCCATTTGACCTACGAGCATTGCTTTTTGTAACCATCAATGATTAGCCTGCTCTTAGTAACATTTCAGGACAGACAAACAAGGGATACAATGCATGCACACACTGTTTAGATGATATTGAAAGTGTATATTTGGATAAATGTAAGAAGGTTGTGTACCTAGGGTATCGCCGATTTCTTCCGAACCTGCATCCAGTAGGAAAGAAAGGCAAGCATTTCAAACGTCTGGCAGAACCCCGGAGGAAGCCTGTCCTCTGTACCGGTGAGGAGGTATTTGGTATGGTCAAGGACCTAGAAGTAATCTTTGGAAAAGGTCCTGGCAGTCTATCTGTTCTGAATGACGATGCCGGACACGCACCCATGTGGAAGAAGCAATCTATATTTTGGGACCTACCCTATTGGAAAGTCTTAGAGGTCCGCTCTTCAATCGACGTGATGCACGTGATGAAGAATGTTTGCGTGAACCTGCTAGGCTTTCTAGGAGTGTATGGGAAGACAAAAGATACACCGGAAGCACGGCAGGACCAACAACGTCTGAAATCCCCTGAAGAGCCTATGCATCCTGAGAACGAGAAGGGTAAACGATGCCAATTAACTCCTGCCAGCTACGCTCTTACCAAAGCAGAGAAGGAAATCTTTTTTGAATGTCTGAGCAGTATCAAGGCCCCGTCTGGCTTCTCGTCGAATATAAAGGGAATAATAAATATGGCAGAGAAAAAATTCCAAAACCTGAAGTGTCATGACTGCCACGTGATTATGACACAATTGCTTCCGATTGCATTGAGGGGGCTTCTACCTGAAAATGTTCGAGTACCCATTGTGAAGCTATGTGCATTCCTCAATGCAATATCTCAGAAGGTAATCGATCCAGAAAGCCTACCAGGGTTACAAACAGATGTGGCCCAATGTCTTGTCAGCTTTTAGTTGGTGTTCCCACCATCCTTCTTCAATATTATGACGCATCTCCTGGTTCACCTAGTAGAAGAGATTGCCATTCTCGGTCCTGTATTTTGTAACTACCTCGGTGAATTACGCTCCTAGTTACAAGCCTGGATGAGCGGAAATGGTTGAAATAGTACGGTGGGGCCCAAATGCCACTCACAGGTAGACCTTTCGGCCGTCCCAACCCTTTCCAAACATCGGGACAAGAACGGGCGGCGTAATCGGCAGGCGAAGGGATCAACTACATACACAAATGGGTATGTATGCAAGCCACCATACAACAGTACATCAGAGCCATTCCATCTAAAAGAAATAGAAATATTGCAACGCCATACGGCAAGATCCAAATATCCTAGATAGATATAATAGTTTAGGATATCTCCTCATACGTCAAACATCAGAGTATCAGGCGGAAGCGGCAACAAGATCCGAGTACGGATAAGAAGCAAATTGGCATAAGATGCCCCATAAAATAAACACATCCCGCCCATAGATCTCACGGATCCCCGTTCCCGGAATCTCTACACCGAATGATCGTTGCCCACATCGTCCGTCTCCTCCACCCAGTATCCATCTTGTGAGTGTACCTGTTCATCTGAATCAAATAATTTATCGTGTGAGACCCTAGGGGTACTCAGGAAGTCTTTATGCCTCTAAAGGGGACACAACCTGGGTGACGCAATTGCAGCAAAAGATAATACCTATCAATTCTATAGATACTCGCTAACCATCCGCCTAACCATAGATAGACGGATGTCCGGGAATTAATGACAACAGTTATAACGGTAATATTAACAGATCCATCCTCCTCCTCGCTTACCAACGAGGAAGCGGATGAACAACCCCCCCATCCGTTGGCAGTTTTATTATCCATTCCATGAGTGTTGCACTATTTACTAGTCAGTTACTTAGTCAAATTTAAAAGCGGTACTTTAGTTATGCTTGTCTATGATCAAGAGACTGTGCTCCAAGTCGTCCATAACCGCGGACACGGCTTTCAGAAAGTTTTACCCTGCAGGGGTGCACAAATAGCAACACACACTCGATCAACCTCGGAGAAACCAAATCAAAACCCAACGAGGCATTCACGACAAAGCAATCACCAGATTCAGAAATATTTCAGGGGGCCACCCCATTAAGCTACCCGCAACGAAGTTAGCTGACTCCGAGACGGACTCAAGGTTTGGGTGGACGGCTGTAAACGACTGGGAACCCGAAAGTGTGACTGGGCTTGTCGATACCGCGAAAACGTGTCCCGATCCTAAACAGTACAGGTGCTCCTCGCACAATCGTAAATAAAGCAGTAAAGCATGGCATAAGTACAGGATAGTAAATAAAACCTCAAACTAGTTTGTGGCCTCAAGAAATAAGAATGAATCAAGCTCTGGCTCAGGGGGGTCCCATAAGCTTCCCGGATGTGGATAGCACGAATATTCAAGGAACATGAATCAAGTACTCGGGGTCCTACGGGACACAAGTGAGCATGAAAAACCAAATAGCAGATATTGCTCACCGGTGCCACTTTCATTAGTTATCCCATTACTACTCAGGTTAAGTTGTTTAGGTACCTCATTATCCGTCAGACACTCACATACCCTACACATGTTGTTCTACGACTCGCATGGCTCAAACAACTCCTGTAGTAATGGCTCATGGGATGGAGGAACAAGCTTTGGTGGGGTTTAAAAGTAAAGGCTATGCAATACTTGGGATTCAGTTTAATGCAATCGCGACTCAATGATGCAGGAATAAGATAGAGGCAATAGGTACTATATGTATGCAAGCATGTGGTAGTGCTTTCCTGGCAGCTCAGTTGAAGCGAGAGAAGGATCTGGGTAGTGCTCCTGGGTTTCTTGGTATATCCCCTGCTCAGCGTCTATTCGAAGAAGAACCAAACAAACAAGGGCCAACATAAATAAAGTGCACAACCATAAGAATAAATTGCGACAAGCAAACAATCATGCAATGATGAATGGTGCACAATTTGCATGGCAATAAAGTAGCATGGCATGGGTGAGATGAGAAAACAAGAAGTAAACATTTTATTGAGTTTTGGCCACATGTTATCCTCATAAACAGTTCTGGTTTTGCAATATTTATGTGATGCATGCTTCAAAACAGAACAAGGAATGCATAAACAGAAAGGTCTCGTCGAGCTAATCATTTTAGACATATCATTTGTTAAATTTGGAGTTATAAAACGAAAGTTATTAATTAATTAAGGCAAAAGGGCATTTTATTGTAATTTTAATCAACTTGAACTTTTAAGTGTTCAAAATATATTTTGGATGGAAGATTTGAATTCCTCACATTTTTCTGATTTCAAAACATATATTATTCAAATTATTTGGAATTATAAATTTAAATTATTATTAAAGTCAAAATTATTAAAAGGGGTCAAAGTCAAAGGTTTGACTAGTTTAAGTCAGATTGGAAAATATTTGAATGTGCATATGAACTCACAACTTAAAACTAAACACATTTCATATTACACTTTTATTGAAATTCTGGTTTATTCAAAAGTTATGAATTAGTTTATGTTTAAACAGAATATAAACAAATTGAAATTGATTTCAGAAAAGGTTTTCTGGACTTTTATTACTCGCAAGATTCTACCCGTAGAGAGTGACAGGTGGGCCGCAGTGCTGACTGGGCATAGGACTGGTGGGGTTGAGGACCGCGGGTCAAGGTTAACAAAAGGTGGGTGCCTTTTTACAAAAAAGCCATGAAGGGATGGTCTGCGGGTTGAGTTAAAGAAAAGCGGGGGGTCTGATTGCAAAACCTACCGGGAGGGTTGGAGGATTGGATCTGACGAACGGAACTGAATTTTGTGAAAAATGGCTAGCTGGAACGATTTTGCGATGAATATGGCGATCAATATAAGCAGAATTTTGCGACTCCATAAAAATAAAAGTCTAAGAGGAGTCCAAGGGCTAAGGATTTGGTTCAGAATGTTTTCCCGTACGAAGGTTGGATAGGGTGGAAAACTGCGATGAACAGAGGCCAGAAACAGGTGTCGCCTGAGTGTGGAACTCCTTCAGTTTTGCAGCGAGATTTGCTGATCTTCGACAGATGATCCTGAGAGATGTAGATCGACGTTTTGAGAAAGGCCGGGCTTTCTGGAAAGAGGACACACCAGGCTACGCATTTGCATAAAGATCTAGAGCTGGAGAGAACTGGAGGAGAAGCACGCTTGCGGAGAACGGTGGCGGAAAACAGGGCTGATGTGCGTGTTGTTGCTGCTGCTGCTGGTTCGACAGGCCGAGCGCGCGTGCTGGCGTGTCGGCGAGCTGTACGGCGGCGCGACA
This sequence comes from Avena atlantica, assembly GCA_910589765.1. Taxonomy (NCBI): domain Eukaryota; kingdom Viridiplantae; phylum Streptophyta; class Magnoliopsida; order Poales; family Poaceae; genus Avena; species Avena atlantica. Next base: position 176,726,536 of record OU342737.1, read on the forward strand.
GAGAGGTGGCGGGATGAGGCAACTGGGAGGACGATGAGGGCGCGGCGGAGCTCCACGGTCAGGCCGCTTGCGGGGAGATCGGCAGTGAGGTGGTCTGCGACGCGCGGGTGCTCGCGGCGGCGTGCACGGGACACTGGAAGGTGGCGGCAGCGACACAGGGCAAATAGGTAGAGGGGGTCCTTGTCAGAGAGAAGGGTCTGCTCACCCTGGGGTTATCGGTGTAGGCGGGGTCGCTCGTGGTGGGGATGATCTACCACGTAGCTGGGGCTCTGGAACTCCTGATCTTGGCGCCCCACGCGGCGTTCTCCGGTCTCCGGCGAGGCACGGCCGTCCTGTGGCTACTGGGAGGAAGCATAGGCCGGCGATCAAGCTTCCCCGACTCCAAGACTCCCTCCTGCTCGACTCCAAATGCCTCCTCTTGTGATGGCCGGGTCTAGGGTTAGTGGAGCCCATGGCGTGGCCATGGCTTCTTGGGGGAAAGGGAGGGAGGAAGGGTGGTTCAGGTGGTGAGATCTAGAGCTTTCAATCTGCTGGGAGATGAAGATAAGAGGGACAGCTCACAGGGGTTTGCCTCTTGCAAAAAGGAGAGAAAGGGGACTCGGGTGGTTGGGGTCTCCTCTCTTCTCTCTTGTAGCTTTGCTTGAAGAGGAAAAGAAAGGGGGGACCAGAGGAGAAGGAAGGCCAGGTCGTCTATGGGGTGGGTTGGCCAAAAGAACCAAAACAGAGAGGTAGGGAAGCACATGGTGAACCCACGGCAAGGAAGGGTGAGAGTGTACAGGGCTTTGTCTAGGTAGAATAGATTAGGTAGATGTAGTGTAGGTTTTGTTCATTTTTTATTTCTCCAAACTTTTGTTTGAATTAAACTATTCAAAACCAACTTAAGAAACGACCAGAATTCCAAAGAACAAAAGAGAGAAGATATATGGCAAGTTTGCATGGCCCATGCACCTATACACCCACTTGCATGCATGGGTACACATACATACACATGAAGCTAGATTTGTGACTAGAAAGGAGAGAAAGGAAACAAGGTAGGATTATTTGATTTGGTTTGAATTCAAAGCATCATAGAACCATGCTTAAATTCCAAAATAGTACAAATGGAAGGATAGAGAATCATCATGGGCCATGCATGTTGAGCTTGTCCAATATGCAAGGTTTCATGAATGATTGCAACCATCCAAGAATTTTTGTGGAGCCTTCTTTAATTTCATTAGCTTATTTAAAATGATAGGCACATTTGCATATTAAGGCCAAAACTAGTGTACGTGAGCCACTATGAATTCATATGGCCTTATTAAATCAAATGTACTTATAATCCTGAATAAAACTATGGAAAGAAGATAGAAAGGATTCTACACTTACATGGAAAATAGAGGTGGCCATGTAGATCCCATACTAAATATTGTGAAAACAATATTGGACCATGTATGGAGGCAAGTAGTTCAAAGGAAACGGACCCATACCCAATTAGTGATGAGCTTGAGTTAAATAACAAAAGGAGATGCAAATGCTCATATTAAATGGGAAGGTGGAATCATAAGATGGTGACACGGAAAGGTGATGGAGTTGAATAAAAGATATGACCCCAACTCAACTTGGGCATTTAAACAATATATCAATAACCAAATACAATATCAAGAGGCAAATACAATTAACAATGCATATGAGAGAAGAACCAAACCAAAAAGGGTTTTATATGATGCTCAAATGCAAGGTGGCATGATGACATGGGCATGATATAATTATGATGCAACAATTATATATAGGAAGTAGCATTTATATAGACTAGGCTAGTAGCATTGCAATTGTTAGACAATTGGGATGCTACAACTCTCCCCCACTAAACAAGAATCTCGCCCCGAGATTCCTAGGAAAAAGAAAACAACACAAGGAGAGGCGGGTGTTCGAACGAAGGTGACCCTCACGTTCCCAAGTTGATGAACAACGGAATGGTGCGACCACTACACCTTGCAAAACTTGCTAGACTTGTTGCGAGTCTTGCGTTTTGCTTGAGAAACAACGGGTTAGAAGAGTTGAAGGTTTGTCGTGAGACAAGAAGGATAGGATGGGCATAGCTCCGGTTTTCCCAAGAATCATGATAAAAGAATATAACCACTTGTGAAAGAAAAGGAGAAGATGATGTATCATGGATAAAGAAAGACACACCATTAAGATTAAAGATTTACCGATATGAGAGAGGATGAATCTTTGTCTCGCCGGAAGAAAGGAGCTAGATTAGAGAGGTTTTGAACCACTATTACAATAGCATCGTATCTTCTCTCGAATTTGAGAAAAGAAGTTCGGAAACAATATTGCCTTCAAACAATAGAGTCCCTTGATAACAACAGAAAGATTTAGTTAGACATCGTCGGATTAGATTCTTGTTGCGCCGGTAAGAACCAAGGATCACGCAATTTAGGTGCGCAGATATAACTTCCAGAGATGGATGTGAAGCCAGATCATGGTGGAATCCCGAGAAGGAACGAATATGGAGGATCTGGCATTTATTGTAGAGATACTTATTGCTTTCTTTAGCCTTGAGGCTAACGCGATAGATTTGCGGCTGATGGCATCAACCATAATTGGCTTTACCACAGAAAAAAAATTGATGAAACAAAGAGAGAGATAGTTTCATGTAATCTTGTTTGGGGATATCGAGCATCGGTAGAAAGACGAGGATAGAAAAAGGTTTGCGTTTGTTTCCACCAGATAATTGTGGATTTTGCTCCGTGTAGAAAGGGTGAGATCACCAACAAGAGATTATTGATTACTTTCTTCGAAAGAGCACTCCGGAAAAACAAGGACGGAAGTAAAAGTATCAAGGGATAAATGCCACTTCTAACTTCCGTGGAATGAGTGAAATCACATTAATTCACCAATTCAATGTACAAGAGCGAATGATAAGAGTAGTGGTATGGTAGCTACTCCATCCCGCACTCAAAGCATTACTCCGCACATGAATAAGAAAATCATGCAACCCAACTACCGAAACAGACTGAAGGTGTTGGCAAAAACTCATAGAACTCCGTTAGAAAACAAGGATAGATGCAAACGATTCGCCGGATTCATAGATAGATAAATATGATGATGTTGTCATCATGTCGGAAGTACCAAGCCACCGGAAAGATATAAAGGAAGATCACGGAGACAATTTCAAAATTTCACAGATATAGAAAAAGGTAGCACCACTTGAACAGAAGGAATACAAGATCTGGAAGGTCTTCATGGCCTCTGGTGGATTGAGCATAGACGATAGAGCGAGAGGGTTTCAAGAGATTACTTAACGAGATTGAGGTGAAAGAACTCCATGTTCTTCTTGAAATGATTGAGAGAGATTTAGCAGCCTTGAGGAAATCTTCAGCGGAACGACGATGATAACTTGCCAACAAGGAACAACTCCGGATTGGTTGAAGATGGAGGATGGAATTAACAATGGACTTGCTGATTCCAGAGTTGAAGTAATGTATTTAGCAGAAGGACGTGGTCGAGATATGTGACTTCAAAAAGTCAGAATTCTCACTTTGAGACTTTGCACACAGGCAGTGCTCACGAAGCTCAAGAGAAAGAGACACAGATGATCTTCCATGTCCTTCCATAGATATCGAATAGGCAAGAATATTATCAACATATACCACCATGGATTAACAAGATATTCCCAGAATACCAATTTCAAGAGGCGGGAGAACGAACAAATGCTCGAAACACTTTCTAAGCTCAACGCTCTTTGAAAGATCAACGTTACGAGTAAGGATTCCTGTTGAAGAAGATGCGCAGACAGAATAGGTTAACTGGTCCTTCGGAAGAAAAAGGGATGTCACCTGGTTCACATTGTCGATTGGATCACCGGTTACAAAGATAAAGAGATCTTGGATAAGAACCGATGATAGCTCATACCTTAAGCAAAGCTATCAGAGACGAAAAGATGCAATTTCCTCGTATCCAGGAGAATTGTGCAGATATGGGGTTCAAAAGGATGTGCAGCATGATGGACAGATGATAGACCGCCGTAGTGCTTGGAGAAACTCTGGATTGCCAAAGATGCTTGAATATGCATAGATATGATCGCGGTGTACTCAAAATCACAGGAGATAACCGTCACCATTTGGAGGATAGTGGTGATTGCATTTTCCATATTCCACTCAAGATAAGTGTCATATAGCTATGCCGAGAACCAAATTACAATCACCAGCATCGGATCGACACATGTTATGTAATTAGCCCAAGAGAATTGGAGATGAAATGAAACTCTAGGATTAAGCGCCGGTGACAAAAGAATGAGTTAGCATGGACATGCTGATAAAAGGGAGATAGATAATGTTTCACACACGACTGAAAAGGAGTGTGGAAGCACAGATGTATCAAAGAAAAATTTTCCGCATTTTTCGGCATTAAAATACCAATAGATGCGCAAAAACACTTATCAGGTAGCGATTAGCAACTGATGGTTTCACAGAATGTGGAGTTGCTAGAAGGAAGGACACCCTTAAGAATATGGCACCGGTTAACAAGGAGTCAGATAGTTCGCGCCGGTATTCAAAAGCCTGTCAGTATGGAATGTACCAACAGTTGATAACCAAAGGCAGATAAAGATAACATGTTGGATACAACAGATAGACAAGGAATTACACACACACACACACTCAACCTATGGTACTACGGAAACCCAGAACACGTGAATCCTAGTTTGAATTTAAGAAGAGGATAGAAAACGTTACACTTCCTTACCAGAAAAGGGTGGTGGGTGGGTAAGAAGAAAAGTGGAAGCAGTCCTACTCTCGTGTTTTGTTTTTCCCTAGTATACATAGCTACCAAAATATTTGCTAGACTGACAACGACCATTTGGCTGAGACCCTGAAGGGCGGGATGGCTCTGATACCAATTGTAACTACCTCGGTGAATTACGCTCCTAGTTACAAGCCTGGATGAGCGGAAATGGTTGAAATAGTACGGTGGGGCCCAAATGCCACTCATAGGTAGACCTTTCGGCCGTCCCAACCCTTTCCAAACATCGGGACAAGAATGGGCAGCGTAATCGGTAGGCGAAGGGATCAACTACATACACAAATGGGTATGTATGCAAGCCACCATACAACAGTACATCAGAGCCATTCCATCTAAAAGAAATAGAAATATTGCAACGCCATACGGCAAGATCCAAATATCCTAGATAGATATAATAGTTTAGGATATCTCCTCATACGTCAGACATCAGAGTATCAGGCGGAAGCAGCAACAAGATCCGAGTACGGATAAGAAGCAAATTGGCATAAGATGCCCCATAAAATAAACACATCCCGCCCACAGATCTCACGGATCCCCGTTCCCGGAATCTCTACACCGAATGATCGTTGCCCACATCGTCCGTCTCCTCCACCCAGTATCCATCTTGTGAGTGTACCTGTTCATCTGAATCAAATAATTTATCGTGTGAGACCCTAGGGGTACTCAGCAAGTCTTTATGCCTCTAAAGGGGACACAACCTGGGTGACGCAATTGCAGCAAAAGATAATACCTATCAATTCTATAGATACTCACTAACCATCCGCTTAACCATAGATAGACGGATGTCCGGGAATTAATGACAACAGTTATAACGGTAATATTAACAGATCCATCCTCCTCCTCGCTTACCAACGAGGAAGCGGACGAACAACCCCCCCCCATCCGTTGGCAGTTTTATTATCCATTCCATGAGTGTTGCACTATTTACTAGTCAGTTACTTAGTCAAATTTAAAAGCGGTACTTTAGTTATGCTTGTCTGTGATCAAGAAACTGTGCTCCAAGTCGTCCATAACCGCGGACACGGCTTTCAGAAAGTTTTACCCTGCACGGGTGCACAAATAGCAACACACACTCGATCAACCTCGGAAAAACCAAATCAAAACCCAACGAGGCATTCACGACAAAGCAATCACCAGATTCAGAAATATTTCAGGGGGCCACCCCATTAAGCTACCCGCAACGAAGTTAGCTGACTCCGAGACGGACTCAAGGTTTGGGTGGACGGCTGTAAACGACTGGGAACCCGAAAGTGTGACTGGGCTTGTCGATACCGTGAAAACGTGTCCTGATCCTAAACAGTACAGGTGCTCCTCGCACAATCGTAAATAAAGCAGTAAAGCATGGCATAAGTACAGGATAGTAAATAAAACCTCAAACTAGTTTGTGGCCTCAAGAAATAAGAATGAATCAAGCTCTAGCTCAGGGGGTTCCCATAAGCCTCCTGGATGTGGATAGCGCGAATATTCAAGGAACAGGAATCAAGTACTCGGGGTCCTACGGGACACAAGTGAGCATGAAAAACCAAATAGCAGATATTGCTCACTGGTACCACTTTCATTAGTTATCACATTACTACTCAGGTTAAGTTGTTTAGGTACCTCGTTATCCGTCAGACACTCACATACCCTACACAAGCTGTTCTACGACTCGCATGGCTCAAACAACTCCTGTAGTAATGGCTCATGGGATGGAGGAACAAGCTTTGGTGGGGTTTAAAAGTAAAGGCTATGCAATACTTGGGATTCAGTTTAATGCAATCGCGACTCAATGAGCAGGAATAAGATAGAGGCAATAGGTACTATATGTATGCAAGCATGTGGTAGTGCTTGCCTGGCAGCTCAGTTGAAGCGAGAGAAGGATCTGGGTAGTGCTCCTGGGTTTCTTGGTATATCCCCTGCTCAGCGTCTATTCGAAGAAGAACCAAACAAACAAGGGCCAACATAAATAAAGTGCACAAGCATAAGAATAAAATGCGACAAGCAAACAATCATGCCATGATGAATGATGCACAATTTGCATGGCAATAAAGTAGCATGGCATGGGTGAGATGAGAAAACAAGAAGTAAACATTTTATTGAGTTTTGGCCACATGTTATCCTCATAAACAGTTCTGGTTTTGCAATATTTATGTGATGCATGCTTCAAAACAGAACAAGGAATGCATAAACAGAAAGGTCTCGTCGAGCTAACCATTTTAGACATATCATTTGTTAAATTTGGAGTTATAAAACGAAAGTTATTAATTAATTAAGGCAAAAGGGCATTTTATTGTAATTTTAATCAACTTGAACTTTTAAGTGTTCAAAATATATTTTGGATGGAAGATTTGAATTCCTCACATTTTTTTGATTTCAAAACATATATCATTCAAATTATTTGGAATTATAAATTTAAATTATTATTAAAGTCAAAATTATTAAAAGGGGTCAAAGTCAAAGGTTTGACTAGTTTAAGTCAGATTGGAAAATATTTGAATATGCATATGAACTCACAACTTAAAACTAAACACATTTCATATTACACTTTTATTGAAATTCTGGTTTATTCAAAAGTTATGAATTAGTTTATGTTTAAACAGAATAAAAACAAATTGAAATTGATTTCAGAAAAGGTTTTCTGGACTTTTGTTACTCGCAGGATTCTACCCGTAGAGAGTGACAGGTGGGCCGCAGTGCTGACTGGGCATAGGACTGGTGGGGTTGAGGACCGCGGGTCAAGGTTAACAGAAGGTGGGTGCCTTTTTACAAAAAAGCCATGAAGGGATGGTCTGCGGGTTGAGTTAAAGAAAAGCGGAGGGTCTGATTGCAAAACCTACCGGGAGGGTTGGAGGATTGGATCTGACGAACAGAACTGAATTTTGCGAAAAATGGCTAGCTGGAACGATTTTGCGATGAATATGGCGATCAATATAAGAAGAATTTTGCGACTCCATAAAAATAAAAGTCTAAGAGGAGTCCAAGGGCTAAGGATTTGGTTCAGAATGTTTTCCCGTACGAAGGTTGGATTGGGTGGAAAACTGCGATGAACAGAGGCCAGAAACAGGTGTCGCCTGTGTCTAGAACTCCTTCAGTTTTGCAGCGAGATTTGCTGATCTTCGAAAGATGATCCTGAGAGATGTAGATCGACGTTTTGAGAAAGGCCGGGCTTTCTGGAAAGAGGACACACCAGGATACGCATTTGCATAAAGATATAGAGCTGGAGAGAACTGGAGGAGAAGCACGCTTGCAGCGAACGGTGGTGGAAAACAGGGCTGATGTGCGTGTTGTTGCTGCTGCTGCTGGTTCGACAGGCCGAGCGCGCGTGCCGGCGTGTCGGCGAGCTGTACGGCGGCGCGGCAGAGAGGTGGCGGGATGAGGCAACTGGGAGGACGATGAGGGCGCGGCGGAGCTCCACGGTCAGGCCGCTTGCGGGGAGATCGGCAGTGAGGTGGTCTGCGACGCGCGGGTGCTCGCGGCGGCGTGCACGGGACACTCGAAGGTGGCGGCAGCGACACAGGGCAAATAAGTAGAGGGGGTCCTTGTCAGAGAGGAGGGTCTGCTCACCCTGGGGTTATCGGTGTAGGCGGGGTCGCTCGTGGTGGGGATGATCTGCCACGTAGCTGGGGCTCTGGAACTCCTGATCTTGGCGCCCCACGCGGCGTTCTCCGGTCTCCGGCGATGCACGGCCGTCCTGTGGCTACTGGGAGGAAGCAGAGGCCGGCGATCAAGCTTCCCCGACTCCAAGACTCCCTCCTGCTTGACTCCGAATGCCTCCTCTTGTGATGGCCGGGTCTAGGGTTAGTGGAGCGCATGGCGTGGCCATGGCTTCTTGGGGGAAAGGGAGGGAGGAAGGGTGGTTCAGGTGGTGAGATCTAGAGCTTTCAATCTGCTGGGAGATGAAGATAAGAGGGACATCTCACAGGGGTTTGCCTCTTGCAAAAAGGAGAGGAAGGGGACTCGGGTGGTTGGGGTCTCCTCTCTTCTCTCTTGTAGCTTTGCTTGAAGAGGAAAAGAAAGGGGGGACCAGAGGAGAAGGAAGGCCAGGTCGTCTATGGGGTGGGTTGGCCAAAAGAACCAAAACAGAGAGGTAGGGAAGCACATGGTGAACCCACGGCAAGGAAGGGTGAGAGTGTACAGGGCTTTGTCTAGGTAGAATAGATTAGGTAGATGTAGTGTAGGTTTTGTTCATTTTTTATTTCTCCAAACTTTTGTTTGAATTCAACTATTCAAAACCAACTTAAGAAACGACCAGAATTCCAAAGAACAAAAGAGAGAAGATATATGGCAAGTTTGCATAGCCCATGCACCTATACACCCACTTGCATGCATGGGTACACATACATACACATGAAGCTAGATTTGTGACTAGAAAGGAGAGAAAGGAAACAAGGTAGGATTATTTGATTTGGTTTGAATTCAAAGCATCATAGAACCATGCTTAAATTCCAAAATAGTACAAATGGAAGGATAGAGAATCATCATGGGCCATGCATGTTGAGCTTGTCCAATATGCAAGGTTTCATGAATGATTGCAACCATCCAAGAATTTTTGTGGAGCCTTATTTAATTTCATTAGCTTATTTAAAATGATAGGCACATTTGCATATTAAGGCCAAAACTAGTGTACTTGAGCCACTATGAATTCATATGGCCTTATTAAATCAAATGTACTTATAATCCTGAGTAAAACTATGGAAAGAAGATAGAAATGATTCTACACTTACATGGAAAATAGAGGTGGCCATGTAGATCCCATACTAAATATTGTGAAAACAATATTGGACCATGTATGGAGGCAAGTAGTTCAAAGGAAACGGACCCATACCCAATTAGTGATGAGCTTGAGTTAAATAACAAAAGGAGATGCAAATGCTCATATTAAATGGGAAGGTGGAATCATAAGATGGTGACACGGAAAGGTGATGGAGTTGAATAAAAGATATGCCCCCAACTCAACTTGGGCATTTAAACAATATATCAATAACCAAATACAATATCAAGAGGCAAATACAATTAACAATACATATGAGAGAACAACCAAACCAAAAAGGGTTTTATATGATGCTCAAATGCAAGGTGGCATGATGACATGAGCATGATATAATTATGATGCAACAATTATATATAGGAAGTAGCATTTATATAGACTAGGCTAGTAGCATTGCAATTGTTAGACAATTGGGATGCTACATATTTCTACACAATATGTTCCCCTTTGAGAGGTACATGGGAGTCTTAAAGAAATATGTTCATAACCGTGCTAGGCCAGAAGGAAGCATCTCCAAGGGCTATGTAACAGAGGAGGTCATTGAGTTCTATGTTGATTTTATTCCTGACCTTAAGGCAATTGGTGTTCCAGAATCACGACATGAGGGGAGACTGCGTGGAAAAGGCACCCTAGGATGTAAAGCAATGATATGTAGGGACGGGCATTCTATCAATCAAGCACACTACACGGTTTTACAAATATCTATCTTGGTTGCCCCGCATATCAATGAACACAAGAATTTAATACGCCTCAAACACCCGGGACAGTCTGATGAATGGATTATAAGTGAACACATGGCGAGTTTTGGCGGCTGGCTGCAAAGACTTCTCACGAATAACACCACTGTTGGGGATCAGCTGTACTTGTTGGCCAGGACACCATCTTCGGCTGTATGTACTTTCCAAGGGTACGAGATAAATGGGAATACATTTTACACGATAGGCCAAGATAAAAAGAGCACCAACCAAAACAGTGGTGTCCGCTTCGATGCAGCAGAAGACAATAGGCAAAAGACCACGTATTATGGGTTCATAGAGGAGATATGGGAACTTGACTATGGACCTAATTTTAAGGTCCCCTTGTTTCGATGCAAATGGGTCAAGCTAACAGAAGGAGGGGTTGAGGTAGACAAGAAGTACGGAATGACAACGGTGGATCTCAACAATCTTATGAAGGTAGACAAGAACTTAGACGAACCATTCGTCCTAGCCAATGATGTGGCTTAGGTTTTCTATGTGAAGGACATGTCCTCCAGACCAAAAAAAAAAAGAAAAAATATGCAAACGAATACATCATATGATGAGCCAAAGCGTCACATAGTTCTTTCAGGGAAAAGAAACATCATGGGAATCGAGGACAAGACAGACATGTCAGAAGATTATAATAAGTTTGATGAAATTCCGCCCTTCACAGTGAAAACTGACCCAAGCATTCCGTTAAGTAAATAAGATGCTCCATGGTTACGTCTGAAGCGATCATAAGGAAGGACATATGCCAAGAAGTTCATGCTCATATTATGTAACTCTAGTTCATGTTTTTAATATTAATACATGTCTTGAGTGTTAGTCATGTTTTGTGGATCGACCGGGACTATGAGAAGAAGTTGTCCCGATTCGTACTTACCATTGAGATTTGATCTCCAAACACGCGCGGTCACATATTAGGGAGTGCCTCTATGACCAGTTTCTTGGAGATGCCGGAGGACTAGGCTCCATCGGCATCTCCCTGAAACTGGCCGTAGTGGTGTCCCTTCTCTCGAAAACCATCTTGCAGCTTTGTAACTTCTCTAACTAGATCAATACACCTGGGAGCTAACTAATTTCACATATTAGGGAGTGCCTCTATGACCAGTTTCTCGGAGATGCCGGAGGACTAGGCTCCATCTGCATCTCCCTAAAATTGGCCGTAGTGGTGTCCCTGCTCTTGAAAGGAGGTAAGGCATAGCCTCAAACTGGCTAGAGGACTGGACTCACAAGGATGCCTATTTATAGTACAAGCAGCTCGACATAGTGTCGACACTTACGAAATAATGTCGACACTCACCCCTATTATTAGTGCTGACTCGTGTTTTGTCCCGGTTGGTGTCTCCAACCGGGACTAAAGGTTCATCCTTAGTCCCGGTTGGTGACACCATCCGGGACAAGGTACACGCCGCACGACATAATGTCGACACTCACCCCTATTATTAGTGCTGACTCGTGTTTTGTCCCGGTTGGTGTCTCCAACCAGGACTAAAGGTTCATCTTTAGTCCCGGTTGGTGTCTCCAACCGGGACTAAAGGTTCATCCCGCCATTTTTCTTCCCGCCAGTTCTTCCCGCCATTTTTCTTCCCGCAATTTTTCTTCCCGCCAGTTCTTCCCTCCAGTTCTTCCCGCTAGTTCACTATATATATGTAGGGTTGGCCTCTATTGTCATTGCACATCTCTAGACTCATATCTGCAACCTCATCACTCTTTCCCATGGCTTCCACCGTAGCACTAACCCCCAGGGAGGCGGAGGCGCTTTGCGCCTCGAACTACCCCTGCCCGCCGGGCTACTGTGTCCCCGTCGGCTGGATGCTGAGCGTCGGAGGCGTGACGGTTCCTCCTGTCCCTCTAGGTGTGGCGCGTCGGATGGCCATCACGAACCACTACTACTTCGAGCTCACGCCAGAGCAGCGGAGGAATCCCAGATGGCATCCCGACTATTTCCCTACTTGGGAAGCCTTCTTCGTAGATCGGCGTGAGAGGGCTCTCGCCAGGCACGAGGAGGACGGCCCACCTCCTCCTAACTTCAACGAGGCCGGCCGTCGGCTATGGTGGCGCGGTCGGACTCTCCAGAGCGTCATGGTCTATGACACTACCGCCGACTCTAACCCCCATCTGCGCTACCCTCAAGTCCAGCCCACGCTCTACCCTCAAGTCCAGCCCACACGTACTCTCCAGAGGTTCAATTACGGCGACCCCGACGATGACAGCGATGACGGCGGCGGCGAGTACGACGACTACAGTGGCGAGTATTACAGGTGTAGGCAGGAGCATGACTGAATCACTCCAACATTCCGAAACAAGTTCGGCCGATTGTTACTTAATCTGTCCATGTATCTTAATTTTCTGTTCTTTTATGTATCTTAATTTTCAGTTCCAGTTCGGCTTTATGTAACTTACTATTAGTTGCATTCTCATTCGAGGTTGACAATATGATATTTTATCAAAAAACAATGCAAGTTGAGCGAGGCTTGGCCCCGAGCTAAGAATCATCATGCCCGTTGTTCGACAAAGTTTGTCGATAGTTTAAAACAGGGATAAAAAATAAAAAAAGATCGAAACAGTGCGAAACCTTCGCGTGGTGTTATATTATGTGACATAGTTAGAAGGAAAAATCTCAAACTTGGTATATTGATTATGTCTCGAAAAAACCTTCACAAAATGACCTATCTCATTCGAGGTTTCTTGGCTTTCGGGTCAAATGACCAATGTTATGGCTAGAATCAAGGCATAGTTTGTGATAATATGGCCATATTGTGCATACATGTGCATCATGGCATGGCAAACAATGTTGCAAGAGGAAGTTTTCCTTTTTATCGCACCAAAAAAGCATTTTCCATTTTCCGAGCATAAAAAACGGACGGTTTTGTGAAGCAACCACCAAATGGCTAATTCAAAAAACCACCAACACATTTTACAAAACTACTAGACCACCTTATATGCACAATGTACCAACAGGGGGATCTAAAACCTTTCCGTCCACCTCTGGTGAAAAAGACAAATTCCTACCGAATCGGTAGGAAGTGGGTCAGATATGAACTACAGGTACATGATACGATGCTCATGATTTTTTACAAAAATCATTTTTAGGTTCACAATATGCTATTTTATCAAAAAAAAAAACAATGCAAGTTGAGCGAGGCTTGGTGAGATTCAAGTGTATACAAAAGATGCGACATTTAAATATCCAATCAATTCAAAAATGTTAATACAAAAGATGCGGCATTAAAATATGATTTGATCTAATAAAATAGGGTTAGATTTATTTTTAATATTTCTTATGTTCAAAGTTTTAGGATTTAACAATTTATTTTTGTTTGAATTGAATAATCAAAATTTATATGTAAGTGTTTTAATTATTTTGAAAATTTTCATGTAAATTAAATATAAAATGATTTACATGAATGGATAGATATTATTTTTCTGAAAATTATGATATATTATTCATATTTTTCTGAGTTGAAATGAAAAAGATATGAATTTTCTAAATTCATATCATATTTTTTGAATTAAAAATGCCCCTTTAATGCATGAAATAAATGCCCCCCCTTTAACACCGGTTCCATACACGAACCAGTGTTAAAGGGGGGGCGCATTTATTTCGTTTCGCGCGCGCACCCCCCCTTTAACACTGGTTCCTGGCTGGAACCGGTGTTAAAGGGGGGTAATAAATGCGCGCGCGAAACGGAATCCCCCCCTTTAACACCAGTTCCAGCCACGAACCGGTGTTAAAGGGGGGTATTAAATTTGCCTTCCCCTTCCTTTCTCCCCCCAGAGCCAGATCGAACCGCCACCGCCACTGCCACCGTACCGCCACCGTGCGCGCCATCAGAGCAGAGAGAAGCGCCGCCACCGCCATCGCCCATCGGAGCAGAGAGAAGCCACCACCGGCCGCCACCGCCCTCGGAGTGAGGGAGGAATCGTCTGTGGGTGCCCTGAATCGTGGGCCTGTCACCCACCTCTCTCGCCGACGCCGCCTCCATTGTCTAGCTTCGGAGCTCGAGGTCCTCGACGAGGCAGTCGCCCCCGACCCTCTCGTTTCCGTATGACCTATCCCTCTCACTTGACCGCATCGCCCTGACCACCTCTTCCCCGTGCAGGAGCAGCCGACCGCGCCCAATTCCTCGCTGGAGCACCGCCGACGCCACCCGTCTCCAGCCGTCTGCCTCTGTCGCCCGAGGAAGCAATCCACCGCGCCGAGGCCACCAACCTTCTCGCCATAGTACCCCGCCTCTCGTAGGCCACCTAGACATCGCCAGAGACCGCCGCATCCGCCACTAGCACCGCCGCCCAACGAGCCCGCCGCCTCCACGTCACCCCACCGGTGAGTCTCGCCTCGGACGCCCTACACCGTCCGATCAATCTAAGATCCGACGGCCACCATCTGTCCCCAGGTCGAAAGGGTACCAGCAAACCAGAATGCGCCACCTGTCTGCCACGTCAGCGATGACACAGCACCAGTCAACGTTGACTCTCCTGAAAAATAGAAGAAAAGATAAAAATTGCAGAAAATTGTATAATCTTGCAAAAATCATATAAAAAGATTCGTAGATCCAAAAATAGCAAATTATATATCAATGAATTCAGAAAATTGAGTAGATTATTAATATCAAGTTGGATTTAACTTTTACAGTACGTGTTTACTGTAATAATTTAATTAGTTTTAATGGTCTTTTAGGTTAATAAATTCATAGTAAAATATCTACTGGTCCAAAAATCACAAATAATATACCTATGGATTCACAATTGTGTGTAGATTATCAATATGCAAATGGTTAAGCTAAATAATATAAGGTTTTTCATCAATTAAATAAATGGTATAATGGCTTATTTATAGTAATAAATTCATAAGAAAATAAATAATATTCAAAAAATTACAAATAATATGTCCCTGGAATCACAACCCCGTGGGGATTATATATCTAATTTTAGTTTGATTTTTAGACAACAGAAACTATTTAAATGATTTAGAACCCATTAAATAATATTTAAATCATAAGAAAAGATTTGTAACTCTGATTAGGGTGAATCCAACGCCTACTGGTTCGTATTAATGTCCTCTATCCAGTAAATCCAAGAAACAAATTTAATTCGACATTTAGAACAGGCGTTACAACAGAACTATTAAAAACCCTATATTGGCAAGTAATTATTAATAACAAATACTCCATTGCATTAATTGGCCCCTTGCATGCATCATATACTTCAGTATTGTTTAGAGAACTAAAGTAACAACCATTGTGACTTATTAAATTGCCATGCATGCATCTGTTGCATTTGTTTGATCTCTATGTGCTATTGTTTATGTTGTATGAAATTGTTTGCTCGATAGATTGCGAGGAGTGCAACGTGTGTGATTGCTGACTCATCCTGATTAAAACTTGTTTGCTAGATAAATTTTACTACATGCATAGATTAAAACTTGTATACAAATTGGACCTCTGACTCATCCTGATTAGGGTTTCGACCCCTCGGAACTCGTTTAAAATGATCAAGCATCCTTAGGGTTTTAATTTCATTTGTGTATTTATTTGTGTATTTTTGTATGAATAATATGTATATTTGTGTATGAATCCAGGTCCACTTGAATGTTTACACTCTTACTCTAGATAATATTATTGTTTTAGAAACTATGGATCCACTTAGTAGAAACCTTGAAGAAGAAGAAATAATGGAGAACATTATTGATGAGGACACCTCACAATATCTGAACTTGGAGGGAAGACTCCGGTGAACGCAATTTAGTGGTTACAAAGTCCGGCGAGGTATATGCATTGATTAAGCCTCTGCTGACTTCCACCAACAATCTTCTTCTACATGTATTAATTAACGCTTCTTTCTTCTTTTAGCCCTCTGGATCGACCAGCCAGCAACCATCTTCTTCTACGAAAAAGAGCAAGCGAGGCGCGAGCCAGCGGTTGAAAGATCGTGCAAAGTTCACGATCGAAGCAGTCCGTGTTGATGGCAGGCCGATGGAGCCCAAGAAGGCCGCAGACAAATTTGTACGTCAGGATGGAGTTCTTGTTAGGGACCAAATCCCAATCATAATTGAAAATTGGAATAAGCCAAAGAAGGGCGACGGTACCTTTGTCGATGACAGATCCAAAGAAACGCTTTGGAATTCGTTGTTGGTAAATTTCACCCTTCCGCCAGAGGAGGATGAAAACAACCCGGTTATAAAGGAAAAGGTCAAAGAGTGGACTCTAAAGAAGATGGCTGACGCTTTCCGCAACTGGAAGACAAAATTGAACAAATTTGTCAAATCTGGCGAGACTCCAAATTTCGAAGACGCATATTATGCGAAGATAAGACCTCACTGGCCCGAATTTGAGACATATAAAAAAAGTGCTATAGCTAAAAAGAGGTCAGAAACCAATACGCTTAATGCCCTGGAGAAGGAATATCACCAGAGGACGGGGTCAGGTGGCTACATATCTCAGAGGCCTAAGTGGGAGGAAGCTGAGAAGGCCCTACGCGCTAGAGGGATCACACCCCAGACAGATGGGTGGGACCTACGTGCAAATACTTGGTTCTACGGAATCGGGGCAAGGTTGGACTCAGAAACAGGATTGTGTATCTTCCCAACCCTCCTTGCCAAATCCGTCACTGAACTCATCACGGCATACGAGTAAACATCCGCCAGGACCTTCCATCCCGACAGAGAGAATGACCAGCTCACACACGCCATCGGTAAAAAAGAACACCCTGGACATGCACGAGGCACAGGGGGTATGACGTGGAAGGATGGGTTTGCCGACTGGAGCGACTCTTGCAGATGGCGCAGCAGAAAAGAAAAAGAACGTACAGAGCGGGTGACACAGATAAAACATGCACTTGCGGCGCTGCAGGCGCAAGTGAATGCACAACAGAGCCATCAAGCTACCGGCCCATCTCAGCGGCACGAAGAGCCTGCATTGGAAGCTGTCGGCGGCCCAGACTCTTCGCGGAAAAGCAGTGTGGCTTCCACGGAGAACGTGCAGCCCACGCTTGAAATGGCGGGTCCTCGATACCCCATGGATGAGATCACGGAGAGCGAACACGCTGAGCTGCATGTGAGATTAATGGGCTTATCCATTAAGGTGGCTGTCGGCTATGCCTTACCTCCTGTAGCTGGTGGAACTTACCACTGCCGACCGATTCCAGATGGCTATGCTATTGTCGGGGTGGATGAGGTTGTGAAGGAATATGAGGAAGCACAGCTTGACCATGCTATAGGTGAAGGGGAAACTCAACTCAAATTTGCAGTGAAAACAACCATTCTTTGGAAGAAGGAACATATTGTGCTTCCAAATTGGAGGTCACTGGCACCCCCGCCGTCTCCACAGCGTCAGAAGTCTGAGCCGCTTCAGCTATCTCCTGCGCGGCAGCCATCTCCGGCCCTTCAGCCATCTCCTGCGCGGCAGCCATCTCCGGCCCGTCAGCCATCTCCGGTGCTTCAGCCATCTCCTCAGCGTAAGCGGAAGAGCACTGCCAGGAAGAGCATCAGTAGCACTGCCACAAAGAAATCCACAGGAAACCGTACGCCAAAGAGTTCAAAAAACTACGTCCTGCAGCCTTCCGCCAAGCCATTGCCGGTTTTACCGTGGAATCGCAGCGACGAGGAGACCAATAGGATCTCGGAAGAACAGGTCAAGAAATTCTTTGCACCTAGACGGGCCGAGCCAAAGGAGAAAATAGATCCGGCGGTGGTGGAGAAGTTTTACAAAAATCTTTTGAAACCTGAAACCCCACTTGTGCCGGACTACGAGCGCTAGATTTTGAAGGCGGATGCAAGGCGCCGTAGGGAGACTGAAAGTAGCAGTCGTGAGGCACCCTAGAAAACAGTTCCCATGCTCGGAGAGCAGGAAAACCAATCATGCGCCCCGCTCCAAATGTTCGACACACGGGACGTTCCTCCCGTAAATGATTACGAGGCAGAGCTACAAAGAAAGGCCAATGAGATGGGGATGACTTACATTGCATACTTGAACGTCATGGGAGACAACTTGCCCAAATGCGATGCCAACCCCATACAGCCATGGAAGTATGGGAAGAATCTCGTCAAGAAAGAGGAGCTCAAGAATCTACCAACAAAGATGCGAAAATTGCACAAGTGGTACCTTGATTTCTGCAAAACGAGAAAAGAAGAATGGATCACGGCGCATATAAGAGATGAGATTTTCTTCTGCGGAGACGACGGGATCGACTTCAACATTCAAGACTTGCATTTTCTATTCAATCAGAAGGAACTCGACAAAGCTTCCATCGGCCTTTATTGTGTGTAAGTACTATTTCTGTAATTTATATCTTATCTCATTCACTTCATTAATTGCATGTATATATATATGCTCACCATATATGTATATACTATTATGCAGGAAAAAGGTTATGGAATGCAGGAAAGGAGACCCTTTTGACATTGGGTTCGTTGACCCAAATAGAGTTCATGAAGAAGTGGTAAGAACCAAACCCGGGCAAATAGAAGATTACTTGCTAAGGTCTTTACTGAGACAACAAACCAAAAGGGAAATACTATTGTCTTACAACTTCTCGTGAGTACTGTTACCATCTCTCTTGTACACATTCTATTTCGGCTTACTTGATGTTAAGTCTAACTGATGATGAGTTATGCGTGCGTAGGTTCCACTTTATTCTGCTAGTCATTCAACCCGACTCAGGAAAAGTCCTTGTCATGGACTCGTTACGAAAAGAAAAGGAGATATGGGCAGACTTTAGAGAGATGCTCCAGAGGTAATTTCAATCATATTATCGCACTAGATCGGCAACTTTCGTGACAACAAGTAATTAATTACTCCTTTATCCATTTTCTTTGTCGGACAGGGTTTGAAAAAGGTTCACGGGCAGGGCCGTGGGTGAATGGTCAGAAGAACTAAAATTTGTAGACCAAATTGTAAGTAATACTAGCTAGCTAGGTCCGCGTATCTCTTTGATTCTGCTTCCAATTCCATTATATCATGCTTTATTGATTATTATTTTGATTGAACTCTCTATTCTCGTAAAGTGCGTGCATCAGGGACACGGCAATAACTTATGTGGGTACTATGTTTGCGAGTTCATTCGCAACACGATATGTGCGACGGGCCAAGCCGCACTAGAACAACTTAGAGTAAGTAAACAAAGTCCACAACATTATTTTATTACCATCAATTGTGTTGAGTTTTATTCTTATATATATATTAACGGTCCATTCTTCATATATATTCAGATTGAACGGATGCGGGACCAACTCCTACCATTTGAACGCATATGAGCCATTCAAGAGGAATTGGCGGGGTTCATACTTGATGAGGTCGTCACGCCTGGCGGAGAACTCTTTAGATATCCACCAAAATGAACGATGACGATGTATGTGCCGATGACGATGTATGTGCCGATGACAATGTATGTGCCGATGACGATGTTTGTGTATAATAATAGTTGCTTAATTATTCATATACTCGTATGTACCGATGACGATTTATGTGTATACCGCTCCCGATCGATTCCCCCTCCCCCCCCTCCCGCAGAAATATGCCCAGAACGGGACAGAGGCAGAAGTCTACCGTGGCAGAGATTTAGGCCGTTTTCCTGCCACGGCAGAGTTCTGCCGCGGCAGGAAAACGACCTAAATCTCTTCCGCGGCAGAAGAACCTTTAACACCGGTTCCAGCCCCGAACCGGTGTTAAAGGGGGGGCGGGGCTGACGCCTGCGGCAGCCCCACGTGCGCCACCCTTTAACACCGGTTCGTATAAGAACCGGTGTTAAAGGGGTTCCCCCTCTAACACCGAACCCTCAATAGCGGTTGAGGAACCGCTGTTAGAGTGCCCTCCCAACCGGAGTTAAAGGGGGGGCTCTGCACTAGTGCTCTGATGTTTGTGATGTAGCAGATTTCAATAATGCAATGCATGTACAACGCAAGGTGTTTATGGTGGTTCCTAGAAAAATTAACTATTTTTTGATTAAGCACTAGTGCTTATATATAGTAGACGGATTCCTAGCTAGGCACCTCTCTTATACAACTAAGCATTGATACTTATGTAAAGGCTTGGTTTATTTCTGTAAGCACACCTTGCATTGTACATGGCTTGCGATTCCAGGAGTAGAAACTTAGTATTAGACTGGTGGTTCGGAAATGCATTAAAAACATATTTTTCGAATCAAAAATAGTCATTCAGTCTATCGCGTAAATTTATTATATAGTAAGTTAGGATGTCTTTAGCGTATTTACTGACCAGTTCTTCCCAGGGCCACACACAATGAAAATCAGTTAGGTCGTTGTGAACGACCGAGTTGATGACTGGCCTACATTCTTTACTAGAATAACGAAAGATTTCTATCTTGTTGAACTATATCACTCAAATGTGAAAACTTTAATGCATTGACACGATTGCTCTGCATCCAATCTACCCACCTTATGAACGCTTGAGTTTTTTGCCATCTACTAAACTTGAAGCCTCATAATGATCTGAACCATATATTTCCCAATATAATACACGAGTTCCATCCACACCTATACTAAGATATGTGTCTCATCATTTTTCTTCATTGTTATTCACTTCCACAGTTGGCATGGAAGGCTTCAGGAAGTATACAACAACAACAGCCACGGTTGAGACAGCACACATCACTCACGGGGTCTGTGATGAAAAGTAGTAGTTCAACGCCTTATTGTTTCTACTCTATACATGAATAGGGAGAGACCTTAAGTCTGGTAGAGTGACCATCCACAAGAGAGATGGTGACATGAACGTAGTTGCACGGCCTATTTGAAGACAAATGTGCCGAATAGACAATATGCATCGGCCAGGGCATATGAGTGGATGCACTCATTCTCATGTTACAAGGTATGGTATAGCAACGGAGTTTCCCGAAGCAGTGCGCATCCTTGTCGCATTCCACTTCATGTTCCACATAAATTTGTAAGCCAAGGGAGTTGTGCTAACTGCAGTGCCGGATAAAAATGATAAATACTGTTATGAGTGTTCAAACCGTGACCAAACTCACTTTGGTGTGTATCCGTTTTAGTTCGTCAAACGACAACTCTTTGCTTGCTCACCCCACCTCACCCTAGTAGGCACGAGGCAAAACAGATCACCATCCAAACACTTTCCCACCTCCATAAACACCTGGTGAACTGTACCTATGGCAGCTCCATGGGGCCATGGGACGAGGCGCGGTCCGCCGTCCGTTCACCGGCATCGGCTAGGTCAAGATCGGTTGAGATATCTCCATCCATCGAGGCTGGGTCGCAACGGTCACCCTCAACGAGACGGGCAACAGAGGGGGCGGTGCACCAAAGCCCAAAAAGATGCACTGGCGCGGGGGTTTTCATGTAACATTTTGTTTGATCTCTCCTGTCGTTTTTGCTATAGAGGCTATGTTGCACCTGCAAGGCAGCAAAAGATACTGGCATGGTATTCTTCGGCACTCCCTACGTTTGATGTGCATCCTTATCTTCTTGGAGTTGCTAAAAGAAGACAAATCAATCTTCCTGGCATCTGTGTCATCGATAGATGTACACCGTATCTTTATTGCAAAGTTTTATTCATCACTTTATGTTTTTGCAAATGTTTCACCGACCTATTAATAGACATCAACAACATAATAAAAATTAAAAATAGATCCATGAACCATCTAGCGACAACTATAATCCATAGCACAAGCCGAATGCGCGTCGCCGTACGTCCCTCCATCACCGGAGACGGGCGAAGCTTGCCGTAGTAGAAATTATTATAGTAGATAGATGGGAAGTCTTCATACTGAGCTTCCAAAGGACCAGCGCAATTGAACAGCCACTATTGTCAATAATGACATTTGTAGATCGAAAAAGACTGACCTAAGATTACACGAATAAACATGAAAACTAACTAGATCCCAGGAGACCGCTAGACACACGACTCCACACGTCCTCCGCTAGCTCTAGACACACCACCGGAGCAAGGGTGCAACGAAAAGGGCCTTACTCTATCTTCAGGACGTAGCCATTGTCTCACCATCCCAAAAAGACATAGATAAACATTCTAAAAAATAAAAACCCCTTGCCAGCGAGGGGTTATGGTCCACCGCACCTCCAAGGCCGCGAGACCACCGGAGGCAGAGCGGACCAACGACGATGTCACCCGGCGAGAGGAACGACACCTAAATGGGTTTTCTCAGCCACCGCTTGATCGCCTCCTCTGACTCGGGTCACGTATCGGTTGAGTGTGACCAGGTAGGTCCAAATTATTCATGTGTGTTCAACACTTTATGCTTAACACGATGAGTTCAAGAACTTTATGTTTAAAGTACGAAACTAATGCCGTTAGTGGCTTAAGATGTGTAGGCCACTGAAGGCGCAATCCCGCTGCCAAGAAGTCCACACACAGCCAGCGGAAACTACTGCAGAAGAAGCTAGTTGCATTACACTATCTCCAAACAAGAGGACAATGGATTCACTTCTGAGAATCTATGATGCCTAATTTACGAGATATAAGTCTTGGTGGAACAGTTAGGTGATTTTAAGAGTACAAAGAATGCTTTCGGCCTTTATTAGTTGGACCAGTTGAACAACCAAAGGTAGTCTCACAGTATCCTTTGCTTTGTGGGTGAAGACTCTAAGATGACTGCGAGTCATACGATTTGTATGTGATGATGGACATTTAAATACCACAACAACTATGCCAAATAAGGACTAAGTACTCCTATTAGATTCGATGACAAAGTGCATTAGTGAATCTGAAATGTCTAAGGAAGACTTGTTGCCTCGATTGAGCGGTTCCTCCTAGGGCCATGCAAAAAAGAAAATCACTGACATTTCTGTGAAAATTCAATATGAAATTTCAATGCATCGACATGATTTGTCTCTGCACAATCTACCCACCTCTTATGTACCAACAAGGTTTTCCCGTCAACCATATTTGATGCCTCGTAAGGATCTGAATCATTTCCCCATATAATACACGAAGTTTTACCCACCACACCGTGGATAAGCATGTCTTGCCCCTCTCTAGACTAGTTCGTCTCGTCTCATTATGTGCTTCGTTTCTCTTCACTTATGTGCTAGGAATGGAAGACATTAGGAAGTTTACGACAACATGGGCTGCGGCGGGCACGACACGCTCTCACCATCGCGGTGGGGAGATGATCAATGGAAGGGAGTAGCTTACCATGTTACTATTTCTACTGCATTTAGACGGAAGGGGGATCTTCAAGCCTAGTAAAATAAAGACCAACATACCACACACCTAAGACCAGCCACACCGTGTATGAAAAGCGATTCAAAGGCCCTATTGAACCGGTTCTATACAGTGTTGGACATCGGTGGGCATCGGTTCATGTCGTCAGAAAAAAGAAACGGATCTTATTATTGGTTCGCTTCTCACTATCAGCATGCAAGAAATAGGAAAGTTTGGTCCACATGTCATGGAGTAAAGAGAAAAGGGAGATGGCTGGGAGTGTGGCAAAAGTAAGGCATGCATGCATCTTTTTTTGTTAGACACTAGGATCCCGATCGATTCCATACAGTGTAGGGAAAATATGACCGAACTCTATATTTTCGTTGTCAGATTTCCGTTGTAAGTGATTGCTTGTTCGTTTCCTGTGACAGCTGGGATGGTTCACACTGGACAAATACCTAATCCGTACGGCCTATATAGCCTCGAGTATGTTCAAAGCTACTATCTAAAGTATCTAAGAGGTGCACGCACTGCTGGCACTATTCTATATATATCCCTAATAATAAAAGCAGGAATGTTTCTCTTTCGTCAGTTATGTTTCTTGTATCCATTCCGTCCAAAGTTGTGGTCTGGGAGTTATGCTCTGGAGTCTGGACGTCGTGCTTGGAGATGAACTAACCCGTCCTACAGGAAATAGCTGAGAAGCCCACGGCCATATGTGGGGACCGTCAGCACAGACAAGATGTGTCCACAACCAACAAAAACCGCGCCAAACAGCCATCAACTTAGGTGGAGCTATGCTTACAGCCACCGTCGGTGTAGAACCGCCGTCGGCTTAGGTGGAGATGTGTCGATGGTCACCCTCGGCGTATCGTCCCGTCGGTTTACCTAGCCGCCACGTGGCCTAGGAGAGCACCACACGAGATGGACACTGACGCCATCCGAGCTAAGCCGACGACACTAACGGACGGCCGTCGGCACAACTATACCATACCTAGACGTCAGCTTTGCTATTTTTTTAATTTCGGTTCATGCCTTTTTTCTATACAATTTAGGGCCTATGCCCACGGTAAAGTCGTCGGATTTGCTACTTTCTTTTCTATATGATCTACTTGTGTTTGCTTCTTTTTGAAATATTACTTTAACATTCTAGAAATATATCACATAAAATGAAACAATTTGAATGTTTATATTTTTTAGAATTCTATATGATCATATATTTAACCGTCTTTGGAGGCCAGTCAAAGAGGTAGATATGCGGGGCCCCCGGTTTAGGGTTGTGCTGGAAAACGATCATATATACTAATATTTTGATCCATTTGCAGCAATTTTGGATTTGTTGGTAAAAAAGGCCATATTCCAAGTGGCATACTTACGGCTATTCTTAAACAGTATTGTCCAGGCCTATACGAGGTAAGTAATGGTCAAAGGAGTTGGCCCTCAAATGGGAGGACTATGAAGCCGCTAAGGCGACGGGCTTTGTCGGAGGGATAACCCCCGGGTGGGGAAAGCCAGGCACAAGTAGGCCGGCTCCAGAAGGTGCAGGCCGCCTGGCCTTCAGGAAGGACAACTCCAGCTAATTGGCGAACACACTCGGCTGGGCTTATAACCTTTCCGGCTGGCCCGTCTAGCCGGTGGCCAGAAGAACCGGTCGGGTGGCCTCTTCCACCCGGCTCACCTCGGATTCGATGGAGAGCACGGAAGGGCTGACGCTCCGTACGGGGTACGCCTCTGGCTCTCCCTCGTCATCGGGCAAGCTGGGATGCCATCATGGCCAGCGCTACCCGACGAAGATAAAGCAAAGTGGTCGGCTGGACTGGCGAAAGCAGTTCGGGTGACCGTTAAAGCAAGGGTGACGCCTCAAAGGAAGCCCGAGTGACCACTAAAGAGAAGGATGACGCTAAAAGAAGGGCGGACTGGGTCCTGGCCCACCGGCTAGGCCCTGCAGTCGGCCCTGTCCTGTAAGCCCATATCCAAAAAGTAAACCCTAGGGCCTGATCTGTAATCTGCCCCCCAGACCAGTATATAAGGGAGGGCAGAGATAGGGTTCTAGGTAGGCAACGATAGAAGGATAGAAGTGTTAGCATCAAGTTTACATCTTCCTCTAGCTCTCAATAGTAGCTAAGGAAACAGCTCTAGGAGCATCTGTACTGGGCATCAGCTCTCTCATATAGTTCATATTGCAGGAGTAGGGGTGTTACCTCGCCAAGAGGGCCCTGAACCTGGGTACGTCGCTGTGTTTGCAGTTCACGGTGCTGTAACACCCTCAGAATCGGCCCTATGCAAGTTTTAGCGAAAACCCGCCAAACCCGCATAGAAACGATTCAAAGGTGCCCACCAGGCACTTTCGTGCGGGTGGAAAACGAAGTAATAACATTACACAACAGTCCTCGATGGGACCCACAGAACAGATATATACAACAGCGACTCAAGGAGTCAAGAATACAGATATACAGTACAAAGATCCAAATCACCTTGAAAACGATAGAGCGCCCAGCTACAGACAAGATGCAAATGGGGCTAAGAGCCCTGAAGAATAACCAATGGCGTCCATAACCCTGCCCAGGCCAAGCCGGAAGGGTAACCCTGCTAACGACGTCGATCTCAAAACCTGCTTAAACAAAAGGGGTGCCGACAAAGGGCAAAGGAAAAAGAGGAGCGTCAGTACTGAGGCCAGTACACGGCGAGGCTAGAATTCGGCGGTCCTCGCCTACATAGGTATGGTGGACTGAGCGGCAGCGGCAGCATGCACTAAACAACCTATAGAGACTCGATTCAACTGGCGGCAACAGAGAGGGGGAAGAAAGACCTATTCGGAGCCAACCTGATACTACCACCAATCAAACCCATCCTGGTGTTTCCCCCTCGAGACCAAACGAGGAAGTCAACCGAGGAACTCACACAGTTGGCAGTTTTATTTATTCAGTTATCGTTGCAGCAATTACTAGTCAGGTTTAGATAATCATCATGATAAAGTAAGCAGTGGGCACTTTTAGTTAACCATTACGTTATAGTTACAACACTTACTAATCAGATACAGATAGCATGAGATAACCCGAAAACCCAGCAGTTGTTGGTAATTTTATTTAGCCATTCCGTTGTAGTTGCAAAACTTACTAGTCAGGTACAATGGTCGCAAGCGACGCTCCGAACAAGCAATTGTGGGCAGTATTATTTAGCCATTCCATTATAGTGAAGCTGATTACTAGTCATTATAAGGTCAAATTTAGAGCCATAAACTTTAGTTATGCTTGTCTATGGTCGAGATACTGTGCTCCAAGTCGTCCATAACCGCGGACACGGCTTTCAGAAAGTTTTACCCGGCCGGGGTGCACCAATAGCAACACACACTCGATCAACCTCGGAAAAACCAAATCAAAACCCAACGAGGCCTTCACGACAAAGCAATCACAGGATTCAGAAATATTTCAGGGGGCCACCCCTTGGAGTACACCCGCAACGAAGTAAGCAAGCTCCGAGACGGACTCAAGGTTTGCGACAATGGCTGTAAACGACAGCAAATCCCCAAACGGGGACTGTCGATACCGCGAAAA
The DNA here is from genome assembly GCA_910589765.1 of Avena atlantica. Lineage (NCBI taxonomy): Eukaryota > Viridiplantae > Streptophyta > Magnoliopsida > Poales > Poaceae > Avena > Avena atlantica. The sequence continues at coordinate 176,753,501 of OU342737.1, forward strand.
CATTCCGCTTCCAAAACAGTACAGCGTGCTCCTCACACAATCGTAAATAAAGCAGTAAAGCATGGCATAGGTACAGGATAGTAAATAAAACCTCAAACTAGTTGTGGCCCCAAGAAATAAGACTAAATCAAGCTCTGGCTAAGGGGGTCCCATATACCTCCCGGATGTGGATAGCACGATAAATCAAGGAACATGTATCAAGTACTCGGGGTCCTACGGGACACAAGTGGGCGTTCGGAAACCAAATATTATCTATCACCCACCGATGCCTCTGCTTACTTCAAATTTTAGTTGTTTAAACAGGAATTAAAGTGAACGGTAAGTAAAGCTATGATCATCTCCAACAACAAACATGCGGCAAGGCTCCAACAACTGTGGCAATTATCGACACGCAACAGCACTAGAGCAAGCGACTACGACGCGCAAGTCCAACTATCTACCAAACACAGGTAATAGGATGTGTCCAAGGCAATATAGGGCTGCACGGTATATCATAGGTACGGAAACTAAAGCATCGCAACACAGATAGCAATAGATCAACAGGAGGGAATAAATACTATAAAAGTAAGATAGGTAGAAAGGGGGATATGCTCGCCTGAAAACATTGTCGAAGGTTCAACCGAAGATCGGGGCGAAGCTCACATCAACTCAACGGCCTTATCCGCGAAGAAGCAAAACGCTAGAAGAAACACCGGATGCAATATTTAATACTACGGCAAAAGATCGGCGTGATGCATGTGTGATGCATGGCATGGCAAAGGGTGCGATGCAATTAGGTCATATTAAGCGGAACCGGGGTCCCGACATTTAATTAAACGGTTCAAGTTATTTATCTACCCCGCAAATTAAATGTTGTTTTAACAAGGCAAAACAATGACACCGGTTCGCTACACAAATTTAAATGAGGCCAATATAAGGCTAGATTTGCCCGCATATGGGCCCCATATTTAATTAAAGGGTGAATCGGCGTAAGGCCCCCAAACCACATGACAATATGCATGCATGAACAATTAAAATGCAACAAGTTGTTATTTCATTTATAAGATAGGGCTCGAGGAGAGGGGTCACACATTAGGGTTCGGCAGATCTTGGTTTCCGGGGTTTGGGGTCGGTCTCAGGGTCCAGGGTTCGGGGTTCGACGGAAACGTTCTCGGAGGTCGGAAGTAGTTCTTGGCGGTCTCCGGGTTCGGTCTTCGAACTTGGCGTGTCGAGGTTGGGTTTCCGGGTCCGGCGCCGTGGGCTTGCATAGCTTCCCGGTTCTCGAATCGTGTCGGTCTTGTCGTTCGGGAAGAAGAACTTGGCGTCCAAGATCGGGTTCCGCGTGGCGGTCTTGGCGTCCGGGGAAGTACTTGGCGCGGCGCCGGGTTCGGACTTCGCCTCTGGGAACGGGTCTTCAGGGTCTCGACGAACTTGGTGTTTCCGGCATCTCCGAGTCGAGGATCTGGGCATCCGGGTTCTCGGTCTCTGTCGTTGATGACGATCTTGGTATTAGAGGGCACGCACGAGCAGACAAAGATCTTGTATCTTGACACCTCGCGAGCACGCAGATTCTATGTAGATCTTCACGAGGGGACGACGACGAACAACAAGGCACGGGGTGACCACATAGCTTCACAGGATACGCGGAGCGAAACCGAGGGCGAAGGACGGCCGCGAGCGACGCGCCAAGGCAGGCTCAGGGTCGGCTCACCGGCGTCGGACGCGCGCGCACCCGTGCAGGACGACGTGGCCGAGGCAGAGGGGACCGGCGGGGTCGAGCGGGGCGGGGCACCGGCGACGGGGACGGGGACAGGGGAGGGAGGAGGAGCTCTGGGGAGAGGAGGGAGAAGGCGGGCGGCGGCGAGACGCAGAGGCCGGCGAGAGGGAACGCCGACGGTCTCTGCGGGGTGGGGCGCGGGCGGAGGAAGCGCGGTGCCGTGGCGGCGGCGGACGTAGGGTCGGTGGCGCGCGCAAGGGGACCAGGAGAGGCGGCGGAGAGGCGGGTTCCGAGGAGGCGGACGGCGGCGCGGTTGTCGGGGTCGAGCTCGGTGGAGGCCGGCGGGAGCGGAGGTCGACGCGAGCTGGCGAGGCGGGGAGGCGGCGGTCCGGCGGAGGGAAGAGGAAGGAGGGCGGGCGAGCGCGGACAGGGGAGGAGCTGCGGGGGTCCGGCGAGGCTGGGGCGGCGCCTGGCCGAGGGAGCGAGGTGCGCAGAGGGGCGGCCGGACGCGAGCCGGAGAAGGGGATGCGGGGAGGCGGCGCGCTGGGACGGCTCGAGCGGGAGGTAGGGGAAAAGGGGACTGCGTGGGGCGCGTGAACATGGGCAGGTGGTGGGGCCGGCTTGCAGGGTGGGCCAGGAGAGGTGAGGCGTGTGCTGGGAAGTGGAACGTGGGGTAGGCTGTGAGGGTGTGAGGGAGAGAGAGAAGAGAGAGGGGGGCTGATGTGGCAGGGGGGGATTGGGTAGAGGGGAGGGGAGGGTGAGGTGGCGGTCACGGATTGGTCCGGGTGAGGTGGCCAGAGGGGTGGGTAGATAGGTTGGTAGCTTTAGGATTTAGAAGGGCGGGTTAGGTGGACCGATTATATTTCTGGGGTGGTCGTTCGGGTCATTCGGCCCGTTCGACTGCCCCACTAAAAATAATGCAATATTTTATTTATTTAGACGGACCGTTTGCAAAACATATTTAGTCAAAACAAAATATTCCGGCGACCCAGGTTTGCGTTTGAATAAAGACGGGGTGTTTAGAAAACAAGAACCGGTTTTTCCGAAAATAGTTTTATGCAAGCAAATGCAAGATGATGACGATGCTCAAATGCAATGTGGCATGATGACATGAGCATGCGGTCATGATGATGCAATGCACAAAATCAACGCGATTTTCTAGTAGTGGTTTTGCGGGATGCCACAGGTGCCCAACCCGTTGCGTGAGTCACCGAATGCATCCGAGTGTCCCTTCTTTGCCATCCCCGATGGCACTGCCGTGTTCCACACCACGACAGTTGGCGCCGACCGTGGGGCACAGCGCTTCGGTTGGGATCATCTTCCGCATGGGGCTTCTGCTCGTCGCCGGCGAACGCATGGCCTCTGGCCTCGTTATCACGCTCGGTGCCTTCGACTGCGTCATCGACAACGCCGCGTGCTTCGCCGGGAACACCTTCCCCGCCGACGGCTCCATCCTGCACTTTGGAGACGTTCGCGTCTACGTCGCCACTATCGTTGAGGCTTTCCCCAGCGTTGTCACCCCCGTCCTCGACATGCCCCTCACCCGCGGCCCGGCCGTAGGGAGTGGTTGCGTCGAAGTCATGATGGTGAACTCTTGTGAAAACCACCGACCACCTCAAGAACGTCGGGCGGGAGGAGAGAACTCCGCGCTCGAGCAAGAGCAAGACCCGCTCACCACCTCCATCCATCACTTGCGTGCTCCGGTCGTCGTCGAGACGGATCCAGCGACTGCAGCGGCCGCGCTCGAAGCTACACGCCAAAAACTCCTGGAGGAAGCCACCAAGGTCGCGGCTAACCAGCATTGGCTGAACGCCACCGTGCACGAGTACAACGCGGCCCACGGTTTCGCCAGGAAGATCCAGCACCGGGGGCATGACCTGGCGTCAGAACTGGACCGTGCCGCTGATTCACATGCAGGTGTGGCGCAGCCCATCTACAGCACCCCCACCAAGAACATGAGGGCAGCCGAGGCGGCAGCCGTGGAGCTAAAACACCTTGAGGGTGAAGAACTTCGTCGCCAGCAGGAATGCGTACATCTCCTCGTGGCTACTGCTAACAAGCAGCAAGCCGAGGGCACCCCCAGCTAGGTGGGCAACTCCCGCAACATCGTTGTTCACAAAGGCGTGGACCAGACGGCGCACGGAGGAAGCAAGCATCAGCAGGCATCCTCTCCAGGAGGGGTCGGGCAAAATAGCCGCTCGCGTGCCGAATCCGGCAACCACGGTCGCCACAACCGGGACGTCGCCGCTTCCAGCGTAAGCCGCCTCAGGCAGACGGAGCTTCCCAGGGGAAAAAGACGCGAGCACCGGAGGAGGGAGCAGACGCGAACAAGGACCCGCCTACGTCACGCCTGAAGGACCGGCTCGGTCCCCGAGAACCGGCTGACGCGCGAGAGCGCATCGACCTCCGGGTGCAGTCACGCATGCTGGAGGAGGAAAGTCCATCCGGCCTGAAGTGTTTCGGCTCACGCATCCGGAACGAACCATTCCCGAAGGGATTTTCGCTCCCAAGGGGCATGCCAAAGTACAACGAAACCGTCAAGCCTGAGGATTGGTTGGTCGATTACACCACCGCGGTGGGAATCGCCAATGGCAACCTCTGCCTCGCCGTCCGCTACGTCCCCCTCATGCTCGTCGACTCGGCAAGGACATGGCTCAATAGCCTACAGCATTAATGCCTGGCTGGACTTCTAAGAAGCGTTCATCCATAACTTCACCGGAACATACAAGCGACCGGGTCGACCTCACAAGCTTGCCCTCTACGTGTAGGGCAAGGACGAGTCGGATCGTGACTACCTCACCCGGTGGACCAGCATGCACAATTCGTGTGAAGGGGTGCGTGAGCACCAAGCGATAGACTTCTTCACCAACGGCTGCCGAGACGGCACCATGCTGAAGCATAAACTCAGCTGGGCGGACCTACAAACCATGTCCCAGGTCATGGCCATTGCAGACAAGTACGCCACCGCTGACGCAGCCATGAAGAAACCCATCGTGGTGGACGACCAAGGCCAAATCGTCACGGATGAGCAGGCGGAGCGACGCCAGCCGGGCGACCTTCATCCCAGGCGGCATGGTCACGACCACCGCCATGGCAAGAGGAAAGACGACCAGCCGGATAGCGGTACAACACCTGAAGGGTTTCGCAGCAGAGTAAATCAAAATTTTCTACGGATGCGAACGAGAAAGCCAAGATCTAATCTAGGAGATGCAATCAACGAGAGAGGTAGATGAGATATTCATACCCTTGAAGAAATCGCACAGCGGAAACATTCAACAGAACATGGTTGGTGTAGTCGTACTCGTCATCTCCTCCTCGCGATCCGATCCGATCCTACGCCGCAAGTGGCGGCGCCTCCGAGAGATGCACACGTACGGTGTCGCGACGTCTCCTCCTTCCTTGGTCCAGCAAGTAGGGTGGAGAGATAGATTGGATCTGCAGCACGACGGCGTGGTGCTAATGGTGGAGAATTTCTGCAGCAGGGCTTCGCCTACATGCAGTCGGGAGAGAGAGAGGAGGAGGGAAGCAGTTGGCGGATAGGGTTGAAGGAGTGGGGTGTGAAGGGAATATGCCCTGAGAGGCAATAATAAAGTGTTTATTATGTGTATTCCAAGTGTATGATAGATGTTTATTTTGCATGCTATAATTGTATTAATACGGAAACATTAATACATGTGTGTTTAATAAACAAACAGAAAGTTCCTAGTTATGCCTCTCTCATAAACTAGCTCGTTGATTAACAAGATGGTCAAGGTTTCCTGATCATGGACATTGGATGTTGTTAATAACGGGATCACAACATTAGTGTAATGGTGTGATGAACATTCATCTGAAGTATAGCATTACAATCAAAGTCATTGAGTTTATATTGCTATAACAACTTACGAAGTGATCCTAATCCTTAGACCATGAGATCATGTCAATCACTAACACCGGAAGAGTTTCTTGATAACATCAAACGTCACACCGTAACAGGGTGATTAGAAAGATGGATTCAGAACTAATAAAGTGTTATGTTGAGGCTCATGGATCGAGAGTGGAATTTGTTCATCCCGATGAAGGATAGATATACTCTGGGCCCTCTCGGTGATATCACATTGATTAGCTTGCAAGCAAGTGATTTGATCACTAGAATGTTATATCACAGGAACGAGAAAAGAGTGCATGTTGATAACGAGATCAAACTAGGTATGGAGATACCGATGATCGAATCTCGGACATGTAATATATCGTGAAACAAAGGGATTAAGATACTAGCGTAAAAGGTTCCGACGATCACAAGAAAGTCATCGTTGAATGTGTGGGAGTCAGTATGGGTCTCCAGATCCCGCTTCTGATTATTGATCCGAGAGGGGTCTCGATCATGTCCGCATTATTCACGAACCGTAGGGTGACACACTTAAGAGACACCGACATCCAATTGGAGCAAATGTTTCATGCCGAAAGAATGAATAAGCGCAGGAATTTATTTCACTAGATACCGAAACAGGTTTTCGGGTGAAATTGCATAAAGTGGTTATGCATGCGAAATAGAATTCTAGCAAGGGGTTATTTGTGAATGTTTGTCATTAAAGTAATTGACAAAATTCTGAATAAAATAAAATAGTTTTATTTAATGAGAGTTTGCATTAAATTTGGTGGAAATTTAATGGGAATTTGAGTGGACTTTTGAGTGGAGGGATTTTAAAGGGCATTTTGTGAGTGGAGTGTCCACCCACATGAATGAAGGAGGGGAGGGGGCAGCCCCCATGGCCGGCGGCCACCCCCTTGGGTGCCCCCCCCTTCTTCCTATAAAAGGAGTCCCCCTCCTCACTTGTCTCACACACCTCCTCGTGAAGGATCTCTCTCCCCCTCTAGAATTTATCCCCCATGGTCTCGGACTAGCGAGATACATGTTCCCGGTGTCTATTCGGCAAGAAAGAGTTGTGCTTCCGCTGCATCGCTGGAGCGAGGAGGCGGAGGTTGCTCGGTTCCTCGAACGTGTGTGCGAGCACGGATGCGCTGCTGATTTGCGGCGCTAGGATTTCCTCTCGATCTTGAGATCGGCAAGAGATCGTCTACATCAACCACGAGTTGAACTCGTTAAGCTTTGTCGGTCTTCAAGGGTATGTTCTCTATGGATATACATCCGCCCGTTGTTTGTATCTAGTAGATAGATCTTGGTATATAGTTCACATCGTAGGAAAATTTTTGTTTTCTATGCTGCGAACCCTACAGTGGTATCAGAGCCGGATCTATGCGTAGATACTTTACACGGGTAGTACACATATGAGTATGTGGGCGATGATGATCATGTTGTTGCTCCTTTGTTGTAATTTTGGATATTGGTGGCATAGTGGGATGAAGCGGCCCGGACAAACTTTACATGTCCTCGCACATGAGACCTGTTCCACGCTTGACATGCAACTAGTTTGTATAAGTGGCTAGCGGGTGTCTGTCTCTCCTACTATAGTCAATATCTATTTTGCAAGCGAGTTGTCAACAATTTGATTATCCTCGTTGTGGTTCATGTTCGTAGGTAAGAACGGTTCTATCTTGAAAGCCCTAAGCCACGTAAAACTTGCAATGGATAAATTAGAGGCGTCTAGTTTAGATTGTTGTTGGGCTAGTGTTATGATATGGTAGTGTTGTAAGTAGAAGTATGAGATGATACTCTTACAACACACATAGCGTGTAAAATCCATAGACCTTGGATTTACACATATAGGTATGATAGTGATCATACCATGATGCACATGATAGAGATCATCTGCGGGAACCATATAATTTCACTAATAAACATATGATGTTTGATAGCATCTTATATTGCTTGTTTAGCGCTTTGTTAGCATAATAAGATGATCCCTCATTTAAATATCAAGATAAGAATGTGTTCTTCCTTTAGTATGCACCGATTATGTTTTCGTCGCTCCAAGACATCACGTGATGATCGGGTGTTCTTGGATACACGACCATATTTCGGGTGTAAAACAGTTACACACGCGAATACTAAGGTTCTAACTTGGCGAGCCTAGCATGTACAGACATGGCCTCGGAACACGGACCGAAAGGTTAAGCATGAGTCATATAGTTGATATGATGCCCATTTGATGCTCGCCTTTGAAGCTATACTGACTCACGTGATGATCGGACTTGGTGTAGTGGATTTGGTTCATGTAATCACCAAAAAGGCACGAGAGATGTTGTTTTTGAGTGAGAGTTCATTCGATTAGTTGAACTCAATCTATCATACACTTAGTCTAAACTTTACAAATTCTGTTGTAGATGGCACCACCTGCTTTTAATTTCAATGTGTTCATGGAGAAAGAGAAACTAGCAACGAACGGTAGCAACTTTACCGAATGGGCCATGAATTTGAGGATTCTCCTCTCTGCTGCACAAAAGCAATATGTGCTAGAAGCGCCGTTAGGCCCCCCACCTTTAGATGATGCCCCTGACAAGGAGAAGAATGTCTATCAGACTCGTCAGGAGGACCACAACTTAGTTCATTGCGGCATATTGTATGGGCTAGAGCCGGAACTTCGAAAGCGTTTCGAAAACAGCAATGCATTTGATACAATTGGTGAGTTGAAAATGATTTTCGACACACATGCTGCTGTAGAGAGCTACAACGCTTCAGAAAAGTTCTTTAGCTGCATGATGGAAGAGCACAGCTCCGTTAGTGAGCATGTACTCAAGATGTCGGGTTACGCCGATAAGCTTGTGTCCTTGGGAATATCGATTTCCATTGACTTAGGCATCCATCGTGTTCTGCAGTCTCTACCACCTAGCTATAAGAGCTTCGTGATGAACTATAATATGCAAGGCATGAAGAAGTCTCTCCCCGAGCTTCTGTCAATGCTTAAAACTGCAGAAGTGGAGATCAAAAAGGAACATCAAGTGTTGATGATCAATAGGAACACTGGTTTCAAGAAAGACAAGAAGGGAAAACGGAAGGGAAGTAAGGGCGGCAAGCTTGTTGCCGCGCCTGAAAAGAAACCCCGAGTTGGACCTAAGTCTGATTCCGAGTTCTACTATTGTAAGGGGACTGGCCACTGGAAGCGCAACTGCCCCAAGTATCTGGCAGACAAGAAGGCCGGCAAGGCAAACAAAGGTATATATGATATACATGTTATTGATGTGTACTTGACTAATGCTCGCAGTAGCACCTGGGTATTTGATACTGGTTCAGTTGCTAATATTTGTAACTCGAATCAGGGGCTGCGGAACAAGCGACCGCTGGCAAGGGGTGAGGTCAAGATGCGTGTCGGCAATGGATCAAGCGTTGATGTGATCGCCGTCGGAACGCTGCATCTCCACTTACCGTCGGGATTAGTTATAAACTTGAATAAATGTTATCTGGTGCCTGCACTAAGCATGAACATTGTATCTGGATCGTGTTTGATGCGAAGTGGTTATTCATTTAAATCCGAGAACAATGGTTGTTCCATTTATATGAATAAAATATTTTATGGTCATGCACCGATGATGAATGGTTTATTTCTATTAGATCTCGATGATAATGTTACACATATTCATAATGTTGATGCTACAAGGATTAAACTTAATGATGATATATCCGCATATATGTGGCACTGCCGTATAGGTCATATTGGCGTTAAACGCATGAAGAAGCTCCATTCGGATGGACTTTTGGAATCACTTGATTATGAATCATTTGATAATGTGAGCCATGCCTTATGGGCAATATGACTAGAACGCCGTTTTCCGGTTCAATGGAACGGGCGACAGATTTATTGGAAATCATACATTCTGATGTATGTGGTCCAATGAGTGTGTCGGCGCGAGGTGGATATCGTTATTTTGTTACTTTCACGGATGATTTGAGTAGATACGGTTATATCTACTTGATGAAACACAAGTCTGAAACCTTTGAAAAGTTCAAGGAATTTCAGAATGAAGTGGAAAATCATCGTAATAGAAAGATCAAATTTCTACGGTCCGACTGTGGAGGTGAGTATCTAAGTTACGAGTTTAGCACTCACATGAAAGAGTGTGGAATTGTTTCACAACTCACACCTGCCGGAACACCACAGCGAAATGGTGTGTCGGAACATCGTAATCGTACTTTATTAGATATGGTTCGATCTATGATGTCTCTGACGGACTTGCCGTTGTCATTTTGGTGTTATGCACTAGAAACTGCTGCATTCACTTTAAATCGGGCACCATCTAAATCCGTTGAAAAGACACCGTATGAATTGTGGTTTGGAAACAAACCTAAGCTGTCATTTCTTAAAGTTTGGGGATGCGATGTTTATGTGAAGAAACTTCAATCGGATAGACTCGAACCCAAAGCGGAAAAATGCGTCTTCATAGGATACCCTAAAGAAACTATTGGGTATTCCTTCTATCACAGATCCGAGGGCAAGGTTTTTGTTGCCAAGAATGGATCCTTTCTAGAGAAAGAGTTTCTCGCGAAAGGTGTGATTAGTCGGAAGGTAGAACTCGAAGAGGTTGTGGAACCTTCTCTTCAAAGTATGGCGAGTAGCGCAGCGCCGGAAGTTGTTCCGGAGTTGGCTCCACCTGTTGAAGAGGGAACTAATGATAATGATCATGAAACTCCGAAAGAGAGTACTACCAAACCTCGCAGGTCAAACAGGACGCGTGCAGCTCCCGAGCTGTATGGAAATCCTGTCATGAATTTCATGGTTGATGAAAATGATGACCCTGCGACGTATGAAGAAGCGATGATGAGCCCGGATTCCAACAAATGGATAGAAGCCATGAAATCCGAGATGGAATCCATGTATGAAAATCAAGTTTGGAACTTGGTGGAATTACCTCACGACCGAAAGGCCGTGGAGAACAAATGGATTTTCAAAAGGAAAACTGATGCTGATGGTAATGTGACCGTCTATAAAGCTCGACTTGTCGCAAAGGGGTTTCGACAAATTCAAGGAGTTGACTACGATGAGACTTTCTCTCCCGTAGCGATGCTAAAGTCAGTTAGGATTATGTTAGCAATTCCTGCATATTTCGATTATGAGATATGGCAGATGGATGTCAAAACCGCGTTTCTCAATGGTAATATTGAAGAAGAGTTGTATATGATACAACCAAAGGGTTTTGTCGATCCTAAGGATGCTAACAAGGTGTGCAAGCTTCAGCGATCCATCTATGGATTGAAGCAAGCATCACGAAGTTGGAATCTCTGCTTTGATGAGGTGATCAAAGAGTTTGGATTTGTCCAAACTTATGGAGAAGCTTGTATTTACAAGAAAGTGAGTGGGAGAAATGTGGCATTTCTGATATTATATGTGGATGACATATTATTGATCGGAAATGATATAGATCTTTTAAACAGTGTTAAAAGTTATCTAAACAGCAAATTTTCAATGAAGGACCTAGGTGAAGCGTCATACATATTAGGCATAAAGATCTATAGAGATAGATCTAGGCGCCTAATAGGGCTATCGCAAAGTACATACCTTGATAAGATTTTAAAGAAGTTTAAAATGGACGGAAGTAAGAAGGGGTTCTTACCTATGTTGCAAGGCAAGACATTGAGTAAGACTCAAAGTCCGGCTTCGCCGGAAGAAAGAGAGATAATGGACAAAGTCCCCTATGCTTCAGCCATAGGCTCTATAATGTACGCCATGCTATGTACAAGACCGGATGTGGAACATGCTATTAGTTTGACTATTAGGTACCAATCGGATCCAGGTTCGGAACACTGTATAGCGGTCAAGAATATCCTTAAGTACTTACGAAGAACTAAGGATATGTTTCTTGTATACGGAGGTGAAGAAGAGCTCGTCGCTAAGTGTTATGTCGACGCTAGCTTTGACACCGATCCGGATGACTCTAAGTCTCAATCCGGATACGTATTTCTCATGAATGGTGGAGCGGTTAGTTGGAGGAGCTCCAAACAACCTGTGGTAGCGGGATCAACAACGGAGGCCGAATATGTTGCTGCTTCAGAAGCGGCTCAGGAAGAAGTTTGGATGAAGGAGTTCATATCTGAACTAGGAGTGGTGGCAAACGCGTTGGACCCAATGGTGATCTATTGTGACAACAATGGTGCCATTGCCAATGCCAAAGAGCCAAGGTCTCACAAGAATTCCAAGCATATTAAGCGCCGGTTTCACTCCATCCACGAGCATGTCAAAGATGGAGATATAAAGATTTGTAAAGTACATACGGATCTCAATATAGCAGATCCGTTGACTAAAACTATCCCTAGAGCAAAACATGATCAACACCAGAACTCAATGAGTGTTAGATTTATCACTATGTAACTAGATTATTGTCTCTAGTGCAAGTGGGAGACTGAAGGGAATATGCCCTGAGAGGCAATAATAAAGTGTTTATTATGTGTATTCCAAGTATATGATAGATTTTTATTTTGCATGCTATAATTGTATTAATACGGAAACGTTAATACATGTGTGTTTAATAAACAAACAGAAAGTTCCTAGTTATGCCTCTCTCATAAACTAGCTCGTTGATTAACAAGATGATCAAGGTTTCCTGATCATGGACATTGGATGTTGTTAATAACGGGATCACAACATTAGTGTAATGGTGTGATGAACATTCATCCGAAGTATAGCATTACGATCAAAGTCATTGAGTTTATATTGCTATAACAACTTACGAAGTGATCCTAATCCTTAGACCATGAGATCATGTCAATCACTAACACCGGAAGAGTTTCTTGATAACATCAAACGTCACACCGTAACAGGGTGATTAGAAAGATGGATTCAGAACTAATAAAGTGTTATGTTGAGGCTCATGGATCGAGAGTGGAATTTGTTCATCCCGATGACGGATAGATATACTCTGGGCCCTCTCGGTGATATCACATTGATTAGCTTGCAAGCAAGTGATTTGATCACTAGAATGTTATATCACAGGAACGAGAAAAGAGTGCATGTCGGTAACGAGATCAAACTAGGTATGGAGATACCGATGATCGAATCTCGGACATGTAATATATCGTGAAACAAAGGGATTAAGATACTAGCGTAAAAGGTTCCGACGATCACAAGAAAGTCATCGTTGAATGTGTGGGAGTCAGTATGGGTCTCCAGATCCCGCTTCTGATTATTGATCCGAGAGGGGTCTCGATCATGTCCGTATTATTCACGAACCGTAGGGTGACACACTTAAGAGACACCGACATCCAATTGGAGCAAATGTTTCATGCCGAAAGAATGAACAAGCGCAGGAATTTATTTCACTAGATACCGAAACAGGTTTTCGGGTGAAATTGCATAAAGTGGTTATGCATGTGAAATAGAATTCTAGCAAGGGGTTATTTGTGAATGTTTGTCATTAAAGTAATTGACAAAATTCTGAATAAAATAAAAGAGTTTTATTTAATGAGAGTTTGCATTAAATTTGGTGGAAATTTAATGGGAATTTGAGTGGACTTTTGAGTGGAGGGATTTTAAAGGACATTTTGTGAGTAGAGTGTCCACCCACATGAATGAAGGAGGGGAGGGGGCATCCCCCATGGCCGGCGGCCACCCCCTTGGGTGCCCCCCTCCTCCTATAAAAGGAGCCCCCCTCCTCACTTGTCTCACACACCTCCTCGTGAAGGATCTCTCTCCCCCTCTAGAATTTATCCCCCATGGTCTCGGACTAGCGAGATACATGTTCTCGGTGGCTATTCGGCAAGAAAGAGTTGTGCTTCCGCTGCATCGCTGGAGCGAGGAGGCGGAGGTTGCTCGGTGCCTCGAACGTGTGTGCGAGCACGGATGCGCTGCTGACTTGTGGCGCTAGGACTTCCTCTCGATCTTGAGATCGGCAAGAGATCGTCTACATCAACCACGAGTTGAACTCGTCAAGCTTTGTCGGTCTTCAAGGGTATGTTCTCTACGGATATACATCCGCCCGTTGTTTGTATCTAGTAGATAGATCTTGGTATATAGTTCACATCGTAGGAAAATTTTTGTTTTCTATGTTGCGAACCCTACAGGGTGGAGGGGTGCGCCTCTGCCCACCTTATATAGGGGGCTGGCCGGCCCCCTTGGCCCCTCCTCCAAGCCCTAGGGCGGCGGCCCCAAGGGTTGGAGTGGGGGACAAGTTTTCCCCCTCCTTCTAGAAGGGTTCCTAGGGTTTCCCCTAGGGTTTTGGCCGGCTGGGCCTATGGGGCCTTGTGCCCCTGGCCCAATGCGGCCAGGGCACTCCCCTTAGTCCCACGCAGGCCTCCGACAAGTGGGGCCACGTTGTTCCCACTCCGGAAGCTTCTAGAATCTTCCGATACAATACCGATAAACTCCAAAACTATTCCGAAATCCAAAAACTTCTTTCCTTTATATGAATCTTATTCTCCGAACCATTTCGGAACCTCTCGTGATGTCCTGGATCTCATTCGAAACTCCGAACAAAAACTCATAAACCAATTATCCATTCTATCCTAGCGTCGAGGCACGTTAAGTGTGTGACCCTACGGGTTCGAGAATATGCAGACATGATCTTCTATCAATAATCAACAGCGGGATCTGGAAACCCATATTGACTCCCACATATTCATCGATGATCATATCGGATGAACCACGATGCCAGGATTCAATTAATCCCATATATATATTCCCTTCGTCACGCGATATTTTACTTGCCCGAGATTCGATCGTTGGTATCGGCGTACTAGGAAACCTTAACCATCATTAATCAATGAGCTAGTACATAGAGGCGTACTAGGGACACGGTGTTGTTCATAAACCACACAAGTATCAAAGTTTCCGCTTAATACAATTCTAGCATGGAATATAAACTTTATCATGAACAAGAATTATAACAATAACATCTTTATTATTGCCTCTAGGGCATAATTCCAACAGTCTCCCACTTGCACTAGAGTCAATAATCTGGTTTACATCTGGCAACAATCTAACACCCATGGCATTAAGGTGCTAATCATGTTTTGCTCGTGGAAGAGGTTTAGTCAACGGATCTGCGACATTCAGATCCGTATGTACTTGGCTAATCTTTAGATCTCCATCTGTTATATAATCTCGAATTATATGAAACCAGCGGTTGATGTGCTTGGTATTTGGATGATATCTTGGTTCCTTAGCCAGTGCTATGGCGCCAGTGTTGTCACACAATATCTCCAGTGGGTCCAAGGTACTTGGAACCACACCAAGCTCAGTGATGAAGTTCCTGATCCAAACTCCTTCACTTGACGCTTCTGCAGCAGCCATGTATTCTGATTCTACTGTAGATCCCGTGATCACGCTTTGCTTGCAGCTTCTCCAGCTCACAGCTCCTCCATTCAAAATATAAATGTATTATGTCTAAGATTTAGAATCATCCGGGTCGGTGTCGAAACTAGCATCGACGTAACCTTTCACAACGAGCTTCTCATCACCTCCATAGACCAAGAACATTTCTTTAGTCCTATTTAAATACTTTAGGATGTTCTTTACGGCTGTCCGGTGTTCCACTCCTGGATCACTTTGGTATCTGCTCGTCAAACTAAGAGCATTGGACACATCCGGTCTAGTACACAGCATGGCATACATGATAGAACCTATGGTCGAGGCATATGACACTTTGCTCATAGTTTCTCTATCGTTTACCATAGCCGGACACTGAGCCTTGCTCAATGTCTTACCTGACAACATGGGCAATGAACCTTTATTTGCTTTATCCATTCAGAACCTTGTCTAGGTATGTACTTTGGCTTAAAGCTATTAGGTGTCTTTGTCTATCTCTATAGATTTTAATGCCTAATATATAAGCAGCTTCTCCTAGGTCTTTCATTGAAAAACATTTATTTAAATAACTCTTCACATCGTTAAGCATACCAATGTCATTTCCAATAATCAATATGTCATCCACATATAGTACTAAAAATTTCACTGAGCTCCCACTCACTTTCTTGTAGATACAAGCTTCGTAGCAATTTGGAACAAATACAAAGCTCTTGATCACTTGATCAAAATGAAGGTTCCAACTCCGAGATGCTTGCTTCAGTCCATAAATGGAACTCTGAAGTGTGCATACCTTATCAGCATCCTTAGGATCGACAAAACCTTTGGGATGCATCATATACAACTCTTCATCAATGTTGCCATTGAGGAACGCAGTCTTGACATACATCTGCCATATTTCATAATCATGAAATGCAGCAATTGCTAATAAAATCCGAATGGACTTAAACATCGCTACGGGAGAGAAAGTCTCATCATAGTCAACACCTTGAACTTGTCGAAAACCTTTCGCGACAAACCGAGCCTTATAGACAGTAACATTACCATCCGCGTTCGTTTTCTTCTTGAAAATCCATTTGCACTCAACGGCCTTACGGTCACTAGGAGGGTCCACCAAATTCCATACTTGGTTTTCGCTCATGGATCCCAATTCGGATTTCATGGCATCTAGCCATTTCTTAGAGTCTGGGCTCATCATTGCTTCCTCATAGTTCGCAGGTTCATTGTTGTCTACCAACAAGACGGTTAAGACAGGGTTGCCGTACCATTCAGGAGTGGCACGTGACCTTGTCGACCTGCGACGTTCAGTGGTAGCATCGTTCGAAGTTTCATGATCCTCATCATTAGCTTCCTCTCTTGTTGGTGCAGACGGCACTGGAACAATTTTAGGTGCTGCGCTACTCTCCAACTCGAGAGAAGGTTCAATAACCTCGTCTAGCTCTACCTTCCTCCCACTCACTTCTTTCGAGAGAAACTCCTTCTCAAGAAAGGATCCGTTCTTTGCAACAAATACTTTGCCTTCGGATCTGTGGTAGAAGGTATACCCGATAGTTTCCTTAGGGTATCCTATGAAGACGCATTTCTCCGCTTTGGGTTCGAGCTTGTCCGGCATCAACTTCTTGACGTAAGCTTCGCATCCCCAAACTTTAAGAAACGACAACTTAGGTTTAGCACCAAACCACAGTTCATAAGGTGTCGTCTCAACGGATTTAGATGGTGACCTATTTAAAGTGAATGCAGCGGTTTCTAATGCATAACCCCAAAATGATAACGGCAAATCCGTAAGAGACATCATTGATCGCACCATATCTAATAGAGTTCGATTTCGGCGTTCAGACACATCATTGCGCTGTGGTGTTCCGGGTGGTGTGAGTTGCGAAACGATTCCACTTGCTTTAAGATGCGTGATAAAATCATAACTCAAATATTCACCTCCACGATCGGATCGTAGAAATTTAATTTTCCTGTTACGATGGTTTTCCACTTCGTTCTGAAATTCTTTGAACTTTTCAAACGTTTCAGATTTATGTTTCATTAAATAGATATACCCATATCTACTTAAGTCATCAGTAAAAGTGAGAAAATAGCGATATCCATCGCGCGTTGAAACACTCATTGGTCCGCATACATCAGTATGTGTGATTTCCAACAAGTCCGTTGCTCGCTCGCACGTGTCAAATGATTCAAAATCAAGAGACTCCAAAAGTCCATCAGAATGGAGTTTCTTCATGCGTTTTACACCAATATGACCTAGACGGCAGTGCCACAAATAAGTTGAATTATCACTATCTACTTTGCATCTCTTAGCCTCAATGTTATGGATGTGTGTTTCATTGTTTTCAAGATTCAGAAGAAATAAACCATTCACAGCAGGTGCATGACCATAAAAGATGTTATTCATATAAATAGAACAACCATTAATCTCCGATTTAAATGAATAACCGTCTTGTAATAAACACGATCCAGATATAATGTTCATGCTCAACGCAGGCACATAATAACATTTATTAAGGTTTAAAACTAATCCTGAAGGTAAAACTAAGGAGAGCGTGCCGACGACCATCGCATCAACTCTTGATCCATTGCCAATGCGCATCGTCACCTCGTCCCTTGCTAGCCGCCGTCTATTCTGTAGCTCCTGTTTCGAGTTACAAATATTAGCAACTGAACCAGTATCAAATACCCAGGCACTACAACAAGCACTAGTAAGGTAAACATCAATAACATGTATATCGAATATACCTTTAATGGTGGCAGCCTTATTGTCCGCTAAGTACTTTGGACAGTTGCACTTCCAGTGACCCTTGTCCTTTGTTATGGGGTAACCCTTGGGTTGGCCCGATCTTTCACGAATCTCCGCGGGAATCGAGGGTAAAGCGGTGGAAGGGGGAAAGGGGGTGAAATCCACGAACACACGCACACGAAGAACCCGACGAACTCACGCACACAAAACACGATACACGCCGATAACTCACGCCGGTGGCAACCGGTCCAACATAATCTCTAGGATCGGTGTTGGGCGAAGCTCGCTCTCCACACCAACAACGGGGGACGAGGTGCTTGGTGAGATATTGACGACTTGGGGGCGAGAAACCGAGAACCCAAGGCCTTGTACAACTTGAACGCACTAGGCAAGATCCAAGAGGTGGGTGGATAATCCGGTGCTCCTTGGTAGGAGAATGAGACCAATAGATGTAAGTTCCTCAAAGGGTTTCCTTAATCTATTATTATCCAAGTCTAGGGTTTACAATGGAGGGTGGGGGCTATTTATAGGCCAACCACATAAACAGGGGTATTTTGGGAACAAAATAGCGAAATATAGAGAGGGTTACAAGGCGCTGGGCCGACTTAACACGATCAGTTTATGTGTCGTCCAGTAGTACCGGTCCAGCTCGTCCGGTAGTACCGGTCAGCCGGTAGTACCGCTTCCTGGCCCGGTAGTACCACTTGTCATCCTGGGACTTCCGCTGGAGCCTTCTGTTGGTGGCGGTAGCAGGCGGCGATAGTGCCGTCGTCCGGTAGTACCGGGTCCTGGGCCGGTAGTACCGCCAGTGACAGAGAGCATTTGGCTAGCGCTGGGGTCTTCTGTTGGTGGCAGTAGCAGGGGGCGGTAGTGCCGCCGAGCGGTAGTACCGGCCGCCAGGTCCGGTAGTACCGCTGGCGATAGAGAGCGTTTGGTCTCTTCTGCTGGTGCTCCTCCGTTCTGTGGATCCTTCTCTTCATACCTGATGATGCACAAGGTATGCATATGAAGTAGCAGGCCATCCAAGGGTGTATCAAAGTCACACAAGGAGAGGAGCGAGTTCACCTTAGCTTGAAGGAGTTTGGCTCGGGCGCGAGTCATGGGTCCACTTGGGTAGCTTGTGGGAGTAGATGTAGTAGCGGTCATAGGACGGGCTGCATTAGCTCCCCCCCTTGGGAAAGAGTCGTCCTCGACTCTTCAACCTTCGCAACTTCATCTTCTCCATGGTAGGGTGAGAGGTCCTTGACATTGAATGTCGAGCTCAAAAGTAGTGAGTGGAGAGCATGTCATATGTCTTGTCACGGCCAAAGTGACCCATAAGGCATCCACCATGGGACTCTTGAAGAAGCAAAAGTTGGAGAGACGATTTCGGAATGCAAAGCTTTTTTTGTTTGAAAAGAAAACCCTTATGCAAATAGAAATCATCAATCCCTTTGTCTATTGAACATTTTGCAAAAATTGGTCCAAAGAAAGGGTCGGAGACGTACAAAGATTTGATGTCATCAAGACCCAAGACATTTACTTCGAGTCGTGTAAGGAGGCTTGTGTTTTTGCGAGACAAGGCGTCCGCTACCACATTTTCTTTGCCCTTCTTGTATTTGACAATGTAAGGAAAAGACTCCATGAACTCAACCCATTTTGCGTGCCTTTTACTCAAATTGGCCTGGCCCTTAAGATACTTCAACGACTCATGGTCGGAATGGATGATAAATTCTTTGGGCCAAAGATAGTGTTGCCACACTTGAAGAACTCGAACCAAGGCAAAAAGTTCTTTGTCATAAATGGGATAGTTTAGGCGTGCGCCATCAAGTTTCTCACTATGGTAAGCAATAGGACGCCCATTTTGCATAAGGACGCCACCAATGCCAATACCACTAGCGTCACATTCAATCTCAAAGGTTTTTGTGAAATCCGATAATGCAAGAAGTGGTGCTTCGGTGAGCCTCTTTTTGAGCTCATCGAAAGCCTTTTGTTGTGCTTTTCCCCAAACGAACGTGACATTTTTCTTGGTCAATTCGTTGAGGGGGCAAGCAATGGTAGAAAAGTCTTTCACAAAGCGACGGTAAAAGCCAGCCAACCCATGAAAACTACGAAGTTCACTATCATTTGTAGGGATGGGCCAATCTCGTATGTCCTTGACTTTTGAGACATCAACTTCAATGCCATTATAAGACACAACAAAACCAAGGAAAATCAGCTTGTCTTTTGCAAAAGTGCACTTTGGGAGATTAGCATAAAGCTTTTCATGACGGAGGATTTGAAGGACCTCCTTAACATGATTAACATGCTCCTCTAGTGACTTGCTATAGACAAGGATGTCATCAAAGTAAACAACTACACTCTTCCCAATGAGAGATCTCAAAATATGGTTCATGAGACGCATGAAAGTAGAAGGGGCATTAGATAAGCCAAAAGGCATAACCAACCATTCATAGAGACCAAGCTTGGTCTTGAAGGCGGTTTTCCACTCATCACCTTCGTCCATGTGAATTTGGTGGTAACCACTACGAAGATCAATTTTCGAAAATATAGTGGCTCCACATAACTCATCAAGCATGTCATCAAGACGCGGTATAGTATGTCGATAACGCACGGTGATAGCATTGATTGGACGGCAGTCCATGCATAACCGCAACGTATCATCCGTTTTTGGAACTAGAATCACGGGGACCGCGCTTGGGCTAGTGCTTACTTGGATCAAACCTTGGAGACGAGTTGGTTGATTTGGCGTTTGATCTCCTTCGTCTCTTCCGGGTTCGTGCGATACGCGGCGCGGTTTGGGAGTGGGGCGCCGGGTATGAGGTCGATGCGGTGCTCGATTCCACGAAGAGGAGGAAGGCCATGAGGAAGCTCTTCGGGATATACATCTTGGAATTCCTGCAAAATAGCCATCAAAGAAGGAGGAACATTTGTCAAGTCGTTAGTTCCTTGCGCTAGTCCCTTGCATACAAGGACATAGTGCAAGATGGATGGGTTGTTCCACACTTCTCTCATCTCACTTTTGGTGGCAAGAAGAACACTCTTAGTTTTTCCACTCGAGTTTGGCTTGTAGCTCTCACTCACTATGGTGTGGTTCTCTCGCTCACCACTCTTCTCACAAGGTGTTTTTGTGTATTGCGCCCTCCCTAAAACCTTTGCATTGTCCGCAAGTATCTGGATAGGAGTCATTGGTTTCAACACACAAGTTTTATCAAGCCATTTGAAGGTGTAAGTGTTTGAGTGACCATTATGCAAAGCACGCTTGTCATATTGCCACGGCCTTCCGAGCAACATATGGCAAACCGTCATTGGGACCACGTCACATTCCACCGTGTCATTGTAGTGCCCAATCGAGAAAGTCGCCGAGACGGTGTGCTTGATCTTGACGGATCCTTGGTCACTTAGCCATTGGATATGGTAGGGGTGTTTATGCGGATGGAGGGTGAGGTTGAGTTTCTCACACAATTCCGTGTTTGCAAGATTGTGGCAACTCCCTCCATCGATGACAACTTTGATGGACTTCCCATTGATGCCGGCCCGAGTTTGGAAGATGTTCGAGCGTTGGTATTCATTCTCATTGGCTTGGGTAGTTAAGACCCTTGTGACCACAAGCGATGGACTTGCGTCATGCTCACACACAAGAAGTTCTTGGTCCTCTTCCAAATGTTGCCTTGCCATGGCTTCCTTGACCCTTGCACCAAACTCTTCCTCACTCAAGTATTCTTCATCGTCGTTGTCATGAATGAACAAAACTTTCTTGTTCCCACATGTGTTCGACTTGTGCCCTTTGCCTCCACACTTGTAGCATTCACCATTGAATGGTTGATCATCCCTTGTGTGTTTGCCACTTGGGGGCTGTTTTCCTTGAGGGAGTGTTGGCTTGAAGGGAAGCTTGGTGGTACTTGAGGAGTTTCCACTTGGTGTTGTTGGAGTAGTGGTTGGTGCTTGCTTGTAGGTGAAGTACGTATTTGGCTTGTTGTACTTGATGTCCTCTTGCACTTGACGCTCGAACTTTGATGCGATGTGCACAAGCTCAACCATGTTGTTGTACTTTTGGAACTCGGTGATGCGCCTGATGGGATGGTTCAAGCCATTGAGGAAGCATGCCATTGTTTGTTCATCTCGCTCTTCAATGTTGGCACGGATCATGTTGAGCTCCATTTGCTTGAAGTACTCTTCCACGGTCTTTGTCCCTTGACTAAGCGTTTGAAGCTTGTTGAAGAGGTCATGCGTGTAGTGTGAAGGAACAAAGCGGGATCTCATATGAGCCTTCATATCTTGCCAAGTTGCGATTGGAGGCTCTTCTTTTGCTTCGCGAGCGAGTTGGACTTGTTCCCACCAAAGGTTGGCATACTCATCAAACTCGAGGGATGCCATGGCCATCATCTTCTCATTGCTATAGTTGTGCATGCGGAAGATCTTGTCGACCTTGAGTTCCCACGAGAGATATTCCTCGGGTTCATTGGAACCGGTGAACTTGGGCATGGTGAATTTGAGCTTGCCGAAAGTTTCTTCTCCATTGCGGTTCCGGTTGCGGCGGTTGCCATGATTTTGGCGGTCATCATCATCATCCGAGCTCTCATGTCTTGCTTGGTGACGGTTGCATTGCTCTTGCGGTTGTTGAGGTGCCACGTTTGGTGGTGGAACTTGGTTTTGACGACGAGCTTAGGGAGCTTGCTTGTTTTGTTGGCGCGGTTGAGGACGAGGAGGCGGTTGATGGTCCTCACGACGAGCTTGGGGAGCTTGCTCTTGTTCTTGTCGTGGGTGGTGCCGAGGAGCATTGTCTTGCGCCCTGTGGCGAGGAGGACGCCGCGCCGCATGCGCAATGGGCTGCTCTTCTTCTTCTTGATGTAGAGGAGGCTCGTCATGACCATCATGTTGCCGACGTGGATGATCATGTCGATGATGACGCCTTGGAGGATCTTCGAGTGCTTCACGTCGACGGTGATCTTGTTCGTCCTCTTCGGATGCTTCACTTGTTGTTGAAGGGACATGTCGACGGCAATGGCCTTGGTGGTCCATGTGAGGTTGCTCTTGTTGAATCACAAGTGCCCTTGGTTGTGGCCGGTTCGCTTCACTTCGTGGAGGTCTTGCGGAGAGGTCACCATCATAGCTTGACGTTGCGGCGTGTCGCGGAGATGGTACCGCTTGAGAAGAGCTCATGGATTGAAGAACGGGTCCATCCCGGTGCCTTGAAGCGTGACGGTGAGGTGCACTTGATTCACTTGAGGAGTGCCACGATGAGCTTGAGTCGCGTGAGCGTGGACTTGCTAGTCCATCAATGAGGCGTTGAATCTTCTCATCCGTTGAGGCAAGTGCACGACCAAGAGCTTCATTTTGATGACCGAAGTTGTGTTGCATGGCATGCATTTGGCCACGGACTTCTTCGAAGCAGTTGTCGATGTTCTTGAATTCCACACGGGCCTTGCTAAATTGTTCGTCTTGGCGCCGCTCAAGAGCTTCACAACGGTAGTTGAATTCTCCTCGGACCTTCCAATGGTCCCATCTTGTCATGAATTGTGTGTCATACTCCGGAGGTTGTGGTGGTTGGGATGGCTCTCCATGCCTGTCCATGATGAAAAGCCAACAAGGGTTGTACATGGAGAAAAAGGGTGCGGAGAGTTAGCCTTTTACCTCACCTTGGAGATTATATCAAACCAATTGCCACACAAATGAGCGAACAGCGTGCAAAGTGAAATGGGTAAGAAACTCACACACAAATATGCTACAACTCTCAAAAGCTTTTGGTGGAAGGTTAGTATTGTGGAAAACCAAACAAAACGAGCCAAGCAAAAGGTTATTGTCCTATGTGGTAAAGAACCAAAGATCAAAAGAAAAAGGATACGATCTACAAAAACACGGAAAACACACACGTGGAGAAAAACGGGGTTAGCACGACTATGAAAATGAGCACAAAAGGTCCTAACGAAGACTGCACTCGGTTGTCGTGCCAACTCAAGGAGAGACCACAACTCGTTTGCCAAAAGAGGATAAGCAATAGATTTGTGCACTTGCCTCGGTGCGCTCTTTCTTCTCTCTTTCTTGGCTTACAAGCTTGGTATTCTCTTTGTATTGGGAGACTATGTATCTTTTTTTCTCTTTTTTCTCTTGTTTTTTTTTAATCTTTTCCCTTTTCTCCCTTTCTATGCTACTATGTTAACTTTTGTATTTGGCTTCACACTCTCACTTTTCCGAAGGCAAGTGCACAATGCTTAGACAAACACAAAATGAGTTGCTCTCATAGGATAGATACACACAAAGGAAGATATGGGGCTGTCAAAGGGGGTGCAAGTTATACCTTTGGTATTATTGACGACTTGCAACCTTTGGTGGGGATGATGTTCGAGTGTCGCGGTGTCGATGAGCGCGGGTGACTTTGATGCGGAAGCTTGTGTTAAGATGGCGACAAACACGCGAAACACAAACAAGCTAAAGGGGAAAATTCAGCAAACGAAAATGAGGCATCAAGAGAGAAGAAAAAGTTTCTGTTGCTGACGGTAGTACCGCCTGGCAGGGCCGGTAGTACCGGACGGCGGTAGTACCGCCTGCTCGACCGGTAGTACCGCTTGTCGCAAAACAATAACGAAAACGAGATCCACTTGACACAAACCTCAAATTCGTGGGAAACTGACCGAAAGGCTGGGCTAGGAACAACAGGGGCTATAGATCGACTCCAAAAGCAACAGATCTATGGACCAAAACCACGAAAAACTCAACAAATCCAAAGATCGATCCGAAGGAAAATTGGGGCTCTTTTTGGTTGGATTTTCGATTTTAAGGGGGATAAAGAAAAATTGGGGGGAAATTCGTGATCAACCTTGCTCTTGATACCAATATGTTATGGGGTAATCCTTCGGTTGGCCCGATCTTTCACGAATCTCCGTGGGAATCGAGGGTAAAGCGGTGGAAGGGGAAAGGGGGTGAAATCCACGAACACACGCACACTAAGAACCCGACGAACTCACGCACACAAAACACGATACACGCCGATAACTCACGCCGGTGGCAACCGGTCCAACATAATCTCTAGGATCGGTGTTGGGCGAAGCTCGCTCTCCACGCCAACAACGGGGGACGAGGTGCTTGGTGAGATCTTGACGACTTGGGGGCGAGAAACCGAGAACCCAAGTCCTTGTACAACTTGAACGCACTAGGCAAGATCCAAGAGGTGGGTGGATAATCCGGTGCTCCTTGGTAGGAGCATGAGACCAATAGATGTAAGTTCCTCAAAGGGTTTCCTTAATCTATTATTATCCAAGTCTAGGGTTTACAATGGAGGGTGGGGGCTATTTATAGGCCAACCACATAAACAGGGGTATTTTGGGAACAAAATAGCGAAATATAGAGAGGGTTACAAGGCGCTGGGCTGACTTAACACGATCAGGTTCTGTGTCGTCCAGTAGTACCGGTCCAACTCGTCCGGTAGTACCGGTCAGCCGGTAGTACCGCTTCCTGGCCCGGTAGTACCGCTTGTCGTCCTGGGACTTCCGCTGGAGCCTTCTGTTGGTGGTGGTAGCAGGGGGCGGTAGTGCCGTCGTCCAGTAGTACCGGGTCCTGGGCCGGTAGTATCGCCAGTGACAGAGAGCATTTGGCTAGCGCTGGGGTCTTCTGTTGGTGGCAGTAGCAGGGGGCGGTAGTGCCGCCGAGCGGTAGTACCGGTCGCCAGGTCTGGTAGTACCGCTGGCGATAGAGAGCGTTTGGTCTCTTCTGCTGGTGCTCCTCCGTTCTGTGGATTCTTCTCTTCGTACCTGATGATGCACAAGGTATGCGTATGAAGTAGCAGGCCATCCAAGGGTGTATCGAAATCACACAAGGAGAGGAGCGAGGTCACCTTAGCTTGAAGGAGTTTGGCTCGGGCGTGAGTCATGGGTCCACTTGGGTAGCTTGTGGGAGTAGATGTAGTAGCGGTCATAGGACGGGCTGCATCATCCTTGCAATAGAAGCACTTAGTGTCCGGCTTAGGTCCAGACTTGAGATTCTTCTCAGCAGGGGCAACGCACTTGCCGCTGCCTTTCTTGAAGGACTTCTTTGCACCCTTACCTTTCTTAAAGCTAGGGGTCTTGTTGACCATCAACACATGATTATCTTTCTTGATATCCACCTCCGCAGCTTTGAGCTTAGCGAAGAGCTCAGTGATTGTATCAGTGGAACCAATCTGATTGTGAGTAACTACAAAACCTTTGTAGCTAGGAGGGAGTGATTGGAGAACTCTGTCAATCTTGAGCTCTTCTAGAATCTTGCAGTCCAGTTGCTCAAGGCGTTGAGTGTAGCCCAACATCTTAATGGCGTGCTCACTAACGGAACTCCCTTCCTCCATCTTGCAGTTAAAGAACTTCTCAGATATCTCATATCTCTCAGAACGGGCCTGAGTCTGAAACATGGTTTTCAGTTCCTCAAGTATCTCAAAGGGCCCGGCGAACTCCTCAAAATGATTTTGAAGGTCCGATTCCATAGCAAACAACATGGTACTCTTAATCACTCCATAATCATCTTTGCGCGACTGATAAACAGCTTTTTCATCAGCCGGCGCATCAATGGCAGGGGCGTCACCTAGCGCTTTCTCAAGGACATAGTCCTTTTGTCCGCCAGTGAGAATGATTCTCACATTGCGGAACCAGTTGATGAAGTTAGACCCATTGTTCTTAAGCTTTTTTATCTCAGCAAAAACGTTGCAGTTGAAGTTGGACTTAGCCATTTGATCTACAAAATTTGCAAGTACAATTTAGACTATGTTCATGATAACTAGTTCAACTTAATAAAATTACTAGATGAACTCCCACTAAATTCAACATCCCTCAAGTTGTTTAGTGAACACGATCCAAATTCACCACACCTAATCCAATCTTCATGAGAAGAGATGTGGTTTTAATGGTGGACAACAAAGTGTCGATCATATCATTCATATGACTCATGCTTAACCTTTCGGTTCGTGTGTTCCGAGGCCATGTATGTACATGCTAGGCTCGTCAAGTCAAACCCAAGTATTTCCGCGTGTGCAAAACTAGCTTGCACCCGTTGTATGTGAACGTAGAGTTTATAGCACCTGATCATCACGAGGTGCTTGAACATGACGAACTTTCGCAATGGTGCATACATGGGGAGAACACAATTTTATCTTGATCTTTAAGTGAGGAATCATCTTATAATGCTACCGTCGCGATCTAAGCATAATAAGATACATAAAAGGATAAACATCACATGCATATAATTTTATGTGACATGGTATAGCCAATCTCCGCGCAATGATCTCCATCTTGTGCGCGCCAGCATGATCTCCATCACTCCACCATGATTGCCTCCACCACGAATAGCAACTACAACTATTGCTAACTACTTAGCGATAAAGT
Organism: Avena atlantica; assembly: GCA_910589765.1. Classification (NCBI taxonomy): domain Eukaryota; kingdom Viridiplantae; phylum Streptophyta; class Magnoliopsida; order Poales; family Poaceae; genus Avena; species Avena atlantica. The sequence goes on from OU342737.1 coordinate 176,780,435, forward strand.
AAAGCTATTACATGGCGTATAAGAAGTTGACAAACAGGTCATACACAATTATAAAGACAACCATATGACTCCTGCCGGTTGTGTACTCATCGACATGCAAGTCGTGAAATATTACAAAACATGATCATTGCATACAACATACACATCACGTCTTGGACCATACCATATCACAAAGCACTCCCTGCAAAAGCAAGTTAGATGCCTCTACTTTGTTGTTGCATGTTTTACGTGGCTTATGGGAGTAACAAACTAAGAACGATTCTTACCTACGGAAAGCCACAACGGTGATATTATGGTTGCTAACATCCGGTGTAAATCCCATGACTACTATAGTGAGAGAAACTGGCATCCACCAGCCGCATGTGTGGAACAAGCCACACGTCAAGTGCGGAGCCGGTCTCGCGAACGAGGTCGCGTAAAGTTGGCCTGGACCGCTTCGATCTCACTATGCCACGCCATAAGAAGTACACAACAAGAGGCTTGCAACATAAAACATCAACGCCCGCAACAAGCATGTTGCGTTCTACTCGTGAAACACATCTACGCATAGATCTAGCTCTGATACCACTGAAGGGTTTCGCAGCATAGTAAATCAAAATTTTCTACGGATGCGAACAGAAAGCCAAGATCTAATCTAGGAGATGAAATCAATGAGAGAGGTAGATGAGATTTTCATACCCTTGAAGAAATCGCACAGCGGAAACGTTCAACAGAACGTGGTTGGTGTAGTCGTACTCGCCGTCTCCTCCTCGCGATCCGATCCTACGCCGCAAGTGGAGGCGCCTCCGACAGATGCACATGTACGGTGCCGCGAAGTATCCTCCTTCCTTGGTCTAGCAAGTGGGGTGGAGAGATAGATTGGATCTGCAGCACGACGACGTGGTACTAATGGTGGAGAATTTCTGCAGCAGGGCTTCACCTACACGCAGTCGGGAGAGAGAGAGGAGGAGGGCAGTAGTTGGCGGCTAGGGTTGAAGGAGTGGGGGGAGGGGTGAGCCCCTGCCCACCTTATATAGGGGGCTGGCCGTCCCCCTTGGCCCCTCCTCCAAGCCCTAGGGCGGCGGCCCCAAGGGTTGGAGTGGGGGGCAAGTTTCCCCCTCCTTCTAGAAGGGTTCCTAGGGTTTCCCCTAGGGTTTTGGCCGGCTAGTCCTATGGGGCCTTGTGCCCCTGGCCCAATGCGGCCAGGGCACTCCCCTTAGTCCGACGCAGGCCTCCGACAAGTGGGGCCACATTGTTCCCACTCCGGAAGCTTCTAGAACCTTCCGGTACAATACCGATAAACTCCAAAACTATTCCGAAATCCAAAAACTGTTTTCCTTTATATGAATCTTATTCTCCGGACCATTCCGGAACCTCTCGTGATGTCCTGGATCTCATCCGTGACTCCTAACAAAAACTCATAAACCAATTATCCATTCTATCATAGCGTCGAGGCACGTTAAGTGTGTGACACTACGGGTTCGAGAATATGCAGACATGATCTTCTATCAATAATCAACAGCGGGATCTGGAAACCCATATTTACTCCCACATATTCATCGATGATCATATCGGATGAACCATGATGCCAGGATTCAATTAATCCCATATATATTCCCTTCGTCACGGCGATATTTTACTTTCCCGAGATTCGATCGTTGGTATCGGCATACCTAGTTCAATCTCGTTCACAGCAAGTACTTTACTCGTTCCGTAATCCGATATCACTTTGTGATTAACTCCTTAACCACGTGCTTGCAAGCAGTGTTGATATCGATTACCGAGTGGGCCCGAAGTATATCTCTCCGACTCGGGAGGGACAAATTCCATCTCCATACATACAACCCAACAAGTACTTTCCGATCACCTGAGAGACACCTTTATGATCACCCTCTCATAGGATGACGTTTGATGACCTCAGAGCTTTCTTCCGATACCAGGGAGTTGCATTATCTCATGGTCTAAGGGATACAATATTTGACATAGGAAAAAGCTTCGCAAAGATGAACACGATGACACGATCTAATTGCTCTGCTTGATTTGGGTTTATCCATCATATCATTCTCCTAATGACATGATCTCATTATTAATCAACAACTCATGTCTATGGTTAGGAAACCTTAACCATCATTAATCAATGAGCTATTCCATAGAGGCGTACTAGGGACACAGTGTTGTTCATAAACCACACAAGTATCAAAGTTTCCGCTTAATACAATTCTAGCATGGAATATAAACTTTATCATGAACAAGAATTATAACAATAACATCTTTATTATTGCCTCTAGGGCATAATTCCAACAACACCAAGCAAGTAGCCGTTGTGCATGAGGACCCGCCCGCAGGTGGTAGCCGGAGACAGAGGCCGGACGATAGGCCGCCTCGGCCAAAGTACACCATGGAGTACATCCTCGATGGGCCATACAAGTTCCACAGTGGCGGCAGCAAGCCCGCGAATCACACAACACGCCAATGCAGCTGGACGAAGAAAATGTCCAAAGCCGGTGGGCTCCCACCACCACCTACACCGCCAGTCGGAGGCCCACCGGATAACAGGGAAAGACGCAACCGCCGTAAGGATGACAAGGACGGTTACCCGCGGCAAGTGGGTAACTATCACATATTCCCCACGGAGCCAGAAACAAAGCACGCCAAGTGGAGGCGCAAGGCGGAGGTGAACGCAATTGTCCCCCCTGTTCCCCAGTACCTACACTGGTCTGACCAGGCGATCACCTGGAGCAAGGAGGATCAGCCGGCCGTGTTACCAAGACCCGATAGCTACGCGTTGGTCCTTGACCCCATCATCATATCCAAGAAACACTCGTGCCGCTTCTCCTGGGTACAGATCAATGGAGGAAGCAGCATCTACCTCCTCTACCGGAGCAGCCTCGAGAGGCTGGGCATCAGCGAATCCCAGCTGCAACCCTCGAGCACTTCGTTCCATGGAGCAGTACCAGGACCGTCGCACTCGCCAATTGGGAAGATCCGGCTAGACGTCATCTTCGGCAGCGAGAACAACTTCCGTCGCGAGCCAATTTGGTTCGAGGTTGTAAACCTCTCCAGTGCTACCATGCCACACTAGGGCACCCAGCTCTGACCAAATTCATGGGAGTACCGCACTACGCATACCTCAAGATGAAGCTGCCAGGCCCAAAGGAAGTGATCACTGTCGACGGATGCTACAAGCGTTCGATCGAGTGCACTTCAGACGGCTCCAAGCTGGCCGAATCAATGATCATCGCTGAAGAGAAGCATGTCATAATGCAGAACGTGGCGGCTCTGCAGAAGGATATGTCGTCTGGAGAGCCTAAACCGACTGGAGAATCATAGTTCAAGCCCTCACAAGGAACAAGGAAGATCCTGCTGAACGAAGAAGACCCAAGCAAGTTCGTCCTGGTCGGAGACGGCCTGGACAGCAAATAGGAAAGCGCGCTCGTCGATTTCCTCTGTGAGAATCGGGACATTTTTGCATGGTACCCCAAATACATGCCAGGTGTCCTGAGGGAACTCGCCGAGCACTCCCTTCATGTTCGACCAGACGTGAAGCCGGTCAAGAAATCTTTACGCCGCTTCGCAGAAAAAAAAGAAGAACCATTGGTGAGGAGATCACACGGCTGCTCGCAAGCGGCTTCATCATGGAAGTTTTCCACCTGGAATGGCTCGCCAACCCGGTGCTGGTGCTGAAGAAGAACAAGACATGGCGCATGTGCGTCGACTATACCAGTCTCAACAAGGCTTGCCCCAAAGATCCTTTCGCTCTGCCATGGATTGATCAAGTCCTTGACTCCACTACCGGGTGCGATTTGTTGTATTTTTTGGACGCTTACTCGGGCTATCACCAGATCAAGCTCAATGTAACCGATCAAATAAAGACATCATTCATAACCCCGTATGGAGCCTACTGCTACACTACCATGCCCTTCGGGTTGAAGAACGCAGGCGCAACCTATCAGCGTTGCATGCGGAAATGCCTGCAGTCGCAGATAGTAAAAACGTGCACGCCTACGACGACGACGTCGTCATCAATACCAAGGAGCGCCACACACTCCTTGAGGATCTGAAGGAAACGTTCGATAACCTTCATCGTTCCCAGATCAAGATGAACCCGGAGAAATGCGTGTTCGGCCTCCCAGCCGGCAAACTCCTGGGCTTTCTCGTCTCCGAGCGGGGAATCGAGGTGAACCCAGAGAAGATCGGAGCCATCGAGCGCATGGAGTTGCCACAGAATCTGCGCGGTGTGTAGAAGTTCACGGGATGCCTCGCTTCCCTCAGCCGGTTTGTCAGTCGGTTGGGAGATAAAGCCCTTCCCCTGTACCAGCTGATGAAGAAGACGGACAAATTCGTCTGGACAGCTCAGGCGGACGAAGCTTTCCGAGACCTCAAGCGCATGCTCATCTCACCACCCATTCTGGCGGCGCCAGCGGCAAAGGAGCCATGCTGATGTACATCGCTGCCACAAACAGAGTGGTTAGCGTGGTATTGGTAGTGGAACGACCAGAGGAAGGGAAAGCTCAGATGGTCCAACGCCCCGTATACTACCTAAGCGAGGTGATGTCGCTCTCCAAGCAGAACTACCCCCACTACCAGAAGCTGGTGTACGGCGTGTACATGGCCGCAAACAAACTCAAGCACTACTTCCAAGAGTACTCCATCCAGGTAGTAGCATTGGGCCCACTCGCGGAAATTATTGGCAACAAGGACGCCACTGGCCGCGTGGCAAAATGGGCCATCGAACTCGATGCGCATAACATCCAGTATGAGCCACGGACCGCAATCAAGTCCCAAGCACTGACTGATTTCATCGTCGATTGGGCGGAAACACAATACATGCCTCCAGTGCCGGATTCAACTTACTGGAAGCTACACTTCGATGGCTCAAAAATGCGAGGAGGCCTCGGAGCCGGAATTTTGATAACCTCGCCCAAAGGTGACCGGCTGGAGTACGTCCTCCAGATCCACTTCAAGGCATCCAACAACGTCGCGGAGTATGAAGCGCTCATCCATGGACTCAAAATGGCTAAGTAGATAGGCATCCAGAGCGTGCTATGCTTTGGAGATTCAGACTTGGTGGTGCAGCAGGTGTCTGGCGAGTGGGACGCCAGGGACGCGAACATGGCCCTCTACTGTTTCTTTGTCCAGCAGTTGTGTGCCTGCTTCGAAGGATGCGAATTTCTCCATGTGCCTAGAGCCAACAATGAGGCTGCTGACGCTTTGGCCAGGGTCGGATCAACAAGACAAGTCATACCACCTGGAGTCTCCCTCGAGCACTTGCGCAAACCTTCCATCACCCCCTCACCAGAATCTGACTACATCGTGCTCAACGCAGATCCAGGAACGGCTGGTGCCTCTCTGCACTCGGGGACTATCGCGCCGCACCCGGGGACTGCCTTTCGCCCCCGGGGACTGCCTCTCCGCACCCGGGGACTACCTCGCCGCACCCAGGGACTGCCTCTCCGCACCCGGGGACTGCCCCACCGCACCGTGGACTGCTTCGCCGCACCCCGAGCATTGCTGCGACGCGGCCCATGGTCGACATCAGCAAGCTACCACCCGGCAGGCCTCCTGACATTCCGGAGCCGGCCATCCGTGAGGAGATCAAGCTCATCATATAGACGATGCACACCATTCGAGAAGCGCTCGACTGGGCAAATCCGTTCATGGACTTCCTGGCCAAGGGTGAACTCCCGACACAAGATGTGGCAACACGACAAGTGCGGCGAAGAGCAAGCGCCTAGACCATCATCAATAACGAGCTGTACAAGCATAGAGTTGGAGGCATCTATCAACGATGCGTCAGCCGGGAAGAGGCAACCAAGATCCTAATGGACATACACCAGGGCGAGTGTGGTCACCACGCCTCGTCAAGGGCAATAGCAGCCAAGGCCCTTCGGCACGGTTTCTACTGGTCGACAGTGCTGAAGGACGCCGAAGAGATAGTCAAGACGTGCAACGGCTGCCAGCGATTCAGCCAGCTGAAGCACACACCGTCTGCGGCACTCAAGACAATACCAATCACCTGGCCGTTCGCGGTCTGGGATTTAGAAATGGTTGGGCCATTCAAGACAGCTCGATCCGGCATGACGCACCTGCTCGTAGCCGTGGATAAGTTCACCAAGTGGATCGAGGCGGAGCCCATCAAGAAGCTCGACGGAGCGACGGTGATCAAGTTCTTCATGGACATCATCATCCGGTTCGGCTACCCGCACAACATCATCACTGACAATGGAACCAACTTCGCGAAAGGGGTCTTCGCTCGTTTCTGCGGGGAAAAAGGGATCCGCCTGGACCTGGCGTCAGTCGCACACCCACAGTCCAATGGACAGTGCAAGCGCGCTAACGGGTTGGTTCTAGCCGGAATCAATCCGAGGCTCATCGTACCGCTCATCAGGTATCCCGGATGCTGGATAGAGGAGCTGCTAGCAGTTCTTTGGAGCCTGCGCACCACACCCAACCACTCAACCGGCTTCACACCATTCTTCCTTGTCTATGGGGCAGAGGCAATTCTCCCCACGGATATCCAGTTTGAAGCACCTCACAAGCAGCTCTACACGGAGCAGGAAGCTAAGGAGGCGAGAGAGGATAGCGTGGACTTGCTCGAGGAAGCACGCTAGTTGGCTCTGTCCAGATCAGCAATCTACCAGCAAGACCTGCGTCGATACCACGCCAGCCGGATCTGGCCTACCTCTTTCCACGAGGGAGACCTGGTGCTGCACCTGGTCCAGAGCACCAAAGGAATGCACAAAATATCCCCACCATGGGAAGGCCCATTCATCATTAGTCGGGCGCTCCACAACAATTCATACTATCTGATCGACACCCAGCAGCCGGTTAAGAACAAGGCAAATCGCTCAGCCGAGGAGACAAAACGCCCATGGAATGCAAGCCTACTCCGGCCATTTTACACTTGAACAAAGAAGTGTATGTACCTTCCCTTTTCATGTAATAAGTGAACAAGATTGAAAGCCTCGGCATGACACTGAGGACTTTGTCCCAATTCCGCACACCATCTGCATTTTCGTACCAGCTGGCCTAGGCCCCATGATTTCTACAGGCGGCATAATATTGCACACGGCGCCTAGAGCAATCTCTTCGGTTTCGGCTTCAGACCGCACGCCGGCTGTCGACCCGGCAAGAGCAGAAACTCAAAGCACCCGCTGCAAGAAAATGCCAATGCAGAAAGCAAGGGTGCACAGGAGAACCGGTTGCGCCCACATGAGCTAAGCTAACAATAACAAACCGAAGTACCACGAGGCAAGCTAGCATAGCCGCTCCTTCGGTTCCGGCGGCAGACCGCAACCCGGCTGACATCCGGCAAGGATAACGCTCGAAGGGCCAATACTCGCTGAGAAAAGGGGAGCTATTAATGGCCTAACTAGAAGGGGCGCATATCTATTCTATTTTTACGATCAGTACCAGCTAATAATGAGCATATGCATAAGAAAACTAACCCAAAGCAACGTTATGTCTCGTGCGACCCGAGTCACAACTGGGCAGGAAACAAGATAGCGAAAGAGCTTCAACCCGGCTGGCTACCCCAGCCAGCCCGAACCTCGGGGACTACACCTAGTGGACGCGCTCCTGCGCACCAACAAACTCAAGTCAAGGTAGCGAAAGAGCTTTGACCCGGTAGGCTACCCCAGTCGGCCCGAACCTCCGGAGCTACACCCAGTGGACGCGCACCCACAAGCTCAAGTCAAGGTAGCGAAACAGATTCGACCCGGGTGGCTACCCCAGCCGGCCTGAACCTCGGGGACTACACCCAGTGGACGCGCTCCCGCGCACCCACAATCTCAAGTCAAGGTAGCGAAAGAGCTTCGACCCGGCTGGCTACCCCAGCCGGCCCGAACCTCGGGTACTACACCCAGTGGACGCGCTCCCGCGCACCCACAAACTCAAGTCAAGACGGCAAAAATAGCTTCCACCCGGTTGGCCATCCCAACCGGCTGGAACTTCAAAGACCGCAAATGACAAAGGCATAAGCATAGAAACGTCAAAGGCAAGCAAAAGGGCAGGGTGAGCCCAAACAAATAAAAAGGCACCAAGCCATAAAGAGGAGCACGAAGGCTCCGCGCAGATTTAGAATTTGGCAACAAAAGACAGCCAAAATGTACCAACAACAAAACAATAGTTTAACAAGTACACCCGGCATTCCGGGGATCAAGACTCTGGAGCCGGGGCGGCGGAAGGAGCAGGAGCAGGAGCTGGATAAACAGGGGCCGCGCCAGCATCAGTGCAGGAGGTTGGCTGCTAGAGGCGACGTCAATTGGATTCCAAGGCGCTGGGGCCCAGTGGAACGGTCGTGGATCTCTAGGGGCACTGAAGTCGTGCTCCAAGTCCACATAAGTGCCAATCTTCACCCCACAGGACTGGAGCGCCGGAGTGCTGGCACGAAGGCCCTCATAACTCGTCCCAAGATGGAAGCCACGAGTGAGCACACTCAGGTCGGCACCCGGGTACCACGACTTCACCAGGTCTAGAGCCATTTCCACTCCACCTCGGGCAGCCCACTCCGTATGGATCTCCAGCACATCAATGCCTCTGGACAAAGCAACAGCCCGGCTGGCAATGTCGTGCACCTCGCCCGTGTCCTGCCAGATGTAGTGGAAGAGATCGTTGCCAACAGCGCGTAGGACATTGCTCTCCTCCGCCAGCACCTTAACCAGGTCGAGGGCAGTCAGGTTGCGTCCAGCATCCTCCAAGAGCAGCTTCTCCAGGGCCATCTCGGTCGCCTCAGGATAGTGAGCTGCAACCAGGCGCAAAGCCAAATAATCAGACAAGATCGAACAAGCTATGACACAATGGAAGAAGGAAACTAAAGAGCTTACTGATGACCATCTCCGAGATGCTCTGGAGGTACTGAGTCAGCTCCCCCTCCCGGGAGCGAAGAATCTTGATTTTCTCCTCCTATTGGGTGGAGATCGTCTCAAAATTCTTCAGCGCCTCCGCCCGGATGTCAGCTGCCTTCTTGCCCTGCTCCACGCTAACCTCGAGCTGATGTTTGGCCGCGGCGAGTTGATCGAACTGCGTCTGTCGCACCTTGTTTGACTCTTCCATCCGGCAACCTCAGCTTTGAGGCACTCCACCTCCCTTTCCTTGTCCTAGATCATGGCTGTAGGGGCATACCCGATGGTCAACAAAAAACGGGAAAAAGGAGCCAAGAAGAAACAATCTTACGACCAAGATCCTAGGTGTTCTTCACAGACTCCGCAAAAGATCTCTACAGCAAGAAAACAAATAAGTAACAGAGTGGCAAACCGGCTGGAAGAACAGAAAGGCGTGAAGGACAATGACCTACCTCCATCAAGACATAATTTTTTTTGGCCTCGCCAAGGCCCTTCTCCATCCCCTCAACCAGGTGGCGAACCTGGATGAGTGCGACGAGTGTCGCGCCCGAGAGCTGGGCAAGGATCGCACCCGACGTCCGCATAGCCGGAGCCGGCCTCGAGACGGTGACGATAACCTCAGCCGCACCCGAAGGCGCAGCCACCACCAACTCCCTCCCAGCCGGCGCTGAAGCACCCGGCTGGCCGCCATCCGTCGCAGCCACCTGCGCAGCCCCAGCCTCCTCCGTCACCTCTATAATCACGGTCCTGGCGGAGCTACTTGGAGCATCGCTCTAGGCCGGGTTCACACCACCCCCGGGACGAAGGAGGGGGGGTCTCCGGGTCCTGCGCAGCCGCGAACAGCTGCCCCAACCGCGAAGACGCAGGCGCCTGGTGCAGGAGCCCTGTGGTTGGGGAGCCCTAAGGGGCCCTGGGCGGAGACGGCGTGACTGGCACAGCCGGGCCGGCCATAGCCGGCGTGGGCGCAGCCGGCGACCTCGCCACCTCCTCAACCGGCGGAGGAGGGGAGGATCAATGATGGCAGCACCACCATCGCCAAGAAGCATCGCCTCGCTGCACGGGGTGAAGAATAAGAGGAAGTACCAACAGAATCACAGAGCGACTAGGAGGATACTAACCCGGCGACGGACGGCGGAGCAACGACTTGGCGCCCTCGGCGCGTTTCGGTTCAACTAGAGCGGGAGCGGCAACAGGTGCCGCCCTCTTTCCCCGGGCTCTCGCCACGGGTTTTTCCCGGCCACCCTCCTCATCGGTGACATCGACTGCGACACAGTCGGCAACTTACCACAACCTCAAGAACCAGGATGAAGGAAGGAGCCAAAGTCGGCAACTTACCATGAGGATCCGAGGGGCCATCGTCCTCCCGGACGGGAAACCCTTCAGGCTCCGTCTGGGGGTACTTCTTTGGCTTCCTGTCCTCCAAGAAGGACGGAAGCGGGAAGTCACCCATACCATCCTCGGCTAGCTGCGGCGTGAACAACTAATCAAAAAGGGGAGCATAAGGCACCCAAGCAAAGCTAGCGACGACATAGAATAAGATGCAAGACAACCGGAGAACAACTCACCCGAGGCGGCAGGCGGCCGCGATGGTAGGGAGGGCAGGAATAAGCCCAGGTGGATTCCATACGGAACTTGGAGATCATGGAGACCCAGTTCCGCAAGTCCTGGTAGTGCAGGGGTTCGTAGCATGGAAAACAAAAAAAATCTACCGCATGCATACAAACAAGCCAAGATCTATCTACTAGATTGAAGCAACGAGTCAATTAGAGTACTCACCCTCGAAGATTCCAAAGCGGTTAACGAGAGAAGATTCTCGTGGGTGATGTAGTCGTACACTTGCCGATCTCAAGATCGCGTAGACGATCCTTTCGGAGTTGTGTTCTGGCATCGCTTCCGCAGTCGGTCACACGTTCGGTACTCGACGAAGACCTTCCTCTCCCTTGTTCCAGCAGGCAGCGGAGGTTGTAGTTCTCCCCCTCGTGATTCCGGCAGCACGACAGCATGGTGTTGGAAGTAGTGGGAAGATCCCGCAGGGCTTCGCCTAAGCCGGCGCGACTTATGGTGGATCTAGGGTTTTCCGGTGATCTAGGTTTACAAGTCCGGAGAGGAGGAGGTGGTGTCGGCGGCGGCTTGGGCGACGGCGACGAGCCGGCAGCGGCGCGAGGCGGCGGCGTGCGGCGGCGGCGACGCACGGTGGGGAGGGCTTGGTGTTGTGGTCTTGGGGCATCCCTCCCCCTCTATTTATGAGAGGGGGGCAGCCTTGGGAGAGAAGAGTTTGAATCCATACCCAAACCCAAGTTGGATAGAAGGAAGGACTCTTTCCTTCTTCCACTGGGAAACTATTGTTCCAGTTTGACTTTTCAAACCTCCCTTTTGAATTTCAATTTAGAGCTTTATTTGTCTCTTGCAAATGCCCAACCAAGTGACCTAGGACATGATCCAATCATTCCACTTACCCATGACACATTCATGGACCATTCCCCTTACGGTCTGGTGAACCTCTAGAACCTTCTAGAACCTCTCCGATGAAAACATCGAAATCATTCCGGAACTCTGAAATCGGACTTTCATTATATGAATCTTATTCTCCGGACCATTCCGGATCTCCTCGTGATATACCGAATCCCATCCGAGACTCCGAACAACATTCGGTTTCCCTACTTACATTCCAATACCTACTAAACAACATTGAATCCTTAAATGTGTCTCCCTACGGTTCGTGAATATGCGGACATGACCTAGACACTTCACTGATCAATAACCAATAGAGGAATCTGGAAATTCATATGGCTCCCACATATTTCTACGATTACTTTGCGATCGAATGAACCACTTACATACGATACCAATTTCCCTTTGTCTCGCGATAGTTTACTTATCCGAGGTTTGATTGTCGGTCTACATACCTAGTTCAACCTCGTTACCGATACGTACTCTTTTCTCGTTCCCGTGATATGTGATCCCTTGTGAGCCAGTCACATGCTTGCAAGCTAATTGGATGACATTCCATCGAGAGGGCCTAGAGTATATCTATCCATCATATGGATGGACAAATCCCACTCTTGATCGATATGCCTCAACACATACTTTCTGAACACTCAATGCCACCTTTATAGCCACCCAGTTATGGTGTGGTGTTTGATGTCATGAAAGCATCCTTCCGGTGATGGTGATTAGCATGATCTCATGGTCGAAGGAATTAGGTTACTATGTATCAGAAAGCTATAGCAAACGAACTATTGAAATGACTTGATCTTTATGCTACGCTTATCTATAGGAGTATGTCCATCATACCATTCTCCTAATGATATGATCTTGTTGTTAATAACATATCAATCGAGAAACCATGATCATCCATTAACCAACAAGCTAGTATTATAAAGAGGCTTTACCAAGGACTCTAATTTAGTTTACAAATCACACAAGTATTAATGTTTCCGTTAATACTATTATAGCATGAATGTAAAAATTTATCATAAACACAAAGATATAATAATAACCACTTTTATTATTGCCTCTAGGGCATATCTCCAATAGTCTCCCACTTGCACTAGAGTCAACTAATCTAGATTACATGGTAATATACCGAACACCCATGGCGGTTTGGTGTTAGTCATGTTTTGCCCTCGAGAGAGGTTCAGTCAACGGATCCGCCACATTCAGATCTGTGTGTACTTTGCAAATCTTTATGTCACCATCTTGGACATGCTCTCGAATAGCATGAAAATGTAGCTTGATGTGCTTCAGCTTCTTTTGTGACCTTGGTTCTTGCGCATTGGCGATGGCGCCCATGTTATCACAATAGATAGACATTGGGTTCAGCAGCACTTGGAACCACACTGAGTTCTATAATGAACTCCTTCATCCATATCGCCTCTTGTGAAGCCTCTGAAGCAGCTATGTATTCCGATTCAGTTGAAGATCTCGCCACAACGCTTTGCTTTGCACTCCTCCAGCTAATTGTTGCACTATTCAAAATAAATATGTATCCAGATTGAGATTTAGAATCATCCGGATCAGTGTTCCAACTAGCATCGGTGTAACCATTAACAACGAGTTGTTCATCACCTCCATAAGAAAGAACCATATCCTTAGTTCTTGTCAAGTACTTAAGGATGTTTTTTACCGCTGTCCAATGATCCACTCCTGGATCACTTTGATATCTGCTAGTCAAACTAACAGCATATGCAATGTCGGGTCTAGTACATAGCATGGCATAAATAAGAGATCCTATGGCTGAGGCATAGGGAGTCTTACTCATCCTTTCTCTATCTTCTGCCATTGCAGGACTTTGAGTTTTACTAAAGGTCGTATTGGGCAACATGGGCAAGAACACTTTGTCCAAATATGTACTCCGTGACAATGATATTAGACGTCTCGATCTATCTCTATAGATCTTTATGCCTAATATGTAAGCTGCTTCGCCAAGATCTTTCATTGAAAAACTATTATTCAAATAATCCTTGACACTATTAAGAAGGTCTACATCATTCCCAATCAACAATATGTCGTCTACATATAGTATTAAGAATGCTATAGATCTCCCACACACTTTCTTGTAAATACAAGCTTCTCCATAAGTTTTTATTAACCAAAACTTTTGATCACCTTATCAAAACGTTGATTCCAACTTCAGGATGCTTGCTTCAATCCATAAATGGACCATTGAAGTTTGCATACCTTGTTAGCATCTTTAGGATCGACAAAACCTTTGGGCTGTACCATATACAACTCTTCATCAATGTCTCCATTGAGGAACTCCATTTTGACATCCATCTACCATATCTCATAATCATAATATGCAGCGATTGCTAATAAAATCCTCACAGACTTTAGCTTCGCTACCGGTGAGAAAGTCTCATCGTAGTCAACTCCTTGAATTTGTCGAAACCCTTTTGCGATAATTCGAGCTTTATTGACAGTAACATTACCATTAGCATCTGTTTTCTTCTTGAAAATCCATTTGTTCTCGACAGCCTTCCGGCCATCCGGTAAGTCCACCAAACTCCATACTTGGTTTTCGTACATGGATCCAATCTCAGATTTCATGGCTTCTTGCCATTTATTGGAATCTCGGCTCATCATCACTTCCTCATATGTCGCAGGGTCATCGGTGTTGTCCACCAACATGACACTCATAATGGGATCATACCAATCAGGAGTGGTACGAGTTCTCGTTGACATGTGAGGTTCCGTAGTAACTTCAACCGAAGTTTCATGATCGACATCATTAGCTTCCTCTCTTATTGGTGTAGGCGCCATAGGAACCACTTCCGGTGTCGCGCTACTCTCAAGTTCGAGAGAAGGTTCAACAACCTCGTCGAGTTCTACTTTCCTTCCAGTCACTTCTTTCGAGAGAAACTCCTTCTCTAGAAAGGATCCATTCTTGGCAACGAAGATTTTGCCCTCGGATCTATGATAGAAGGTATACCCAATAGTTTCCTTCGGGTATCCGATGAAGACGCATTTTTCCGCTTTGGGTTCAAGCTTGTCGGGCTGTAACTTCTTTACATAAGCTTCGCAACCCCAAACTTTAAGGAACGATAATTTAGGTTTCTTCCCAAACCATAATTCATACGGTGTCGTTTCAATGGATTTAGATGGTTCCCTTTTTAAAGTGAATGCAGTTGTTTCTAATGCATAACCCCAAAATGATAGTGGTAAATCTATAAGTGACATCATAGAACGAACCATATCTAAGAGAGTTTGATTACGACGTTTGGACACACCATTACATTGTGGTGTTCCCGGTGGTGTCAATTGTGAAAGTATTCCGCATTTCTTCAAATGCTCGCCAAACTCGTAACTTAGATACTCACCTCCACGATCAGATCGTAGAAATTTAATCTTCTTGTTACATTGATTCTCTACCTCACTTTGAAATTCCTTAAAGTTCTCGAAAGTTTCGGACTTATGTTTCATGAAATATATATACCCATATCTACTCAAGTCATCTGTGAAGGTAAGAACATAACGATAACCACCACGCGATGCTACACTCATTGGGCCACACACATCGGTATGTATGATTTCCAATAAGTCCGTAGCTTGCTCCATCATACCAGAAAATGGAGTCTTAGTAATTTTTCCCATCAGACATGCTTCGCATCTTTCAAGTGATTCAAGAAGTCCATCGGAATGGAGTTTCTTCATACGCTTCACTCCAATGTGACCAAGACGACAGTGCCACATATAGGTCGAGTTATCGCTCAGTTTCAAACGTTTATCTTCAATGTTATTAATGTGTGTATTTCTACAATCGAGATTCAATAAGAATAGACCATCTATCAAAGGTGCATGTGCATAAAACATATTACTCATATAAATTGAACAACCATTAATCTCGTACTTAAACAAGTAACCGTCTCGCAATAAACATGATCCGGATATAATGTTCATACTCAACACAGGCACCAAATAAAAATTATTTAAGTATAAAACTAATCCCGATGGTAGATGAAGAGGCAGCGTGCCGACCGCGATCACATCAACCTTTGATCCATTTCCAAAGCGCATCGTCACCTCGTTCTTCGCTAGTTTCCATCTATTCTGCAGCACCTGTTTCGAGTTACAAATATGAGCAACCGAACCAATATCAAATACCCAGGCACTACTACGAGTACTAGTGAGATACACATCAATAACATGTATATCGGATATACCTTTCTTCTTGATGTTGCCGTTCTTCAAATCCGCCAAGTACTTAGGGCAATTCCGCTTCCAGTGACCCTCTCCCTTGCAGTAAAAGCACTCAGTATCAGGCTTAGGCCCAGCCTTGGTCTTCTTCGCCGGCACGGTAACTTTCTTACCCTTCTCGAAGTTTCCCTTTTTCTTAGATTTGCCTTGCTTCTTGAATTTGGTGGTCTTATTGACCATCAACACTTGGTGCTCTTTCTTGATCTCCACTTCCGCAGACTTTAACATGGAGAAGAGTTCAGGCAACGACTTGTCCATGTTTTGCATATTGTAGTTCATCACAAAGTTCTTGTAACTTGCTGGTAGTGATTTGAGGACACGGTGAATCCCCAAAGCATTAGGAATCACTATACCCAAGCTTTGAAGCTTGCTTGGGTGCCTAGACATCTTAAGCACGTGCTCACTGACGGAGCTGCCCTCTTCTATCTTGCAGTTAAAGAAATTTTCAGAAGCCTCATAACTCTCAACTACCGCGTGAGCCTCAAATATCATTTTGAGTTCACGGACAATATCATGTGGGTCATGGTTCTCAAACCTTTTCTGAAGCTCTGATTCCAAACCATACAAGATAGAACACTGACCTGTGGAGTACTGATTCTTCCGAGCGAGGAAAATATTCTTTACCTCATCGGTAGCATCAGCTGCAGGTGGGTCACCCAGCGGTGAATCCAGCCCATAGGTCAAATTACCAGCATTGAGGACAATCCTCAAGTTGCGGAACCAATCCGCGAAGTTGCTTCCATTGTTTTTCAACTTTTCTTTCTCTAGGAACGCATTAAAATTGATGGTAGGGGCCGCCATTGGTCTACAACATATTTGCAATAGTTTAGACTAAGTTTATGACAAATTGAGTTCTAATTAATAGTTAAATTAATCTAGGTGAACTCCCACTCAAAACAATATCCCTCACATTGTTTTAGTGATCACATGAACCAAATCCACCACATCAAAACCGATCATCACGAGAGTTGATGTAGCTTCAAAGGCGAACAATCAACATGTTCATCAAATCTACTATATGACTCATTCTTTACCTTTCGGTGATCCGTGTTCCGAGACCATGTCTGTACATGCTAGGCTCGTCAAGATCAAACCTTAGCTTCCGCATGAGAATGGTTTGCTCCCGTTGTATACACTCGCAGAATCTAACACACCCGATCATCACATGGTGCTTCGAAACAACGAGCTTTAGCAACGGTGCTAACTAAGGATGAACACTTTATAACTTGATATTTTGTGCTAGAGGGATCATATTATAATGCTACCGTTGTTAACTAAGAAATACAAGATGCATAAAGGATTAACATCACATGCAATTCATAATATGTGATATGATATGGCCTTTCTTCTTTGTGCTTCCGATCTCCATCTTCAAGCACGAACATGATCTCCATCATCACCGGTATGGCGTCAAGGTCAATGGCGCCGCTTCATGGTTGTCGTCCACCAGCATCAACTATTACAACTACTTTGAATAATAGACACGCAGGTCTTAACAGAATTAAAAGATAACCATATGGCTCCTGCCGGTTGCCGACTTATAATAAGTAACATTGCATACATCATATATAATCACAATCATGGCCATATCACATCACAGCACACCCCTGCAAAACAAAGTTAGACGCCTCTAATTTTCTTTGCATGCTTTACGTGGTTTGGAGCTTTCAATAAGTGTCATTCTAACTTACGAACAAGAACCACAACGTTGATACTAGTATTTCCAATTACCCATTGTAAATTGAATCTTCACTATGTTGGGAGAAACAGGCACCCGCAAAGCCACTTATGCAATACAAGTTGCATGTCAAGCGTGGATCAAGTCTCATGAATGATGTCATGTAAGGTTAGCCCGGGCCGCTTTATCCCACCATCCCGCAAGATGCAAAGTACACAAGAAGCAATCGACAACAAAGCATTAACGCCCACAATGACCATTGTGTTCTACTCGTGCAACAGATCTACATATAGACACGGCTCTGATACCACTGCAGGGGTTCGTAGCACGGAAAACAAAAAATTTCTACCGCATGCATACAAACAAGCCAAGATATATCTACTAGATTGAAGCAACGAGTCGATTAGATTACTCACCCTCGAAGATTCCAAAGCGGTTAACGAGAGCAGATTCTCATGGGTGATGTAGTCGTACACTTGTCGATCTCAAGATCGCGTAGACGATCCTTTCGGAGATGCCTTTCGGTAGCGCTTCCCCAGTCGGTCACACGTTCGGTACTCGATGAAGACCTTACTCTCCCTTGTTCCAGCAGGCAGCAGAGGTTGTAGTTCTCCCTCTCGTGATTCCGGCAGCACGACGACGTGGTGTCGGAAGTAGAGGGAAGATCCCGCAGGGCTTCGCCTAAGCCGGTGCGAGTTATGGTGGATCTAGGGTTTTCTGGCGATCTAGGTTTAGAAGGCCGGAGAGGAGGTGGTGTCGGCGGCGGCTAGGGCGACGGCAACGAGCCGGCGGCGTGCGGCGGCGGCGGCTTAGCGATGGCATCGCACGGTGGGGAGGGCTTGGTGTTATGGTCTTGGGGTAGCCCTCCCCCTCTATTTATGAGAGGGGGCAGCCTTGGGAGAGGGGAGTTTGAATCCATACCCAAACCCAAGTTGGATAGAAGGAAGGACTCTTTCCTTCTTCCACTAGGAAACTATTGTTCCAGTTTGACTTTTCAAACCTTCCTTTTGAATTTCAATTTAGAGCTTTATTTCTCTCTCGCAAATGCCCAAACAAGTGACCTAGGACATGATCCAATCATTCCACTTACCCATGACACATTCATGGACCATTCCCCTTCTGGTCCGGTGAACCTTCTAGAAACTTCTAGAACCTCTCCGATGAAAACATTGAAATCATTCCCGAACTCCGAAATCGGACTTTCCTTATATGAATATTATTCTCCGGATCTCCTCGTTATATCTCGGATCCCATCCGAGACTCCTAACAACATTCGGTTTCCCTACTTACATTCCATATCTACTAAACAACATCGAATCCTTAAGTGTGTCTCCCTACGGTTCGTGAATTATGCAGACATGACCGAGACACTTCTTAGATAAATAACCAATAGAGGAATCTGGAAATTCATATGGCTCCCACATATTTCTACGATTACTTTGCGATCGAATGAACCACTTACATACGATACCAATTTCCCTTTGTCTCGCGATAGTTTACTTATCCGAGGTTTGATCGTCGGTATCTCTACATACCTAGTTCAACCTCGTTACTGATAAGTTCTCTTTTCTCGTTCCCGTGATATGTGATCCCTTGTGAGCCAGTCACATGCTTGCAAGCTAATTGGAGGACATTCCACCGAGAGGGCCCAGATTATATCTATCCGTCATATGGATGGACAAACCCCACTCTCGATCCATGTGCCTCAACACATACTTTCCGAACACTCAATGCCACCTTTATAGCCACCCGGTTACGTGATGTCATCAAAGCATCCTTCCGGTGATGGTAATTAGCATGATCTCATGGTCAAAGGAATTAGGTTACTATGTATCAGAAAGCTTATAGCAAACGAACTATTGAAATGACTTGATCTTTATGCTACACTATCTATAGGAGTATGTCCATCATACCATTCTCCTAATGATATGATCTTGTTGTTAATAACATCTCAGTGTTCATGATCCAGAAATCGCGATCATCCATTAACCAACAAGCTAGTATTATAAAGAGGCTTGACCAGGGACTCTAATTTAGTTTACAAATCACACAAGTATTAATTTTTCCGGTTAATACTATTATAGCATGAATGTAAACATTTATCATAAACACAAAGATATAATAATAACCACTTTTATTATTGCCTCTAGGGCATATCTCCAATAGGTAGGGCACCTCCTTCCGCGACATCCTCATCGGGTCGTTGGCGGTCGACATGTGGCACATCTTATGCGACCGCTTCTGCAGCGGAAGCACACGACGCACCATCCACGACAACGTGATGTCCCGGGCGGTGAGCCTCTCCGTATCCACCATCGTCTCCAGCCGGGTGGCCATTCGGTCGAGGTCCGTCGTGGCGCCCATGCCCTTCGTCCCCCAGCCCTTCTGCGTTGAGGGCAAGTTGGAGAAAGGCGGAAGGCAGATACAGTCCACCTCTGTGGCATTGCTCACATAAAAATATGAGCGCTGCCACAGCTTGACGGTGTCGGGGAGCTTGAACCGTAGCATTGGCAAGGAGGACCGCGGGTAGATGGCGCAGAAGCCCGTCTGCGTCAACGGACCGCCCTTGGAGGTGTTCTGGGCCTTGAAGTGGAAGAACTTGAGAAAGTTTTCCACCTCGGGCCACACCCCAAGATATGACTCGCAGCAGGCCGCATGGTGCGATAGTTGCACGACGGAGTTGGCGCCCAGATGATGGAGCTGGAGGTCGAAGAATACAAAGAGTTGGAGGAGGAAAGGGCTGACAGAAAGACCGAAGCCACGGGCAAAGTGCGCAAGGAAGACGACGCGCTCCCTCGGTCGAGGATCCGGCACCCGCTCCCCCTCCGGCACGAGCTGATGCTTCACGAGCATCGACGAGGGAAGAAACCTCTCCTGCCGGTACTTGTTGACAAGTTCGTCGGTCACAAAGAACCCACACCAGCCGCCGCGCTGCTCCGGCAGCATCTCAGCAGAAGAGGTGGTCGTGGTGGATGGGTACGAAGTGGCCGGCGGCGACAAGGAGAAGGTGTTCAAGAGAAAAGGGCGCTGGAGTATGATGAGAAGATGAGACAGAGCAGGATAAGTGTGGGAACCGATCCCCCTCAAGGCTCTATTTATCCCCGTGGACGGCACCATCGCCTCTTCGTCTCCTGCGCGACGCGTGGCATCACGGAACCACGACTGCACAACACTTCGGCTCCATATCCTTTGCGCCATCATAATTGCCACAGAAGATCCGCGGGCATTACCAGGAGGCGAGGCGTGCGCGCTCGCCCCGAGGAACCGCTACGGCAAGTTGCGTGCGCAGTTGCCAAAAAACTGACGTAACGACGCGGAAGTCCAACTGATGCGACATGCGCCAGAACTACAGTCGTGGGTGACGACATCAACGGCGTCATCAAGCTAAACATTTCGTTTTCAGCTGCGCCAGCCGGTGACTGCCTTTGCTGTTTACACCCAGTGGACGGCCGATCCCGCAGCCGGTTAAATCCAGCCAGAAAGCAAAAGAAAAAGCTGCAGCCGGATGCAATAAAACAACTATTTTAGGACAAAAAGGAGCACGGAAGATCTTGCCCGCCGACCAAGCCCATACGTGCTCGGGGACTAGTGTCGGGGGGATAACCCCTGGGTGGGGAAAGCCAGGCACAAGTAGGCCGGCTCCAGAAGGTGCAGGCCGCCTGGCCTTTAGGAAGGACAACTCCAGCTAACTGGCGAACACACTCGACTGGGCTTATAACCTTCCCGGCTGGTCGTCTAGCTGGTGGCTAGAAGAACCGGCTGGGTGGCTGCTTCCACCCGGGCTCACCTCGGATTCGATGGAGAGCACGGAAGGGCTGACGCTCCATGCGGGGTATGCCTCTAGCTCTCCCTCGCCATCGGACAAGCTGGGATGCAATCATGGCCAGCGCTACCCGACAAAGATAAAGCAAAGTGGTCGGCTGGACTGGCGAAAGCAGTCCGGGTGACCGTTAAAGTAAGGGTGACGCCCCAAAGGAAGCCCGGGTGACCACTAAAGAGAAGGATGACGCTAAAATAAGGGCGGACTGGGTCCTAGCCCATCGGTTGGGCCCTGCAGCCGGCCATGTCCTGTAAGCCCATATCCAAACAGTAAACCCTAGGGACTGATCTGTTATCTGCCCCCCAGACCAGTATATAAGGGAGGGCAGAGCTAGGGTTCTAGGTAGGCAACGATAGAAGGATAGAAGTGTTAGCATCAAGTTTCCATCTTCCTCTAGCTCTCAATAGTCGCTAAGAAACCAGCTCTAGGAGCATCTGTACTGGGCATCAGCTCCCTCGTATAGTTCATATTGCAGGAGTAGGGGTGTTACCTCGCCAAGAGGGCCCCAAACCTGGGTACGCCGCTATGTTTGCAGTTCACCGTGCCCAACCCGTTGCGTGAGCCACCGAATGCATCCGAGTGTCCCTTCTTTGCCATCCCCGATGGCACTTCCGTGTTCCACACCACGACAGGCTTTATGACCGGTGAGAGTTTTGTGTTCACTTGTGCACAAGTTGTGCACACCAAGTTTTAGGTAAGATTTTCTTTGGAGTTCTATTCATGGTTCATCACCCCACAATGCTAACTTACGATTCTCACCATTCATGTTTTATGCATGCTTGTAGGACTAATTTGTAGTGGCTCCCAAGCATCATGACAAGTTGACCCAGATCTTGGTGTGGATGGCGAGGAACAAGGTACTCCGGTTTATTTATGATGCTAATATCACGGCCATCTCGTACTTCTACGCCGAGATAAAAAAGCGAGAGGAAATTGAAGGACAAGATTATTAGCAAACATCTCGCAGATAATGTCGAGCCGGATGATTACATGACGGTAAGTAAATTGTCTTGCTATTCTATGTTCATCCTAAATTGCATTATCTGTTCTTGAATTGAGATGTTTTCATTTATAGATTGTTCCAAAATGGTACTATGGAAAGAGAGATGCTTGGGAGGCTTTGGTGGACATGTGGACCGAGAAAGATGAGGACTACACTCCCAAGAGCATTCAAAACAAGGCCAATCACGACAAATATGGAACACACAAACAAGGAAACAAAGACTTATTTCGTTACAAGGAGCACAAGCTATAACATTTGTTTTATGTACTGTAGGTGGTCGCTAATGGAGGACAGGACATACCAGACATTTAAGTGTAGCAGATGGCTCATAAAAAGAAGGTGGTCCAAGACGGTAAGGATCCATAATACGGTACCACCAGTGTGGACTTGAGAGAGTACTCCAGCAGGTTTTTATTGCCATCATGCGAACTAATGTCTCACATGTCTATTTGTTGTCACCATGCGTACTAATGCCACCATTGTTTAACTAGTACAGACCGAGCCTATTAAGCTCCCCCGTCGCATATGGAAGATCATTTCCGTGTCTGGTGCGGAGGAACGCTAACGTCAAAAATTTGAACCATCTGTACGGCGGCCTAAGCATCCCCGGTGCCGGGATATAACAAATGGAGTACTTTCAACAACCGTTGAAAACATAGCACACATGCATTTTCCACGCGTAATGTGAAGCTTTTATTTATAGCCTACGGTTATCTTGTACAAAACCGCAACATTTTAACCTAAACGTTTTTTCCTCACGTAATTACTAGTGAAGTTTTCAATTTTATAGACAGTTTATTCTATAATACAAGTTTTCTCTGTATTCCCACTTTTTTCATTTTCCTACTTCCTTATCTGGCTGCTTTGCTGCCTTTTCCACAACCCTTTATAAATTAAGCGTGTGTCGTCGGTAGCCCATATCTACGATGAATTGTTAAAATAGTCTAGCAATGTCTTGCCGCCGCAAATCTGTAAAGGATCGGGAAGAAGCACTACTGGCCATGCACAGAGCACAGATGGAGGCACGCCTCCCTCCTCCGTTGTCCACAACACCTTCATGGATGCTCGCCTAGGCCTTGATATCGCTAGGAGTTGCTAGAACCTCATCGGCTACAATACCATCAAAGACATCTCAATATAGAGTAGTTTTATGATGTAATGGCCCGTTATATGTCATGAAGTTATATATGAATGAAGTTATATTTTGAATGAATTTATATTTTTAATAATCTCCTTTACATTCTTTGTATCGCACACGAGATTTAGGTGGAATCGTTAGCTTACTGACACAGATGATTCGGGTTTGGAAAACCGTATGTGATGTGCTCACGGACTTAAATACCTGGATCGGCCTCCTTCTTGTTCGAATTTGCACGCCTCTCCCAAAATCTTCTAGCCTTTACTGTCGAGGTCCATCTCCCACATCCCTGCGAACAGGTTTTGCCGGCCGTCTCCATGGTCTCGATTACCAAGAATGTGGACAGGAAGTCGATGGTTCTGACAGCCGTGCCAACACGAATTTAGACGAGGTTTGCATATTTAATTAGGGATATGTTCTAGATCCAGATTTAGGTTTTCTCATATATGTGAATATTCTAGCTTCCCATTGTGACTGCGAGGATCTGCATGCCCAGTTAAAGCTATGTGCTGAAGGGATAAACATTGTTGTCGAGAAGAAGAAGAAGAAGAAAGCAGAGGAAGAAGCGAAAAAGTTTAAAGATAAAAATATGAAGATGGAACTGTATTTGGCAGATATTATGGATAGGCAGAAGATAAAGGCAGGGGAAGATAAGATGAATATGAAGAAGATCAAGAAATACATTTGTGACATGGAAAATATGTTACATTATGCTTTGTCTGCTGTTGAAATCCTAATTGGTATTGTAAGAACTTTCAGGTTTAAATAAGTGTAAGTAGTAGAGATTTCTGTATAATCTTAATAGTTGTTGTAATAACATTTTTCATGATTCAGTAGGTGCAAGCAGTGGACGTTCTGTACAATGTCGATGAATGGGTGAAATAATTAAGTATTATGGAAATTTAATTTCAGGGCCCGTTTGCATTGCTCCTTGAACATGTGCAGAATTTTGGCCCATAAGGGTCCAACATATTCACGGCAACAACACATACAATTTATTAGAAAACAGCGTGTGCGTAATTTTTTCGCATGATCAAAAACTGCTTTTTGATCACTCTGAACAACTTTGGACTTTACCAAAAACACTTCCGGTATTCTATTTTCTTTTCAACGGTGATCCCAATGATTTCAAAATGATCTCAAAGCATCATAGAACCCTTACGTGTGTTACCCTACGGTTCGGGAACATCACATACATACCTCTCATATCAATGATCATTAGCGGGATCGGGATGCCATAATGACCCCTATGCATTCCATGATGTTTTGTCGTTTGAACCATAAATGCCGAGTCCGATTCCTTTTGTTATTTCGATACATAACTCATTTTAGATTTTATCATCGGTATCATCATACTGATCTCATTATCGACAAGTCTACTTAACTCGTTCTCGTGATATTGTATCCTCATGATCTAGTCATTCGCTACAGCTTATTGCATGCAACCTCATCGAGTCGGATCAGTGTATCTTACCGTCACACGGGAGAACAAATTCTGATATTGATGCATACACATCAGCATGTCCCTCTGGAATACCCAATATACGCATTTATGATCACCATGTTATAGTATGACAGTTAATGCAATCTAAGCAGCCCCGGGTAACAGTGATTAGATATGATCTTACGGTCTAAGGAGAATGTCACTTCATTTATAATTATTGCAACGATGAACTATGTGACTTGACTGTGTTGCAATACTTATATTGGGTAAGCATGTCCATCATGTCATTCATCAACATTATGACCTTATTGTCGACTAGCATAAATGCTCCATGATCAGGAAACATTGATCATCGGTTGTCCAATGAACTAGTTATGTAGAGGTTGTTACGGACTTGGTTTGTTTACATACACCACATGTATCAATGTTTCTGCTTGATACATGTATAGCACAATATAAAACTATCATGAACTTATTGAGATGTGATGATAAACAAATTTTATTATTTGCCTCAAGGGCATAGCTCCTTCAATACCCAAGTACTTTGCACTAAGAGATTCATTTTAATCATTTAGAATCAACTTGATCTCCTGTTTCACCAACTCAGGACAACGCTTATTGAAGAAAATAGAGGACTTACCCAAATTCACAAGCTGACCAAAAGCACGATAGTAAAAATCTAGTGTGTCATGAGCACTCTCCCCATTTGCTTTAATGAGTAGTAGGTTATCATGTGCAAAGATAAGATGGTTCAATGCCAGGGCAGTGAGAGCCACCTTTAATCCTTGTAGGTTTGATGATTCACTTCTGGCTTTTAATGTATAGGGAGTGATTACTTCAAGGATATTGTAACCACTGATTTACCCTCTAGCCTTAAGTACATCGTCTGCACTGAATCACTGGGAATAATTAAAGCCCTGGCTGGGGTCCGGGTAGCAGAACCAATAGAGGGCCAAGGAATCGAAGAACCCGTTGGTTCTCCAAGAGGACATACTCCAACTTATGGTTTACGGCACATTACCCTTACCGCGGACAAACAGATGTCGAGGCAACATCTTCCCTTTCTCTCGTTTCATCCTACATGATGAATCGATCCTAAAATATCACCTTTAGCAGTTGTTAGTCTGTTTTTCCAGGTCATATTGTAGATTTAATTCGCCTTTCATTTCCAGGTACGGCAAGCCCTCTACTACTAACAAAACCAAATATGGTGAGATTGTATCCCCTTGATGAATACCTCAGGATGGCTTAAACTCATCTAAGAGCTCCCCATTAAACAAGACTAAGAATGCAACGGTAGTAACCATCCCCATGTACGGTGGAAGCCCAAATTTATAATTATGGCCTCAAGGTAGCTCTACTCCACCCAGGCTTTCCGCATGTCAAGCTTTAGTGCATAAAATCTATGCTTGACCGCCTTGTTCCTCTTCATAAAATTAAGACACTCCTATGCTGTTATAACATTCTCATGATTAACCTGCCAGGAACAAAAGTTTACTGCCCATCAGATATTATCTCAGGCAAAACTTGCTTTAGTCTATTAGCTAGAACCTTAGATGCAATCTTGTAGATCACTTTGCATAGACTGATAGGCCGAAACTGACCCAACTCTCTTCAGATTTTTCAACCTTAGGTATAAGCACAATAAATGTCTTGTTGAACTCTGCTGGGTCATCTTCTCCACTAGGAGAACAATACTCAGGGACGGAGCTCCCATAGAAGCGCTGGTGTCAGCTGACACCAATGACTTACAGCGTTTCACCTAATGGTCTTCATAATATCTGTATCTGACCCCAGTGAAAATTATTGACTGACCCCAGCCCAGCTGCAAAAGCCAAATTCTCAGCCAAGTTTTCACCCTAAATATAATAAAATAGAGATTAACATACGGTAAAAGACAGCCCAAAAGGCCACAACGGAAAGATTAGACTCCCAGGCACATACGGTATACGTATGCACGGCAGTATGCGGATCGGCCGGCGCGACGGGCGTCTCTTCACCTAACTCGGTCTCGTCTAATCGATCTCTAGACTTAATTCCCCACTTCCAAACAGCCAAAGAAACTTTGAGAAATCTCAATCTCTCTCTTCCTGGTGGAACTACACCTGATCTGACCAAGTGATGCCAGCCGGCCGGCGGCAGCGACAAGATTTTTAATCCTCCGTCCGCGCAGGTACATCTAGTCTTCCCCTCGCTCACTTGCTGGATCTCAGTAGGTACAATGTACGAGTGTGACCACGATCAAAATTGTAATTCCACATCTTGTTTCCTTGCCAAAATTGAGTTTTTCTCTTAAATCATTTAGGAGATTATGGACAGGTTTGTGGTGAAACGAACAGCACCACAAGGGTTTGATGCAGCAGAAATTTCAAGGCCTCTTAGACTTAGACAAGATATTCAGGGTCAGGGATCGTCATTATCAAGGGCACCAAGAAGTAATGTATCAAAGCCACCAACGTCTTTGATTCCAACAGATATTGATATAGACGAACTTCCATATGATCCCGCCGATCGTAAAAGAATATACCAGTACACTCGGAATCCTCAGAAGCAAGATGACATAAGGCGGATGTATTTAACTAGGGGACCTTACAGGCAGCAACCAGGTTTTAAGTATCCACAAAAGCTCATCGCAGGATCCCTACGAAGATTTAATCCAGATTGGTTTAAAGAATATCATGGTTGGCTAGAGTACAGTGAAAAGTTGGATAGAGTATTTTGTTTGTGTTGCTATCTATTCAGAGACTGCGTTGATGGCCAAGGTGGAAATGATACATTTGTTGTTGATGGTTGGTCTACTTGGAACAAGAAAGACAGACTAGATACTCATGTGGGTGGCGTTAATAGCTTTCATAATGTAGCTGTTAAAAGATGTGATGTTTTAATGAATCAGGACCAGTCCATAAGGGTTGTCCTGCATAAGCAAAATGATATTACAAAAAAACAAAATCGTATTCGATTGAATACTTCTGTTGAGTCAGCTAGATACCTTGTACATCAAGGTTTAGCTTTTCGCGGCAATGACGAATCAGAGGAATCAAAAAATAAGGGAAACTTTAAAGAGTTATTACGGACATTGGCCAATCAAAATGAGGAGGTAAGGAAGGTAATTAGAAATGCTCCCAAAAATTGCAAATGGACATGTCCGGACATTCAGAAAGAAATCGTGAGTTATTATGCAAAGGTACGTAACAAGCATGACTATGTTTATTTCATCCGATTTATCTCTTGTTGTAATAAAACGACATTGCCTCTTGTATTTTACAGATAACATTGAATTATATTCTCGAAGATATTGGTGGTGATGTGTTTAGTTTGTTGATTGATGAGGCTTCCGATGTATCCGACAAAGAACAAATGGCTGTGGTTTTGAGATATGTGGACAAGCATGGACTAATCATGGAACGATTAGTTGGAGTTGTACATGTGAAGGAAACTTCTGCAACGTGTCTGAAATCAGCTCTTGAAAAACTGTTCATTGATATTGGATTAACATTACAGCAAGTTAGAGGCCAATGTTATGATGGGGCAAGCAACATGCGGGGTGAGTTCAATGGTTTAAAAGCTAAAATTCTGGAAGAGAATAGGTCGGCGTATTATGTACATTGTTTCGCTCACCAGCTCCAGTTGGTTATAGTGGCGGTGTCAAAGAGGAATGATGATATTGCAGATTTCTTCTACATGATCTCTACTCTCTTCAATGTGGTTGGAGCCTCTTGCAAAAGAAAGGACATGATTAGAGAGATGCATAGAGAGAATGTAAAAAAATCCATAAGTAGTGGAAAAATTAGTACCGGCACTGGACTAAATCAAGATCAATCACTTCAGAGGGCGGGAGAAACTCGTTGGGGTTCTCACTATAGAACTCTCTCAGGCCTTGTTCAGTTGTTCCCATCAGTTATTAGCGTTCTGAAATATGTAGCAAAAGATGGCAAGAGAAGTTCCAAGAAAAGTGAAGCACGTGGCCTCCTATCATATTTTGGAACCTTCGACTTTGTGTTCTATTTGCACATGATGTTACATATATTAGGGAGTGCCAACGCGTTATCACAAGCTTTGCAACAGAAGGATCAAGACATCTTGAATGCCATGTCTTGTGTGAAGTCAACAAGGAATGAGATGCAAAATCTAAGAGATAATGGATGGGAGTCACTTCTAGAGAAGGTATATTCATTTTGTGAAGAGCATGACATTCTGAAACTAAACATCCATGATGAATACGTCGATAGGCATAATACACGGAAAAAAACCAATATGACAAACCTTCATCATTACCAAATAGAGTGTCTTAACTCTGTTATTGATTGGCAACTTCGAGAGTTTGATGAGAGGTTCAATGAAGTAAACTCAGCATTGCTTATTCACATGGCATCTTTCAGCCAAAAACCTCATTCTCTGCTTTTAACTTCGAGAGCTTATTGAAGCTAGCTGAGTTTTATCCTGATGATTTTGATTCATCAAAATTGATGGATCTTGGTCATGAACTTCACATTTATATTGACAATGTGCGAGCAGACGAGCGGTTTGCAGATTTAGATGGTATTGCTGATCTTGCAAAATTGTTGGTGGAGACTAAGAAGCATCTTTGTTTTCCTTTGGTGTATCAACTTCTAAAGTTGGTGTTAATTTTGCCGGTCGCGACGGCATCAGTGGAGAGATGCTTTTCAGCAATGAATATTGTCAAGAGTGTTTTGCGGAATAAAATGGGTGAAAAGTTCATGAGTGATTGTATGATTTGCTATGTGGAGAAAGATATATTTTCTACCATCACAAATGATGATGTGATTGATCTCTTTAAGAAGATTAAAGATCGAGAAGGGAAGCTCTAAAATGTGAGTCACGTTTCACTTCTAATATTTTGTTGAATGTTATTTCTTTTCTATATATTTGTTCCGTATAGCTCTTGCGAGTATAATATGTTTTTCTGCTCTTTTTTGTAGGAAGTTACAGCTTGAGTTCTGAAGTAGTCGATTTTGCGTATTTTGTTGGATGTTTAAACAATAGTTATTATTTCACTCAATTCGTACACGGTATGACAATCCATTGAATATGTGAAAAATTATCATTGGTTTTGCAAAATTTCATTTTCTATATTGCAGCGTTAATTTACATATATTACCATGTGCCATCGTGGAATTATTTGCATCACCATTCCATAGTTGTACATCGGACATTGGCTGCCTGACACCAGTGCCCATTTTTTCTAGCTTCGTCCCTGACAATACTCGTTACCTCCTTCCCACAAAGATCCTAATGGAGCTAGAAAAAGTGTGCAGGTAGCCATCTGGCCCCGGTGCCTTGGTAGGAAACATTTGGAAGAGAACATCTCTGACCTCCTCATCACCAACACTGGATATCAGGCGCCCATTCATCTGCGCGGTCACCCTGGAGGATGAGACAGTGTCAAGAACCGCGTCCATCTCCTCCCTACCCTCTAACCTACACAAGTCATGGTAAAAATCATTAGCAGCCGAAGCCATCTCTCTGGTCCCGTGAGCTCCCCATTAGATTTCTGAAGAGCATGTATCTTTTTCTTGTTTTTCTGCTGGCTAGCACTTAAGTGAAAAAAATCTGGTGTTTTTGTCTCCCTCCGCTAGCCATTGAACACGCGAGCATTGACGCCACATGATCTCCTCGCGGTGGTCGAGTTCAACGAGCCGATCAACGATTTTCAATTCCGTATTGGAGGCCCCCACGCGTACAACATCCTCACGTAACTTTTTAAGATCGTCACAGAGTCCCCTAATTTCGCTCGTTACTCCTCCAAAGGCTCTCGCTTCCCACGCTTGCAGCGAGCATGTGACATTAACGATCTTTTCTTGGAGTTCGATAAGTGTTTTTTCTTTTTATTGCTTCCTCCACGCATCACGCAACACAGGCATGAAATCATTAGGGCGCTCCCACATTAATTCATACTGATAAATATTTCCTGCCCCTCCCTGCCGCGGAGAGCATTGGTCTTCCTCCCATCGAAAGAGTATCGGACAGTGATCTTGCGTGAGGTGTACAACCGTAGCCAAAGAGAATCCCTCACACCACTCGGGTGTCGCAAGCGCACGTCCAGCTAGTGCTTAGGTAGCCCAAGGCCCTGTTAAATACATGGTTAGTCATTAAACTTGTTTAGCAAAGTTAATACGGTCATTGTACAACGAAAATACGAGTTTACGGTCACTAAAGACGCGTAGGAGCATCAGGTGTGGTCACCGCGGGCGTTGTAGAGAAGTATTTGATGTTGTGGCAATCTGGACCCACTGTCAGCCTCTGTTGTGTTCCATTTGCAAAAACATCCCTAAAATCTTTTTTTCTATCCCAGGCAAAAGACTAAAGGGATGGGACCCACTTGTCTCACCCACACAGTTCCCCTGCATCTCCACTCTTCTCGTCCCTGTTCACCCGCCGAGACTGCAGCTCCCGCGCACGTTGCGACTCGCACCCTTCGTCCTCGGCAAGCTGGTCCGTGGTGGTGCAGACGAAGACGCTAAGTCGAGGCAGTCCGCCGCCATCGACCTCATCCACGACTTTCTACGCCTACCTACCGATGCGTACGGTAGCTTCTGCGGGGGTTGCTGGCCCTCACACCCATGGCGCAGCGCAGCGACCCAGCACGACGTTCACGGCTTGCCGGCGAAGGGTGAGGACGCGCAACGCGGCCGGTGGCATGGCGGTGAGCAGCTGAGCGGAGCGGAACGACGCGGCTCCAGCTCACCGAATGGCCCGGACGCCTCCACATTCATATGCTTGCTTTGCTAGCCAACTTGGCTCACGTTAATTACATGCATATATGTGGCCTGTGAGTGCATGCTAGGTGAGGTGCTCTGTGACATCTATGTGAACTCCGCACGAGGTCCTTGTAGTCATCGCTGTTGTCCCGGTCAGAACAGAGTCCACGCAATCGTTCACTTCGTGGCCACGGTGGCGTTCACGCCGCCATTCTGTGGCTGCCCGCAGAGCCCCGCGTCCGCCGGGAATGTGAAGACAGCTCCGTGCATGATCATTTGTGCCAAGGCCGACGTCCGTCTCCATCGATCTGAGCACGCGTGCGGCGGCAGGCCGCGGTTGGTTTGGTTATGCCATACCCGCAGCGGTGTAGAGCGTCGCTGCTTGCAAGTTGCAAGTGCTCAGGGCCGTACGTGTTCTCTTCTGGTGGAACTCCTGGAAGGCAAGCGCTGCACGGACCAGCTGGGCTCGTCCTTTGTACGTGCACGACCGCCTCCTTCTCCTGCTGCACAACCGTTGTCCAGCCCCCGACACCATCCTCCTCATGCACGACCACCGAGCTCTCTGGCCTTCTGCACGTGCGTGCCTCCGCCTAGCTCCCTAGCCAACGTCGTCGCCCGATAAGAACACACATCCATGGTGCTCACCAAGGCAGGAGAAGTTGCCGCCGTTCGCTCCCATATGGTCGTCGCCAGCTCGCGCAGTGGAGCTCTCGTTGTTCCTTGCCCTTGTTCGTCTCCTTCGAACTGCAAGCGACGGCGGCGACATCCACCACCAACGCGCCCGCCATAGCCAAGGTCGAGGTCGATGCGACCCTGTAGATGGGAGTCATTGGAGGAGGAGCGCGTCGGGCGGCAGCCGTCATCCTCGAGTCGGTCAGATGGTGGTAGGAGTAGGAGTAGGAGCGCTGGTGTAGGGAGATGGGGGAGCGCACGGAGGCGTGGAGAGGTGGGGGAGCATGCGCCGGCGTTGGGAGGTGTGGGAGCGTCAGCGTGCTCAATCAACGGCGGCGACGGCGCTTGAATTTTCAAAGCCAGCACATATTGGGGAAGATGACGGTTTTGCAAAAAGGCCCTCATATATGTTGCTATTTTTTACCGACATTTTAAGTTATTTGATAGTGGACGTCACGTCATCAAATATATCTCTACAACGTCCACGGTGACCGCGAATGATGCTTCAACGCGTATTCAGTGACCGTAAACTCGTATTTTCGTTGTACAATGACCGTATTAATTTTGCTAAACAAGTTCAGTAACTAACCATGGATTTAACTCTATTTGGACTACTGCTTCTGCTTTTGCTGCTTTTAGTGGTCTAAAATGAGAAGCCTAAACAAACATTCAAAAATTGAGAAGCGCTACAAGAAAATGAACTAGTCAACCAGCCGCGAGCGAAAGCAGCTCGTGAGGTGCTTCCCGAGTGGCAGAAGACCGAATTCCCTCCGTACTTCTGGATATTTACGAAAATTTTGCCACTACACATAACCAGAGTCAGCCCCGTGCAACCGGCAAGGCCCCGGTGCCCCCCAAACTCATTTCCCCTCCTCCTCTTAGCTATGGCAGGTTAGGGTTAGGGATTCGCCGCCGCCACCACCACTGCCATTCCCCGCCGCCGACGTGCATGTCCTTCTCCCCGCTCCATTCCCTTCCTCCTCCATCTCCTGCCGTCACCGATTTGACCCGGCGCACCATGGTTCGAGCTCGTTCCCGTCGGCCGCCGGAGGAGAAGGGAGCACTTCGAGCCGACGCCTCACCCTTCCGGCTCCGTTCCAGCCGGAGACCCGCTCGCTGCCTACGCGAGTCCTTCCCGGGGAGCCACTGCTACCTCACGGGATCGAGTTCATCTCCAGCAATTTGGTGTATCAGCTACTACTAATCTTCCACGGAATCTAAGTTCAAACACTGTGTGTCAGATCTCACGTGCCTGTCTTGGATCTCCATAAGCACCGACCGCCAAATCTTCCATTGATGCTTGTTCTGTGTTGACAAAACTTGTGCGATGTAGTGATTCTCTTCAAATTTCCTGTACGCTTTTTTTGATGTGCGCATGTATGTACAAGTGTTGAAATATATTGAAGGCATGAGAAACTTGTGATACTTCCTCTGAGGCATATTAGTTGTCTTAGATTCATCTAGATATGAATATATCTAGTCAAAATTTATCCGTATCTGGTCAAATTTGAGTCAACTAATATGAACGGTGAAAGTAATATAATTGTCACAAATACTTTGTTTTATACATCAAAAGCTAAAAGCTAAAATAAATTTTAACCAAACACTCCAAAATTATTTCGGAGGGAGTAAACAATTTAAAATTATTTTAGCTAAAAAAGATAAGTCGCGTTAATTCAGTTTTTTACATGTTAATCATGTAAATGGAGAATATGGAGTAATATAATTGCCACAATTTTTTTTACTTAAAAGCCGAAAGTCAAAATCCAAAAGCCAAACAATTATTTTAGCCAAAAAAAATAAAAATTATGCTAATTCAGCTCTTAATTATGACAATTATGTTTAAAAAGCATTTACACCACTCCTTCAGTATTTAGGGGTATTCCAACATTTCATCCTACAACCTGTAAATAGTAGCCATCAAAAGTACTTAGCAGCAGCAGCTTCCCGCAGCTGCTTTTTCACAACCCACCAGTTATAGCAGCCCAAACAAACATACCCAAAGGCCCCGTTTGGCATCAACATATTTTTAAAGTATTAAAAAAATACTTTGGTTTTAGAAAAACTGAAGTATTAAATATTTTAAGGTGTTTGGATCTAACAAATAATATGGTTTTAAAACTAAAGTATTCTCTAAAACTATGTTTTTTTTGAGTATTTGAGAAAGAGGCTAGACCCTCTTTTTTCTAAAACTGAGAAAAGGAAAAAATTAAAGTATTGCTTTGCTAGGCACTAAAATACTATTGTATTGATATAGTTTAGTTTTAGAAAAACTTTGTTGTCAAACTAGGCCCAAGTCCTGTAGGCCACAAATATCAAGTACATCGCAAAACCCCGCAATTTATGCATAACTTCTTTCCTGCACTCCGACATGCTCGTATCTCGTTGAAATCCCCTGGAAGCATCCAAAGTAAATGTGACGATCTGATATATTTCAGCAAGTCAACTTATAGCTGCACGTCTTCTCCTTGGGCCCAAATGACTAGCTTAAAGTCCACTGCGGCCTATCTCGCAATCCAGTCGTGACAGAGGAGAAGGTGGTTAAGGAAGAGAGGCCGGTGACGAGGTGGCAATAGCCAAGGTTGGGGAAGGGCCAATTCAAAAAGAAAAAAAGGTTGGGAAAAGGTGAACCCAATCCAAAGTCCAAACGCGCTGCCATGGCGTCCGCCTCCGCCTCCGCCGCTCTCTCCATCCACCGAACCTTGTCCCCTCCGTCTCCGTTGCAACCCGGTTGGCGCGGCCCCGTGCCTCTCCGCTGCACGCATTCCGAGCGCGGCGTCTCCTTCGACCCTGGGTCCGCCTTCTACCGCAGCGACAGCGCGCTGGGACGCGACCTCGCTGTCCTCGCTGCCACCCTCCACCGCCAAAGCCGCCCCGACCCCTCCTCCCCTTTCCTATGCCTCGACGCAATGTGCGGCTCCGGCGTCCGCGCGCTCCGCTACCTCGCGCAGGCAGGCGCCGATTTCGTCTGGGCAAATGACGCCTCCGACGCGCTCCGCCCCGTCGTTGTCGCCAACCTCTCTCGCTTACACTTGTCACACGGAGACGGGCAAAGGAGGTGGGTGGTGTCGCACCTCGATGCTACCCGGCTGCTCGCCGAGAGATACCTACGGCGCGAGTACTTTGACGTCATCGACGTGGACTCCTTCGGCAGCGAGGCCGAGTACATACGGGCGGCCTTCTTGTCGCTCAAGATTGGGGGCCTTGCGTACCTGACGTCCACCGATTGGCGTTCGGCGAGAGGGTATGGTGGGAAATGGTGAGCTCTGCTTGATCCAATTATGCATCTCACACATCTTAGATTCATCATGCATTTACCTTAACTTTCAGGTCCCCTTTGGTAGCAAAGTAAACTATAGTTTTAAATACTTTGAGGTTGTTCAATTTTTGTGCAATTGTGTTAGCTTGTGTTGACGTGCCTGTTTAGGAAACTAATAATGTTACTATCATTGTTGCGTGTTTTATATGAGTGTTATGATTTCCTGGTACCCAAGGATGAACACAAGTAAAACAACTTTTGTGTGGAAAGAGCGCAATGGGATAATTTTTAACTGTGACCGTCTTACTTATCTGGAGGGGGCATATCTAACCTTCCGGAGCATCAGTCAGTTGGCCCACTCACGAGCTTAACATGCATGGCTGAGTAGTCCACATGCGGTTTTTCTGTATGTTAAGGGACAATACCCCTCCTAGCCTTGTATTTAGGATTTCTTCCCCTCTACTAGTAATATGAGTAGGCAGAGCTCCGCCAGGTTTCCCCAGAAAAACAAATTGTATGTTATATCACAGTTTCATTAGTGTGTTAAGCATCTCGACACTACTATTGCTATAGTTGCTTCGTTTTGTATTATAAATTGGGCTAATTTTGCTTCCTATCTGTTCTGGCATTATATTTTCTTTTTATATGGATGCAACCAGTTCTGTTTCTTCATGTCAGGCCCATAACATTGTTTTGTCTTAGCTCATTGTCTTCATATGGAGCATATATTCGTCCAGTGCCATATCCGAATGAGATCGGTTTGCGAATGCTTATAGGTGGTGCTGCACGTGAATCAGCTATGTTGGGATTTCACATAAAACCAGTATTCTCTTATTATGCGTCCCATGGTCCTATTTATCGAGCAATGGTACAATTATGCCATGGAAAAGAAGATGATATCAGGTGAATTTTGTGCAATTTTATTTCCAAATATCCTACAGCTAATTAGTAGATATAATGAAATGCCAACTTACTGATATGCCTCCCGTTCTGGCAGTAATTATGGTTTCATTTGTCATTGCAAGAGTTGCGGACAGACTCAGACTTTTGGATTTGATGAATTGGGGCAGATTTCTTGTGGATGTGCAGACAGAGCAGTAGGTACATCGAATCATTCAGCGCCAGTAAATAAAAATAAAATTTTCATAGTCAAACTACGTAACTGCTTTTTCTGTATGATTTGTTTTGCTGAAATCGATCTTAGGACTTGGGAGTCCTTTTCAATTACTGTATATCTTTTATACCTTTTCTTGCATTGGCAGTAAACATATATGGTCTGAAGCTGATCAGTATCTTGTTTTATTGATTTTTTAAGTCTTCGTTTCTACATAAGTCACTTCATCAGCTCATGGTTAGCACCAAGTACCTTATGATCATTATTTTATTTTACAGGATGCCACTTCTATCACAGTTGTTGGCCCACTATGGACAGGTTCTCTCCATGATGCCTCTTCCATCACTGAAATGCTAAACTTGGCTGTAGAATGGGGATGGGCATACACAAGTGAAAATGGCACCACCCTGCAAAAGCTTCTTGACACCATGATTGAGGAGAGCGACCCACGATTGCCGCCTGGATACATCAGACTTGATGAGGTTTGTCTTGCAGTTACTTATCACAAAATCTTTAATGTACTATTATTGACTTTTATTTTGTCCAATGTACACTACCGTTAACTTTAATAATTCTAAATTTGCTATGAAATTCTAGATAGCTAGCCGAGCAAAAGTTAACTCTCCGCCACTCGGTACCCTCATCAATTCACTGCGGAAGGTATTTAACTATTTGTTGCATCAATGTATGATTAATTAACCCCAAAATCCTAGCGAGCTAGGGTGCAATTTCATTAAGTGAAATTGACTTCATTCAGTTGTTATATGACATAATTATCATTTCCCTTTTATGAACCAGTAGGCAGTTCAAGAATATTTAATTATCCGTTTCATTTTTTTCAGAATAAATGATATTGACTCTGAATATCTACTCATAATCTGAATGTGAGCAGGAAGGCTATGCTGCTTGTCGATCTCATATAGGTGCCAACGCAATCAAGACCAACTGTCCCATCAATTCTTGCATTGCGGTTGCACGGGAGATCCGAAATTTGCGATGAACGCCAACTACACCGTTTGTAATCTGCTAGGTCCACTAGATCTGTGATGTTAAATAGTCTAGTAAAATTGTGGCTTTGCAATGAAGGCAAACATAGGATTCTAAACCAGAGGAGAGTTGGCAGAAGTAGTAAACTGGAACACATGCTCTGTAGTACAAGAGGTGTTAGCATCTGGTTTGTCTCACATGCTATTAGTTTGACATTGCCACCAAGGAGCATATGCGCCTGGTTGGAACAGATTATATTTTTGAATAGAAAAAAAATCTGATAAACAAAATCACAAGTACATGGCCTGATAGCCCCGTCCTATGTGTACATGTAAACCATAAAAGAAGAAGTTCTATTGCTTGGGCGAAGAAAATGAAAGTTTTGGTTCTTCCAAAACTCTTCTTTTTTCCTTTATGTAGCATAGAACAAATGCCCGGAGAGAATGCCTATCATTTAGGATTACTAGAAAAGGGCAACACATTGGTCAACCTAATCGTCTCCTGAATTTGCGAAGGGGTTGTAAGATTGTCTTTGCGGATGTCCGTGTCCATCTGCACTTTGACTTGTGAGGAGAGCCTCCTTGCTCTGTCGACTATGACCTATACCTGGGCGTCGAGGAGGGTTACGCGTACCTTCTGCACTCGAGGCTCGGATCAGATGAGGTCACTTCAAGGGAGAGAAAAGGTGTTTGTGAAAATGACCGCAAGACATCGTCCATGATGTTCATAACATTTTTGGTTGCTCTTGAATTCTTCTCCGTTAGAAGGGTATAATTCCACACCTTGTGAATCAAGGGCATTTCAAAACGCGTGTCTTCAAAGAAATCTAGATAGTGATCAGTCGGCGTTCGGAGTAAAATTCACTCCCTGTGAATGTTTGTTGCTCTATACCAACAAGCTTTTTTTTACACATCGTGGTACTTATCATTTCATATCCAACTTCTGATAGGAGAAGCAATTTTCT
Organism: Avena atlantica; assembly: GCA_910589765.1. Taxonomy (NCBI): domain Eukaryota; kingdom Viridiplantae; phylum Streptophyta; class Magnoliopsida; order Poales; family Poaceae; genus Avena; species Avena atlantica. Next base: position 176,818,751 of record OU342737.1, read on the forward strand.
GTGGTCCGCACACTGCATTTCATGGTTTCTGATAAGTGTAGGTCACAGACTCGAACTAGAAAGCATGGGTTGTACTCCCTCCGTTTGGAAATATAAGATGTTTTAGGTTTATGAAGGAGGTGTATCTAGACATTTTAGTTTAGATTCATTTGAACCTATACATTAAAAGGTGTCTAGATACATCTCACTCACAAAACTAAAACATCTTATATTTCTCATAAACCTAAAACATCTTATATTTCCAAACGGAGGGAGTAGGATCAAGACCAGCTGCCAAGACAATTCGGTTTAAGGGTCAACGGAGATACTAATAATATAGACACAACGTCGTTATGCCAACAACCTTAATAAATAGCCGTGGGTATAGCTTTTGGCCGTTGGCAAATACCCCGTTTCGTGTAGTGCATACTTGATGGCTCATAAAGATCTAAACCACTTGCCAATATAAAACATAGTGAAGTTGTTCCGCGCATGTCCAACATGAATGTGCCTCAACAAATTGGTTCATTGTTGTTCATACACACAGTTGGCATGAAAGGCTTTGGTAAGTTTACAACAACATTCGGTCAAGTGGACGCGGCGTTAAACTTCTGTGAAACTCATGGGAGCTACGTTGGAATGGAGTAATGCATCGTGCTACCATCTCTACCATATCCACGTAGATGGAGAGACCTTAAGGGCCTGTTTGGTTAATCCTCTTCTTAGTTGGATTGGAGTGGAATGGAAGGGATCAGAGGGGATTTTGACTTATATGAGATTTAATCCCATCAAACCATGCTAATCCAGTTCAATTCAAGTGAAACCGAACAAGGCCTAAGTCTGGTAGAGAGATCCTTGACAATAGTTGTTTCACCGCACGCATAGCCATAGTCTATAAGCAGCATGAAGAGCATATAGAGCGATCCATGCATGGAGTCTCTCCGGTTGTCAAGTTGTTTATATCCATGTAGATGAAGTGATTCTGGTTGCACATCCTATAAAAACGAGAAATACTATTCTGAACTTCAAAACTTTGACCACACAGACATGGTGTTTTGGCTTACACTATTCAGAATTTTGAATGCATTTAAAAATATCTGATGTACATCCGGATATAGTATATTTTTTGAAAATTCTCGACATTTTGAAATATGTCACTTTGACTGGTCAAATATGACACTCACTTTGCCTCTCCGGGTGGCACCCACCGGGTTCGGGTCTGGGTCCTGCCCCCCCATACCCGCACCCGTCTCATTTCCCTGTCCCACGACCCGCCCCCGATTACATCGGCGGGTACAGATCCCCACCATACCCGCCACCCGCCGGGTAAAAAAATGACAATAATTAGGCATTTTTTACAATAGTTTCATAGCAAAATAGATTATACAACAACAAACAATACATTTAGCAACAATATATTTGGGATTTGCTTGACAGCTGACACTTACATGTAGGGTCCACTTATCATATGCGGGTACGCGGGTATGCGGGTTCGGGTTTGGCACCTCCATACCCGCCTCCACTAGACCCGGTGGGTATGATTTCTAACCACTAACTAGCCCCATGGGTATTATTTTTTACGATACCCGCCCCATTTAAAGCGGGATCCCGTTGGGTACGCGGTATCGGGTATCCATTGCCATCCATATTTGCCTCATGTCTATCTAAGGATAATGCGGTGATCTCTCAAGATAGGATCAAACTCACTCCAAGACGCACAAAACAAACACAACGCCATCCCACACTTGCATAACTGTCTGTTAAATAAAAACACTTGCACAGCCGTGGCCCCACTTCTCAGTGACCAAAGCTCCATCGCGCGGTCTGCTGGCCGTTCACCGGCGCCGGCGGACATGTCGCCTTCCATCGAGGCCGGCGGCAGCCGCGACGCCGCACCGAAGCTCCCATATCTCACCGGCGTCGGGTTATCCGAGGCCGAGCCGGACAAGCGGCAGGAGGCGGAGGGCGCGGATCAGATCAGACGTTGATTGCTCGTCTCTGACCCTGACCAGTCAAGCCCTATGCCCCTGTTCTGTACACTGGATTTGACACAGCTAGCGTGTCTCAGTAGGGAAAGTGTACATCAGTATGTGTACTATAGAATCCTTAGCACTGAAGCTGCAACGTATAATTTCCTGTAAAATCTTGCTTTGATCTCTACTGTCATTTTTTCTGCAAAGGCTCCCTAGCTGCGCTGGACCAGACGACTGGCAGGATATTCTTCAGCACTCCCTGGGTATTGCGGTACCTCCTTATCTCCTTGGACTTGCTAAAAGAAGGAAAATGATTTTAGCAGATGCCAGCAGATTCCTTCTGGACTCCCTGGGTGTACATACTTTGCCGGCACATTAATCATGATTCATGCTGATATGTGATGGGGCTCAAATGCAATTATTTGGTTAAGTAAAATTTCAGTTGGCTAATTATTCACTGTTGCAACTGAGACTGCCAGGTTTAAAAGATGGTGATGGAGTCCATGTAATGTAAGGGGACTGGACGTTTATTTTCAATCTGAATTGCCACTTCCGTTAAGGCTGATGTTGTGACTTGTGACTGTTTTGCTTGGCTTCCTTACTACTCTAACTACCAAGATGTGTACAAGTTGTTGCCATTTTTTGCCAAGCTTCTAAATTGATCCTTCATTCCTGGATGTGAGTTCCTTGTGTTTAATGTATGATTTATCTTTTTAATCATGCATTGTATGTTATCAAGGGGTAATCCACTGAACAATGTTTGTAAAGCAACACACCGGAAAAGAAATAGCGTTTAGATCTTTGAACTGGAATGTCTGTTCAACATGATTGTGCCTTTTCGATGTAGAACCACTCACTGATATTTGAAGTTAAAACATCTTGTTTTGATCTCTCTTATCATTATATTTCTGTAGTGGCTCAGCTCCAGTGAAACAGAAGATACAGAAAGAATCTTCTATAGACACTCTAAATATTGTTGTGCTTCCTTATGTCCTTGCACTTGCTAAAAGAAGGGAAAGTAATTCTAGCATATGCCTGTAGATTCCCTCTGCTCATATTCCAAAAGCACCCAATTGTAGTCATGTGGTTCTTTCACTGCATCTATCTGAATAACTTTTCAAGTGAGGACAAAAGAGGTGCAGCCAGTATGTTGTTATGTTCATCTGCATTACTGCATATACGTATATGCCCTTTTGCTCTGGGCTTGGAGCATTGAGACCGAGGTCACAATAGAAGGCGTCGAGCTTGCATAAGGTGGGGTTTGGCTCGCTCATTACTCCAAGTGAACCGCCGATTCTGCAAGTGGATCTCATTTAGCTCATAAGTGTGGAGAGCCTCCCGGAAACGGTTTATGCGTCCACGGTTGACATTATGTTTGTTCTTGTCACTAGCCTTACGAATTTGATTGAAATCTCCAATGGCGAGCCATCTCACTCCGGGAGGTGGCTTTTGAGCGATTAGCTTCGCAAAGAAATCGTCCTTGCGGTTGGAGGCCGTAGGACCATAAACCGTTGTTTGTTGGAATATTAGGCATAATTTCCACGATTAATTCCAGCATATAAATCATGACAAAACCAGCTACTAGCTCATGTAACTCGAACATACTAGATGTACTAAACAGATGATCGAGAACAAATAGTAGCCTAACATGTACTCGCAGAACATGATGAATAACCAAACTGGAGCACGTAGCACGTACCGTTCGGTTGTCGTAGTAGAAACTTTGGGGACGAGTGATCGCAGCAGATGGCGACGAAGACGGCGGTAGGCAGCACCGCCTGACTTGGATGGAAGACGACCCGTGATGGAGAACTCGAGCAGTCGCGCAGAGCGCTTTCCAAAAACCTTATTCGCCCTCTCCCGTACAGGATCACAAGGGCGAGTGGTTCCGGAGACCTGCTCTCCCGTCCGCCGGTGCACGCCGGCAAGCGGGATGAAGTAGACTACGGTGACGGCGCAAGTAGAGAGGATGGCAAAACCCTAGATTGGTTTTCGGTGGTGTTGTGGCGGTAGCCGCGCAGGACTTTATATAGAGCGGCTCAAGAAACCCTAACGGAGGCGAACGTGGGCCGAGTCCACGTTACGCACATTCGGGTCGGTTACAGTAGCCCACGATCCGGGAGCGACCCGAATAAGCTAACCGTTTGACACGTCTGTCAATTTTCCTGAGCAGCAAAATAAAGCTCGGCTCGGCGAGATTCCCGCAACCCGCGGCGCGCGCGCGTCGTGTCGTGACGTGACGCGACGAGACGAGGCGAGCGTGCGTGCGAGCGGCGGCGTCGTCGGAGGAGGAGCGCGCATGTGTATCTCTCTTATTCCCACTCACTTACAAAGTGGTGCAACTCTCCTCCAACTTTCCATGTGGGACTAAACTTTAGCTCCCACTCCACTCCCATGTGAGCTGCCACAAACATGGGCCCAAACACATATGGGCTGCCACAAATTTGGGCTTTGAGATTTAGGGAAAATCTGAAATACTCATGGGCCTAAATGGATTAGCCCCATTATTTCTAACAATCTTCCACCAGATCTCAAATGCCCATTTGAAGATTTGCCAATCCTTGCTACTTGTTTATATACCAGTGTTTCAGCAGAGACTGTTAAGTTGAACTTCCGCCTAGAATCTTGAACTACGTCTATCAACAACTTGAACAATGGACGAACCTTGAATTGCAAGTTTGGTGCCAATAGATTTCGTTCAAAATCATAACTAGTACTTGGCTGTCAGTAGCCTACCCCGCGGGTTGGAGCATATGCGTCACACTCCCTGGTCTCTTCATGAGTTTACTAGAGATCACCCAAATCTCATAGACCGCGACGTTTACAATCGAGCTCATATAGGTGTGTTCTTTCAAGAATGCCCTATAGGACGGTATCTTTGCTAATTAAAGCCAACAGAAACACATTAAGTCATGTCGCCAACCTGCCTTACAGATTATGAGAGTCATGCATCTTCACATAGAGAGGGTTACAAAATACTCTCCTCAGTCAAACCACTAGCTTGTTCTTCCCAGGTCCTAATCCACGGGATCTCCGATCACATAGGTTGGGTTACCACTAAGGTGTGACATCCATGGGTCTCAACCCCATCTCCCTCGATGCACTTTCTATCACATTTCGTGATAGTCCCTTTGTAAAGGGATCTGCCAGGTTTTTGTCTGTTTGAATATACGTAACAGTTATTACTCCGGAGTTTCTCAATTTCCTGACAGATTTCAAACGTCTCTTCACGTGTCTTGATGACTTCGCGTTATCCTTAGAATTGTTCACTTTGACAATAACAGTTTGGTTGTCACAATTCAGAAGGATTGCCGGCACAGGTTTCTCAACCACAGGCAAGTCCATCAAGAGCTCACGCAGCCATTCTGACTCAACAGTGGCTCTGTCTAAAGCAGTAAGTTCTGCTTCCATAGTTGACCTCGTCAATATGGTTTGTCTACGAGACCTCCATGACACTGCGCCACCTCCAAGGGTAAACACATACCCGCTCGTGGCATAGAGTTCATCAACGTCAGAGATCCAATTCGAATCACTATATCCTTCAAGCACAGCAGGATTCCCTGAATAGTGAATCCCATAGCTCATTGTACCACATAGATAGCGCATGACCCTTTCAAGTGCATGCCAATGATCAATACCCGGGTTAGACATGAATCTACTCAGCTTGCTCACAGCAAAAGAGATATCGGGTCTTGTAGCGCTTGCTAAGTACATGAGAGAACCAACAACTTGTGAATATTTCAGCTGATCTGTTGGTTCCTTCTTATTCTTTCGTAATGTCAAACTAGGATCATAAGGTGTTGGAGAAGTCTTGCCATCATTAAAGCCAAATCGGCTCAAGACCTTCTCAACATAATGAGATTGCGTTAAAGTAATCCCATTCTCGTTCTTAATAAGCTTGATGTTCAGAATCACATCAGCCTCTCCCAGATCTTTCATATCAAAACTCTTTGACAAGAAAGACTTGACTTCATTTATCACTTTCATGTTTGTACCAAAGATCAGAATGTCATCCACGTACAAACATAATATAACACTATCGCCCCCACCATGGCGATAGTAAACACACCTATCAGCCTCGTTAATGACAAAGCCAGCAGAAAGTAGAGTTCTGTCAAACTTCTCATGCCATTGCTTAGGTGCTTGTTTCAGGCCATATAAAGATTTCAATAACTTACACACCTTTGTCTCTTCACCTTTTACCACAAACCCATCCGGCTGATCCATATAGATCTCCTCTTCCAACTCTCCATTAAGGAAAGTTGTCTTCACGTCCATTTGATGAACGAGAAGACCATAAGAGGCAGCCAGGGATAGTAGTACACGAATGGTGGTCAGTATAGCGACAGGTGAATAGGTGTCAAAGTAATCTTCGCCTTCTTTCTGTGTGTAGCCCTTAGCTACAAGACGCGCCTTGTACTTCTCAATAGTACCATCAGGCCTTAGCTTCTTCTTGAACACCCACTTACATCCCACAGGTTTACAACCATAGGGTCGTTCTGATAATTCCCAAGTTCCATTAGAAAGAATCAAGTCCATCTCATTTTGGATAGCTTCTTTCCAATCATCTGCATTAGGAGATGCATATGCCTCAGTAATGGATCTGGGAGTATCATCCACAAGGTACACGATGAAATCATTGCCAAAGGATTTTGCAACCCTCTGTCTCTTACTCCTCGTGAGAGGTTCATCGTCATCCTTCTCAAGAAATTCCTCATGTGGTTGTTCAGAATTATCAATAGATGCACTAGATTCAGGAAGTATTTCAGAAGAAATCCTACCAATGCTATGCATATCTTTCATAGGAAAAATATTCTCAAATAATGTTGCATCACGAGATTCCATTATAGTATCAACATGCATATCAGGTACCTCAGATTTAACCACTAGAAATCTATAGCCTACACTCCGTGGAGCATATCCTAGAAAGATACAATCCACTGTCTTGGGTCCGAGCTTGCGTTTCTTGGGAATCGGTATGTTGACCTTCGCCAAACACCCCCAAGTACGCAGATACGAAAGTGATGGTTTTCTCCCAACCCACTCCTCATAAGGAGTCTTTTCTTTATTCTTGTTAGGAACTCTATTCAGGACATGACATGAAGTCAACAAAGCCTCCCCCCACCATGCCTTTGATAAACCAGCAGTGGCTAACATGGAATTCACCAAGTCAGTCAGCGTGCGGTTTTTCCTCTCGGCAACCCCGTTTGATTGGGGCGAGTAGGGAGGCGTCCTCTCATGAATAATTATGTGTTCCTGACAGAATTCATCAAATATTTTGGGAAAATACTCACCACCACGATCCGACCTAAGACGCTTGATCTTTCTCTCTAGTTGATTTTCAACTTCGGCCTTATAGATTTTAAAGTAGTCTAAAGCCTCATCTTTAGTTCGCAACAAGTAAACATAGCAGAATTTAGTAGCATCATCTATCAACGTCATGAAATATCTCTTTTCACCTTTTGTCAACACACCATTCATCTCACATAGATCAGAATGTATGAGTTCTAGAGGTGCCAAGTTTCTCTCCTCGGCAGCCTTGTGAGGCTTTCGAGGTTGCTTTGATTGCACACAACTATGGCACTTAGAACCTTTGGCAATAGTGAAATTCGGAATTAAACTCATGCTGGACATCCGAGACATCAAACCAAAATTAATGTGACATAAACGAGAATGCCAAACACTGGTATCATCATTAACACCACCACAAATATGATTCACGGATTTATTACAAAACTCTGAAAGTGAAAACCGGAACAAGCCTCCGAACTCATAACCTTTACCAATAAATTGTCCATGTTGAAACAACGACTTTATTAGACTCTAAGACAACCTTAAACCCATCTCTGCAAAGAAGGGAGCCACTAACGAGATTCTTGTTCATAGTAGGGACATGCTGCACGTTCCTCAGCTGCACGATCTTTCCGGAAGTAAACTTCAGATCCACCGTGCCAACACCACGAACAGAAGCATGTGATCCATTCCCCATTAGGACGGATGAATCCCGAGCGACCTGATAAGAAGTGAACATAGAGATGTCAGCACACACATGAACATTAGCACCCGTATCAAGCCACCAACACGGTGATTGAAATACTGAAAGAACAGTAAATAAATTACCATACCCATCAGTATTGCTAGCGGTCACGACGTTGACAGTCTTGGCCTTTTTCCCTCTGCGGTCTGCGCGTTCTGGACAGTCCTTGGAAAAATGGCCGGGCTCTCCACAAGTGTAACAAGACAGTTCACTCTTGTCCCTGTTCGTCTTCTTCTTCTTGAAGGTTGTAGTCTTTACAGGCTTGTTAAAGGAGCGTTTGAAGTTCCCTTTGTTCTTGCCTACGGATTTGCCTTTCTGCACAAAGTTAGCAGTAGCAAGACCCTCTCCTTTCTCAGTAGTGTCCTTAGCCCGAGCCTTCTCCTCAACATCAAGGGACGCTATCAGATTTTCAACTGATATCTCCTGTCTCTTGTGTTTGAGAGTTGTGGCAAAGTTCCTCCATGAAGGAGGTAACTTAGCAATAATGCATCCTGCCACAAACTTGTCGGGTAAGGTACACTTAAGGAGTTCGAGCTCCTTGGCAATGCACTGTATCTCATGAGCTTGTTGAACCACAGGAAGGTCCTTAGTCATCTTAAAATCATGAAAGCTCTCCATGATATACAGTTCACTGCCAGCATCTGCAGCACCAAACTTGTCATCCAGTGCATCCCAGAGCTCCTTTCCGTCTTTTATGTGCATAAACACATCACACAGACGGTCAGCAAGAATGCTCAGAATACATCCCACAAAGACAGTATTAGCATCCTCGAACTTCTTCTGATCATCGTCAGATATAGTTTCCTCAGGTTTGCCTTTACTGATGTGGAACACTTTCATCGTGGTCAGCCAAAGCTCAGCCTTGTACTGCCACCTCTTAAAGTGCACACCGGTAAACTTATCCGGCCTCAGTGCATCGGTAAAACCAGCCATTGTTAATTCAGGAAATTGCCTACAATAAGGTTTTTGGATTGTTGGAATATTAGGCATAATTTCCACGATTAATTCAGAATATAAATCATGACAAAACCAGCTACTAGCTAATGTAACTCGAACATACTAGATGTACTAAACAACAGGATGATCGGAAACAAATAGCAGCCTAACATGTACTCGCAGAACATGATGAATAACCAAACTGGAGCACGTAGCACGTACCGTTCGGTTGTCGTAGTAGAAACTTTGGGGAAGAGTGATCGCAGCAGATGGCGACGAAGACGGCGGTAGGAAGCACCGCCTGACTTGGATGGAAGACGACCCGTGATGGAGAACTCGAGCAGTCGCGCAGAGCGCTTCCCAAAAACCTTATTAGCCCTCTCCCGTACATGATCACAAGGGCGAGTGGTTCCGGAGACCTGCTCTCCCGTCCGCCGGTGCACGCCGGCAAGCGGGATGAAGTAGACTACGGTGACGGCGCAAGTAGAGAGGATGGCAAAACCCTAGATTGGTTTTTGGTGGTGTTGTGGCGGTAGCCGCGCAGGACTTTATATAGAGCGGCTCAGGAAACCCTAACGGAGGCGAACGTGGGCCGAGTCCACGTTACGCACGTCCAGATCGGTTACAGTAGCCCACGATCCGGGAGCGACCCGAATAAGCTAACCGTTTGACACGTCTGTCAATTTTCCTGAGCAGCAAAATAAAGCTCGGCTCGGCGAGATTCCCGCAACCCGCGGCGCGCGCGCGCGTCGTGTCGTGACGTGACGTGACGAGACGAGGCGAGCGTGCGTGCGAGCGGCGGCGGCGTCGTCGGAGGAGGAGCGCGCATGTGTATCTCTCTTATTCCCACTCACTTACAAAGTGGTGCAACTCTCCTCCAACTTTCCAAGTGGGACTAAACTTTAGCTCCCACTCCACTCCCATGTGAGCTGCCACAAACATGGGCCCAAACACATATGGGCTGCCACAAATTTGGGCTTTGAGATTTAGGAAAAATCTGAAATACTCATGGGCCTAAATGGATTAGCCCCATTATTTCTAACATTGTTAGCTTAAAATCACCTTCTTGGATTGTGTTAGGGATATGAACATTCGCTGACAAGCAAAACTCCGAAATTTGCACGTCCGAGATTTGAAGCACAGATTCATCCCACAACAGGAGTATGCCACCTCTCGTTCCAGTAGCCCGCCTCTGGGCAAAGCTTTTTAGTCTATAACCCCCAATTTAGCAAGCCTCAAAAGCAGAGATATCTTGGAGTTTAGTTTCTTGAAGACAAACGATTTGGCAGGAGGAGGTTGCGATTGTTTCGTGCACCGTATCTTTCCTGTCCTGGTCATTTAACCCTCGTACGTTCCAGCCTAGAATGTTTAGGAGGAAATCTGACATTTAAAACTAAAACATCCCTGCATATTAAACCGATATAAGACTGTCTGGAGAAGGGCAACAACAAACAACCTCTGAACCAAGGGGAGAGGCCAGTCTACAACCTCGTGCTTCTGGAACATGCTCCAGAACGCAGGAGAGCCAATCCCTGAGAACACCCTTAGCATGGTACTGGATTCAAACATTAAAACTAGACTAACACTACAATGCCTTCCTTCTGACTCTGGGCAGCTAAACATCTTCATTAGCAAGCACTGCCTCCCCAACGTCTTGGTCCAAAGCAGCCGCGCCACCCAGTCCTAGCAGCGCCATGTCCAGCTCCTCTTCTTCAGGTGAGTTCACTTTGAAAAGAACTCGCATTGTCGCCGACGATAGTGGACCAAGAAAGCCACGCTCCTTCAAACTTGAGAACTTTTGGGTGCGTCTCTCGGGCTTCTCCGAGGTGGTGCAAAAGGCTTGGTCTGAGCCCATCTCCCATGTCGAACCGTGCCATGTGCTTCACCATAAGCTGGCTCGCACAGCTAAATGCTTGTCCAAGTGGGGACGATCACTTTTCTCTAATGCAAAAGTTCTCTTGCACTCCGCCCTCCTCGTAATCCTTCATTTGGACAAGGCTCAAGAAAATAGGAAACTTTCCAGCGGTGAGAGGGATCTGAGAGCTCGGTTGACAAGGAAAGTTATTGCCCTATCCGTTGTTGAGAGGTCTAGGAAAAGGCAAAATTCAAGGATCAAAAACCTCAAAGAGGGGGATGCCAACACCAAGTTCTTTCACATGAGAGTTAATGCGAGAAGAAGGAAAAACCACATCTATCGCCTAAAGAAGAACCAAGGATGGGTAACCGACCATAAGGACAAAGAAGATCTCATCCACAAGCATTTCGAGGAAGCTATTGGTCGCGGGGAGTATAGGAAGCGAGACTTCAATTGGGAAGAACTACAATTTGAAGAAGCAGACTTGCAAAGTTTAGGCGAGCCTTTTAGTGAGGAGGAAGTGAAGAATGCTATAAATCAAATGCCTGGGACAAGGCCCCCGGACCGGACGGTTTCACAGGCACCTTCTTTAAGAAATGTTGGGACATAATCAAAGACGACATTATGAGAGTGATTAACCTTTTTGGGAGCCTGCAAGTTTCCAATTTTCATTGGCTCAACTCCGCAAACATCGTGCTTTTGCCAAAGAAGGATGGAGCGAAAGGGTTATCCGACTACCATCCAATTAGTTTGATTCATGCAATTGCAAAAATCATTTCCAAAATGATTGCTCTCCGTCTTGGGTCGTTGATGGATGATTTAGTCTCCAATGCTCAAAGTGCTTTTTATAAAGAAGAGGAGCATCCACAACAATTTCTTTATGTAAAAAATCTTTCTTCGGAGTTTCACAAAGGGAAGACCCTGACGCTCCTATTCAAACTTGACATCCGGAAAGCTTTTGACTCTATCCGTTGGGAATACATTCTTGACCTCCTACAACGCCGCGGCTTCCCGAGTCGATTACGTGATTGGATTGCCGCTCTGCTCTCTACATCTTCTTCACGTGTGCTAATCAACGGCATTGTGGGTGCCCCTATTAGTCATGGGAGGGGTTTGCGGCAAGGGGACCCCCTATCACCGCTTCTTTTTGTTCTTGCTATTGACCCGCTATCCCAATTATTGGAAAGAGCAACCTATCATGGGCTATTGCATAAGCTAAAAGGGAGGGGCGCAATTTTGAGAACATCCCTTTATGCCGATGATGCGGCGGTGTTTGTGGCTCCAATCAAAGAGGACATTCAAAACTTGGCCATGATTCTTGAAAGCTTTGGAGAGGTCACCGGCCTTTGTACCAACTTCCAAAAGAGTAATGTTGTTCCCATTAGGTGTGGAAATATCAATCTTGAGGACATCCTTGATGGCCTACCGGTGACTCGAGCTTCTTTACCTATGAAGTACCTTGGGCTCCCTCTTTCAATTTGGCGGCTTAAAAGGGTGGATTTCCAACATCTTGAGGACAAATGCGTTGGGAAGCTCCCAACTTGGAATGGGAAGTTCATCACGACGGCCGGACGCAATGAGCTTGTCAAATCGGTTATCACCTCCCAAGCAACCTATTACCTCACCTCCCTTATCATTCCACCGGGTACTATAAAGTTCATCAACAAAATTGAAAGGGCCTTCCTTTGGTCGGCCAAGGACAAGACAACCGGGGCCAAATGTAAAGTAAATTGGCAAACGGTGTGTAGACCCAAAAAGCTTGGAGGTCTTGGGATCAAGAACATTGATAAGTTTTCTACGGCTCTACGTTTGAGATGGCGTTGGCTTGAATGGAAAGACCCCCAAAAAATTGGGTGGGTTTCGGCAACCCTTGATCCGAAGAGGACATGTGCATCTTTTATGCCGCGACCACCATCACCATTGGAGATGGGAACAAGGCCCCTTTTTGGCACGCGCCTTGGCTCCAAGGAAGAAAACCAAAAGATATCGCACCGCTCGTCTTTGAAGTGTCAATAAAGAAAGCTTGGAAGGTCAGCCAAGCCTTAAGTAACAATGCTTGGATGGGGAAGATTAAATTGGGTGATGACTTCACTATAGAGCATCTAAGTCAATGCGTTGAGCTTTGGTCTCTTCTCCAAAACGTACAACTCGATGAGGAGGTGGAGGACAATATTGTTTGGAAACTAACGGGAAATGGTGAGTATACGGCAAAATCGACATATGAGATACAATTCTTGGGCTCCATCATCTCCAACATGAACAAGCTTGGGCTCCTCCAAAAGTTAAATTCTTCGCTTGGCTTGCCACACAAAATAGAATTTGGACGGCAGATAGATTGGCCAAGAGAGGTTGGCAAAATTGCGGCCTTTGCCCACTTTGCAAGCAAACCACGGAGACGGTTGACCATCTTCTAATCTCGTTCCGTTTCACAAAACGTATATGGGCTTATCTAAAGGAATGGATTGGCATATCCGAGTTGGATCAATCTCAATGGACGGGTCTCTCTATAGGAAATTGGTGGGAGTTAATAACGGATGGACCTATACAAATCGCAAAGCCATGGCTTCACTTACCCTCCTCACCTATTGGAAGATTTGGAATAAACGCAACGACCGGGTCTTCAACAAAAGGCATGCGCCGCCTCTTGTAGTCCTTCATAGAATTAAACGCGAAGCCCGATTGTGGGTTAATGCGGGAGCTAAACGCTTGGGTGAATTCATGCCGCGAGAGTAATCCCCTAGCATAATTTGGTCCTTTTAATTCTTGTAAAACTTCGCCTTAATTAATAGATTGGGGCAAAGATTTTGCTCCCGTTTCAAAAAAAGAAAAGAGACCGCTAAGGTCCGTACCTTCGTTTTTGCTCTGGGCTTGGGGTATTGCAGACTTAGTGAACACAGTCTTCGAGTTTATGGGTACTTCCCAATTTCCCATGCCAAAATTAACATCATATTTGTGCCACAGTTGCTTTCCAAAAAAAATTCTACTTATTTATAAGTACTTGAAGCGGAAGGTTAAAAATGGACGAGCTTGAAAGGAGTGGGGCCTAATGTCCACTTATTCCTTGTACTTTGTCGATCAATGATGATGCTATCTAACTTAAAAAAAAAGTCAAATAACTCAACTACAGGATTACTAATTGTTTTTTTTTGAATGTAAAGGAAGGAACTTAGCTGATTCCAAATGCATTTGTTACTTGATACTTTAATTAATACCGTCAATGGAGTTTTGATTTTTTCCTGATTACCCCTAAGTTGGTGTGACCTATTTATTTTGTTCGCTCAATCTAACAGCTACAGTCAAGGGAATCTTCACAGGGATATCGAAGCAGTGCAGTCTGTAGTGCTAGTATGTTCATTTTACATGTTGACATGAAAACATCTTTACTTTCTTGCACAAATAGAATAGGAGGGGTCAGTCGTCAGTTTCAGTTTGACCTCTCCCTATTAACCAATTAAACTTCTTTATGCCCATTGAGTTCTAATTCACATCAATATCATGTGGGTACTTCGACAAGAGAACAAAATCTTGTATAGTAACTTTTTGGTTCCCCTATATTAGCAAAATCTTGTAGTATCCGCAACCTTTGCACTACATACATCTTAGAACATCCCTCTAGAATCCTGGCAAATGACATGCTTGCAGAAGTCCAGGTAATCTTTTTTTATCTCTGGTTGTTCTTGCCGTCTCCCTATTATGATGTCAACTGCACTACAAGATACTTACAAAATCTATAACAACACTTAGATATTGTTGTTCTTCCTGACCTCCTTTTGGACTTATTTGAAGTGGAAATGATATAGTACATGTCAGTAGATGCTCAGCTGCACTGCACCAGAAGATACTGACAGAATCTTCTACAGCACTCTGGGTATTGCTGTGCTTTATTATCTCCTTGGTCTTGCTAAAAGAAGGAAAACGATTCTAGCATATGTCAGTAGATTGCTTCTGTTCAGAACCCAAAAGGTACTCAATTGCAATCATGTGATGCTTTCATCTGCATCTATCTGAATAAGTTTTTCATGTGAAATTCTTATTTTAACAAATGATATGATACTAGTACGAAGACCAGCTGGCTTGGTGTGTCGTTCCTGGGCATATATGTATGCCCTCTCCTCTGGGTTTGGGGCTTGGGGCTTGGGCATCGTTGGCATTAAGGCTGCTTCTCTGCAAAAGTATTGGCTTGTTCAAAGAGCTTCTTGGCAAAGGTAGGAAGTTTCTTTCTTTCTACGTGCTAATACATCTTTGGGTCATAAACTTGCTACTACATCTTTAGATCGTGGCACATAGGAACGTAAAGTGCATAGCTTGCTTTCTATTTGTCCTGGAAAAAAGTTGTAGTATTGGAAACCTTTCTTTGATTCATCTGACATCAAATATATGCATCAACGTGAAGTTGGAACAAATTTCTACTTCTGAGAATAACACTTCAACATCTTCCTATTTTAGACAGCTGGAAGGAGCAGTGAGGCTGCCTTTTGCTCTGGGTTTGGGACTTGGGCATCATTGTCACTGAGGCTGTTTCTCTGCAGAAATACGGGCTTGTTCAAAGTGCTTATTGCCAAAGGTAAGAGGCTTCTTGTTTTCTACTTGCTGCATCTTTAGATCATAAACATGCTACATACATCTTTTGATCATGTTTATGAAGGCACTTAAGAATTAAGATCCTAAAGTTCATTGCTTGCTCTCTGTTTGTCCTGAGAAAAAGGCGCTAGTGTTGCAAACCTTTCATTGGTTTATCTAATATCAAATATATACATCAACGTGAAGTTAGAACAGATTTCTACTGCTGATAATAACACATTCAACATCTTCCTATTTTAGACTGCTGGAAAGAAAACTCTGGTATCTTCTTCCATTGGCTTCCCACCATTTTGATTGCATTTGTCATGGCGCCAGATCAATGTCATGAGAAAGATAATAGGAGGGGTCACAACTATCAGAGATGTGAGGGCTGTGATGCACATTACTATTGGTGTCATCTGGACGATACCCAGAAATATTTCTTCAAGTGCATGGTTGGAAATTTCCAGGAAAAAATGGCAAGCCCTGGTGCATCGATACCTTTTCTCTCCTTCAGATGGATCCTGGTCAGAATGACAATGTTGGTTCTTACTTTGTTTTGTTGTTTACTCTTGCAGGTCATACCAGAGAAGTTTGTAGAAAAATTCAAAGGTCAGATCTCTGAATTTATCAAGCTAGAAGCTCCTGATGGGAACATATATGAAGTTCAGGCTACCAGGGATCTAAACAAAATAGTCCTTGGATCTGGATGGGCCACATTTACCAGCTTTTACGAACTAAAACAGGGCTGCATCCTCGTGTTCAGGTACATTGGGAACTCTCACTTCAGGGTTCTTATATTTGATTATCCAAGTTTCTGTGAGAAAGAAATTTTCCACATTGTCATGAATTGTGGTCCTCATGCCCAAGAAAGAGACACTCATCTCGATCAATCGCCGCTAAGCAAAACACGATACCAGAATGATCGATCAGGCAACAGTGAGTCCCGTCAAAGGTGCGGCCACTGTGATGTGCATTTCTATTGGCATCACCTGGATGATAGGAAGAAGCATTTCTTGAGTATCATGATTGGTGATTTCCGACAACAAATGGTAAGACCTTGGATGATCAATTCCCTTTCTGCCATCTAGGTGAAATGTCTTCTTACTCAGAGATATATAATTTGTTGATGGCTTTGAGCTTTGTTGCTGCAGAGCATACCAGAGAAATTTGTGAAAAACTTCAGAGGTCGGATCTCTGAACTTATCAAGCTAGAAGCTCCAGATGGAAACATATATGACATTCACATTACCAAGGGTTTGAACAAGATAGTCCTCGGATCTGGATGGGCAGCATTTTCCAATGCTTATGAACTAAAAGAGCATGACGTGCTGGTGTTCAGATATATTGGGGACTCACACTTCAAAGCACTAATCTTTGACCCAAGTGGCTGTGAGAAAGAATTATTCCGCGTTGTCATGAAGTGTGCTCCTAATGTACAAGAAATAGGCATTTTTCATGATCAGTCATTCCCTGAGCAAACAAGGTGTCGAGACAAACTATCACATGATAACTATTGTAGGAAAACTAACAATATGACTTCGCTGGACTCGCCTTCACTGAGATCAGGTAAAGCTTTGAAGGTGCATGCAAATTTTCACATGTACCTGTAATTTCTCACTGTTGTCTTAACGATCGGTGTTGCGCAGCTGAACATGTCACATCTCCAGAAGACTCTCAGGAAACCATGAATTCAGGTAGCCTTCAGGAAACCACTGAGCCTCGCTATGTCCTAGCAACAGGGTGCAATCTAACTGCAATGCAGAAGGCAGAAGTCGATGTCCTTGTGAAGAAAATTATAATAGGAGGGGTCACAACTATCAGAGATGTGAGGGCTGTGATGCACATTACTATTGGTGTCATCTGGACGATACCCAGAAATATTTCTTCAAGTGCATGGTTGGAAATTTCCAGGAAAAAATGGCAAGCCCTGGTGCATCGATACCTTTTCTCTCCTTCAGATGGATCCTGGTCAGAATGACAATGTTGGTTCTTACTTTGTTTTGTTGTTTACTCTTGCAGGTCATACCAGAGAAGTTTGTAGAAAAATTCAAAGGTCAGATCTCTGAATTTATCAAGCTAGAAGCTCCTGATGGGAACATATATGAAGTTCAGGCTACCAGGGATCTAAACAAAATAGTCCTTGGATCTGGATGGGCCACATTTACCAGCTTTTACGAACTAAAACAGGGCTGCATCCTCGTGTTCAGGTACATTGGGAACTCTCACTTCAGGGTTCTTATATTTGATTATCCAAGTTTCTGTGAGAAAGAAATTTTCCACATTGTCATGAATTGTGGTCCTCATGCCCAAGAAAGAGACACTCATCTCGATCAATCGCCGCTAAGCAAAACACGATACCAGAATGATCGATCAGGCAACAGTGAGTCCCGTCAAAGGTGCGGCCACTGTGATGTGCATTTCTATTGGCATCACCTGGATGATAGGAAGAAGCATTTCTTGAGTATCATGATTGGTGATTTCCGACAACAAATGGTAAGACCTTGGATGATCAATTCCCTTTCTGCCATCTAGGTGAAATGTCTTCTTACTCAGAGATATATAATTTGTTGATGGCTTTGAGCTTTGTTGCTGCAGAGCATACCAGAGAAATTTGTGAAAAACTTCAGAGGTCGGATCTCTGAACTTATCAAGCTAGAAGCTCCAGATGGAAACATATATGACATTCACATTACCAAGGGTTTGAACAAGATAGTCCTCGGATCTGGATGGGCAGCATTTTCCAATGCTTATGAACTAAAAGAGCATGACGTGCTGGTGTTCAGATATATTGGGGACTCACACTTCAAAGCACTAATCTTTGACCCAAGTGGCTGTGAGAAAGAATTATTCCGCGTTGTCATGAAGTGTGCTCCTAATGTACAAGAAATAGGCATTTTTCATGATCAGTCATTCCCTGAGCAAACAAGGTGTCGAGACAAACTATCACATGATAACTATTGTAGGAAAACTAACAATATGACTTCGCTGGACTCGCCTTCACTGAGATCAGGTAAAGCTTTGAAGGTGCATGCAAATTTTCACATGTACCTGTAATTTCTCACTGTTGTCTTAACGATCGGTGTTGCGCAGCTGAACATGTCACATCTCCAGAAGACTCTCAGGAAACCATGAATTCAGGTAGCCTTCAGGAAACCACTGAGCCTCGCTATGTCCTAGCAACAGGGTGCAATCTAACTGCAATGCAGAAGGCAGAAGTCGATGTCCTTGTGAAGAAAATTATGCCCGCAATTCCCTTTTACATCACCGCAATGAACAAGACAAATTTGTCTGGATCTCTGGTACGAGTGCAGTATAGACAAATGACTAATCCTGCAAAATTAGTTATAAAATGTTCAGGATTCAGACTCTCTTGTTTACAATTTTTAGAATTCTATAAATATAGTAGCACTTGGTAAATTACAATCTTCAGATAAGGTGACAGCCAAATGATTAATTCATCTGTATAAACAGGTCTTCTGCAAGGATTACACTGCCAAATACCTTCCACATGAAGACCAATTCATCACACTCTGCCATCCTCAGAAAAGCAACATATGGGTAGACAATTTGAAGGTTATCACTGATGGTGCAAGCATGCTTTCTGTTGGCTGGTTGTGCTTTGTTCAACATAACGAGTTGCGGGAAAGTGATATCTGTGTATTTGAAGTATTGGAAAGCCATGGTGAAGTGACCATGGTTGTTCATTCTCTTGAGGGAGGCCATCGCCTACCAGGTGAGTATGAGACAAGGTGACCCAAGCATATGACGTAAAAATTCAATTCTCAGGATCGTCAACTGAGATTAGACACTTTTTTTGTGTGTAGTCTGCTAATGCATGATTCTGAAACAGTATGAAATCAGGTGAGTTAGTGTGTACCTGATCATTCTGGAGTGCACATTTATGTTTTATTTTTCTCACAGGGGAAAATCCTGTATCTCAAAGTTTTATAGTTAAGGGCGAGGCGACCGAGGTAGAGGAAAGAGACGATGAACACACTGAGTCCAACTACTACTACTCAAGGTTTGCCAATTACCTGACTGGCGAGGAACAAGAGGATATATTTGGCTCAGCATCAATCCAACTTGGAAACCCTGTATACGTTGCCGTCCTGCGGAAGACTCACGTTAGCGGGAGGAACAACTTGCTGGTTAGTTCTGATTTGGACAGTTCAGAAAACTGTCTTTGATAGACTTTCTGAACCATGTGTGACGAAGCTTTCTGTAGTAGTGGCTAATGCTTTGCTGTATATGCAGATCATCCCCAGAAATTTTGCGTCTAAGCATCTCGCGGAGAGGTCGCACGACATCCTGCTCCTGAGACCCAACCGGAAAGCGAAGTGGTGTGTCAAGTACTACTACCGTGAGGGGTCTAAGCGTGGTTTCACATGCATGCGCTGGACCAAGTTCATCCGTGACAACAATCTGCGTGAGGGCGACGTCTGTACCTTCGAGCTGTTGAAAGGCATAAGTAAGGTGACAATGATGGTCCATGTTTCGAGGAAGGTCAATGGTAGGTTCGTTCTACTGGGCTAAGTTCCAGTTTGTTGACCTACTGGTGTGAAGTGTGGTTCATGGTATCTGTAGCCTGGAAGCTAGCTTCAGTATGATGTAGGTGCATCCTGTAATGTAGTAAAGCTAAGTTCTTGCCATGTAAAATGTGGTTCCAGACTTTCAGTAGAAGAAAACCTGATTCCTCGACCATGATATGTTCTGCCATGACTTGTGCAACTCCATTTAATCTCTTTGGCTCTTACGTTGTGATTGCAGTAATTTTACTTCACTTCTGTTTGATAACTAGGTGATCTTTTGATGCATAGTTTATACTCAACTACAGTGAATGACATGCCAGCACACAATTCTTGTTTCGTAAATTAAGAAATATCTCTTGTTTTGCTAATTCAAAAATATGACAAGCAAATTGACACTTATGGTCTACCACAACATCAGCAACAAAAAACAAGTGCAAGTCTATTTTGATATTGAGATCAAGGGGAAATGTAAACCACCGGATATATGAGTGTTGGATGAGGAACTACAAACTGATATGGTCCTGACATATATATACTTTGTTAATGTTGATGTTGTCTAGTTTGTTGATGAAATGGTGCGAAGTGTGGTTCATGGTATCTGTAGTCTTGATAATGAGTGCTGTTGCCATGGGATGCTATCTTGCCACACAATCAGCAACCTCGTTGCTCTCCCCTGGACATATCATACGGAGTAGGATGTTCGAAGTTCGCAGAGATGGACTATTTGGTCGTGCATTCAAACCGTAAAGAATAGATGTATTCCTGAGCCCTCTCATCCCTAATTAGATGTATTCTGATATACTCCTAATCCTTGACTGACGGTAGTGAAGGAAGAGAGACCGATAAGAGAAGAAAGTGCTAGAGGCTAGGTGACCTCAGAAGCTAAAGTTCTATGTGAAGATATGCAACGCGGAATAAGACTACTATGGGTGTATGAAATGACCCGATATATAGAGTGAAAGCTGCAGGCCACATGCAAACTGAGATTGTTTTCCATCACATGCATCTACCAGAAATTTAACAGTGCTTGGAGGCGTCGGACTATGACGCCAATTTAGAAACTAGTGTCCTTTCCGTAGAGGCTAGGTTGGCACTTCCCATCAAGCAACGCTACGGAGAGATCTTCTGGATTGCCCTTTCTCTTTTTTCAATAAAAAGAATATATTAAAACCAATAAGATATCAATTACATCTAGCTCTCTGTAACATCCTATGACCAGATAGGAAGGGCTTTGTCGACTCTATGATCATCTCATGTTTAAAGAACGAATACACGCGAAGGTAGTTCGCTCACAGTTACAAGATTCAGAATAGTATTTGTCGTTTTCATCAGGAACTGCAAAACTGCCGGCACTCTACTTAGTCTGAATAAATTCTCTACAGTGGCAACAACGCACATTACTTCAAGCAAACTCCATCAGCACAATAATATTCAACCAGAGCACTGCAGCAGCACTGGTTCACACTATTTGGAACTGTTCATATGAAGAAAAGTTAAGATAGCATATACAGATGTTATTTTAACAATCAGGTAAGAATATAGACTGACTGTAATAGTGTAGGTAACAATCAATACTAAGTTCTATTTGAACATTATTTTCTAACTTTCTAATTTTTTATTTCAGAAAAATATCCACTATAGTACTTTTTAGCTTTTTGTGTAAGTTTTGCAAGATCATTAAACAATGAGTACAATTTTTACACGAGGTCATGCCTCGACGCGTCCTAGAGTGACCTGCCCTGGCAAGCAAACAATTGTCATGTCTGAAGTGATCACTTCATCTTTATCCGATAACACAAGGCAAATTAAGACCATGCAGTATGTGACGCCGGTTCAACCAAAAAGTAGTCGAGTTAGGAATGGGTATAAATTTCTTGCTGTGTATGGAATCACATCATATTGTGCTGAGGGGGGCCATTATTAGAAATAAAAGAATGATTCTTTTTCCTTCTTTTCTATTACTTCATGTGACCTATCTTCTTCCCCATTTTTTTGTCTCGGCAGAGAATTCATTGTTTATGAGTATGAACCAAACCAACAAGTTGGTTTCCTTTTGTTGGCAGCTTGCATGGTGTGATGTCCTGCTGCTATGTTCGGAACCGGTTTAAAGGCCTCTTTGGACTGTTTTAAACACACATAGTGCATGGTCCAAGTCTGGAATTAGTTTTAGCTTTTCCTCCAAAAAAGAAATGAGATTCTAGGGTGTGAACGAAAAACAAATTGCATTTACTATTTTGTCTAACATTGCAAAAAGATTACTAGGAATCGTGAAATTAATTGCAACCTACTTTAAATCTATAATGGCAGCATCGTACACCCCATTCTACATAAATTTTCTCGTCGCCCCGGCGTGACCAAACATCAGCCGCCGGATGAAACAAATTACGGGCGGACGGGATGGCAACTTTGTTTTTTTACTGATTTCTTCTACCACATGACGAATCACCATAGATCGCACGTGCACCCTAAATTGCCGCACCCAATTGGGTTTCTTAATGTTTTATGGCCGCTTCATAGGCAGCAAAAATTAGCTAATTCTTCATCGTAAATCATCCCAGCCGTCACACTAAAGGAACCAAGTGTGGTGGGTTGGTGTTTTACATGCCATGATGTATGTCCCTCTGTCCTGAAGCAGTACAAATAGTAAAACGATAAACTACTCCCATTCACCGCTGATCGCACTATCATGATACGGATCTTACGTCATGCCAGCTGAAGCCCATAGTGCTGTAAACTTCCTAATGTCTCCCATGGCTACCACGCGCGCAGGTGAAGAGCAACAAATTAAAATGAGAATACAAAATGAAATACAGTAATATATAGTCTCGAGAAAGACAAGCCACATATCTTGGGTGTGGGGGCAAACTTAGATTATTATATGGAAAACCGATTCAGATCAACAGGAGGCATCATATATGGTAGATGGGGAAAACTCGCTAGGACATAAGGTGGGTAGATTGTACAGAGATATCGTATGATGCATTGAGTTTTTACATTCAAGTACGCATTTGATACATACAATATACCCACCTTATGTCCTTTGATGTGGTCTTTGGAGTAATATAGATCAACAAGTTAGCGGCCGTTCATTATTCTAGTTATAAGAAGGTAAGCAAAGTGATCAACATGTTCATATAAGTGCAAGTGATTTTATTTTTGTGTGGTCCTTGGAGGAGCTGCTCAGTCGATCCTCCAGAGACATGCTAATTTACTACAAAACATCTTTACATGGTATGACTGGTTTCGGCAACACGTCTTTAGAACTAAAGATGCACCTTCTCATCCAACATAACAAGTCCTTTTTTTTTGAAACTCCAACATAACAAGTCCTTATTCTTGCAATAGTTTCTCTGTAGTATCAAAAGTCTGCTTCCTCACTTAATCTGACTCATGATCATCTTATATTCTTAAATCTGCTTCCATGTTGTCAACCAATCATTAGTAAAACGCCGTACCTACTTATTCTACCACAGAATTTTGATGAAATCTCACAATTCAAAATTTAGGAATTAAGAAGATGAAGACAATAGACATTAACCGTAATAACATGTGCACTGTTTTGTAGTTACATCTGACACGGGATATGGAAATAAAGAACCATTGCATGCTCTCAAGATTACACAGATGATTCTTAAGATTTATCACAATATATAAATTCTATCTTACATCAGCATATCACAATATATATGAATTCTATCTTACATATATAGTTACATAATGAACTGGTTACACATATGATTCTTAAGATTTAGAAATTACAGAAATCAAAGGATGCATATATTGTGAGAATATTGCCTGCAAAAGAAATATTTTGAGAATGCATAGCAAGTTCATCCGGTCCAGCTTCTGAAGGGTAAAATCATTTTTTGTATTTTCAAACCACCCGATCAAATCTTACTTTTATAAATTGCACTAATACACTCTATCAGGAAAGAATCTTTATGGTCGTGTATGGAGATAATGTTCTGCAAGTGGCTTCCTCCACGTAATGCTAGGGTGTTTGGCAATGTATCCCAACAGTTGCACACATATTTGAGGATTTGCAATAGGACTTGCCAGAGCTAGGGACACTAGAATTAGAGAGTAGTCTTCTACTTTTCTCAATCTATTGCATAGCCTGTTGTTCGCAACAAAGCCAATTATCTTGGAAATTGTTATGCTGGCTGCTTCTATATAACAATATCATACACTATTGGCATACTCTCAAAAACAATCTCTAATATTTTTTGTTGGGAATATGCCCTAGAGGCAATCATGTATGATGTAATTTCCAATGTATTCATAAAGTTACTAAGCTTCCCTTATATGAATATCCGACGTATATCATTGAATATGTGATTCGGTCGTGGAACTATACATTCATGTTATTCATACTAAATATCCTTGTTCATTGAGATTGTGCTGGACACACAATTTAGACTGTTGTGAAAGTTGGCTGATGACTCAGTTCCACTTGTTATGAGCATGGTGATGCCATTCCGACTTATACGGATTCGGCTAAAGAGTTTAGCGAGTTGGATTGACCCACATTGAGATACAACAAACAAATCGTCATTTGTATGTCTCAATCAATGTAATCCTTAGACCTGAGGTTATTGCACAATCCGATTTGTGGATCACCGACTTAGGTTCTATCAAACGATGTTCTGTCACAAGAAAGTTATAAAGGCAGAGTTCGGGTTGACTGAGAATCAAGCTGCGTGATGCGGATAACCAAGATAGGATTTTGCCCCTCCAACTGGAGAGATATTCTCTGGTTCCTCTCGTGTGATATGATTCGGAAACCATGTCCATGCATGACTCGATTAAGTGTTAGCCGATGCGATCGATTAAGAGTTAGTCGGATGAATCACATATCACAGAACGAGAAGAGAGTCAAACTATTTAAAGGATGACGTTTATTCGCCTATAGTTTGACAAGGTATATCGTGAAGAAAAAGGGACTCAGACGTAAGATGCATTGAAAGGTATGTCGTCATGACTCTTTGGCACTTGGGAATCAGCATGTTCTGCTAGGAGTCTCCACCAATTGATCGATTGCGAGTCAGACTCCAATCGTGTCCAAGTTTCCAAGAGCCTGCAGGGTCACACACTTAAGAGCGGGAGCAAGTCGTTTGGGTTAGACCCAATGTTGGAGATATGCTCAAGAGGCAATAATAAAAGTTTTTATTATTATAACTTTGTGTTTATGATGAATATTTGCATCCCATGCTATAATTGTATTAACCGTAAACATTAATACTTGTGTGTTTTGTAAACATAAAAGAGTCCATAGTAAAGCCTCTTGTTAGACTAGCTTGTTGATTAATAGATGATCATGGTTTCCTGATCATGAACATTGGATGTTATTAATAACAAGGTCATATCATTAGGAGAATGATGTGATGTACACACTCCTATATTTAAGAGTAGCATAAGATCATGTCATTTCAAGTTTGTTTGCTATAAGCTTTCAAATACATAGTAACCTAAATCCTTCGACCATGAGATCATGTTAATCACCATCACTGGATGGATACTTTGATGAAATCAAACACCACTTTGTAACTGGGTGGTAACAAAGGTGGCATTGAGTATTTTGAAAGTATGTGTTGAGGCACATGGATCAAGAGTGGGGTTTGTTCATCCATATGACAATAGATATACTCTAGGCCCTCTCAGTGGAATGTCATCCAATTGGCTTGCAAGCATGTGACTAGGTCACAAGGGATCACATATCACAGAACGAGTAAAGAGTACTTATCGGTAACGAGGTTGAACTAGGTATTGGAGATACCGATGATCAAACCTCGGATAAGTAAAGTATCGCGAGACAAAGGGAAATTGGTATCGTATGTAAATAGTTTATACGATTACAAAGTTATCATAGAAATATGTGGGAGCCATATAAATTTCCATATTCCTCTATTGGTTATTGATCGGAGAAGTGTCCCGATCATGTCTGCATAGTTCACGAACCATAGGGAGACACACTTAAGGATTCAATGTTGTTTAGTAGATATGGAATATGAGTTGGAGACCGAATGTTGTTCGGATTCTCATATTGGATCCAGGAATCACGAAGAGATCTGGAATGGTCCGGAGAATAAGATTCATATAAGGAAACTCCAATTCCAGGGTTCAGAAATGTTTTCGGTGTTTTCACCGAAAGCTTTTAGAAAGTTCTGGAAGGTCCACCACCCTATAGGAGGGCACATGGATGCTCCATACCCAAGTGGGGGTGGCGGAATCATGCCCTAGGTCAAGTCGGCCATAACTAGGAAGTGGGAATCAAACTCTAGTTTGAATATCCAAACTCTAGTTTGAAAATTCAAATCCTAATTTGAAAAGTCAAAGTTCTAGTGGAGGAAGGAAAGGAAACCTCTACCTCCCCAAGCCGCCGGACAAGAGGGAGTTTGGGGAGGACTCGGCCTCCCTTGCCGCCTCTCCCCCCATATAAGTAGGGGTGGGGCGCCCCCTTGTCCCTTACCACAAAACCCAAGGCCACCGCCTTGCACCCAAGTCGTCGGCGCCCTAGACCTCTAAACGGCCGCCGCCTATACCCTAGCCGTCGGTGCCTCCCTCTCCTCGGTGCCTAAACCCTAGCCACCGAGGATCTCTCTCCTCCACCATACCTTCTCCGACTTAAGCGAAGCCCTGCAGGATATACTCCTCCACCTCCACCACCACACCGTCGTGCTGCTGGAATCGCTAGGAGATCTAGAACCTCCACTGCCTGCTGGAACAAGGGAGAGGAATGTCTTCATCGAGTGTCGAACGTGTGATCGACTGTGGAAGAGCTACCGGAATGTGGCGCCGGAAGGATCGTCTACACGATCTTGAGATCGGCAAGTGAACAACTACATCAACTATGAGAATCCGATCTTGTTAAATACTTCTGATCTACGAGGGTTTGTACTCTACAAACTCATTGCATCGATCTCGTAGATTAGATCTTGGCTTTTGTGTGTTCATGCGATAGAATTTTTTATTTTCCATGCTACGAACCCCTACAGTGGTATCAGAGCCAGGTTGTATGCGTAGATCTGTTGCACGAGTAGAACACAATGGTTTTGTGGGTGTTGATGCTTTTGTTGTCGATTTATTTTTGTGTACTTTGCATCTTGCGGGATGGTTGGATGAAGCGGCCCGGGCTAACCTTACATATCATTGTACATGAGACTTGCTCCACGCTCAACGTGCAACTTGCATTGCACAAGCGGCTTTGCGGGTGTCTGTCTCTCCCACCATAGTGAAGATTCAATTTACAACGGGCACTTAACAATACTTGTATCAACGTTATGGTTCATGTTCGTAAGTTAGAACGGTTCTTATGCGAAAGCCCTAGCCATGTAAAACATGCAAAGAAGATTAGAGTCATCTAACTTGTTTTTGCAGGGCTTGTATTGTGATGTGTTATGTCCATGGTTGTGATTATATATGATGTATGCAATGATCCTTATTGTAAGTTGGCAACCGGCAGGAGCCTTATGGTTGAATTTAAATTTCGATTTAAGACCTGTGTGTCTATTCATCAAAGTAGTTGTAATAGTTGCAGATCGAAAGCACAAGAAGAAAGTCCATATCATATCACATATTATGAATTGCATGTGATGTTAATCCTTTTATGCATCTTGTATTGCTTAGATCGCGACGGTAGCATTATAAGATGATACCTCTCACTAAATATCAAGTAATAAAGTGTTCATTCTGAGTAGGCACCGTTTCTAAGACTCGTCGTTTCAAAGCACCACGTGATGATCGGGTGTGATATATTCTACGTGTGCATACAACGGGTGCAAGCCAGATTTGCACATGCGGATACTAAGGTTAACCTTGACGAGCCTAGCATGTACAGACATGATCTTGGAACACGGAATACCGAAAGGTAAAGCATGAGTCATATAGATGATATAATGAACATGTTGATTGTTCGCCTTTCAAGCTACATCATCTCTCGTGATGATCAGACTTGGTGTAGTGGATTTCGTTCGTGTGATCACTAAAACAATGCGAGGAATATTGATTTGAGTGTGAGTTAACCTAGTTAATTTAAGAATTAAATTGGAACTCAATTTATTATAAACTTAGTCTAAACTCTTTGTAAATATGTTGTAGATCATGGAGGCCCTACCATCAATTTTAATGCGTTTCTAGAGAAATAAAAGTTGAAAAACAATGGAAGCAACTTCGCGGATTGGTTTCACAACTTGACGATTGTCCTCAATGCTGGTCAGTTGACCTATGTGTTGGATGCACCGCTGGGTGACCCGCTTGCAGCTGATGCTACCGATGAGGTGAAAAATATTTACCTTACTCAAAAGAATCAATACTCCACAGTTTAGTCTGCCATCTTGTACGGTTTAGAATCGGACCTTCAGAAATAGTTTGAGAATCGTGACCCTCATGATATTGTTCGTGAACTCAAAATGATATTTGAGACTCATGCAGCAGTTGAAAGCTATGAAGCTTCCGAGAAGTTCTTTAACTGTAAGATGGAACATGGCAGCTTTGTTAGTGAGTACGTGCTAAAAATGTCTAGGCACGCCAATAAACTCCAATACTTAGGAATAACGATTCCTAATGTATTGAGGATTCATCGTATCCTCCAATAACTACCACCTAGTTATAAGAACTTTGTGATAAACTACAACATGCAACGTATGGACAAGATGTTACCCGAACTCTTCTCCATGCTGAAATCTGCGGAAGTGGAGATCAAGAAAGAGCACCAAGTGTTGATGGTCAATAATACCACCAATTTCAAGAAGCAAGGCAAGCCTAAGAAAGAGGATAACTTCAAGAAGGGCGGCAAGAAAGCTGTCGCACCTACAAAGAAGACCAAGGCTGGACCTAAGGTTGATACTGAGTGCTTTTACTGCAAGGGCAAATGTCACTGGAAGAGGAATTGTCCCAAGTACCTGGTAGATCTGAAGAACGACAATATCAAGAAGAAAGGTATATTTGATATACATGATATTGATGTGTATCTTACTAGTAATCATAGTAGTGCCTGGGTATTTGATACTGGTTCGGTTGCTCATATTTGTAACTCGAAATAGGTGCTACAGAATAAGCTAAGACTAGTGAGAGACAAGGTGACGATGCGCGTTGGAAATGGCTCCAATGTTGATGTGATCGCTGTCGGCACGCTCCCTCTTCATCTACCGTCGGTATTAGTTTTATATTTAAATAATTGTTATTTGTTGCCTTCATTGAGCATGAACATTATAATTAGATCTTGTTTATTGCGAGACGGTTACTTGTTTAAGTCTGAGAATAATGGTTGTTCTATTTATATGAGTAATATCTTTTATGGTCATGCTCCTATGATAGATGGTCTATTCTTATTGAATGTCGATAGTAGTGATACACATGTTCATAATATAGATGCTAAACGATTGAAATTGAATGATAATTCTACATACATGTGGCACTGTCATCTTGGTCACATTGGAGTGAAGCGTATGAAGAAACTCCATTCCGATGGGATTCTTGAATCACTTGATAGATGTGAAGCATGTCTGATGGGAAAAGTGACTAAGACTCCATTCTCTGATATAATGGAGCGAGCTACGGACTTATTGGAAATCATACATACCGATGTGTGTGGCCAATGAGTGCGGCATCGTGCGGTGGTTATCGTTATGTTCTTACTTTCATGGATGACTTGAGTAGATATGGGAATATCTATTTCATGAAACATAAGTCTGAAACTTTCGACAAGTTTAAGGAAATTTAAAGTGAAGTAGAGAATCAATGTAACAAGAAGATTAAATTTCTGCGATCTGATCATGGAGGTGAATATCTAAGTTATGAGTTTGGCGAGCATTTGAAGAAATGCGGAATACTTTCACAATTGACACCGCCAAGAACAACACAACGTAATGGTGTGTCCGAACATTGTAATCAAACTCTCTTAGATATGGTTCATTCTATGATGTCTCTTACTGATTTACCTTTATCTTTATCTTTTTGGGGTTCTGCATTAGAAACAGCCGCATTCACTTTAAATAGGGCACCATCTAAATCCGCTGAAACGACACAGTATGAATTATGGTTTGGTAAGAAACCTAAATTGTCGTTCCTTAAAGTTTGGGGATGCGAAGCTTATGTAAAGAAGTTACAGCCCGACAAGTTTGAACCCAAAGTGGAA
The DNA here is from genome assembly GCA_910589765.1 of Avena atlantica. Taxonomy (NCBI): domain Eukaryota; kingdom Viridiplantae; phylum Streptophyta; class Magnoliopsida; order Poales; family Poaceae; genus Avena; species Avena atlantica. The sequence goes on from OU342737.1 coordinate 176,848,758, forward strand.
AAATGCGTCTTCATAGGATACCCGAAGGAAACTATTGGGTATACCTTCTATAATAACTCCGAAGGTGAAATCTTCATTGCCAAGAATGGATCCTTTCTCGGGAAGGAGTTTCTCTCGAAAGAAGTGATTGGAAGGAAAGTACAACTCGACGAGGTTGTCGAACCTTCTCTCGGACTTGAGAGTAGCGCAACCCTAGAAAATGTTCCTGTGCCGCCTGCACCAATAAGAGAGGAACCTAATGATAATGATCATTAAACTTTGAACGCAGTTACTACTGAACCTCGCAGGTTGACGAGGACTCATAACACTCCTGATTGGTATGATCCTGTTATGAGTGTCATGTTCGTGGATAACACCGACGACCCTGCGGCATATGAGGAAGCAATGATGAGCCCATATTCCAAGAAATGGCAAGAAGCCATGAAATCCGAGACTGGATCCATGTATGAAATCCAAGTATGGACTTTGGTGGACTTACCAGATGGCCGCAAGGCTGTCGAGAACAAATGGATTTTCAAGAAGAAAACATATGCTGATGGTAATGTAACCGTCTATAAAGCTCGAATTGTCGCGAAAGGTTACCGGCAAATTCAAATAGTTGACTATGATGAGACTTTCTCACCAGTAGCGAAGCTAAAGTCTGTGAGGATTTTGTTAGCAATCGCTGCATATTACGATTATGAGATATGGCAGATGGATGTCAAAATGGCATTCCTCATGGAGACATTGAAGAAGAGTTGTATATGGTACAACCCAAAGGTTTTGTCGATCTTAAAGATGCTAACAAGGTGTGCAAACTTCAAAGATCCATTTATGGATTGGAGCAAGCATCCCGAAGCTGGAATCAACGTTTTGATAAGGTGATCAAAATCTTTGGCTTTATACAAACTTATGGAGAAGCTTGTATTTACAAGAAAGTGAGTGGGAGCTCTGTAGTATTCCTGGTACTATATGTAGATGAAATATTGTTGATTGGGAATGATATAGAACTTCTTAAAAGTGTCAAAGACTACTTGAATAATAGTTTCGCAATGAAGGATCTTGGCGATGCTGCATACATATTAGGCATCAAGATTAATAGAGATAGATCAAGACACTTAATAGCACTTTCAGAAAGTACATATTTGGACAAGGTTCTAAAGAGGGTTGGAATGGAAGAAATCAAGAAAGGGTTCTTGCCCATTTTGCCCAATACGACCTTGAGTAAGACTCAAAGTCTAGCTACGGCAGAAGATAGAGAGAAAATGAACAAAACTCCCTATGCCTCAGCCATATGTTCTATCATGTATGCCATGCTATGTACAAGACCAGATATTGCATATGCTATTAGTTTAACTAGCAGATATCAAAGTGATCCAGGAGTAGATCACTGGATAGTGGTCAAAAATATCCTAAAATACATAAGAAGGACTAAGGATATGGTTCTTTCTTATGGAGGTGATGAACAACTCGTTGTAAATGGTTACACCGATGCTAGTTGGAACACCGATCCGGATGACTCTAAGTCACAATCTGGATACGCATTTACTTTGAATGGTGCGGCAGTGAGCTGGAGGAGTGCTAAGAAAAGCGTTGTGGCGAGATCTTCAAATGAATCAGAATACATAGATGCTTCAGAAGCTTCACAAGAGGCGATATGGATGAAGGAGTTGATTACGGAGCTTGGTGTGGTTCCAAATGCATTGGACCCAATGGATATCTACCGTTACAACATGGGTGTCATAGCCAATGCGCAGGAGCCAAGGTCACACAAGAAGCTGAAGCATATCAAGCTACTTTTCATGCTATTCACAAGCATGTCCAAGATGGTGACATAAATATTTGAAAAGTACACACGAATTTTAATGTGGCAGATCCGTTGACTAAACCTCTCCCTAGGGCAAAACATGACCAACACAGAACGCCATGGGTGTTAGGTATATTACCATGTAATATAGATTATTGACTCTAGTGCAAGTGGGAGATTGTTGGAGATATTCCCAAGAGGCAATAATAAAAGTTGTTATTATTATATGTTTGTGTTTATGATGAATGTTTGCATCCCATGCTATAATTGTATTAGCCGGAAACATTAATACTTGTGTGTTTTGTATACATAAAAGAGTCCCTAGTAAAGCCTCTTGTTAGACTAGCTTGTTGATTAATATATGATCATGGTTTCCTGATCATGAACATTGGATGTTATTAATAACAAGTTCATATCATTAGGAGAATGATGTGATGGACACACTCCTATAGTTAAGCGTAGCATAAGATCAAGTCATTTCAAGTTTGCTTGCTATAAGCTTTCAAATACACGGTAACCTAAATCCTTCGACCATAAGATCATGTTACTCACCATCACTAGATGGATACTTTTATGAAATCAAACACCACTTCATAACTGGGTGGTAATAAAGGTGGCACTGAGTATTCTGAAAGTATGTGTTCAGGCACATGGATCAAGAGTGGGATTTGTCCATCAATATGAAAGATAGATATACTCTGGACCCTCTCGGCGGAATGTCATCCAATTGGCTTGCAAGCATGTAGCTAGGTCACAAGGGATCACATATCACAGAACGAGTAAAGAGTACTTATCGGTAACGAGGTTGAACTAGGTATTGGAGATACCGAAGATCAAACCTCGGATAAGTAAAGTATCACGAGACAAAGGGAAATTGGTATCGTATGTAAATGGTTCATTCAATCATGAAGTCATCATAGAAATATGTGGGAGCCATATGAATTTCTAGTCCTCTATTGGTTATTGATCGGAGAAGTGTCTCGATCATGTCTGCATAGTTCACGGACCATAGGGAGACACACTTAAGGATTCGATGTTGTTTAGTACATATGTAATATGAGTTGGAGACCGAATGTTGTTCAGAGTCTCGGATTGGATCCAAGACATCACGAGGATATCCAGAATGGTCCAGAGAATAAGATTCATTTAAGGAAAGTCCAATTCCGCGGTTCAGAAATGTTTTTGGTGTTTTCACCGGAATCTTCTAGAAAGTTCTGGAAGGTCCACCACCCCGGAGGGAGTTGGGGGAGGACTTAGCCTCCCCTTGTCGCCTCTCCCTCCCATATAAGCAGGAGTGGGGCGCACCCTTGGCCCTCACCCCAAAACCCTAGGCCGCCGCCGCCTTGCACCCAAGTAGCCGGCGCCCTATACCTCTAAACTGCCGTTGCCTATATCCTAGCCGCCACCGCCTCCCTATCCTCGGCGCCTAAACCCTAGACGTCGAGGCTCTCTCTTTTCCACCATACCTGCTCGAGCTTAGGCGAAGCCCTGCATGATTTACTCCTCCACCTGCACCACCACACGGTCGTGCTGTTGGAATCGCGAGGATATCTACAACCTCCGCTGCCTGCTGGAACAAGGGAAAGGAAGGTCTTCATCGAGTACTGAACGTGTGAACGACTGCGGAAGATCTGCCGGAACGTGGCGCCGAAAGGATCGTCTACACGATCTTGGGATCGGGAAGTGAACGACTACATCAACCACGAGAATACGATCTCGTTAAACTCTTTGGATCTACGAGGGTTAGTACTCTACAAACTCGTTGCACCGATTTCGTAGATTAGATCTTGGCTTTTGTTTGTTCATGCGATAGAATTTTTTTGTTTTCCATGATACGAACCCCTATACCTGAATAAGACACGGAATGAGTCAGTGAATTGGACTCGCAGTGACTCGTATAGGCTTTAGTGGAGGGGGCGCAAGTGAATGGAGCTCACTTTCACTCCCTATATATACTGGGGCACAGGATTTCCAAAGGGAACGGTTAGACCACTCCATGTGTTGGAAACCGTAGCCCCATTCAATCCATCCGCAACACTAGACCTAGTAGTCTGCCGTCAGAGCTCCTCCTCGTACGTGTGGATAACAACAGAGGTGTTATACGTTTAGCACTTCGATGATCGTGGTATTGGATCAGATCGTGAGGACTGCACAGTAATCTGCAACTACACATCTTATGGTAATACTCGTGGCCTTCTACCTCAGCTAGATTTTGGGACCACCGCGTAGGGAAAAAGTTTTGTTTATCTATGCGTGGCCAACATTTTTGAGTGGAGAACAACACACGTTATTCAAGCAACAATGCACATTACTTCAAGCTAACTCATCAACACAATAATATTCTACCAGAGCACTGCAGTAGCACTAGTTCACACTATTTGGAACTGTTCATATAATGGTCACCAGGGCCGTCGCTCAAGGCTAGAATCGTTAGTAGGACAAACGGCGTGCAAACATCTAGGAATAAATGTTTAGCGTTGCTCCAGTACAACCCACTCCCCAAACTCAGTTTGCGATGATGCTAACCACCGTTTCTCCTCTCCTCCTCTCGCACGAGTTGAGGCGGCTTTGAAAAACTTTCCGGATCTACACTGGCCAATACGCTGGTCTCCTCTTCCTCCGCTTGTCACCTGATGCATATAGAATTCTTACATAAACTTTATAGCTTATTGATACATATTCCCACATATTAGCAATTTATATAATGTTATATCCATGTTTAATATTGATTTTTGGCATTTTACTAAAGATCCCTTTTATTTTGGTTATAACTCCGCAGAACAAGAATTTCCTGTTTTATGTATTTTTATCTTTCCGGGACCTAAACAGACTCAAATGGAGCTAGGAATTTTAGAGCATTATTTTTTCGCAAAGGGAAGGACCTGGAGCACTTGGACCTCACGAGCCGGGCCCGGAGGCCCAAAAGAGACCGACGGCATGTGCCCCACCCTGTGTAGCATCCCATTTGTCTAACAAATTGTAATGCTACTTGGTTTAGTAATATAATGGCTACTTCCAATATATAATTGTTGCATCATAATGATATCATGCTCATGTCATCATGCCACCTTGCATTTGAGCATCATATAAAACCCTTTTTGTGTTGGTTCTTCTCTCATATGCATTGTAAATTGTATTTGTCTCTTGATATTGTATTTGGTTCTTGATATATTGTTTAAATGCCCAAGTTGAGTTGAGGGCATATCTTTTATTCCATTCCACCACCTTTTTTTGTCACCACCTTATACTTCCACCATTCCAATAACCCATGAGCTTGTAATTCTTTTCTTTGGATTTTTATCCTAGCTCATGTGGGTTGGGTGGATCCAACTCTAATTTCTTTTGCTTGGTCTTTATTCCAACTTTTGGAAATGCATGGAATCATGCCATGTGATTTTATTTTGTTTTCACAAGATTAACACATGGCATTAAATACTTGCATGGGCCATGCAACCATCACATCTTTTGTCCTTTTTTGTTTTTATTTGGTCATTTTGAGTGGACCATCTCTCTTCTCTCTCTCCCTCCTTTGGGCTTGGTCTTATTTGATCTTGGTAAAATCCTATCCTCACATCAACATCTCTCTCTAAACCCTCACCACCTTTCTTTCCTTCCTCTCTTTTGTCTAAATCTTGTTTGATCTTAGCTTGTTCTTGCTTGATGCATGCAAGCATCTAAAATCCTTAAGCCCCTCTCATCTCTCATCTCTCCTCTCTCTAACCTAGCTAAAACCCTAAACCTAACCCCCCATCTAACCCTAACCCGAGCCCCCTTCCTACCCTAGCTCCATGCCACACCCTTCCTCTCTCTTCTCTCTGCCTTGCAGGCCCCACCTGGCCACCCTCTCTCCCTAACCACCCCATCTACCCCTCTCCTAGCCAACCCTAGCTCCTAACCGAGCTACACCCGACCCTAGCCCGAGCCTCCCCTCTCCTCTCTCCTTCCCTTCTCTCTGCCAAGCGTGCCCCACATCGAGACCCATCCTTGGATGCTCCCTGGCCCCACCTGGAAGCCCCACCCGTGCCTGCCTCCCCTCCAGCTCGAGCACATGGGAGGAGGAGGAGGAAAAGGTGGCCGAAGCCACCTTTACCACCACCACCTCCCCACGTCACCCCTTTCCTCCCCCCGTCCTTATCTACCCCCTCTCCCTCGCCGCTGCCTTCCCCAGATCCGCCCCAGGGCCCTGCCCTCTCCTCCCTTCTTCCTCTCCGACCACCAACGGCCGACGCCGCCCACCGCCAGTACCTCGTCGTCCTCGTCGTTCCGGCCGTCAAGCTCGTCGTGGGGGTGATCGAGGAGGACGAGGAGGACCCTCTGCGTCTCCCCGTACACGCCGTCGAGGAGGAGGAGGCCCAGGACCCCTGCACGTCCACGACGCCGACCCGAAACCCTAACCCCGGGTGCGCCAGCAACGCCGCCGATCCGCTGCTTCCCCGGTCGCACCAACCCCACCGACGCACTCCGGTGAGCCCCTGGTCCCCCCGGACAACCTCTCACGGCCTCGTGCTTCCTGGACACGTAGATCCTTTCGCCGAATGCTCTATGGGCACGCTGCTCGTCGTTCGCGTTTCCGCTGTCGCGCCGCAGTAAACCTTCATCTGGCCGCGCTGTCGTTTCCTAGCACCAAGCCTAAGCCACCGCAGTGGTCACCGCTTCCGCGCGCGAGCCCCAGGTCCAGGGATCGATCCCCGCCCGCGCCGCGCACCGCTCTGTCGCTCGAGGCAGAGAAAGGAAGAGAAACAGTACCGCGGCGCCGTTTTCCAGTAAAACCCCCACCTTTTTATTTTCGTCAACCCGCGCCCCCTTCGACCCCACCAGCCAGCCTCTCTACCTTTTTGCAAAACCCCCCCTCGCTTTTTCGAGCACTCAACCCGCGGTCCTCAGCTGACCCACGTGGCTCTGCACGGTGCACCCGCTGCGGCGTGGGCCTGCAAGCCGCTGGTCCCACCTGTCTGTGCTGGTAAGAAAAGTTTTCTGCGCGCTGTGTGTCCTAGTCAGCCTGGTCCCACCCGTCAGCGTCTGTGGCTAAGTTAGCCTGAGTAGAAAAAGTTTTTCTGTTTTCTGTTTTAATTCAAATCTTTTCAAATTTAAATCAATTCAAATTCAAATCAGATTTATAATAACTTTTAAAATACAAATCCAAATAATACAAATGATATATGTTTTCAAATCAGAAAAAATGTGAGGAATTCAAATATGGCCTTCAAAATATATTTTGGACACTTTAAAATTCAAGTTGTTCAAAATTACAATAAAATGCCCTTCCACCTTAATTAATTAATAACTTTTGATTTATAACTCCAAATTTAACAAATGATATGTCTAAAATGATCAGCTCGACGAGACCTTTCTGTTTATACATTCCATGTTCTGTTTTGCAGCATGCATCATATAAATATAAAGAGTACAGCAACTTATTTGGGTACAAAATGTGACAAAAACTCAATAAAATGTTTATTTCTTGTATTCCACATCTCACCCATGCCATGCTACTTTATTGCCATGCAAATTGTGCATCATTCATCATGGCATGATTGTTTGCTTGTCGCATTTTATTCCTATGCTTGTGCACTTTATTTATGTTGGCCCTTGTTTGTTTGGTTCTTCTTCGAATAGACGCTGAGCAGGGGATATATCAAGAAAACCAGGAGCACTACCCAGATCCTTCTCTCGCTTCAACTGAGCTGCCAGGAAAGCACTACCACATGCTTGCATACATTTAGTACCTATTGCCTCTATCTTATTCTTGCATCATTGAGTCGTGATTGCATTAAACTGAATCCCAAGTATTGCATAGCCTTACTTTTAAACCCCACCGAAGCTTGTTCCTCCATCCCATGAGCCACTACTATAGGAGTTGTTTGAGCCATGCGAGTCGTAGAATAGCATGTGTAGGGTATGTGAGTGTCTGATGGATAACGAGGTACCTAAACAACCTAACCTGAGTAGTATGGGATAACTAATGAAAGTGGCACCGGTGAGCAATATCTGCTATTTGGTTTTTCCTGCTCACTTGTGTCCCGTAGGACCCCGAGTACTTGATTCCTGTTCCTTGATTATTCGCGCTATCCACATCCGGGAGGCTTATGGGACCCCCCTGAGCCAGAGCTTGATTCATTCTTATTTCTTGGGGCCACAAACTAGTTTGAGGTTTTATTTACTATCCGGTACTTATGCCATGCTTTACTGCTTTATTACGATTGTGCGAGGAGCATCTGTACTGTTTAGGGAAGCGGAGTGTTTTCGCGGTATCGACAAGCCCAGTCACATTTTCGGGTTCCTAGTCGTTTACAGCCATTGACGCAAACCTTGGGTCCGTCTCGGAGTCAGCTAACTTCGTTGCGGGTGTACTCAATGGGGTGGCCCCCTGAAATATTTCTGAATCCTGTGATTGCTTTGTCGTGAAGGCCTCGTTGGGTTTTGATTTGGTTTTTCCGAGGCTGATCGAGTGTGTGTTGCTATTTGTGCACCCCTGCAGGGTAAAACTTTCTGAAATCCGTGTCCGCGGTTATGGACGACTTGGAGCACAGTTTCTCGATCATAGACAAGTATAACTAAAGTACCGCTTTAAATTTGACTAAGTCACTGACTAGTAAATAGTGCAACACTCATGGAATGGATAATAAAACTGCCAACGGATGGGGGTTGTTCGTCCGCTTCCTCGTTGGTAAGCGAGGAGGAGGAGGATGGATCTGGTGATATTACTGTTATAACTATTGTCATTAATTCACGGACATCCGTCTATCTTTGGTTAGGCGGATGGTTAGCGAGTATCTATAGAACTGTTAGGTATTATCGTTTTCTGCAATTGCGTCACCCCAGGTTGTGTCCCCTTTAGAGGCATAAAGACTTGCTGAGTACACCTAGGGTCTCACACGATAAATTATTTGATTCAGATGAACAGGTACACTCACAAGATGGATACTGGGTGGAGGAGGCGGACGATGTGGGCAACGATCGTTCAGTGTAGAGATTCCGGGAACGGGGATCCATGAGATCTGTGGGCGGGATGTGTTTATTTATGGGGCATCTTATGCCGATTTTCTTCTTATCCGTACTCGGATCTTGTTTGCCGCTTCCGCCTGATACTCTGATGTTTGATGTATTAGGAGATATCCTAAACTATTATATCTATCTAGGACATTTGAATCTTGCCGTATGGCGTTGCTATATTTCCTTTCTTTTTAGATGGAATGGCTCTGATGTACTGTTGTATGGTGGCTTGCATACATACTCATTTGTGTATGTAGTTGATCCCTTCGCCTGCCGATTACGCCGCCCGTTCTTGTCCCGATGTTTGGAAATGGTTGGGACGGCCGAAAGGTCTACCTGTGAGTGGCATTTGGGCCCCACCGTACTATTTCAACCATTTCCGCTCATCCAGGCTTGTAACTAGGAGCGTAATTCACCGAGGTAGTTACAATTGGTATCAGAGCCATCCCGCCCTTCAGGGTCTCAGCCAAATGGTCGTTGTCAGTCTAGCAAATATTTTGGTAGTTATGTATACTAGGGAAAAACAAAACGCGAGAGTAGGACTGCTTCCACTTTTCTTCTTACCCACCCTTTTCTGGTAAGGAAGTGTAATGTTTTCAATCCTCTTCTTAAAAGTTCAAACTAGGATTCACGTGTTCTGGGTTTCCGTAGTACCATAGGTTGTGTGTGTGTGTGTGTGTGTGTGTAATTCCTTGTCTATCTGTTGCATCCAAGTGTTATCACAATCGGCCTTTTGGTTATCAACTGTTGGTACATTCCATACCGACAGGCTTTTGCAAACCGACGCGATCTATCTGATTCGTTGTATACCGCCGCGATCTGTCTTACTCTTTGTTATCCGACGTTATCTTGTTTGGGGTGTTCGTTTCCGTAGTTACTAATCTTTAGGTTCATCGTGAGAAGAAGGGGTTAGGATATGTGTTCTACTTATTCATGTGCGGAGTAATGATTTGAGTGCGGGATGGAGTCGCGACCATACCACTACTCTTATCATTCGCTCTTGTATATTGAATTGGTAGAGTCACTAATCTTGATTCGTTAGGTGTTTTTGCGCATCTATTGGTATTTTAATGCCGAAATTTGTGGATTTTTTTTCTTTGATATATCTGTGTACCACACTCTTTTTCAGTCGTGTGCGATATGCTTAATATCTTCTAGGTGCTTTGAACTTTGTTGATATTTTAATATCATCTTAGTAAATTGTATCCTTTAATCTTGGTTAATTCCATCTTGGTACTATTTTGGATTATTATTATTCTCCATTATAGTACTGACTTGTGTTTTATATCAATCACAGGATGGCACCACCACGCCATTCTGATGAGGACATACCACCTGAACTGGGGTCCGCATTGTCAAACATCGCCAATGCCTTGGCAGCAATGCAGCAGAACCAGCAACGTTTTGAAGAGAGTGTTCGGAGGAATGAGTTTGCTCCGCTACCTCCACCTCCCAAGCGAGGAGACATCAAAAGCTTCCTGAAGTTCAACCCACGCCAATTTGATGTTTCTGATCAACCACTTGATGCTGATGATTGGTTGCGTGAGATGTCAAGGCTACTGGAGACTGCTGATGTTCCTGAGCAAGAATGGGTAAAATGTGCTACTCACCTTCTGAAGGGAGATGCAGCTCTCTGGTGGGAGAATTACCTGAAGGCAAACTGCATTGGTTTTCAGCCTACTTGGGAACAGTTCACTGGAGCCTTCAAAGAGCAGTATCTGTCAGAAATTGTCATGGAAAGGATGAAGGAAGTGTTTCTCAATCTCAAGCAGGGAAATGACAATGTCAATACCTACATCAGGAACTTCATGAACCTTTCTCGTTATGGTGGCAATGAGATCTCTGATGACAAGAAGAAGCAAAAGAGGTTCCGGCAAGGGCTCAATGCATCGATTAAATATGCAATCACACATGCAAGGCCAGCGTCTTTTCTAGAACTTCAGCATACAGCTCTGCATGAAGAAGCAAGTAGGCAAGTGTTTGAGGAGTCAAAGAAACACAACCGTGATGCAGCAAGCTCTTCAGCTATGTCAACTCCTTCTAAGCGTCGTGTCTGGGTTCCTAACACCCCACCGTCGCTCCTAGCTCCACCAAGACCTTCAAGCTTCGCGGCAAGGCCACCAAACTTCCTCACTGCTGCTCCCAGGGGCTACAACCACCACTACCCTGGAGCGCCTGGCGGATTCCCTGGCTACGTTGCTCCACGTCCACCTGGTGCTTGTTTCACGTGTGGAGACTCTGGGCATCAAAACTGGAACTGTCCGATGAAAAACAAAGCTCTTCCTCCACCACCTCCAAGATTTGCGGCAAGCTCTCCTATGGTTCGTGCACCACCACCTCGGTCTCTCAACATCAACACCAAGCCCGGGTCTACTGTTGCTCGTGCCAACTGTGTCAAAGCCGCTCAAGCTGAGCATGCACCTGGAGTTGTGATGGGTATGCTTCCCGTTAACTCAGTCCCTGCACGAGTTTTGTTTGATTCTGGTGCATCGCATTCTTTTGTTTCTATCAAGTTTGCAAATGAGAATGAGTTAGCTATGGATCCTCTCCTTAAGCGGTTAATGGTCCTTTCTCCTGGAGAAACAATGGCAGCTGCTAAAATCAGCCATGGCAATCAAATTGAGATTGGTGGCTCTTCGTTCTCGGCGTCCTTAATTGTTCTGGGCAATTCTGACATTGATGTCATCTTGGGCATGGATTGGTTGACAGCAAATGCAGCTGTGATTGATTGTGCTGAACGCTCGGTTTCTCTAAAGATTCCTGAAGGCCATATAGTCTTTTCTCCAAGTCTGACTCCTGCTATCCAGCTTTTCTCTTTGGCGGCTCTGAATGATGATGCTATGGAAGCTATTCAGAGTGTTCCGGTGGTCTGTGAGTTCCCAGATGTCTTTCCCGAAGAGTTGCCAGGTATGCCTCCGGATCGTGAGGTTGAGTTTGTAATTGAGCTTGAACCTGGAACGGCTCCTATCTCCAAGCGGCCTTATAAAATGGGTCCTGCTGAGTTGGCTGAACTCAAACGTCAGCTTAATGAACAAGAGAAGTTGGGTTTCATTCAACACAGTACTTCTTCTTGGGGTAGCCCAACAATCTTTGTGAAAAAGCGGGACAGGACTGATAGACTTTGTGTTGACTATCGGGCTCTCAATGCTAAAACCATCAAGAATAAATATCCCTTCCGCGGATTAATGATCTCTTCGATCAGCTAGATGGGGCTGTGGTGTTCTCTAAGCTTGACTTGAGAAGTGTCTATCACCAAATCAATATTCGCAAGGAAGATGTTCCTAAAACAGCTTTCACCACCCGCTATGGCCTGTATGAGTACACGGTCATGTCTTTCGGTCTCACAAACGCACCTGCTACCTTCTCGAGGCTTATGAACTCGGTTTTCATGGAGTATCTTGATAAGTTCGTTGTGGTCTATCTGGATGACATCCTAGTCTATTCAAAGTCAAAGGAAGAACATGAAGAACACCTTCGGTGTGTCCTAAACAAGCTTCGTGAGAACCGCTTGTATGCAAAGTTCTCCAAGTGTGAGTTTTGGCTGCCTCAAGTAACCTATCTTGGTCACGTCATCTCTGCCAAGGGCATTGCAGTCAACCCGGAAACTGTAAAGACAATTGTTGAATGGCTTCCTCCTGTTAATGTCAAAGAAGTGCGGAGTTTCCTTGGTTTGGCTAGTTATTGCCGTCGCTTCGTTCAGAACTTTTCGAAGATAGCGAAGCCTCTTACCGATCTCCTCAAGAAAGGCAAGAAATACCTTTGGACTCCTGCATGTCAAGCAAGCTTTGAGACACTCAAAGAGAAGCTCACCTCCACACCAGTCTTGGTTCCTCCGGATACCTCTAAGCCTTTCCAGATATTCTGTGACGCCTCTTTGCAAGGATTGGGTGTGGTCCTTATGCAAGAAAAACAAGTTGTTGCTTATGCCTCTCGACAGTTGAAGACGCATGAGATCAACTATCCTACACATGACCTCGAGCTCGCAGCAGTTGTCTTTGCTTTGAAGCTATGGAGGCACTACTTGCTTGGCAACCGTTGTGAAATCTTTTCTGATCACAAGAGTCTGAAGTATATCTTCACTCATCCTGATCTCAACCTTCCGCAGAGGAGATGGATTGAAGCAATCAATGATTTTGATTTGACCATCAACTACACTCCGGGCAAAGCTAATGTCATGGCCGATGCTCTCAGCCGCAAAGCTTATGTCAACAACCTCATGATGGAAGAACAACAACCTCTCTTGTGCGAGGAATTCCGTCAGCTCAACCTTGAAATTGTGGAACAAGGGCATCTCCTGAACCTTCTGGCAACCCCTCTCTTGGAAGAAAAGGTTCGCTCTCGTCAGCTTGGTGATCCGCACACCAAAAAGATCATCTCCAAACTTCAGCTTCCGAAGTATGAGTCCTTCCACGTCGATGATCAAGGCACGCTTTTCTTTGAACACCGGATGTTTGTTCCGAACTACCCGGGTTTGAGAGAGCAAGTTCTCAAGGAGGCGCATGATTCTGTTCTTTCTATCCACCCTGGCAGCACAAAGATGTACATGGACTTAAAAACACAATATTGGTGTCCGGGATTGAAACGATATTGTGCCAAGTATGTCTCGGAGTGTGATGTCTGCCGCAGAGTGAAAGTTGTCCATCAAAAACCTTTCGGTCTTCTACAACCATTGAAACCCCCGGAATGGAAATGGGAGAAAGTAGAGATGGACTTCATCACTGGTTTTCTAAGGTCGCAGAAGGGCAACAATGCAATCTTTGTTGTCATTGACAGGCTTTTAAAGTGGTACACTTCTTCCCCGTCAAGGAAACAATTTCTGGAATTCAGTTGGCTGAGCTCTATATCAACAGAATTGTCTCTCTGTATGGGGTTCCGCTTGAGATCAGTTCAGACCGTGGGAGCATCTTCACTTCCAAGTTCTGGGAAAGTTTCCAAAGTGCTTTGGGAACAAAATTGAACTTCAGCACAGCTTACCACCCTCAGTCGCAAGGACAAGTTGAAAGGATCAATCAGATTCTGGAGGATATGCTTCGTTCTTGCGTCATCTCTTTTGGCATGAAGTGGGAAGAATGTCTCCCTTATGCTGAATTCTCTTACAACAACAGCTTCCAGAAAAGTCTAAAGATGGCACCATTTGAGGCTCTCTATGGCCGCAAATGCAGAACTCCGATTGGTTGGTCGGGTGCAGGAGAAAGAATATGGTTTGGCCCTGACATTGTAACTCAAGCGGAGGAGAAGGTGCACATCATTCTTGAAAATCTGAAGATTGCTCAAAGTCGCCAGAAGAGCAATTATGACAGAAATCACACGGACATGGAGTATGTCCCTGGTGATCTCGTTTACCTTCGTGTCACTCCCATGAAAGGCACGCACCGCTTTGGTATCAAAGGAAAGCTGGCTCCTAGATACATCGGTCCTTTCAAAATTCGTGGAAGAAGAGGAGAAATTGCTTATGCTCTTGAGCTCCCGGAAAAACTCAAGGTCCATGATGTTTTCCACATATCTCAACTCAAGAAGTGCTTCAAGGATCCCGGGGGGACGTGGATCATGAGCTAATCAATCTCCAAGAAGATCTGTCTTATCAAGAACAGCCCACAAAAATCCTTGAGATCGCAGAAAGAAGGACTCGCAACAAGTCCATCAAGTTCTGCAAGGTGCAGTGGTCGCACCATTCCGTGGATGAAGCCACTTGGGAGCGTGAAGAGGAGCTCCGTGCCAACTATCCTACCCTCTTTGAGTCTTCTTCTTCTTCCTAGAATCTCGGGGCGAGATTCCTGTTTAGTGGGGGAGAGTTGTAGCATCCCATTTGTCTAACAAATTGTAATGCTACTTGGTTTAGTAATATAATGGCTACTTCCAATATATAATTGTTGTATCATAATGATATCATGCTCATGTCATCATGCCACCTTGCATTTGAGCATCATATAAAACCCTTTTTGTGTTGGTTCTTCTCTCATATGCATTGTAAATTGTATTTGTCTCTTGATATTGTATTTGGTTCTTGATATATTGTTTAAATGCCCAAGTTGAGTTGAGGGCATATCTTTTATTCCATTCCACCACCTTTCTTTGTCACCACCTTATACTTCCACCATTCCAATAACCCATGAGCTTGTAATTCTTTTCTTTGGATTTTTATCCTAGCTCATGTGGGTTGGGGGGATCCAACTCTAATTTCTTTTGCTTGGTCTTTATTCCAACTTTTGGAAATGCATGGAATCATGCCATGTGATTTTATTTTGTTTTCACAAGATTAACACATGGCATTAAATACTTGCATGGGCCATGCAACCATCACATCTTTTGTCCTTTTTTGTTTTTATCTGGTCATTTTGAGTGGACCATCTCTCTTCTCTCTCTCCCTCCTTTGGGCTTGGTCTTATTTGATCTTGCTAAAATCCTATCCTCACATCAACATCTCTCTCTAAACCCTCACCACCTTTCTTTCCTACCTCTCTTTTGTCTAAATCTTGTTTGATCTTAGCTTGTTCTTGCTTGATGCATGCAAGCATCTAAAATCCTTAAGCCCCTCTCATCTCTCCTCTCTCTAACCTAGCTAAAACCCTAAACCTAACCCCCCATGTAACCCTAACCCGAGCCCCCTTCCTACCCTATCTCCATGCCACACCCTTCCTCTCTCTTCTCTCTGCCTTGCAGGCCCCACCTGGCCACCCTCTCTCCCTAACCACCCCATCTACCCCTCTCCTAGCCAACCCTAGCTCCTAACCGAGCTACACCCGACCCTAGGCCGAGCCTCCCCTCTCCTCTCTGCTTCCCTTCTCTCTGCCAAGCGTGCCCCACATCGAGCCCCATCCTTGGATGCTCCCTGGCCCCACCTGGAAGCCCCACCCGTGCCTGCCTCCCCTCCAGCTCGAGCACATGGGAGGAGGAGGAAAAGGTGGCCGAAGCCACCTTTACCACCACCACCTCCCCACGGCACCCCTTTCCTCCCCCCGTCCTTATCTACCCCCTCTCCCTCGCCGCTGCCTTCCCCAGATCCGCCCCAGGGCCCTGCCCTCTCCTCCCTTCTTCCTCTCCGACCACCAACGGCCGACGCCGCCCACCGCCAGTACCTCGTCGTCCTCGTCGTTCCGGCCGTCAAGCTCGTCGTGGGGGTGATCGAGGAGGACGAGGAGGACCCTCTACGTCGCCCCGTACACGCCGTCAAGGAGGAGGAGGCTCAGGGCCCCTGCACGTCCACGACGCCGACCCGAAACCCTAACCCCGGGTGCGCCAGCAACGCCGCCGATCCGCTGCTTCCCCGGTCGCACCAACCCCACCGACGCACTCTCGGTGAGTCCCTGGTCCCCCCGGACAACCTCTCACGGCCTCGTGCTTCCTGGACACGTAGATCCTTTCACCGAACGCTCTCTGGGCACGATGCTCGTCGTTCGCGTTTCCGCTGTCGCGCCGCACTAAACCTTCATCTGGCCGCGCTGTCGTTTCCTAGCACCAAGCCTAAGCCACCGCAGTGGTCACCGCTTCCGCGCGCGAGCCCCAGGTCCAGGGATCGATCCCCGCCCGCGCCGCGCACCGCTCTGTCGCTTGAGGCAGAGAAAGGAAGAGAAACAGTACCGCGGCGCCGTTTTCCAGTAAAACCCCCACCTTTTTATTTTCGTCAACCCGCGCCCCCTTCGACCCCACCAGCCAGCCTCTCTACCTTTTTGCAAACCCCCCCTCGCTTTTTCTAGCACTCAACCCGCGGTCCTCAGCTGACCCACGTGGCTCTGCACGGTGCACCCGCTGCGGCGTGGGCCTGCAAGCCGCTGGTCCCACCTGTCGGCCTCCGGGGCGAGCCTCTGTGCTGGTAAGAAAAGTTTTCTGCGCGCTGTGTGTCCTAGTCAGCCTGGTCCCACCCGTCAGCGTCTGTGGCTAAGTTAGCCTGAGTAGAAAAAGTTTTTCTGTTTTCTGTTTTAATTCAAATCTTTTCAAATTTAAATCAATTCAAATTCAAATCAGATTTATAATAACTTTTAAAATACAAATCCAAATAATACAAATGATATATGTTTTCAAATCAGAAAAAATGTGAGGAATTCAAATATGGCCTTCAAAATATATTTTGGACACTTTAAAATTCAAGTTGTTCAAAATTACAATAAAATGCCCTTCCACCTTAATTAATTAATAACTTTTGATTTATAACTCCAAATTTAACAAATGATATGTCTAAAATGATCAGCTCGACGAGAACTTTCTGTTTATACATTCCATGTTCTGTTTTGCAGCATGCATCATATAAATATAAAGAGTACAGCAACTTATTTGGGTACAAAATGTGACAAAAACTCAATAAAATGTTTATTTCTTGTATTCCACATCTCACCCATGCCATGCTACTTTATTGCCATGCAAATTGTGCATCATTCATCATGGCATGATTGTTTGCTTGTCGCATTTTATTCCTATGCTTGTGCACTTTATTTATGTTGGCCCTTGTTTGTTTGGTTCTTCTTCGAATAGACGCTGAGCAGGGGATATATCAAGAAAACCAGGAGCACTACCCAGATCCTTCTCTCGCTTCAACTGAGCTGCCAGGCAAGCACTACCACATGCTTGCATACATTTAGTACCTATTGCCTCTATCTTATTCTTGCATCATTGAGTCGCGATTGCATTAAACTGAATCCCAAGTATTGCATAGCCTTACTTTTAAACCCCACCGAAGCTTGTTCCTCCATCCCATGAGCCATTACTATAGGAGTTGTTTGAGCCATGCGAGTCGTAGAATAGCATGTGTAGGGTATGTGAGTGTCTGATGGATAACGAGGTACCTAAACAACCTAACCTGAGTAGTATGGGATAACTAATGAAAGTGGCACCGGTGAGCAATATCTGCTATTTGGTTTTTCCTGCTCACTTGTGTCCCGTAGGATCCCGAGTACTTGATTCCTCTTCCTTGATTATTCGCGCTATCCACATCCGGGAGGCTTATGGGACCCCCCTGAGCCAGAGCTTGATTCATTCTTATTTCTTGGGGCCACAAACTAGTTTGAGGTTTTATTTACTATCCGGTACTTATGCCATGCTTTACTGCTTTATTACGATTGTGCGAGGAGCATCTGTACTGTTTAGGGAAGCGGAGTGTTTTCGCGGTATCGACAAGCCCAGTCATATTTTCGGGTTCCCAGTCGTTTACAGCCATTGACGCAAACCTTGGGTCCGTCTCGGAGTCAGCTAACTTCGTTGCGGGTGTACTCAATGGGGTGGCCCCCTGAAATATTTCCAAATCCTGTGATTGCTTTGTCGTGAAGGCCTCGTTGGGTTTTGATTTGGTTTTTCCGAGGTTGATCGAGTGTGTGTTGCTATTTGTGCACCCCTGTAGGGTAAAAATTTCTGAAAGCCGTGTCCGCGGTTATGGACGACTTGGAGCATAGTTTCTCGATCATAGACAAGTATAACTAAAGTACCGCTTTAAATTTGACTAAGTCACTGACTAGTAAATAGTGCAACACTCATGGAATGGATAATAAAACTGCCAACGGATGGGGGTTGTTCGTCCGCTTCCTCGTTGGTAAGCGAGGAGGAGGATGGATCTGGTGATATTACTGTTATAACTGTTGTCATTAATTCACGGACATCCGTCTATCTTTGGTTAGGCGGATGGTTAGCGAGTATCTATAGAACTGTTAGGTATTATCGTTTGCTGCAATTGCGTCATCCCAGGTTGTGTCCCCTTTAGAGGCATAAAGACTTGCTGAGTACCCCTAGGGTCTCACACGATAAATTATTTGATTCAGATGAACAGGTACACTCACAAGATGGATACTGGGTGGAGGAGGCGGACGATGTGGGCAACGATCGTTCGGTGTAGAGATTCCGGGAACGGGGATCCATGAGATCTGTGGGCGGGATGTGTTTATTTATGGGGCATCTTATGCCGATTTGCTTCTTATCCGTACTCGGATCTTGTTTGCCGCTTCCGCTTGATACTCTGATGTTTGATGTATGAGGAGATATCCTAAACTATTATATCTATCTAGGACATTTGAATCTTGCCGTATGGTGTTGCTATATTTCCTTTCTTTTTAGATGGAATGGCTCTGATGTACTGTTGTATGGTGGCTTGCATACATACTCATTTGTGTATGTAGTTGATCCCTTCGCCTGCCGATTACGCCGCCCGTTCTTGTCCCGATGTTTGGAAATGGTTGGGACGGCCGAAAGGTCTACCTGTGAGTGGCATTTGGGCCCCACCGTACTATTTCAACCATTTCCGTTCATCCAGGCTTGTAACTAGGAGCGTAATTCACCGAGGTAGTTACACCCTGGGCCGTGTCATCCATGCTCTTCCCCTCCTCGAGTATTGCTATCCGTCCGTCTTCATCTCCAACTCATTGTCTTGACCTAAAAACACCTATAAAAAGGTCCCCCGATGCACCTCTGGAGAAGGCGCCACAGAAACACCGAAACACCAAAACAGAGACAGAATCAACAAATATTGGAGGAGGAAACACCGCCGGGATCTCCACGGAGGGATCTCTACCTTCTCTAGCACCTCCGCCATCATCATCATGATGAAGAGGGAGTAGTCCACCTCTATATGTAAGTAGCTTGATCTATTTTCTATCTTGTTCTATCATAGATCTAGTACCATAAGAGCTACTCAACATGCTTATGATCATATATTTAATTCCTATGTGGCGGATCTTTATTCTATAAGTTGATATTTGAGACTCGAACCTATTTATGTGTGAGATGTATTAGTAGATGCATACCCGTTATTAAATATGTGTTTTGATCCAAAATGTATTAGAGGGCATGCGCAGGGGAACGTGTGTATTAGATAGAGTAACATGGTGGTAGTGATTGGATAGTGACAACAAATTCAAGATCTACTATGGTTTTATCTTTCTTTTGTTACCTCACTAGGGATTAAGTGAATTCATGTGTTATAATTATCTAGTGATAGCTTAGATAATATTCTTTGTTCAAGGTAGCATATTTGTTATTCAAACATAATGTCAAAGTACCTAAGGCTATGCGCTGTTAATTATTAATCTAGATTGCTTGGAGTTTTTCCTTTCTAGAGGAGTATAAGAGAGGCGTGTATCATCATCTCTATGATAGAACGTGATGCCCATAAGAATGCTTGTAAAACACATAATGAATTTTCACCAATGTGATATTGCTCATGATTTTTTGTGTCCATTACACTTTATGACAGAGTAGATAAGTGAACCCATGGACCCCGGTCCAACTTTTATCATAAGAAACAACTTTCCAAAACCAATACCATCCTTTGAAATTTTAGTATTAATTAATTTTGAAAATACAAAAATACTTTCACTACTAGCCATCACAAATAAAAACACAAAAAAACATTTTTATTATTACATTTACTTTGCTTGTCTAGTTATTAATTATTTTTATTTATTTATTTATAAGTTTATTTCAGTTTTACTATGCAAAACCTTGTGCTGGACAACCACATAGTGGAGTTGGGGACACACGGAAAGGATTTTGTTTTGTATGTTGTTTGAAGATGAGAAGCAAAATATACTCTTAGCCAATTCCCCGAGAGTTTTATATAAACCCTCGAGTCACTCTTGTGGGAAAACGATGCTTTCTACAACACTCTGCACTTGGATTCCCAACGAGTTGGTACACACGAAGTTGTTGCCATCAAAAACATTTTATAGTGTCGTTGTCGGGGAGTTGCAAAAGAGCTACATCACAAATGTATCTTCAACAATCTAGGATCACACTCCAACTCTACATCAACTGGTAGAAATTTTTCTAGCACCATCATCATCAACTTTGCGCAAACACCTAAGCTTGGGGAAGATTGCACCACTATGCGATTTTCTTCTCCTTTAAATTTATAAAGTAATTTTCTATTGTCTTGTTTTAGACTTTTATTTGTTTGTTAGTTGTTACCTCTCTTTAAAACACACAAAAAACTATAAAAATTAGTATAACCTTTATTTGCAAACATGGAGAAAAGATTATTGGCCCTTCAATGTTAGAAACTTTCCTCAAAAAGATGAAATCCCCTTGGAACCTTTTGAAATTGATCCTGCCACAACTAAAGCCATTTATGAAAATCGATTTCATGGAAACTCAAAATAGGATCCTGATGCACCTAACAAAATTCAATGAAATATGTAAGGCCTTAAAGATAAGTAACACAAATAATAACATAATGGAAGTTAAACTTTCCCAGTTCACTTGATGGAAAAGCATTAGATTGGATATTAAAATGGCCAACTGGAAACTTTAGCTCTTGGTTTAATATCAAGGCCGCGTTTATTGAAAGATTTGGCTCTCCTGAAATCATAAGTCCTCTTAGAGATATAATTATGTCCTTTAAGAAAAATGAAGTTTAATTACTTGTAAAATCTTGGAAAAGATTTAGAGGGCTTGCTTATGGAGTAGAACATGGGATTAGGGATTGGATGTTAATGCATACATTCTATAGGGGCTAACTAGCACATCTATGTCTTATTTGGATAATGAATGTAGAGGTGATTTCATGAACATAACCTCTTCCAATGCCTATGTCTTACTAGATGGTTTACTTCTAGAAGTTAAGATCAGGGAAAGTTTAGGGAAAACTGAAGTGCCTGATGAAGTGTTTGATGGTCGATATGAAATTTTTAACTTACAAAATAGAGAAAAGGAAGTAGAGGAAGTTAAAATGCTGGATGACGTAAAATAATCTACACTAGACCTTGACATATGTATCTTGCATGAACTCATCAGTATATTATAAAAGTTTTCTAATGATCCATCTATTAATGTTCATCAAGAAGGTTTTGGTATCTCCAATCGGGACTAATGGTCGGGCTCGCACCGGCCATAGCCTGTCGCAACCCCTTTAGTCCCGGTTTGTAGTATCTCTAACTGGGACTAAAGGTCCTGTTTGAACCGGGACTAAAGATGTATGTGCCCATGCAGCATTCCTAGCCAGTGAAACCGGGACTAATGCTCACATTAGTCCCGGGCCCAAACACGATGAGACTAAATCTCTGGACGGAAGGCCCATTTTATACTAGTGTGATTAGTTTTGTAGCGTGTGCATGAGGTGCTCGCTAAGAATCTGCTAGATCGGATGAGCACTCCGGTTTCGCTTAGACGGTGTCTCGGGGTATGCAATAACCCCCACTGCTAGTTGATGGGGGCTTTCATGTTTTCCAGGCATAAGGCCCAAGTGATATGTTCTTCACCCGTTGTCGGGCTTGTAGATGGTGTGTGGTGGCTTTAGGTGTTTTAATGTATGCTCTATGTCAGTCGTTTGTTGAATAAATAATAAAAAAGACCGTATGCATCCTATCAATGTAGAGGCTGAGAGTGTCATCCTACATTTCAAAGAAAAAATGCCCTTTAATTTTGCTGAATTTCCTTATAATAGACTTCATGCCAGATAGTGTGTTCAAATATTCTCATTCATATCAACATCAGGTATGTAGTGCAATCATTTGTTCGAAGGTCTGGTGATTTTTGTGAATAATTTTGTGTTCCTTGGTTCCTATTTCTCGTCAACATCTTCAAAATGGTCCTGTTTGAAATACGAATAAATAGTGGAATATATCCCTCTTGCATGCTATTGAAGCATATTTTAGCGGTGTATGTGAATGGAAAACCACATGTTCTTAGATGTCATTCTATGTTTTTCCTTGTACTCTCACCTTTTCAGCATGTACGATCTAGATGCATTCCTGACCTATCTCATCCCTAGCTAGGAATATGCATCTACAAAGGAGGAAATAAGATGGTGGAGAGGGATAGATCCCTACTCTCAATCCCACTACTCCCTCCATTCTGAAATATAAGATATTTTAGCTTTATAAAACAAATGTATCTACATATCTTTAATATAAAATATTTTAGCTTTGTAAAACAAATATATCTATATGTCTTTTAGTGCTTATATTTCAGAATGGAGGGAGTAGTACAATTGTGTAGTTGAGCGTCACAAAAACGTGGTGGCAACCCAAACAGGAAAGGGAACACGTGACAGGGATATGTGGCCTCCAAGCTGCATAGATGCTTCTATGAATGTAGTTAGTCGTTAATTTAAAGTACTCCGTGAATAGTATATATAATGGGTGGAAGGCCTGATCTAATCTCATCAATGAAACATGCACAACATGTGATCAGCTTAGGACGGACAGAGAAGATATGGAGCGGGCGCTGTATCAACCGAGGATTCCTGTTTTTCCTAATAAGAGCATCTCTAGTGAAACGTCTAAATCTGGATCGTCTATATGTCCGTATAGACGACCGTTTAAAAGGAGAGAGAATATAGACGATTTTAGTTTTTCAGCGGAACGTGTATATATAGGACGTCTACATTCTCTCTTCAATATTTTAGTAATTTTTTTATAACTACCGCCAATTTAGAAGCAATATCCAGTAGCAAACAAGACAACAACATAATTATCAATACAAGCAAATATTTGTATATTATGCAGCGATGCAAGTAATGTTCAGCAACATACAGTAGTACATTACTCCATCTCTATATTTTGTATCGATGCAGAAGCAGCAACAAGTTTAGTACTAGACAAAACTCCTCTCTTCAACATCGTTGGAGTAACTGCAGCCCTCCACCATGCCCCTGCCGCTGCTCCTCCCCAACCGCCGTCATGCCCCTTCCCATTCTCCTCCCTGTCCGCCGCTAGGCCGGACTCCTCGCACGACCCCATGCCCCCCTCCACGCCCGAGCCTGTCCCCAACAGGACCAGACGAAACCACTCCGGATCCAGCAAAAATTGGCTGTCAGCGGACGGATCTA
Organism: Avena atlantica; assembly: GCA_910589765.1. NCBI lineage: Eukaryota > Viridiplantae > Streptophyta > Magnoliopsida > Poales > Poaceae > Avena > Avena atlantica. The sequence goes on from OU342737.1 coordinate 176,872,280, forward strand.
GCGTGCACCTAGGCACCATGGTTGAGTATCCTCTCGTTCCCGTCCAATTTCTCTCTCCCTCTCGCCAAATCTACATGGAAGATGAGAGTACATGGAGCCGGTGAGCAGAGGGACGGCAACCTCGCACGAGTGTCGCCCGCGTCCTACCTCTCCAACTGCTCCGGATGGGCACGTGAGTGAGCTCCCGGGCGAGAAGTTGCTTTGGACGGCCGTGGCACCGTCGTCCATATATGGACGATGTGTAGCAGGTTTGGGAGGACGTCTAAATTTAGACCTCCATTTAGACGAGCCATTGAGGAGGTTTTTTCATCCACGATCCTCTAAATCGTTTTAGACGGGCATATAGACGAGCCACTAGAGATGCTCTAAGATGCTTGTTTTTGAAAAATCATTCTTACAGCCTCGCATGGTTGAACATTTGAATCTTACTCCCTCCGTTTCAAAATCTTATATTATAAAACGGAAAGAGTATATAGTTAGTTAGGATTAACTGTCAGATTTTTTCCGCTCAAGCGCCTTAATAAGCGTCTGGCACTAAGCATGTCCTTAGAAGCTCCATGTTTCTATCAGATATTTCACGGCCAATCTATGCACATGTATATTATTCATAGGGTAGCTAATGTGTAGGGATTTATCAAATTTGGAATTTCACTTTTAAGGCTCAAATATTAGTCAATTATAGGGTTGCTTTTCCAAGGAACTAGCTTGGGCAGCGTATCCAGAAAATACCAAAACGAATCATTCTTACACGCTATCCCTGGACAGAAGAGAACCTTCGAGAGACAATGGATCATGTGTACAGATGTGCAACCCAAAAAAGCCAGCAGTTTGCCACCAGTTTGAGCTCTCGTAACCTCTCAGGCTGATCATAGTGGGGAGTAACTTAGAGTAGTAACATGTATATGTTACTAGTCTAAGTTACTACCTTCATAGTGGGAAATAACTTAGGTGTGATAACATGCAATGCCCACATTAATTAGATTGTAGACACACTCTACCTTTGTATTTGTGATGTTACAGTAACATAGCTAGTTACTCAATCCATCTCTCTCTTCAATAAATCATTGCCATATAAGCAAAAATGCTGACTTGGACTCTTAGTTACTAGTGAAGTTACTCCCACTATGACCAGCCTCAGACGTACCCGTCCAAACTACTGTCTAGGGATTTAGTCATTCTCGAAATTGGGTCAGTTTGAATATCAATTATTCTGGCCAAAGAAAGGTCGTGCATTTGGTAATACCAACGTGTAGGTCCATCCTATGGTACAGACCAATAATATTTAGATGGCACTTTTGTGATAACATAATTTTTTTTTGCGAAATATCACAATTCTACTAATTTGATCATATAAACTCAATGGCCAAAATTGCATGTATAGTATACAATGCATTTATGATCAGAGAAAACAAATAGTGAATGTATCTACTCTCTAAATAGGCTTTTGCTACACTATATTAATATAGCAACCACAATACAACAAGCAAGCTAGGACCGCAGGACAACCAAGCCCAAAAGAAAATAAAGAGAATAAAAGAGAAACAAATGCCGACATTAGAACTTCGACGAAACGAAGATGACCCTCAACCGTTGTGCCCTCCAGGCAAGTCTCACCACACTCATGGCAGTCCGAACCGTTGTGTAGCAACAACACCTTTACCAAGGAATGTGACGACGATGCCACTACTGCCGGACTGGTCCTAGGGTTTCCCTGGTACATGGAGGGGAGTGGCAAGGAGGTATACCCGACACCCTTAAAAGGAGTAGTGACACCCACCGGCGTCACCGTGCCAGTGCCGGACATAGCCGACAGGGATTTCTCCCAACCCCAAAAAACCAACACCCTGGGTGTTCTGTATCGCTCCACCCATCCTGCCGCCAACCAACACGCGCCACTGCGGGAAAGGTGCCATCTTCGTCATCTCAGTGTGGATCTCAATGCAGGACCTCGAGGTCCAAGAACAATGACACTAGGAGCAGGGGTAGAGCATCACATCCGCACGGGAGGGAACAACCTCCACCACAATCGTGGTAGCCGACCGAACGTGGTGACAGGGACACACCAGGCCCGCTAGACCGGCCAGGCCCAAAAGGGCCTGCAAATCCCCTATCTCCACGCTACAGCAGGGGTGGACGCGAGCGCCGCCACCACCTAAAACCACCATCGCCGTTGTGCACCTCTAGGGAGCTGCACGCGCTCGTAGAACCTCCGTCCCTCCCTAGCCCAGATGAATCCCAAACGGGCCTAGATCTGGGCCGAGCGGGCGCTGCTGGCCGGCCGTTGCTCGCTGCGCTGCTCGCAGCCCAAGAGGCAGCACCACCGGGCCTCCTCCCACTCCTGCCACGGATCCCACGCCACCAATGCCCACTTCTGCATGCCGAGGAAAAGCCATCCCGCCACCGCCAGCCCCGCGCTGGCAATGTCTGGCGGTCTAGGTCGACAACAAAGGTGTAATATCCCAAAAATATTAAACAAGATTATCAAGTTCTAATCATCCAAGTTTAGGGTTAACAAAAACTTTTGTTATTAAAATAAATATGAATCCATGTGAGTGTATGTCATGAATGCATGAATGCTTGCCATGACTTGTTTGATTTCTATGAATGCTAATGATTGTTTTAAATATGAAAACAACATCATCTAAATCATTTCCAAGTAGAATCAAATGAAGAGAAAATCAAAAATAAGATATATAAGAAAATGGTCATTTTGACCAAAGTTAACCACTAGACCACTTTGAGTGTTTCTAGTCCAAGTTTTCTAATAGAAACAAATCCAATTCTTTTCACCCCTTGCTATCCCAAGTAAAAGTTAACCCAATCCCACTTTGCAAACCAACAGAAACAATTTTCAACCCTATTCAAATTACAATTCAAAACTGAATCAAGTGTAGGTACTAAGATCACCATTTCTCAAAACCCAACCAAACCAGTGCACCTTGACAAACCCAAGCAACCACATACTACCAAGCATGTAACCAGAGCACTCACCAAAAGCATTCAAAAATTTCAAACTTGATTTCTTTCGGCCATTTCATCAAACACTTGGTGAGCACAGTAAAACTTGCCTAACTAACACTGTTTTTGATCAATGCTTTGTTCCCTCTTTGCACCCTACTCTCACCCCTTTTCTCCCCAGTGATCACACTCGCATTGAAGCAGCTACCACCCCTACCCTTGCACCATGTCATGCCAATCCGAGCTTCCCCTTGCCAGCTGACCATGGCTAGCTAGCAGGAGCAACCGCCGCGCCTAGCGACCATGTCCAGGAGGCAGCTGATCGTCCACTGCCACCCCCTGTCCAGTCCTCGCAAGCAGCTAGGCTCTGGACCACTGAGAACACGCTGCGCCCAATGTCTCTGCGCCATGCCAAAAGCACGCCATTGCGCCGCGCCTGACACGCTCGCACACGCCGCGCCTCGCCCTTGCCGCCCGTGCCTGCAATCACCACGACCCCAGGAACCTCCCAGACACCCCTATTCGCCGCCGCTCGACCCGTAGCTCCCATGCATCATCAAAACCACCGTCGGTGTCGCGTAGAGCGTCGACCGTTCCCGACCATTCTCGACCGCCCCTTGCCGTGCCATTAAGTCCTTGAGCATCGCCAGGAGACCACGCACCTGCCTACACCCTCCGCCATTCCATTAGCTCACTGCACCGCCGACACCGACGAGCTCTGTCCGTGTCGTGTTGCCCCTCTCCCTCGGCTATAAAAGGAGGCCACCCCAGCCCCAATTCGTCACACCATTTCACTCCCCACCTCTCACAGAGCACCACCGACCCTTCCCCGGAGCAAGGCGAGCACCAGGTCGCCGGAATTTCACCGGAGTCTGCCGTGAAGGAGGAGAAGAGGAGTCCTTGATTGGAGCTGCCCAGGATCTACCGCAGCCACCGTTCGTATCGCCGTCGTCGACAACGTCCCCCCAATGCTGACCCTAGCTGGAGCCCTGGTGAGCCTCTCACGACCCCCACTGCCGCGTTAGGGTTCAATCTCGCCGGCGCTGCCCGACGGAAATGACACACCCCAGCCGTTAGATTAGATGCTAATCGCACGGTCCGGATTGCCCCTTACCGCTTCACGTAGCCAGAGTCGCTGGCGCGTGGGGACATCACTTAACTCAGCCCGCATGCTGCGCTGCGCGCAGTGGGCCGGCCCAGTTAGTTCTCGCGTGACCCAGTAAATTCAAAATTAGATTTTTCCATATTAGTTCAAACTTAGTTCTGTCAGTAGATTCAAAAATCAATTCAGAGCGATTCACTGAACCAAATTGCATGAAAGCAATTTTGTTAGAAACGTATTGAAATTGTTAATCCAAACCCGTTGGGTTCAAACCATTTGAAATTATAGATCACCTATAGTAAAAATAACAAGGTAGAGACTTTTCTGCATTCAAACATTTTTCAAAAATCAACCATAAATGCTTTTGAGTTGATTCCAACTCTCAAAAATCACATTTGACAAGATCTAACTGAATATGTAAAAAATATTTAGGTTTACATGCAGTAATCTTGGACAAGTATTAAAAGAATGCCCCATAGGTATTTCTAGCCACCTTAATTAATTAAAATAATAATGTTAAACCTTATTAAATTGTGACACCACTTTAAATCACATTCCCAAGTATTAAAATATGTGGTGATGACATGTGTCAACATGGTCCCATATTTTAATTGGAGAATATTAAACCTTAAGTAGTTTTTCAATGAGTAGAAATTACTTTTCTAAAATAAAATAAATAAGACTAGACCTTTAATCCTTGTGATGATTATGATGATGCTAGATCATCTAGTGTGAACCTTTGTGTGTTAAATAGAAGTAGTATTGTTTGGTGATTGTGTACCTCGTATTTATTTATAGCCGCTAGTACCGACCAAGGCTACAAAGAGGAAGGAGACTACGAAGAAGAAGAAGAAGAAGAGGAAGAGAACTTCAGTCACTGCACTAATCAAGGCAAGACTCACAATACAAGTTAACTTAGCAAGCTAACACTAGCCACTTTGCAAGCTAACACTAGCCACTTTGCAAGCTAGATAACCTATGCAATGCATTAGGCATACTTGGTTATGCAATCTTGATTATACCAAATCCTAGTTTTACTTGCAAGCTTTATTCTTTTATTTTTTATCAAAGTTCTTTATTACTTCTAGTTAGTATTTAGTGAGTTTTGGAAAGATATTAGAGGTAGCATAAAGAGCATAAAACTTGGCCTAAGTTAGATAAAACTAGATGTCATACTGAGGCATGAGATTAGAATTGGATAAGTTACACTTGATTAGCACCCCTCATTAGTGATTACCCCCAACTTTAGTGGCTAGTGCTAAGCATAAAACTTGATCACTTTAGATGGGAATACTTGGGGAAAATGATTATGAAAACCTTAGAATGATGAGTCATTCTAATAAAATGTTTTGACATGTGTTATGAACACCATATGATATGATGATGAAAATGTTGAGGCATGAGCCTTAGCCCTTTATAATTTGATGTTTGGGTTCGGATGCGATGCCATTCCAATTTTACCGTACAACCATAATACCCGAATTTGGGTAGGGCTTGGTTGGAAGTTTATATATCTTAGTATGGGTTTCCTTGCGGCTGAGGTTTGAGCTGAGGCTACCTCGTGATGATTGTCCACCTATGCAGTTCCCAAGATGACAGATGGTCATGGTTGGGAGGCCAAACTCATAGGGGAGGTGCCTATACTAGGGTGTGAAATTGAAAGGTTAGGATTGATTATCCGCATACTGAGTATGGTGATTAAAGATTGTTCCCGACGGATGTATCAAATATTGTGGTGAAAGTGTACCACCTCTGCAGAGTGTCAAACTATTTGAATAGCCGCGTCCGCGGTTATGGACAGTTGGAGTGGCTATACTGTTCTGTCGTCAGATGTTTTCAAAATAACTTGTGAAATGAATCATGACTTTGACTTGATCACAACAGGGTTGTGAAAGTGAAAGCTAAGTTCCCACTTAGGTGTTGAAAAACATTAAACTAGTTTTATTTACTTCTAAACTCACTTAGAGATAAATCTGGCTTTTTGCAAAACACCTAGAGCTTAGGATTCCTACTCAAACTAATTTATTTATTAGTGATAGTTTGCGAGTACTTAAAGAGTACTCATGGCTTTGTTCCTAGATATTCCTATGGCCAAACTATGAGGAGGACTGCCAGGATGATGGACAGCAGGAAGTCTACGACAACTAGGATCATCTCCCATCGTCAGCATTGCCTGTGACCCTGAAGATGAAGCTTCGACCATGCTACTATTATTATTATTCCGCTGCGTTGATTGTATTAAGACTGGATCATGAGATCCTTTATTTGTAAGACCTCTACTATGGTTTGTAATGGATGATGAACTATGGTACCAATATGTTATGTCTCGCAAAAATGGTAATCCTGGGATTGCGATGTATGGCATAACAGGCATCTGGGATTAAAAATCCGGGTGTTGATAGAAGGCGGTAGGGAGGGGCTAGGGAGGGGAAAGATGGGGTGTCCGCCCGTCGCCTGCAGGGAGGCGAGTGAGCAAATGAGACCAGTTTTCGAATTCCTTGGTTGATGTTCTAGATCATGAATGTATCTATTGGAGACTAGAGTACAAGTAGGCGCCACAACATTGGAGGACCTATAATATAGGATCTAGCGGAAGAAGCCATACCGAACATATGTTGCTTCCGGTAGTGTGGGCATGTAGAAAAGGCTGGTGTGATGTTTCTGACCCAAACTTACACATGGTGCATGCGCGTTGGATCAACCCCTAGGCTCAGCGCAAAAAGGCGACATATATGTGCTTCGGTTTGCATTATGCTTTGGCTGGTTGGAACTGGAACTACATTTTGTTAGCCCAAGGTCACTACGGGAGAAGAGGCATGCGCCAATATCCAAAGGCTACACTGACACCTATTTGTGGAGGCCGTAGGCATAGGCCCTAAGGTGGGCAGTCGAGCTAACCTGCCGCCTGCCCAGATTTGTCATCGGCATGGGGAGGGATAGGCCCACGATATCCGTCAGCATAGGGATTGGACATGACGATGATGCGATGGTGTCAAGTCTACACCGACGGCATAGCCGTCGGCCTAGGTTTCACACCTATGTTGACGGCTTTGCCGTCGGCGTAGCTATTTTTCCTTTTTTGCCATATTAATCCTAGAAAAATCATAACTAAATCATTCTAATTAAGAAAAATACATATAATATATCAAAATTTGCAGAAAAATAAGATCTATTTATCTAAAATTAAATATTACATATTTTATGAATCAAATATAAAAACATTACATATACTTCCGTATAACACATTTTCCATTTTCGAAGTGTAAAAAACAGGGTGTTTTGTGAAGTAACCACTAAATGAAAGTTTCAAAATGGTACCACCCCATTTTTAAAAAATACAAGGCCACCTTGTATGGACTGATGGGGTTTGTTGCATAGATAACAAAAAATTCCTACGGTTGCAACTGCCAAGATCGAATCTAGGCAAAACTTTGTAACGATTTTAGAATGACTTACCCTTGAAGTCCGTAAGCGGGATAACGTTCCCGCAAAAAACTTCGTTGATGTAGAGTGTACACAAACGTCCTCAACGACATGTAGACAATCAGTGCCACAAGAGGGCAGCGCCTCCGTAATCGGTCACACATTTGGTGTGCTGACAACTCCTGAACCCTTGCTCCAGCCGGGCAGCAGAAGTAGTGGATCGCCGGGATCTCCAACAACAGCCCTACTCGATATTTTATCCTCCACCACCTCTACCATGCAACTCAATTGTGTTTGTGAGAGAGGGAGCATTCCACCTGCTTTTATAGGGGAAGGGGGGCAGCCCCCACCCATGGCCGGCGGAAAAAGAGGGTGCCCCCTCTTCTCCCTCATTCATGTGGGTGGACACTCCACTCAAAAAAAATTCAATCTCCACTTTCTCCATTTATACTCCACTCAAAAAACTAAAGGTCTTTCCATTAAAGCACTTTAATTCTCTTGTTTTAATGCAACTCAATTTAATGAACACTTCATTTAATGAGTACTTAATTTAATGAACACTTCAATTAATGAACACATTAACATTTTGATCCCTAGCTTTGTTTCGATACCCTGGAACTATTTCGGCAGATTCGACAAAACAAATTCATGTGATGTCCATTATCTTCCCCTATGTTCCCTATCCAATCAATTGCATTGACTAACCTTAAGTGTGTCTGTGGCATCCCGCAAAACCACTACTAGAAAATCGCGTTGTTTTCATGCATTGCATCATCATGACCGCATGCTCATGTCATCATGCCACATTGCATTTGAGCATCGTCATCATCTAGCATTTGCTTGCATAAAACTATTTTCGGAAAAACCTATTTTTGTTTGCTAAACGCCCGTCCTTGTTCAAACGCAAAACCCGGGTCTCCGGATTATTTTGTTTTGTCTGCTGTCGGTTTGCAAACGCCCCGTTTTAAATAATGAAATGTTTATTTTATTTTTAGGGGGGCAGTCGAACGGGCCGATTCGACCCAGTCGACCACCCCCAGAATAAAATCGGTCCACCCAAACTCTAAACCTAATTCCTATTCCCACCCAATCCTATTCTACCCACCAATCACAACTCGCCACCTCACCCTGGACCCAATCCACATCCACCTTGCCACCTCATCAATCCACCTGCAACACCCCACTCCTTCTCTCACCCCAGTCCCACCTACCCCCTCTCTCTCTGCCTCACCGCCAGCCTGGCCCCACCCCAACCACACAGCAGCCCCACTCTCCACTCACCCCCGTCCGGACCCCACCTGCCCCGCTCCACTCCCTGTGGACCGAGTCCACCTCCCCAGCCGACCGCCTGCCACCTCCCCCGTGGCCCCACCTCTCCCTGTGCCCCGCCCCGTCTCTCCCCTCTAGCCCCGACCCCTCTCCTCTCTCCCTGGCAGCCCCGCGGCCCAACCTCCCTCCCCCGGCCATGGCGCCATCGCCCGCGGCCGCTTCCCCTCGCTCGCCCCCGCCGCTCGGCCTCTTCCCCGCATATCTCCTCGCCGGCCTCCCCTCCTCCCTCCGGCCGCCGGGCTCTGCTCCGCCGCCTCCTCGTCGCCGTCCTCCCCTCGAGCTCGCCGGTCGTCGCTGCCCCTCCGACCACCTCCCTCCTGAGCACCCAGCGGCCTCGCCGGCCTCCCTAGCTCCAGCGCCGCTGTCGGCCTCTGCTCCACCGCCTCCGCCGCCGCCCGCCCCTCGTTCCTGCCTGCTCCCCCGAGCCGCCGACGACCCCCGCCGGCCGCCAAGGCCTCCTCCGTCGAGCCCCTCCGCCGCCAGCACATCGACCCCGCGCCCGCCCGCGTCTGCCTGCCGCCACCAGCGAGCCGACCTCGAGGCCGAGCCCTCCTCTGCGCTGTCCGGCAAGCCCATGCCGACCGAGCCCTGGGCCCGCGAGGCTCTGCCCGCTTTTCGTCGCCGCTGCCTTCGTTGTCCGAGCACGCCCCGCCCGCAAGGTGTTCGAGTCGGTATCCACAGGAGACATGCCTCTTTGGTTTGTTCTGTTCTTGGTGCATCTGCCCGTGCCCGTCTTGTTGATGGGTCGTTATAACGGAGATGGCCCCGGCATCACGAGACCTTCACCAACGCAATGCAAATGAACACGGACCCCGAACCCGAAGAATCGCCGACAAGGACCGTCCCTACACCAAGATCTGCGTCCGAACACTTCGACCGAAGCTGAATCAAGATCTCCCCGGATACGCCAAGTTCGCATACCCGGACACCGTGCGACAAGATCTTCACGGAACCTAGACGTCGAGACCCTGAGAGCGCCTACACGGATTCGATGACCAAAGGAATTCTACACGGACGCCAAGTACTCCTTCACGGACCCGGGGATTCGAAGGCCTCCTTCCTGGATCCCGAAGCCCGAACCCCGTGGACCGACATGACCTTCTTCACGGATAAGACAAGTACTCCCTCGAGGATGCCAAGTTCTTCACCCCGAATGCCAAGACCGACTTGATGGCGCGGACCCGACAAGATCTTCGCAACAACAAGATCGACACCGACCAGGGCGAGTCCGATGCGCCCTGACGCCGCACCAAGTCCTGCTTCCCGGATGCGACAAGACCTACCCCCGTTATCCGAGACCGAGTCCGTCGAACCCTGAACCCTGAGACCGGACACCAAACCCCGAACCCCAAGATCTGCCGAACCCATATGTGTGACCCCTTTTCTCGAGCCCTATTTTATAAATGTAATAACAAAATTGATGCATATTAAATTGTCATACTTGCATGCATATTTGTGTGGTTTGGGGGCCTTATGCCGATTCACCTTATAATTAAATATGGGGCCCATATGCAGGCAAATCTAGTCTTATATTGGCCTCATTTAAATTTGTGTAGCGAACCGGTGATATATTTTGCCATGTTAAGACAACATTTAATTGCGGGGGGTTCTAAATAACTTGAACCATCTAATTAATTGTCGGGACCCTGGTTCCGCTTAATATTGCCTTATCGTATCGCACTCTTTCCATGTCATTCATCATACATGCATCATGCCCGATCTTTTGCCGTAGTATTAAATATTGCACCCGGTGTTTATTCTAGTGTTTTGCTTCTTCGCAGATTGGGCCGTTGAGTTGATGTGAGCTTCGCCCGATCTTCGGTTGAACCTTCGACAATGTTTTCAGGCGAGCATCTTCCCCTTTTCTACCTATCTTACTTTTATAGTATTTATTCCCTCCTGTTGATCTATTGCTATCTGTGTTGCGATGCTCTAGTTTCCGTACCCGAGATATCCCGTGCAGCCTTATATTGCCTTGGACACATCCTATTACCTGTTGTTTGGTAGATAGTTGGACTTGTGCGTCGTAGTCGCTTGCTCAAGTGCTGTTGCGTGTCGTCAAGTACCACAGTTGTTGGAGTATTGCCGTATGTTTAAGGTCGGAGATGATCATGGCTTTAATTATCGTTTATTTCCATTATTGTTTAATAACTAAAATTGAAGTAGGTAAGCAGAGGCAGAGGTGGGCAATAGATGTTATTTGGTTGTTAACCGTCCACTTGTGTCCCGTAGGACCCCGAGTTCTTGACACCTGTTCCGAGATCGAGCGCGCTAACCACATGTGGGGAGATATGGGCCCCCCATCGATTTAGTACCTGATTTCAAAGTACTGTACTGGGGGCCACAAGTAGTTTGGGGCTTTATTACTATCCTGTACTTATGCCATGCTTTACTGCTTTATTTACGATTGTGTGAGGAGAACCTGTACTGTTTTGGAAGCGGAGTGTTTTCGCGGTATCGATAGGCCCAGTTTTGGGGTTTCCTGTCGTTTACAGCCACTGTCGCAAACCCTGAGTCCGTCTCGGAGACCGGCCGACTTTGTTGCGGGTGTACTTAGTGGGGTGGCCCCCCGTGCTTGCTTTGGGTCTGGGAAACGTCATGACTTAGGCCCCGCCGACATACCGATGGGTGTATGTTAATTGATCTGGCAAAAAGGGTCGAAGTGCGTGTGGATACTTTGGTGCACCCCTGCAGGGTTTAATCTTTTCGAGAAGCCGTGTCCGCGGTTATGGACGACTTGGAGCACAGGTCTCGATCATAGACAACTATAACTAAAGTTTACTGTTATAATTTGACTTGTACCCGATATGACTAGTAATCAGCTCCACTACAACGGATTGGCTAAATAAAAGTACCAACAACTGCTGGGTTTCGGGATACCTCATCCTAATTGTATTTGACTAGTAAGTGTCGCAACTACAACGGAATGGTTAACTAAAACTGCCCACTGCTTATTATATCAGGATGATTATCTATACCTGACTAGTAATTGCTGCAACGATAACTGAATAAATAAAACTGCCAACGGTGTGAGTTCCTCGGTTGACTTCCTCGTTTGGTCTCGAGGGGGAAATACCAGGATGGGTTTGTTTGGTGGTAGTATCAGGTTGGATCCGGATAGGTCTTTCTTACCCCTCTCTGATATCCGCTAGTTGTATCGAGTCTCTATAGGTTGTTTAGTGCATGCTGCCGCTGCCGCTTCAGTCCACCATACCTATGTAGGCGAGGACCGCCGAATTCTAGTCTCGCCGTGTACTGGCCTCAGTACTGACCGCACTCTCTTTTTCCTTTGCCCCTTGTCGGCACCCCTTTTGTTTAAGCAGGTTTTGAGATCGACGTCGTTAGCAGGGTTACCCTTCCGGCTTGGCCTGGGCAGGGTTATGGACGCCATTGGTTATTCTTCAGGGCTCTTAGCCCCATTTGCATCTTGTCCGTAGTCGGACGCTTCATCTTTTCAAGGTGATTTGGATCTTTGTACCGTATATCTGTATTCTTGACTCATGGAGTCGTGTTGTATATATATCTGTTCTGTGGGTCCCATCGAGGACTGTTGTGTAATGTTATTACTTCGTTTTCCACCCGCACGAAAGTGCCTGGTGGGCACCTTTGAATCGTTTCTATGTGGGTTTGGCGGGAAGCGCTGAAACTTGCATAGGGCCGATTCTGAGGGTGTTACAGTGTCTCCCTACGGGTTCGATAACTATGTAGACATAATCGAGACTCTCTACGATCAATAATCATTAGTGGGACCTTGAGATCCATGATGACTCCTACTAGTTCCATGAAGATCCAATGATCATCTGAACCTCTTTTGTTGAAATCAAATTTGTTTTGTCTCGCGATATTTTACCTTTCCAAGATCTAATCACTTGGTATCAAACATACCTTGTTTAATCTTGTTCCCGACAAGTACTCTTTTTCTCGTTCCTGTGATATAACATTCTAGTGATAAAATCACTTGCTTGCAAGCTATGGAAATGTGATATAACCGAGAAGGCCATGAGTATATCTCTCTGTCATCTGGATGGACAAATCCCACTCTTGATCCACGAGCTCAACTAAAACTTTCAAAATACCCGATGACACCTTTATAATCACCATGTTATGGTGTGACGTTTGATGCAATCAAAGTTGAAGGGTTTCGCAGCATAGTAAATCAAAAAAATTCTACGGATGCGAACGGGAAAGCCAAGATCTAATCTAGGAGATGCAAACAACGAGGGGGATAGATGAGATCTACATACCCTTGAAGATTCGCACAACGGAACGTTCGACGGAACGTGGGTGATGTAGTCGTACTCGCTTCTCCTCCTCGCGATCCAATCCGATCCAACACTGCAAGTGGCGATGCCTCCGAGAGATGCACACGTGCGACACCTCGACGTATCATCCTTCCTCGGTCCAGCAAGTGGGGTGGGGATATGGATTTGATCTACAACACAACAACGCGGTGCAAGCGGTGGAGAGTTTCTGCAGCAGGGCTTCGCCTACACGCAGTCGGGAGGGAGAGAGAGAGGAGGGGCAGCAGGGCGGCTAGGGTTGAGGAGAAGGTGTAGGGGAGGGGTGCGCCCCCATCCCTCTTTATATAGAGGGGTGGGCGGCCAGCCCTAGCCCCTCCCCCAAGCCCTAGGCCGGCGGCCAAGGAGGGAGGAGTGGGGGGCAAGTTTCCCCCTCCCTTCTAGAAGCTCCCCTAGGGTTTCCTAGGTGTTTGGCCGGCTGGGCCCTATGGGGCCTTGTGCCCCTGGCCCAATGCGGCCAGGGCACTCCCTCATAGGCCATGCCCCCTCCCTGCAGGTGGGGTCACGTTGGTCCCCCTCCGGAAGGTTCTAGAAGCTTCCGGTACAATACCAATTAACCCGAAACAATTCCGAACTCCAAAAACTGCATTGCCTTATATGAATCTTATTCTCCGAACCATTCCGGAACCTCTCGTGATGTCCCGGATCCCATCCGAGACTCCGAACAAAAACTCATAAACCAATTATCCAATCTATCCTAGCATCGAGACACGTTAAGTGTGTGACCCTTCGGGTTCGAGAATATGGAGACATGATCTTCTATCAATAATCAACAGCGGGGTCTGGAAACCCATATTGACTCCCACACATTCATCGATGATCATATCGGATGAACCACGATGCTAGGATTCAATCAATCCATATATATATATTCCCTTCGTCGCGCGATATTTTATTTGCCCGAGATTTGATCGTCGGTACCGTCATACCTAGTTCAATCTCGTTCACAACAATTACTTTACTCGTTCCGTAATCCGATATCACTTTGTGATTAACTCCTTAACCACGTGCTTGCTAGCGGTGTTGATATCGATTACCGAGTGGGCCTGAAGTATATCTCTCCGACTTGGGAGGGATAAATCCCATCTCGATACATACAACCCAACAGGTACTTTCCGATCACCTGAGATACACCTTTATGATCACCCTCTCATAGGATGACGTTTGATGACCTCAAAGATTTCTTCCGATACCAGGGAGTTGTATTATCTCATGGTCTAAGGAATACAATATTTGACATAAGAAAAGCTTCACAAAGATGAACACGATGACACGATCTAATTGCTCCGCTTAGTTTGGGTCTGTCCATCATACCATTCTCCCAATGATATGATCTCATTATTAATCGATAACTCATGTCTATGGTTAGGAAACCTTAACCATCATTAATCAATGAGCTAGTCCATAGAGGCGTACTAGGGACACGGTGTTGTTCACAAACCACACAAGTATTAAAGTTTCCGCTTAATACAATTCTAGCATGGAATATAAACTTTATCATGAACAAGAATTATAATAATAACATCTTTATTATTGCCTCTAGGGCATAATTCCAACAGTCTCCCACTTGCACTAGAGTCAATAATCTAGTTTACATCTGGCAACAATCTAACACCCATGGCACTAAGGTGCTGATCATGTTTTGCATGTGGAAGAGGTTTAGTCAATGGATCTGCGACATTCAGATCTGTATGTACTTTGCTAATCTTCAGATCTCCATATGCTATATAATCTCGGATTATATGAAACTTGTGGTTGATATGCTTGGTCTTTGGATGATATCTTGGTTCCTTAGCTAGTGCTATGGCGCCAGTGTTGTCACACAATATCTCCAGTGGGTCCAAGGCACTTGGAACCACGCCAAGCTCAGTGATGAAGTTCCTGATCCAAACTCCTTCACTTGACGCTTCTGCAGCAGCCATGTATTCCGCTTCTACTGTAGATCTCGCGATCACGCTTTGCTTGCAGCTTCTCCAGCTCACAGCTCCTCCATTCAAAATATAAATGTATCCTGTCTGAGATTTAGAATCATCCTTGTCGGTGTCGAAACTAGCGTCTATGTAGCCCTTTACGACAAGCTGTTCATCACCTCCATAGACTAAGAACATTTCTTTATTCCTATTCAAGTACTTTAGGATATTCTTCACGGATGTCCAGTGTTCCACTCCTGTATCACTTTGGTACCTGCTCATCAAACTAAGAGCATTGGACACATCTGGTCTAGTACACAGCATGGCATACATGATAGAACCTATGGCCGAGGCATAAGGCACTTTGATCATAGCTTCTCTATCATTTACCATGGCTGGACACCGAGCCTTGCTCAATATCTTACCTGACAACATAGGCACTGAACCTTTCTTTGCCTTATCCATTCTGAACCTTTTCAGAACTTTGTCTAGGTATGTACTCTGGCTTAAAGCTATCAGGCGTCTTTGTCTATCTCTATAGATTTTGATGCCCAATATATAAGCAGCTTCCCCTAGGTCTTTCATTGAAAAACATTTGTTCAAATAACTCTTCACATTGTTAAGCATGTTAATGTCATTTCCAATAATCAATATGTCATCCACATATAGTACCAGAAATGTCACTGAGCTCCCACTCACTTTCTTGTAGATACAAGCTTCATAGCAATTTGGAACAAATCCAAAGCTCTTGATCAGTTGATCAAAACAAAGGTTCCAACTCCGAGATGCTTGCTTCAGTCCATAAATGGAACGCTGAAGTTTCCACACCTTATCAGCATCCTTACGATCGACAAAACCTTCGGGTTGCATCATATACAACTCTTCATCAATGTTTCCATTGAGGAACGCAATCTTGACATCCATTTGCCATATTTCATAATCATGAAACGCAACAATTGCTAATAAAATCCAAATGGACTTAAACATCGCTACGGGAAAGAAAGTCTCATCGTAGTCAACACCTTGAACTTGTCAAAAACCTTTCGCGACAAGTCGTGCTTTATAGACGGTAACATTACCATCCGCGTCCGTTTTCCTCTTGAAGATCCATTTGCACTCAACGGCCTTTCGGTCGCTAGGAGGGTCCACCAAAGTCCATACTTGGTTTTCGCTCATGGATCCCAATTCGGATTTCATGGCCTCTAGCCATTTCTCAGAGTCTGGGCTCATCATCGCTTCCTCATAGTTCGCAGGTTCACTATCGTCTACTAACAAGACAGTTAAGACAGGGTTGCCATACCACTCAGGAGGGGCACGCGACCTTGTCGACCTGCGACGTTCAGTAGTAGCATCGTCCGAAGCTTCATGATCCTTGTCATTAGCTTCCTCTATTGTCGGTGCAGACGGCACTAGAACAATTTCAGGTGCTGCGCTACTCTCCAACTCAAGAGAAGGTTCAACAACCTCGTCTAGCTCTACTTTCCTCCCACTCACTTCTTTTGAGAGAAACTCCTTCTCAAGAAAGGATCCGTTCTTTGCGACAAACACTTTGCCTTCGGTTCTGTGATATAAGGTATACCCAATAGTTTCCTTAGGGTATCCTATGAAGACGCATTTCTCCGCTTTGGGTTCGAGCTTGTCAGGCATCAACTTCTTGACGGAAGCTTCGCATCCCCAAACTTTAAGAAACGACAGCTTAGGTTTAGCACCAAACCACAGTTCATACGGTTTCGTCTCAACGGATTTAGATGGTGCCCTATTTAAAGTGAATGCAGCGGTTTCTAATGCACAACCCCAAAATGATAACGTCAAATCAGTAAGAGACATCATTGATCAGACCATATCTAATAGAGTTCGATTCCGGCGTTCAGACACACCATTGCGCTGTGGTGTGAGTTGCGAAACGATTCCGCTTGCTTTAAGATGCATGAGAAAATCATAACTCAAATATTCACCTCCACGATCGGATCGTTGAAACTTAATTTTTCTGTTACGACGGTTCTTCACTTCATTCTGAAATTCTTTGAACTTTTCAAACGTTTCAGATTTATGTTTCATTAAATAGATATACCCATATCTACTTAAGTCATCGGTAAAAGTGAGAAAGGAGCGATATCCACCGCGCGTCAAAACACTCATCGGTCCGCATACATCGGTATGTATGATTTCCAACAAGTCCATTTCTCGCTCCATCATTCCGGAGAATGGGGTTTTGATCATCTTGCCCATGAGGCATGGTTCGCATGTGTCAAATGATTCAAAATCAAGAGACTCCAAAAGTCCATCAGAATGGAGTTTCTTCATGCGTTTTACACCAATATGACCTAGACGACAGTGCCACAAATAAGTAGTATTATCACTATCTACCTTGCATCTCTTAGCCTCAATGTTATGGATGTGTGTTTCATCCCTTTCGAGATTCAGAAGAAATAAACCATTCACAGCAGGTGCATGACCATAAAAGATGTTACTCATATAAATAGAACAACCATTATTCTCCGATTTAAATGAATAACCGTCTTGAAATAAACACGATCCAGATATGATGTTCATGCTCAACGCAGGCACATAATAACATTTATTGAGGTTTAAAACTAATCCTGAAGGTAAAACTAAGGAGAGCGTGTCGACGACCATCACATCAACTCTTGATCCGTTGCCAACGCGCATCGTCACCTCATCCCTCGCAAGCCTCCATCTATTTCGTAGCTCCTGTTTCGAGTTACAAATATTAGCAACTAAACCAGTATCAAATACCCAGGCACTACAACGAGGGCTAGTAAGGAAAACATCAATAACATGTATATCAAATATACCTTTGATGGTGCCAGCCTTCTTGTCCGCTAAGTACTTCGGACAATTGCGCTTCCAGTGACCCTTGTCCTTGCAATAGAAGCACTCAGTGTCCGGCTTGTGTCCAGACTTGAGCTTCTTCTCAGCAGGGGCAACGCGCTTGCCGCTGCCTTTCTTGAAGGGCTTCTTTGCACCCTTACCTTTCTTAAAGCTGGGGGGCTTATTGACCATCAACACATGATTATCCTTTTTGATGTCCACCTCCGCAGCTTTCAGCTTAGCGAAGAGCTCGGTGATCGTATCAGTGGAACCAATCTGATTATGAGTCACTACAAATCTTTTGTAGCTAGGAGGGAGTGATTGCAGAACCCTGTCAATCTTGAGCTCCTCTGGAATCTTGCAGTCCAGCTCCTCTGGAATCTTGCAGTCCAGTTGCTCAAGGCGTTGAGTGTAGCTCGACATCTTTATGGCATGCTCACTAACGGAACTCCCTTCCTCCATCTTGCAGTTAAAGAATTTCTCAGAGATCTCATATCTCTCAGAACGGGCCTGAGTCTGGAACATAGTTTTTAGTTCCTCAAGAATCTCAAAGGGCCCGGGATAATCTTCAAAATGATTTTGAAGGTCCGATTCCATAGCAAACAACATGGTGCTCTTAATCACACCATAATCATCTTTGCGCGACTTATAAACAGCTTTCTCATCAGCCGGCGCATCTACAGCAGGGCGTCACCTAGCGCATCCTCAAGGACATAGTCCTTTTGTCCACCAGCGAGAATGCTTCTCAGATTGCGGAACCAGTTGGTGAAGTTAGACCCATTGTTTCTAAGCTTTTCTTTCTCAGCAAAAACGTTGAAGTTGAAGTTGGACTTAGCCATTTGATCTACAATATTTGCAAGTACAAATTAGAGTATGTTCATGATAACTAGTTCAACTTAATCAAATTACTAGATGAACTCCCACTAAATTCAGCATCCCTCAAGTTGTTTAGTGAACATGATTCAAATTCACCACACCTAATCTGATCTTCACGAGAAGAGGTGTGGTTTCAATGGTGGACAACGAAGTGTCGATCATATCATTCATATGACTCATGCTTAACCTTTCGGTTCGTGTGTTCCGAGGCCATGTCTGTACATGCTAGGCTCGTCAAGTCAAACCCAAGTATTTCCGCGTGTGCAAAACTGGCTTGCACCCGTTGTATGTGAACGTAGAGTTTATAGCACCCGATCATCACGTGATGCTTGAACACGACGAACTTTCGCAACGGTGCATACATGGGGAGAACACAGTTTTATCTTGATCTTTAAGCGAGGAATCATCTTATAATGCTACCGTCGTGATCTAAGCATAATAAGATACATAAAAGGATAAACATCACATGCATATAATTTTATGTGACATGGTATAGCCAATCTCCACGCAATGATCTCCATCTTGTGCATGCCAGCATGATCTCCATCACTCCACCATGATTGCCTCCACCATGAATAGCAACTACAACTATTTCTAACTACTTAGCGATAAAGTAAAGCTATTACATGGCGTATAAGAAATTGACACACATGTCATACACAATTATAAAGACAACCATATGGCTCCTGCCGGTTGTGTACTCATCGACATGCAAGTCGTGAAACATTACAAAACATTATCATCGCATACAACATACACATCACATCTTGGGCCATACCATATCATAGAAAACACTCCCTGCAAAAACAAGTTAGACGCCTCTGCTTTGTTGTTGCATGTTTTACGTGGCTTATGGGAGTAGCAAGCTAAGAACGATTCTTACCTACGGAAAGCCACAACGGTGATATTATGGTTGCCAAACTCCGGTGTAAATCCCATGACAACTATAGTGAGAGAAACTGGCATCCACCAGCCGCATGTGTGGAACAAGCCACACGTCAAGTGCGGAGCCGGTCTCGCGAACGAGGTCGCGTAAGGTTGGCCTGGACCGCTTCGATCTCACTATCCCGCGTCATAAGAAGTACACAAACAAGAGGCTTGCAATACAAAACATCAATGCCCGCAACAACCATGTTGCGTTCTACTCGTGAAACACATCTACGCATAGATCTAGCTCTGATACCACTGAAGGGTTTCGCAGCATAGTAAATCAAAAAATTTCTACGGATGCGAACGGGAAAGCCAAATCTAATCTAGGAGATGCAAACAATGAGGGGGATAGATGAGATCTTCATACCCTTGAAGATTCGCACAGCGGAACGTTCGACGAAACGTGGATGATGTAGTCGTACTCGCTTCTCCTCCTCGCGATCCGATCCGATCCAACACCGCAAGTGGCGATGCCTCCGAGAGATGCACACGTGCGGCACCTCGACGTCTCCTCCTTTCTCGGTCCAGAAAGTGGGGTGGAGAGATGGATTGGATCTACAACGCGATGGCGTGGTGCAAGCGGTGGAGAGTTTCTGCAGCAGGGCTTCGCCTACACGCAGTCGTGAGGGAGAGAGAGAGGAGGGGCAGCAGGGCGGCTAGGGTTGAGGAGAAGGAGTAGGGGAGGGGTGCGCCCCCAGCCCTCTTTATATAGAGGGGTGGGCGGTCAGCCCTAGCCCCTCCCCCAATCCCTAGGCCGGCGGCCAAGGAGGGAGGAGTGGGGGGCAAGTTTCCCCCTCCCTTTTAGAAGCTCCCCTAGGGTTTCCTAGGTGTTTGGCCGGCTGGGCCCTATGGGGCCTTGTGCCCCTGGCCCAATGCGGCCAGGGAACTCCCTCATAGGCCCATTCCCCCTCCCGACAGGTGGGGCCACGTTGGTCCCCCTCCGGAAGGTTCTAGAAGCTTTTGGTACAATACCAATTAACTCGAAACAATTCCAAACTCCAAAAACTGCATTGCCTTATATGAATCTTATTCTCCGGACCATTCCGGAACCTCTCGTGATGTCCCGGATCCCATCCGAGACTCTGAACAAAAACTCATAAACCAATTATCCAATCTATCCTAGCGTCAAGACACGTTAAGTGTGTGACCCTTCGGGTTCGAGAATATGCAGACATGATCTTCTATCAATAATCAACAGCGGGGTCTGGAAACCCATATTGACTCCCACACATTCATCGATGATCATATCGGATGAACCACGATGCTAGGATTCAATCAATCCCATATATATATTCCCTTCGTCGCGCGATATTTTACTTGCCCGAGATTTGATCGTCGGTACCGTCATACCTAGTTCAATCTCGTTCACAACAAGTACTTTACTTGTTCCGTAATCCGATATCACTTTGTGATTAACTCCTTAACCACGTGCTTGCAAGTGGTGTTGATATCGATTACCGAGTGGGCCCGAAGTATATCTCTCCGACTTGGGAGGGACAAATCCCATCTCGATACATACAACCCAACAGGTACTTCCCGATCACCTGAGAGACACCTTTATGATCACCCTCTCATAGGATGACGTTTGATGACCTCAAAGCTTTCTTCCGATACCAGGGAGTTGTATTATCTCATGGTCTAAGGAATACAATATTTGACATAAGAAAAGCTTCGCAAAGATGAACACGATGACACGATTTAATTGCTCCGCTTAGTTTGGGTCTGTCCATCATACCATTCTCCCAATGATATGATCTCATTATTAATCGACAACTCATGTCTATGGTTAGGAAACCTTAACCATCATTAATCAATGAGCTAGTCCATAGAGGCGTACTAGGGACACGGTGTTGTTCACAAACCACACAAGTATTAAAGTTTCCGCTTAATACAATTCTAGTATGGAATATAAACTTTATCATGAACAGGAATTATAATAATAACATCTTTATTATTGCCTCTAGGGCATAATTCCAACAAAAGTACTCTTCCGATGAAAGTGATTAACGGGATCTCATGGTCTAAGGACATTGAGTTACTACGAATGTGTTAGCAATATAAACTTGAGGACATGATCGTATTGCTTAATCTACTGCGGGTGACTGTTCATCATATCATTCTCCAATGATATGACCCTATTATTAACAACATCCCATGTCATGATCAGGAAACCTTGATCATCAGTTAATCAACAAGCTATTATGAAGAGAGGCATTATTAGGAACCTTTTCTGTTTATAAATCACACATGTATTAATGTTTCCTATTAACACAATTATATCATGAAAAATAAACATTTATCATAAATATGAAATAAGATAATAACCACTTTATTATTTCCTCTCGGGCATATTTATTTTAGTCTCCCACTTGCACTAGAGTCAATAGTCTAGTTTGAAAAACCTTGCGCATTCAACACCTATGGCACTTTGGTGTTGTATATACGCGTTTGCTAGTGATAAACTTAATCCCCAGATCTAACACTTTTAGGTCTGTGTGTATTTGCATATCTTTGTGTCTCTACACATGACTCATTCTCTAATGAGATGACATTGTATAAATTTGGTGAGACCTTAGTTCCTTGGGGTTTAAAACATGTTGATATAATTGTCGTACACTATATCTTCATAGTACTAGCCCATCGAACCATACCTAGTTACTTTGATGCTACCATATCAGTCTTATACTTAGTGTTTTGTTGTAGTATCTGTCACAGTGTCCATAATTTCGGAACTCATCCAAATCCATCAAGGAAATTTCTTCCATTACATTGTGCTACCTTAACCTATAGCCTAAATTGAGATAAACTTAGTTTGTATCTTGTGGCGAAACTAGTACCAAGGTAACACTTTACAATAAACTATTTGTATAGTGCTAATGTAACACCTTACAGTGAACTATCTATATAATGTCAATGTAACACCTTACAATGAACTATATATATATTGTCAATGTAAAACCTTACAATGAACTATATGTATAGTGTCAATGTAACACCTTGCAATGAACTATAGGTCACTTCTATATAGAAAATATATTCTTAGTTCTTCAAAAGATCACAAGAATATCCTTACTATCGTCCAATGATCATCTAATGAGCCATCCTGGTATAATCTCATAATATTTAGAGCATAGGACATATTTAGATATGTACATATCATAGAATGATTGATTAATATATTCATGTGATTTCACTCACCAAATGTCAAAACACTTGAATCTCGTTTATCAAGATATCCATGTGATTTTACTCACCAAGTGTCAAAACACTTGAATCTTGATTCAACCTTTTTCCATGTCGCAAGAACCTTTATCATCGTTTACATATTGAACTCATTCAATATTTTATCTATATACATTTGGAATAACCATATTAGCATCTTAATCTATCAAAATAGACATTGATTCTTAATATTCGGGTTCTGCCTAAGCCTTTCATCCATATCTAAATTCTTAACCTGTGTCAAATAAAAGATACATCTTTTCCAATCAACAATATGTCTTATACACAATGTATTAGAAATATGTCTCAGCGCTCCCACTTAAGTTTTTATAAATGCAAGAACCTTTCTCATTGTTTCTAATTAAATTAAACATTTTAACAATTTCATCACGGTGAAGATTCCAACTCTGCTATGCTTTTTTTCAACTATTGAAGTTTGCATGCCTTTTTAGCAACCTTTGATTTAACAAAACCCTTCAGAATGTGTCACATACATGTCCTAGGCAACCATTCTATTAGAAAAAATATTGTTTTGTTTGTTCAACTAGCATATACAACAATTGACATTTGTAGTGGTTGCTACACTAATCCGTCCATACTAAATATCATTACGAAAGATTGAATCATGTCGTATTCAACTCTTTGAACATTGTCGTAAACTCTTTATGGATACGTCGACTATTTCATAGATGTGAAACATCCATGCCTATTTTATTATAGATCCAAATACAAATAATAGGTTTATGCCTTCCAGAGGGTCTTCCAAGTTCAGTAACTTGGTTTCTCGTGTATGGAACTATCACGGATTTTATGGCTTCAAGCCATTTGACAGAGTCAGGGCCCATCATAGCTTCTTTGCATGTAGTCGGTTCATCATTGTAAAACAATAATGATTTAATCTCAAATCTTAGTATTTGATTGTTTATCCGACCTATGCGGTTTAATAGGAACTTAGATCCCCGTGACCACAACCTTTGAGGCACGCGATCCATGAGCATTATGGCTGCCTCTGGGAAACTTTCAGGCGCTGTGCAACTCAGCACATATAGCTAAGGTTCAATAACCTTGTCAAAGTTATATTTTCATCCCACTTAACTTTTCGCGAAAAATTCCTTCTCAAGAAATTTGATGTTTCCAAGCGTCTTTTGTCTTTGGTGTTATGGAGGAATACCCAACGGTTATTCGAAATAACCTACAAATAAATGCTCATTCGACTTTGGTTAAAAACTTTTTGCTTATTCCTAGCATACCAAAATTTAAGAAAAGACAACTTAGGTTTTATCCCAAACAATAACTCATATGGTGTCATTTCAATGGATCACGATGGAGCTCTTTTCAGTGTAAAAGCGGTAGTCACTAAAGCTTAATCTTTAAAATATAGTGGCAATTTTATAAATAACATCGTTGATCCTACCATGTAAAACACGATTTGATTACATTTAGCGAACACTCCATAATCCTATGGTGTTTCAAGAAAAGCAAGTCAATGAAATGTTTCCTCAAATCACAGGTGTTTTGCTAAACTTGTAACTCAAATATCTTCCTTTATGATCCAATCATAAATTTTTTTATTTTCTTGTTACAATGATTTTCCACTTCATCTTGAAATCATTTGAAGATTTCAAATGTTTCATACTTCTCCCTTATTAAGTAAATATACACATGTATTTACTCAAATTTCAGAGAAAGCATATGAAGTTTAAATCCATCGCTCACGACTACACATAATGGATAATATACATCAATATGCACTATGTCCAATAAGTTAGTTGTTTGTTCTTATTTGGCGCATGAAAGAGGTTTTAATTATCTATAGGAAAGTTTCACAAGTCAATTGATCAAAATCAAAATACTCCAAAAATCCATTAACATGAAGTTTTCTTTCCAATATAATTTAAACGACGATGTCACTCAAAAGCGATATTCCAATCATTCATCTTCCGACTTTTTAGCATTAGTGTTTATGGGCGTGATTTATCCAACTAGATTTGTAAAAGTCCATCCATCTTCTATGGAATATGGTTATTATTTGAAGAACCATTATTCTCATAATACTAGAACAAAACAACAATTATTAATACAAATCATGTAGGTAAGCTTTGATGTCAACGAGAAACACAATAACACTTTATTTTTTCGATGAACATCATCACATATTGTTTTGCTAATTACTTAGGCCATTACAGTTCATAAATTATGTTGTTCTGTATGACACTTCATACCAACAAAATTGGTATCCAATACCGGTATCCAATACCCAAGAACCATATTGTTTAACAAGCAAAGAATACATCCATAACATGTATATCATCTATATACCTAATCTGGACTGTTCTAGTATTTTTCCTTTCTGCCAAATATTTACCAGATTATCTTTCAGCATTACCTTTCCTTCTTAAAAGAATCTATCGATATCAATAGTGGTGCCATAGATATGACACATAGTCCAAAGCATGTATAGTCAAACACTAATACCTTTGGACTTGCACTTTGAAGTCGATCACCGTCATAAAATGTTTGGCATTCTTTCAAATTTCATTCCTTTTAGTAATCCATTTAATGTAGTAAACATTTTACCTACATATTCTATCTATCCTTATCATGACAACTTTTTATGATCAAGCTACTATAGCTCATAAGGACGAATCGCGAATATAATGTTAGTTTCCAAAACCTTTTGGGAGATCAGGATGCCTAGTGTCTCCAACCTTTGCAAATCTCATACAATATGAGAACATGTATCTTACTAAAATTATATTCTATCATATTGCAACCAAACATTGTTTCAGATATCATAATATATTTCACACATGATGGTTTGTGAAACAACTGTCGAATATCAAAGATCATGGAGGCAAGCATGATACTTTGATACTAACGCTGGAATTTTTTACTCTTGACTCAATACTACTTATTGAATTTCATGGAGTAAGTGAGTTTTTGTTGAAAGTTTGCAATAGTACTTTAAACTTTAGATTGACACTCATAAATCAATACGATACCAGTTCGTAAAGTGAAAATTCTAGAATCCTATGGTTATATTATCTCAATCATAGCTAAACACAAGGTAGTAAACGAATGCCAGTAGCTACAACAAACTATGCAAATTTACTTCGATTCAGTTTATGATAAATTAAGTTCAACTTTAATTATATTACTATGTGAACTCCCACTCAAAAAACGAATCCCTCTAGTCATTTTTAGTGATTACACAAACCAAATTCAATACGCCATGACCGATCATCACGAGTGGTAGCGCATATCCAATGGAGAGCATCGTATGGGCATCATATATCCATATGACTCGTGATTTACCTTTCCATTCATGTTTCGTGGCCATGTCTATACATGCTAGGCTTTCCAAGTAGGAACCTTAGTACCTGAGTGTGTAAAACTATCTTACACCCGTTGTATACGAACGTAGAGTCTATCACACATGATCATCACGTGGTGCTTCGAAATGAAAAACTTTCTTAACAGTGCATACAAAGGAATAACATACTATTATCTTGATATGTAGTGGGAGGGATCATCTTATAATGCTACTGCCAAGTTCTAACCTAGACATAAGCATAAATAATATGCAAACAAACATCATATGTAAAAGTGACATGATATGGTTCTTGCACTTGATTATTATCTTGTGCACCATGGTATGATCTCTTTCATTCCATTTGTGTCATTCCAAGGTCTATGGAGCTCCCACTTATTTGTTATAATTACCGGGAGTATCTTAGAATACTAAAATTATAACATTTATCATATCATGACACAAGCCCAGCAAAAATAAATCTAGACGCCTGTAATTTATCTTTTGCAAGTTTTACGTGGTTGTGGGCTTTTTAGGAAAGAACCATTCTACTTGTGAACTTCAACCACAACGATGATAACCAAGTTATTAAGCAGCCCGCTATAAATAAGATATCAAATATAGTGGGAGAGAGACACCTGCTAGATACTTATGCAAAACAAGTTGCATGTCAAGCATGGAACATGTCTCATGTGCGAGGACATGTAAAGTTTGTCCGGGCCGTTTCATACCGCTATGCATATAATATCCAAAGTACACAAAAGTTTGCAATAACATGATCATCAACGCCCACATATCCATTGGTTCTAAGCGTACAAAGAATTTACACAAAGACATAGCTCTGATACCACTGATGGGGTTCGTTGCATAGAAAACAAAAAAATTCCTACGGTTACAACTGCCAAGATCGAATCTAGGCAAAAATTTGTAACGGTTCCAGAAGGACTCACCCTTGAAGACCATAAGAGGGATAACATTTCCGCAAACAAACATGGTTGATGTAGAGTGTACACGACCGTCCTCACGACGTGCAGGAAATCAACACCACAAGAGGGCAGCACCTCCGTAATCGGTCACACATACAGTGTGCCAACGACTCCCGAACCCTCTCTCCAGCTGGGTAGCGGAAGTAGTGGATCCCGGGAACTCCAGCAGCGCTACGACATGGTAGAGGTAGTGGAGGGTACATTCTCGATCAGGTCTTCGCCTAAGCACCTTTTCTTATGGCAATGGACATGGCTAGCAAGAGGAAGAAGATGCCAACCAAAGGGCATATGAGAGGAGTGGGTAAGTGTGTGAGAGAGAGGGATGATTCCACCTCCTTTTATAGGGGGAGGGGGGCAGCCCGCACCCATGGCCGGCGACCAAAGAGGGTGCCCCTAACCTGCCTCATTAATGTGGGTGGACACTCCACTCACACAAAATTCAATGTCCACTGTCTCCATTTATTTTCCACTAAAAAAACCAAAGGTATTTCCATTAAAGCACTTTAATTCTCTTGTTGTAATGCAACTCAATTTAATGAAAACTTCATTTAATGAGTACTTAATTTCATAAACATATTAACAATTTGTTTCGTAGCTTTGTTTTGATACCTCGAAATAATTTTGGCAGATTCGACAGAACAAATTCCTGCGATGTCCATTGTCTTCCCATGTGTTCTCTATCCACTCAATTGCGTCGACTAACCTTATGTCTGTCTCCCTATGGGTTCGAGAGATATGTAGACATGATCGAGACTCTCTCCGATCAATAATTCCTGCGATGTCCATTTTTAGGTTCACAATATACTATTTCATCAGAGGTTCACTGCAAATTTAGCGAGGCTCAGCCCCAAGCTAAGAATCTTCATGCTCGCCGTTTTGACAATAGTTTGAAATGGGCATAAGAAATTCTAAAACGATCCAAACAATGTAAAACATTGGTGTGGTATAATATTATGTGACATAGTTGCAAGAAAAAATATCAAATTTGATATATTGATTGAATCTCAAAAACACCTTCTTAGAAACGAGCTATCGTGTTCGAGGTTTCATGGCTTTCAAGCCAAACGACCAATGTTATGGCTAGAATCGTGGCATATTTTGTGATAATATTCCCATATTATGCACACATGTGCATCATGGGATGGCGAACAATATTGCAGAAGGAAGTTTCAATTTTGTCACACCAAAAAGCCATTTTTCGAGTGCAAAAAATGTGGTGTTTTGTGAAGAAACCACCAATAAATGTTTCAAAATGGTACCACCCCATTTTTAAAAAATACTAGGCCACCTTGAATGGGCAATGTCCCAACCAGGATATCTTAAACCTTTACTTCCACCCCTCATGAAAAAGGAAAAATTCACCTGAATCGCTATGAAGTGGTCAAATTTGAACTACATGTATATGATCTGATGCTCATGATTTTTTGGAAAAATCATTTTTAGGTTCACAATATGCTATTTCATCAGAGATCCACTACAATTTTAGAGAGGCTCAGCCCTGAGCAAAAGGTTTTTAGAATCCTCAAATTCAAAAGGGAAATTTTGATATGATTTTTTGAAGATTTAAACACTATTAAATGAATTTTATTTAAAAAGACATGATGCATGATTAAAAGATGATAGGATGTCATGTTTGGATTCTTCTCAAATTTCGATTTACGGATTTAAAGATATGGATTATTCTATATTAAATAAAAAGGCAGAAAATAAATTCATTTTATTGTTATTTTAATTCAAGATTATTTTTATTCATTTTTGTTTACTTCAATAATTTTTTTAGATTTTAAAAATAAAAACGTGTGACACCATATTCCAAAGATTAATAGGATTGATATGATAGTATTATCAATAAGGTCTAATTTCCTTATCGGAAACTCATGCGGAAGGAATAGAGAAGTTAAGCGTGTTGGGGTTGGAGTAGTGTGAGAATGGATGACCGACCGGGATCGGAAAGTTTGACTATGAGTGTAATTTTACCGGAGATTAATCATACTTAGAGATAAAAAACGCTTGTGAGATTAACGAGTCAAACAATTTAAAAAAATATAACGAGTCAAACCGTTCAAAAAATTGAAAAAATAATTTTTTTTAAAACTAGGACGACGACAATATCGTCAGCATAGCTACTGCCAGACCAACTAGGCCGACGGGAATGCCGTCGGCGTAGCGACCTCCAGACTAAACAGCCGTTAATTAACGATGCGAGCCTGCAGGCGCTACGCCGACGGCAGCCATCGGTGTAGCCTACACTAACAGCAATCACGGGCTATGCCGACGGGAGCTGGCCGTCGGTGCTAGACTCATTTCCTGTAGTGGGTGTATGTCTTCCATAAGTAAATCCAATCACCTTATGGGCATCGACCACGTCTTCTTTTGTATTGAATCACAAATGTATTCCTGATGTCTTTCATGCCTAGAAAATATGTACTCGTGGAGAAGGAGAGCTCCTCCTGATACGCATTACGCCTTTAGTTGAGTATCATAATCGTATAAGACATAGTGGTAGAAAAAGAAAAAATGACGACAAACAATATGATAGCCAAAGACGGAATGGCCTCCAAGCTAGGATGCTTTCACGAACCTATAAATAGTGTGAAATAAAAGCTGGGAGAAAGATGAACAGGACTCATCAATGAGTAATACATATGACATGTGAATTGAGATATACTTGTCTCACCTTATTTAAATTCCTTGTGACATAGTGATAATATCAGTCCTCCTGCCAATTGCCATAAAGAAAGTACTTGTGTGGACTTTAATGACTTTGCTACTCATGCCCAATTCCTCATTTAAATCAATCAACGTCATATTTAAATTTTTTGGATATCGGTTAGTTAGTTCATTGGAGTTCACACATATTTTGCCATGCGGATAGGAGTATCGACCACATATGAGAAATCACCGGATGTAGTCTTAGAGTCGAGCCACGTGTTTGCCATGCAGATAGGTTAATCGACCACATATGAGAACCGGATACACACAACATAAATACATACTTGAGCACAACCAAATGATCATATACAATGACAGTGAGCTAAGGCAAACTCCTAATCAGTGTGAATGGCAGGATCCAGGAGACAAAGTGACATTGCTATATGATCTCGCCATCCTTATGCAATCCATCTGATCAAAGGAGCATCCAATGGACAAAACGATTATAAGAAGTGTGTGGATTGTGCATCCAAGAGCTTCTTTTGCAATGTTCACATAGCATATTTGAAAAAATTTATTCAGCCTGCTTCAAAAAAATAAGATATTATTCACAGAGGGATATGTTGTTCAGACATCGATTGTGTTCCTTAGATTTTATCTTCTTTCCTTTTGGACATACACAATATGGAATGTTCTATCAAATAATTTATGTGTGTTTCCTGTTTTATTCTTTTCTCATAACATGCAGAAACATCGCCTGGCATGAAGTTACATTTGCATTCCGAAATTATCTATGACTATGGGTGACTTCCTTGACCTCCCTGATGAAAGTTTGGTTGGAGTACGTGTTGGAGAAGGCATGGTCAACACCATATCATACAAGACGGAAAATGATGGACGCGTCTTCTTCAACAATGAGGCGTGGAAGTACTTCATCAGGGGCGAAGAAGATATGTAGACTGGGCAAATCGTGCTAGTGGCTGCTAGGTGTATTCCTCCCGGGAACAATCTAATAGCGATCTTTGTCAGAGATATCGTCAATGCATGATTTGTTACCACACGTAGAGTGATATTGTTTGTTTGATATGGTGAACTACTATAGTTAGTATTTATCTATTTGAAACAAAATAAGAAGTTTCGACGTATGTGAAACCAAATGTATTGTTTTGATGTCAATAGTATTAATATATAATAACTGATGGATCTTGTTTCTATTTTTATTTATAACTTCGCTGTAATTTCAATACAAAACTTTTTTCATTTTTAAAAACACATTAGCGGCATGTTCATAAAGGCACATACCACTAGTATCTGATATACTAGTGGCTTGACCAAGTCACACCACCACTAGAAATAACCAGTTATGTGTGTGGTGTGCCACCCATATCCCACTAAGTTGTGATTTGGCACGCACCAATGAGCAAATATACCATTGCGTTAACCTTTGGAGGTATTACCGGTAGTGCCTTAAAAGGTTAGCCTTTGGAGGCACACTTTTTGCGGCTCTTTAATAATCGCAACTAATAACTTTTAGACCCATATCAATAGTTGCACTTTTTAAAATACTCAAAAGAACATTTGTGGAATTAATATGACTTTTGGAGGCATTTTTTGGTGCCTCAAGTTCCTTTAGGTGACATAGTGCTGACGGCCAGACCAAACTCTGATTTATCGAGAGCATCGCATCACTCGATTCAATCCAAAGGATAACTACACTGCGCAGCTGTTCAAATGGATCACTCTCCAAGAGAGTTTATCTATCCGAGATATTCATGCTATGCGGTGCCTGCTGACATGCATGTTGTGTAATTGTGTTTCCTCCGACACGCCTGAAATCTGGAATTAAGGAGGAGCACGAGACCGTCAACTAAACGACCAATCAGACATGATTATGGCGAGCGTGTCGCTGAATCAGTGGACCTCTCTGCGTGAGCACTTGATTGGCTGAAATAATAAGCAGGAGCTCCTTCTGCTAAAGTCGTCAACGATTCATACCGTATTTGGATTTGGAAGAAGCCTATCGGCGACGGGTCTCGCTCCGCTCGTCAGAAGTTAGCCTCCTTATGAATTTGGATCACAATATAACATACACATCAACAAATTACATGGTTAATGCAAATTAGAAACACATATGCACATATCTAGCTAGATATGGGTTGTATTAGTGTATCTTCTGGTTTTAAGGGCCGTTTTAGACATAGCCGACAAGTTCTAGGATGGTGGATGCATTTCACTCGTTTCTTGTGTGCTCATGTTTTGGTCAGTTGGGACGAGATGTGAAGAGAGGAGAAAGGATACGGAAAGGGATAAAGTCTATGCATGGTCCTTCTGTTCCAATGGTATAT
Organism: Avena atlantica; assembly: GCA_910589765.1. NCBI lineage: Eukaryota > Viridiplantae > Streptophyta > Magnoliopsida > Poales > Poaceae > Avena > Avena atlantica. Next base: position 176,904,453 of record OU342737.1, read on the forward strand.
GATCGTGAATTTTTCACGAGACGGAATCAACCAAGTCTGCATCAGCCTTTTTTACGAAACCCAGGACAACACGGACGCTCATGTCCATGCATGTCCACATGATTAGATTTGGTGGTAGATTTGGCCGTATGACACAGGGTGTCTAGGAAAAAAGTAGATTTCATGTTTGAAATTGTTGAAGTGTATAAGTGGATTGCACTGGTTCTTTTCATCGGTTCAGACTTTTGGTTGCGTTGGCTAGTGCATAAAGCTTGACATGATATCAGAGCTTAAGGTCTCGAGTTCGAGTCCTGGCTTTCGCAATTTATCCTAAAATTGTTGTTGACCCTTCTGTGTCCACGTATAGGCATTTTGAGTTATACATGAGTTTCGCGCGCCGTCGCTCTCTTCCGGTTGCACGTGTTGATTTCTCCCCGTCACACGTGAGAGGGGGTGTTGAAGTGTATAAGTGGATTGCACTGGTCCTTTCCATCAGTTCGGATTGTTGGTTGCGTTGGCTAGTGCATAAAGCTTGACAGAAATAAGGTAGAAACTGATTTTTTTTTTCGAGTACCCGCAGGAGATCTGCGTGTTTTGTATTAAGCTCAAAAGATACTGGACAAAGTCCATTACAGAGGCAGTCCACCGCTCATGGCAGACTGGGACAATGAGCAAACACATGCGAACAAAAGTAAACAGATCACTCTGGCGGCTCCCCACCTCTAGTTCTACATGTCGTCCAGGAGCCCTAATCATTTATGATGGAGTTCTACATCCTTGGAGAGGTTGCTTCTGCGCGATCGAACACGCGGGCATTGTGTTCCATACATAGGCTATGGAGGGTTAGCATGACGATCAAGTTAGCCTCCTTCCTTCGTGTTGCAGTTTTTTTACGAAAAGGGGAGCATAACCGCCGCGCTGTAGGTAGGGATGCCACCCTGCCGGCCACCACTCCACGATCGCATAAACTTGGCACTGGGCATCCCAACGTTCAACCCTGCGATGACATTATCCCAAACCTTCTCCATGAAGGGGCATAGTAGGGAGATGTGGTCAAGGGTTTCACCCGCATGCCGCAAAGGGGGCAGAGGGTGTGGGACCAGATTCCACGTCATTGGAAGCGATCAGTCATCCAGCACTGGTGACGAAGTACTAGACAAGCGTTTACCTTGAACTTTAGCGTGGCGAAAGCATGCCAAACATTGGCAGCACCCGTTAGTGCGGTCGGGCTAGCGAAGAGAGCCAGGTAGGCCGAGCAGGAGGAGAAGGATCCGCTCGGGGTACACTTCTAGGCAAAGGTATCAGCTGTGGCGCCGTGTTCAACGGCATGAACGGTGTCCCAGAGCCGAAGGAACTGTACCGTAGTGTCCACCGAAACCTCCCCGACGATGTCCTGTGTCCAAGCATGCCCAAGCAGGCCATCCTGAACAGTTAGAGTTGATTGGAACCGGGGGCGCACAAGCTCGACCACCGTTGGCGCAATTGCCGACGTGGTTAGACCCCCCAATCTAGGGATCTAACCAGAATAGAATCCGGTAACCGTCCCCAACCGAGATCTTGACCGAGGCATTCAACAATATGTTCAGGTGTGTCACAAATTTTATTTACGATTTGCGTGTGTAATAGTTGTTTGATATTTTCATAGAGTTATGTTGATGTATGATCTCTATATCTGCCACCATGCTAACACTGAGCTTGTTCTTCCAGTTGCCACAAACGATTCCCTAGTCTTGTCGTCATTGCCATCTTCTCTATCTGCTGCCATGCTTGTGGAAGCCAATACTTGTTGTCGCCCCAACGCCCTTCCCAAACACTAGTTGATCACGTTGCTCGATTCAATCTGAAGGAGAACTGCACAATGCAGCTATTCAAATGGATCGCTCTCCAAGAGAGTTTAGCTATCCGAGCCATTCATGCTATGCGGTCCCTGCTGAGTGCTGACATGTTGTGTAATTGTGTTTTCTACGATAGGCAGTGCCACCGCCCGAATCGGGAATCAAGGAGGAGCACAAGACCGTCAATCAAAAAACCAGTCACAAATGATTGTGGCGAGTTTGTCGCTGAGTCGATGGACTTCTCTGCACGAGCGCTCGATTGGCTAAAATAACAAGCAAGAGCACCTTCTGCTAACATAAGTCATCACTATGACAACAAAATGCATTCCTGACTCCTCTCATCCCTAGGTTCACTAGTGTTTGACAAAGGAAAAAAAAGATAGATTGTGGAAGAGGGACGATAGTTCATGCTAACCCTATTTGGCTAGTGTTGTGTAGTTGAATATCAGTAGAAAAGAAAAGAGAAATATGTAAAGAGAAGAACACGGTACAAATGGGTGACCTTCTAGTTAGCTATTGGACGCTTCTTTCAACATATATACTCATCATCGGTCGAATGGGAATAAAAAGTAGGTGGGTGGAAGAGCATCTAATATCATAATAAAAACTTGCTCGCCTCTTGAAAACTATGATTGCCTTCATGGCGTTATTGTTGTGCTACTGAAAAATTCTTGAAGGAACGTTATTATTAGAGTGCGTCCGCTACTGAAGCTACATGTATTATTCAAACCATAAATAATATTGTCTAAAATCACTACTTCTTGTGCTTCGGTAGTTACTCGATGGAAATCTAATGGAATTGCTAGCTGAGAATTAACACAGGGCTCAATCAACTCCTCTACTGTCCGATTTGTCCGACTGATCCCGGCATGGCTCGTCTGATCAACCGTTCATTTGCATCCAAGGACTAAAGTCTTTTCTCCCTTGCAGCCTGGGCTCTTCTTCCTGGGTGCATCAGCCTGTACCTAACTTTGCACGCCACCATGCACTCTGCACTGATGATACTTATGAATGAATGGAGAACCTTGTCAATACGAGTATGCAGCATAGGGAGATCAGGAGATGTTTATGTCATTTCGAAAGATGAAGATAATTATACTGTGAGTACTAAATATATGTTGCAATGACATTTCCTCACCACGATCAATGGACTTGGTTGCAAGTACTAAATATATGTTGCAAACAACACTGCCGACAATAACATGGGGTCATGGGGATCTCATTCCAAAAGGTTGGCCGGCAGGTGGCAGCGCCTGGCGCCGATGATCTTCCAAGCCATGCGCTCCTACCCAATTTTGAAGTTTCTTTTTATAAGAACTAGCCCTCAATGGTACATGATGTCAACGTGGTAAAACTAGGATTAACCATGAATTATTTTCTAGGCGGTGACATAGCCTACTATTCCTACTCGGTGGCCGAAGGTTGAACATACTAGCGAGGTCCACGGCTCGTCTGCTATGGTGTTATTACTCTAGGGGTGTTGTAATGTACAGGATCTACCGTCCATTTTCAGCGAAAGTACCAGTCCTCTTTTCCTTACAGCATGTGTTATTCGTCCTCCGTGAATCAGGCCGCACCGAGCTTTGCATGTCACCGTGAAGTGGGCAACTCCAATAGTGTGGGCATGACGACAGAGGCTGGTGTCACCTTGCAGGGATAGTTACTAGCTAGACCTTACATATGGTGCACATGCTTTCAACCAACCCCTAAGCTAAGCACAAACCCGGCATATATGTGCTTCACTTTACATTGTGCCTTGGCTGCCTGGGACTGGAATTTCATTTTGTTGGACCCTGATTGAAGGATTTTGCAATAGAAGAATGATCAATCTGCCCAGCCGCCTTGGGAGCACACGTCACTTTTTCTATTGTAGGAACTCAAAAATGTATTCCCGGTGCCTCTCAGGCCTAAGTTAATATGTATACATTACTAGAGAAGGAGAGATCCTATTGATCATATATACGCCTTTAGTTGAGTATATGGTATTTGTATACGACAAAGTGGTAGAGCAAAAAAATAATGAGAAAAGAATATGATAGCCAAAGACGGAATGACCTCGAAGCTATAGGATGCTTTCATGAACCTATATATAGTGTGAAATAAAAGCTGGGAGGATATAGATGACCAGGACTCATCAATGAATCATACATATGACATGTGAATTGAGATATACTTGTCTCACCATACTTAATTTTCTTATGACATACTGATAATACTAGTCCTCCTGCCGATTGCCAAAAAGAAAGTACTTGTATGGACTTGACTAACTTTGCTACTTATGCATTATTCCTCAATTTAAATCACTCAACGTCATATTTAACAATTTTGGATATCATTTAGTTAGTTCATTGGTGTTCACACATTTTTCAAGAACATGTGGTAATCGATCATAGAACACCGGATGTAGTCTTAGAGGCGAGCCATATGCTTGCCATGCGGATAGGTGTATCGACCACATATGAGATACAGACACACGCAACACAAATACATACTTGAGCACAACCAAACGACCATATAGAATGGCAGTGAGCTAAGGCGAACTCCTGATCCGTGTGAATGGCAGGATCCGGGAGACAAAGTGACATTGCTGCATGACCATCCTTGTCCATGTCATCCGATCAAAGGAACATCCACTGGACAAAACGATTAGAAGAAGTGTGTGGATTGTGGATCCAAGGAGCTGCTTTTGCAATGTTCACATAGCATGTTTAAATATTTTTATTCACCCTATTCCAAAAAAAAAGAAAATATTATTCATGGAGGGATGTGCTGTTCAGACATCGTTTGTGTTCCTTATATTTTATCTTCCTTCCTTTTGGACATACACAATATTTTATGTCCTATCAAATAATTTACTTGTGTTTTATCTTTATTATTTTCTCATAACATGTAGAAACATCGTCTGGCATGAAGTTATATTTGCATTTAGAAATTACCTATGACTATGGGTGACTTTCTTGGGCTCGCTGCTAAAAGTTTGGTCGGAGTACGCATTGGAAAAGGCATGGTCCATGCCATGTCATACAAGAAGTAAATTGATGGACACATCTCCTTCAACAACGAGGCATGGAAGAACTTCATCTAAGGCAAAGAAGATATTTAGATTGGACAAGTCGTGCTCGTGACTACTAGTGATGTCCCGCTAGAGAACAAACTGATACTGATCTTTGTCATAGATATCATCAATGCATGATTTGTTGGCCCACGCCGAGTGATATTGTTTTTTTATGTGGTGAACTACTATAGTAAGTATTTATCTTTGTGAAACAAAATAAGTAGTTTCGACATATGTGAAACCAAATATATTGTTTCAATTTTAGTAGTACTGCTATATAATAATTGATGGATCTTGTTACTATTTTTATATATAACTTCGCTGTAATTTTAATAAATAATTTGTTTTGTTTTTTGAAAACACATTAGAGGCATCTCCACAAAGGCGCATACCACCTGTATCAATATACTGGTGGCGTGGCCAAGGGCACACCACCGGTAAAAGTTACTAGTCACATATCAGTGGTGGTATGCCACTCATACACCACTAAGTGGTGATTTGGCACACACCAATGAGAAAATACCCACTTGAATTAACCTTTGGATGTATTACTAGTAGTGCCTTAAATGGTAGTCTTTGGAGGCACCCATTTAGAGACTCTTTAATAATCACGACTAAAGACTTTTAGAGACCCGTATCAATAGTTGCACCCTTTAAAAGTACTCAAGAGATCATTTGAGAAATTAATTTGAATTTTGAAGGCATTTTTTGGTGCCTCAAGTTCTTTTAGGTGACATAGTGTGACACCTTGCCCGAACTCTAATTGGTCGAGAGCAACACATCACTCGATTAAATCCAAAGGAGAACTAAACTGCGCAGCTGTTCAAATGGATCACTCTCCAAGAAAGTTTATTTATCTAAGGTGTTCATGCTATGCAGTGACTGCTGATATGCATGTTGTGTAGTTGAGTTTTCTCCGATAGTCGCCTGAAATCAGGAATCAAGGAGGATCACGAGACAACCAATCAAACGACTGGTCGCACATGATTATGGCAAGTGTGTCGCTGAATCGGTGGACCTCTCTACATGAGCACTTGAGTGGTTGAGATAACAAGAAGGAGCACCTACTTCTAGAAAAAGTCGTCAATGATTCATATCACACCTAGATTTGGCCCAAGCCGTCCACCGACGAGCCTTGCTTCGCTTGTTAGAAGTTAGTCTTCTTATTAAATTTGGATCACGATATAATAGACATGTCAACAAAATACGTTGTTAATGAAGCTTTGTACCATATATGCATATATCGAGCTAGATTATGGACTATATTTGTGCATTTCTAACTTTAAGAGCCGTTTTAGACATAGCCAACAAGTTCGAGGATGGTGGATGCATTTTCACTCGTTTTTTCCTTGCTCATGTTTCGGTCGGTGGGAGTGAGAGACGAAGAGAGGAGAAAGGAGACGGAAAAGGGTAAAGTATATGTATGTTGCTTCTTTTCCAATGATACATGATTATGAATCTTTCAGGAGACAGAACCAACCCGGTCCCCACTAGCCTTTTTTGTGTGAAATCTAGTACAACACACACGCTAACATGCACGCATCACAAAAAAAGAGATCTGATCATGTGGAAATGCGTTAGATCTTCTTTTTCCATCTAACGCGTGTCAGGCAAAAATTAGATCTCACGTTAGAAATAAGGTAGAAACTGATTCATGTTTTCATGTGTGTCATAAATTCTATTTTAGATTTGCGTGTGTAACTATTTTTGCAACTTTTTGATATTTTTGTAGCGGTATGTTGCTCTGTGATCTCCGTATCTGCTACCATGCTCACACTTAGCTTCTTCTTCCAGTTGCCACAAACATTCCTTAGTCTTGCCGCCATTACCATCTTCCTAATCCGCTGGAAGATGCTTGTGGAAGCCCCGACGCTCTGCCCAAATCTAATTGATCGAGCGACGCATTGCTGGATTCAATCCAAAGGAGAAGTACACTGCGCAGTTGTTCGAATGGATTGCTCTCCGAGAGAGTTTAGCTACACATGTTGTGTAATTGTGTTTCCTCTGATAGCCAGAGTCACCACCTGAGTCAGGAATCAAAGAGGAGCACGACACCGCAAATCAAACGACAATTTACAAATGATTGTGGCGAGCATGTCGCTGAATCACTGGACCACTCTGCACGGGCACTTGAGTGGCTGAAATAACAAACAGGAGCACCTTCTGCTAGAAAAAACCGTCATTGTGACAACAATTATGCATTCCTGACTTCTCTCATCCATAGGTTAACTAGTGTTTGACAAAGGAAAAAAAAGATAGGTGGTGTAAGAGGGACGATAGTTCATCCTAACCCTATTTTTCTAGTGTTGTGTAGTTGAATATCAGTAGAAAAGGAAAGAGAAACCTATAGCGAGAAGAACACGCCATAAATGGGGGACCCTCTAGTTAGCTATTGGACGCTTCTTTCAATATATACTCATCATCAGTGGAATGGGAATAGAAAGAAGGTAGGTGGAATAGGATATAATCTCATAAATAATACTTGCTCGTCTCTTGAAAACTATGATTGTCTTTATGGCTTTATTGTTGTGCTTCTAAAATATTCTCGAAGGAACCTTATTACTAGCGTGCCTCCACTATTGAAACTATATTTATTGTCCAAACCATGAGATAACTTAGCTTAATTTATTGGTATCTTTCTAAAATTGCTATTATCCCAATAAACCGGTATAGAGGGAGTAGCATCATTACTTCTCGTGCTTCAGTAGTTGCTCAATAGAAGTAAACAAAGGGAATTGCTAGCTAAAAATTAACACAGGGCTCAATCAACTCCTCAACTGTCCAATTTGTCTGACTTATACCGGCCAAGGCTCGTCTGTTGCTGTGTTATTACTGTACAGGTCCTATAACATTGAGGATCTACCGTCCATTTGCATCCAACGACTAAAGTCTTCTTTCGCTTTCGCTTCCACTTCCATCCTACAATCTTCTTCCTTCATGCATCAGGCCGCACCTAACTTTGCACATCGCCATGCACTGATGATACTTATGAATGGATGGAGAAACGCTGTTAATACGAGTATGCATCATAGGGAGATCATGGGATTTTCATGTCTCTTTGAAAGATGAAGATGATTATACCATGAGTACTAAATACAGGTTGACATTTCCTCACCTTGAGCTAGTTCCGGTACTCCATATCCATGGACTTGGCTGTATGCCTGGGGAAAACAACACTAGTGACGGCAACCTTAATACTGTATGTATGGTCATGGGGTGGTCCAAAAGGTTGGCCGGTGGGTGGTAGCGTGCTCTGACGAGCTTCCAAGGCACACACGCCTACCCAATCTTAATATTTTTTAGAAGAACAAGACTTCAATGGTAGGTGATGGCAACGCGGTAAAACTAGGATTAACCATAACTTATTTTGTGCGTGGTGATGTAGCCTACTAATCCTCGGTAGCTGACGACTGAACATACTAGCGAGGTCCACGGCTCGTCTGATGTGGTGTTATTACTCTAGGGGTGATGTAATATAGAGGATTTATAGTCCATTTGCAGCCAAAGTACCACTCGTCTTTCTCTTCTAGCATGTTCTCTTCTTCATCTGTGCATCAGGCCGCACCGAGCTTTGCACGTCGCCGTGAAGTGGGAAGCTTCAATAGTGTGGGCATGACGACGCAAAGGGAAGTGTCATGTTGCAGGGATAGTCGCTGGCCAGACCTTACACATGGTGCGCATGCTTTCAACTAACCCCTAAGCTAAGCACAAACTTAGAATATATGTTCTTCAGTTTACATTGTGCCTTGGCTGCTTGGGACTGGAATTGTATTTTGTTGGACCCCAATTAAAGGATTTTGCAATAGCAGAGTGACCAATCTGTCCAGCCGCCTTCGGAGAGCGCATCACTTTTTCTATTGTAGGAACTCAAAATTGTATTCCCGGTGCCTCTCAGGCCTAAGTTAATATGTATCCTGGAGAAGAAGAGATCCTCTTGATCCTATGTACGCCTTTAGTTGAGTATCGTATTCGTAGGACAGAGTGGTAGGGAGAGAAAAATGATGAGAAAAAAATATGATAGTCCAAGACGGAATGACCTTCAAGCTAGGATGCTTTCACGAACCTATATAATGCGAATATAAAAGCTGGTATGAGAAATATGATCATGACTCATCAATGAATTCGTACACACGACATGTGAATTGATATATACCTGTCTCGCCTTGTTTATTTTCCTTGCGACATACTGATAATATTAGTCCCTCATGCCAATTGCCATAAAGAAAATACGTGTATGCACTTGAATGAATTTTCTACTAATACATAATTCTTCTTTTAAAATCACTCAACGGTCATATCTAACAAATTTGAATATCAGTCAGTTAGTTAGGTCAGAGAAGGTTTACACACTTTTCAAGAACATGTGGTAATCGATCAAGGATTACCGGATGTAGTCTTAGAGGCAAACCACATGCTTGCTACGTGGATAGGTGGATCGATCACATACGAGAGACAGACACACGCAACACAAATGCATACCTGCACATAATCAGACGATCATATACAACGACATTGAGCTAAGGGGGTGAGTATGGATGGCAGGATCCAAAAGACAAAGTGACATTGCTGCATGACCTTGCCATCCTTGTCCGTGTTGTCTGATAGAAGGAGCATTGAATGGACAAAACGGGTACAAGGAGTGAGTGGATTGTGCATCGAAGGAGCTTCTTTTGAAATGCTCACACAACATGTTGGAATTTTATATTCACGGAGTGCTGTGTTGTTCATACATCGATTGTGTTTTAATAAAACTATCGGTCCAGCATCTAAATTTCTGGCACGCGCGTGGGAGTGTTCACCAATCTCTATATCTATGCCCTTTAATTTTGCTGAACTTCCTTTTAATACATCTTTGTCTATGTGTGCCTCGGTTATTTCATTCTAAGTTCTTTACTTTGTCATAGCCTTCATGCTTGAAGTTTTCTTATCATCAAGGTTGCCTCAACTAGATTGCATTGGGCTACACTTATTTATTAGCTGAGCCTAAATTTGCTAAAGAATTAAAATAAAATTTGTAGAACCTATTCACCTCATCTAGGTTACCATCTATATCCTTTAATCCGTGGCCCCGTGCCGTCGCCGCCACGCCCCACCTTCCTTCTCCTCCTCTCCCATGGCCACCACCGCCGCACCGACGCACGCGCACAAGGCCGACGTCGCTTGCACCTCACACCTCGTTTGTTCATCGACAAGAAGAAAAGCTTCGCCCCAGTGTCATCTTCCTACTCATCGTCACCCTTCCAAACCAAGCCTCCCCGAGCGAGGCCAAGCCTTCTCGAAGCTCTGCCTCAACACCCACTATGTCCCAAATGAAGGAATCAAGCCACGGGGCCTGCAGCGACGCCTACATCCTCTCTGATCACTAGCGGAAATTCGGCCAATTCTAGCTATCAGTGGAAGCGTGTTGGTGAAGTCTTTGGAGACTGCAACTGGACACAAACTTTGGGGAGAGGGGGGGACGTGTTTGCTAGAGTCTCCAAATAGTGTCCGGCCAACTTAGAGCCGGACACGATTTGAGGCCTCCAACTAGAGATGCTCTTAGGGCTTGGGGGAGGAACCTCCAAAATCGCCCCGCACTAGACGACCCGGTATAGAGTGGAGAGGAGGGAGGCGGGCTCAAAATGCCACAACTCAAAAATGTATTCCCGGTGCCTCTCAGGCCTAAGTTAATATGTATCCTGGAGAAGGAGAGATCCTCTTGATCCTATATACGTATTTTGTTGAATATCCTATTTGTATAGGACAAAGTGGCAAGGAAAGAAAAATGATGAGAAAAAAATATGATAGCCTAAGACGGAATGATCTCCAAGCTAGAATGCTTTCACGAACCTATATAATGTGAATAAAAAAGCTGGTATGAGAAAGATGATCATGACTCATCAATGAATCATACACATGACATGTGAATTGATATATACTTGTCTTGCCATGTTTATTTTCCTTGCGACATACTGATAATATTAGGCGCTCCTGCCGATTTCCATAAAAAAGCACTTGTCTACACTTGAATGACTTTACTACTAATACATAAATTTTTTAAAAAAATCACTCAGCATCATACGTAACAAATTTGGATATCAGTCAGTTAGTTAGGCCAGAGAAGGTTTACGTACTTTTCAAGAAAATGTGAGAATCGATAAGGATCACCGGAGGTAGTCTTAGAGGCAAGCCACATGCTTGCTACGTAATCAAACGACCATATACAACCATATATGAAAGACAGACACACGCAACACAAATGCATACCTGCACATAATCAAACGATCATATACAACGACATTGAGCTAAGGGGTGCTCCTTATCGAAATGGATGGCAAGATCCAGGAGAGACAAAGTGATATTGCTGCATCACATAGCAATCTTTGCCCGTGTTGTCCGATAGAAGGAGCATCGAATGGACAAAACGGGTACAAGGAGTGAGTGGATTGTGCATCGAAGGAGCTTCTTTTGAAATGCTCACACAACATGTTTGAATTTTATATTCAAGGAGTGTTGTGTTGTTCATACATCGATTGTGTTCCTTAGATATTATCTTTCTTTTTTTTTGGTTATAATAAAACTATCGGTCCAGCATCTAAATTTCTGGCACGTGCATGGGAGAATGTTCACCAATCTCTATATCCATGCCCTTTAATTTTGCCAAACCTCCTTTTATCATCTTCGTCTATTCGTGTCTCGGTTATTTTATTTCGAGCTCTTTACTCTATGATAGCCTTAATGCTTGAAGTTTTCTTATCATCAAGGTTTCCTCGAGTAGATTGCATTAGGCTACACTTATTTATTAGCTAAGCATAAATTTGCTAAAGAATTAAAATAAAATTTGTAGAACATGTTCGCCCCATCTAGGTTACCATCTCTATCATTTAATCTGATGCCCCGCGCCACCACCCCTCATGCCTTCTCCTCCTCTCCCATGGACGTCACCGCCGCGCCCAAGCACGCGCACGAGGCCGACGTCGCTTGCACCTCACACCTCTTCTGTTCATCGTCAAGCATAAAAGCTTTGCCCCGGTGTCATATTCCTACTCATCATCACCCCTCCGAACCAGACCTCCCCGATCGAGGCCAAGCCTTCTCGAAGCTCCACCTCAACGCCCTCTACGTCCCAGACGAAGGAATCAAGCCACGAGGCCCTGTAGTGACGCCTACATCCTCTCCGATCACTAGCGGAAATTCGCCCAATTCTAGCTATTAGTGGAAGCGTGTTGGATTTGGCGATGTCTTTGGAGACTGCAACTAGGCACAAAATTTTGGGGGGAGAGGGGGGGGGGGGGGGACGTGTTTGCTAGAGTATCCAAATAGTGTCCGGTCAACTTAGCGTCAGACATGATTTGAGGCCCCCAATTGGAGATGCTCTTAGGGCTTGGGGGAGGAGCCTCCTAAATCGCCCGCCGGATAGAGCGGAGAGGAGGGAGGTGGGCTCAAAATGCCAGATTAGAAAAAGAAAAAGAAAAGAAAAGATTCTGGTCAGCCTAGAAATAAAAGGCAAAAGCTTGCATATGTGTATGCCTGGCCGGGAACAGCAGTACTACAAGTAGCCATGGATGGAAATAAAACTATAAAAGACCTTAGTTTACTGTGAGACAAAAGCGATTATTAAATTTACGATCTGATTTGTTTTCGTCCATGTAGTGAGTATCGAGCGATGGAAAAAAATTCAAGTGAAAATATTGTTTTCAATTAACAGAAACAGGTTCTAACAAAACTAAATCAACATGACCTTCTATTTGTTGTCGGTGAATTTTTCATCAACTACTTTTTCTAACAAAACTAGAATCAACAGGACCTTCTATTTGTTGTCGGTGAATTTTTCGTCAACTACTTTGCAGGGCCATTTTGGGGCCATTTTGTCAACTACTCCCTTCCGTTCAGAAATATAAAATAGTTTGTGAACCAAATGTATCTAGCTTCTTTTAGTGTATAGGTTCGTAGAGGTTCAGAGTAAACCTATACACTAAAAGGTATCTAGATACGTTTATTTCACAAAACTAAAATGTCTTATATTTCTGAACAGAAAGAGTACTTTGCATGACCGATTCCATGACCAAAGAACACCACATGGATCAGATGAGGCCCACCTTCCATTCTACTAAATCAGAGGAGATCAGACATGGCTCTTTAGACTGTAGCCATGTCGGTACATCTCACGAAATGCTGATCACAACAGTTAAATATCAGTCTCACGTTCTAAATCAGGCAGGATTCAACAGCCACATGACAAATGTTTACACTACACCGACTGAATCCCGAATGTAGACACGACTAGGCATGAAAGGAGCGACGCGGACAGGGTCAGGAGCAACCACAGCCGAGTGCTCAACTGCAGGGCAAGGCGATCACATCTACGTCAAGGCCACCCTGCCGGAATCACAAAAAACTTGGAGCTATCAGGATGGGAATGTTGATCTGGCAATGGCTCCGTAGAATCTGCGCAAACAAGACAGAGTTAATCAGACGATATAGAAGAATTTTTAGCTCAAACTGTTTGCTGCTCAAGAGTTTTAGGGGAATGGAACAGATTGTGTAGGCTATACATAGTACACAGTATGATCTGTTTACAAGCAAAACGGAACAGATTGTGTAGGCAACGCTACTATGTACATAGCACACGGTATTACAGGCAGAAGTAGAATAGGATTTGTCTCACTGGTATGTCTCAACTAAAATTAGAAATATGTAACTACAAACACCAAAAGTATAACTGTGAAGATGGTGCTAGGCGAGGATGAAATATTGGCTGTTCATATAGTGGAGATGGTGAGGTATTTGTGTATAGTGCAATAGTAGAATTTATTTATATTAACATAAAAAAATAGTAGAATTTATTTCTGCCCACAAGTATATGTGAATTATTCTCAGCAAACATTGATGACTAGGTCCCACCAAGTTTGACTATCTAAACCATCCATTAAGTGTGACAGCTGCTAACCGGATCATTCACAGATTTGAGAATTTCTATACTAGTATACTATTTGAAGGAGTTCGTCAGTAAAAGTATTTGGCACTCTAAGACTTAAAATAAGAAAATAGCATTTTTAATTATTCATTCATTAGCATATGTTGGTTGGTTCATGCCTGTACCTGAGAGAACTTAAATTGTGTTACATGTGAAACCAAATGCCAAACCTACCATGGGAAATCCCAAACCCACCATCACACATCAGCGCTCATGGTCTCAGACACAACCCACTGTTTGTCATCAAATTTCCAAGGAAAAGAGCTATGAAGAAAACAAACATAAGACAGAGGAGAGTGATTGATCTGCAGATCATTAAAACCAAAACTAGTTTGCTATAATGGATTGAGAAAAACCAAGAATCACATGTTCCTTGGAAGCGGCAGACCAACAAAACACAAGCACGGTGGCTGGCTATTTCTATGTGTGACAACAGCCACCGTGGTTGGCATAGCTGCATCCAAAAATCTCCCTTGACCAACTGCCCTCCAGACTCATCACGCCACCCTCCCTTGCTAGTCTATTCCGCTGCTGCGGTTGAAAATTGGGCGGATGCATCCACAAGAAACAAAACAGAGGTTCGACAACTGATATAGCAAACCAAGTGGGATTAGTATCAGGCGAAGCTTCTGCTCGCCAAGGCCTCCGTTTTCAAGTGCCTGAGCCAGGATAATGAAGTTGCTGGGCTTGTCCAGGACAAGCTAGAAATTTATCGTCCAGGACACGATCCAAACAAATTTCCCAGGAAGCTCCTGGCCAGGAACGCCATAGCCAGGACACCAACCTGTGTGCCCTCTACCATCCTGCAGAGGATAATGGCCTGCATTGGCCTCCTACAGATTGATTTTGAAACAACAAATATGATAAAAGTAAAGTTGCGAAGAACGGCAGATGACTAAAAGTCTAAAAGAACAATCTTCGGGCCAAGAAGGAGAATATATTCATATAAAAAAAATCAGCTCAGATTATACATATTCGAGAGTTCACAAACAAAATGGAACAAATTATCTTGGGGCAAACACTCTCTTTTATGCGTCATGCAAAAGTGGTACCATATATTACCAAAGTAGTCTAACTTCTAAACTAGGAAGGTTTGAATAAAGAACTTATTCAAGCTGTTCTTGCTATACAGAGCAGTGAGTCAGGCTCTTATTTGTGACTCTAGCAATTATGCAGATTTATTTCAAAACCACATCGAATATAGATGTCAACATGACAGAATGTCTAAATTAAAACTTTCTTTTTTGTATCCTTATATTTATAAAAGAAAAGGCAGACAAGATGCAATGTGCTTGGATGAACGAATTTTCATGAGGTGAGCAAACAATCGAAAGGTAAACTGGATCTATACTAGTATTCCCTCTGCACCTTGAACCAAAAGTATTCATCAAGTTTCAAGAATAATTGTTGTGACATAGCATTTCCGTGATTTCAGTAAGCCTGAAATAACAATGGATGCATAAGAGATGTGAAAGATCCTTCCTGTTGTCATATTCCCTCTAAACAGCGATTGGAACAAACAAAACAGTAAATCGCAATTATGTGCAATCATAATAATGAACTATTAAGCATAATAAACAAGAATCACAAGAAAATGACTAGTGCTAAATCACTTCATAATAATGAACTACTAAGCATTAGACAAGGTGTGTGTAAACTGTGAAGTGAAGGACATAACTAGGATGCAATAAAACATTTACCACTTCATATTTTCGGTGAAGACAATGATGGCGGGAAGTTGGTATATATCCACGTCTTGGACATGGCAAACCCAGAAGATTTACTACAAACCCTCTCAAGCTGCAACCTCTTGACATCAAATGAGATATATTCCAAGTCTGACTGAGGAGTAGAGCCTATGAACCGCATGGCTCCAAACTTTCCTATGAGCAAGTACCTCCCAGCTGCAGTTTTGATATGATGCTGGCACCCAGAACCTAGTGAGATTGTCTTCTCCAACTGCCACTGGCCAGAACTCTCATCTTTGTTTCCCCTGACGTAATAATAGAGATCATATTTGCCAGCTAGAGTTTCATCAAGTATACCGAACAGTCCAAGCCTGCCTTCCCCTGCCTCCACAATGGCTAGACCTAGCGTACACCAACCTCTCGGTGGGAGATCAGAGATGGAGAAGTCCATGGTACGGGTATCAAGCACGAGCATCTCTTTCTTCCCTGCCATGGTGGACTCCCAGTAGAAGCAGCCATAAGCATAATGGCGCTCGTAGAAGTGACGGTCGATGGGTGACACCATTGTCGACTCGCCCCGTCCAAGGAACAACTCATTCCATTCGCTGGATGCAGCGGCTTGCCACTGTCTGGTGGTCGAAGAGTAGACGAACGCGGCCAGCCTCGTTGCGCAATGTACAATCCATATCACACAGAATGCCACCTCTGCCTCTTCGTCGAGGGGAGCGAGGAAAACCTCGCACCAGGGATTGTCCAGGTGCCTCACCCAAGCGAAGGAATCCTCCGGCAAGGGCTTGTGTATGGTGACCGGGTGCGCCACCAAAGCAGCTAGTTCGTCAGGTACTGGGGGAAGCAGGACGTACCGCCGGTGCAAGGGATCGCACACCGCGAGCTCCATGGAGATCTGAGGCTGCTTGCCCCCGGCCGGGCGGAGGAGGAGGACACGTCCGTCGCGGATGTCCTGAACGGCCCAGGCGCGGTGGTTGGGGAAGAAGGAGAACGACAAGTCGGCGGCGTCGGCGAGCGCGCTGGCTGCTGGCGCAAAGGGGTGTGGCGTGAGGGCGTGGTGGAACCCGTCGCGGTCGAAAAAGGCGAGGAATGGCGGGGCGTGGAGGCGGCGGAAGCGGCGGAGGAAGGATCCGTCGGTGTCAAATACGAGCCGGCGGAAGGTGACGCAGGCGGCGGAGGCGCGGGCGAGGTCTTCTGCGGCGGGCAGCCGGAAGAAGATCTCCGCCAGGAGGTGGTCGGGGATCTCCGTAAGCGTCGTGACCGCTTTCCTGCAACCGCCCCGACGGCAGGCCATGGAGGACGCCATTGGCGTGGAGGGGAACGGGAGTTGGACGCCGGCGGAGGCGGAAGAGCTGGCAGTCGTGACCACTTTCGTGCGACCGCTCCGACGGCAGGGCATGGAAGGCGCCATTGGCATGGAGGGGAAAGGGAGCTGGACGTCGGCGGCGGCGGAAGAACAGGCAGTCGTGACCGCTTTCCTGCGACCGCTCCGACGGAGGGGCATGGAAGGCGCCATTGGCGTGGAGGGGAACGGGAGCTGGACGCCAGCGGTGGCGGAAGAGCTGGCAGTCGTGGCCGCTTTCTTGCGACCGCTCCGACGGCGGGGCATGGAAGGTGCCATTGGTGTGGAGGGGAACGGGAGCTGGGCGCCGGCAGCGGCGGCGGAAGAGCTGGCAGGCAGTAGGAGGAGGAGCCAGCCGCCGCGAACCCTGGTGGAGATGCAAATGGACAGTGGAGTCTGGACGCTGGAGTGGGGAGCTCCTATGGCTATGGTACGCCTCAGCCCTCAAGCGATCCCGAATTCCCGATCGAACCTCCACATAGACATACCCCTGTCCGGTATTGGGCCCGGCCCATCTTTCTGCTTCCGGAAAAATCGACTATTTCTGCTTCCCGTTCGCTGATTGTTTTTTCTACCGCCCATAAGTTCCTTTTTTCCCCTCGCTATTTCTACAGGTCTTTCCAGGTTTGTCGACATGAAACACGTGAACTCATCATCAGATTTTGCTTGCTAAAATATGTTCAGGTTTTTCAAAAAATGAATATTTTTAAAATCTAATTTTTTAAAAAAATATTTTTTTCCAAACTCCGAATATTTCTTGAATCTGAACATTTTTAAATTGATTTTTTTTAAAAATGAACATTTTTAAAAAATCAAACACTTTTCAAACTCTGAATATTTTTCAAAAGCTAGAAATCATGAAAATCCGAAAATAAGAAAGAAAAAACCGGACAAAAACTAGAAGCAGCAAACCATGGGAAAATCAAAGAAAATCATGTGTCAGATCGAATGCCTGCCTGTCAGGCACAAGGAGAAAAAAAAGGAAGACGATGTAACTAGGCCGGCCTAGCATAGAGATCCACATAGGCGGAGCGTCGGATAGCTTCCGCAATAAACGGAGAATAAGAATCCCCTCTGCTGTGCTGCTGGCCTGCTTTAGTCTTCGGTGTGAGCGTGCTCCGTGCCGCCAAAATGGGCCATGAACGGTCAAGATTTGCAACGGTTCGTCGTCCTCTAGGATAAAGTGTTTAAATTGCTCTAGTTATTGTTGATGTTGTTCTAAAAAAAGTCATTGTTGAAGGAAGGGATACAAACCGTTTCGACCTAGGGCTCTGGCGACAGCCATGTGACTAGGGTTTCATATCCTCTGTCTCCATATTTGATTCTGGCCAGAGTTCCTTATCGAGTTATGTTCAGTGTTTCCCAAATCCCTAGAGGTGCGTGTGATTCGGCTGCTCTCCTTGCTGTCTCTCTCTGTCCTTTTGCTAGGGTTTGATAGGGGTTCTTGTTCTTTGACAAGTATGTCGTCATCTCCAGCGCAATCTAGGACGCGACCAGGAGGATCAGGGGCTAAGAAGGATGAGGCGATTGATGACTTGATTCAAAGGTTGGGAATTGAGGATGATGAATTTCATGATCTCATATTTGAGGAAGAGGATGGTGCTCCGGTGGAGGGCATCAAGTGGATGGCGCTGGCAAGAGTTCATACTACGAACTTCTTTAGTCCCCGAACTTTTGGACAACATATGTGTGTTGCATGGAGCCTCGCGAGAGAGGTAAAATTTCAGCACTTAGAGGGAAACTTGTTTACAATTCAATGTTTTTGCCTAAGCGATTGGCTGAAAGTGGAAAAAGGAGGACCTTGGTTGTTCAGGCAAGCTACTCTATGCATCGAACCTTATGATGGTCTATCCCCTACTGACAAGTATGATCTCAATTTCTTTTCAACATGGATCCAGATTCATAAGGTACCTGTCGGCTATCGTGAAAAAAACCTTATTGACAAATCTGACTGATTAGAAGGTTGGGATGGTCGAGGAGGTTCAAACTGATGTTTTGGGTGCTGGAAATTTTGTGAGGGTCAAAGTGAGATTGGACGTTCAGAAAACCTTGGCTAGGTTTGTCTCCATGTCGTGTGGAGGGAAGAGAGAGGTTTATCAGCTAAAATATGAGAAGATGCCTAGGTTTTGTGGGGCATATAGGTTTACTGGCCATAGGCATCTGGAATGCGGCTCTGGTGAACACGATGAAGAATCCCTAAAGTAGGGAGATTGGCTTAAAGCTGACTGGGAGACCTGGTGTGGTCATGAATTTGGTGGTAATCGGGGTGGTGGTCATGGTAATCGCCGTGGACGTGGAGACGGTCCCAATGGTCGTGGACGTGGATCAGTCCCAACTGACCAAGGGGATTTGGCGCATGTTAACTAGAGGTAGACTGCGCTTACTAGTGCCACTGGTGCAGCCGAGCTCGATGACTCTATTAAGGATACAGCCACAAGTCTGATTAAAGGAAGAGACATGGAGGTTGATGATAAGTATAACTCAAATTCAAGCGTCAAATGAGGACTCAATGGTGAGTTTGATAAGGTTGTTCTGGCGGTGGATGTTAATGCTGTCGATGGTACTATACCTACATCAATGATTACTGATTGAAGACTCCACATACAGCTTTACCATCTGTTGGCATGGTGAGGGATATCAACAAAAGATCAAAGAAGACTGGAGCTGACTCCTCTTCACTAGGATCGGCAGGTTCCCGCGAGGAGCCTGTCCGGGAGCAATGAAAATTGTATCCCTTAACTGTCAGGGCTTGGGTAATGCCCCGAAAGTTCTTTCGCTTCAGGATGTTCACATGCGAGTTAACCCCGAGGTGTTGTTTTTGTCGGAGACACACCCTGATACTTATCTGGCAGAATGCTTAAGGAGGAAACTGAAGATGGACTTCAAGATTGTTTATCCTAGCGATGCTAGTAGTGGTGGTGTCATGCTTTTATGGAAGCGAGAAATTGTTATTGAACAATTATTTGCAGCACAAAAATATATTGATGTCAAGGTGGTTGAAGGGCCAAATAACATTTGGAGGCTGACCGGTATTTACGGGGAACTCGATGGCAAGACAAGTACAGAACATGGGATAAACTGAGAGAATTAAAGGGGCAACATGATCTCCCATGGGTTGATATTGGCGATTTCAATGAGATTATGTTCTCAAGTGAAAAATATGGTGGTATAAATCGTCCTCACAATTTTATGCAAGCTTTCAGGGATTCTCTTGATGACTGTGAGCTTGAAGATATGGGCTTCTCAGGAGATAATTATACTTGGAAGTATGGATGTCTTCGTGAGAGATTGGATAGGGCGGTTGAGACAAATTCTTGGTCATTACACCATCCTAATGCGGTTCTGCAACATTTGGAATATATCAAATCCGACCATAGGATGATCCTGCTTGATACGGGCTTCATTGGAACCTTGGTCATGTATCATTCTGGTCCAAGAAGGTTTGAGGCTAAGTGGCTCAAGGAGAAAAGCTTTCGGGATGTGGTTTTGCAAGCCTGGGATTCTGCCTCACATGCGATACCAAATGGCAGCGTACTGGCGAGGTTGGGACACTTCCATGCCGCATTGCATGTGTGGGACCAATCCGTCTTGAAGCAACCAAAGAGGAGGCTGCGAGAGTTCGAGAAGGCTGTGAACGGGATTATCAACGAAGATAGCGAGACAAAATCTAAGGAGATGGTGAAATTAATAGAGCTTTTACTGGAACAAGAGGAGGTTCGGTGGTTACAGCGATCCAGCGCCGATTGGTTACAACATGGAGACCTCAATACCTCCTTTTTCCACAATTTTGCGTTGGCTCGATGAAAAAAGAATTTTATTAAGAAGCTAAAAATGATGAGAATGAGTGGGTAGAAGGTACAGAACTACTAAAACCATTGGTGTTTCAGTATTTTTCTAACCTTTTTACGTCTGAAGTGCAGGACACAGACCCAAGTTTCTTGGACAAAATTCTTCCAAAAGTAACGAGTGATATGAATGAAAAACTGCTTAGTGAATCTCTCTTAATTCCCCCTTTGATATTGAAGGTTATAAGCCAGTGCTTGTAGTCACAAAAGTAACACTGGACATACTCCCATACATGTCCTAAGGGTATATCCCTCTCTCTAGACCCGAAGACAAATGATATGTGGCCGACTACACATACCATCTAACGAGAGAGATCAGACACAATATCATAGATCAATGGATCATGGACAAAAGTAATGTATCATCTTTATTTCATTACATAATAATGCTAGGGTTTATCCATCTCCCCAAGAACAAAGGGAACTACTCACACATGGAAACAATCAACAACATCATCATATTCATATGGATGGATAAAAGTATGAAAATAAATCAAGTGCAAACAACAATCATATTTGGAATTACAATAAGATCTAATGTATGGAAGAGAGGAATGGCAATGGTGATGGAGATGCAGAGGTTGATGATGAAGGGGATGATGTGATGTCCTCTGATGGTCCGTGAAGCAGCAAGGATTTGCCCTTCTCCTAGTTCTTCCTCCAGATCCCTCTCTAGCGTGGTATTTCAAGGATGCAAGTTTTTGTCAATGTCGGATCTCAGATCCGTCTTTGTATGGCGAGAGTATTTGACGAGGCAGACACGCTGACAGGTGGTATGGGCGGATGGTACAGGCAAGCTCCGCCCGTACCAGTGGCCGCTAAACCCTCAGTTCCTCTCTTTGCATCCTCTCTTCTCCCAGGTGCGTGAAAAATTTATTTAAATAACTTTTATCACTTAGAAATATCATATTACTGTATAACATGATAGTCCCAATTGATATATTCACAAAAGACTTAGTAATTCGGGATCCCGTTGAAATAAGGACAAAAGGTGCTCGCGAGTGCAGTAAAATACCAAAAATCCTACTCTACTAGTGGAAAAACATAAGATAAATATGCTTTAAAATTGGACTCATCAAGAACGCACTCAATATATATCCAGACGCAAAACCAGTCAAGCAATCACTTCACCGTTTTGCGGATCCAAAATGCAAGGTCATTGGAAAAGAACTACATCACCTCCTCGATGCCAAATTTATCCGAGAAATCAAGAGGGCAACTTGGATAGCGTACCCAGTGTGCTTTCCGAAGAAAAATACGGATATGCTTCATGTGTATCGACTTCAACGCGCTAAACAAGCATTATCCTAAGGACCACTTTCCAATCACGTGAATCGATCTAATCATCAATGCAACCGCTTGATGTGAGCGTCTTTCCTTCTTGAATGCATATTCTGGATACAACCAAATAAGGATGAAAATCGAGGACCAAGACAAAACAGCATTTATCACACCCTATGTTGTATTCTACTACAAGACAATGCCTTTCGGGCTAAAAAACAAGGGTGTGACATATCGGTGGATGATGCAATATTGCCTTGGAAATCAAATTGGCAGGAACATCCAAGTCTACATCGATGATGTCATAATCACGGCAAGGTAAGATTCGACTTTTATCGACGATCTTCGCAAAACATTCAATAAGCTCGACAAGTACTACATCAAGCTCAACCCAACAAAGTGCTCCTTTGGATTCCTTGTGGAGCAACTCCTCGTGTACCTCGTGTCAGCTTGCGGAATTGAAGCAAACCCCGAAAATATATAGGAAATCCTAACGACGAAGAAAGCAACGAATCTATGAGGTGTCCAACAGCTAGCTAGGCGCATTGCGGTGCTAAGTGGATTCATTGCTCAACTAGGTGAAAAAGCATTGCCTTTCTACACATAGATAAAAAAAACGGATACTTTCGAATGGACCGATGAAGCCCAATGGACCTTTGAAAATCTCAAGAAAACACTCTCGACATCATTTGTCTTGGTGTCACCCAAAGAAAAAGAGCCACTGCTGTTATACATCATCGCCCTAATCGGGTGGTTAGCATGGTAGTGGTCGTCGAACAACCTGAAGAAGGGAAGACTCACGGCGTCCAGAGGTTGGTCTACTACCTTAGCGAGGTGTTATATCCATCCAAGCAAAGGTACCAGCACTATCATAAGCTTGCATATGGTGTATTTATTATGGTGCTCAAGCTATGCCACTATTTCTCAAAGCATCATGTCTCTCTCTGGGGAATCAAACTATCCCCTCGATACATCATGTACGAAAAGCGCAAACCATAAAGTCTTAGGTACTACCTGACTTCATCATAGAGTGGATGGAACTCCAAAGTGCAGGTCCACCAGATTTGTCGAGTGTGTGGACAATGTACTTCGATGGATCCAAGAGAGTTGAAGGATCATGTGTCGGCGTCATCCTAGTATCACCTCAAGGAGAAAAGATGCGCTACATACATCGGATGAGTTTCCCAAACACATCCAACAATGAAGAGGAATACGAGGACTTGTTGCATGTCATGCGTATGGATAAGGCCTGCGGCGCAACTCGCCTCAAAATCTTCGGGGACTCAAATCTCATCACACAGCAAGCAATGAACAAGTGTAAAGCCATCAAAAATAATATGTTAGCATACCGTGACTTGTAAATCATCATGGAGGTCTGTTTCGATGGGAGCGAGGTCTCCCACATCAGTAGAACAAGAAACCAGGAAGCTGTCAATCTTGGAAGCATACGATCCCTATGTCTACCAGTGCCACCCGGAGTTTTCTAGGAGGAAATCAGCAAGCGCTCCATCAAAATCAAGAAAGCGGCTGAAGCCGCAAAGCCAAAAGCACACACGGGGGCTAAGCTACAAGCAGACTCGGGGGCCGCACTAGCATCAGAACGCGAAATACCTACTCCAAGTGATGTGGAGAAATAACCCAAAGATTTCAGGATGATAGATCCCACATGGATGCAACCATACTTGGTGTACATGATGAACGGAGAACTCCCGGAGGACATAGCTGAAGAACGACGGATCACCTAACGGTCCAAGGCCCCTTCAAAATTATAAAGGGGGGACTCCATAAAAGGAGTATCTCGGGTGTGCTCCAGCGGTGCATCATGCCCTATGAAGGGAAGATCATCCTCAGGGACATCCACGAAGGGATATGCGACCACCATGCCAGGAGCCGAGCAATAGCAACCAAATCTTTTTGGGCTGGATTATACTGGCGCACCGTAGTCTAGGACATAATAAATTGGGTAATAATACCCTCGAAGACTGTTGCGATCCCCTATACTTGTGGGTTATCAAGACTATTTTCTGGCGCCGTTGCCGAGAAGCATAACTTTATTTGTATGTTCACTTGGATCTATTATTGTTCGCAGCTATTACTTTCATCATGGGTAAATCTCGTGATGGAAAGTTTCCTATTTTACCATCCACTATAAGAAGAGGTACAGTTCTAAACACCTCTGCTGCACTTGATTCACCGTCTGTTCTAAGTAAGTTTATTACACCACCACCACATAAACATGCTACACACACACTGCTACTACTGTTGAATCTAAAATTGCTTCTGATACTCATGATGTTACTTCTACTGTGCTTGATGAGAGTGGTTCATTAGGTCCTTTTCTAGATGCTACAATTGATAAAACTATATTGGGAAACACCGAAACTCCTAGTGAAGACACTGTTACACCTGTTAGCTCACCTGAGTCTAGAGAAAGCTATGATATTAATGATGGTTACATTGAAATGACTGATGGATTTATTAAAGAATATCAGAACACACGTGGTGATAGTGCTATTAGGAGTCTCCTTGAGAAACGTACTATTATACCTAAACTGTCTTCTGATGCTAAGTTTGCTACTTCTCCCATAGACATTAAAGATAAAGATTATGATTTCTCTCTTGATTTATCCTATATAAACATTGTTGAGAAAGAACCTTTTTGTGGGACTGAGAATGAAAGGGCTATGGCACATATGAATGAGCTTTCTACTATGAGTGCCTTATTTTCTGATGATGTTAAGACATGTACCTACTTTGTTGCTAAATTTTTCCCTTTTTCACTAAAAGGAGAAGCTAAAGCTTGGTTTAATAACTTACCTCCTGGATCCATTGATAGCCCTGATTGCTTGATTGCTACTTTCTTTCAGAAATATTTCCCTCCTATTGCTAGACATGCTGCTTTGCAGAAACATTTTGATTTTAAACAGGGAGAAGAGGATAAATTGCCTGAGTCATGGACAAGGTTTTGTGCCTTGATGCATGCACATCCTGGATGTCCATTACCTAAAAATGAGCTTCTTGATATATATTACAATGGACTAACTGATGAATCTAGGACATACCTGGATAGTTTTGCTGATTGTGTTTTCAGGAAAAGAACTCCTGCAGAAGCTGAGGAATTAATGGCTAAAATAAACAAGAATTATGATGATTGGATCAACTGAGCCAATTACACATGAGACAATTACACCTGAACGAATTGTGCCTGAAACAACTCTAACACCAACACCCAAGAAGATAGGAATGATTGAATTAAATGATAAAGTGATGAAAGAAGCACCCAAGAAGAGAGGAATGATGGAGAAGGGAATTAGATCTAAAGATGTGAAGAATTTACCTCCTATAGAAGAACTATGTAAGCCAATTTCTCACTCATTGACTATTGAGGTACACTCTCTCCAACACTTTGATGAAGGTGATATTCCTTATGGTAAACCTCTTGATCAATGCTTAGAGGAACTTGATATTTTTATTGTTAAACAAGGTAATTTTTATAAACAAGTTCATAATCATTTATTGGAAAACTCTAGAGCTATTAATGAATTGAAAGATATTATGGAAAGAACTTCTAATGATGTTAAAATTCTTATTAAAAATTTCCAAATGGTTCAAACTCAAATTGATCAACTTGCTAAGGTACAAAAAGATATGCTAGTTAATGCTTCTAGAGATAAACATGCTTATGAAATTAGAACTAGGAGTGGTGCAGCCACTCAAGATCCTTTATATCCCGAGGGACACCCTAAAATAATTGAGCAAGATTCTCAACAAGTTGAAAATAGTGGTAGTCCTTCTAACAGAAAGAAAAAGAAACATAAAACAATTGAGGGACCTTCTGAACCTGCTATAGATCCTAATAGCATATCTATCTCTGATGCTAAAACTGAAAGTGGTGATGATAAAAATGATGGTACTGATAAGGAAGAAGTTGAAGAAGAACCTGAGAAGCACACTAAGAACAGTAGGTACACCAAGGAAGATTTTATTGCTAATAAACATGGTAGTGAAAGAGAACCTTGGGTGCAGAAACCAATGTCTTTTCCTAATAAGAAACACAAGTCAAAGGAGGAAGAACACTATAACAAGTTTTGTGAGTGGATGAAACCTTTATTTTTGCAAATTCCTTTGACTAATGCTATTAATTTGCCTCCTTATTCAAATTATATGAAGGATATTGTCTCTAATAAAAGGAAGATTCCTAATGAGGAAATTTCTACTTTGCTTACTAATTATTCCTTCAATGGTAAGGTTCCAAGGAAACTTGGTGATCCAAGTATTCCAACTATTCCTTGCTCTATTAAAAATAATTATGTTAGAGCTGCTTTGTTTGATTTGGGAGCTGGAGTTAGTGTTATGCCTTTTTCTCTCTACAAAAGACTTCAACTAGAGAATTTGATACCAACTGATATATCTTTGCAAATGGCTGATAAGTCTACTACTATTCCTATTGGTATATGTGGCAGTGTTCCTGTTCAAGTGGCTCATAATTGCTTGGTTTTAACTGATTTTGTTATGCTTGAGATGCCTGAAGATGATAATATGTCTATTATTCTTAGGAGACCTTTTCTTAATACTGCAGGTGCTGTCATCAATTGTAATCAAGGAAAAGTAACTTTTAATATTAATGACAAAGAGCATACTGTCTATTTCCCCAAGAAGATTGATAAGAGCTATGGCCTGAATTCAATTGAAAATATTGAGAGCATCAAAGTTGGAGAAATTTATTGTCCCATTCCACAAGAAAGTTTTGAAACTATTATGATTGGGACTATTGCTATCAAGATTGATGTAACATAATCATTTAGTGAAATGCAAAGTTTTGTTTCATATAAAATTGTTTTGGTAACAAGACTTGATCAACCTTGTTAACAAAGGGATTTTAATGGACAAAACAATGCTTTCACAATGATTATCCTTGCTCACTTTTATTTTTCTCCTTTCCAATTTTTGATCTTCCTCTTATTAGCTTTAGTTTTGCTAGTTGTTTGCTTTTTAGAGTGTCTTTGAACTTCTATAGTTTTAGTTTTGTTTTCTTTTGTGTCTTTCAAAATAATCTTTTTCTGGGAGAAAATCAATTTTAATAACCTGGAAATTGGCCAAAAATAAAGTTTCCCGGAAAATTCAAGAAAATTCATATTAAATTTTTCCTCGAAAAAAGGGGCAGAGGGGCACCTGGATTGGCCCAGGGGAACCCACCAGGCCAGCACACCCCCTGGTGGCGCGGCCAGCCCTAGGGCGCGCCTGGCCTGGGTGGGGCCCACCTGTGTCCCTCCAAGATGCCTCCTTCCGGCCACTTCTTTCTCACTCCCGAAAAACACCGGAAAACTTTCTCAAGCTCGAGTTCCTGCTGTTCTTGCTCCCGAATTTCGATATCCTTGCTTAGCCCATCTTTGCTGCTGATTTTTGGAGGGATTGCTCTCCGGTATGTGCCTCCTCCGCTTGTCCAATTAGATTTTTGATTGGCGGATTGTATCTTGAGTATTTTGCTACTATAGGTGACAGGCTGTGTGAGCTTGCATGCTTGTTCTATGCTTAGAGATTTCATTTTGATGCATTTTTATCCCTCTAGAAAGTTCATATAGTAGGTCCTCATCATTTATTAACTTGGAAATCACTTGGTTTGATGTTTGTGTAAAAATTTCAGAAAAGAAGATGAGTGCATACCATCTCAATCAACATGAATTGATGGTACCTGAGCTAATGAAGGTCCATCATGAGGAGGACGTTTTCTCTTCCATATATCCATGCCCTGAATTTATGAGAGCTATAGGGATATTTCAGGATTTCCAGACTATGATTTCTAATGCAGGGTTGGAGCAATTTGTTGGAGAAGAGCCTTACCAATATGTTAAGCTAACCATGTCTGTGGTGTAGGACTTTGGGTTTAGTTAGTCCTTGTCTAATCCCATGGTCCACTATAAAATTTACAATATAGTTGTCGACCTCCCTTTTGATGATTTTTGTGCAGCTATTAGAGTGCCACCGTGGGGTTCATGTGAGAAGATTAGAGAGAGGCCTATGCCACTCATGGACTTATATGCTGAAATTTTCCAAGGTTGCGACTTCTCAAAGGATAGTGGTAAAATTCGGAATATTCATTTTCCATCCATTAGATATTTTTCCTATTTCATTGCCAAGTGTGTTCTTGCTAGGAAGACTGCTAGAAAATTATCTTCATTTGATCTAGCTTTTACCTCAGCTGCTTTGAATATGGATATAACTTATAACTTGGGTGCTTTGATAGCTTTTCGTCTTGCTACTAACCGCGAGAAAGGTGGAATTTGTGGAGGTCTCATTGCATCAGGTTTGCTAGCTTTTCGTGGTTTAGAGCCTCATCATTCAGATTTTCAGTTCCCCATAGAGAGACTTGATCTCAATTCCATGGTTCGGCATAAATTTGTTTCTTCTTGGGCTACTTTGAGTGAGCTACCGTATGACATAACCTTTGTCAAGAGTGGTTGGAGAGGGGGTAGGTCGGAGAAAGTAGTCTCTTTGCTTGCACCTTCTTTGTTTAAATTTGATAACAGGCAAGGATGGTCACTCACGAAGGAAGAACTTGACACATACATGGTGAAGCTCTCCCATCAAGAGGAGAATGTTGGAGAGGATGCCGAAGATGATTCGGTTCAGCCCTCCAACATGGGGGAGTCTTCATACCAGCAGCCCTCCTATGATTGGAGCGCTTCTTCTTCATCGTGAGGGCCTGATTATGATCATTCCTATGATGATCCGCCAGCTTGGGGTTACTACCCACACTATTGATTGATCCCACTTAGGCCAAAATCCTAAGCTTGGGGGGAGGTATACCGACATCACACTCATCTACATATCATGTTCCGTCGGTACTTTGTATATCCATGTTTCGCTTTCTTTTTAGTTGTTGTCTCTAATTTCCAAAACACAAAAAGACCAAAAATATTTTCGTTATTTCTCTTGGCTTGTTTCTTTGTTTTTCTAGATTTGGTTTGCTTTAAGAAAAATCCAAAAATATTTTTCTTTGTTTGTTTTTGCTTTGAGTGCTTGCTTTGAAAAAAATCGAAAACACCAAAAATATTTGTTGTCCTTCTTTGCTTTTGTGAAGTCCGTTGCAAAGTTCAGCGGTCCTCAGTGAATTTTGGTTTCATGTTATTATTCAAGCCACACAAGTGAAAGGCAATTATGATGATTTATGACAACTCGAGGTATGGTAAGAGGCTGGTAATGAACTCTATTTGTCTTCATTTTCGTACATATACTCATCATTGTGGGCATGCTTAGGCCCAGTTCTTTTGGTGGCTTCTCCCAGAAGCTGCCCTACCCCCAGCTTTCTGGGGAAGCCGGTTCAAAAAATTTGCGAGGCTTCCAAATTTGGTTAGCCTTAATTATTTTGGAAGCCTCGTAAATTTTTTAGACCGGCTTCCCCAGGAAGCTGGGGGAGGGCGGCTTCTCGGAGAAGCCCCCAAAAGAACTGGGCCTTAGTCTGTTCATGTAAGGTGTATGTTACTATTGGATGCTTAGTATTTCTTGTTCTCTTATGATTAGCTCCAACTTGCTAATAGTTTGTAGCATGTCATATGAATGTTTGCTTACATTGTTCTATTTATAACTTGGTATGAAATTATGGTATCCTCCTCTAAATGTTTCACTTGAATCGACTTGGCACATGCTCACGCATGCATATGACTGAACCAAAGTCATTTAAGCCTCGATGATTTATTTTGTCTCAGAGTTCTTGTATCACTTTTATGCCATAATTAATTCTGTTTTGTTACAAGCATGATTATGACAGTTATTTCTCTCTCGTTTTTCACCCCCTTTCTATTGCTAGCCTTCACTTGCATTGAGTATGATCTCTACTCGTGCTTCCAACTCCCTAAAACCAATATTGTCAAAAGTGTCCACCATACCTACCTACTAGCATCATTTGCTATTCCATGCATATTCATTATGCCTTGTTTTCTTCCAAATAAAATGTTTGCTTGTTATGAGAAAGTTAGTTAGTAATACTCTCACGAACTTGATGGCACACTTTATTTTCTTGCACTTAATAAACCTGAACCATTGTGACTGTCCATGAAAGTTATATGCTTACAAATTATAGGCTGGGAGTTAGCAGAACCATGTTGTCACGGGGAATGCTTTCAACACTTGTAAATATATACCCAGTTGATATTATGCTATTTTGTTTATGGATGTCGTCGGTGTGGAATAAAAGGGGAGCTTGTAAGTCCATGTAATTATGTATATGTGTTAGAGAAATGCCTGGGCCGCTAGCCTAAGCCATGCCTAATCATGGTGGAAATTTGCAGCATAACCATAGTGAGCAATCTATGAAGCTTTCTCCTTATAAAAAAAGAGAGACATAGAAAAGAGGAAAGAGAGAAAAAAGCACCATTTTCCCATGGTAAATAAGAAGATTGCTGAGATATTCACTGTCTGATTGCCTTGTCATTTTGATATGGGATAGCTCCTGTATCATTGGGCAAGGGGTACCCCATTGGTAGTTCTCTATGATACACATGTATTTACTATGGCAAGAACTTACCGGTAACTAAAGTTGAGTAGCATGAGGAGCGGCCCTCATACTCAAGGGACATAAGATTTCCAGTTTATGGTCTGTCAAGCATATAACTCATATTGGACCTCACTTTAAACTTAACCATCTAAAGATGCCTATGATAGGGGCAATGAGAGATCAAAGCTAATGAGTACCATACTTTCAGTATTTGGAAGCCTTTCAAACTTTTCCAAACCTTTTCACTTCCTTGTTAAGTCACCACTTATTCTATGAGCACCTTCTTGAGAGCATAGTTGGCATTCTTAGTATAATGTGCTTGTCTCAAAACTTGGTTAATTATGTCATAACTTTGATGCTTGTATCTTTGATATCTTTACTTCTAGTCATCACTTAAACTTCAGAGGTGCCTTGGCATTTATGTTTTGCTCTGCAATCAAAGGAAAGTGAGATACCACCTTATCATACCTTCTTATGAGCATTGCAATGTTGCTTATGTTTATGTTTCATGCTACTTATTATTATTGTGTTAGAATCTCTTCATAGCTTGCAATGACTTTTGAGTAGACTTAGTTGCATACTCCTTATTATGAATTGTCTAAGTATCTACTCTTGTGCTGAGAATATTTACATCATATGAAGCAAATGTGTTTATTAAAGTTTCTTTTATCGCACTCAGTTTTCAACTGAATTGCTTGAGGACAAGCAATAAGCTAAGCTTGGGGGAGTTGATACGTCCAAAACGTATCTACTTTCCCGAACACTTTTGCTATTGTTTCTCCTCTAAACTTGTGTGATTTGGATACAACTAACACGGACTGACGCTGTTTTTAGCAAAATTGCCTTGGTGTCTAGTTTTTGTACAGAAAATCAACTTTCAGGAGAAATCCCAGAAAATATGCCAAAAATCCTATTTTACCAAAAGACTCACGGAGCCAGAAGATGAGGCAGAGGTGGGCCACGAGGGGCCCACACCCCCTGACCGCGCGGGCTGGGCCTGGCCGCACCTGGAGGGGGTGTGGCCACCTTGGGCATCCCCTCGGCCTCCTTCTTCGCCTACATAAAGCCTTCTGACCTAAAAACTTCGCGAGGTTCGACAATTTTTTAGAGAGACTTCCGCTACGCCGCCACCACCAGAAACCGTGATTCGGAATGAGAAACTCCGTTCTGGCATCCTGCCGAGACGGGGTTTTGGAGATCATCGACATCATCATCACCGACGCCTCTCCATCAACCATCCATGTTTCCCCATCCATGAGTGAGTAATCCCCCACTGTAGGCGATGGGGATGGTAGGGATCGGATGAGTTCTATCATGTAATCAAATAAGATTGTTAGGGCATGGTGCTTAGTATCTTTATTAGTGCTATTTGACTTTGTTGCAACTTGTTGTGCTTAATGCTTGTCACTAGGGCCCGAGTGCCATGATCTCAGATCCGAACTTATTATTGATTCATGATGATAGTATTGTTTGTGATCTTATCTGCAAGTTGTGTCCGGAACCAAAGGCCCCGAAGTGACAGAAATTGGGACAACTGGAGGGGATGACTATGATATGAGTATCACATGTGTTCATAGAGTGTTAATTATTTGCTCCGGTACTCTATTAAAAGGAGTACCTTAATTGCCAGTAGATTCCCTTGAGGCCCCGCTGCAATGGGCTGGATGGACAAAAGATGTTTTGCAAGTTATCATTGCAAGCATGTATGACTATATATGGAACACATGCCTATGATTGTTTAGTACTTGGATGCTTTATGTTATTTATCTGCAAATGCCCTAGATCTTGATATCACATGAATAGTCTCGTCCATGCAACGCCCATCCATCTCTATACCTACCGCACTCATATCCTACTGTTTGCTACTATTGTTACTACTGCCCTTTTTTTACTGCTACTGTTACTTTGCTATTGCTACTACAAAATTGTTGCTACTGATAAACTTCTGTGAGCAAGACTATTTCCAGGTGCAGCTGAACTGACAACTCAGTTGTTAAGGCTTATAAGTATTCTTTGGCTCCCCTTGTGTCGAATCAATAAATTGTGTAATACTACCCTCGAAGACTGTTGCGACCCCCTATACATGTGGGTCATCACTAGTCGCATTCAAAAAATTCACCAAGTGGATTGAGGCAATGCCCGTCACCATTCAAGAAGCCACCCCGACTGTGAATTTCATCAAGTTGATAGTTTTCTGCTTCGGGGTGTCGCACAAGATCATCATCGACAACAGATCCAGTGTCACCTCATGGGAGTTCAAGGACTACTTCAAGGAGATGATCATGCGAGTGAGCTATGCTTTGGTTGCCCACCCACAAACTAACGACTAGGTGGAAAAGGTCAATGGTCTCGTGACCAACTACATCAAGAAAAGGCTTCTAGCACCACTCGATAGAGCAAAAGGAGCTTGGGTAGATGAACTGCCCTCCGTCCTATGGAGTTTACACACAACCCCGAACACTTCTACGTAGGAAATACCTTTCTTTCTAGTCCATGGAGCCGAAGCCGTGCTTACAGTTGAGATAACTCATGAAGCTTCTCGGGTCACCGCGTACGATGAAGATACCTCTACAAAGGAAGTCTAAGATGACATCGATGCACTCGACGAAGATTGAGACATTGCACTCGAAAGAGCAACCACACACCAGCAGAATCTGCACAACTACCATAGTCATCGACTGCGTCCTAGGTCGTTCATGGCGGTGGACCTGGTCCTTATCCTCAAGCATGATGACCATAGTAATCTGGATTCACCATGTGAAGGGCCCTACATCATCACCGAAGTGATCCCTCGTGGAGCATATCGTCTCCAAGACAAGAATACCAAAGTCATGTACTCCAACTCGTGGAACGTTGTGCAGCTGCGCCATTTCTACGCTTAGGATATTTACTTCTTGCAATTTATACTTTAAATAAGGCCTACGGCCAGGCTCTTTAGCCGAATACTCACATTTACTTTCAATAAGGCCTACGGCCAGGCAACTACGCCAAACATGTACCTCCATACTCGATATTAATTAAAGCTAAGTTCTCTCAGCTGAGTTTCAATTTCAAATTCTTTACTTTTATGCCACACTCAATACTCGGGGGCTCATGTAATCAGCCTATCAAAAAATCATACCGGACGCCCGGAGGCTTCGCTTATCAGCACAAACTCATAAACCTTTGGCTTCGCTGTCATATATAACCCAAACACGCCATGACCCGAGTAACTTATTCGGCCTCATAGGCATCAGGCTAAGGAACGGGTCTCGCGAGGGATGCAATCGAAATAGCCATCTGCATAAATAAATCAAACAAGCTTAAAACAAGCATTTTCTATTCATATTTACAAATACTTTACACAGTTTACATATCTTTTCATAGGACCAACCCTATGACCATATTGGAAAGTTTAGAAAGAAATCTTGATCCGCATCTAGACACCTGCAGATTATTCGGATGGCTGGCTTATGAGCCGCTTCATAATGGGGATCCATATGAATCAAACCACCATCTATAGGAGAAGGCAAACTTTGCGACACAACATCCATATCTATCTTCGGATGGTGGACATGGACCCACACAAGAGCAAGCTTGGCACCCGCAACAACTTGCAGCTTAATAAATTGATGAATCGCTTTGCCTCACTGGAACTTCATCATCAGCGCGATGAGCCCCTGAGTCGATGGATCCCTTGGGAACATCGCGTTATAAACCAACGCTAGTGCATGAAGGCAACACTCGACGAACTCCTCCACCTTGGATACTCGATCCTGGAGAAGGGCCAAGGTATACACGCACATGTGGTTTGTCTAGAAATCAGTATTGGCACCCGTAGAAGCTTCTATCAAAGCATTCTCGAGCATTTAGGCGTTGGGTATCCTCCACTATGCTCAAGCGGATGCCTAGGGAAAGAAAAGAAGATTTAGTCATCCATGAAAAAAAAGGGACTCGGGGGCTCTGCAGGAGACTTACAGAGAATGCTCTCGCTCACCCTTGAGATTTCTTCCATCAGAAATGCTTCATGGTACAAGGCTTTCCGAGTCTTCGAGTTAGATACATCTACCAAGGCTTCTACAACTCGAAGATCGCTTTCCAATGGCTTTATGCATTGAATCTTTTTAGCATACAGTGGAGGATCAATAACTCAGGTAGTAGTGTTCTCGGTTGCACTTTCCTCTATTGGCAATGATTCTGGACCCAAAGGTTTAGGAGCATTCGGGGGACTAGCTGAATCAGTCATTTTATGAAGGGAAAAAGGGGAAGGCAAAGTTCGGCGAAAAAAATTTATCAAATGCACACGAAAATATAACTTAGTAGATGATTCAAATATACAGCAGTGAAGATCTTCCTCAATACCAAGACCAAAAGCAGCACATAAGAAGGAGTTCATTACAGAGGGTTTGACATAAATTAACTAAGGCTATGATCTAAGAAATATTGCCAATGGCAGACGCAACACTAGATGATGGGGCATCCGCCGAGAAGGTTGGGGAACTTCTTATTCCTCAACCATTGCGAGGAGCATCTTAAAGTATCTCTTGTCTTTCTTAAATGACGCTTGCTTCCGTGTCCCCCCTAGACAAAGAATTCAGCCGGTTTGCGGGTTTCGGGTGCATACTCGGGGTGGAGACCGGGTGGAGTCTGTACTAGTTTTTGTTTTTTTGAGAGAAGAGTTTTTTTTTTGCAAGGTTTTGAGAGAAGAGTCTGGAGGTACGGCAGATGAGACCAGGCGGGATAGTATGACCGGGTGGAGGTAGAGGCCGTTTGTATAGACCGGGTCACGAATCACGTACGAGACCAGTTGTAAGTCGTCGTTTAAAATTAAAAAGGAAAATAATTTGTTAACAAATGCTTGGCATGCGTGTGTAATTTTTTCAGTTTAACATACTCCCTCCGGTTCTAATGATATATTCTCATATTTGTCTAAATTTGGATATATCTAGTCATATTTTAGTGCTAGATATATCTAAACCTAGATAAATCTGAAAACAATAATTAGGATCGAATGAAGTAACATTTTCTTGTATTGTCCAATGTTTTAGTTTTTTAACAAACGTCAATGATGTATCCTTGGAAAAATAAAGAAAAAAATGTTTTTTAACATGTTTGAACAAACGGTCTCAGCTTACGTGTATTCCTTGGAAAAATAAAGAAAAAAATGTATTTCAATGAACTATGAACTGTGAAAAAGAAAAAGAAAGAGTAATCAGTACCGGGAGCTAGACATTGTATCTATGGATATTTCAACACACTTGTGGACATATGCTAGGGTTCAGATAAAAATTTTCGTTGGATACCGGCTTAGTAGATCTTACGGTGTCCATAAACTAGAGTTTTACTCGAAAAA
Organism: Avena atlantica; assembly: GCA_910589765.1. Taxonomy (NCBI): domain Eukaryota; kingdom Viridiplantae; phylum Streptophyta; class Magnoliopsida; order Poales; family Poaceae; genus Avena; species Avena atlantica. Next base: position 176,940,269 of record OU342737.1, read on the forward strand.
GAACCACCGAAACGCCGAACGCGGGAAGCTAATGAAAACTTGCATATGATCCTAGCATATGTCCATGTGTGTTGAAATGTAGTAGATGCAATGTCTAGCTCCCGATTTTGATTTCTTTTTTACAGTTCATTGAAATATATATTTTTCTTTCAAATTTCATTTTAATAGTAGCTGAAACTGTTTGTTCAAACACGTCAGGTGTATCATTGGCCTTTGTTAAAAAACTAAAATATGGGACAATACAACAAAATATTACTTCACATAGGGAAATTGATATTTCTCCCCCGAGGGATATCACGACCGCATCCCCGGTTCCTTCCCATGACGCGCACGCTGCCATGTTGCTCTCTCTAGGATCTCGCTGCACGCTGCCGCCAGGAGCCACCGCCACGGGGATCTCCACCGTTGCTCACTACCACCACCACAGGGATCTCCACCGCCGGTATCTCCACGACCACCCACTCCCTCGCATGTCGCTGGCCTCCCATCTCCAACCACGATAGGCGTCGCCTCCTGCTATCTCCATGAGAGTTCCCCTATCGCCGGACCTCCATGAGAGCACTCCATCGCCGGTCGCCGCCTCCATGAGAGGGCCCACGCCGCCCCACGTTGGTGCTCTCCCTCGTCTCCCACCTCGTGAGCTTGCCTCACCGCTGGCGACACCTCCTGTGAGCACGACACACCTCTGTGGCAGTGTTGATGTGTTGCTATCGACGGCGGCCGCGCTCGGCCTCGTTTGCTCCTGACGGCGGTTACTTTGGCTTTTCTATAGCAGTGTACATTTTATGCTACGAGGCCTCCGACGAAGTCTTCGGTGAAATCGGGTTTTTGCTATTAGTATATTTTTTTGCTACATTGTTGTCGCTCGCCATAGAGCCGCCCGCGCAGTCCACCTTCCGGGGCCACCGCCCCGGCCTCCACGAACTCGAACTCGAGCCCATGATCCAACTAACATTGCACTGAAAAGACGACGGATTGGACTAGGTAGGTCAATAGCCTAGGAGAAGAGACCCGCCCTCCACCACCCGAGGTGATCACTGTCTGGATGCAACATTAGGGTCAATTAGTGCCAAATCAAGCCCTGCCGCCTGCTAGGCTCAGATCTGGCCAATTAGCACCGTCGTCGCACTGTTGCACCCTGGTTGTCGCCGCCATCCACCTGCAACCATGTGTTGAACCGTCCCTTGTCACCACCGACCGAACTCGTCACCATGCTCTGTCAGCTGCCGCCATGAGCTGCGTCGCCGCCACCTTACTCCATGCAAGACGACCCCCGGTCAAAACCGCACGCCGCTGCATAAGAGCACCCTAGCCACGACGCCCGGGGACGGTCTGCCGTTAACGCCGCCACACCGGCGAACTCTCTAGCGAGGTCTAGTCTGTCTAATATGTTTTTGAACCGAACCGTTTTCTACTACATGTACCAAAAGCAGGACTATTTGTAGCAAAAGTGAGACTATTTATAGCAAAAGCAAGACTATTTAGAGTAAAAGCGAGACTATCTGTGGCAAAAGCGGGATGAAGGGACAAGAAAAAATATCTGACCATCGATCTGGTTCGATTGGACGGTCGATCTGGTTCGATTGGACGGCTGGGACCCTAGGATGGACGTGAAGCACTGTCCGAAGCTGAGACTGTTTGTTCAAACATTGGCATTTGTTTAAATATTGGAGTATGTTAAATTGGAAAAATTACGATGCATATATGCCAAGCATTTGTTAACAGATTTTTCTTTTATTTTAAACTGTCGTGTCTACATCCACCTAGTCGTATGACTTGCAATTGGTCTCGTACACTATCGTGACCGTGGCCTGTATAAACCGTCTCTACCTCTACCTGATCGTATGATCCCGCCCGGTATGCCTGATTGTAGTAGTACGGACTCTAATTTTCACCGGGTCTCCATCGTAAGTATGCACCCAAAACCCGTTAACCGGCTGACTTCCTTGTCTAGGGGGGACACCGAAGCAAGGGTCTTCTTAAATAAAGGCGTGAGGTCAACCTCTCTGCCGGTGTCATTGACTGGAAGGGAGGTGCTAACCTTCTCCTAGTCGATCTTCTCACTGTGTGCCGTCGCCAAGGCCATAGAACTCTCGGCACCACTCTTCGCCTGGATCAAGCTGTAACCTTTCAAAGGGTTCAGCTTGGTGTTGAAGATGTTAGTGAGGTCGTTCAGATACGTCGACGCCTTCTTATTCGCAAAAATCTATGCATGAAGGCGTTTGAAGGCGCAGCGCGACCGAGTCAGGAGATTGTGGCCATAGACGCTGTTTCCCTATAAAATGCTCACATCATCTCACAAAGGATCAGATCGTTGATCCTCTTCCAATGACAGCGAGTGGTTTGTGTTTTCTGTAGTCGAAGAAAAATATGCAATGGTACAAAGGAACTCTTAACAGATAAATTGAACTTACTGGTCAAAGAAGTGTTCAGGGCCTCCAGCCTCTTCCGGAGATATTCATCCCGCCCTGCCACAGCAGCAACTTCGGCTTCACACTTTTTTTGCCTCGGATTTAGCCACCGCTTGGGCTTTCTGGAGTGCCTTCGGTGGTTTTCAGTTTAACCTCGAGGTCCTCTGTGCGCTTTAGAGCAGCGTCACGGATAATCTCGGATTCCCTATCAGTCGATGTAGGCAGAAAAAGAAGTTATTGAGTAAGGAAGTTAGCAACCAAAGATAGACAGAGGAAGTAGAATAAACCCTTAGCAGCAGCAGCGTCATCCTGAATCCTGATAAAACGAGTGGCCATATTGACCATCTCGCGCATTAATGTCTAGAAGAAAAAGAAACATCCGCAAATACTCGGGGCTGCTGAGAAGGACAATATGCAAAGGAAGTACAAGAGGAAACTCACATCTTTTATGTCGGGTTCAACAGGGTTTTCGAACAGAATTATTCCCTTATCAGCGTTCTTTTTCTTATTATTCTAAGGAGGAGCTTTGGGTGAAGCCACCAGATCCTTCAGGTTCAGCTCATCCGTGAGGTCTTTCTATGGGTCCACTGGCTCCATCAGTCTGGTTGGAGATTTGTTAGTAGTATCTTTTTGTTCAGCAGCAACAACAACCGATTACTTTGGGGGATCCTCCTCCTCGTCACTAAAGAGAGTAAAAGTGCAAATATACGAATTAAGAAGAAAATCGAAGCACTGTCAATAGCGAAACAAAAGAGAATAGAACTTACGAGCTGACCTTTTGTGCCATCCAGAAAATTCCTCTTTCAACGGGAGGAGCTAACGCCAGTGGCTGGACCATCTTCGGCTTGGAGCCAGTCGAGTCATGCGAAACTTCGAAGGTTTTGATGTCTTCCTCGAGGTGTTTATTTTTACTAAGGTTGTCACGAACCGAATTACTGTGATTGTTCACAAAATTGTTAGACCTACTCAAAAGACTTTCATGTCTGGACGGCATATACTCGAAAGAGCAGTTGTCTTACATAAAACAATTCATGAGATCCACAAAAAGAAATTGGAGTTCTCTTAAAAATTGATTTTAAAAAGGCGTATGATAAAGTAAAGTGTCTATTCTTACAACAGGCTCTTCGTATGAAAGGTTTCGATCCTCCTTGGTGTAAGTGGATTGATAATTTTGTACGAGATGGAAGTGTGGCTATTCGAGTCAATGATAATATTGGCCATTATTTTGAGACTAAAAAAGGACTCAGGCAAGGGGATTCCCTCTCCCCAATGTTTAATATTATTGCTGATATGCTTGCCATCCTAATTGCCAGGGCAAAAGAGAATGGACAGATAACAGGATTAATACCACATCTGGTTGGGAGTGTGTGTCTATCCTTCAGTATGCTGATGATACTATCTTATTTATGGAACATGATTTTCAGAAAGCGGTTAATATGAAACTAATTCTTTGCAGCTTTGAGCAATTGTCGGGCCTAAAAATTAATTTTCACAAGAGTGAGGTTTATTGTTTTGGCAAAGCTGTCGAACAAACACAAACCTACAAGGAGATTTTTGGCTGCGAGTCGGGATCCCTACCTTTTAGATACCTAGGGATACCTATACACTATTGGAAGTTACGCAATTCTGAATGGAACCCAGTTGAAACTAGGTGTGAAGGAAAACTTGGATGTTGGCAAGGGAAGCTTCTGTCATACGGGGATAGGTTGGTTTAATTAACTCGGTCCTAACTAGTTTGCCTATGTTTATGTTATCGTTTTTAGAAATACCGAAGGGTGTACAAAAACGATTAGACTTCTATCGCTCACGATTCTTTTGGAAAAGTGATGAGCATAAGAAGAAATATAGGTTATCTAGATGGAATATTCTGTGTCGTCCCAAAGACCATGGGGTTTGGGAATAGAGGTGCTTGAGCTTAAAAACAAGTGTTTATTGTCTAAATGGTTGTTTAAGTTATTTACGGAGGAGGGAGTGTGGCATGAGTTGCTACATAACAAATACCTCGCTAATAAGACGCTAGCACATGTGAAAGCCAAACCAACTGACTCACCTTTTTGGAAGGGACTAATGGGAGTGAAAGATGAGTTCTTTGCCCGAGACTCTTTCAAACTTAGTAATCGTAAAGGCATTAGATTCTGGGAGGATGTTTGGTTAGGAGAAGCATCTCTTTCCCAACAATATCCTTCCCCGTACTCGAAAGTTCACCGAAAGAATGTCCTGGTTCATGAAGTCTTATCTCAAAATCCGCTTCATATTACTTTTCGACGTAATTTGAATGGAAATAAACGGATTGCATGGTTGCACCTTTCTGATAGGCTTATGGATGTGAACTTATTAACGCAACATGATAAGTTTATTTGGAATCTCTCTGAAAATGAGACTTTTTCTGTTAAATCTTTCTATGAAGACCTTATGAATGATCATCCAAGTTTTCCGACCAAGTATGTGTGGAAATTGAAAATTCTGCTAAAAAAATAAAGATTTTATGTGGTTTCTCAATTAAAAAGTTCTTTTAACCAAGGACAATCTTGCCAAGCGTAACTAGAATGGGTGTAAAAAATGTTGCTTTTGTAACGAATACGAAACAATTGAACATTTATTTATTTCATGTCCATTCGCAAAAATAATTTGGCGCATGATTTTTTGTGCTTACAATCTCCCTCCACCGACCAATATCTCTAATATGTTTGGGAACTAGCTAAATGGAGTAGATAAAGTGAATAAGGGCAGACTGCGTATTGGCATATCGGCCATTTGTTGATCAATTTGGAAATGTCGTAACAACTGTATTCTTAACAAGACTGGAGTACCTTCTTTTTTACAGGTTATCGTCATGCCGGCGCATTGGATTCAACTCTGGACTTGCCTACATCAACGACATCCCATGGTCCATGGGTGTACCCGTCTTGTGGCGGTTACATCGGACTTTTTCAGCCAGGCTTCGTGGCGGCATTCTAGTAGATTGACTGAAGCCTAGTATCTTGATACTTGCTCTCCCGTGAGACTATTTTGTTTTGATCAGATGTTTGGTCTGCGCACCATAGTATTCTGTCATTTGGTTTGTATTACTCTGCGGATGTTTCTTTTGAACTTCTTTTAATAAAGGGTTGTGTGCATTCTTGGATGCAGAGGCCGGGGTAATCCCCTTTTTAAAAAAAGGTGTTTAGTATTTCTTAAGGAGGCAACCACCTCGAAGTCTTGGAAATTTGCGGATGGGATCGTCATGGCATGGTGAGAGGATTTTGTGATGGAACCCTCCTCATTGTCCCCAACAACCCTACCCCCGGTATGACTCGCGAATGTTGCAGCGACTTCAGGAAACTTGACATTTTCAGGCAGAGGGGGGAGAGAGTATAGATGATCATGATTCTTTAGAAAAGTAAGAGAAATACAATGAAATGAGACTAATAAGGGACAGAACTCGACAAAATGATAGATGGGGAGAATAAATTATAGCTGCTACAAGATTCTTCTTGTCGAAGGGTTAGATGCAGCATTCTGACGGAACCACGTCCTTCTTCGTGAGTGTGGTGAATGATCTGATCTTCTTCTCAAGTTCGGAGTAGGATAAGTTCTCCGGAGAGATCCTCATCGGGTCCTTCATAGTGTATGCCCACATGCCAGATAAGCTAGCTTGGAGAGGTTGGACGTGGATCTAAAGAAAGTAGGCCATAATTTGCAAACCTAAGACCTTTTGTCTAGTATGGTGCTACAAGTCGTGGATACGGTCCAACAGAGGCTTCACTTCCGTCATCTCCTCCGAACTTGGGTGCCGCTCCGAGGACTTGAGTTTCTTGTAGTATTGCTTCGGCTGGAATGGAGCCAACCCGGAGGATTGACCCTCAAGTTGCTAGTCCCTGATGTAAAACCACTTCGACTGCCACCCCTGGATGGAATCCTAAGTCAAAGTACATAACATCCGGGTGGACATAGATAAATTGCACCGCCAATGTCATAGACAAACTTTTTTATGGCGTTTCTTCGCATGAAGAAGAAGTGTTTTCAAAAGCCCCAGTGCGATGGATCCAGAGAAAACACTCACAAAGAGTGATGAAATAAGTGACATGAAGAATGGAGTTAGGTGTGGGCTGGTGAAGCTGCACACTGTAGACGAAAATCAGCCCATGAAGGAATTCATGGGTAGGAAGAGAAAGGAGATGAACATTACCCGCCAGACCACTTCGAGTATGGGTACTGCTTTTATCATCGGGAATCTTTAAGGACTTCTACGTGATGAATTTGGCCTTCTAGCATCGCGCAGGTTTTGCGCCGTGCATTGTAAGGGGACCATCCGACATCCTTCATCTTTGCCACCATAGCATCGGCGGCGGAGCCGGTGCCCTTGTTTTTTCCCATGGTGGTGATGTTGCAAGTGCCGGTGTATGAGGAACTAAGCAAAGAGGGCAAGCAGAAACAATGTGCAGAAGATGCGACACAAGGAGGAAGAAGAAGCAAGCGGTGGAGGGAGGAATAAGAAGCTAGCGATGTAGGGATGAATGAGAAGTAAAATCCCGCCGTCGTGGCTTATAAATTTACCGCAACGATTTGGAGCTGTTGGATTTGAGCGATGGTTCATCTGGGCAAATAAGATAGCGACACGTGTATTCAGTTAATGCACGATCAACAGTAATGGACACTAATTACCGTGGTAATCGTGGAGGAAAATCACATGGCGCCTTAGTTCTCGCGCACATGGGGTCATGCGATCAAACACACCACTAACACGCTACCCACGTGTTATTAGTCTACGCCAGAGGCCTACCACTGAAACTTCCCTTCACGTTAAGGCACGCCATCTTTGTCAGCAATGACGTCATGAGCAGTGAAGGAAAAACATCGAGTTTGAAAACAAAGAAGCTGGTAAAATTACTGATGTTTTTCAAAGTCAAGACCCGAGATGAGATTTTCCTCGATGAAGATGATCTCTGAGCCTATGCTCGGCTACAAGTAGTCAAACATAGCGTCGGGGGATACTCCCATCAGGAGCCATGGCTGCGCACCCGATAGTTTTTTGGTGATTCAAGAAGGCCTGAGTTGAGGACCTCCTCAGATGATAAGGTTTTGAGCCTATGCTCTGGTCCAAGCACCCGAATATAGCCCCGAGGGCTGCTCCAATCGGGAGTGCTGGCCGCACCCAATAGAAAAACACAAATCCTCCTATGGAGTCGAAAAAAGCATGGAGAACGACTTTGAGCCTACAGTCGAATAGAAGCGTTCGACCATAGCCTCGGGGGCTACTCCCATCGGGAGAATTGACCGTGCACCCGACAGAAAAGGCAAAAAGCCTCATCCGGAGTCGACAAATGATAACCTATGAGTTTTGCCCAAGTGTATCCTCAAACGGTTATTCCGGTCGGGAGTGTTAGCAACATGTCCGATAAAAACACTAGCAAAATGATAACTTCAGCAATTCCAACAGCCAAACAAGGCACTCAATAAAAGCTTCAATTTATTGGCACTCAATAAAAGCTTCAATTTATCATACCGCATCCACCGTGATAACATGTCTGAATGTTGTAGCTACTACTTGAAGATAAGTCTCCGGGAACCATCCCGTGGGCCTAGTAACCGCACATGAACCGTTGTGTCAAAAAATTCCCATATCTTGGATATGATGAAAAATCCCGAAGGATCCGTTGGGTACCCAAAATATAGAACTGGAATTCAGTATTTGATAATACCTCTGCGGCCTGAACTGAATTACGCCAGTATTTACCAAGTTTGAGTCCGGGGACTTGAACTTGAGAAGGTTCATGATATTTTTCCCAAGAGAAATTAATTGGTTCCCGATCCGTCGGATGCACCAGACTCATCATACCAAAATCTCCATGACAAAATCTCTCAAAAAATTCCCATGAAAAAAAATTGATCTCACGGTTCGGTTACTCGAAGAAATCTTTGGGTTCAATGCAGAAAATGTCTTGAGACTCAACCCGAATATACGATTTGTGTGGAGCCTCGGGGGCTACTGACATGGGTATGACTTATCAGGTTTCCATGATTGGTATACCTAATACTTACCTAAGTTACAGCCCATGAAGCCCACCAGGAATAATGAGTCCTAGCGGCATCCGAAGCCCAGGAACCAGAGATCAAGCTATATGTACAAACCAACATAGTTGTTGAGTCACCATTCCAACTTGTAACTAACCCGTACTTCGCTCTGAGACCTAGCCTCTCATATAAAGGTTGGGCGGAACCGAGGAAGAGTGCAATGTAGCTTTCAGCAAGCCACGACCAACCATGAGCTAGATTGCATCTAGTGTATAGGCGACTCTGTAATCCTCTTTGCCAATAATCAGACTTTCATTGACTCTCTTGTTTGTCTGATAAGCCGACAAAATCACCAACGCTCCTGTTTTATCGAAACCCTAAGTCCATAACAATGGACATTGTTGAGGTTACACCTCGACACCTATGGTTTATCGGAAAATGCAAATCCACGGAACGATTCCTCAAATATTAGGTGGTTTGCTAAACTGGTAATTCAAATATCTTTCGTCATGATCCAATCATTAATTCTTTATTGTTTTATAATTGTCATCCATTTCATCTTAAAAGTCTTTGAACATTTTCAAAGGTTTCATACTTATTCTTTATTAAGTAAATATACACATATATCCACTAACATTTTCAAAGAAAGTATATGAAGTCAAAATACATTACTCATGAATGCACATAATGGATTATATATGTAGCACCCCGGGTAAAACCACTACCAGAAAATCACTTGTGTTTGCGCATCATCATGACCACATGCTTATATTATCATGCCACATTGCATTTGAGCATCGTCATTTTATCATGAATGGTTTGCCTAAAACTATTTTCTAAAACCCTATATTTATTTTCTAGATATCCCCTCTTTATTAAAATTAAAACTCTGGCATTTCCGAATATATCTATTTACCGAAAACCTAATTTAAAATGTTTTGTTTTCAAAAAAATAGATAAACAATAAAAGTATTTTATAAAATCGGCGAAGGCAGCCTAGCTGGCCAGGCCCCGGCTAGCCAGGGCACCTACAACTCCAAACACTCTAAGCCTAACCCAGACCCAACCCTAGCACACCCTAGTCTAATCCAACCCCTCCCCTGCCTCCACACTCACACCACAACCAGCAAACACACACACCCACGCGGGGCAGTCCCCAACTGACCCCGCGACCGTCCAGTGCACACAGCCACCAAGCCCACCCCGTGCCTTGCACCGCACCACCCCACCCGCGTCGACGTGCGCCCTCTAACGCGCCTCGCGCGCGTATGCCAGCGTAACCGCCCAGCCCCGCGACGCGCCCACCCACTCCTCTCTCCTTACTTTCCCCTGGCTCCATTCGACACGGAAAACCTAGTGCCCCATGAACTGCTCACTCAATCCCCTCCCTCATGCACATCCGACCGACACGCTCGCGTCCTGCCCCGGGTGCCGTCGAGCCCGGCGAAGCTCCCGCCCAAAGGCCCCCTCGCCCATGCGAGCGCCTTCGCCCTGCACCCTAGCACTGCCCGCTGCCTTCCCCCACCTCCAGCCGCCGCGACGATCGCCCTCGCCGCTCGGAGTTCCGCGGCCTCCTTCTCCTCTCGTCTCACCCCGACCGCAGCGGCGCCTCCTGTGAGAACGTTGCCCCATGTCGCCTGACCTCCTCCTCCCCTTTGTCTGCCCCGAGCGTCGCTTGTGAGATGCAACACTGCACGAGTCCCTGTCGTCCCTGCTGCAGCGACGCCACGCCTCTTCCTCCTATTTTGCTTCTTCACAGACTAGGCCGATGAGTTGATGCGAGATTCGACCCGATATTCGGATGAACCTTCGGCAATGTTTCCCAGGCGAGCATTCTCCCCTTTCTACCTATTTTACATTTATAGTCTTTACTTCCTCCCATTGATCTATTTTTACCTGTGTTGCGATGCATTAGCCTTTTCATACCCATTATACCCCTTGTAGCTTATATTTCCTTGGATATCTCCTATTACATGTTGTTTGATAGACAGTTGGCCTTACGAGTCGTAGTTGCTTGCTTAGGTGCTGCATCGTGCCCCCGATGTTCCACTGATGTTGGGGGTTGGCATATTCTTAACGGTGGAGATAATCATGGTTTTAATTACAGTTTAATAATTAATATTGAAAATAGGTATAATTAATGTAGAGGCACAAAGGAGTAATAGTTGAGACCTGGTTATTATCCAGCCCCCTTGTGTCCACCTAGGACCCGAGTTCTTGACACCCGTTCTGAGACTGAGCGCGCTAACCACATATGGGGTGTATGCGCACCCCTATCGGCTTAGTACCTGATTTCAAAGTACTATTCTAGGGGCCACAATACTAGTTTGGGCTTTATGCCTATCTACTGTACTTATGTCATGTATGAGATGTTTATTACCTGTTGATCGATGAGTGTTTATTACTTTTGCGTAGGTGCGGTACTCTTGTCACGGGAATATATTGTCTATGACCTCTTATCGCGTGACAAGCATGCGCAACCTCAGGGTCCGTACAAGGATGATTAGGTATACCTCGTATGGGTAGCTCTTTCGGGTGGCCCCCATGTACTTGCTTTTTGTCTGGGAAAGCGTCGTGTCCTAGGCACCGCCGACATACCGATTGGTGTATGTTAAGTGATCTGGAAAAAAGAGTGGAAGTGCGTTTAGAAACTTTGGTGCACCCCTGTAGGGTTAAATCTTTTCGAAAAGCCGTGTTCGTGGTTATGGACGAACTGGAGCACAGTATCTCGATCATAGACAACTATAACTAAAGTTTACTGTTATAATTTGACTTGAATCTGATATGACTAGTAAGTTGGACAACAACCATGGAAAGAATGAATAAAATTACCAACCGTGTGAGTTTCCTTGGAATGACTTCCTCGTTTGGTCTCAAGGGGAAAACACCAGGATGTGTATAATTGGTGGTAGTATCAGGTTGGTTCTGCACAGGTCTTTGTTATCTCTCTCTAATAGCCGACAATTGTATCGAGTCTCTATAGGCTGTTTAGTGCATGTTGTGCTGCCGCTTCAGTCCACATACCTATGTAGGCGAGAGCTACCGAATTCTAAGTCTCGCTGTGTACTGGCCTCAGTACTGACCGCTCCCTTTTTTCCTTTGTCCTTTGCCAGCACCCCTATTGTTTTAGCAGGTTTTGAGATCGAGATCGTTAGCGGGATTACCCTTTCGGCTTGGTCTGGACAGGGTTATGGACGCCATTGGTTATTCTTCATAGCTCTTAGCCCAATTGCTTCTTATCTATACTCGAATATTGTAGAGTTCTGAAGGTGATATGGATCTTTGAATTGATTATCTATATTCTTGACTCTTTGAGTCATGTTGTATATATTTGTTCTGTGGGTTCCATCATGGACTATTGTGTAATGATATTGCTTCGTTTTTCACCAGCACAAAAGTGCCTGGTGGGCACCTTTGAATCGTTTATATGCGGGTTTGGCGGGAATCGCTAAAACTTGCATAGGGCCGACTCGAGGGTGTTACAATATACATCAATATGCATAATGTCCAATAAGTTACCTTATTTTGCCTATGAACCGAGTTTTAATTATCTTCAGGAAAGTCTCACAAGCGTCATTTGATCAAAATCAAAGACTCCATAAATCCATCAACATGGAGTTTCTTCATGTTTTCTTTCCACTATAATTTAAATGGCGATGTCACTCATAAGTGATATTTGAATCATGTATCTTGCAAAAATTTAGCATTACTATTTAAGGACGTGATTTATCCAACTAGAAATATAAGAGTTCATCCATCTTCTATAGAATACGCCAATACGGTAATTATTTGAACAACCATTGTTCTCATAATACAGCAATATAATAACAATTATTAAACCAAATCATGAAGGCTATGTTTGATGACAATGAGAAACAAAACAACACTTTATTTGTTTCCGATGAACATCATATCATACTCTTTTGATAGTTACTTAGGCCATTGTAGTTCATGAATTGTGTTGTCTTATATGACACTTAACACCAACCAATCTGGTATCCAATACCAAAGAACCATATTGTTTAACAAGCAAAAAATATAACCATAACATGTATATCATCTATATACTTAAGCTGGACATTTCCAATATTTTCTTTTTCCGCCAACTATTTCTAGATTCTATTTCATCATTTTCTTTCCTTTTTAGAAGAATATATCAACATCAATAGTGGTGCCATACACATGACACATAGTTCAAAGCATGTTAGTAAAATACTAATACCCTTGGACTTGCCCTTTGAAGTGGATCACCATCATCAAATTCTTAGCATTCTTTCAAAAATCCATTATTTAGTAATCTATTAGTGTAGTAAACACTTTACCTAAATATTTTATTCATCCTATCATGAAAACTTTCATGATCAAGATATTATAGGCTATAATGGATAATTGTGAGTATAATGTTAGTTCCCAAAACCTTTTGAGAGATCAGGACGCCTGACATATCCAACCTTTGTAAATTCTCATACAATATGAGAAAATGTATTTTACTAAATTACAGTCTGTCATATTGCAAGCAAAACATTGTTTCAGATATCCCAATTTCTTCCACACATGATGGTTTCTGAAATAATTCTTTCAGCTCCTAGATAACTTTGATACTAAACAACTTTTGAATATCAGGTATCATGGAGGCAATCATGATATTTAGGTATTAACACTGGAATTCTTACTCTTGATTTCATACTACTTATTAAACTTCATGGAGTAAATGGGTTTGCTAAAACTTTGCAATAGGACTTTTATACTTTAGATCGACAGTTAAAACAATATGATACCAGTTTGTAAAGTAAATATGCAGAATTCTATAGTTCTATTGTGTCAATTGTAACTAAGCACAAGGTAGTAAACATATGCCACTGACTACAAAAAACTATGCCAATTCACTTTGACTTAGTTTATGATAAATTTGGGTTCAACTTTAATCATATTACTATGTGAACTCCTACTCAAAACCAACATCCCTCGAGTCGTTTTGGTGACTACATGAACCAAACTCACTATACCAAGACCAATCATGATGTGAATTAGTGCAGGTGCAAAGGGGATCATCAATATGGTCATCATATCAACTATATGACTCATGCTTTACCTTTCGGTTCGTGTTCCGAGGCCATGTCTGTACATGCTAGGCTCGCCAAGTAAGAACCTTAGTACCCGCATGTATAAATCTGCCTTACACCTATTGTATGCGAACGTAGAGTCTATCTTGATATTTAAATGATGGATTATCTTATAATGCTACTAAGCGCTATTCAAGCAAAATAAGATGCAAACAAACATCATATGCAAAAAATGATACGATATATTTCTTGCACTTGATCACTATCCTGTGCATCATGGTATGATATCTGTCATTCCATTTGTGTAATGCCAAGGTATATGGTGATTCCACTTTGGTGTGTTATAATTTTCCAAGAGTATCCAACAATACTTAAAATTAAAATATTACCATATCATAACATATGCCTATCAAAATAAATTTTGACACTTCTAATTTATATTTGCATATCTTATGTGGCTTAGGTATTTCAAAGATAGAAACTTTTTACCTATGAAAATGGTACCACAATGATGATAATCAAATTATTAGCAACCCATTGTAAATCGGATATTAACTATAATGGGAGAGACACACACCCGCTAGCCACTTATGCAAAACTAGTTGCATGTCAAACATGGAACAAATCTCATGTATGAGGACATATAATGTTAGTCAAGGACACTTCAACCCACTAAGACACTAATATACAAAATACACAAGAGGATGCAATAACATGATCATCAGCGCCTACATACTCTTATGTGTTCTACCCATACAAAAATCTGCGCATAGATCCGACTCTGATACCACTGTTGGGTTCGCAGCATAGAAACAAAAACTTTCCTACGATATAAACAACTAAGCACCAAGATATATCTATTATATGAAAGAAACGGGTGGATATACATTCATAGATAACTTACCATCAAAGACCGAAAAGCTTTTTACGAAATCTGATTTCATTGTTGATGTAGTCGATCTCTTGCCGATCTCAAGATCGAGTAGTCGAGCACCGAAATACAGCAGTGCATCCGTGATCGCAAAAACGTTCAGTACACCAACAACCTCTGAGTTCTCGCTCTAGCAAAGCAGCAGAAGAAACAGATCTTTCTAGAGAAACCACCGTGAACATGTACTTCGCTAATTCAAAGCCATGGGAATTTGCTAAAGGGAGAGAGAGATCCTTCGCGAGGAGGTGTGTGGTGAGAGGAGGTCTCCACCTTCTTTTATAGGGGAGGGGGCGCAGCCATAAGTCCATGGCCAGCCAACCATGGTTGGTGCCCCACCTCTTCCTCATTCATGTAGGTGGAGCTTCCACTAAGCCCTTCCACATAAATTCCAACTCTACTCAACCTTGCATTAATTTTTCACCAAAATAAATGCAAGCTCTCATTAATAATTTTTTTTTTAGAATTTTTGATAATCACTTTAATTAACAAATATTTGTGAAATCCCCTTGCACAACTTCGATATTACACCTGAAACCAATTACAATAATTTTCCCTAAAACAATTCTAGTGCTTATTGAAATAATTTTAGAGCTTTCAAAACCCTTCTCTGGTATGATATATGTGCTTATCTAGTTTCAATATACCTTCTCTGGTTCATGAATAATGCAGACATGGTCGAGACCCCTCTCAGATGAATAATCAGCAGCGAGACCTGGAGATCTGTACTGACTCCCACACATTTAATGATGAATCTTGTGACCGTGAGAACCTTTGATGTAATAACTAAATCCATTTGTTCCACGATATATTACTTGTCCGAGATTCGGTCATCGATATTCTAATACCTAGTTTTATCTCATTATCGACAAGTACTGTTTTCTCATTACCGGCATGTACTATTTTATCAAAGTACTCTTCCAGTGTTAGTGATTGACATGGTCTCATGGCCTAAGGATTGGGGTTACTTCGTATGATACGTTATAGCAATGTAAACATAATGACTTTGATCATATTACTATACTTTGGGTGAATGTTCATCACATCATTCCACCAATATTGTGACCTCGTTATTAACAACATTCAATGTTCATGATCAAAAAACCTTGATCATATGTTAATAAAGAGCTAGTTTAAATGAAATACATAACTAGGAACTCTTGTTTGTTTATTGAATACACATGTTGACGAGGGTTTGACTCGTCAATGCCCATTTTTATGGACTTGAGTTTTGGAGAAGATGGGGATGCTGGAAGTCGCGAGACGGTTAACATGCAAGCAACACGGAGACACGAGATTTACCCAGGTTCAGGCCCCCGGAGGGAAAACCCTACTCCTGCTTGTCTGTTCTTGATTACGGCGGAACCGAAGGTTACAGGGGTGTGCAGATGCAATCTAGCATGGAGGTGTGTGTATGAGGTGTTGAGATCCTTCTCACAGTACCCTCCTGGCCTTTATATAGATAGGCCAGGTCCCGGTACAGGTCTAGTCGGTTATAGATTAGGGTTGAACCATTTGAAATTCTATCTAATCTAGATTTGTCCCCCAAGGAGTCGAACTCGTCATGGGCTTGGGCCACCCGAAATCTTCCTGGGCTGCAAGTCTTCACGTGGGCCTTCCTTGGGCTAGACCGGGTATACCAACGCTATGCACCCGTAGGTTATATCCATGTCAGTAGCCCCCGAGTGTTTAGTCGAATCATAGATTCGACTAGAGACTCTATAATATTTCAGGTGCTTTGTATTTGATCCTGTCTTTAGAAAAGTGTTTAGTTCAGATGGATTGTTGATGCGTGTGCCTGGCTCACCCGACGGATCAGGGACAGTTAACTGTCATAGGACAGAACAACATGATCAGCATCAAACTTGAGTCCATGGACTCGAATTTGGAACAAATGCTGGTGTAATTAACTCAGGCCGGTGAGGTCTTATAGGAGTCGAATCCCAGTGTTTTTTAAGTGATGTACCCAACGCGCCCGTTGGGATTTTCATCGTGCCTATTGACACGGGAATTTACTGACAGAGCGCAGTCGGATGTGTTACCAGGCCATCAGATGAAATCTGTAAGCCTTATCTTTGCATCATAGACACAGCATCTGAAGCTTTATCACCGCAGGGGTGTTTCAGGTGCCCAAGGAGAATGTTGCTCACTTAGCGGTAGTTTGGGCAAAGTTGCCAAAAGTTTTTTGTCGTATTTGATTCGAAGGTTCTCAGTCGAATAATTCATAGGGTTCGCGACTAGCGCTCCCTATGGGAGTAGCCCCCGAGTGTCTGTTCGATTCATAGACTCGAGCAGAGACTTTAGTTCAGTCGTGCTCACTTGTTTCCATTATTAGTCCGAAGGACACATTTTTTCGAATGCGCGACCAGCGCTCCCTATGACAGTAGCCCCCGAGTCCGTAGTGGAGTCGCAGACTCAATGGATTTTTCGAGGTGCTGTTAACTTTATTTTATCAGGTGCGCGGCCAGCGCTCCTGATAGGAGTAGCACTCGAGTAGTTGGTTGAGTCATAGACTGAGTAAGTACTTTTATGCTCAGTCGAAATCTTTGAGCTCTTGTTGGCTTCGCTTTGATGATGTCATTGTTGAGGACTGGTGAACTCAACCTTCTATGGTAGCAGAGGCGATGCGACAGGACGATTGTGGGTCCCACGGCCTGACTTGAATTTGACTAGTCATGCGTAACGTGGCAAAAGTTACGGCGTCTCCTCGATTTCCGCATGTAGTGGACGGCGTGCTGGCGACGGTTCAGTTTGGTGCTGACATGTGGATAGTGAGATCTGAGGCACACGTTAGGGCTTCTCAATCGACGAATCTGCTGCATCGTCCTCGCCCTTTTATACTGTGGGGAAACAACGAATTTTTCCCTTCTCCATTTTACTCTGCTTCTTCGCCATTGCAACCATTTCTTGCGTTTTTGCTCTCATTGCGCACTGGACGTCCTCCGCATATTTCCCTCTTCTTTTCTTGCTCGCACCGTCGCACTCACCGCTCTGTGATGGGCAAGTCCAAGAAGGCTTCCTCCACTACAGTGGGTTCAAGCGCCGCCGGCACTGGGAAAAAGGCTGCTGCTCCGAGCCGCACCACCGACGGCGGGTGGCGGTGCACGGAGATGGAGTCGGACTTGCACAAACTACGTGAGGCCGTCTTGTCTCCAAGGAGAAGGATGACGCCATCCTCTCGAGCCAAGAGGTAATCCCTCACACACCCGAAGGGTTTCGGGTGATGTTTTACGCCTTTTTCATCCGGGGTTTTCTTTGCCCGCCAACGAATTTCTTCGTGGGCTTCTTTTCTTGTATGGGATCCAGCTTCACCATCTGTCTCCCAATTCTCTCCTCCATATCGCTTGTTTTATTACTCTCTGCGAGTGCTGGCTCGGAATCGAGCCTCACTTTGGCCTCTTCCGGAGACTCTACTCCGTGAAGAGGCAATCTGGCACCGGTGGTGTCTAACCACTGGGTGGCTGCGGAATTTCTATCTGCTCCACTGTCCATTTCTTCTCTTTCTCCCTTTGCGAGTCCGTCCAGTACTAGCGCAGGAAGTGGTTCTACATCCGTGACATTAAGCTGGACGGTCAGCATTACGGGCTCTCCCCCTTTGACTCCACCCAACAGATCATCTGAAAGAGGTCGTGGGGTAATGACATCTTGGAGGGTGAATCCGAAGAGGTGGAGATGCTCTACAAGCGGGTGGAGGATGTACAGTTGGTGGCGGGAAAAGAGGTCAACGGTGTTGACATCATCCGCACGTTCCTCAAGCGTCAGGTGTAGCCGCTCCAAGCGAGGGTGCACCCGATGTTCTTGTATGCTGGCCCCAACGACCCGACAAGGGTATTTCCTGAGGAGATGTCTCAGGTGACCTTGATAAGGCTCTTCGGCCTCTGCTGAAGTACAAAGCCGACGAGGATCTCCCGGGGAAGTCCTTGACTGCCCCTTTCAGTGCCAAGAAGGCCGTTCCCCAGGTGAAACTTGCAGTTGCGCATGGTGCTATGTTCGAGTGCATGTTGTGAGCTATTGGAACTTATAATTTTGCATCTCTTGTCTTCAATTTACAGGGCCTCAAGGTAGCGGGGATGATTCACCCTCTACCTAAGAAGTACACGGATGTGTCGGACCACGAAGATGCGGAGTCTGAATCCGAGCTTCCCCCAGCGCAGTCTCCTTCCGCGGAAGCCCCCGAGCCGAGCGAAGGGCAGACCCGAAAGAGGCCCCAAAGCGAAACTTGTTGGAGATATGCCCTAGAGGCAATAATAAAAGTGGTTATTATTATATCTTTGTGTTTATGATAAATGTTTACATTCATGCTATAACAGTATTAACCGGAAACATTAATACTTGTGTGATTTGTAAACTAAATTAGAGTCCCTAGTAAAGCCTCTTTAATAATACTAGCTTGTTGGTTAATAGATGATCGTGGTTTCTCGATCATGAACATTGAGATGTTGTTAACAACAAGATCATATCATTAGGAGAATGGTATGATGGACATACTCCTATAGATAAGCGTAGCATAAAGATCAAGTCATTTCAATAGTTTGTTTGCTATAAGCTTTCTGATACATAGTAACCTAATTCCTTCGACCATGAGATCATGCTAATCACCTTCACCGGAAGGATGCTTTGATGACATCAAACACCACACCATAACTGGGTGGCTATAAAGGTGGCATTGAGTGTTTGGAAAGTATGGGTTGAGGCACATGGATCAAGAGTGGGATTTGTCCATCCATATGACGGATAGATATACACTGGGCCCTCTCGGTGGAATGTCATCCAATTAGCTTGCAAGCATGTGAATGTCTCACAAGGGAACACATACCACGGGAACAAGAAAAGAGTACTTATCGGTAACGAGGTTTAACTAGGTATGCAGAGATACCGATGATCAAAACCTCGGATAAGTTCTATCGTGAGACAAAGGGAAATTGGTATTGTATGTAAGTGGTTCATTCGATCGCAAAGTAATCATAGAAATATGTGGGAGCCATATGAATTTCCAGATTCCTCTATTGGTTATTGATCGGAGAAGTGTCACGGTCATGTACGCATAATTCACGAACCGTAGGGAGACACACTTAAGGATTCGATGTTGTTGTGTAGTTATGGAATGATGAGTAAGAGACCGAATGTTGTTCGGAGTCTCGGATCCTATCCTCCGCCAACACCGCCTCCTCTTCCCGGATCTCTAAACCCTAGATTTCCGGGAAACCCTAATCCAACATAACTCGCATCCGGCTTAGGCGAAGCCCTGTGGGATCTTCCCTCTACTTCCAACACCACGCCGTCGTGCTGCCGGAATCGCGAGGAGAGAACTACAACCTCCGCTGCCTGCTGGAACAAGGGAGAGGAAGGTCTTCATCGAGTACCGAACGTGTGACCGACTGCGGAAGCACTGCCGGAACGCAGCGCCGGAAGGATCGTCTACGCGATCTTGAGATCGGCAAGTGTATGACTACATCACCCACCTGAATCTGCTCTCGTTAACCGCTTTGGAATCTTAGAGGGTGAGTTCCTCTATCGACTCGTTGCTACAATCTAGTAGATAGTCTTGGCTTGTTTGTGTGCATACGGTAGAAAATTTATGTTTTCCATGCTACGAACCCCTACAGTGGTATCAGAGCCGTGTCTATATGTAGATCTGTTGCACGAGTAGAACACAATGGTTATTGTGGGCGGTGGTGCTTTTATTATCAATTGCTTTTGTGTACTTTGCATCTTGCGGTATGATGGGATGAAGCGGCCCGGGCTAACCTTACATGACATCGTTCATGATACTTTCTCCATGCTCAACATGCAACTTGTATTGCATAATTGGCTTTCTGGGTGTCTATCTCTCCCATCATAGTATAGATTCAATTTACAAGGGGCACTTGATAGTTCAAGCATCAACGTTGTGGTTCTTGTTCGTAAGTTAGAACGACACTTATTGAAAGCCCCAAACCACGTAAAATATGCAAAGAAAATTAGAGGCGTCTAACTTTGTTTTGCAGGGGTGTGCTGTGATGTGATATGGCCATGATTGTGATTATATATGATGTATGCAATGTTCCTTATTATAAGTTGGCAACCGGCAGGAGCCATATGGTTGTCTTTTAAAATTCTGTTAAGGCCTGCGTGTCTATTCAAAGTAGTTGTAATAGTTTAAGCTGGTGGACGACGACCATGAAACGACGCCATTGACCTTGACGCCATACCGTGATGGAGATCATGTCCGTGCTTGAAGATGGAGATCGGAAGCACAAGAAGAAAGGCCATATCATATCACATATTATGAATTGCATGTGATGTTAATCCTTTATGCATCTTGTATTGCTTAGTTTACGACGGTAGCATTATAAGATGATCCCTCAAGCACACAATTTCAAGTTTTAAAGTGTTTATCCTTAGTAAGCACCGTTGCAAGTGTATACAATGTGAGCAAGCCAGATTTGCTCATGCGGAAGATAAGGTTTGATCTTGACGAGCCTAGCATGTACAGACATGGTCTCGGAACACGGATCACCGAAAGGTAAAGCATGAGTCATGTAGTAGATATGATGAACATGTTGATTGTTCGCCATTGAAGCTACATCAACTCCCGTGATGATCGGTTTTGATGTGGTGGATTTGGTTCGTGTGATCACTAAAACAATTTGAGGGATATTGTTTTGAGTGGGAGTTCACCTAGATTAATTTAACTATTAATTAGAACTCAATTTTTCATAAACTTAGTCTAAACTATTGCAAATATGTTGTAGATCAATGGCGGCTCCTACCATCAATTTTAATGCGTTCCTAGAGAAAGAAAAGTTGAAAAACAATGGAAGCAACTTCGCAGATTGGTTCCGAAATTTGAGGATTGTCCTCAATGCTAGTAATTTGACCTATGTGCTGGATGCACCGCTGGGTGACCCACCTGCAACTACTGCTACCGATGAGGTAAAGAATGTTTTCCTCGCTCGGAAGAATCAGTACTCCACAGTTCAGTGCGCTATCTTGTATGGTTTGAAATCGGAGCTTTAGAAAAGGTTTGAGAACCATGACCCACATGATATTCTCCATGAACTCAAAATGATATTTGAGGCTCACGCGGCAGTTGAGAGTTATGAGCTTCGGAAAAGTTCTTTAACTACAAGATGGAAGAAGGTAGCTCCATCAGTGAGCACGTGCTTAAGATGTCTGGGCACGCAAGTAAACTTCAAAGCTTGGGCATAGTGATTCCTAATGCTTTGGGGATTCAACGTGTCCTCCAATAACTACCACCAAGTTACAAGAACTTTGTGATGAACTACAATATGCAAAACATGGACAAGTCATTGCCAGAACTCTTCTCCATGTTGAAATATGCAGAAGTGGAGATCAAGAAAGAGCACCAAGTGTTGTTGGTCAATAATACCACCAAATTCAAGAAGCAAGGCAAGTCTAAGAAAAAGGGAAACTTCAAGAAGGGCGGTAAGAAAGTTACCTCACCGGCGAAGAAGACCAAGGCTAGGCCTAAGGCTGATACTAAGTGCTTTTACTGCAAGGGAGGGTCACTGGAAGCAGAATTTCCCCAAGTACTTGGCGGATTTGAAGAACGGCAACATCAAGAAGAAAGGTATATCTGATAAACATGTTATTGATGTGTATCTCACTAGTACTCGTAGTAGTGCCTGGGTATTTGATACTGGTTCGGTTGCTCATATTTGTAACTCGAAACAGGTGCTGCAGAATAAACGGAAGCTAGCGAAGAACGAGGTGACGATGCGCGTTGGAAATGGATCAAAGGTTGATGTGATCGCGGTCGGCACACTACCTCTTCATCTACCATCGGGATTAGTTTTATACTTAAATAATTGTTATTTGGTGCCTGCGTTGAGCATGAACATTATATCTGGATCTTGTTTACTGCGAGACGGTTACTTGTTTAAGTCCGAGAATAATGGTTGTTCTATTTATATGAGTAATATGTTTTATGCACATGCACCTTTGATAGATGGTCTATTCTTATTGAATCTCAATTGTAGTAATACACACATTAATAACATTGAAGCTAAACGTTTGAAATTGAGCGATAACTCAACCTATATGTGGCACTATCGTCTTGGTCATATTGGAGTGAAGCGTATGAAGAAACACCATTCCGATGTACTTCTTGAATCACTTGATTTCGAATCACTTGAGAGATGCGAAGCATGTCTGATGGGTAAAATGACTAAGACTCCATTTTCTGGTATGATGGAGCGAGCTACGGACTTATTGGAAATCATACATACCGATGTGTGCGGCCCAATGAGTGTAGCATCACGCGGTGGTTATCGTTTTGTTCTCACCTTCACGGATGACTTGATTAGATATGGGTATCTCTATTTCATGAAACATAAGTCCGAAACTTTTGAGAAGTTTAAGGAATTTCAAAGTGAGGTAGAGAATCAATGTAACAAGAAGATTAAATTTCTACGATCTGATCGTGGAGGTGAATATCTAAGTTACGAGTTTGGCGAGCATTTGAAGAAATGCGGAATACTTTCACAATTGACACCGCCAGGAACACCACAGCGTAATGGTGTGTCCGAATGTCATAATCGAACTCTCTTAGATATGGTTTGTTCTATGATGTCACTTACAGATTTACCGCTATCGTATTGGGATTATGCATTAGAAACAACCGCATTCACTTTAAATAGGGCACCATCTAAATCCGTTGAAATGACACTGTATGAATTATGGTTTGGGAAGAAACCTAAATTGTCGTTCCTTAAAGTTTGGGGTTGCGAATCTTATGTAAATAAGTTACAGCCAGACAAGCTTGAACCCAAAGCGGAAAAATGCGTCTTCATAGGATACCCGAAGGAAACTATTGGGTATACCTTCTATCAGAGATCCGAAGGCAAAATCTTCGTTGCCAAGAATGGATCATTTCTAGAGAAGGAGTTTCTCTCGAAATAAGTGACTGGAAGAAAAGTAGAACTCGACGAGGTTGATGAACCTTCTCTCGAACTTGTGAGTAGCGCAGCACCGGAAGTAGTTCCTGTGGCGCCTACACCAATGAGAGAGGAAGCTAATGATGTTGATCATGAAACATCGGTTGAAGTTACTACGGAACCTCGCAGGTCGACGAGAACTCATACCACTCCTGATTGGTATGATCCCGTTATGAATGTCATGTTGGTGGACAACACCGACGACCCTGCGACATATGAGGAAGCGATGATGAGCCCAGATTCCAATAAATGGCAAGAGGCCATGAAATCCGAGATTGGATCCATGTACGAAAACCAAGTATGGACTTTGGTGGACTTACCGGATGGCCGGAAGGCTGCCGAGAACAAATGGATTTTCAAGAAGAAAACAGATGTTGATGGTAATATTACTGTCTATAAAGCTCGACTTGTCGCAAAAGGGTTTCGGCAAATTCAAGGAGTTGACTACGATGAGACTTTCTCACCAGTAGCGAAGCTAAAGTCTATGAGGATTATGTTAGCAATCGCTGCATATTATGATTATGAGATATGGCAGATGGATGTCAAAACGGTGTTCTTCAATGGAGACACTGATGAAGAGTTGTATATGATGCAACCCAAAGGTTTTGTCGATCCTAAAGATGCTAACAAGGTATGCAAACTTCAA
Source organism: Avena atlantica (assembly GCA_910589765.1). Taxonomy (NCBI): domain Eukaryota; kingdom Viridiplantae; phylum Streptophyta; class Magnoliopsida; order Poales; family Poaceae; genus Avena; species Avena atlantica. The sequence goes on from OU342737.1 coordinate 176,964,250, forward strand.
CGGTCCATATATGGATTGAAGCAAGCATCCCGAAGTTGGAATCAACGTTTTGATAAGGTAATCAAAAGCTTTGGTTTTATACAAACTTATGGAGAAGCTTGTATTTACAAGAAAGTGAGTGGGAGCTCTGTAGAATTCTTAATATTATATGTAGATGACATATTGTTGATTGCGAATGATGTAGACCTTCTTAATAGTGTCAAGTATTATTTGAATAATAGTTTTTCAATGAAAGATCTTGGCGAAGCATCTTACATATTAGGCATAATGATTTATATAGATAGATCGAGGCACCTAATATCATTGTCACAGAGTACATATTTGGACAAAGTTCTAAAGAGGTTTGGAATGGAAGATAGCAACAAAGGGTTCTTGCCCATGTTGCCCAATACGACCTTGAGTAAAACTCAAAGTCCTGCAACGACAGAAGATAGAGAAAGGATGAGTAATACTCCCTATGCATCAGCCATAGGATCTCATATGTATGCCATGCTATGTACTAGACCCGACATTGCATATGCTGTTAGTTTAACTAGCAGATATCAAAGTGATCCAGGAGTGGATCATTGGACAGCGGTCAAAAACATCCTTAAGTACTTGAGAAGAACTAAGGATATGGTTCTTTCTTATGGAGGTGATGAACAGCTCGTTGTTAATGGTTACACCTATGCTAGTTGGAACACCGATCCGGATGATTCTAAATCACAATCTGGATACGTATTTACTTTGAATGGTGCATCAGTTAGCTGGAGGAGTGCAAAGCAAAGCGTTGTGGCGAGATCTTCAACTGAATCGGAATACATAGCTGCTTCGGAGGCTTCACAAGAGGCAATATGGATGAAGGAGTTCATTACAGAGCTCGGTGTGGTTCCAAGTGCGCTGGACCCAATGTCTATCTACTATGATAACATGGGTGCCATAGCCAATGCGCAAGAACCAAGGTCACACAAGAAGATGAAGCACATCAAGCTACCTTTTCACGCTATTCGAGAGCATGTCCAAGATGGTGACATAAAGATTTGCAAAGTACACACATATCTGAATGTGGAGGATCCGTTGACTAAACCTCTCCCGAGGGCAAAACATGACAAGCACCAAACCGCCATGGGTGTTCGGTATATTACCATGTAATCTAGATTAGTTGACTCTAGTGCAAGTGGGAGACTGTTGGAGATATGCCCTAGAGGCAATAATAAAAGTTGTTATTATTATATCTTTCTGTTTATGATAAATGTTTACATTCATGCTATACCAGTATTAACTGGAAACATTAATACTTGTGTGATTTGTAAACTAAATTAGAGTCCCTAGTAAAGCCTCTTTAATAATACTAGCTTGTTGGTTAATAGATGATCGTGGTTTCTCGATCATGAACATTGAGATGTTGTTAACAACAAGATCATATCATTAGGAGAATGGTATGATGGACATACTCCTATAGATAAGAGTAGCATAAAGATCAAGTCATTTCAATAGTTCGTTTGCTATAAGCTTTCTGATACATAGTAACCTAATTCCTTCGACCATGAGATCATGCTAATCACCATCACCGAAAGGATGCTTTGATGACATCAAACACCACACCATAACTGGGTGGCTATAAAGGTGGCATTGAGTGTTCGGAAAGTATGGGTTGAGGCACATGGATCAAGAGTGGGATTTGTCCATCCATATGACGGATAGATATACTCTAGGCCCTCTCGGTGGAATGTCATCCAATTAGCTTGCAAGCATGTGACTGGCTCACAAGGGATCACATATCACGGGAACGAGAAAAGAGTACTTATCGGTAACGAGGTTGAATTAGGTATGCAGAGATGCCGATGATCAAAACCTCGGATAAGTAAACTATCGTGAGACAAAGGGAAATTGGTATCATATGTAAGTGGTTCGTTCGATCGTAAAGTAATCGTAGAAATATGTGGGAGCCATATGAATTTCAAGATTCCTCTATTGGTTAATGATCGGAGAAGTGTCTCGATCATGTCTGCATAATTCACGAACCGTAGGGAGACACACTTAAGGATTCGATGTTGTTTAGTAGATATGGAATGTTAATAAGAGATACCGAATGTTGTTCGGAGTCTCGGATGGGATCCGGGATATCACGAGGAGATCCGGAATGGTCCGAAGAATAAGATTCATATAAGGAAAGTCCTATTTCGGAGTTCGGGAAAGTTTCCGATGATTTCATCGGAGAGGTTCCAGAAGGGTCTAGAAGGTTCAGCGGTCCGGAAGGAGAATGGTCCATGAATGTGTCATGGGTGAGTGGAATGATTAGATAATATCCTAGGTCACATGGTGTGTGCATTTGTAAGAGAGAATTAAAGCTCTAAATTGAAAGTCAAACGGGAAGTTTGAAAAGTCAAACTGGAATAATGGTTTCCTAGTGGGAGAAGAAACAAGTCCTTCTCTCAATCCAACTTGGGTTTGGGTTTGGATTCAAACCCACCCTCCCAAGGCTTCCCCCCTCTCATAAATAGAGGGGGAGGGCTGTCCCAAAGCATACAAACCCTAGCCCCTCTCCACGAGCCGCCGCCGTCGACCCGCCGCCGCGCCGCCGCCGGCTCATCACCGCTGCCCTAGCCGCCGCCGACATCTCCTCCTCTTCCTGGATCTCTAAACCCTAGATTTTCGGGAAACCCTAATCCACCATAACTCGCATCCGGTTTAGGTGAAGCCCTGCGGGATCTTCCCTCTACTTCCGACACCACGCCGTCGTGCTGCCGGAATCGCGAGGAGAGAACTACAACCTCCGCTGCCTTCTGGAACAAGGGAGAGGAAGGTCTTCATCGAGTACTGAACGTGTGACCGACTGCGGAAGCGCTGCCGGAACGCAGCGCCGGAAGGATCGTCTACGCGATCTTGAGATCGGCATGTGTACGACTACATCACCCACGAGAATCTGCTCTCGTTAACCGCTTTGGAATCTTCGAGGGTGAGTGCTTCGATCGACTCGTTGATACAATCTAGTAGATAGATCTTGGCTTGTTTGTGTGGATGCGGTAGAATTTTTTTGTTTTCCATGCTATGAACCCCTACAAAACTTAGGATGGGGCGACGCCACCGACGTAGAAGGGTACCTCCTTCCTCGAGCAGCACAGTGGGGATGAGGGTGCGACTTTCGCTCCCATTCCTGCTGTGCCTGTTCGAGGTATGGCCCCGCAGCCGCCGGCCAAGAAGAAGAACAAGAAGGAGAAGGAAGCTCCTGTCTTCAACCTATCAGACATACCATCGTGAGTTGCTTTGATCAAATCTTGTTATTTCATTCGTGTGCTAAGCATTATCTTGTTGTTGATTTGGTTCTTTGTAAGTTCTAGTAGTCATCACTCGGAGGAGTCCCTTGAGGAGGACACGGAAGATATGATAGTGGAATCGAAGCCGACGTCTTCGTTTCAAAAGGTGGTGGCCAACTCCGATGACAGGGATCCGAGATCCACGAGACGGGAGGATCGTGCACTCATTACGCGGAAGATAATATCAAAACCTTCGGAGTCCATAGCAGACCATGTAAGTGTCCTTCCTCTTTTCCGTGGGGGGAGCCCCCGAGCACTTTTATTCAGCGAGCTTGTTGTTTTGTTTGCAGCCTTTTGTGCGTGATGCCAACCGCCTAATCGAGCGACACCTTTCGCTGGAAGGTGAGCTCAAGCAGCTTCGAGGTGCGTAGGTTTCTTTTGCTTTGTTTCAAGTCCTCCAAAGTTTTCCTTGTTCACCCTTTTGTTTCCCCATGCTGCAGATGAGAACAACGATGCTCTCGGTAAGCTAAAAGCTCTCGAAAAGAGCCTCAGCAAAGCGGAGATCCAAACGGAGGATGCTGCAGAGGCCCTCCAGCGCCTGCAGAAGGAGGCTGAAGACTGTGAGCAGCAGCTCGCGGCCGTCGCAGCGACCCGGGAGAAGGCCATGGCAGAAAAGCTTATGGCTGCTGCCAAGGCTATCTCTGGTAGGTCACTTTGCAATTCTTTTGAGTGTTAAATGCTTCGATTACGATTTTCTCCTCCTCATGAGTTTGCCATTTTATTTGCAGATGCTTCAGGTGTTATGTTCGATCATGATGCCTTAGAGCACGGTGATCTTCTGGAGAATGCCGTTGCAAAGATCGAAGATCACTGCACCTCGTCCGTGGAGTCGCTCGATAAATCCAAGAAGGCACTCACTCGCTTCTACAAGGAGATCAACCCCAAGGATGTTGCCCTCGAGGACGTCAACTCCCTTGCGGAGGCTCTGGCAGATGATGCTCCTGCAAAGTACAAGCGCGAACAGAAGGGGATCAGCGCTACTGTGGGGCTGGCAATGGAGCTAGCGTCTGGAGCCCAGCTTGATCTGACGTAGGTCACGTCCAGGATGCCAACTATGGCGGATGGCTCTTAGGTAGCGTTTGCCATCTTAGCCTCCCACTGAAAGCATTTTGGGCCTAAGCTGATAGATCTCTTGGCTGACTACTCGTTGGAGTAGCAGCGAGCGGCCAAGAGTAGGCATTCTGGATCCGAAGCTGCTCCGGGTGCTAGCGCTTAGGCCCTTTCTGCTCTGTAGCTAGTTTAGCTTGCCTTTTGTGTATTGCATATGTAATGCATTTGTGTGGAATAAGTGTCACTCTGCCATGTAGTGGCTTAATTTTTGTATATATGAATGCGCCTTTTGACTGCTGTCAAGTTTTTGTGATTTTGATGTTTGCCTGTGCACCCTTAGGGTCCTTCAGGCGCGGCTTCAGTGGTTACACCTTCTCCTGCGCCTGCCGCTCGGCCGTCATTGAGCGAGTCGTCGCAGTTGCCGTTTTTGCATGACCATGTGCGAAGCTTGGAGAAGGACATCCTCAGCATCCGTGGTCACGCGGATGTGTGGAAGTCCAAGGTCGAGCGAGCTATTGCCATAGAAGAGTTTTTGATTGAAGAGTTTCGGCAGATGGGAGAGCAACTCCAATGTGAGTCCTCTTGAACCATTGTCTCCTCGAGTGTGCCAGTTTTTATGTTAGCTCACCCTTTGCTTTGTGCAGTTGTGAATCTGCTTCCGAAGGAAGAGAACGAGTGTGTGGCGATTCGAATGAATTGCTTGAGGCAACAAGAGCTGGAGGCTAGCGGTTTATTCTGGATGGACCGTGATCGAGCGATTGTCCTTGCGACGGTGCAAGATCGCATCCATCAAGTGCTTAGAGTGCTAAGGCAGGCAAGGTCATCCCTCCCAGCGATTTGGGCGACGAGGTTCCCCTTGTATTAGGCCCCCTCCAGCTTCTTGGGTCTTCTTGGGAAGTTCCGCGACACCAGTCATGTCAAAGAGTTGGTGCGTCATCAACTGGTGGCGGGCATGAAGGCGGCTCTTTCGCTTGTTCGACTGCATCCTCGCGATGTCGACCTCACAAAGATAGCCGCTTGACCTCCTCCCCCTACGAGAGGCATGGCGTGGGATATGCGTCAACATTACATGGCTCCAACGCAGTACGCCGAAGAGATTGTAGATGTGTTTGAGGAGCCAATGAACGTTCTGATCCAGCATAGTTAGGTCCTGTAAACAAAAATGAGATAATGTAAAGCTTGTATTTATTCGAGTGGGCTTGTAATGCCCTTGTAAATTTTGTATGTATTGGCATATAGTGCATTTTATGATTATGGAGTATGCATGTCCTTTTTCTTAGCCTGACGTGGTAAGCTACTCAGGTTATATGCTTTTGTTGGCGACTGACGAAGCCGTAAGGTCAGGCACAACCCCCGAGCGTGTTTAGCGATGAATAATGTAAGGGGAAAATGATTTTTGGGACAAGGAACTTAGCATTTATTCATCGTAAGAAAAGAGGTACATTGTTCGGCTGAATAGCCTGGCTGAATAGCCTTATTGAAAGTAAAGGGTAACTAGGGGTAAAACGTTGTAGTCGTGCGACGTTTCATGGGTTGGAGTATTCGACTCCTGATGCGATGTCCATGAGGCGGTAGGCGCCACCTGGGATGACTTCGGTGACGATGTAGGGTCCTTCCCAGGGTGACTCAAGCTTCTTGTGCCCTTCTTGCTTGAGTCACTGGACAAGGTCTCCTTCGATGAAGGACCTTGGACGCAGCCGACGGCTATGGTAGTTGCGGAGACTCTGCTGATACACCACTGAACGAGCCGCAGCGATGTCGCGTTCCTCATCCAGCGTGTCGATGGCTTCTTCGAGTGCGGTCTATGATTCGGCTTCGCTGTAGGAGACGACCCGTGAGGCCTTGTAGTTTATCTCAGCATGTAGCATAGCTTCGGCTCCGTGCACCATGAAGAAGGGCATGTAGCCAGTTGAGCTGTTTGGAGTTGTGCGCATGCTCCAGAGAACAGAGGGTAGCTCGTCCACCTAGGCTCCCGCGAGCCTTTCGAGTGGACGTAGCAAGCTGTTCTTGATGCCGTTGTCGATGAGGCCGTTGGCCTTTTTGACCTGTCCGTTGGTCTGTGTATGCGCCACAGAGGCGTATGGCAGGTTGATTCCGAGGTTCCGGCAGAAGTCTTAGAACTCCTTCGATATGAAGTTCGAGCCATTGTCCGTTATGATGCTATGGGGCACTCCAAACCTGTAGACAATAGACTCGAAAAATTTGATGGTAGTTTTGCCGCTTAGATTGGTAACGGGCATGGCCTCGATCCACTTCGAGAATTTGTCGACTGCTACTAGGAGGAAGACTTGGACGCGTAGTGAGGACTTTGGCAGTTTGCCAATCATGTCGAGGCCCCACTAGGAGAAAAGCCAGGCCACTGGAATAGGCCATAGCTCTGATCCTGGCGCGAGTGGATTGTCCGCGTACCTCTAACAGGCGTTGCACCTCTAGACTATCTCCTTGGCGTTGTTCATTGCAGTTGGCCAGTAGAAGCCAGCTCATAGAGCTTTGGCAACGAGGGCACGACTGTCTGCGTGATGGCCGCGGATACCCTCATGGATGTCTAGGAGGATGCTTTTGCCATCACCGATGGTGACGCATCGTTGGAGCACACCCAAAATGCTGTGCTTGTACAACTCTCCATTGATGATGGATAAGGCCTTTGATCTGCGAGATATGCGTCGGGCATCTGTCGGGTCTTCAGACAGCTGCTTGTTTATCAGGTAGCGAAGGTATGGTTGCGTCCATGTTTCCTCAACCTCCATGACCTGCATAAGGCTTACCAACTCGACCTCCGTGTCGAGCTTTTCGGGTCCTTGTCCGTCGAGTAGCGTAGCCCCCGAGTGCTCTGCTTCTCCAACTGAGCCTTTTGGGAATTTCCTCTTGATGGAGGGTACGCAGATTTGTTCAAGGAACACTCCTGGTGGCACCTGAGCGTAGGTAGAGCCGATGTTGGCGAGCTTGTCGGCCTCCTCTTTGCTCTCTCAGCCAACATGCCGAAGTTCGTTGTAGAGCGCATGGTATGCGATCATGTTGGCGCTATGGGTGTCTCACTTGTTCATCGTCTACTGGACGACGAGGTTCCAGTCGCCATATATGACAAGGCGTGTTGCGCCGCACACCTTACCCATCCTCATGCCATGTATGAGGGCCTCATATTTGGCCTCGTTGTTGGAGGCGCAGAATTTCATCCGAAGGACATACTTCATATTGTCGCCTTGAGGGGACGTCAGTATGACGCTGGCCCCTGCTCCAGCCTCACGCTTGGAGCCGTCAAAGTGCATCGTCCAGGACTGCGACAAGTCCAAAGTATCCGGCAGCTGGAGCTCCATCCAGTGGACGAGGAAGTCAGGGAGGACCTCAGACTTGATGGCGGTGCGTCGTTCGTAGATGATGTCTCAGGGAGACAACTAAGTACCCCCACAGGGCTACGCGCCACGTGGCTTTGGGGTTGTTCAGGATGTTCGATAGGGGGGCGTCATTGACAACCACGATTTGGTGCTCCTGGAAGTAGTGGCTCAGTTGACGCGCCGTCATGAATATGCCGTAGGAGAGCTTCTGGTAATGAGGGTACCTCTGCTTTGTCGCGGTCAGTACCTTGCTGAGGTAGTAGACTGAGCGCTGGACACCATGGGTCTTGCCATCTTCGGGTCATTCGACCACGAGTGCGGTGTTGACCACCTGATGTGTGGCTACTATGTATAGCAGCAAAGGCTCCCTTTTCTTCGGCGTGACCAGGACCGGTGATGTGGAGAGTAGGCGCTTGAGGTCCTCGAATGCATCCTCTGCTTCGGGTGTCCACTCGAATTTGTCGGCCTTGTGCAACAGCTGATAGAAGGGGAGAGACTTCTCGCCCATGCGACTGATGAACCTGCTGAGCACCGTGATTCGCCTAGATAGCTGCTGGACTCCCTTGAGGTTCTTCGGCTTCTCCATGGCTAGTATAGCCCTGAATTTTTTTGGATTTGCCTCGATGCCATGTTGGGAGATCAAGTACCTGAGTAACTGGCCAGACGGGACACCGAAGGCGCACTTGTCTGGGTTCAGCTTGATTTTGCAGTGATCAAGGTTATTGAACGTCTCGCGGAGATTGTCAATGAGATTCTTGGCCTCCTTTGTCTTAATTACTATGTCGTCGACATAGACCTGGACGTTGCGACTGATCTGGTCCTTCAGACATGCCTGCATGCATCTCTGGTAAGTGGCGCCTGCGTTCTTCAGCCCGAAGGGCATTGTGTTGTAGAAGAACACCCTGAATGGCGTGATGAACGCCGTTTTCTCCTGATCTTCGACCTTAAGTTGAATTTGGTTGTAGACTGAATAAGCGTCGAGGAAGGGGAGCTTATCTCATCCTGCAGTGGATTCAATGATTTGATCGATCCTTGGTAGAGGGAATTGGTCCTTGGGACAATGCTTGTTAAGCGATGTGAAGTCCACACACATACGCAGGATGTCCGTATCCTTTCTGGGGACCAGCACGGTGTTGGTCAGCCACTCGCTTTCTTTGATCTCCCTGATGAAGTTAGCATCAAGGAGTCTGTTGACTTCGATACCAATGGCTTCGGCTCTTGGCTCGGACAGTCGACGCATCGACTTCTTGACTGGCTTCGCATCTGGAAACACATTGGTTGCATGCTCGGTGAATTCCCTAGGAACTCCTGGCATGTCCGCCGGACACCAGGCGAAAATTTCCCAGCGCTCACGGAGGAATTTGACGAGCGCGCTTTCCTATGTGGCACTCAAGTCGTTGGCGATCAACTTCGTCTTGGAGGCGTCTGTCGGGTGAACCTGCACCTTTTTTGTGTTGACTGTGGAGTCGAACGACATATCAGGTGCGTTTTGCCTGGTGACTTGGGGTGCCCCGTTGTCTGTGACCTCCCTGAGCCTTGTGAGCTCCTCCTGCATGCCGAACGACTGAGAGATTCTGTTGAAGTCTCTATCGCAGCTGTCCGACCTGGTGAAGATTCCTAGGATGGTGATGACGCCCCTGGGTCTTGGCATCTTTAGTAGAAGGTACACATAGTGTGGTACTGACAGGAATCTTGCGAATGCCACGTGCCCGAGGATGGCCAGTCCACCACTTCAAACTCCAACCGCTCACACCTAAAGTTTTCGGGCTTGCCGAAGATGACGTTGAGCCATATCTTGCCCAAGGGGTATATGCCCTTCCCTGGGACTATGCCTTGGAACGTCGTGTCCGATTGCTCCAGGATGCATAGCGGGATCCGCATGACTGCGAGTGTGCTGGCGAACATCAGGTTGATGCTGCTGCCGCCGTCCATGAAGACGCGGCTCACCTCGAATCCTCCGATCTAGGCCTCGAGCACCAGGGCAGAGTGACCTAGGCGAGGTATCTGGCATGGGTGATCTGAACGATCGAACGTTATGCAGGACTCCGAGCCACTAAGGTACTCAGGTATGGCTGGTGGGGAGGTCACGGCCAGGTTGACTTGGCGGGTGATCTTCTTCTGCACCCTGTTGGTTGGGCGCCCCTTCTGGATCATCATGGACCCTATCTATGGTGGGTACCCATCCGCACCGTTATTCGGTGTCGGTGCATTCGGTGGCTGTGAGGGTCCTCCAGGTGGTGGTGGAGGAGCTCCGTGGGCGACAACACCTGGGACGGGTGCGAATCCGGGATTCACCGCCTGGCGTCGCATCTGGGTAAGGCCCTCACTGAGCTTCTGGAACTCCCGGCAGTCCTTGAGCATGTGGCTGGCCTTCTTCTTACCATCTTGTTTGTCGATGTAGAAGTGGATGGTGTAGGCACAAAATAGCTTGTCGTATGCCGAAGGCTCGTCGTCATGGTTGCGATGTTGCCACGTTTGTGTGGGCCGCCCGCCGTCGCGGTAGTTGCTGCTGCGGTGTCCGCTATTGCGGTTGTCATTGTCGCGGCGATCGGTGTATCTAGCCGCAACCATGTCAACTCCCTCGCGATCGTTGTAGATGCGCGATCTTCTCTTTCTATGGCGATCGCGCCTGCGGACAAAGTCGTCTTCATCATCCGAATGTGTTCAGTTGACGGAATCTTCGCCATCTTCCCAATGGTTGGCGATGTCCATGAGGTGATCAAGGGTTTTGGGATTGACGCGCCTGAGTTCCTCCTTGAAATCTTGGCGCCTGACGCCGTCCTTGAAGGCGTCGATTTCCCTCTCTTCGGAGATGTTGGCGGCGGAGTTCTTGATGTGGGACCAGCGAACAGATGGACTCGTTAGTCCGTTGGGTGCAGGCCCGCAGCTCTTCGATTGAGGCTGGCCTCTTCTTGGTGCCCTTGAAGTTGCGGATGAAGCTGTACGCCTGCTCTTCCTAGATTCGGAAGGAGCCAGAGGGGAGGCTGGTGAGCCAGACCCTGGCCGCGCCTGTCAGCTGCAGCTGAAGGCACTGTAGGGCGGTGTTCTTGTTCCCGCCGTGGAGCTTGACTGATGACAGGTGATCGTCGAGCCAAGTTTTTGGTACCTGCGGGGAGCTTGAAGTTTCTCGGAATCCGTGATTGCCAAACGGACCTGCTGAAGCATCTGGCTCCACCCAGTTCTCCATCGTCCTCCTCCTCGGACTTAGTTGAGCACACGCGCTTAGAACGTGATTTGTCGATCTTGCGTTGTGTGAGCTCGCTACGAGAATCGTAGTTGCTGCGGTGGCTCCGCGGGCTTTGATGGCATCGAGGCAGGTCATGCTCCTCTTCCTCAGATGAGGGTGTGCGGGCTTCGAGTGAACTTGACTGCGGCCTTTTTCTTCAGCTCTGCGGGGGTTTCATCATGGAGCGCAGCTCTGACGAGTCCGAGGCCTACTAGCGCAGACTTGTGGATCGCGTTCTTCGGGTCTCCCACCGGTGGCTTATTGGACGCGAGATAGGTGGTGGACTCCATGATTGCAGCCTGCGGCATTTTTGGCATGATGTTGCCCTACGAGTCCATCGTCATGAAGGACATGTCGAGTTTCTTGGTGACCTCGTGCCGTGCGGCAGGGTCCATGCGCTCTAGGAGGGAGCGGTACTTGTTGGCGTTGTTCCCGTGTGATGAGGAGCTGCCAGCGGAGAGCGCAGCCCACCGCATGGTCGGTTCGTCAGCTTCTCGCCTACACCGTTCGAGATCGGCTTGCAGCTTGACTTGTCAATTGTGCTCCTCGACGAGGAGCCAGTGGTAGCCCATCAACATGTCACGTGGTGCGTCGATTGGAAGAGGGTTACATCGTATAGCCTCACGCACACTTTCCCATTGGGCGCTGCTGAGATTGATCTGGACGCGGTTAGTGCCGTTGGCATTGGTGGGTCCCTAATTGCCGCTAGGATTGGGCGGTAGTGATCCGTGTCCTCCGTTCTCGGCTTGGGGGTTGGGAGGGGGATTCGGTGGCAGTTCGGTTTCGTCGTTGTCGTCGCCACCATGGATGACGGTGCATAGGTAATGCTCATGGAGAGGGTCGCTACTTCCGGAGCTCTTAGATCCAGATCCGTAGGTTCCTACATCCGAAGGGGGATCGCACAGATCGGAGTTGCAACTACTGCTGTCATTCGAATCGCCTGTCAGCGTCGACATACGCAGGGCGTCGATGGGTGGTACCCACGAAGCGGGCCTGATGGATGGACGTGGCACCCGCTCTGGGAGGCGGAGGGTTCCGTTCTGCCCCACCTGGAAGCAGAAGCCCCCGAATAGCATCTCAATTCCGTCGCCTACGGACTCGAAATCTTTGCGGATGGCCGGTGAGTGGGCGATGAAGTCGAAGGCGCTGAGGAGGAGGTGATTCTACGTCGCCGAGGAATCGTAGATCGCTCCGGATGGAACCATCACGACCGCACGATCAGCGTCCCCGCTTCCCACAGATGGCGCCAATTGACGAGGGTTCGACTCGTCAATGCCCATTGTTATGGACTTGGATTTTGGAGAAGATGGGGATGCTAGAAGTCACGCGACGTTTAACAGGCAAGCAATGCGAGTACACGAGGTTTACCCAGGTTCAGGCTCCGAGAGTGAAAACCCTACTCCTGCTTGTCTGTTCTTGATTACGGCGGAACCAAAGGTTACGGGGGTGAGCATATGCAATTTGGCGTGGAGGTGTGTGTATGAGGTGTTGAGATCCTTCTCGCCATACCCTACTGGCCTTTATATAGATAGGTCAGTTCCCAGGACAGGTCGAGTCGGTTATAGATTAGGGTTGAACCCTTTGAAATTCTATCTAATCTAGACTTGTATCCCAAGGAGTCGAACTCGTCATGGGCTTGGGCCACCCGAAATATTCCTAGGCTGCAAGTCTTCACGTGGGCCTTTCTTGGGCTGGACCGGGTATACCAACGTTATGCACCCGTAGGATATATCCATATCATATGTATTAATGTTTCCAATTAACACAATTATAGTATGATAAATAAATATTTATTATAAATATGAAATAAGATAATAACCACTTTATTAATGCCTCTCGGACATATTCCCTTCAAGGGGTGAGGTTAGACTACGGGAAGAGTGTTAGAGTATACACGTATGCACGGTTGTTTATGACAGAGATTGGATTGTTGTCTTGTACTCCAACATGATCCCATGTATCTCTACATATACTCGTTTCATGAGACTTAATTATACATCTAGTTATATGCTGTCAATCTACCTCAATCGTTCTACACAGTGTGACAACGCTCGCTTGTAGATAACTAGATATCCATTCCCTGGTAAAAATGTTGCACAAGCCTGCATTGATTGTTGGTGGCAATGCTCAAAGCATTCATGGATACAAGAAGATGATAGCGCGGGCATGCAACAACTGCCAATTGTAATATGTTTACGCTTTGGTCCAACTGCATCCAACTCGTACTACTGTATACCGCCTCTTTTTAAATGAATATGGCCTCTATTATTTTTGAAAAGTCAAACGGATTTTTAGAATAAGTTATGAACTTGTACAATACAAAAATCAGCATTTTTAGATCCATAATGAAATACATTTTTACATGATATCTATACAATATTATAGTTGTTGATATTTTTCTTTAAAGTTTGATCAAAGTTTACTTAGCTAGACTTTTCTATAAAAAATATAAGCCTTATTTTTTTAGACTAACAGGGATCGCTTCCCATCTCCATTTCATAAAAACGAAGCTTACATCGTTTTCAAAAGCAAAACCAGTTTTTTTTAAGATAACAGGCCGCATTGTTCGATTTTAAATTAATAAAGCCAACGAACACGCTGATGGTCACAACAACTGCTGAGGCATACAGCTTCGCCAACCAAAGGGAAAGAAAACAAGAGCTGAAGCATACAGCTTCGTCAAAAACTAAGTACTAGACACAACTGCTACGGCATACAGCTTAGCCAAATTAGAGAAAGAAGAGCGCGGCAAGCTAAGGCGCTGCGGGGGTCGACGCGTCCTGCTGGGGGGATCCTCTAGGTGGCCCGTTTCTTGCATGCATATGTTTTAGCTCGTCCACCAAGGCTTCGAGTGTTGTCTTGTCTTTTGGCTTTGCCGATATTCTCCATTGCTGCACAGAGATAAGAGTTTTGTAAATGACGTCCGCCGGATGTGCGGGAAACTTATTATCAATACTCCCTCCGATTCAAATTACTTGTCGCAAAAACGGATGTACCTAGACATGTTTTAGTGCTAGATACATCTATTTCCGTGACAAGTAATATGGATCGGAGGGAGTAGTAAACTTATTCCTAATGTGCCACAGTGCCCAACACTGTGCCACAAACAGAATCTAGAGAACTCTCCTATTATGACCTACGAAACCCTCAAGAGTAGAGTAGAATTGCGTAAAATTCGAGGGTGCCCAGGAGCAACCCAGCAGCTCGCGAAGCACACTCCAAGAAAATTTGGCAAGTGGACAACTGAAGAACATGTGGGATGCGTATTCGGTTGCATTACACAGTTTGCATATGCCATTGATGTGCCCTAGACGTTTAGCCAGCTGAACGCTACTAGGGAGCAGCTTGTCAAGGACCAACTTCCAAGAGAAGATGCGGATTTTGAGAGGTAATTTGGCCCTCCAAATGTCTCGAAAATGGGCCACCGCCACTCCCTCTGACAGCTTGGCATACATAGACCGAACAGAGAAGACCCCTGAGGGTTCAAGCGCCCAGCTGACCCTATCAAGGCCCGAACTCAACTGCGGAGACCCAATTTCCGCACAGAGAAGGTTCCACTGGGCTAGGTCATCCAGGGAGAGATCGACGGAAGATAAGGACCCATTATTCTCCACAAGCCGATTAAGCCACCCAGATCATCGGGTCGGCCACCATAGCAAACAACGCCGGGAATCTGTCTTTGAGAGGACTGCTACCCGACCACCAATCAAACCAGAACAGGGTTCTGTTGCCATCCACCACCTCGTGCTTGGCCCTGAGTTTGAAGTAGCATTTAATCTTATTAAGAGCCTTCCAAAACTGGGAGCCACCCTGACCCGAACAAGCAAAGATGTCATTCGCGTGAGTATTATATTTCGGGTGGGGATGATTCTCTCCCATAGAGAATGGCCACCCTGGTATAATTTCCAGACCCATTTGAGAAGCAGGGTGATGTTCATGCGCTTTCTGTTGATCAGGCCCAGTCCACCACACTCCTTTGGTCTACAAACTGCCGGCCAGTTAATCATATGGAACTTTTGCTTGGGCCCCGATCCTTCCTAGTAGAATCGGGACCTGTGGGTGTCAAATTTAGCATGCACTCCATCTTGAATCAGGAAGAGTCCCATGGCAAAAGTCGGGAGGCAAGCTAATCAAGCGTTCGAGAGAATTAGCCGGCCGCGGGAAGACATAAAACGCCCCATCCAAGGTTCCACCTTGATCCCAAGGTTGGTCACCAGGAACTTCCATTGACTAGCTATGAGGTGACGATCGGCAATGGGCAGCCCAAGATAGATAAACGGGAATCGCCTTTGTGGCAATTCAGTAGGTTAGCGATCATATGTTGTTCTTGCTCCTCTTCCCCCATCACTATCACCTCACTTTTGTGAAAATTTATTTTCAGCCATGACATATCCTCGAAGCACAACAGTAGGAATTTGAGATTTGCAATTGCCAGATCGTTGTTTTGGATCAGGATGATCGTGTCATCAACATACTGCAAGTGAGAAATCCCCGCGAGATGAGATGGGGAACCACCCCTGGATGTTCCCTGCTCGGGACGCATTTGACAGGATGGCTGAAAGCGCCTCCCCAATGAAATTAAACAAAAGGGGGAAAGAGGATCCCCTTGCCGCACCCCTATTTTCATAATGAACGATGGGCCGACCTCGCCATTGATAGCGATGGCCGTGTGCCCCCCGGACCAGCTGCATAATCCTGTGAATGTAACCAGACTCGAAACTTTTCCTATGAAGGACCTCCGCCAGAAAATCCCTATTCACCATGTCATACGCTTTCTCAAAGTCTAGTTTGAGCAGTATTGCGGTGACCCAGCATACCACTGCATGTGTAGTATACTATAGTCGTTGACATGACATCCACAGAACATCGTTCCGTAAATATCACATCCCTCAGAGTGGTACAACCGAAATATTGCGGGTCCATATTACAAACATACACACATTAATATTACTACAACACCGGAAGTTCAAGACTTCCAAAAGATTCAACTTACAAACAAAAATATAAGTGTTTCAGCGGAAGTTTCAAATTTAAAACTTAAACTCCAAATTGATTTTAGCAACTTATTGCTATATATTGTTCATGATGCTCGTCTCAAGTGGTTACTAGAACTATAGTAATTATTTGGACTCCTGGAACTCTCCTCCGTAGACGATGTCGTAGTCCTCCCCTTCTACGGCTCCATACAAGTTGGCTCTTCATAGAAGACCTCCTCTTGACTCTCAGATGCGTACATTGAAGTATCTTAGGGATTCTCAGAGTCTAAGCAAAGATTCAAAGGAAAGGATGAGTAACAGCGTTACTCAGCAAATTAATTATATGCAAGGTAGGAAGTTTGATGCTCTATCTACCACCTCGGACTATTAGTCATTGGCATTATGCGATTTTCATAATTATTTCTTCAAAGGTTGATTTTATTATAAAAATCTATGACCACCAGCCTTCACAGGTTGACCAGAACTTTCATGGAGTTCCTTTCCTGCCGCGTTCGTAGCTCCTTCCCGGAACAGGGAGTAACAAGTTATAATTCTTACACTCCGCAGAGCTGCGTTACTTTTCCCATGAGAGATCAACTCCTTGTTGCACAACCGGGCATACTTTTCCGTCCACAATTCCATGATGTGGGGCCCAGTAGTTGGTCCAAGCCAATCACTGCCCTATCCGCGACCTCATATGTCTGCACGATCCTTCGGTCTAGCTCACCTTCGTTAAGCCCCCTTTCGGGCAGGCTAAAACCCTGATGAGTTCCTGAAGACTCTATGACCTAGTGATGCCCGGATTAGTACCATTTACATGGACTATCTCCCTAAACACCATTCATAGATAATCTAGACACCAAAAGTGTGGGGCGTATGGGTGCCCACCCATATGTTGGATCCACACAATGAATCACAACAACACGTTAAGGTCGTCTTGCCTCCATACAAGAGGAAAAGGATACAGCTGACTTCTCCGTCCCATTCCAAATCTCATGGTTAACGCGTAATATACGGCGCTAGAATCACTAATGTCATGGGTTATTAATTCCTAATTGTTCATCATTAGTGCATGTAGAACCCTAGGTTCTATTGCTCCATTATATCATCACTTAGGATGATATCTAAGATTTAGTATCTTGAGAAAATATTGTTTTTCTTTCTATAGTGTAGATGATAACACACAATTCACAAATACTTTGATAAAGACTCTTCAAAGGACATGAGCAAGTGATGAACTTGCCTTATGATTGCAAGGTAGTGAAGTCTGATGCTTGCACTGAACCTTGAGCTTCTATGTCTACAAAAACATCATTATTGCCCGGTAAGGACAATATTTAAAGAAGTAAATGATTATGCAAAGTAATGTAATGCATCATTTAACTTGATATGCATTCTCCCCATTATTATAAAAATTCTTTTTTAATAATAAAGGATTTATAAATATTAATTTTTAATATTTAAAATAGAATATTGTATTCTTTAATTTTATTTCCCTCTTATTTGACTTTTATTGATTTAATAATTCTTTTAAGAATTAACACTTACATGTCACAAATTGTTATTAAATATTTGTTTAGTATTTTTCTAAAATATTACAATATTAATATATAATGAAAGTGATTTTTATTTATTTTTATCATGTTTCAATAATTTTGTAAAATTCCGTACGTAATATATAAATTACAAAATTCTTAATAAAATTTATATGTCTAAAATTTTATCTCTTAATTTATTTGGATTATTGTGAATCCAAAAATATTTTATTTATAATTTTTGGACTTTTATTTTATTTTCTAGAATTTAATTAAATTCAGGGGCATTTTGGTCTTTTCCTATTTCTTAAAACAGACTCTAATTGACTTGGGCTGGCCATTTGGGTTTATTGGGCCCTTGTGGCCCAGTAGGGCAAGGTCAAAACAGCACCCCGAAGGGTTTTTGGCCCACCAAGCCCAACTCACTCGCTGTCTTCTCTCTCGAGCTCACCCCTCTCCTTCTCCTTCCCCGACCCCATGGTCCGTGGTGTCGCCGCCGGCGATTCCCGCCGTCGTGGACCGCCCTAGCCGCCGCCGTGGTGCAGGAAGAGGTTGTCGACCCCGCTCGTCCCTCCTGTCCAACTGGATTTGGACCTGGAGCCCTCCTACGACCAGATCGATCCCGTGCGCCTCTGCTGCTGTCGTGCACCATGGTGATTCACCTCGCCCTTAGGCGTGGCTATAGTCGTCGTCGTGGCGCTGTATGGGTCGCAGCGCCCCCTTTGGGGTGCTCCCTGTGCCACCATGGTCATCGGCTATCTCTGCTTCCTCTTCTAATCTACAGCGAGGACCTTCATTGAGTGGTTCCTCTCCCTCTCAGGAACTTTGTGCTAGACCATCCTCTTCTAGATGTTTGGTGGTGACCTTCCTGGTGATTGTCTGGTCCTGATTAGGGTTCTTGGTTCTGTTTAGGGATCATACCCTGCTATTGATTAGATACTGATGAATTGGATCATGTGTTAATGATCTTTGAATCTGTTAAGTGGTGACTAGCTATGACTTGCTGCTGATGACTAGCTGTGGTGATGCTAGTGGTTTACCGCTAATGATTACATGGTTAAATTTCATATGATTTAGATGGTAAAGTTGTTCTGGAAACAATACTTGGTAAATCTAGTGGTTTTGATAACTTTCCACTGTCATTACTTGGTTAATGACAATGAGTATGGTGTGATGAAGTCACTGTCTTAATACTGTTGGCTTGAGAATTCATGTATAAATTGAGATCAAAATGATCTCCTACAGTGAAGACATATATATATGAATATCTTGTTTATGATTCATGTGTTTAAGAATAGGAAAATGATTTATAATTGTTTGATTGTATCTATGAAGATTGGATGCTTAACCTGCTCAGTTTAGAACTGTTCTTGTGACACCATCCTAGTATGGCACACAAGTTTAGATTCTTTTACTTGGTGTGGTTTTATTCAAGCTCAAGATTTGGCTTGGCATGATAGATAAGTGAAATCCTCTTTCCTTGTATCCCTAGAACCAATGATGTTGGTCTGAGGTTTAGGGATTTAGACCTCTATCTTGTTGATTCACATGGATTGGTTCTGGTAGTGATACCAACTACTATTGCTTGAATCAAAGTTGGGGAAAAATGCTTGTAAGCTTGATAACTTATATAGATCCATAAGATTAAATTCTAAGGTGCTACTCTTGTCTTAGAGATGTGCCTAGAAGTTTAAATCTTAGCTATGTTCATTCTTGAATGGAAATATAGCTTGATAACTAGATCAATGATGTTGTTCTGAGATTTAGTTGGATCCTTATACTTTTCTGTTTGCTTTTAGAGTTTAAAACCTCAGTGATGGATTCACCCCACTTGGGTGCTTTCTGAGAGTTTGTATAAGAGACAGATCATGCATTCTTGTCTAATCTTAGACAAATAGATCATGTGATGGTTTGTTTACTCACCACTTTCACTTGATGTAGTGGTTGCTAGTGGTTGATCTTGTGATAGCTTGATCTGGTGATTTCCTGGTATTTCCAGCTCCTGGCTTGTCCTTGATCTAGCCCATCATATCCTGACCCTGATGGCTTGATCTTGGTCTTGCTATCCACCTGATCTACCCCCTCCTTATGTCACCATCTTGGTGATGTGATCCTGGGCTTTGGTTGGTTTAGCTGCTGGTTGCTGTGCTTGGTTTGGCTGCTGCCTACTGTGCTTGGTGTGTAAGAGCAATGTAATGGTGTGGGGATTGGTTTCCCACGGCTATGTTGATGGTTTTGTTTGGTTGTGTTGCTTCTATGGTGTTGACAGCACACACCATGCAGTTTGGTGTGTGTGCTGCTTGTGTGTCTACTGCCCAGATGTGGATATGTTCAGAATTTTGAAAGTTACTTTGATCTGGTTACTTCTACTTGGCTGTTGAAACTTGCCCCTCCTTGCTGTGAGTTGACTTTTGGCTTAAAATTATGAAAGATACATTCTTTCATATTGGTGAAACTTGCCCCTTATAAACTCAATGATGAAAAAGTGAACAGTGCACTTCACTGTCAACTTCTGAGAGTAAAAATAATTCTAATCCTAACCTTCTTTTGCTTTTAAGTTTTCTTTTTATTTTGCAGGTACCAGATTTGAAGATCAAGACTTTATTTTAGGATTTTATTTTTCTTTATAGATTAGTCACTTGTAATAACAATCATATTCAATTGTAATCTTTAATTTATTCTTTTGTAATCTTTATTTTTATTGTTTTGTAATAAAGATTGTACTATTATCAATAAAGAAATATTATTCTTTATTTATTTTCTATTGTAAAGATTGTGGATGATTTTCATAAGTTACATTTTTGTAACTTATTTATTAAATAAAATTATGGAATGTAGATTCTTATTCTTAATTGCCTTCTTTATATAAAGTTTGAGTTATTATTAGTTAACTCTTAATTAAATCAAATACTCAAACATTATTCAAAATCCTTTCAAATTATAATTCAAACACTCAAGTTTTAAATTCAAATTTCATTTCCCAAAACACATAAGTCCACAAAGATCATATCAAAGTCTATAACAATCATCCTTCAAGAATATACCTAATCTCAAAGTATGAAAGAAACCTTGATCACTTTAAGTTTTTGTTTGGTGAAAAATTTACCCACATTTTCACAGATGAATGCATGCAACATTTCAAATTCCTAAATCTACCCTTCGTTTGTTCCTAAATGCTGGGATGTTACAGACTTTCCCCCTTAAATTAAACTTCGTCCCGAAGTTTGTTGAGATGTACCTGAATAGTTCTGGATAGGCTTTTCTTAAATCCTCTTCTTTCTCCCAAGTGGCTTCCCTTTCAGGGTGATGTTCCCACTGTACCTTGCAATATTTGATTGCCCTATTCCTCAACCTTTTCCAGTTTTCTTCCAAAATTTTACAGGGCTTTTCAACATAGGTCAAGTCTTCTTGTAGTTCTATCTCTTGATGTGTGATTGCATCATCCAGAACTTTCAAACATTTACGAAGTTGTGACACATGGAAAACATTGTGCACTTGAGCTAATATTGATGGTAACTCTAAAGCATAAGCTATAGTTCTATTCTGACTCAATATCTTGAATGGTCCAATGTATCTTGGACTCAATTTTCCTTTAACTTCGAACCTTTTCACCCCTTTTATTGGACTTACTTTCAAGTATACCATGTCTCCCACTTCTGGATGCCAAGATCTTCGACTTTGATTAGCATAACTTTTCTGCCTACTCTGGGATATTTTCAGTCTATCCCTGATCTTATCAGTGATATCTTGTCTTTCCTTGATATAGTCTGGCGCACATTCTTTGCTGCTTCCAGGCTCATACCAACATATTGGTGATCTACACTTCCTTCCATACAGAACCTGATATGGAGCTTCCTTCAGACTACTCTGATAGCTATTATTGTAGGAAAATTCTGCCAATGGTAGATGATCTTCCCATGTACCTCCAAAATCTAATGCACAAGCTCTTAACATGTCTTCTAGTATTTGATTTGTTCTCTTTGTTTGACCTCCTGTCTCAAGATGATAGGTTGTGCTGAAATCTAACTTTGAACCAAGTGCTTCATGTAATTGCTTCCAAAATGCTGAAGTAAACACTGATCTCCTATCAGTTACAATATTTTTGGGTACTCCATGCTTACTTACTATCTCTTTGACGTAAACTTCTACTAACTTCTTGGCATTATCTTTCTGATTTACCGGAATAAAATGTGCACTCTTAGTGAGTCTGTCCACAATTACCCATATCATATCCTTTCATTTAGGTGTCATGGGCAATCCTGTGATGAAGTCCATACCTATTTCTTCCCACTTCCATTCAGGAATTTCAAAGGTTGTAATGGTCCTGCTGGACTTTGATGTTCAGCCTGCACCCTTTGGCAAGTATGGCATTCTGATACATATTTAGCAATGTCCCTTTTCATGTTATTCCACTAGAATAGTTCTTTCAAATCCATATACATCTTAGTACTTCCTGGATGTATAGAATATGGTGTTTCATGTGCTTCTCTGAGTATAACATCTCTAATCTCAGTCACATCTGGAACACAAAGACGGTCTTGAAACCATAAAGACTCATATTCTCCAAGGCGAAAAACTGATTTTTGACCTTGCGATATCCTCCGAATTTCCTCAGAAATAAAAGGATCTTTTGCTTGATGTCTAAAAATTTTGTGCTTAAGATCATTGTCCTGCTCTGCAACTACCTGCATAGTAGCTAATCCTCCAAGAACCTCTGTTCTAATGAATTGAAGCTCTAATCTTTCCAAGTCCATTTGTAACTCTTTTGTTAGCTCCTGGTTGCTAGGCTGAATATCTGCACTCTTTCTGCTTAAAGCATCAGCTACAACATTTGCTTTCCCTGGAGTATAGTTGGTTGTTAAATCATAATCTTTGATTAGTTCCAACCAACACTTTTGTCTCATATTCAATTCCTTTTGAGTGAAGAAATATTTGAGACTTCTATGGTCAGTGTATAACTCACATCTGGCTCCATAAAGAAAATGCCTCCATCCATTTAGAGCAAAAACTACTGCTGCTACCTCTAAATCATGAGTTCGATAGTTGACTTCATGTGGTTTCAGTTGTCTTGAACCATAAGCAATGACTTTCCGATCTTGCATTAATACACAACCCAAACCTTCTTTAGATGCATCATAGTATACTGTAAAGTCTTTCCCTGTTTCAGGAACTACTAAGATTGGAGTTGTTGTTAACCTAGTCTTCAACTCCTGAAAACTTGCTTCACACTTCTCATCCATATTGAATGGTGTATTATTTCTTAACAATTTGGTCATTGGTCCAGCTATTTTGGAGAAACCTTCAATGAATCTCCGGTAATAACTAGCCATTCCTAAGAAACCTTGAATTTGCTTCACATTGGTTGGTACAGTCCACTCTAATACTGACTAAACTTTTGATGCATTTACAGCAATTCCATCTTTACTTATCACATGGATGAGGAATTCTACCTCATCTAGCCAAAATTCACACTTACTAAACTTAGCATAAAGTTTGTGTTCTCTTAGAGTCTGCAATGCTATTCTCAAAAGATCAGCATGCTCTTCCTTATCCTTAGAATATATCAGAATATCATCAATAAATACTATGACGAACTTGTCCAAATATGGCATGAAGATTTTGTTCATCAAATTCATGAATATTGCAGGTGCATTGGTCAAACCAAATGGTACTACCAGATACTCATGGTGTCCATATCTTGAGACAAATGCTGTCTTTGGAACATCGTCTGGTTTGATTTTTATTTGATGGTATCTAGATCTTAAGTCGATCTTTGAGAATACTCCGGCTCCTTTCACTTGGACAAACAAATCTTGAATTCTTGGTAAAGGATACTTATTCTTGATAGTAACGTTGTTCAGATTTCTATAATCTCCACACATCCTTCTTCCACCATCTCTCTTATCCACAAAGATTACTGGTGTTCCCCATGGAGATACACTTTCCTGAATAAATCCTTTTCTGGCTAACTCATCAATTTGCTCTTTGAGTTATTTTAACTCTTTTGGTCCCATCTTATATGGTGCTTGAGTTATTGGTGCTGTACCAAAAATTAGATCAATAGTGAACTCTATCTCCCGGTCTGGTGGCATTCCCGGTAGCTCTGCTGGAAAAACATCTGGAAATTCATTTACTATAGGAATATCTTCCAATTTGACCTCTTTCATCGAGTTCAACTGTAGATCCACCATAATATGATTGTGCTTATCTGCTTGGTAAACTATCCTTGCTCCACTTGGAGTTTTGATTGAGACAGTTTTCTCCTCACAATTTATCTAAGCTCCGTGTTCCATCATCCAGTCCATCCCCAGCACTACTGCAATTCCCTTCAAAGGAATCACATAAAGGTCTACAAAGTATGTACAACCACAGATCGAGATAACCTGATCTTGTTTGATGTGGCATATAATGACATTTCCCCTGCCGTAACTACGGTCGTAGGAGTTTCTAACGTTGCCCTTCTAATCCCGAATTTATCACATAATTCTTCAGAAATGAATGAAGTAGTTGCACCAGTATCAAATAGAACTTTGCCGGGATTGGTAAGGATATTGAGCGTACCTATCACTGCATGCTCCGAATTATCCACCTCCGCGAGGGTTGCACAGTTTAGTTTCCCGGTAGGTCTGTTCCTCTTGCCATTATTTCCTCCTTTATCGGGCTGTCCATTTCCTCCACTGGCTTGCCTTCCATCTCGAGCCGGCCAACCTCCCTGTGGTTTGCTTGGACAATTTGGCCTTATGTGACCTCTCTGACCACAAGCATGGCATACAATTACTGGTTTCGGGCAATCCCAGCTCATATGCCCTAGGAGTTTGCAATTGTGGCATATAATATTCTTTGCATTTGGATTTGCACTCCGATTGGAATTGTTGTTGTTATAGGGCTTCTTCCTTGGTTTGAATTCCAGATTGGGCTTGGGCTTGGGCTTGGGCTTGCTTGATTGTATCCTCTTGGTTTCCTTCTTAGCTTTCTTCCTTCTATCCTCTTGGACATTCTTGTAGTCATGTTCGAAGGTAATATACGCATCTAGCAACTGCTGATAAGTTTGCTTATTAGCCAAACTCAACTGCATCCTCACAAATGGATTTAATCCACGCAAAAAACGCTTCTTCCTCTTTTCCTCCGTGTTAACTTCTTCCTCAGCATAACGAGATAGTTGACTAAACTCCCGGATATACTTCATAACACTAGTATATCCCTGCTGTTCAGTTTCGATCTCTACACCCGTATCCATGACCCTCTAGTCCTGCAACATAAAGCAAATACTCATAATTACATCATGCACATGTGTTCTGAGCTCGACTTTACGCACAGAACTAGTCACACAATGAAGATCCAAAGAAAATACAAATATGCATTTCACATATTATACATAATATCATAACAATACAAAGTCATTACAACATATACCATATAGGTATAATCACTATACTGCCTTATTCATCTAACTATCTTATTTCTTAGAGTACAATACACGGTACTTGATATAGCTAACTAGTTGCCTCCTTCTAGTAGTAACTACGCTCATCATACATGCCTGATGTCCAACCGTGATGACGTGTTGTTCGTCACACAGTTTGTGACACAAATGGCCTCCCAAAAGGAACATACTCAGTATCTGAAGTGTCAGGACTTGAGTCATTACTCAACCTAAGTGCATTGACTCCCTCCAGCTCAACTGAAAAGTCTTCAGAAACATATTCAACATTATCTCCCGCTTGCATATCCTGAGCTTAATTCCTCGAGTTGTCAACAGGATACGCAGATCCTGCTGCTTCCCAGGTGCTCCTTTGGGCAAGATAGTTAAACACTGGATAATGTATATTCTCTGGGTTTTGAGAAGATGTTGATGATTCAAATACTCTCTCCTCAGGATCTTCTTCTTCATCCTGAGTATCTACCGACATGGCATTTCTACTACTGTTACTAGGGTTAATTCTTGCACCCATCTAGCTAGATTGTCCAACATTTCTGTCAGAACCATCTGTGGACATCTGATGTTCATGAGATCCTTCATATGATCCCCTTCTCCAACCATCAGAATTCTTAATAGGAAGTTCTGAATCAGAACCATCCTCTGAACCCTGTGGTACTGCATACCTCATATCCATAGTAGGATCATGTATAGGTTCAGTACTTGGTGAATAAGGATATGGTATAAAAGATTCAGGATCTATAGGTATATCCTTAAAGATAGGTGTTGCACTACTACTACTTGCTTCCTTCTCTAACTGGATTGCTAACTGCTTCCTTCTTTACGGATCAGTTAGATCCTCTAACATGTCATTTTTGTCTTCGACAATCACTTGATGTGTCTTATAAAAAGACGCAACGAGTGTTCGGTATTTATCCATAAACTTGGAAGCTAACTTACGATGCTTCTTAACCAAAGTAAGATGATCCCGTATAGGCTCGGAGTCTATAGAATCATGAGGTATCACAGAAAATGTGCTACCTTCTAACTCCTTGGCTTTATGCTCCCGGATATTAGCTATTGCCTCCACAACAACAACATGATATGCTGCTAAGTGACTCCTACCTTCACCTATAGGTAGATCGTGATACAATCCAAGCTCCTCTAGAAGTTGGATACTCACACGATACTTGGATAACATCCGGCCATCATAGTAGGTTATAGTGTTCACTGGAATTCTAGTTAGACAACTAAAAATCTTTAAAAGTTGACGAAGTTGGTCTCTGAATGATCCTTGATAATCATCAAGAGTCTCCTGTTTCCTTACCAAAGTCTGTTTTGGAAACTTTGGTGCCATAGCTCTGTATATCATAAAAATAATTTTGATTAGTAACCAATAATATATTGCATCATAACAAAGAATTATCGCACTAAAACATATAACAGAATATTCTCATTTGAATACCCATTATATTACTTTTAGAGAAGTCTTTATCGTTGCTACACTCCTACAGGTAATACCCTTTACTAGGTTTCCAACCTAAGGTCAAAGAAATTTGCTCTGATACCAACTGCGGTGACCCTGCTTACCACTACATGTGTAGTACACTATAGTCGTTGACATGACATCCACAGAACACCATTCCGTAAATATCACATCCCTCAGAGTGGTACAACAGAAACATTGCGGGTCCATATTACAAACATACACACATTAATATTATTACAACACCAGAAGTTCAAGACTTCCAAAAGATTCAACTTACAAACCAAAATTATAAGTGTTTCAACGGAAGTTTCAAATTTAAAACTTAAAATCCAAATTGAGCTCAACAACTTATTGCAATATATTTTTCATGATGCTCGGATCAAGTGGTTACTAGAACTATAGTAATTATTCGGACTCCTGGAACTCTCCTCCGTAGAGGATGTCGTAGTCCTCCCCTTCTACGGCTACATACAAGTTGGGCTCTTCATAGAAGACCTCCTCTTGACTCTCAGATGCGTACATTGAAGTATCTTCGGGATTCTCAGAGTCTAAGCAAGGATTCAAAGGAAAGGATGAGTAACAGCGTTACTCAGCAAATTCATTATATGCAAGGTAGGAAGTTTGATGCTCTATCTACCACCTCGGACTATTAGTCGTTGGCACTATACAATTTTCATAATTATTTCTTCAAATGTTGATTTTATTATGAAAATCAATGACCACCAGCCTTCACAGGTTGACCAGAACTTTCATGGAGTTCCTTTCCTGCCGCGTTCGTAGATCCTTCCCGGAACAGGGAGTAACAAGTTACAATTCCTACACTCTGCAGAGGTCCGTTACTTCTCCCATGAGAGATCAACTCCTTGTTGCACAACCGGGTGTACTTTCCCGTCCACAATTCAATGACGTGGGGCCTAGTAGTTGGTCCAAGCCAATCACTGCCCTCTCCACGACCTCATATGTGTGCATGATCCTTTGGGCTAGCTCACCTTTGTTAAGCCCCCTTTCGGGCAGGCTAATACCCTGATGAGTTCCCGAAGACTCTATGACCAAGTGATGCCCGGATTAGTACCATTTACATGGACTATCTCCCTAAAAACCATTAATAGATAATCTAGACACCAAAAGTGTGGGGCGTAAGGGTGCCCACCCATATGTTGGATCCACACAAGGAATCACAGCGTCACGTTAAGGTCGTCTTGCCTCCATACAAGAGGAAAAGGATACAACTGACTTCTCCGTCCCATTCCAAATCTCATGGTTAACTCGTAATATACGGCGCTAGAATCACTGATGTCATGGGTTATTAATTCCTAATTGTTCATCATTAGTGCAAGTAGAACCCTAAGTTCTATTGCTCCATCATATCATCACTTAGGATGATATCTAAGATTTAGTATCTTGAGAAAATATTGTTTTCTTTTTCTATAGTGTAGATGATAACACACAATTCGCAAATACTTTGATAAAGACTCTTCAAAGGACATGAGCAAGTGATGAACTTGCCTTGTGATTGCAAGGTATTGAAGTTTGATGCTTGCACTGGACCTTGAGCTTATATGTCTACAAAAACATCATTATTGCCTGGTAAGGACAATATTTAAAGAAGCAAAATGATTATGCAAAGTAATGTAATGCATCATTTAACTTGATATGCATTCTCCCCATTATTATAAAAATTCTTTTTTAATAATAAAGGATTTATAAATATTAATTTTTAATATTTAAAATAGAATATTGTATTCTTTTATTTTATTTCCCTTTTATTTGAATTTTATTGATTTAATAATTCTTTTAATAATTATCACTTAAATGTCATAAATTGTTATTTAAAATTTCTTAGTATTTTTTAAAATTCTACAATATTAATATATAATGAAAGTGATTTTTATTTATTTTTATCATCTTTCAATAATTTTGTAAAATTCTATAAGGAATATATAAATTACAAAATTCTTAATAAAATTTTATGTCTAAAATTTTATCTCTTAATTTCTTTGGATAGTTTGGATTATTGTGAATCCAAAAATATTTTATTTATAATTTTTGGACTTTTATTTTATTTTCTAGAATTTATTTAATTTCAGGGGCATTTTGGTCTTTTCCTATTTATTAAAACAGACTCTAATTGACTTGGGCTGGCCATTTGGGTTTATTGGGCCCTTGTGTAGGGCAAGGTCAAAACAGCACCCCAAAGGTTTTCGGCCCACCCAGCCCAACTCACTCGTTGTCTTCTCTCTCGAGCTCACCCCTCTCCTTCTCCTTTCCCGACCCCGTGGTCAGTGGTGTCGCCGCCGATGATTCCCGCCGTCGTGGACCGCCTTGGCTGTCGCCGTGGTGCAGGAAGAGGATGTCGACCCCGCTCTTCCCTCTTGTCCAACTGGATTTGGACCTGGAGCCCTTCTGCGACCAGATCGATGCCGTCCTGAACCTTAGGGTTTGGGGTTGGCATTGATCATGGCGCCGCCGCTGCTGTCGTGCGCCGTGGTGATTCACCTCGCCCTTAGGCGTGGCTATAGTCGCCGTCGTGGCGCTGTATGGGTCGCAGCGCCCCCTTTGGGGTGCTCCCCGTGCTGCCATCGTCGTCGGCTAACTCTGCTTCCTCTTCTAATCTACATCGAGGACCTTCGGTGAGTGGTTCCTCTCCCTCTCAGGAACTCTGTGCTAGACCATCCTCTGCTAGATGTTTGGTGGTGACCTTCCTGGTGATTGTCTGGTCCTGATTAGGGTTCTTGGTTCTGTTTAGGGTTCATACCCTGCTGTTGATTAGATACTGATGAATTGGATCATGTGTTAATGATCTTTGAATCTGTTAAGTGGTGACTAGCTGTGACTTGCTGTTGATGATTAGCTGTGGTGATGCTAGTGGTTTACTGCTAATGATTCCATGGTTAAATTGGTAAATCTAGTGGTTTTGATAACTTTCCACTGTCATTACTTGGTTAATGACAGTGAGTATGGTGTGATGAAGTCACTATCTTAATACTGTTGGCTTGAGATCAAAATGATCTCCTACAATGAAGACGTATATATATGAATATCTTGTTTATGATTCCTATGTTTAAGAATAGGAAAATGATTTATAATTGTTTGATTGTATCTATGAAGATTGGATGCTTAACCTGCTCAGTTTAGAACTGTTCTTGTGACACCATCCTAGTATGGCACACAAGTTTAGATTCTTTTACTTGGTGTGGTTTTATTCAAGCTCAAGATTTGGCTTGGCATGATAGATAAGTGAAATCCTCTTTCCTTGTATCCCTAGAACCAATGATGTTGGTCTGAGGTTTAGGGATTTAGACCTCTATCTTGTTGATTCAAATGGATTGGTTCTGGTAGTGATACCAACTACTATTGCTTGAATCAAAGTTGGGGAAAAATGCTTGTAAGCTTGATAACTTATATAGATCCATAAGATTAAATTCTAAGGTGCTACTCTTGTCTTAGAGATGTGCCTAGAAGTTTAAATCTTAGCTATGTTCATTCTTGAATGGAAATATAGCTTGATAACTAGATCAATGATGTTGTTCTGAGATTTAGTTGGATCCTTATACTTTTCTGTTTGCTTTTAGAGTTTAAAACCTCAGTGATGGATTCACCCCACTTGGGTGCTTTCTAAGAATTTGTATAAGAGACAGATCATGCATGCTTGTCTAATCTTAGACAAATAGATCATGTGATGGTTTGTTTACTCACCACTGTCACTTGATGTAGTGGTTGCTAGTGGTTGATCTTGTGATAGCTTGATCTGGTGCTTTCCTGGTATTTCCAGCTCCTGTCTTGTCCTTAATCTAGCTCATCATCTCCTGATCCTGATGGCTTGATCTTGGTCTTGCTATCCACATGATCTACCCCCTCCTTATGTCACCATCTTGGTGATGTGATCCTGGGCTTTGGTTGGTTTAGCTTCTGACTGCTGTGCTTGGTTTGGCTGCTGGCTGCTGTGCTTGGTGTGTAAGAGCAATGGAATGGTGTGGGGATTGGTTTCCCACGGCTGTGTTGATGGTTTTGTTTGGTTGTGCTGCTATGGTGTTGACAGCACACACCTTGCAGTTTGGTGTGTGCTGCTTGTGTGTCTGCTTCCCAGATGTGGATATGTTCATAATTTTGAAAGTTACTTTCATCTGGTTACTTCTACTTGGCTGGTGAAACTTGCCCCTCCTTGCTGTAAGTTGACTTTTGGCTTAA
The DNA here is from genome assembly GCA_910589765.1 of Avena atlantica. Lineage (NCBI taxonomy): Eukaryota > Viridiplantae > Streptophyta > Magnoliopsida > Poales > Poaceae > Avena > Avena atlantica. The sequence continues at coordinate 176,994,759 of OU342737.1, forward strand.
AATTATGAAAGATACATTCTTTCATATTGGTGAAACTTGCCCCTTATAAACTCAATGATGAAAAAGTGAACAGTGCACTTCATTGTCAACTTCTGAGAGTAAAAGTAATTCTAATCCTAACCTTCTTTTGCTTTTAAGTTTTCTTTTTATTTTGCAGGTACCAGATTTGAAGATCAAGACTTTAGTTTAGGATTTTATTTTTCTTTATAGATTAGTCACTTGTAATAGCAATCATATTCAATTGTAATCTTTAATTTATACTTTTGTACTCTTTATTTTTATTCTTTTGTAATAAAGATTGTACTATTATCAATAAAGAAATATTATTCTTTATTTATTTGCTATTGTAAAGATTGTGGATGATTTTCATAAGTTACATTTTTGTAACTTATTTATTGAATAAAATTATGGAATGTAGATTCTTATTCTTAATTGCCTTCTTTATATAAAGTTTGAGTTATTATTGGCTAACTCTTAATTAAATCAAATACTCAAACATTATACAAAATCCTTTTGAATTATAATTCAAACACTCAAGTTTTAAATTCAAATTTCATTTCCCAAAACACATAAGATCACAAAGATCATATCAAAGTCTATAACAATCATCCTTTAAGACTATACCTAATCTCAAAGTATGAAAGAAACCTTAATCACTTTAGGTTTTTATTTGAAGAAAAATATACCCACATTTTCACAGATGAATGCATGCAACATTTAAAATTCCTAAATCTACCCTTCGTTAGTTTTTAAATGCTGGGATGTTACAAGTTTGCCCCCATGGTTCCTGCTCTTCAACTCGTGAACGATCTCCTGCAAAGTCAGCACCCCGTTGAGGATGAAGCGGCCCTTGATGAAAGATGACTGAGCTTGGCTGATAATTCTATTTGCCAGTGTGTCGAGTTGCATCGCAAAGGCTTTGGCCAAAATCTTGAAAATGACGTCGATCAGGGCGATCGGTCTGAACTAAGAAATCTGGTCAGCCCCATTAACCTTGGGGATCTAGGAGATAATGCCATAGTTTAGCCTGGCCACATCGATTCTGCCCAACACGAAGTCATTGAGGATCGCCAAAATCCCTGACTTGAGGATGGCCTAGAAGGAGGTGAAAAAACCACCGGAAACCGATCCGGTCCTGGGGCGGTGTCGGTTTTCATCTCCCTGACAACAGCCTCAAGCTCCTGAGCCGAGAAGGCAACTGCCAGAGCAGATGCTTCAGCGTTGGAGACCCGGTCCGTGGTCTTCCAAGTATCCCAGGCCAGGCCCATGTCGCGCTGATCCTCCGCGCCCATCAGGTTCCGATAGAAATCGTAAACGTGGGCCTTAATGAGCAACCGGTCTTTGATAATACCTTGATCAGTCGAGAGCTGAGAGATGGTACACTTGCGTCGTCTCCCGTTAGCCACCGCGTGGAAGTATTTGGTATTCACGTCTCCTTCGAGGGCCCAGTGCACCCTGCCCCCTGGCGCCAATATTCTTCCTCACTTATGTAAATGATCAGAAGCTACTCCTCTAAGTGGTACTGAGACGCCGATGTCTCGATGTCGGCCTCATCCGCATCAGCAGCGCGATCTAACTCCTCAATTTGGGAGAGCAGGAGACTTCTGCTAACCTTTGTTTCTCAGCCTAGGTTTGATTTCTAACCCCGGAGAAGCTTCCTAAGGTCCCATGTATTCCGATGCCACCAGTAAATGGAGTCCACGGAAGCGTCCCGGGCAGAAAAACATCCCCATGTGTTAGACACCAGCTCTTTAAAGCCCGGAATCACGAACCAACAACGAGACTTAAAAAAGAATCTAGGGGATTTGACAATGGAGCCCTCTCCAGAGTCAAAGACCAGGGGCGTATGATTGGAGCCCAAGCTGGTCTTGGCCGCCAACAAGCACAAGGGGAATAACGAGTCCCATTCAGGCGAGACGAAGACCCTGTCCAGCACCGACCAGACCGGGTTAAGTTGCCTGTTAGACCACGTGAACTTGGCCCCTGTTTTAGGGAGTTCCCGGAGCGCCAGGTTGGCAACAAAATCATTAAACAATTCTAGCTTGGGCCAATGAATCCTGTTGTTGTTCTTGTCCTCAATCCTTCCGATGAGGTTAAAATCCCCTCCTAGGAGGAGGGGCAGAGAAGAGGCCTCAATCTTGCGTGTAATTCCCAAAGAAACGCAGCAGACCTGGAGTGGTCTGCAGGCCCATACACACCAATAAAATCTGACTTAGCGTTGGAGGGGCGATGCAGAACCGAGGCGCCGAGGAATGACGACCCAACATCAATTCCTCCCACCTTGAACATGCTGTCGCGGGGGCCTAAAAGCATGTCGCCCGAAAGGCCGCTCGCCGGAAACCAACACTGGTAGAATTTCTCGTCAATATCCAAACTTTGTAGTTCCTAGTCGGTGAAGTCAGCCTTGATCGTCTCCTTAAGGCAAACAATATCAATGCGCTCGTGGCGGAGGTACTACTTCAGCAAGGTTCGGCGCCCACCGAACCCCCTGATATTCTAGAAAATAATCCGGAGGACGAACTGCAGTACACTTGCGAGATACCTAGTTGACTTGTTGGGGGGGGGGTCTTCCGAGGGGACCGACCCCTCGGTTTCCCTGTTAGACGCTAGAGCTGTAGCAGCGGCCACCAGCTCATGAGCCTCAGCCTCTTTCTGCGCCTACACCTCAAGCTCAGTGCGAACCTGGGCCGCGGCCAGCGCAGCTTGCGCCTCCTCCTGCGTCCGGATCATAGAAATCTGAGAAGCACATCATCCGAAGAAGGGAGAAAGACCACACAACTATATTTTGCAACCGCGCTAAGATTCTCATCGGATAAACCATGCAAGGTAGTGAAAGAGGAAGCAGGTAGAGAGTTACCTGGATCCTTGCGCGCCGATGCTGCAATGGAATGCTCCAGAACCGACCCTGATAGGGAAAAGGTGTCCGATCTTTCGATGAGACGGCGATAATCGATTTGGTGGAGTTCGGGCTTGACGATCCGACTACACGTGCGAGCACAAGCGCCAATGCAATCGCTAGGCCAATCTTCTGGAGGTTACCGATCCTGCGTGAACACGATCAGCCTGACCAACGAGGGTCTTAATTCCTACCTGAAATCGAGAACAAGTAAGAACTAATATTGCAATCAAGATATTGCGGATTAAGAGTAAAGCTTTATTGAAAAGGTGAGATCCTGAATAGGTGCGAAGTACAAGAGGCCTCTGCGACGCTCGAGTCTTGGCGAAGTTGCTATGATGGCTAACTTAATGTCTAAACAAAATCCGAGTCTATGGGGACGGCTACGGGGAGTATTTAAGGGCGAAAAGGTGGGGTTTCAGCCAGCCATGGAAGTGGTGGCCAAATCCAATCCTAAAAGTCCTTTTCCCCTCAAATACGGACTCTAAAAAGTGGCTAATTAAAATCCTGCGAAAATTACATGGGCCTGGCCCAAAATAAAGGTGTCGCAGCACCATATTAAGCTATGGACGAATTCGTAAAGTATTGATCTTGAATATTTCGTCCAAGCCTTCTTTCTTCATTATGGTGGCCTCAAAGTTCTGAAATCTTCATCCATAGCCTTCTCTTGGATCATCACATGCTTTCTGGCATCTCCATGCATGGCCATGCTCCAATGCTTGTCCCTCTCATCCATGTTTGGTCCATTATTCCTAAGAGTAAGAAATACATCTGATTTAGGCAGCATCATATTCTCATGTATGTGAGGAATAATTTCAAGAAACGAAAGTACCTGATAGTTAAGTTGTTTGACACGAGATCTTGTAATGGGTCCTTGTATGTGTGTTGCTGTAGGTACAACGGTTGTATCAATAGAAGGGATGTCCACATCATGCTCCCCTTCTGGAATTGAAGTCGTCCTCGACGCAATCTCATCTTCCTCACCAAAGTAAGGCTTCAAATCTGCAATGTTAAACGTAGGACTAACTGTACCAAAGTCTGCAGGCAACTCAAGTTTATATGCATTATCATTTATTTTCTCTAACACCTTAAAGGGACCAGCAGCACGTGGCATTAACTTAGACTTGCGTAAATCAGGAAAGCGATCCTTACGCAAATGTAACCAAACAAGATCTCCAACATCAAACACAACATGCTTTCTCTTTTATCCCTAGCAAGTTTATACTTAGCATTCATATGTTCGATGTTATCTTTAGTAGTCTTATGCAAGTTTAATATAATTTCAGCGTGTTATGTAGCATCCAAATTATGTTGCACCGAAGTAGGTAAAGACAATAAATCAATAGGTGCACGAGAAACAAAACCATAGACGATCTCAAACGGGCACATCTTTGTGGTAGAATGCAGCGAACGATTATAAACAAATTCTATATGAGGTAAACACTCTTCCCACAATTTTAAGTTCTTTAAAACAGCCCGCAACATAGTAGACAAAGTTCTATTTACTACTTCAGTTTGTCCATCAGTTTGGGGATGACATGTAGTACTAAACAGCAATTTAGTCCCCAACTTAGCCCATAAACATCTCCAAAAGTGGGTAAGAAATTTAGTATCACGATCAGAAACAATAGTATTTGGCACACCATGCAAACGAATAATTTCACGAAAGAACAAATCAGCAATATGCGCAGCATCATCCGTTTTATGACAAGGAATAAAGTATGCCATCTTAGAAAACCGATCCACAACAACAAAAATACTATCCCTCCCCTTCTGTGTTCGTGGCAATCCCAAAACAAAGTCCATAGAAATATCCTCCCAAGGAACACTAGGAACAGGAAGAGGCATATATAAACCATGTGGATTAAGGCGAGACTTAGCTTTTTGACAAGTAGTGCAGCGTGCCACAAATCGCTCAACATCTCGACGCATACGTGGCCAAAAGAAGTGTGCAGCAAGAACATCCTCCGTCTTCTTGACACCAAAGTGTCCCATCAATCCTGCTCCATGCGCCTCCTGTAACAATAAAAGACAAACAGAACTATCTGGAATGCATAGTTTGTTAACACGGAATACAAATCCATCATTGAAGATGAACTAGTTCCTGAATTTAGCGTTGTATCTCCTTTGTCTCCTCTGGATTGGTTATATATGGCGCGCGGTTGGGCAACGTAGCACCAGGAATTAGATCAATTTGGTGCTCAATTCCTCTAATAGGAGGTAGTCCTGATGGCAGCTCAGCGGGAAAAACGTCCTCATATTCCTGCAAAAGGTTAGCAACAACGGGTGGCAAAGAAGGAGGCATATCCTCAAATGAAAACAAAACCTCTTTGCAGACAATTGCATAACATTGAGTATTGTTTACATCTAGTTCAGCAATATCAATTTTATTTGCAAGCATACATGGACTCTTGAAACGAATTTCAGTAGCATGTGTAGAATCAGATTTAGTATTCTTTGGTGGTACAAAATCTGCAGCAACAATCTGATTCTCACTTTTATTTTTCTCCTCAGTTTTAGCTCTACTAGCTCTAGCAAGATCATCTTTTAAAATCTGTTCGGGACTCATAGGTTTTAGACCAATTTTCTTTCCGTCATGCAGAAGAGAATAGTGATTAGTTTTGCCATTATGAACAGATTCTCTATCAAATTGCCATGGTCTACCAAGTAACAAAGAACAAGCTTGCATAGGTACAACATCACAATCAACAAAATCAGAATATGTACCAATAGTAAAATGCACGCGTACCGTTCTTGTTACCTTGATCTTGCGAGAACTCTCAAACCATTGGATGTAATAGGAATGTGGGCGTTGTCTTGTTGGAAGCGCAAGCTTCTCTACCATGTCAACACTAGCCAGATTATTACAACTCCCTCCATCAATGATGATCCGTATAGCTCTTTCCTTGACAACACCACGTGTTTGGAACAGGTTGTGGCGTTGATCTTGCTCATATTTGCTCAATTGCACACTCAACACACGTTGTGTAATTAAGCTCTTGTATTGATCAGCAGCTTCAGCTCCCATTACCTCTGTGTCTTCATCAGCATCAGAATTGTCTCCATCTCGAGCAGAAATAAGGGCTAGTGTATCTTCATCAAAGTCACTCGCTGAATCGTATTGATCATCTTCCCGCACCATCATCACACGTTGTGTTGTGCACTGTCTCTTAATATGACCAAAACCCCAGCACTTGCGGCATTGTATATCCTTTGTCTTACCCGTGGAAGCCATAGAAGAGGCACTACGAGCAGGAGCAGTGGATGATGGTGGAGGAGCAGCTGGAAATCTGGTGGTGGCCTTGGATGTGGTAGTAGCGGGTGGCGAATCACGAGGAGGCGCTGATTGTCGAGATGTCTAAGTGGATGTGCGACCTGCAGAATTATTAGTCCTCCTCCATGGTGTTTGGCGATCCTGCACTTCACGTTCAGCTTTGCAAGCAAGATGAAACAAACGAGCGATAGAATTATATTCCATATAATCTAATATATGCTGAATGTCCTTGTTTAATCCACCAAATAAACGTGCAAGCATTTGTTCAGTAGATTCAATAAGACCACACCGAACCATCCCCGTTTGCAATTCCTGATAATACTCTTCTACAGAATTTTTCCCTTGCTCTAAACGTGTCAGATTCTTTAGTAAATCACGTTGATAAGTGGGAGGTACAAAACGAACACGCATAGCAGTTTTTAAAGCAGTCCAAGTACTAGGAATAGTAGTAGGATTTAAACGACAATACTCAGACCACCAAAGGGAAGCGAACTTAGTAAATTCACATGTAGCAGCACTAACACGCATATTCTCAGGATATTTTAAGCATGCAAAACGTTGTTCTACTTCCATCTCCCATGTAAGATATGCATCAGGATTATATTTACCCTCAAAAGATGGAATATTTAATTTAAGCTTTGCAACATGGTCATCATCACGTACCGGTGGTCGAGCGTTGCGGTAGTAATGTTGGGGACGGCCAGCAGGTACCTGTGGAGGTTGGTCAACCTCCTCGTCAAACAGATCGTCGTCGTCAGGGTCGTAGTTGTACCCGTCGTCTGTCCCCAATGTCGCAGCAGCAACCGCGGCGGAAGTCTGAGGTGCGTCAGCCGCAGCAGTAGCCGCCGGGGGTGCGGTGGCAGCCGAACCAGCAGTCCGACCCGTGACCGAAATGCGTTGTGCGCCATGTGTGGGTGCGGGTGCGGGTGCGGGTGCGGGTGCGGGCAATCTGTTCAAAAGCTCCTTGAACCGAACGTCAAGCTTGGCGTTGTAGGATTTCTCGAGTCCATCGATCTTGTCCACGGCGTTGGTGAGCTTGGTGTCAAACTCCCCTAGGCGCGTATCCACGTCTTCAGCGCGACTGACCAAGAGCGCGGAGAAGTGGGCATGTAGTTCTTCGTTTGTCATTGTGACAGGATTCCGTGAAGTATCTGTCATGGTTAGTCCTTAAAAAACACAGGTATATACTACGGAAATATGGTGGAAGGCACGCGTAATCCGTCAAGCAATATACGAAGCTCTTACAAGTTCTTACCAAATAGCAGGAAAAGGCGATGTGCAACCGCGAGGATCAGTGGGTCCAGAGATTGAACCAAGCGATTACCAGGAGTCGAAATACCGCACGTGGAGAATATCTGTAGAGCTCTGGGAAGGCTTAGCAAAGGGGGTTATCAATTATCAAAATAGCAATGCAAAAGTTGAAAGAATGCTCAACGACGGTACTGTGCTGGTCCTAGGCTAGACCGTACTAGAGACGCGAGCCTAGATCACCAACGATGTCATGACGCGACACAACAAGCAATGTATGATGATATGGCACCCTGAAAAGCGAATCGAGAGGTGGAAAATCACTATGATGGCGAGTGTCTAGAACTGATGTACGGGGTCTAAAAATAGTTTAGCCCCAACATTTTTTTTTGAAATTTTTTATGTTGCTCCGGAAAGCGCGCAGGCGCCAAAAAAATATCGCTATAACGGCCGATGGAGAAAAGTGATCCCCAAAGCCGAAAACTAGTATAGCCAGAAAAAATGTTCGGAGGCGGTTCCAGACTTTTTTTTTGCTCTCCTTTTGGACTTACGACCGGACTCGGAGCTCGACACGGACTTTAGCTTAACACGGAAACAACAAAGAAGGAAAGTAAAAAGAAATAACTAGGAAACAATAACTCTACTCGGACTCGTACCACGGCAGGAAACTGATCGGATCTGTGGCGCGGTAGGAAGGCGGTGGTGGAGTATTAGGGTTTATGGTGGCAGGGTATATGGCGGCGGAATATGGTGGCGGAATATGGTGGCGGTGATGGGCGAGTGTGGCGGTGACTACTATGATCAGAACTCGAAACTCTAAGGGACGAGACACTAAGACCAGCAACTCGACGCGACGATGTAGACACAAATTCAACAATGCAAAAACTGAAAAGATAATGCGAGGCGTAGATTGGTTATGGGATGGATCTAACTCTAACTGTGTTTTTGGCTTTTTCGTGGGTTATAGGTAAAAACAGATCTAATCTACGAAAATAGTAAAATCTCACCGAGTAACCTGAAATATGATACCACTTGATAGGGCAAAGGTGTCCGATCTTTTGATGAGATGGCGATAATCGATTTGGTGGAGTTCAGGCTTGACAATCCGACTACACGTGCGAGCACGAGTGCCAATGCAATCGCTAGGCCAATCTCCTAGAGGTTACTGATCCTGCGTGAACACGATCAGCCTGACCAACGAGGGTCTTAATTCCTACCTGAAATCGAGAACAAGTAAGAACTAATATTGCAATCAAGATATTGCGGATTAAGAGGAAAGCTTTATTGAAAAGTTGTGATCCTGAATAGGTGCGAAGTACAAGAGGCCTCTGCGACGCTCGAGCCTTGGCGAAGTTGCTATGATGGCTAACTTAATGTCTACACAAAATCCGAGTCTAGGGGGACGGCTATGGGGAGTATTTAAGGGCGAAAAGGTGGGGTTTCGGCCAGCCATGGAAGTGGTGGCCGAATCCAACCCTAAAAGTCCTTTTCCCCTCAAATACGGACTCTAAAAAGTGGCTAATTAAAATCCTGTGAAAATTACATGGGCCTGGCCCAAAATAAAGGTGTCGCAGCACCATATTAAGCTATGGACGAATTCGTAAAGTATTGATCTTGAATATTTCGTCCAAGCCTTCTTTCTTCATTATGGTGGCCTCAAAGTTCTGAAATCGTCATCCATGGCCTTGTCTTGGATCATCACATGCTTGCTGGCATCTCCATGCATGGCCATGCTCCAATGCTTGTCCCTCTCATCCATGCTTGGTCCATTATTCCTAAGAGTAAGAAATACATATGATTTAGGCAGCATCATATTCTCATGTATGTGAGGAATAGTTCCAAGAAACGAAAGTACCTGATAGTTAAGTTGTTTGGCACGAGATCTTGTAATGGGTCCTTGTATGTGTGTTGCTATAGGTACAACGGTTGTATCAATAGAAGGAATGTCCACATCAGACCCCTCTGTCAGTACCTTGCCCCATGCACTTTTGCGAGCCGCCACCACCGGAGTCGCCGCAGAGCACTTGGCCTTGGGAGCTACAGCAGTTTGCGCCTGCGCCATCATAACCTTTGGCAGCCGTGGGGCGAGGTCCCTCCTCAGAGTCTTCATACCACTCGTGGATGTCGTCATCGATCTGTGGCCTATGACTACTATCCTTAAGAACACTAATCACACTCTTGGGCGGGATGGGGCTGTCGCTCGGGCTAAGCGGGAGCGTGCCCTGGCTGTTGCAAACCTCCGAAATAGGACCAGAAGGCAAAAAGATATTGGCGCGCCCCTACATGCTGGGAGACCCCATATCCCCCATCTCGTCGGCTATGGGAAGGTCTGCCTCAGAGGTAGTGGGATGGTCATCGCTTGAGATCACCGAAGCCGACACTTGGGCCGCATAGGACATAACCACCTTGGTCAGATAACGGAAAATTGAGCCTTCGGGGGCCAGGTTGGAGCCGTACTGGTTAAACATTGAGGAAGGAAACGAGGGCGGAGGGGAAAGGTCCACCCTACCCGGAGCAAAGGTGTGCAACGTGTCTCTAGAGGGTTCTTTTGGAAGCCCGTCAGCACAAATGACCAAAATCGTGAGCTGGGCCGAAGCCGGCACTAGCGCCTTACCCACCTGGGTCGGCTTGGGATCTGCAGAAGCAGCTTTGGCCTTATCCAAGCTCTGACGTTTTGTGGTGCAAGTCAGCCTTTGTTAGATGTATATATCTGTATATTGTATTTCCCCCATATGTTAGGGGGCTTCCTGCATATTTGCCATGTACCTGTACTAAATATTGTGGTCTTTGGTCCCAGAGGAATAAAACTTTGTCTATTCCTAACATGGTATCAGAGCTGGTTTTCGGGTTCCCGTGCCCACCGGTCCTCTGCTTGTAATCGTCGCCGCCGTCAGCTCGCCCCGGCCACCGCCGGTTCCCGTTCTGGCCGTTTGCGTCGCCGCCGCCCAGATCAGATCTGGTATCGATCCAATCGTCTGCTACTCGCGAAATCGTCTGCTACTCGTGAAATCTGCACCCACCTGCTGCCGATCGGGCCCCGTCCCGGCCGTTCTCTGCTCCCACGTGAGGTGCATCTCACGCGTAGCCGTCCTCCATCACGCGTGGCTGTCCTCCATCCTGCATGCACATACACTCACCGTCCTTGCACCGTCCTTGCACCTACACTCCACCTCCAAATGTGATTGACCTCCTCTTCATCTACCCACTGCCTCCCGCTATCACTGACTGGCCGGGCCCGCCGTCCTCTGCATCAGCGCCATCACTAGCGCGTGTGGCCCGCCGTCCTCTGCATCGCCGTCCTGCAGACGTCTGCTTGCGTCAGCGCCGATCAGATACAAATCTGATCTGATCTGTGCAAAAAAAGAGAGAGATATGTCTTCTTCATCGGGTTATGTTGCGATTCCTCGCTGTCCGGTGATCTTCGATGGCGCAAATTATCCTGATTTCGCTGCCTTTATGCGCGTTCACATGCGCGGTCTCCGTCTTTGGGGTGTTCTCTCCGGCGAGGTCTCTTGTCTGCCGTGCCCCCCCCCCCCCCCCGCTCCTGTGGCTCCTCTTCCGCCGACACTGATTATTCTCGGTGATGATGCTTCTCAGGAGGCCAAGGATGTTGCTCAGAGTGCTGATGATAGTGCTGTTGCTGCTTATGATCTGAAGTTCAAGCAGTACTCTTATGATCTCGAGGCCTATCGACACGCTCTGACTTCTTACACTTAGTGGGTTGATGAGGATGCTCGTGCTGCTGCTGTTCTCACCTCTAGTGTTTTGCCCCAGTATGCTGCTGAGTTCATGAGTCTCCCTACTGTTGCCGCTCAGTGGGCCTATCTTCGTCAGCGCTATCAGCCGTCTAGGGATGCTCTTTATCTGTCTGTGGTTCGCCAGGAGCATGCTCTCCAGCAGGGTGATTCCACTATTGATGAGTTCTATACTCAGAGTGCTGCTATCTGGCGTCAGCTTGATTCTCTTCGTACTGCTATTTGTGGCACATGCTCGTGCGCTCGGATTTGGAGTTTCACCGCATCTATGAGTTTGTCTTGGCTTCGCTAGGAGTTTGAGCCCCGGCGTGCTCAGCTGAATGCTCGTGGTCGTGTTCCGCTTTATGAGGTGTTGTCTGAGCTTCGGGCTGAGGAGACCCGTCTCCGTGGTGCTGGTCTTCTTGCGGTTCCATCTGTGCTTGCTACTCGTGGTCCTCCTATGGCGTCTTCTCCCTTGACTCAGCCACGGTCCTCTGTGACGCCGCCAATACTACCCACTCCTCCAGGGCAGGGTCAGAGTCAGCAACAGCAGTTTTAGGGTCAGAGTCAGCATCAGCAGCTTCAGGGCCAGAGTCACCAGCAGCAGGCTCGTGGTCAGGGTCGCCGTGGTTCTCTTCGTTACTGCTCTTACTGTAACAAGGATGGCCACACTTGGGCCACTTGTTATACACGGGATCCCAGTTTACGTCAGCAGCACCAGGCTCGTGGGCAGTCGGCTCCTTCTGGATCTTCAGCACTTTCTCTCTCCGATCAGGACATTATCAGGAGTCTTCGCGGTCTGCTTGCTGCTACAGGCTCTTCTTCAACAGGCACTGCTGGTTTTGTGACTGATACTTCAGGCACTGCGCGACCACCACCTTCTACACAGTCAGGTACGTCCCCATGATATCTGGATTCTGGAGCTTCCTTTCATATGACCTCTGAGTCTTCTTTTCTGTCCGCTCTTTGTTCTCTCCATTCTCTTGTCCGTGTTTTTACAGCTGATAGTACCTCTCTTCCTGATTCTAGTCAGGGCACTCTTTCTACTTCTTCTTTTTCTGTTCCTGATATCTCTCATGTCCCTCTTCTTAAGATGAATCTGTTCTCTGCTAGCCAGCTTACTGACTCTGGTTGTCGCGTCACTCTTGATGCTGATTCTTGTGTTGTCCAGGACCGTCGAACGCATGCTCTGGTTGGAGCTGGCCCTCGCAGCCGTGACTCTTCAGGACTTTGGGAGTTAGACTGGCTTCGTGTTCCCTCCGCTGCCACTTCATCTGCCAGTTCTTCTCTGGTCGTCTCCTCTGCTACCAGCTCCTTTCAGCAGTGGCATCATCGTCTTGGTCACCTTTGTGACTCGCGTTTGTCGTATTTAGTTCATCGTGGTCTTCTGGGGTCTGTCTCAGGAGATGGGTCTTTACATTGTCAGGGCTGTAGGTTGGGTAAACAGATTCAGCTTCCCTATCCTACTAGCGTGTCTGTATCTCAGCGACCTTTTGATTTAGTTCATTCAGATGTTTGGGGTCCAGATCCTTTCGCTTCGAAAGGGGGCCATCGCTACTATATTTTATTCATCGATGATTTCTCTCGGTACACTTGGTTGTATTTTATGCGCTCTCGTAGTGAAGTGCTCTCCATATATCAGCGTTTTGCGGCCATGGTCCATACTCAATATTCTACCCCCATTCGTGTGTTTCGTGCTGATTCTGCTGGTGAGTATATCTCCCATATGTTGCGAGGTGTTCTTGCTGAGCAGGGCACCCTTGCTCAGTTCTCCTGTCCTGGCGCACATGCTCAGAATGGCGTTGCTGAGCGTAAGCATCGCCATCTTCTTGAGACCACTTGTGCCATGATGATTGCTTCTTCTATTCCGCCGCATTTCTGGGCTGAGGCTGTCGCTACGCCGGCTTACCTCATCAATATTCAGCCTTCTGCCGCTCTGTAGGGTGGCATCCCGCTTGAGCGCCTATCTGTACAGTCTCCAGACTATTCCATGCTTCGCTTGTTTGGTTGTATTTGCTATGTTCTCCTTGCTCCTCGCGAACACACCAAACTGACCGCTTAGTCTGTTGAGTGTGTTTTCCTTGGATACAGTGATGAGCATAAGGGCTATCGTTGTTGGGACCCCGTTGGTCATCGGATGCGTATCTCTCGTGAGGTTACTTTTGATGAGACACGTCCTTTCTATCCTCGTCCCACCGCTGGTACCTACCCGGTGGAAGATATATCGTTTCTTCTCTTTCCTGACACACGCCCTCTGTCTAATCTTTCTACTCCTATTGTGTCTTCTTCAGGATCTCCTCCCCCTGATGTCTCTTCTTCTACACCGTCCTCCTCTATTCCGTCTAGTTCTCCTAGTTCTCCTCGTTCTCCGGAGTCTTCCTCTGCTATTCCTTCTTCTTCATCGTCGTCTCCTGAGTCGTCTTCCTCTAACGAGCTTCCCTCTACTCGTCCTGTTCGTCAGCGTCGTGCCCCCAAAGAGTTACTCTCCTAGTCAGTATGGTCTTTCTGTTGCCTCCGAGCCGACTTCTTATCGGGATGCTGAGCATCATCCTGAATGGCAGCTGGCCATGGTTGAGGAGATTGCTGCGCTTGAGCGCACTGGCACCTAGGATCTTATTTCTCCCCCTCCCGGTGTTCGTCCTATCACGTGTAAGTGGGTCTATAAGATTAAGACCCGCTCTGATGGATCTCTTGAGCGCTATAAAGCGCGTCTTGTGGCTCGTGGTTTTCAGCAGGAGCATGGTCGTGACTATGATGAGACCTTTGCTCATGTGCTCATATGACCACTGTGCGTACTCTTCCTGATGTTGCTTCTGTTCGTCACTGGTCTGTGTCCCAGCTTGATGTTCAGAACTCCTTTCTCAATGGTGAGTTGAGTGAGGAGGTTTATATGCAGCCTCCTCATGTGTATTCTGTTCCCGAGGGGATGGTTTGTCGTCTTCGACGGTCTCTTTATGGCCTCAAACAGGCCCCTCGTGCCTGGTTTGAGCGCTTTGCTTCTGTAGTAATTGCTGCTGGTTTCTATCCTAGTGCTCATGATCCAGCACTGTTTGTTCACACTTCTCCTCGTGGACGCACTCTTCTTCTTCTTCTTCTTCTCTATGTTGATGATATGATCATTACTAGTGATGATCCTGAGTATATCGCCTTTGTTAAGGCTCGTCTTCGTGATTAGTTTCTTATGACTGATCTTGGTCCTCTTCGATACTTTCTTGGGATTGAGGTTTCCTCCACTTCTTATGGCTTTTACATCTCTCAGAAAAAATATATTCAGGATCTTCTTGCTCGTGCTGCTCTTGGGGATGAGCACACTATTGAGACCCCTATGGAGCTTAATGTTCAGCTTCAACCTACTGATGGTGATCCTCTTTCTGATCCGACGCGTTATCGTCATCTTGTTGGGAGTCTAGTTTATCTTGCTGTCACTCGTCCTGACATCTCTTATCTTGTTCATATTCTGAGTCAGTTTGTTTCTGCTCCTACCACTCTTCACTATAGTCATCTTCTCCGTGTTCTTCGTTATCTTCGTGGTACAATCACTCATCGCCTTTTCTTTCCTCGTTCCAGCTCCCTCCAGCTCCAGTGCTATTCGGACGCTACATGGGCGAGTGATCCTTCGGATCGTCGTTCACTTTCTGCTTACTGTGTGTTTCTTGGTGGTTCTCGCATTGCTTGGAAGACGAAGAAACAGACAGCGGTTTACCGTTCGAGTGTTGAGGCTGAGTTGCGTGCTATGGCCTTGTTGACTGCTGAGGTGACCTGGTTACGGTGGTTACTTGTGGATTTTGGGGTCTCTATTACCACACCCACTCTGGTTTTGTCTGACAGTACAGGTGCTATTAGTGTTGCACGTGATCCGGTCAAGCATGAGCTTACCAAGCATATTGGTGTTGATGCTTTCTATACACGTGCTCAAGTGCAGGCTCAGGTTGTTGCGCTTCAGTATGTGCCTTCAGATTTACAGTTGGCGGATTTTTTTACGAAGGCACAGACCCAGTGCGCAGCATGCTTTCTTACTCTCCAAACTCAGTGTTGTGGATCCACCATGTGTTTGAGGGGGGGTGTTAGATGTGTATATCTGTATATTTTATTTCCCCCATATGTTAGGGGGATTCCAACATATTTGCCATGTACCTGTACTATATATTGTGGCCTTTGGCCCCAGAGGAATATAACTTTGTCTATTCCTAACAATCCTCAGGGATGTTTTCATCTTCCTCTTCATCCGGCTCCCTGTCTTTGCGAGAGGAAGGTGGCGGCAACGGCGGGGAAACCTGGGACCCATGTCCCTTGCCCAACTGCTCCACGTGAATGATGAAGCCTTGTTTGTTGACGAACAGCTTGATGCTAGGGACACTACAAGAAATATGTTCACTTGTGATCTTCTCGTAGTGACGTGAATGAAATCGTCATAAATCTATGACAATTTCACACAAGATGGTCATAGGCCATTTAAAGAGGTCAAAACCATGTACAATTACGACGTTTTGTGTCGAAATCGTCGTAATTTCATTAGATGAAATCATCATAGTATGCGCAATATGGTTTAGGATCTTACTTGTAGTCTATTATGACCAATTCAAATCGTCGTAGTGTCTAAATTCGGATTTATTGACATGACTAGTTGGCCACATCAGCAGTTGCACATATGTGTCATAACTACGTGTCATTTTTTGCATAGGTGGCATGTCCTATCTATGTGTTAATTTTTTCCCCAGGACCTGACATGAAGGCTCCACTCCGGACATGACATAAAGGACCCACAGGCGGCCCCACGCCCCACCTGGCATGCGGCCCCACGCCAAGTCCACTCGGACACATGCCGACCTGACATAAAGGCCCCACAGGCGGCCCCACATCCGAGTCCTTATTAGGAGGATTGCCAAAAAATTCTCGTCGGGGCTACAGGTCGAACACGCGACCGACCTCCCTCCTAGACCGCTGAAAACCACCACGCCATGCTCAGTTTGTTGTCTCATTACCGTGCGTAATAAATATTAACATTGATTTTGTCTGTTGGGCCTTAGCCTCGGCTGATGATTAGGTTTGGCCCACGAAGTAGACAAGTTCTTCTTGGGCCTCTTGAGCTTGTGCACAGTAATTACAGCCGAGCCAACTTGGCCGGTCCGGTTAGGCTTTTTTTTCTTCTTTTCATTTTTCTTTTTTCTTTTTTCTTAATTCTTTTGTATATTTTTCATAAGAAGTCCAAAAGAATTGATTTTTGTCTCTAAATTTTTTAAAAATTCAGTAGATAAACTTAGGGTGTTAATTATAAAATACTTTGACTATTTGAAAATACTGGATTTACTAATCCCATATTAGTCTATAGTAGGGACAATATCATATTCTGTGCTCGGAAAATGGAAAATGGGTTTTCCGTGCGACGAAATGGAAAACTTCCTCCTGTAACATTGTTCGCCATCCCATGATGCACATGTGTGCACAATATGGGTGCATTATCACAAACTATGCCCTCATTCTAGCCATAACATTGGTCATTTCACCCGAAAGCCATGAAACCTCGAACATGATAGGTCATTTTGTGAAGGATTTTTTGAGACATACTCAACTTACCAGTTTGGTATTTTTCCTTGCAACTATGTCACATAATAAGACACCACGCGAAGGATTTGCGTTGATCGGACAGTTTTTGAATTTTTTATGCCTATTTCAAATTATGGTCAAAACGACGATCATGAAGGTTCTTAGCTAGGGGCCGAGCCTTACTAAACTTGCATTGGATCTCTAAAGAAATATCATATCGTGAGTATAAAAATTATTTTTTCAAAAAATAATGGGCATCATATCATGTACCTATAGTTCAAATGAGGACCCACTTCCTACCGATTCGGCAGGAATTTGTCTTTTTCGCCAGGGGTGGACAGAAAGGTTTGAGAGACCCCGGTTGGGACATTTGTCCATGTAAGGTGGCCTATTATTTTTGAAAAATGGGATGGTGGAATTTTGAAACTTTCATTTGGTGGTTGCTTCGAGCATACAGACTGGAGCTTGGCACCCGAATTTCATGCGCATCGGGCCGGCGCGAATTAGGGAAAGCTCATCGACCACCATCGGGCGACCCAACATCTTGGTACCTGCCATCAGGAGCTCCAAAGTACGAAGGGGAGGGGAACATCATGAAGATGGACCCAAACTTCTAACAGCACCTCTGAGGCCTTTGGTACCACCGCCTCTTTAGAGACCGACGCCAAAATCTTGTAGCGAGGGAACCTGGGGCCTTCCCATGGGTGGCCATCCGAAGGCTGACTTTGGAAGGGAACACCAGAGAGAAGTCGGTCTCACTAAGTTTATGCACTTGCCACTGCCAGGTGTCGTCCACCAAGTCCTTAAGTTCTTCTTACAGTTCTGCGGCAAAAAGCGAGCCCGAATCGAGGGTCAGAATCGCAGAGTTGAAAGCTGGATTTTCCATTTTTTCCTCTGGGATTTTGAAGCAGAAGAAACCCGCTCCTTCTACCCCGAAACCCATTCAATGTGGTTCATTCTTCTTGGCGTGGTGCAGGCACATCGCACACATGTGGCCTTCTTGTTTACAGAGCACGCAGAACGGCTTTTCCGTGCAGACCACTTGGAAGTGGTCGAGATTGCCATAGTTGAAGCACATGATCCTTAACGCCTCTGGCTCAGGCCGTCCCGCCTCCGGCTCGCCCGACAGTGGACCTGCTGGTCTGGGTGGAGGGGAGGGGGAAGCGTCTTGTTCCTTTTTGGACGCCTGCACGAATCATCGCCGCCACCGCGTCCCTCGCGCCTCCTTAGCGGAGGAGGGCCATGCGACGGGCCCTAACGGTCTCTGCCTCGAGCCTCGTCTCTATGCCAGTTGGAAGAGGAACCCCTATGGTCCCTTTCCCACTGGTGGTCCTCGTCTTGGCGAATCAATCTATCCCACAGACCAGGTTCCAGGCGATGATCATTTCTTCCCGCGAACTCGTCGAAGGGGCGCTTGCAGTTGAAGTTCCTGCCACGCTCCATGGACACCAGGAGGTAGGCCGGGAAGTCTAGGGAAGAGTCCGGCCTAAGAACCAGGGATCTGGCACGAGCTGCACAGCGGTACAGGTCACAAAAGGGAGAGGGGAAGCCTAACGATGGATCTAGGGCACCCTTCTGTAGGGGTTCGTAGCATGGAAAACAAAAATTTTCTATCGCATACAAACAAACAAGCCAAGATCTATCTACTATATTGTAGCAACGAGTCGATGGAATAACTTACCCTCGAAGATTCCAAAGTGTTTAACGAGAGCGGATTCTCGTGGGTGATGTAGTCGTACTCTTCCCGATCTCAAGATCGTGTAGACGATCCTTCCGGCGCTGCGTTCCGGCAGCGCTCCCGTAGTCGGTCACACGTTCGGTACTCGACGAAGACCTTCCTCTCCCTTGTTCCAGCAGGCAGCGGAGGTTGTAGCACTCTCCTCGCGATTCCGGCAGCACAACGGTGTGGTACCGGAAGTAGAGGGGAGATCCCGCAGGGCTTCGCCTTAAGCCGGAGCGAGTATGGTGGAGTATGAGAGAGGGCTATTAGTGGTCTAGAGATTTAGACACACCAATTAGAAGGCTCTAAACCGCAGGCTAAAGCAATTAGAAGCTCTAAACCAGAACGGCTCTAAACCGGAGATTAGAGGTAGAAACTTGTGTGTCTAGAGGAGGAGGCCTGCCCCTCCTTTTATGGGTGGAGGGGCCATGGCGCGCCAGGGAGGGAGGGAGTCCCTCCCCAACTCGGCCTAGGGCTGGCCGCCGGCTTGGAGGAGAGGAACTCCTCCTCCAAGTTGGTTTCAAACTCCTCTTGCTTGTTTCCCACAGTTTCTTGTTTTAGCCGTTTGACTTTCAAACTGGACATTTGACTTTTCTGTTTTAGGATTCAATTTAATCCTTTATTTGGGACAGCAAGAACACTTAGTACATGATGCAATCATTCCAATATGTAATGACACATTCATGTACCCCTCCCCCCCGGAATGCCGGACAATCTGGAACCTTCTAGAACATTCCCGATGAAAACACCGGAACCATTCCCGAACTCCGAAACGGGACTTTCCTTATATGAATCTTATTCTCCGGACCATTCCGGATCACCTCGTGATATCCCGGATCCCATCCGAGACTCTGAACAACATTCGGTCTCTTTCTCATAATACCATAACTACTCAAACAACGTCGAATCCTTAAGTGTGTCTCCCTACGGTTCGTGAATTATGCAGACATGATCGAGACACTTCTCCGAACAATAACCAATAGAGGAATCTAGAAATTCATATGGCTCCCACATATTTCTACGATTACTTTGCGATCGAATGAACCACTTACATACGATACCAATTTCCCTTTGTCTCACGATATGTTACTTATCCGAGGTTATGATCGTCGGTATCTCTGCATACCTAGTTCAACCTCGTTACTGATAAGTACTCTTTTCTCGTTCCCGTGATATGTGATCCCTTGTGAGCCAGTCACATGCTTGCAAGCTAATTGGATGACATTCCACCGAGAGGGCCCAGAGTATATCTAGCCGTCATATGGATGGACAAATCCCACTCTTGATCCATGTGTCTCAACCAATACTTTCCGAACACTCAATGCCACCTTTATAGCCACCCAGTTACGGTGTGGTGTTTGATGTCATCAAAGCATCCATCCGGTAAAGGTGATATGCATGATCTCATGGTCGAAGGAATTAGGTTACTATGTATCAGAAAGCATATAGCAATTGAACTATTGAAATGACTTGATCTTTATGCTACGCTTATCTATAGGAGTATGTCCACCATATCATACTCCTAACGATATGATCTTGTTGTTGATAACATCTCAATGTTCATGATAGGGAAACCACAATCATTAATCAACCAACAAGCTAGTGAAGTATAGAGGCTATACTAGGGACTTCAAATTAAGTTTACAAATCACACAAGTATTAATGTTTCCTTGTTAATACTATTATAGCATGAATGTAAACATTTATCATAAACACAAAGATATAATAATAACTACATTTATTATTGCCTCTAGGGCATATCTCCAACAGTCTCCCACTTGCACTAGACTCATCTAATCTAGATTACATGGTAATATACCGAACACCCATGGCAGTTTGGTGTTGGTCATGTTTTTCCCTCGGGAGAGGTTTAGTCAACGGATCCGCCACATTCAGATCTGTGTGTACTTTGCAAATCTTTATATCCCCATCCTGGATATGTTCTCGAATAGCGTGAAAACGTAGCTTGATATGCTTCAGCTTCTTGTGTGACCTTGGTTCTTGCGCATTGGCTATGGCGCCCAGGTTATCACAGTAGATAGACATTGGGTCCAGCGCACTAGGAACCACACCCAGCTCTGTAATGAACTCTTTCATCCATATCGCTTCTTGTGAAGCCTCCGAAGCAGCCATGTATTCCGATTCAGTTGAAGATCTCGCCACAATGCTTTGCTTTGCACTCCTCCAGCTAACTGCTGCACCATTCAAAATAAATACGTATCCGGATTGTGATTTAGAATCATCCGGATCGGTGATCCAACTAGCATCGGTGTAACCGTTAACAACGAGTTGTTCATCACCTCCATAAGAAAGAACCATATCCTTAGTTCTTCTCAAGTACTTAAGGATGTTTTTGACCGATGTCCAATGATCCACTCCTGGATCACTTTGATATCTGCTAGTTAAACTAACAGCATATGCAATGTCGGGTCTAGTACATAGCATGGCATACATTAGAGATCCTATGGCTGAGGCATAGGGAGTCTTACTCATCCTTTCTCTATCTTCTGCCGATGTCGGACTTTGAGTTTTACTCAAGGTCATATTGGGCAACATGGGCAAGAACCCTTTCTTGCTTTCTTCCATTCCAAACCTCTTTAGAACTTTGTCCAAATATGTACTCTGTGACAATGATATTTGGCGTTTCGATCTATCTCTATAAATCTTTATGCCTAATATGTAAGCTGCTTCGCCAAGATCCTTCATTGAAAAACTATTATTCAAATATTCCTTGACACTATTAAGAAGGTCTACATCATTCCCAATCAACAATATGTCATCCACATATAGTATTAAGAATGCTACAGAGCTCCCACTCACTTTCTTGTAAATACAAGCTTCTCCATAAGTTTGTATAAAACCAAAACTTTTGATTACCTTATCAAAACGTTGATTCCAACTTTGGGATGCTTTCTTCAAACCATAGATGGACCGTTGAAGTTTGCATACCTTGTTAGCATCTTTAGGATCGACAAAACCTTTGGGTTGCATCATATACAACTCTTCATCAATGTCTCCATTGAGGAATGCTGTTTTGACATCCATCTGCCATATCTCATAATCATAATATGCAGCGATTGCTAACATAATCCTCACAGACTTTAGCTTCGCTACCGGTGAGAAAGTCTCATCGTAGTCAACTCCTTGAATTTGTCGAAACCCTTTTGCGACAAGTCGAGCTTTATAGACAGTAACATTACCATCAGCATCTGTTTTCTTCTTGAAAATCCATTTGTTCTCGACAGCCTTCCGGCCATCCGGTAAGTCCACCAAAGTCCATACTTGGTTTTCGTACATGGATCCAATCTCGGATTTCATGGCTTCTTGCCATTTATTGGAATCTGGGCTCATCATCGCTTCCTCATATGTCTCGGGGTCATCGGTGTTGTCCACCAACATGACATTCATAACGGAATCATACCAATCTGTAGTGGTACGAGTTCTCGTTGACCTCCGAGGCTCTGTAGCAACTTCAACTGAAGTTTCATGATCACCATCATTAGCTTCCTCTCTTATTGGTGCAGGCACCACAGGAACTTCTTCCGGTGCTGCACTACTCGCAATTTCGAGAGAAGGTTCGACAACCTCGTCGAGTTCTACTTTCCTTCCAGTCACTTCTTTCGAGAGAAATTCCTTCTCTAGAAAGGATCCATTCTTGGCAACGAAGATTTTGCCTTCGGATCTATGATAGAAGGTATACCCAATAGTTTCCTTCGGGTATCCTATGAAGACACATTTTTCCGCTTTGGGTTCAAGCTTGTCCGGCTGTAACTTCTTTACATAGGCTTCGCATCCCCAAACTTTAAGGAACGACAATTTAGGTTTCTTCCCAAACCATAATTCATACGGTGTCGTTTCAACGGATTTAGATGGTGCCCTATTTAAAGTGAATGCGGCTGTTTCTAATGCATAACCCCAAAATGATAGCGGTAAATCTGTAAGTGACATCATAGAACGAACCATATCTAAGAGAGTTCGATTACGACGTTCGGACACACCATTACGCTGTGGTGTTCCCGGCGGTGTCAATTGTGAAAGTATTCCGCATTTCTTCAAATGCTCGCCAAACTCGTAACTTAGATATTCACCTCCACGATCAGAACGCAGAAATTTAATCTTCTTGTTACGTTGATTCTCTACCTCACTTTGAAACTCCTTAAACTTCTCGAAAGTTTCGGACTTATGTTTCATGAAATAGATATACCCATATCTACTCAAGTCATCCGTGAAGGTAAGAACATAACGATAACCACTGCGCGATGCTACACTCATTGGACCACACACATCGGTATGTATGATTTCCAATAAGTCCGTAGCTCCCTCCATCATACCAGAAAATGGATTCTTAGTCATTTTACCCATCAGACATGCTTCGCATCTTTCAAGTGATTCAAAATCAAGTGATTCAAGAAGTCCATCGGAATGGAGTTTCTTCATACGTTTCACTCCAATGTGACCAAGACGACAGTGCCACATATAGGTCGAATTATCGCTTGATTTCAAACGTTTAGCCTCAATGTTGTTGATATGTGTATTTCCACTATCGAGATTCAATAAGAATAGACCATCTATCAAAGGTGCATGTGCATAAAACATATTACTCATATAAATCGAACAACCATTATTCTCGGACTTAAACAAGTAACCGTCTCGCAATAAACAAGATCTCGATATAATGTTCATGCTCAACGCAGGCACCAAATAACAATTATTTAAGTATAAAACTAATCCCGATGGTAGATGAAGGGGTAGCGTGCCGACCGCGATCACATCAACCTTTGATCCTTTTCCCACGCGCATCGTCACCTCGTTCTTCGCTAGCTTCCGTTTATTCTGCAGCACCTGTTTCGAGTTACAAATATGAGCAACCGAACCAGTATCAAATACCCAGGCACTACTACGAGTACTAGTGAGATACACATCAATAACATGTATATCAGATATACCTTTCTTCTTGATGTTGTCGTTCTTCAAATCCGCCAAGTACTTTGGGCAATTCCGCTTCCAGTGACCTTCTCCCTTGCAGTAAAAGCACTCAGTATCAGGCTTGGGTCCAGCCTTGGTCTTCTTCGCTGGCGTGGTAACTTTCTTACCACCCTTCTTGAAGTGTCCCTTTTGCTTAGACTTGCCTTTCTTGAATTTGGTGGTCTTATTGACCAACAACACTTGGTGCTCTTTCTTGATCTCCACTTCTGCAGATTTCAACATGGCAAAGAGTTCTGGCAACGTCTTGTTCATGTTCTGCATGTTGTAGT
Organism: Avena atlantica; assembly: GCA_910589765.1. Classification (NCBI taxonomy): domain Eukaryota; kingdom Viridiplantae; phylum Streptophyta; class Magnoliopsida; order Poales; family Poaceae; genus Avena; species Avena atlantica. Next base: position 177,018,430 of record OU342737.1, read on the forward strand.
TCATCACAAAGTTCTTGTAACTTGGTGGTAGTGATTGGAGGACACGATAAATCCCCAAAGCATTAGGAATCACTATACCCAAGCTTTGAAGTTTGTTCGCGTGCCCAGACATCTTAAGCACATGCTCACTGACGGAGCTGCCTTCTTCCATCTTGCAGTTAAAGAACTTTTCAGAAGCCTCATAGCTTTCAATTGCCGCATGAGTCTCAAAAATCAATTTGAGATCCTCGACAATATCATATGGGTCCGAATCCTCAAACCTTTTCTGAAGCTCCGATTCCAAACTATACAAGATAGCACACTGAACTATGGAGTACTGATTCTTCCGAGCGAGGTAAACATTCTTTACTTCATCGGGAGCATCAGCTGCAGGTGGGTCACCCAGCGGTGCATCCAGCACATAGGTCAAATTACCAGCTGTGAGGACAATCCTCAAATTGCGGAACCAATCCGCGAAGTTGCTTCCATTGTTTTTCAACTTTTCTTTCTCTAGGAACGCATTAAAATTAATGGTAGGGGCTGCCATTGATCTACAACATATTTGCAATAGTTTAGACTAAGTTTATGACAAATTAAGTTCAAATTAATTAATAAAGTTAATCTAGGTGAACTCCCACTCAAAACAATATCCCTCACATTGTTTTAGTGATCACACGAACCAAATCCACTACATCAACACCGATCATCACGAGAGTTGATATAGTTTCAATGGCGAACAATCATCATGTTCATCATATCTACAATATGACTCATCCTTTACCTTTCGGTGATCCGTGTTCCGAGACCATGTCTGTAAATGCTAGGCTCGTCAAGATCAAACCTTAGTTTCCGCATGAGCAAATCTAGCTTGCTCACGTTGTATACACTTGCGGAATCTAACACACCCGATCATCACGTGGTGCTTCGAAACAACAAGCTTTTGCAACGGTGCTAACTAAGGGTGAACACTTTATGACTTGAAATTCATGTGCATGAGGGATCATCTTATAATGCTACCGTCGTCTACTAAGCAATACAAGATGCATAAAGGATTAACATCACATGCAATTCAATATATATGTGATATGATATGGCCTTTCTTCTTTGTGCTTCCGATCTCCATCTTCAAGCACGAACATGATCTCCATCATCACCGGCATTGCATCAAGGTCAATGACGCCTCTCCATGGTTGTCGTTCACCGGCTTCAACAATTACAACTACTTTGAATAGACACGCGGGTCTTAACATAAATTAAAGACAACCATATGGCTCCTGCCGGTTGCCGACTTACAATAAGGAACATTGCATACATCAAATATAATCACAATCATGGCCATATCACATCACTGCACACCCCTGCAAAACAAAGTTAGACGCCTCTACTTTCTTTGCATATTTTACGTGGTTTGGGGCTTTCAATAAGTGTCGTTCTAACTTACGAACAAGAACCACAACATTGATACTAGTATTGTTAATCACCCGTTGCAAATTGGATCTTAACTATGCTAGGAGAAACAGACACCCGCAAAGCCACTTATGCAATACAAGTTGCATGTCAAGTGTGGAGCAAGTCTCATGAACGATGTCATGTAAGGTTAGCCCGGGCTGCTTCATCCCAACATACCACAAGATGCAAAGTACACAAGAAGCAATCGACAATAAAAGCATCAACGCCCATAATGACCATTGTGTTCTACTCGTGCAACAGATCTACATATAGACACGGCTCTGATACCACTGTAGGGGTTCGTAGCATGGAAAACAAAAATTTTCTATCGCATACAAACAAACAAGCCAAGATCTATCTACTAGATTGTAGCAACGAGTCGATGGAATAACTTACCCTCGAATATTCCAAAGTGTTTAACGAGAGCGGATTCTCGTGGGTGATGTAGTCGTACTCTTCCCGATCTCAAGATCGTGTAGACGATCCTTCCAGCGCTGCGTTCCGGCAGCGCTCCCGTAGTCGGTCACACGTTCGGTACTCGACGAAGACCTTCCTCTCCCTTGTTCCAGCAGGCAGCGGAGGTTGTAGCACTCTCCTCGCGATTCCGGCAGCACAACGGTGTGGTACCGGAAGTAGAGGGGAGATCCCGCAGGGCTTCGCCTTAAGCCGGAGCGAGTATGGTGGAGTATGAGAGAGGGCTATTAGTGGTCTAGAGATTTAGACACACTAATTAGAAGGCTCTAAACCGCAGGCTAAAGCAATTAGAAGCTCTAAACCAGAACGGCTCTAAACCGGAGATTAGAGGTAGAAACTTGTGTGTCTAGAGGAGGAGGCCTGCCCCTCCTTTTATGGGTGGAGGGGCCATGGCGCGCCAGGGAGGGAGGGAGTCCCTCCCCAACTCGGCCTAGGGCTGGCCGCCGGCTTGGAGGAGAGGAACTCCTCCTCCAAGTTGGTTTCAAACTCCTCTTGCTTGTTTCCCACAGTTTCTTGTTTTAGCCGTTTGACTTTCAAACTGGACATTTGACTTTTCTGTTTTAGGATTCAATTTAATCCTTTATTTGGGACAGCAAGAACACTTAGTACATGATGCAATCATTCCAATATGTAATGACACATTCATGTACCCCTCCCCCCCAGAGTGCCGGACAATCCGGAACCTTCTAGAACATTCCCGATGAAAACACCGGAACCATTCCCGAACTCCGAAACGGGACTTTCCTTATATGAATCTTATTCTCCGGACCATTCCGGATCACCTCGTGATATCCCGGATCCCATCCGAGACTCCGAACAACATTCGGTCTCTTTCTCATAATACCATAACTACTCAAACAACGTCGAATCCTTAAGTGTGTCTCCCTACGGTTCGTGAATTATGCGGACATGATCGAGACACTTCTCCGAACAATAACCAATAGAGGAATCTGGAAATTCATATGGCTCCCACATATTTCTACGATTACTTTGCGATCGAATGAACCACTTACATACGATACCAATTTCCCTTTGTCTCACGATATGTTACTTATCCGAGGTTATGATCGTCGGTATCTCTGCATACCTAGTTCAACCTCGTTACTGATAAGTACTCTTTTCTCGTTCCCGTGATATGTGATCCCTTGTGAGCCAGTCACATGCTTGCAAGCTAATTGGATGACATTCCACCGAGAGGGCCCAGAGTATATCTATCCGTCATATGGATGGACAAATCCCACTCTTGATCCATGTGTCTCAACCAATACTTTCCGAACACTCAATGCCACCTTTATAGCCACCCAGTTACGGTGTGGTGTTTGATGTCATCAAAGCATCCATCCGGTAAAGGTGATATGCATGATCTCATGGTCGAAGGAATTAGGTTACTATGTATCAGAAAGCATATAGCAATTGAACTATTGAAATGACTTGATCTTTATGCTACGCTTATCTATAGGAGTATGTCCACCATATCATTCTCCTAACGATATGATCTTGTTGTTGATAACATCTCAATGTTCATGATAGGGTAACCACAATCATTAATCAACCAACAAGCTAGTGAAGTATAGAGGCTATACTAGGGACTTCAAATTAAGTTTACAAATCACACAAGTATTAATGTTTCCTTGTTAATACTATTATAGCATGAATGTAAACATTTATCATAAACACAAAGATATAATAATAACTACATTTATTATTGCCTCTAGGGCATATCTCCAACACCTTCTGGATCCAGAGCCACTTAAGAAGTGGTTGGGAAGCAAGAGGAACGGGTAGGATCGCATCCCACAACCCGGGCTCCACGTGTGACACATCCATGCGAGGAGGAGACTCGAACTCCCTGACGGGCTGAGGACAGGGGCAGGCCAGATGGGCTGGCACAGGAGGCCCCATCTCCATCCCTGGGCCCTGACTCCCCGCCCCTAACCCCGGAAACCCTAGAGGCGGCGCTCCCCCGAGCGTGCGCCTCGCCGACCCTGCTAGAGACCGCTACCAGCATGACGGAGGGGGAGACGGAGGGAACGACGGGATCAGCCACTCCCCCACCTTGAAGCTGGGCGCTCCAACACCCTTGCCGGAAGCGACAACCAACTCCGGCAAGGATGCAAGGTCGAAGAGGGGCGGCGCTAGCGGCCGCGGCGACGCCGCCGGAGAAACCACCCCGAGCAGCGAGACCGACACGGCCTCTTAAGAAACTAGGGGCATCTCGCCCATCGCACGGGCATCAAATCCCCCTAGGGATGCAGGTGCGGGTGAAGAAGGGGAGGAAGGGGGTGTCGCCTCGTGCTCAGAAGGCTCCACAACCTCACCCGACGCCTCCACTTCATCGTCAGCCAGCAGACAGAAGAGAGATCCCGACTTTCTCTTCTCTCGGGGAGTAGCGGTCGGTAAGGAAGCCAGGAGCAGGTGTCCGGAGCCAGGAGATCCCGTGGGGCGGCACTGGACGCCAGCATGGGCGGGGTCACGAGAGCCCACTCTCGTTGTTAGACACATCCGTCCTGAATGTGATCGTATTCTCGCATCTCCCCTCTCTTTCACTGTACCTCAAGCAAAACCAGTTGCAAAAGGCTAAAGCTCCCGATCTAGCCCCTAAGAGGCTAATTAAGGAAGGATAACAGTTCAGAGATTCAGGAAAACAAAAAAATCTTTTTCCAGCTATGTCCAGAAAAAGGCAGAGCGCTGAAAAGGAGGAAAAAGCTAGCGAGAAAAACAGGGGAACAAAGTCAACATTTCAGCTATAGTGGATAGACGAAAAGAAGCTTTTCATCATACCATCACCACATGGATTAAGTCGGTATCTTCTGGGTGTTCGTTGAGGAATATCATCGATGCTCGCCCTCCACGCGTTAGTACCCTCAAATAACGTGAGTCCTTTGGAACGGAACTATGATCGACATGGGATTAGGACTAGTAGGATGAACTGTACTAGTCTCTGGTGTCCTTGCAATGTACGTTCCCCGACCTTCCTCTACGGTGGCCTGAGTCCCTTCGTGTGCCACGTCCCCAGTGGTCGGCCTCGACCCTGTTCATGACGCCCCTGACTACGGCTCCTGGCTTCCCGGAGTCCATCCGTGGGCGGCATTGGGCGGACATTGCCGATGAGGTCGAGGAGGAGGCCGTGCGTGATGAGGTGGAGGATCGATGCAGGCGGCCGGACTTGTCGATGTTGGGCGACTTCCTTTTCCGGGCTCGGTCTTGCCTGGCCCGGAGGAAGCATTCCCGCCATGGCTCACCGAGAACACCGCCGGGCATGTCGGCTCCGTCACAGGTACCTAGTGGGTACCGGCGTCGACAGCTTGACTTCCTGACGGCGGCTTCGGAGGGACCCATGGGGTTGGACCTGATGGTGGGGAGCTGCCCTGTTGTTGGTCTTCGTCCTGGCGAGTCTTCCCTAGTTCCAGTGGCCTCGGCGCTGCCGCCGCCTGCGTCGAGGGATGGAAGCAAAGGCGGTAGCTCCCCTCCTCTCCCAGGGTGTGGGACTAGGACGACCTGTGCTCGGCCCACCCAATAGCTGTTTGCCTCAACGGGCCCAATCCTGCCATGGCGCAGTCAAGATGTGTGGGTCATATCTCCTCGGCTCGGGGGCGCTATTGGGCCACAAAACTGGGTGGGAGCTTGGCTCTGGATCTACCGTGGTGCCCCCGACCTAACCCTAGCGTGCGTCGCCTCGTCCATCGACATTCTTCATTTTGCCGCGTCTGCTCTCTTTGTCCGCGTCTCTCACCCGCCGCCGCCGCTGGTCAGTTTGTTCGCCGCCACCGTCATGATGCAGAGGCTCTCCTATTCCCCCAGGGTGTCCCCGTTGCCTCGGCACCACCACCGCTCGCGCCTCCCGTCCCCTGAAGCTCGTCCTTCCCCTGCAGCGGCATATCGTCCTCCCGCGTGCCGCTCGCCATTGGGTCGGCACTCCCCTGTGCGCCGCTCATGGGAACCAAGAGGAGGGCCATCGGTATAGTCCGTGCGCCGCTCATGGGAAACCGATGGTCACGGTGCAGGAGCCCCCCACGCGGTCGCGCACCGGGGAGTCGCTCACCTGGCCACCGGTCGCCGTCGGCTAGTGGCCGCCAGCGGGAGCATGTGCTGCGTCATGAACTTGAGCATCGCCCTTGGGCTCAGTCCAGCAGGAGCACAACCAGGCAGGGGTAGCGCACCGACAGGGAGATGCCTCGCCCTCAAGGAGTTCGTCTCGGTGCCAACTCCAACCAGCAAGCGTCAGGCGCGCAAATCGGGACCAAATATAAGAAGAATAAAAAGAAGCGGAAGACATAGGGGACTGGAACGGGGGGCAAGCAGGGCGGCATGGTCACGGGAGGGAGCCAGATTGGGCATCCTCCAGTGGCGTAGCCCTTGGCCCTGCCGAGTTCGGGCCATGGGTTAACTCATGGGGAGTCATCTACAACTGCGATGGGTTCACAACGCCCGAAGTCCCCGACTCGCAACAAGTGTTTCGACTGTGGTGAGGTGGGACACTTCCGGTCTGACTGCCGCGAGCCAGAAAACTGCTTGTTCTATGGTGACCCGTCCCACCGTGTCCTAGAATGCACAACATGTTCCCCTCACCGCGAGCGTTCCACCCTCGAGATCCTAGGCCATGACATTAATCTTGGGTTCTATTACATTGACCTGGGGGGTGTGGAGTTGTTGGTTCCCTAGAACCTGGTGGATATTCACGTGCTACTTGAGCAGGACCTGGCCCTGACAGTGGACATCATGGCGGACACAATCCACGCGGAGTTGTAGTCTTTGGACGCCGACTACGCGTGGAATGTGAGGGAGACTGCCCCCAGGGTGTTCTCTGTGATCTTCCCCTCACGGGAGGCCCTGAGGACCCTCTCCTGGAGTCAGACCTTTATCCTGCCGGTGCATAACATCAAGGTGTCGATCCGCAAGTCATATGTCCACCCCGATACGATCTCATCTCTGTCGTTGGTGTGGGTTCGCATCCATGGGATTCCTGTTGAAGCTAAGGAGAAGTTTCTAAAGTTGATTACGCAGGCGATTGGTAAATTTGTCTGTCTGAACGAGAGCACTCTTGGGGGCCAGGGCCCTGGGCCCGTTCTGTCGTGGGTTTCTCCGCTTTGGAAGCCCCCCTACCCCTGAAGATTAAGATCTTCGTCTGGAAGTTGCTTCGTGACCGGCTACCCTCGGGAGTTGAGGTGGACAAGCGGCGTGGTCCTGGCAACGGCCAGTGTCCGCTTTGTGCGGTCCCGGAATCGGGCTTACATATCTTCTTCTCTTGTTCCGCTGCTCGCTTCCTATGGAACTTCATCCACGAGGCTTTGGGGCCTAAGTGGCAGGCCTCGGATCTGGGGGAGTTCCTGGAAGCCGCCTCTAACCATACCGGGAGGAGGAGGCGCCTCTTCTGACTGGTGTTTGCGGCAATGACCTAGACTCCTTGGAATATACGGAATAATATGGTCATTGAGCTTGTCTTTCTGCGCCGTGCCTCTGACTCGATCTTTAAATTTATGACTTTTTTGCAGCAGTGGTACCCTTGTATAGACAGCGGGACAGGGAGCGGTTGGACGGGATGTTGGAGCACCTGATTGCGGTGACCCGCCGACTTGCTACTCTGTCTGGCCGCTGAGGGCTCCCCCTGAAGGGTGTTGAGTCTTGTATCTGTATGTGTGTTCTCCTCTGTTGGTCCTAGACTCTGCCTTGTATTCGCTGAGGGGTCAGACTTGTGTGTGTTGCATGTGTTGACCTTGCTGTCGTCGGTTGGATGTGAATTTTGTATGAATATTGTTTTATTTATAAAGCTGGGCGTGGGTCTGTTTCAAGGAGTAACATGAGTCTTCTGAGTAGGCAAAGTCAGAGTAGCTAACATTTTATGAACTTTTAACATGTCAAGCGCAACTCTTAAGTAACGTGTGTCTTCCGAGAAGGCAAAGTCAGAGCGAGCAACAAGTGGAAGTTTTTCAAAGCCTTTTCTCTTTCAAATCGCTAGACCCCGGGCCTCTCCATATGAATGTAGCCAATATACAATATGTATTTGTTCCGGCCACCCACATCGCACCACATCACATGGGATTAAATGCTTAATTTGACTTGGTTATCGTTTACGAGATGTCTGAGATATACATATATATTTAAAAAAGCATATATTAATATTGTCAAGCTTCATGCACTAGCCAACACAACCAAAAGTCTGAACTGATGGAAAGGGCTAGTGCAATCCACTTATACACTTCAACACCCCCTCTCACGTGTGACGGAGAGAAGTCAGCACGTGCAACCAGAAGAGAGCGACGACGCGCAAAACTCACGTATGACTCAAGGGGTCTATACATGGACACAGAGGGGTCAATAGCAATTTTAGAATAAATTGCGAAAGCCAGGACTCGAACGTCACGGGGGAGAGGTGGTGTTGAAGTGTATAAGTGGATTGCACTAGCCCTTTCCATCAGTTTAGACTTTTGGTTGCGTTGGCTGGTGCATGAAGCTTGACATGGTATCACAGCCTAAGGTCTCGAGTTCGAGTCCTGTGAACGTGCGTTTCGCGCGCCGTCGCTCTCTTCCGATTGCACGTGCTGACTTCTCTCCGTCACACGTGAGAGGGGGTGTCAAGCTTCATGCACTAGCCAACGCAACCAAAAGTCCGAACTGATGAAAAGAGCTAGTGCAAGAATAAATTGCGAAAGCCAGGACTTGAACTCGAGACCTTAGGCCCTGATACCATATCAAGCTTCATGCAGTAGCCAACGCAACCAAAAGTCCGAACTGATGGAAAAGGCTAGTGCAATCCACTTATACACTTCAACAAATATCTCAACAAGAATGGGTGGTTTCTCCCGATCCAACATGAGAAGCCATAGTCCATGCTCAGTGAAGCTACAATATGCATATATGATCCGCGATTAGCTAGTTGTCTCCAAAATAATATGTAGACCTAGCTAGCTGTTAATCGCTGGAGTCCAGCTAACTATGTCTCGTTGCCATAGGGTAATACAATAATGAACACAAAAATAAGCAAGACTTTCAATTCTAATATCGGGGGGGGGGGGAGAGAGAGAGAGAGAGAGAGAGAGAGAGAGAGAGAGAGAGAGAGAGAGAGAGAGAGAGAGAGAGAGAGAGACTACCATGTCTTCCCTCACCTGAGAGTCGATTGCAAGCTACAGGTAAGCCGTGCCTCTAATCCTGTTGTATTAATCCCCCTGCTAGCAGAAAATGCCGAGATATCAACCGTGTTCATCTCTGTGGCTATTAGTTTGGTCTACTACATCGGTGTTGGAACTATATTGCATCTTCAGTACCGAAGATCGAGCTCGATTGCTTCATCTGGATCCATCTGGTGCTCTCTAGGCAGATCGACCATCTCTCTACGGGCCTTGAGTCCCAAGTAGGTATCCATTCCTTATTTCCATCGCCCCAAGCACGTAATATAAATTCCATTTGACCAATTGGTGTTGATTTCTTTGTTTAGATAGAAGAATAATGGAAGAAAATGACCTGAAGAGAATACTTGACGGCAGCATGAAGCCAACAGATGTGCCATTTGAAATTTTGCGGAGTATCACGGATAATTTTTCAACAAATAGAATAATCGGTGAAGGTGGATTTGGCATAGTCTACAAGGTAACAAGATTGTATTTTTTTTAAGAATTCGGTATCTTCTTAAAACCTAAAGATCTCAGCTTGTGTACCAAAGTCGAGTTGTTTGGGTGATGCGTGTTTGTACCCAATTTTCTTGTATGGTGATATGCTTTGTCTAATGACATATACATGGCGTAATTTAGATGTTCAAAATAAATATTAAATAGGGTGTCCTCCAAGATGGGACTGTCGTTGCTGTGAAGAGGATTGTCAGAAGCAAGACAATCGATGAGAAGCTATTTCGGCGTGAGGTTGACAGCCTGATGGAGGTCGACCATCAAAATATAGTTAAGTTTCTTGGATTTTGTTCTCATACAGTGCATAAAACTGTCAAAAACACAGAATGCCATGGATATATTTACGCTGAGGAAAGGGAAAGACTGATGTGTTTTGAGTATATAAGTAATGGAAGCCTCGCTAAACATATTACTGGTATGATCATCTTACATATGATTGATGCAACTTTCATTACTTTATCTATTATCTAATTTATGTTCTGTCCCTCACAGTATTCAACTTACAGGCCTCAAATTAAATTAATTTATGGAGTAGATTTCATGCATCTTTACTTTTTTTTCCTTCCGCAGATGAATTGAGAGGACTTGAATGGGATGCACGATATGAAATAATTAAAGGAATATGCAGAGGTGTGTACTACCTACACATGGAAAAACGTATTATTCATATGGATCTTAAGCCTGGCAATATACTAATGGATAATCAGATGGTGCCAAAGATAGCGGACTTTGGTCTATCTAGACCCACTGAAAAGTCACAAACCACGAGCGAAAACCATTTTTCAACACCGTAAGCTGCCAATCAATACAGCCATTCTGCATGCATTGTCTTACATAGTCGTACTGGTTATATGCCATAGTGTGTGAAACTGTCATTTAATGCAGAGGATATGGTGCTCCAGAAAACCAGTTTGGTTCTGGTAGGATGTCCGTCAAGTCGGACATATATAGTTTGGGCGTCATAATTATCCAACTAGTGACGGGACGTAAGGGCAGGCCTGAAGATACTTCTAATGTAAGGCGGCTTCACCTTACAATGCACAGCTTCATTTGTTAGAATTATGTCAATAATCACCTTTACATCTTCTTATTCCTCGTAATTGCCTCTGTTAATTTGAAAAAAAAATCATAATCGATGTATGTATTTAATTGCCATGCAACAAATGAGTAGCTCTTGCTCAGGCCCGTCCAAGGGCCCGTGCGAGCTGGGCGATCGAACAGGGCCCCAAAAAACTAGGCCCCCCCACAGCCCAGCCCAGCACTTCTCCTCTCCGATTTTTTCTGCCCAGCTCGCATGGAGAACACAAGATGGTTCAAGGGACGGTCTTTCCTTGGCCCAAACAAGCGAGAGCCCAGCAGCAGCACTTCTTCCGGACTAAAGTCTGATCTTGTGTTCCCGATCAACCATCCTAGGCGGCTTTGGTTGTTTGGTCGATCAATCTATTTGTCCAGAACTCCTGATTTCTAATCCCCGTCGCCGTCGGTCTGCTCGTAAAGAAAATACACCCGCCCAGAGCAATTCGTAGGTTCTGCCTCCCGTCAACGCCACACACCCGCCCGCCCAGGCTGACAGTCTCCTGTTCGCCCAGGTGCGTCTTCGGCCATCCCATTTTGATCATTCGATCTCGCTTCAGCCTTAAACTAGAACAGTCTTCTCCAGTTAACTTATATTGGCACGTCCAAAGTTTAATTCATGTAGTGTTTGAATTCTATCTTCGTATCATAATTTGGTTTACAAAGCATGACAGATTTATTGTGAGATACTCAAATGAATACTGCAAAATTATCGTTGCCAGCTTATTGTTGTAGCATGGTAGCTTTTAGAAGAGTTAATGTTTGATATATTCTATATATTATACAAAATATCACTTTATAAAAAAAATCACATTTATAATTTATATAATAAAGTGAAGTGTCTTTAGTTATTATTGCTACGATGAATTTTTCAATGCACCTGGGCCCCGAAATCCTGGAGACGGTCTTGCTAAGTAACTCAAAAGTCAGCAAGAGCGACGGAGCATCAGCTCTGTGGCGCTAGGGCAGCCATGGCGACGCGGGCCTGGGCCTGATCCGATCGTGGCTCGTGCTGGTGTGTGGTGGCACGGGTAACGCGGATTGCTCGCTGGTAGAGACGATGCCATGGCAGCGGAACAGTCCAGGGCCGATCTGGGATTGACACGTAAGGCTGGCCACAACCGCTCTATCCTTGGCGTCTTCATGCACCTGTTTGCATAGCGTCGGCATCTATATGGGCCAAATAAAGAAGGCGGTCCTAGGAGTCTTCTCGTTCCAAGAATGTGTTCTTCTTGATGCTTGTCCTCATTGATCTGGCCGGTGAAGAATTCTAGAAGGCTCCGCCAACGATCTTCATTGGGCTCCTGATGCCTGTATATTGCTGGATCGGCTGAGATTCAGTCGTGTGCACCCATTTTTCTGGTCATGCGGCTTCGGGAGGGAGTGACACAAAGTTTCATTGTCTGCTTCCAGCATGGGACATGTTGGTGGTTCGATTTCCATGGTGAAGATAGTGGGGGAGAATTTCATGGTGGCCGAGGTTGGAGGTTTAGTAATGGCAGACTTAGTCATCGAGGCGATCAGGACTTTGCTTGGTGTTTGTTGACTTGTAGCAGCGACATCGGCAAGGGGGAGGCAGCACATGAGGAGTACAATGTCTTATCTTTCAAGGTAAAAATCTGAGATCTAACCTTAATTAGTTGTGTGTGGCAATGACCTTATTGAAGGTGTTGTTTTGAGAGCACAAACTTTCTCTAATGTTAAATCCTAAGATCTATCATAGGTCGGCTCTGGCCCTTGTACATTGTTCTTCTTGGAGGCGTCGCTTTTGGAGAATTTGAACTCCGGGTGCTGTCTTGGGAGTGGTTTGCGCTGGGCTACAAGGTTTTGATCGCCGTAGAGGGATTTGTTTTTTTCCTTTTCATATTATTTTTGTTTTAGGGTTATGTGTATCCATAATGTCTTTAAAAAAATTATTTGTTGCATAGGATGGGTGTAATTAGTCTCTTTGTGATATTAATATATGCCCTTTGTCGAAAAAAACTAACTCAAAAGTTTTTGTCAACTATATTAATTTACGAAGATACCAATTACATTCAACCTCTGCACAAACAACATATCACAAGACATCAACGATGCACACAACAAAGAAAAAATAATAAATAGAGAAATAGGGAACAAAGACCCCATCGCCGTGTTGAAACACTCGCAACAGCAGTACTCTAACCACCACCGAAGACAACACCCGGGCCACAAAAGAGATTCTCCAAAAGCAACACCTCAAAGAAGGAAATAATGCACAAGCGTTGTTATCGCCCGATTGAAGATCTTGAGTTTTTCACCCTCGAGAAGTCCAAGTTCATAAAACAACGCCTTCAGCAACACATTGCCAGACATAACCAACGAAGGCCAGACATTGGGATTTCACCTAGAAAATTGTGACTCGGTAATCGAGGAGCACTACTAAAAATTAAGTGCACATGTGTTTCCACCCATCTTGCAAAGGTCGCTTCCGCAAGACACCAAACACTTGACACATAGGAAGAACTTGTGTTTCTAGCCTTCATCGCCACCAATACACCTCTCCGCCATTATAAACCTCCGATCATAGCCACCATGATTTTGTCCATCTCTTTAAATACCTTGAAACTCTATATTTTAGACATTGTCCCATGGAACTGACAAGAAAGTGAAGCTTCTCCCTACACCCTCATGAAGCCTCACTAGCCGAAGATAAGGGCTTGCATGACCGGATCGAAAATTCTAATCTACATGTCTAGTGGCACCATGCGCCCATCAGAGGTAATCTCTAAAAGGAAGGCCAAAACTCGTTGACCTATAGATCGAGCAGACCGATATGAAGTAGATCGATGACTTGCGCTCGAAGATCAACAGGGCCAAACCACCTATATTCAGAACGCATAAACCGCACACTCTTGTCGCGGCCCACACTGGCTAGGAAGGTCACGCAGTGCCGAGCTATGGCAAGAAGAACACGCCGCACCCACCTCTAAAGTCGCATGGCCTCCGCCATGCACCACCAGAGGGTCCAAACGGCTTGTATGAGATCAAGGTGGGGCCTAGATCCACAACACCTCCACCGCCCTAAAGATTGTGTGACCACAACCGTGCATCATCGAGGAAAGGGGACCGACGTTGTCGCCTCGAACAGGGGTCATAGCCCTAGCCGACGCACGCGGCGGGAGACACTTGCGCCATCCCAAACTTTCTTGTAGGATGTTGCCGCCATCTTCCACCCCTAACACCTTCGGTGCTAGGGCCCACCACCACTACAGATGAGGAAAGAGACAGCGGCAGCAAGGACCTGATTCGGGAAGGGCTTTTCTTGCGACACTAGGGTTCGCCTTGGTGCCGCCCTGGGGAGCATCATGGGAGCACATTCATTCTGGATCCTCACCTATTGATGGGCTTTGTCAGCTTCATAGAAGAATGTGATGTTCTTTCAGATTCTTCTTGCTAGCTTGCTCCACAAGAAAAGCATCGATGGTACCACAATAGTCACAATCAATATGCCACCCTGGAATTCGATGAGACAATCCAATCCTATCCTCAAGGTTCCATGAGTCTTGAACTCAACCTCTAGCTAATTTAGCACGACTTCAAAAATATCCATGTGTTTGGAATTACTCTAAAATAGACAAATACATACTCGAACCCTAGAGAATAACATGCATATGGATTTGGGGAGGAATGATTCATTTTTTTTGTATTGCAATCTATATATTTTGTCCCGTTGTTATTTTCTTAATTGGTGGTATTTGACAAGAAAAAGAAGTATAAATGCAAGATTCAAATACCATTTCCAGCAAACATAACCTGGTTGTCCTTACATTTCTAGCCATGGTCATCAATATAGTCCCTGTAGTTGAAAATAATGTGACTATAAAGGATTGGCTCTCAAAACCCATTGGCCCAATACTAAGAAGTTGCATTCAACTTTGACTAAAACTGAATAAGAAGAGGTTTTGTATTAGAGTAGGTCACGATTGTTGGTAGTTCTCTACTAGACTTCTTGGCTCCCAAGTCTTGTACGCCTATATAAACAGCCCAGGGGCTCACAATGTCATCAAGGGATGAACTTTATGTTTTCGGTTGTCTTTGTTATCCTAATCTCTCAGCTACAACACCTCAAAATGTAAAGGCTTGTTTGGACCTCCTAATGAGAACACTGTCTCGATGGATGAGACCCAACTAACTGATATCCCACGAGTTTCGAATGAAGAGATCAACTTCATAATTACCACCTATACTGAGGAGGAGGTTAAGAAAGTTGTTTTTCAGATGGAACATAATAAAGCACCAGGTCCTGATGGTTTCCAGCTGAATTCTACCAAAACTTTTGGGATGTTGTCAAGTCGGACCTGATGGATTTGTTTGGGGTTCTTCATGCTGGTCAACTAGACCTATTTCGGCTTAATTTGACAACATTATTTTATTACCTAAGGTTAAGGATGCAGAACAAATACAACAATATCATCCTATTTGTCTTCTTAATGTTAGTTTTAAGATATTCACTAAAGTTGTCACGATTAGACTGAATTCGATGGTGGACCACGTTGTTAGACCTTCTCAAACGATGGTCATGCCAGGATGAAACATCTTGGATGGTTAATTCTGCATGAAACTATGCATGAACTTCACTCAAAAAATATGAATGGATTTTTGTTCAAGATTTACTTTGAGAAGGCTTATGATAAAGTGAAGTGGTCTTTCCATCAACAGACACTCCATACGAAAGTTTTTCAGCATAGTGGCAGGACTTAATACAATCTTTTAGGTCTGGAGATAGTGTTGTCATTAATGTCAATGATAACATTAGTAAATACTTCCAGACGAAGAAAAGATTGTGACAAGATGATCCACTATCATCGATACTATTCAATATAGTGGCGGAAATATTGGCAATCCTTATCGAAAGGGCTAAGGTTGGTGGCCAAATTGAAGGACTAGTGCCTCATCTAGTTGATGGTGGACTTTCTATTCTTCAATATGCCAATGATACAATTCTATTTATGGAACATTATTTGGAGAAGCCAAACAATCTGAAATTAATATTATTAGTCTTTGAACAACTCTCTGGATTGAAGATTAATTTCTATAAGAGTAATTTGTATTGCTTTGGCATGGCGCAAAACGCGTCCCATACCTATGCTGAGTTATTCGGCTGTGGACAAGGGAATTTTCCAATCAACTAATTGGGAATTTCGATTCATTGTCGACATCTCACGATTGCGGAATAGAAACTCGTTGAAAAAATATTACAAAAACGACTTAGTAGTTGAAGGGTAAATTACTATCTCTTGGAGAAAGACTAGTGCTCATAAACTGAGTACTTACCAATATGGTATTGTATATGATATCGTTCTTCCAATTTCTGAAAGGAGTCTTGCATAGACTGGATTATTTCCGATCAAGGTCCTTTTGGCAAGGAGATAGTGAAAAAAGGAAATATCGACTGGCCAAATGAAATGTTGTTTGCCGCCCAAAGGAACAAGATGGGCTTGGTATACATGATATACAAGTCAAACATAGGGTAAATGGATCTTTAAGCTTCTCATAGAAGATGGTGTTGGCATACCATTCTGCGGAGAAAATATGTTGGATCAAAATAGGTGTCACAAGTGGTATGAAAACCCAGTGTCTCGCATTTTTGGGATGGCCTCATGGCTTCGAAGAAGCATTTCTTCCATTTTGGTGTTTTTAATATTAAGGATGGGTCTCAGATATACTCTTGGGAGGATAAGTGGATTGTCCATGCTACCTTGCGAGAGCAGTATCTAGCTCTTTATAATATCGTTAGGCACAAGGGGGATACCATTTCCAAAGTGATGGAATGAAATCCTCCAAATCTGTCTTTTAGACGTGATCTCATTGGACATCGATTGGAATCATGAAATAATCTTCTACTGAGATTAACATTGGTTCGACTTTCGGAAGGTCATGATGAGTTCAAATGGATACTACTAGAAAATGGTAAATTCATATTAGACTCCATGTATAGAGCTTTGATACAACCTAATATTCTAGTCGATGATGATAATAAGAAAATTTGCAAGATGAAGATACCTCTGAAAACAATTTTTTTGCATGGTATCTGCGTCGTGGTGTTATTCTTACTAAATATAATCTTATTAAGCAGAATTGGAAAGGAAGTAAAGAATGTGTTTTCTGTCATCAAGATGAGACGATTAATCACTTAATCTACCAATGCAAATTCGCTAAATATATATGGTCAATCATCAAAGTAGCATCTGAGTTATCTGTCCCACTATCGGTTGCCAACTTTTTGGTAATTGGTTAGATGGGATAAATGATAAGTATAAGATTCTATTTAGGGTGAGGGCGCTTGCCATTATTTGGTTACTATGGCTGTGTAGAAATGATAACATTTTTAATACTATTTTATCTTCTAACCTGCAAGTTATCTACAAGAGTACGACTATTCTCCATTTGTGGTCACTTCTACAACGTGTGGAGTTCATAGACCTCTTTATGGAGGGATGTACACGACTGGAAGGTACGGCGAGGGATATTTTTTCCCGACTTGGGTGGCAGCATGACCTAAGGATTGAGTTACCATCTTCTTAGGCAACAAAACTGATACATTACTATTCATAATAAAGCACCTATTTCCAAAAAAAACCTCATAAAATAGCTTCTCGCACAACTGCATGTGTTTCTGTAGGATACCCAGCTAATCACTGTGGCTATCGCTGTCTTGACCTTTCCACCCATAAAACTATCATCTCTCATATGTCATCTTCGATGAAAATTCGTTCCCGTTTTCTAAAACCTCTCCAACACCTCCTATCACTATTGATCTCACATTTCTTGATGGTATGCCACCAATCCTTCAACTTCCCGTTACTCTTCCTCCACCCAAGCCACCAACCCCTCCTACACCTCCCAGCCCTCCTACTCCACTCTCACCCGTGGTCCTGGATCTAGTTGGCCCTCCCCTTGCCGATGACACTAATACAATTTACACTCGTGGAATGTCTAAGCCTATTGATCGCCTCAATCTCCTTGATGATATACTTAGTCTAATTCCTAAAAGTTATCGCACTTCTCTGAAGGACCCTCATTGGAATTCTGCCTGGTTGATGAATTCACCGTCCTAAAGAACAATCGGACATGGGATCTTGTACCCCATACGACTGTATCTAACATTGTCTCTGGCAAATGGATATTTCGACATAACCTCAAATTGGATGGCTCTCTGGATTGCTACAAAGCTTGTTGGGTTCTTCAAGGATTCTCCCAGCAAGTTGGTGTTGATTATGGTGAGACGTTCGTCCCAGTTGTGAAACTGGCAACCGTTCAAATTGTCCTTTCGATCGTTGACGCTAATGATTGAACGGTTCATCAATTGGATGTCAACATTTCTTTTCTCCAAGGACATCTCTCAGAAATAGTATATTGCGAGCAACCTTCAGGCTTTGTTGATCTCACATCTCCTCAACATGTGTGTCGCATGAACAAGTCTCTATATGGCCTTAAATAGGCCCCTCATGCCTGGTTTAATCGCTTCGCCACACATCTACTCAACATCGGATTCGTCAGCTCCCATCCAGATCCCTGATTTTTCATACTTGCACAAGTCTCAGACATAGTTTACTTAACTTCTCTATGTCGACAACATTGTGTTGACTGCATCATCCATGTCACTGTTATGCTCGACCATTGATGCTCTTGAGCATGACTTTTCACTCAAGGATCTAGGTGATCTCCACTTCTTCCTGGGCGTTAGAGTAACACGCTCCCCAGCCGGCTTGCACCTTTCTCAGCGGCAAATACATCCTCGAAATTCTCGATTGATCTGGCATGGTTGATTGCAATCCCTGTACAAACTCCAGTTGTCACACAATCAAAGGTAGGCACCTCTGGCACACCTGTTGCGGATCCTACTGCGTATCGCAACATGATCTGTGTTCTCCAGTACTTGTCCTTCACCAGACCAGATACCTCCTAAGCGGTGCAGAAGGTATTCTTACATATGCATGACCCATGTGAGCCTCTCATCTCACTGCGGTCAAGAGGACTCTCTGATATCCCGTGGCACCATCGACTACGGTTTGCAGCTTCATCACACTACATGGACTTTTCTTACTGCCTATATAGTGCTGACTGGGCTAGGTGCCCTGACACTCGGAAGTCCACCTCAGGCTATAGTGTGTTTCTAGGAGACAACCTCGTATCTTTGTCATCCAAGCACTAGAAGATGGTTTCTCGTTCCAGTGCCGACGTCGAATACCGTGTCGTGGCCAGTGTTGTCGCCGAGACATGCTGGCTACGGCAACTTCTGACCGAGCTACATCGACCGCTTCATCGGGTTATAGTGATCTACTACGATAACATCAGCACCGCGTATCTCTCCACCAATCCGGTTCAGCATTATCACACAAAGCATGTCGATATTGATCTCCACTTCTTACGAGAACGATTTGCCTTCGAATATGTTCATGTTCTTCATGTTTTGACATCCTCACAGTATGCAGATATCTTCATAAAGGGTTTGCTATCTTCTATTTTCACATAGTTTTTCTCTAGTCTGAACGTACGCTGTGCTCCCGCTCTGACTACAGGGGGTATTAGAGTATAACACGCTTTTGTATTAGATTAGATCATGATTGTTTTATTTGGTAGTTCTCTACTAGGCTTCTTGGCTCCCAAAGTCCTGTACTCCTATATACACAGCCCAAGGGATCATAATGTAATCAAGCAATATCAATCTAGAATCAAAAGTAACGATTATATTTTCCTTGGCTTTGGATATATTTTAGAACCGAGGTGCTTAATTAAATACCCCAAGGATCGCTCTTCCAAGTGACCCTTTTCATATTCTTGCATAATTCCTTGCTTCTCACATACTTATCAACAACATGAGAGAATGAGTTTTAGAAGAACCTTTTGATGTTGTAGTCACCATCTTGGTCTGATTGTTCGTGAACAATAGCATTTCTTTAAATTTTTTACAACTGAGATAATGTTTTTTGATTTGAGATGGTTTACGTTTCTTGCACTATGAACAAATTGTTTAGATGTTTTTGGTACATATCACACTATCACCTTCGAGAAATGGCAGATCCTCAGAAGATGGAGGCATAGATGGAGTAAATCAGCAACGGGGACACCACCAGCATACCAACAACAAGTAATTAAATGCATCAAAATAGGGATAATCTTCCAGACGATGGACCCCTATAAAAGGCCCTTCATATCAGATATAATGAATGACATTGGTGAAATGGAAAATTTGAACAATGACATAATGGATCCAGATGATCCGACAATAGGCCAGGTATTTTGCATATGCTCATCCCAAGAACCTCAAAAACCCTATTTGCACATTATATTATACTCCCCCACCACTGCTCTTTAAATGGTATTGTTTCATTTTCATTGATATGTGTTATTCTCGCATTTGCAGATAAATTATGTGGATGACATGCTTGGAGTTGAGCCCCTAGAGCTGCGATTTGCTAATTATGTTAATAAAAATAATCAGATATCATCATCATGTTTGATTGAGCTAAACAACAATACAGATGGTTTTATTGCCTTCAGTATTCAAACGACAAGCCCTTTGACATACCGCATAGATCCAAACAACAATATTGTGCGACCGCATTCCAAACTTCGGGTGGACATAACATTTCCAGAAGCTACACAAGATCGTGATAATGCATTATTGCAATATAATGCTAACCAACACTCAGAACAGTTCATCGTGCGAAGCATCAAAGTTAGTGAAGGCCTTGCGGCTGAGGATATTAACCAAGATATGTTTGATAAGGGTAAGGATGTCGATGAGGTTGATCTGGCAGTTGTTTCCGAGGCCAAACTACCTGAAGTACCCTGCAAAAAGGTACATAATGTGCCATAGTTAAGTTCATACAAGGGTCGAGTTGGAGGTGTAGTACCGTGCCATAATTAGAGAATGTACCGGCTATTGACTACAATAAATTAACAACTTCTAGAATCTGCAGGTAATCACCCCATCCCAAGCTGATTACTCCAAAGGGCTCCCACTTGTTGTCCACCCACTGGAGCTCCGGTTCCCATTCGAATCCAACAAGCTTATTCCGTGCCCACTTCATCTAACAAACAACACGGACGAACCCGTTATATTCAGGCTTGTGACGAAGAACGTGGAATACACAAGTTACCTTTTGTTTTGGAAAAAGAAGACAGGTTACTTAAAAATGTTGCCACTACATGGGGTTATTCCGCCAAGGTCCACTTATACTCTCGTTCTGACATCACAAGAGATGGAAAAGTTACCAAGAGAAACGCATATTGATGTGATCCTACAGAGCAGTGTCGCTGATGAGTATCTCAAGCCATTCACAAATGACGATGAGTGCAATTTTTTTTTTTGAGAAAGTCAAGGAAACAAGGGATACATTGAATGAGGTGACACTGCAAGCTATTTGTGCCCCAGCAGGAGAAACAGCCAATAAGGTACATAAAACATTAATTTCTACTGAATTCTGAAGTTCTGAGTTGAAATGGAGTTCCTAGGTGAGGTATTGCTTACTATTACTCCGTGTTTGTTTTGAAATGTAGCAAATAAAACACACCTATTTCTAAGAATGACGTTCTACACATGGTAGTCTCTGATGTCTACATCGAAAAAAAGTTCATACTAATTCATGCTATATATCATGTTTGTAAAATGGTTTTTCAAGTAGATTTTACTGTCTTGGCATATCAAAGAAAACCTTGTTCTTATTGTAGTTGCATGTCTAGAAATAAGACTTGTACTATTTCCAGTATTAATTGTTGGTCTGAAACAATGCCGACTCAGAATTGCCAACTAGGATGAGATAGAGAGCAGCCTTGAAGAGGAAGGGCGACAAAAACAAGCGAATGATTTGCAAAAACTTTTCTTATTCATCGCTTGTCTTTATATAGGCATATGGGTGACTTGAAGTCAACCATATCGTCCCTTCGGAGTCCGATGTAACAGTACCAGGCTCGTAGCCTACAAAGATCATCGACATACTTTGATTGTCGAACTTCTTCAGCCTGGGTCGGGTCTCTATGATGTGCACCAAACAGCCCAACGTGCACATCCGGCTTGCGACCATGCTAGGCCTCGAACGACATCATGTCGTTCACGTTCTTAGCCAGGAACCTATTCAAGTTGAACACAGCTGTCGACACTGTCTCACCTCAAGAATCACCGGGGACTCTCTTGGCCCTTAGGAGACCGAGGGCCATGTCCACAATCATCTGATTGCGCCGCTCGACGACATCGTTCTGTTCAGGGGAGTATGGAGTCGTCAGGTGACGTCCTACTTCGGGCTTCGTGCATTATGCGATGAACGACCAGGAGTTGAACTTGCCTCTATTATATGTTCTTAGGGTCCACAATCATGGAGCTGACATGCTTTGCTAGAAGCCACTTCGGTCTTATTAGTTCTGATCGAGGCTCGTCGAACTGTGTCCGACTTACATGAGTCTGCGGGGTCACACACGTAAGAGAGTTGACATAGGCAGATGAGATTTGATTGACATGAGCTGACTGGCATGAACCAACTAAGTGGAGACTTGGTGGGATAGGGACCGGTCAATGGGTGGAACCCAGTTTGACTAGGGTTAGCTTTGTGGACCGAGGGACAAAGGGTTGTCTCCACATCAATCCACTCACAATATATGGAGAAGAAACCAGTGGTGGAGAGATACAAGGGACCAACTTATAACCAAGTTGGATCCGCGCCACACCTTGTGTCTTGAGGGCAACGGAACCGAAGTTAGCACCTCCATGTCATTGTTCCACCTTATATGTGTGAGAACTAGTATAAGCGCCACGTTTGGGGGTGCCTGAGGTGGTGAAATGCGGTGGAGTAACCGGAGACGAAGACCGAGGAGACCACCGGAGCCGGATCTTGACGTGAGACCTACGGACAAGGAATGCACTACCCGACACGTCTCCTCGAGCTTCTGCATCTTTGCGTCTAGTGGTAAGCAACTATGGCCTTCTCCCTCTGAGGAGTCTTGGCGTTGCTTCGCCGGAGTTAGGAATTTTTTGTTGTTGCTATATATTCCTGCCTCGAGTGTGGCCCAGCAAAGATAAGTCGTGAGATATGTTCCCAAGGAAGATGATGGAGAGATAACCCACCCCAAATGTTAGACACACTCTTTCACAACGAGGTAAGAGAGAGCAAGGCCACCACAAGAGTTGTTGTAACACAAATCGGGAAAAATGGTGAGAGAGTGCGAGAGTAAACATTCTTTTGAGGGCTTCCACAGCGGGTTGACCAAAATAAGGATCCCAAATCGCATGAGCAACAATATATAATGTTGCACTCACATCGGAAATGGTTACCCTTATTCCACCGTTTCCTTAGAGGGCGGCTTACGCACAATGTTAAATGAGCATGCAAAAATGTCCGCGGCCCATGTTGCCTGCCCACATCCTTAACAGCCATCCACATTCTATTGTTACCGATGTCATGTGCCTCGTTGTCACCGATGGTGTGTTGTTCTTCACACACACGTCTTTCACCAGCCGTGTCTGATGGAGGGTGCCTAGGTTCTTATGTACTAGTATTTGTACACTGATGTAATACATTTCTCCTTCTGCTTTTTATTATTCTATGTACAACTTGTCCTTGTCAATTCCACATATAATTAATAAAGGCATAACTTAATTTCCCTTTTTTGCATATAACTTTAAAGTTGAATGTT
This sequence comes from Avena atlantica, assembly GCA_910589765.1. Taxonomy (NCBI): domain Eukaryota; kingdom Viridiplantae; phylum Streptophyta; class Magnoliopsida; order Poales; family Poaceae; genus Avena; species Avena atlantica. The sequence goes on from OU342737.1 coordinate 177,041,682, forward strand.
GTTCTTATAACTAATATTGACCCGAGTTTTGTCGGATCAGATCATACCAATGATGAAAAATAGCATTACATGGTCCTTTGATGCACATCCGACAAAGCCATGGTGAGTGCATATATATACAAACTAGAGGTTTAGATTATTTACCTTATATATATGCACATCCGACAAAACCATGTTGTCTTCTGACGAAAAATTTCTTCTTGCCACAGGATAATAATGGGTCATATATGGAATCAAGCTAAAATCTGGAACTATGAATCTCAGGCAAGTTAATACATTATTTCATGTAGCACACTACTATTTCATCGGTCCCATGATAAAATCCTCTATTATAAACAACAGTAGGTTGCATCTAGGCATGGTTTCAAAAATACACAATAGTAGTTCTGAATTTCTAGCTCCTTCAGTATCATCCTTGATAAAGAGGATGGTATCGTGTGTGATATTTCAGAATAGCCACCCCTTACCAACTAGATCCATCAAGATAGACAAGAAGTTATATTTCTGAGTATTTGTATCATCTTAGCAAGACCGTTGGTTGCTACATTAAATAATGATGGAGAAGAAGGATCGCGCCGTGCCTCAGACCTTTATGATTTCTTAAAGGATTTATGCACTAGCCGTCTAGATCAAAAGACAGATTTAATGGAAAGGAGTTAGGCAGTATACTTATATTCAATACTCTCCCTCACGTTTAGGCTATTTTAGTTTTTACCGTGGGATAGGAGTAGATTGTATAATCTAATTTTTTTAATACTGTGTGAGCAGGGTCTTGAACTCATCAAGACCTCTTGGCTCTGATATAAAGGATTTATGCACTAGCCATCTAAGACCAGAAAAACCGATTTGATGAAAAGGGGCTAGACAGTATACTTATATTCAATACTGTTGGGCCACGCGGAGATAAAACAAATTTTTTTCTCTAACGTGGTGATCCCAAGGTCTAGCTGAGGTAGAAGGCCACGAGGTTTACCACTAGACGCGCGGTTGAGGATTACTGATAAAGTGCGTCAGTTGATGCAGTGCAGTCCTCACGATCCGATCGTCCTGGTGCTGATCGCACATCACCTCTGCTGGTATCCACACGTATAAGGACGAGCACCGGCGGCGAACTGCCAGGTTCGTTACGACGGCAAGACTGCTGTGGAGCTAGGGTTTCCAACACATGTAATGACCTAACCGAACAACGATTAACCTTTCTGGGTTACGGTGCTCCACTATATATAGGAAATGAACGTGGGCTCTGCTCGCGCGACCCATTCACTAAAGCCCATATAACATTAGTCACCATGAGTCCAACTCACTAACTCAGTCCTAATCCGGTTTAGGTCCAACCCAACCAGATTACAGGTTTAGATCCAATCCGAACTTGCTCCCGCTCTTAAGTGTGTGACCCCGCAGGCTCATGGCTGCTTGGACACGATTGGAGTCCGACTCTCAATCGATCTGTCGGTAGCGGCTCCTAGCAGAAGGTGCCGACTCCCAAGTACCAAAGAGTCATGACGACTTGCCTTTCCAATGCGACTTATGTCCGAGTCCCTTTCACGATATACCTTGTCAGACTATAGGCGAATAATTGTCATCCCTTAAATAGTACGACTCTCTTCTCGATACGAGATAAGTGATTCACCCGACTAACTCTTAGTCGATCGCCTTGGTTAACACTTAACCGAGTCGTGCATGGTCATGCTTTCCGAATCATATCTCATGAGAGGGCCCAGAGAATATCTCTCCAAGTGGAGGGGCAAAATCCCATCTTGGTTATTCACATCACGCAGCTTGATTCTCAGACGACCCGAACTCTGCCTTTATAACTGCCCAGTTACGGATCAGCGTTTGACAGAACCTAAGTCGGTGATCCTTAACTCGGACTATGCAATAACCTTAGGTCTAAGGATTACATTAATTGAGATATACAAATGACAACTTGTTCATTATACCTCAATATGGGTCAATATGACTCGCTAAACTCTTTAGCCGAACCTATGTAAGTTGGAATAGCATCTCCATGCCCATGACAAGTGGAACCGAGTCATCAAGCCAACTTTCACATTGGTCTAAGTCGTGTGTCCAGCGCAACCTCAATGACCAAGGATATTTAGTACAAACAACATGAATGCATAGTTCCACAACCGAATCACATATTCAATGATACACATCAGATGTTTATACAAGGACTACTTAATATCTTTATGAATACAATGGGAAATATCATCATACATGATTACCTCTAGGGCATATTCCCAACAGTCTCCCACTTGCACTAGAGTCAATCTTCCGACATCACATGTCTAAGCATCTAATGCCCATGGCTCTCAGGTGCGCCTCATGCTTTGGCTGGGGTAACGGCTTTGTCAACGGATCCGCAATATTTGCATCCGTGTGTACCTTGCATAACTTGATATCACCCTGAGCCATGAACTGGCGAATCAGGTGGTACTGCATGAGTATGTGCTTGTTCTTCTGGTGTTTTCTAGGTTCCTTGGCTTGTGCAATAGCACCATTGTTGTCACAATACACGTCCAACGGATTGGACGAGCCCTGAACCACACAAAGATCCATGAGTAAATTCCTCATCCAAACAGCCTCCTTTGCTGCCTCTGAGGCGGCAATATACTCAGCCTCTGTTGTAGACGCAGACATAATCTCTTGCTTGGAACTCTTCCAGCTCACAACACCTCCGTTTATAATAAACACGTATCCGGATTGCGAACGAGAATCATCAGAGTCGGTAAGATAACTCGCATCCGTGTAACCCTTTACAATGAGTTCATCTTCACCACCATAAACCAAGAACATATCCTTAGTCCTTCTCAAGTACTTTAGGATATTTTTAGCCGCTGTCCAGTGGATCTCTCCAGGATCAGCCTGGTATCTTCTCACAACACTTAGAGCATAGGAAACATCCATCCTAGTACAAATCATGGCATACATGATGGATCCGACTGCAGAAGCATATGGAATCGCACTCATTCGACTTCGCTCATCAGTTGTCGAAGGACACTGAGTCTTGCTAAGTTTTACACCATGGGACATTGGTAAGAACCCCTTCTTAGACTATTCCATGTTGAACTTCTTCAACACTTTGTCCAAATAAGTACTCAGACTCAATCCAATGAGCCTCCTTGATCTATCTCTATAGATCCGGATTCCAAGGATGTATGTTGCCTCACCCAAGTCTTTCATTGAGAAACTCCTTTCCAATGATTCCTTGGTTTCTTGCAACATCTGGACATCATTTCCAATCAATAATATGTCATCCACATATAAGATTAGAAAATTTACTTTGTTCCCACTAAACTTCTTGTACAAACAAGAATCATGATCACTCTTGATGAAGCCAAACGATTTGACTACCTCATCAAAGCGAATATTCCAACTCCGAGATGCTTGCTTCAACCCATAAATGGATTTCTGAAGTTTGCATACTTTGTCAGCATTAGCCGGATCGACAAAACCCTCGGGCTGTATCATATACACGTCCTCGGTTAAATTTCCGTTAAGGAAAGCCGTTTTGACATCCATCTGCCATATCTCATAGTCGAAATAGGACGCTATAGCTAACATGATCCGAACTGATTTAAGCATCTCTACGGGCGAGAAATTATCGTCGTAATCAACTCCTTGAACTTGTCGGAACCCCTTCGCGACAAGGCGTGCTTTATAGACGGAAACATTTCCATCCATATCAGTTTTCTTCTTAAAGACCCATTTGCACTCGACGAGTCTTGCACCGTCTGGAAGATCAACCAAGTTCCAAACTTGATTTTCATCCATGGACTTTAACTCGGATCTCATGGCTCCAAGCCATGACTCGGAATCAGATCCCACCATCGCTTCCTAATAATTTGTCGGCTCATCACTGTCCAACAGTAACACATCACGGACACTTCGTAATCTTGCCGATCTTCGTGGTACAGGTGCTGCTGCCGGCTCAGCTGCCACGACCGGCTCAACCTCCAAGGTTTTTGCCGACTCGCTACTAGCCGGTTCCTCTCGAATTTCTTCGAGCTGCACCGTGCTACCACTTACTCCCCGACTGAGAAACTCTTTCTCAAGGAAGACACCGTTCCGAGCGACGAACACTTTGCCCTCTTCTCGGTTGTAGAAGTAGTAACCCAAGGTTTCCCTCGGATACCCCACGAAAATACACTTATCCGACTTGGCTGTAAGCTTGTTCGACTGAAGTCGCTTGACAAATGCTTCACAACCCCAAATCTTAAGAAAAGACAAACTCGGCTTTTTGTCTGTCCACATCTCATGCGGTGTCTTCTCTACCGATTTTGATGGTACTCTATTTTTTGTGAACGCTGCTGTTTCTAGACAATAACCCCAAAATGATAAAGGCAGATATGTCCGACTCATCATTGACCGTACCATGTCCAACAAGGTCCGATTCCGTCTTTCCGAAACACCGTTCCTTTTTGGCGTTCCTGGCGGAGTAAGTTGAGGAACTATTCCACAACTTTTCAGATGGTCATCAAACTCATGGCTCATGTACTCACCTCCTCGGTCCGACCGAAGAAACTTTATTTTCTTGCCGAGTTGATTCTGTGCTTCATTCTGGAATTCTTTGAAGTTTTTAAAGGCTTCCGACTTATGTTTCATCAAGTAAATATATCCATACCTACTCAAATCGTCAGTGAAGGTAATGAAGTACTCATAACCACCCCTGGCTGTCGTGCTCATTGGTCCACATACATCACTATGTACTAGTCCCAACAAATCGGACGCCCTTTCGCAACTCTTTGCAAAAGGTGTCTTGGTCATTTTGCCGAGTAGGAAAGATTCGCATGTCTCGAACGACTCCAAGTCGAATGAAGTTAGGAGTCCATCATCATGGATCTTATTCATGCGTTTCCAACTTATATGACCAAGCCGATAGTGCCAAAAGTAAGTCATATTCAGATCATTTGGTTTCAACCTTTTAACATTTATGTTATAAACCGACTCACCATCAAGATTCAAAATAAATAACCCGTCCTGGACGGGTGCAAAGCCGTGAAACATATCATTCAAATACAAAGAACAACCATTATTCTTGATATTCGACTCATACCCTTGCCTCATCAAACATGAAGCAGAAATAATGTTTTGACTGAGCACTGGAACATAATAACAATTATTCAGTTCCATAATGAATCCGGAAGGTAAATGAAGTTGCATCGTGTCGACTTCCAACGCAGCAACTCTTGCTTTGTTGACGACTCGAATATCAACCTCGCCTCTTGCTACGCTCATAGTTATTACCAGTCCCTGCAACGAGTTGCAGATGTGAATAACTGATCCGGTATCATATACCCAAGAACTATTAGGTGCATCGGCAAGATATATGTCTATAACATTGCAAACAAGTGTACCTGAGTCGGAAGTCATACCTCCACTCTTGGCTTTGTTGGCCAAGTACTTGCTGCAGTTCCTCTTCTAGTGTCCATCCGCCTTGCAGTAGAAGCAAGTGGATCCGGCTGAAGGAGATGGCTTAGTCCCTGAGGAAGCGCTTGGGACCGGGTCCGGAGCCTGCTTTCCTCCTGACTTAGCCTTCTTCTTAGTCCAAGAACTCTTCTCTAACTTAGCCTTATTCTACACCATCAACACTTGACTGGCGCCCTTCTTGAGATCCGCCTCTGCCTGCTTGAGCATCCCATGTAATTTAGTGAGATTCTTATCCATACCATGCATGTGGTAGTTCGAAATGAACTGCCCATATGCACTAGGAAGAGAGTTCAGAATTATATCCATAGCGAACTCTTCGCTAATGGGGTAGCCAAGCCTCTCCAGAGACTGCACGTAACCAATCATTTTGATCACATGTGGACTCAGTGGATCACCATCCTTAAGCTTGCAACTCAGCAAAGCTTGAGAGACTTGATACCTCTCAGTCTTTTGCCTGAGCCTGGAACATACTTTTGAGGCTTTCGATCATATTGTAGGCCTCAACATGCTCGAACTTCTTTTTCAAGTCCGGTTCCATGTGAGCAAGCATAAGATAGCTAATATCCGTGGACTCATCCTTAGCCCGACGGTAGGCATTGGTGGCAGCGACAGTCGCATTCTCATTCGGCTCATCTGGAAGTGGGTTGTCTAGGACATGGTCCTTCTTTTCTTGTTTGAGAACAATTCTCAGATTTCGATACCAGTTGGTAAAATTAGTGTCGTTCAGTTTATCTTTCTCGAGAATGGTTCTCAATGCAAAACCGGATATCTGAGAGTGACTGCTACTTAGTGCCATGATCTACAATAGAAAATATGCAAAACACTTAAGACATGTATTCATAAAAGAGCAAGCATATTAAATATTTTAATATTTTATGCTCCCACTAGAACCAACACCCCTCCGATGGTTGCTTAGTGATTCAGGATCCTAAATAAGCAAGTCGTCTAGTGAGCTTTAGCATCACCGCTAGACGCCAAGTGATCTAGGTAGAAAACTCCTTGTCAATCGTATCTCATACGACTCCAGTTGGACGGGTGGCATCACATGCCCCGACTCCCATCCAACCTTTCCCCGAGTCCCACAACCGTTGTGATAGACCCTTCTATCTTACCGAGTGTTTCTGCAGTAAGAGTCCGACTCGAACCCACCTAGTCGGAAAGAATTGCCAGCACCTCAATTTTATGAGCCCACTACCAAAAATGTCCGACTTGTGATGGTGCAAACACTGGCGGGAAAACCGACTAGACCTTCTTTGAGGGATTAAATTTTACCGACTATCTAATAGAGATAAAACTGAGACATAACAATAACACAGAATAAAGCATTTATAATGTGAAATGGTATGGCTCTCTTCATGGCGATCTCCATCTCCACAAAGCCTGTAATCCGACTCGTGCCAACTCTTGTCACTTGCCGTCTTACTCCATGTCGCCGACATGTACATCGCCTTGCATGCCTTCCGGATTCTCCAAACAGCTACACTAGCTTAGTAAAGTAAATTACAAGGAGAATCCGACACGCAGGTCGTTATACAATAAAATGACATCACCTAGGCTCCAGCCGGCTGACAAAAACCGTGATTCGCAGATCATGTATGGATTACACACATACATCATATGCACATGAATCATACCATTCACAACTTTCTGCAAAAACAAGTTATGCATAGATACAATATCTACCGGCGTTGTGAAACTCGCAATGACATCTAAGGCGCTACGACAGGGCGAAGCCGGCGGTCCCAATCATCATTCCGATTCGATCAAACTCTTTGATCTTCGATCACCGCTTCTGGATTTACGTGCCACAGTCTACCCCGATGGCGAAAGACGACCGGTAGGGGTATGTCGTTCCACGACCTTAGCGGTATGATCATGGAAATTAGATCTACCATTCCCCGAGTACAGTTGATCCAATCAACCTCGTACAAAAATCGATCTATCTCATAGATCGACCACCAAACAGCACATAGATCTCATCTACAGCCAACCGCATATCACATATGCGAGATCTCGAGCCTAAAACCAGAAGCTATGGCTCTCATACCACTGTTGGGCCACGCGGAGATAAAACAAATTTTTTCCTCTAACGTGGTGATCCCAAGATCTAGCTAAGGTAGAAGGCCACGAGGTTTACCACTAGACGCGCGGTTGCGGATTACTGATGAAGCGCGTCAGTTGATGAAGTGCAGTTCTCACGATCCGATCATCCTGGTGCTGATCGCACATCACCTCTGCTGGTATCCACACGTACAAGGAGGAGCACCGACGGCGAACTGCTAGGTTCGTTACGGCGGCAGAACTACTGTGGAGCTAGGGTTTCCAACACATGGAATGACCTAACCGAACAACTATTAACCTTTCTGGGTTACGGTGCTCCACTATATATAAGGAGTGAACGTGGGCTCTGCTCGCGCGACCCATTCACTAAAGCTCATATAACATTAGTCACCGTGAGTCCAACTCACTAACTTGGTTCTAATCCGGTTTAGGTCCAACCCAACCATATTACAGGTTCAGATCCAATCCGAACTTGCTCCCGCTCTTAAGTGTGTGACCCCGCAGACTCATGGATACTTGGACACGATTGCAGTCCGACTCTCAATCGATCAGTCGGTAGCGGCTCCTAGCAGAACGTGCCGACTCCCAAGTACCAAAGAGTCATGATGACTTGCCTTTCCAATGCGACTTACGTCCGAGTCCCTTTTGCCTCACGATATACCTTGTCATACTATAGGCGAGTAATTGACATCCCTTAAATAGTACGACTCTCTTCTCGATCTGAGATAAATGATTCACCCGACTAACTCTTAGTCGATCGCCTCGGTTAACACTTAACCGAGTCGTGCATGGCCATGCTTTCCGAATCATATCTCACGAGAGGGCCCAGAGAATATCTCTCCAAGTGGAGGGGCAAAATCCCATCTTGGTTATTCACATCACGCAGCTTGATTCTCAGTCGACCCGAACTCTGTCTTTATAACTGCCCAGTTACAGATCAGCGTTTGACAGAACCTAAGTCTGTGATCCTCAACTCGGACTATGCAATAACCTCAGGTCTAAGAATTACATTGATTGAGATATACAAATGACAACTTGTTCGTTGTATCTCAATATGGGTCAATCCGACTCGCTAAACTCTTTAGCCGAATCTGTGTAAGTTGGAATAGCATCTCCATGCCCATGACAAGTGGAACCGAGTCATCAAGCCAAATTTCATATTGGTCTAAGTTGTGTGTCCATCACAACCTCAATAATCAAGGATATTTAGTACAAACAACATGAATGCATAGTTCCACAACCGAATCACATATTCAATGATACACATCAGATGTTTACACATCGGATGTTTATACAAGAACTACTTAATACAATGGAAAATCTCATCATACATGATTGCCTCTAGGGCATATTCCCAAAAAATACTGCTAAATAATTAAATTTCACACTCAAGGTCCCCTGAGTAACAAAATTCTTTATCCAAACCATACATCTACAACTGAACACTTTTTGTTTGCCACAATCAAATATAAAAATACCAATCTACTATCACAATTTTTTTTCAAATAGACTTTTACCATAAAACTATTTCAAACAGGATTCAAAACCACATATTTTTGTTTCATGAATTTTCATGCTTAGGATCTCATGTAGCAAAATAACCCCATTTGTAACATATCCGCCTCTAATAAAGGCATTCTGACACTTTCTTATCATGTGTCTGACCACAATTATTTTGGTTGTCTTCCGCGGGACAACAGAATCCAAATCTTGCTGCTTAATTAGATTGGTCAAAAACATTTTCATGCTTTCTTTCCCACACCCCTTAATGCTTTCTTAAATTTGGATTTTTATTTTGCACTATGATCCAGTAACAATATCACTCAAATGATGTTTCTTGTTTAATTTCACTGAGGCAGCTAGTGTGAATCCTATCATCAACCTACTTACCATCCTCCATCCTAGCAACATAAAACTTTTATTGTTTTCGCATTACACTCCGGACTTTGCATAACAAGATGCACACAACCCACAAGTAGTCTTGGAAGAAAAAAAGTGATACAAAGGCGAATTACATATCAAGAAAAGAACATGTAGAAACTCGTAAAGATGTAGAGGTCCTATCCCTAGATTATGTAGTCATCCATGTTAGGTAATAAAGTCTCTGGTCGTGTAGACACCTCTATAAAAAGATCATGAAACTCCACATATTATAGAGACGGACCATAAACAGAGTGTGCCGGTGCACCGGTAGATAACCTGCAAGAGAGGAGATTTTTTATCATTAAATACTTTATCATTTCTACATAGCCAAAATGACCATATGATGACAATCGCTCTCACCCTAAGAAAATTTATCAAGCACCGTCACGGAGGCACCATCCGCCTCCAACGCATGCCTCTAGCTACGACAGATAGGCGAGATCAACAAAGTCGTTGTAGCGGGTGAAATCTTTTAGATAGTCAATTTTCTCAAGATTAAAATTATGTACTAGCTCAACGCACATTTCTAATGTTCTTGAGGAACACAGTACATATGTAGATGCTCACAAACATAAATGTACACTCACCCATATAAACGCGTACACGTACATCCTATTTTCATGAGCACCTCCGAGAGACTGCTTCGACAGATCTTAAAGTTGACGAAGTCACCATACGTGTCTCGCTATTGACGGGTATGTCACCTACCACTGAAAGAACAACGTGAGTTAAAACCTGAAATAATTAAGGTGAATACGAGCACTCATGCCAATTCTAGGACTTGAACCTAGATGGGCTAGCTCTACCACAAGGAACCTAATCAGCTGAGCAAGGCTCAGTTCACTAAAATAGCAAAGAAATTTGAAGAGTTTAACATTGTACATTCCACTTTTTCTGTACTAGCGGAAGCCCTGATCTTTCCTCCGCCCTCACCCGTGCGTTTGCATGCCCTCACATTCTTGTACTTGCTCCAACTTGCGTATCACCTGCATATGGGCGTGCATAGTGCAACTGATCCACGAGCCATCCCTCACAATCTATAACAGGGTAGAATAAAAACTGTGATAAAAGTATGAGCTGCCAAAGAAGGGAGTTACATGTTCCCAGGGTTTTCTTTCTTGGCGACCAAGAATACTAGTATTGGTTTCCCCGCAATTGTCACGTCAGCTATTTTGTAAGTCTACTATTTTTCTGTTTTCATCGGCATTTGTTGGGACGGATATAACTGGGGCATGTACTACGGATCGCACATGTATAGTCTCTCTATTCACATTTTGAATAAAAACCGGCACTGATGAACTCTCATCACACCCACTCTATCAATTGAACATACTTTAGCAGGATTTTGAGCACTAACCATATATAGTGGTTGGTGTTTTCGTTGATTTTTTTGCATCATGTTGGGGTTGCTAAGAGGGATCTAGAATACACAAGGTGTTAGCATTTCCCTGTGTTGAATAAGCACCCCCTTTCATCTCTGTCATGTGACTCGATCTATCACGACCACCTCGAAGATCCTTCTTCACACTAGTAGAAAAAGGGTTTTCGGTTCGAGATTCAGAATTTAACACTAGTCCCGATTTATTACGGGTCGGGACTAGTATGGGCACTAGTCCCGGTTCATACCGTTTTTGATGGCTAGAAACCCGAGGAAACTCTAGTCCCGGGTCCTTTCGGACCTTTAGTCCCGGGTCGTGATACGGTCCGGGACTAAAGGGTTCGGGCACGGGCAATACCCTTTAGTCCCGGGTCGTGATACGATCCGGGAGTAAAGGGTGCGGGCCGCGACATAAAAAATTAAAATGGCTATAACTTTTGCGTACGATGTTGGAAAAAAATATACAACCTATCAAAATGTGCGGAAAAATATTGCGAGTTTGATTTCAACGACGTTTTTGGATTATTTTAGTTTTTAAAATTTGAAAAGGAAAAAAGTTATTTAAAAAATGATTTTTTTTGCAATTTTATTTATTCTATATTTGGATTCCTCACATTTTTCTGTTAATTATGGATATATTATTTGTCGAATTTCGATTTACAGATTTAAAGATATTATTTATGCCATATAAAATGAATAAATGACAAAAAATGAATTAAATATTATTTTATTTAGTTTTTTTACTTTCATTGGATTAAAATATTATTATTACTTATTTATTGTTTACTAAAATAGTTGTTTGTAATTTCAAAAAATAAAGATGTATGTCATATTGATATGGGCTAATAGGATTGATATGATAGTGTTGATAACAAGGTACAAATGGGCTTCGCGTAAGGATATCCTGATGAAACAGAGAAGTTAAGCGTGCTGAGAGTGGAGTAGTGCTAGGACGGGAAACCGAACGAAAAGTTTGACCACAAGTGTAATTTAATCTAAGATTAAACATACTTAGTGCTAAAAATGTTCCAAGTGAGAGGATTACGAGTCAAATAATTCAAAAGTTCAAGAAAAAATTCAAAAACAAAATTTGAAAAATAAATTAATTTTTTTTTGAAAAAAATCTTTAGTCCAAGGCCGTATTACGACCCGGGACTAAAGATCATTCGTCCCACCGCTGAAAAAAAGGGCCATGCAATGGCCTCTAGTTCCGGATTGTAACAAACCAACTAGAGATAGGGACCTTTAGTCCTGATTTCACAGTTCCGAATACAAAATCGAGACTAAAGGCCCTTACAAACAGGGACTATATGCCCATTTTCCACTAGTGTCAGCTGGCGAGCCTCTAGGTATTTTCTGCCTTGCGCAATCTATCCCCAAGGTGGCATCCTCATCACGCACTCTTCAAATATGCGCCTATCACATCTCCGCTTGTCATACCTCCTCCTGATATCCTATCTTCTTTGTTTCTCTTATTGGTACCATTGTTCCTCCCATGCCTCTCCTCTTGTTGTCACACAACATCTAGACATGGCCTTTATCTCCCTCCACCATATGCCGAAAGGCCTGAGACCGATCTTTATTAAGATAGAAGAAGGAGTTTACAGCTTTAATTTATAGCAAGCTCCGAGGTGGAACGAGAGAAAAAGAAAGGCAGCACTCCTGGCTGTGTACAGGAACAGCAACCAGGAGACCGTCCTAGACAAAAAAAATGGACGTGGCGGTGAGCGTCACAGGCCCCCATAGTGTGGGTCCGTCAAGGGCTACACACAAACAACTTGAACATAAGATTTTGTATCTCTAGTCCTTTTCAACTACACGTGGATCCACAAGTATTATTAGCTTGTGAGGGAGCTCGCACGAACACATACACCAGAGCTTTCATGATGTAGAGTTAGGACGTGTTCGGTGCTGAAAACTCCCTTAGTAGAGATGGAAGCCGTCGCCTTCCTATCTCATTCATCGTGGGTCTAGGGTAGGGGTGACACACCCCAGCCCAATTCACCACATTTGCACGCGGCCCCACCATTGTTGACTTTATCAGGTAACCATGGTTTAGGTGTGACACACTGCAGCCCAATTCAAATTAGCTTATTACAACATACTACAAAATGTAGTACGATTGAAATCTCTCTCTGGTGGACATATATACAGATCGGCAAATGAAAATAAGCAATCTGACACTAGTCCAAAAAATCCTAGAAGTGGTGTGTGTGTGTGTGTGGGTGGGGGTGGGGGTGGGGGGGGGGGGGGGGGGGGGGGGGCACGCCACTGATATGGCGCCACTAGTAAGTTTTACAAGTGGTGTGCTGGCAACACGCCACTAGTTACATAAATACTAGTGGTGTGCTTAGTTTGGCGGGGATCCTTCGCATTGGCCTTGGTGGCTATCTGATACCCTCCGATGCGAGGACTCTTGAGTTGTGGGCATCCCGGGGGATGTTGATCTTCGCCTTTGGCCCGAACAACTCCGGCGCCATGTAGTTGTATGCGCACACCGCCTAATCCTAGCTCTCACACGCGCATTGCCAAGTTTTCTTACCATTCTTGATGAACTCCCCCCAAACCCCCAACCCTTCCCCGAGTTCTTCCCCTTCCTCCTCAGACCACGGTATCACGACGCCATGCCTGCACAAAGAGGTAAAAGATAAAAAGTAAAGGCTACTTATTAGAGTTGATGAAAAAAAGCATGACCTTTACTAAATATGGACATATTTTAGTTCCAGAAATTTTACTAAACAAATATTTGGCCAAAACATTGGCACTTATTTTGAACACCTGCAAAATTCTATCACTCAAAACATTGGACTCACAATGTTATTTATCTATTTATTACTGGCAGAAATTCGTGGTTTCGCGTAAGGAATCAGGAGCAGGATCAGGTATATATGCATTATTATGGCATGTTTGTTAACCTTTGTAAGTTTGTGAATAGTTTCCATCCTAATAAAATTATCGCTTTTTCTGTGAACGTACAGTATATATTACAAAAGTTATCGCGCGAAAGCAATGGGTTTTGGCTGCTGATACTCTTGGTTACCTTCATGTGTACGATTATGGAACAGAAGTGCAGAAGCATATCACGTTCTTTAAACCTGATCTATTAGATGTCATTGTGATTTCACTGGCCATTCATCCTACAAAACCGTATGTGCTGACATCGGGTGCTTCTCACATACGTCTTCTAGACTGGGATAATAATTGGAGGATCATAAAAGAATTTAGAGGACACTCTGGCTCTGTACTTTACCTTTCGTTCCACCCAATTAACCACGACAGTTTCGCCAGCGCTTCAGATGATTGCACCATAAAGGTTTGGCCAGTTACTTGTTTTATTTGTTTCATTCCCGCAAGTCATCACCAACCCAAAGTTTGTTTGCTACTCCATAGTTTTCATATGCTTGTTAATTTTTTAGGTTTGGAACATTGATTCTCCTAAAGCTAGCTATACTCTGTCGGGCCATTCGAAGGAAGTGATGTGTCTGGATTTCTTCACACGTGATCATCAACTGTATTTGATTAGTTGTTCTTATGATCAGACCGCCAAGGTGGGATATTATATACACACATTGAATCAGAAACTAATTTACTACTCCTTGTCATGGTTAGTCTGTGCTTTAATTCTCCTTCCTTGTACAAATTTTAGGTATGGGACATGGAGGAAAAGACGTGCGTCCATACAATTGAAGCTTTCACGTCTCCGGTAACCTGTGTCATTTCTCTTTCCAATCGTCCATATCTGCTTACTGCTTCAAAAGATGGACTTGTTCATTTGTGGAGCACTAGTGATTTCAGGTAATCAATTAACCAGAAGAGACTATGCTTTGAGTGAGTTTTTTTTACAGAGGGCGTATTATTAAACTCAAAAATAGCATCACTCTCATATAATTCCGAAGAGCTTACATCTTCATAGATAGAATGCACACAACCATGGATACCAAAAGATAAAAAAAAAGTCGAAGTACAAGAATCATATATGGACCTCGATGGCATACCATCAAACGCACAACTAACTTACAAGCTTAAGAAAACTCCACATCACCCCTAATCTACTCTCTCCCATTATCTAAGAAAACTCCATCTACTCCACTCATGGCTATGATCCATTGACTGGGCTCCTCAATTATCTTGGTTGCCAGCTGGTTTCTAAATGCATGCTGCCACTGCTAGAATAAATCGCCCTAAACCCCGATGCCCCATTTTGTAGGTTGATTTTTCTGAATACGCACCTCTTGGGGAGCATGGCCAATAGAAAATATCAACACAGACAGACGTATTGTCATGCTCCACTTCACTGATAGCTAGCCAAAGTTGCACACATTGCGGTGCACCATGCTCACTTAGGTTATCCGAGATATCTAGACACATACACTTCCCTACCAAGATCTTCTAGTCCCGTCTCTTGTAGGCACTGACATAAACACCAAGGGAGCAATGTCGTTGGATGACAACCAATCGGTTGATCCATCGGTCACTCCAAAATACCGTGTTTCCCATTCACTATAGTGATCTTGACCAAATTGTCGAAGACTAAATCCGCCTAGGTATAAATTAGAATTGGCAAGCTCTCCCACGATCTATTTGAGTCCATTTACCTGAGCTACTCCCATCGCACCCAAAGTGCTAGACCCTATAATCTAAGTCTTTAACACGAAGCCCTCGAAAACAGGTTTTTTTTTTGAAATGGGGTAATTCCCCG
This sequence comes from Avena atlantica, assembly GCA_910589765.1. NCBI lineage: Eukaryota > Viridiplantae > Streptophyta > Magnoliopsida > Poales > Poaceae > Avena > Avena atlantica. The sequence goes on from OU342737.1 coordinate 177,057,176, forward strand.
GCCTCTGTATCAATCGATACATGCAGCCTTTTATTACTTTATTTAACATTATTTCAAGTTACTTATTACATCATGGGTCACACAATGTTGCGACGTGAATTAGCCAAGCAAAAATACAAGATAACATGAATTGACTCTCCATCAACATGTTAACCGTAAATCAAAATGTCAGTTGCGCCAGCTGAATAAGTCTCGTGCAACCGTTTCCAATTGGCTGCACCCAGTATCCAGAGCATGTCATTTTTCCATTGGTTGTAGATAGGATCACATACGAATCCAATATTTCTTTTCGAAAAAAAAACGAATCCAATATTTTGCCAAGGGAATAACATGCATGAAATAAGTAGATTTTACATTGTTAAATATATAGTCAGTACATACATTCCATATGGCCCACAGTAAAGCACAAACTCCTACACAATTTGTACTTTATCTTTTTCTACCACTCCCCTTAACCAATTATCAAATAGATTAGAGATATTTGAAAGGGATATGATATTGAAAGCCGTACGCCCAATTCTCCACACAATTTTCGCAAGAGGGCACTCAATAAACAGATGTTGTATTGTTTCATCTTTATCACAAAAACAACATTTCTTGCTGCCCATCCAATTCCGTTTAATAAAATTATCTTTTGTAAGTAGGACCCGACGATACAAGAACTACATAAAAATCTTAATTTTAAGTGGTACTTTCATTTGTCTGGTCATTTAATAAATCCAAATAATATGATTTAACCGAGAATACACCAGAATTCGTTAAAATCCAAATGAAAATGTATAATGCATCCGTAAGATGAACCTGCATAAGGCGCCTACCAAATGAATCCACCTATTCCATCTGTCTCCAGTTAGGGCTCTCCAAAACAGGTAGGACTACACATCTTATCTCAGGCCAACAAAGCACCGCCTTCTGTTGACTTCATCCTTGCCTGCCCCAAAAAAGATCTTGTCCATTTGTTTACTTCATCTAGAAGCCACATAGGTTCATTAGCACTATCATCCCACTTTGGCATGCTGGAAAATATTCAATGACCTTGTCCAACATGGGTTGCCAAACAACCTTACAGAGAAGAGAAAGATCAAGCTACAGCCTGCAGCCCTAGGTCCCTGATAGGAAAAAACCTTAGTATCCTTCTATGGACTACCATTCTAGCACAGTAATTAGTTTTTTTTTTCGAAAGGGGGAGGGGGGTTCCCCGGCCTCTGCATCCTAGGATCACACAGCCATTTATTATAGAAGTCTCAAAAGGTAACCAAAGTAGTACATCTTAAAAACAGGAATGTTGATACAAACACCAACCCTTAGAAAATGGAAAAAGTTCTCACACGAGATTGGACTCTAAAAGAGTAGCTAGACATAAGTCAATCTACTAGAATGACACCACGAAACTTGGTTGAAAAAAATCCATAGTAACCGTCATAAGACGGGTACACCTAGAAACCATGGGTTGCCGTAGGTGTTCGGGTGACATAAGACCCATAGCTGAATCCAGTATGCCACCATAAGAATAACCTGCAAAAAAAAGGGAACTCGAGTATTGTCAAAAATAATATTGTTTAGACATTTCCATATTGACCATCATATGGACGAAATGACAATTCGTAGTCTTGCTTTACTTGTTTTGTCTACCCCGTTTAGTCAATTCCCAAACATATTGGTGATATTGGTTGGAGGCGGTAAGTTAAAAGTAAAGAACACCATACGCCACAAAATTTTAGCAAAAGGACATGATAAAAATAAATGTTCAATTGTTTCGTCAGCGTCACAAAAACAACATTTTTTACATCCATTCCAATTTCTTTTTGCAAGATTATGTTTTGTTAATAACACTTTATTATTGAGAAACCACATGAAAATATTTATTTTCGTGGATATCTTTAGTTTCCATAGATATCTTGTTGGAAAATGCGGATGACCATTCATTAGATCCTCATACATCGATTTAACAGTGAAGACACCATTCTCGGTTAACTTCCATAGAAATTTATCGGGCTCATTTGTCAATGTTATTTCCATCAATCTCTCGCATAGATGCAGCCATGCATCCATTTGTTATCTGTTAAATTACGTCTAAAAGTAATATTAATCGGATTGTGGGACAAAACATGGGATACGGGAACATTCTTCTTGTGCACAATAGTGTAAAGAGATGGATATTGTTGGGCTAGCGGCGTTGCTCCTAACCAAGTATCTTCCAAGAACCTAATGCCTTTTCCATCACCAATTTTAAAAGTACCGCGGGTAAAGAACTCATCTTTTACTCCCATTAGTCCCTTCCAAAATGGTGAATCCGTCGGTTTAGCTTCCACTTGTGCTAGTGTTTTCGTTCGTAAGTATTTATTGTGTAGTAATTCTTGCCACACCCATTGCTCTGACAGTAGCTTATGCAACCACTTGCTAAGCAAACATAAATTTTTCAGTTCTAGCACCTCTATGCCTAAGCCCCCTGATCTTTGGGTCTGCAAATAATGTTCCACTTAGTTAATCTATATTTCTTCTTATGTTCGTCACTTTTCCAAAAGAAACATGAACAAAATAAGCCTAACCTCTTCCTCACACCCTTTGGTACTTGAAGAAAATATAACATAAACATAGGCATACTAGATATGACAGAATTAATTAGAACCAATTTGTCCCCAAACGATAATAGTTTCCCTTGCCAACAACCTAATTTACCTTCAAACCTGTTTTCAACTGGATTCCATTCTGAATTCCGTAACTTCCTATGGTGTATGGGTACCCTAAGGTATCTAAACGGCAAGGATCCTGTTTCACAACCAAAGATTTCCTTATAACTTTGCTCGTGGCTAGCGACGTCACGAAAACAATAAATCTCACTTTTATGGAAGTTAATTTTCAACCCAGATAATTGTTCGAAAATACATAGGATTAGCTTCATGTTGACTGCTCTTTAAAGATCATGTTCCATGAACAAGATTGTGTCATCAGCGTACTGTAAAATAGACACTCCCCCCTCGACCAGATGGGGGATCAACCCCGCTACCTGCCCATTCTCCTTGGCTCTAGCAATAATAATGGCAAGCATATCTGCCACAACATTAAAAAGCATAGGGGATAACAGATCCCCTTGTCGAAGCCCCTTTCTAGTTTGGAAGTAATGGCCAATGTCATCATTAACGCGAATGGCAACACTCCCATATCTAACAAAATTATCAATCCATTGACACCATAAAGGATCGAAACCTTTCATTCGAAGCACTTGATGCAAGAACGGCCATTTTACTTTATCATATGCCTTTTCAAAATCTATTTTGAATAGCACCCCATCCATTTTTTCTATGTATTTCATGAATGGTTTCGTGAAGAACCACCATGACTTCTAGAATATGCCTACCAGGCATGAAAGCAGTCTGAGTTGGTCTAATAATTTTGTGAGCAAACACAGAGATACGATTCGTTGCAACTTTCATAAAAAAATTGAAGCTAACATTGAGTAAGCAAATCGGTCTGTATTGTTGTATTTAGACCGTGTTTTCTTTCTTGGGCAGCAGGGTGACAACACCAAAATTTAGATTAAATAATGGTAACTCGGCCTCATGCAACTGTGCAAAGAGAGCCATCAAATCTTGTTTAACTACATCCCAACAAGTTTGGTAGAATTCCGCCGGAAATCCATCGGGACCAGGAACTTTATTCCTTTCCATAGAAGAGATGGCCTCGAAAACCTCTTGCTCACTAAAATTTCTAGTTAAGATTTCTTTTTCTTTAGGTGACACTTGCGGAATATCAGATTTTATTTCCTCCATAAGATTGACACTACTGGGAGTCGGCTCCCCGAATAGTTTCTTATAATATTCGGAAATATAAACTTTCAGATTTTCTTCTCCTACAATAGTTCCTTCCTCTTGTTCTAATTGGAAAATTTTCTTCTTTCTATGTTTGCCATTCACAATTAAATGAAAATATTTAGTATTGTTATCCCCTTCTTGAACATGTTTAACTTTGGCTCGCTTTGCCACTTAGACTCTTCATCGCGCCTCAGTTTTGTGACCTTCTCATTAGCTTCTTTCAAGTTTTTTCTTTCAAACTCTGAAAGTGGTATCATTTCAGCTTTTAAATCCAACTCATCAATGATGGATAATAGCCTTTCTTTTTCCTGCTTATACTTTCCACTTTGACATTTTGCCCATCCACGAAGATATCTTCGTTATTCTGCCATCATTCAATAGGCGAAGCACCATGCGTCACCGAAGCCCATTTGGCCGCCACCAGATCGAGAAAACCCTCCTGTCTTAACCACGACAGTTCAAACGAGAACCTCGGGTTATGTCCCAAGTGAGCCTGAACCCCTGAATCAATCAGTAATGGGGTGTGGTTTGATCCCGATCGAGTGAGATCCTGAACAGTTATCAAAGGGAACTTTTGCTCCTATTCCACAGTGGAAAGAAGCTTTTCATAAGTTGGTGACTCCCTGCGATTTGCCATGTGAATTGTCTACCTGAGAGAACAATCTCTCGCAACTTTAGGTTTTCAATAATCGCATTAAAGATAAAAGGCCAACGTGGATTAAAGTTATCCTTATTTCTATCTTCTCTTCTTCTTAGGATGTTAAAATCACCCCCAACTAGCATATGTAATGTTTCGTTTTCGCAAACTTGCACTAATTCTGCCAGAAAATTATGCTTGAAGCACTCCTGTGCCGCCCCATAGACAGGTACCAAAATCCATCGGAACCCATCATATCGGCATCTCATGTGGATTACATAAAAATCCCCTGAGTCAACCTTATTAACTTGTAAAGTTTCATTGTTTATGCCAACAAGAATACCGCCAGACCGACCATGGGGAGGTAAGCAGAACCATGCAAAGTCCAACCCTGGTGTCAGATGTTTTAAAAACGGAATCGTAAAGTTAGATCGCCCCGTCTCTAGCGGAGCAACAAAATCTAACTTTCGTTCCCTAATAGTCTCCGAGACAAATAAATGTTTTGCCGTATCGCGGAAGCCTTCACTATTCCATATCATACCTTGTACCTCGTATAGCGGGCAGTAATTAATTACGTCATGGATAACACATTTTGGTAAAAGAAAGTGTACCTATATGTAAAGCTACAAATTGGCACTCCCAGTCAAACCACATCAACTTTGACTAAAATTTTAGGATACATTATGAACTTCTGCGATATCATATCAGATCAATCTTATTAGATACACTCTTAACTATATTCTTATATTATATAATATTAAAATTGTTGATAATTTTTCTTTAAAACTTGATCAAACTCTACACGTGCTTGGAAGATATTTTCTTGGACAGATAATGTGTCCAGAATGGCATGTGGAGAACCAATTATTAGTGGATGGTTAATTAGGACCTAGATGGGTACTTATGCCCTTGAAATCAAACCTCAGGATTATTGAAGCATGTGGGTCTTATTAAAAGTGAGCGAGTCATCTCTGTCAATTAGCGTTAATCTTAAATCTACACCATCTACATTTTAGTAGGCATTGTGTGAGTTTGTGCATATCTACGCTGTAATTGGTACTTCTAAGAAAATAACTCAGCACAAAATTGATTCTATTCATTGTTTTCTAGTCTTGCAAGGATATTCGACGTCTCACCACGTGTTAGCCGGGATTTTCTATCTCTCACATGTTTGGATGCGGGGAAAAGGTAATACTAATCATATTCTTGTTTTGCATTATGACTTCCTAGCATTCCTTCCTTTTCATGTTAGTCAATAGTTACGTACATTTATGACCGATAAGAAGTGTTTGTTCTTGAAGATGGAAGATGCATTTGTATAATTTTTTCGAGAACTTGCAGGAAATCTTTGTGTTACTATATTAAGGTAGAGAGTTTTTTTGAAATCATCAGTGCCATACAAAAACGTAACATGATGATAACGAACTATCGCTAGCCTACCGTGCTACGTATCAGCTTCCAATCCCTACATGCACTCTTAATCTTGTTAGCCAGCCAAGGAGAGGACACCATCGATTTGCAGACTCTCCTATTGCATTCTAGCCCAAATTGACTTCATGGTGCAGATAGTCTTGTCAGTATCATCCTTTGGAATCCAACCACCACTCGAGCAGCATGCCTGATAGCTGAGGTGCAAGATGTTGAAGCCCAATCCAGCCCAGGGAGTAGAACCAAACTTCACGCATAAATGGACAATGAACTAGGAGATGCTCATGCCTTCTCTCGCCCGAGAACATGACGTACAACTGCTACGTGGAAGGCCCATATAGCTAGTTGATCCGAGGCCCAACCGTGGTTCTGCAGCAAACCATGCGAACAACTTAAATTTTAATGGCGCCCAAGGTTTCCACCCCAAAGCAGACCAACCACAGTTGATGTTTCCTTCAAAAGCAATGTTGTAAACAGAACAAAGAGAATACAAGCTTGACATAATCCACTTTCACCTATAGATGCCACTATCAGCCGAGACTGGAGGTGCATCTGTGATAAGTCTTCAAATCATCAAAACTCACATAATTACATTGGCAGAAAGAAAGCCAATTAGGTCATGAGTCAAAGTGACGGATCATGCACCTCAGTTGAAACCAAATCCATGAAGATAGGACTAGCCTCATTATAAATAGTTATATCAAGTTGAGACCACGAAAAACTATTGGATTTTTCACATTCCAAAGATACTTAGATTAGAAAGCATCATTGAGGATCTTGAGAACACCAAGACCCTCGTACTGAATAGGCGACCAAACAAAATATCAAGCCACCACACATTGTCCATGCCTAGCACAATTAGCTCTTGAAACATGTTATAAACGACATGCAAATAAACGAAGATAGATCAAACTAAAATGCAGACGAACACACGATTCTAACGTGAAAACCCCCTCCAACACGAAGGAGGAAAAACCACGGGAGCCAGCCAGCGAAACATCATTATATGGAAGAGTGTTTACACAACACCCTGGGATTTCGTAGATTCAACTTATCCCGTGTGATGGTTTACAAAGAGTTTATATAGGGGTGCAACCCTAGGTCCGCTTCGCTTTGGCCTGAGCCTCCCCGTGAGCTCCTCGCTCGCTCCGTCTGAAGTAGGCCTTTCATCTGTCCGAAATATGCACTGCTCACTGAACTCAACTTACTCATGTTGGACCCATCTAGAAATTATCTCTTGATAAATTATGTTTTGCTCACTCATATGGCCAAGATGAGCATGCCAAAGATTAGTTTTACTATGTTCATCAGAAGTAGCAGCAGCAGCAATACCAGACAAAGTGCTACCTCTAATAACATATGATTTTGTAGAATTAATGTCACCCATCATGTGATTGAGAGAATCTCTTGATACCTTCAAAAGTCTATGCCCACTAGCATACATGTACCCTTCAATATCAATTGTACTGAGAGGTATCAAATTTCTGGCCATGCTTGGTATGTGTTTCACCTCAGTCAACATGTATGTCATGCCATCATGTGTCCTGATCTTAACAATGTCGATGCCAACGATATGACAAGGGTTGTCATTCTCCACTTGCACAATCCAGTCTGCACAAACTTATATGAACTGAACCAATCTTTGTTACAATAAATATGAAACGAACATGATGTATCAAGTATCCATTCATCATCACGTGAAACACATGCATAAAAAACATCTAGACATTCACCATCATAATTATCATTGAAACAAGAGATGCCTTACCATCACCTTCAAACTTCCTTTTCAGTTTGAAAGCGTTTCCTTTCTCGTTATTCTGCAGCTTCCAACAATCATCAATAACATGATCAGGTTTCTTACAATACATACAGAACATGTCCTTTCCTTTGGACTTGGCACGGCCTCTATCTCTCTATCTCTTGTCTATGTTATAGTTCAACGGTTAGTTTATCATAATTTAAAAGTATGGTATCTCGTAGATTAACACATGAGGGAGGCAAAGAGCACATGAGGAGTAAACCTAGATCTTCATCAGAATATTTTACCTCCATGGACACAAAATAATCTCCTTGTAGACCGAGAGGTGATTGAGGACAGAACCACCTTCTTGCATCTTGTGTGAGAACAACTTTATCTTCACGTGCATCTTATTGGTTAGATGCTTAGACATACAGATCAATTCCAGCTTAAGCCACAAGGCTGCTGCAGTTTTCTGCAGCAACTTCCAGCAATATATTGTTGGACAAATGAAGATAAATCTAAGACAAGGGGATCAGAATGCAACAAACCAAAAGAAAACTTGGATGATGTTGTGCGGAATGATTAATAGCCAAGGGGCAGATCCCGGGCCATCACGTGAAAACTGCACACGGAAGTAATAGAAGCTTTGATTATTTCCACATTGCCACTATAGGAAGCTTTTCGATAAGATTGAGGAAGCGTGAGATATATTATTGGGAATTGTTCACTCCCTTCGTTCCAATGAATAGTGAGAAGTATATTTTTCTAAAAATTCAAACAAAATAAATTTTACCAAACTATAATATTTAATATATATCACGTGAAAATAGATTTCATGACGTATCTAATGATATTGATTTTTTATTGTACATGTTAATAATTTATTCTAAAAAGTAGGTTAAACTTACATATATTGACTTACATATATATATAATTTACCTATATATATATATATATATATATATATATATATATATATATATATATATGCAAAATAGTGGGGTGCCATGGAAGATACGTGTGCACCTCCATTTTGCCATTGGATCTGCCTATAGGGTATTTGCAACCGTAGATTTTAGTTAATGGTGTTAGTGTACTATTTCCACCAACGAAAAGTAGCCATGTCCATCCCCAATTAATGAAAAAAAGAGTCATGTCGTTCTTTGTCAAAAAAAAAAGAGCAATGGTTGTTTAGTTCCATGTACACTTCAAAATATACACAATTCCGTCAACAAAAAGTCGCAACGCGTCCATCCCCAATTAACAAAAAAAAGAAAACATGCAGTTCTTTGTCAACGAAAAAAATCAACTATTGTTTAGTTAAATGCACCACTGGTTCACTTCCAAGAAAACATACTAATCCATCAACAAAAAGTATCCAACACCCGTAACCAATTAACAAAAAATGAGCTATGGTTTCTGGTAGGTGGCCTAGTAAGAATAAGGCAGCATTTTTAGTTTTTTCTTTTGAAAGAGAACAGTTATTTTGTTTGCGCTAGGATAATAGTCTGTGGATGGAGTGAGTTTTTGCAAAAAACAAATACGGCTCACGGTAAACGGTGACTTGAGCCAAACGGAAACACGAATCACGGGATTACATCCAACGATAGTAAGCGCCTGCGCACATGCCACCGTAGGCACAAAATCCATGTCCATATATATATAGGTAAAATGACTGATGCACCTTGGTGTCCAGGCACCGTACACAATACACGTATGTTTTGCTTTGAACCACACATGCTTAAGAGTATACGTACCCTAGTTACACATATCTAGGTATCATATATCTAAGTTATATATATCTAGGTATCACATACCTAAGATGTTGCATATCTAAGGTGTACGTATCCAGGATACGTGTTTATATATGCAACTTAGGCACGTATACCTTCGATATGTGATACCTAGGTATATATAACTTGGATAAGTATATTTTAGATAGGTATGTGAAATTTAGGTATGTATATCTCGGGTATGTACGAAATGCAGGTTGGTATATATATATATATATATATATATATATATATATATATATATATATATATTCTACACCCACCCTCTATCTTTAAAACCGTATATTATTTTTACGTCGCGTAAATTTTGTCTTACCCCGAGAATTGAGAAGAACGTAAGAAAACATAGACATGTCATATTTTTTTTGTTTACGTGCCATATAAAAATACGACGTTAAATGCGTATTTTTAGTGTTTTTTACACTATAATTACTCATAAACTATTTTTTATGTCAATTTTTTTTGCGTTATGGATGAATATGAACATAATTATTTATATACAAAACATAAATTTCTAAACATGACAACATAAAGTTATATGGGGTGCAAAATAACTATTCTGCACCCTGGGTGTCGAATAGGGTTTCTATATATATATATATATATATATATATATATATATATATATATATATATATATATATATATATATATATCCCATCCATTGGAACAAAGCTAGTATATATTTTTCGGTTTTTCCTAGCTACTTTTTCAAATATGTTAATTACTCCATATTTTAGCTAGATGCCAATCCAAGGTTTCTACTATTCTAAAAATTGTTATAAGTTGCCCAAATGTCATACATGTCCCCGGCAAAATTAAATTACATGTATGTTGGAAATGGACTCATCTATCATTAATGCCCATAGCATGTCCATAATATTGAGAATTTCCTCAATTAGTGAAGCACTATTTTAAATGCAACTTTCCCGTGGAAAATATATGATAGATGCACTTCCATCTGTGTTATACTATTGAACTCGCTAATGGTGTCAAATATCTATCCCATAGGTTTGCAGTTCAACATTCATGCCGAATAACAATACTAGATGTTGACATCGAAGAATGAAGTTGCTAGCAAGAAGGACAACTGGAAATTGGTAATAGAGATATATTTTTAAACGTAGGCGGGACATGAAGATCTTAATGCCAACGAGAACAATCATCCGTTGCTTGCGTTTCATTTGATGTTGAGTACGACTATTGTCACCTTGGAACTCTAGGCAATCATTGAAGGCAATACCAGTTGATTGTATTGTTTGATTGATATTGCTTGCGTGATTACATCGTGGGTCTTTGGGCTGTTTATATAGTACTTGGAGACTTGGAAAATAAGAATCCTAATAGAGATAGAATCCTAAATTACCAAATATAGCAACCCATGATTCTACTCTAATACAAAATTGTGGTATACTCTAACACCCCCTCGACAGTCATATCGGTAGTGATGCGAATAGAAAGAGCATCGTGGACGGTCCGACTAGAGCATAAGCCAAAGGAAACGACTGGAGATGATGTTGGTGGATGAAAACCCTTCATGCATATGTCATTGTAGCCAGTAGTGTGAGTGTTGTTGTCCTGGTCGATGGTGTTGTTGCAATGTTGGTGATGTAGTCGCCGTTTATGAAGTCATCGAGGTTGATGTAGTTGTGTCCGGTGCCGTCTTTGAGCCTAGGGGAAGTTGCCAGAGTAATAAAATAGTAAAAGGTGGTTGCAGCGGTAGTCAACTCGAGGTAGACGTAGATGAAGTTGTGCTAGTAGAAGTAGGCGACACCTCGTGCCGAGCTTTCCAAATTCGGAAACGCTCAGGGAGGGGCAACACACGCGTCGGTGTTGCCAATACCGGATGTGCAAAGACAGTGACCATCATGAACCATGCGAACCAGAGTCGTAGGGAGCAGCAGAGAAGACCTCCTGTATGGTTGGTTGTGCCCGGTATGCGCCGGAGTAGATGAAGTGGTTGCAAGAAGAAAATTGAGCACAAGCGGTCAAAAAAAATTAGACTGCAACTCTGACGGTGAAGTCATGATGGACAAAGACGACGATGTGGTTATCAATGGCGATTGAATTATAGCAGTAGTAGATGTCTAGGATCAGTCCCGTTTTATTCATCCACATGTAGTGCGCAATGACATAGAACCCGTTGGCATTGACGATGCGGTATGTGCGACAGAGTTGTTGGCGTAGATTGTTGTCGGAATGATGACAAGCGACGATGCAAATGTGACCCTTTGTTGCATACTCAGGCGCGATTTTCCTAGTTCATGTCAGCGATGAAGGTGTCCCTTCGTATGCCACTCATAGCGTACTTGACACGATCGTTCTCAATTATTTTCTAGAGGTGAGTCGATGCCGAGGTTGGAGTAGAGGCGCATGATGATGACATGTGCTGGTGAGCGACACAATCTGATCTATGATCGACGAAAGAAGAAGAAACGTCAGTCAATCGACCGGCCAGAAAATTTCGACGTCTACGAGTTGCGCAGTCCCCGTTGCAGATTGTTCTCCCTAGGTGCAGTGCAGCGGAACCGGTGGCTAAACCCTAGGTCGAGAACCAAGAGGCTCTGATAACATAAAGCCAATAATAGTTGATTGTATTGCTATATTGATATTACATATTGCATTATTACGTCGTGAACCACTAGTGGAAAAAGGGCCTACAGTCCCGGTCGTAAGGGCCTTTAGTGACGGTTATGCTCCTGAGATTGCGAAATCGGGACTAAAGGCCTCTACCTCTAGTCCCGGTTTGCTACAATCCGGAACTAGAGACCACCACATGGTCGTTTCCGTAGCGCGGGGGGGGGGGGGGGGGGGGCTTTAGTCCTGGGTCGTAATACGGCCCGGGACTAGAGATTGTTTTTATAATTTTTTTTGAATTTATTTTTCAATTTTTTCTTGAACTTTTAAATTGTTTGATTCGTTGATTAGAGATTTTTTTATAATTTTTTTTAATTTATTTTTTAATTTTTTCTTGAACTTTTGAATTGTTTGATTCGTTAATCCTCTCACTTGAAATATTTTTAACACTAACTATACTTAATCTTAGGTCAAATTATACTTGTGGTCAAACTTTTCAGTCAGTCACCCATCCTAGCACTACTCTGAAAAGGATACAGATGTCGCCTAGAGGGGGGGGGGGTGAATAGACGGTTTAAAACTTTTACGAGATGGGCTTAATAAAGGCGGAATAAAACTAGCGTTTACTTTGTCAAGCACAAAACCTATATAAACTACGGTTCACCTATGTGCACCAACAACTTATGCTAAGCAAAACAAGCAATTATGTGCTAGCTAGATATAATAATTCAAGCACGAAGGCTATCACAAAGTAAAGTGCATAAGTGAATAGCTCGGTATAGAGATAACCGAGGCACGCGGAGACGATGATTTATTACCGAGTTCCTCCCATAAAGAGAGTACGTCTCGTTGGAGAGGGGGTGGTATCAAACCACCTACGCCACAAAAGGCCTCCCTTATTCTCCGGTGAATCTCACCCCAACGGGATCGATCCACACTTCCACTATCGGTGCACTTGTCGGTGGCAACCGGAACCTCTCACAAGGTTGGGGCACTTCTCCAGAACTTAATCGGAGGCTCCCAACAAACGCCACCAAGGCCACAACCTGCAACACCAACAAACCGTCTAGGGTTCCAAGAACCCAAGAGTAAAAAGCTTCTCTACTTTCACTCACCAAATCCTCCGAGGAGAACTCAAACCGATGCACCAAATGCAATGGCAAGAACACAGGAAGTGCTCAAGTCCTTCTCTCCCAAATTCCACAAAAGCTACAAAATCTAGTGGGAGAATAAGAGAGGAAGAACACACGAGGAAATCCACAAAAGAAACCCCAAGATCTAGATCCCAATATGTTCCCCTCACATAGAGGAGAGATGGATTGGTGGAGTTGTAGATCTAGATCTCCCCTTTCAAATCCTCCAAAAAGATTCAAGAAATATGGAAGGGATTAAGAGTATTTGCAAGCTCTTGAAGGTCAAAACAATGGAGGAGAGTGAGAATGCAAGTCCCAGGCCTAAGGAGGAAGAAGGGGTCTATTTATACCCCTCCCCAACGAAATATGACCATTTGGGACCTTCCAGGCCGGATAATCCGCCCCTCCCGCGGATATTCCGGGTTCCCCGGACCAAAAAAATGGCTAAGGACTTTGCGGCACGACCCTCAGTATAGGGGCGGATAATCCGCCCCCCTGAAAACTGGCACGAACAGCAAAACTGAAACCATCATGACTTTTTCATTCGGACTCCGATTTTGATGATCTTGGGCTAGTTTCGAAGATAGTAACGATCTCTACAAGATCATGCAGGGAACCATCATAGTCCAGCAATGGAGGATAGAACCAAATGATGAAAGGTTTAACCTATCTATAAAAGACAAACCGGTAAAACCTGCAATATCGAAAACACAATAGAGAATGCATAAGAAATCCGTTTTCGATGGACTTAAGCTTGTCATAGAGATTGACACAATATCTAAATCCTCTCATGGATAAGAACCAAATAAGAACCAAGAAATATGATGCCAAGTATGCAAAGGTTTTGAGCTCTCACCGAGGGATATGACCAAGTTACTCACTTGAGAGCCCCTCTTGATAGTACGGTTATCTATCCTATAAACCGGTCTCTCCAACTAACACCACGAGACCAGTTAGAAAGAAACCCTATCAAAATCAAACCTTTGCCTTGTATATTCCACACCTTAGGATGGAGCACCTTTCTTGATTGCACTAGCTTGGTGAAGATGCTCCCCCATACTCCACTATGGAAGAGCCTCTCTTTTAGGCATATCTTCACATATCGATGATCACCATAAGGATGGCACGATACACTTGAGACCATCTTAAGAAACCTTGATCAACACTTGATCTTCTTCACTTTATTCTTATTCCAACCTTGAAGCCACCATATGGTTCAAGCATTGTCTATGGACAAATCCTCCAAGTAAAACTCAATGCAAACATAAGTCCATAAAACATTGTCATTAATTACCAAAACCACACATGGGGGCACACATGTTCTTTAAATCTCCCCCATTTTGGTAATTGATGGCAATCCTTTGAGAGGGTTTATATAATCAACTTAACGAAAAAAAGGTTGCGCCAACATCAAATACTACACAAGTATGTGATGTTGGTACGGCCATAATATATAGAGCAAGCTCCCCCACAATATATGCGTGTGTGATGAACCATTACCGTTGGTGGAGTTTCCTCTATATATTCAACATGCAAAGCAACAACAAAGATGCAAGAGAATGAGAGGCAAATGATTAAGAACAAACTTCCCTTAAACCCTCCAAAACATCTCCCCCATTGGCATCGATTGCCAAAATGGGTGAATAGTTCTAGACGACCAATATAGTAATAATTCCTCCAAAGGTGTGTCTTCGCACATATACAATGATGAATACTTGGGAGGGAGTAGAAATATATCGAGGATCCGAAGATTGCCAAAGGAATAAAATAAAAGACGCAAGCAATCACAAGATCCGACAAACCAATTTGAAAACAACAAATGAGTCCAAATGGAAACTACAAGATATTATGATATGAGCAAAAGAGTGTTTTAAATAACAAATAGAGAAGCTCTCCAATATTTGTGCACAATTTTAAAATAAATGCATTGGAATACATAATGCACAAATATGGAATCCTTGTTCCCCCATAAGAATTTAAAACACAACACATGAAAGATCAAACAAATGTTTAAACAAAATTGAGAAGCTCCCCAAGATTTGCGCATACTTTAAAATCGGTGTATTTCAATACAAAAATGCACAAATATGGAATCCTCACTCCCCCATAAACATTTAAGGCACAATTGATGTGGACATCCCTACTATTGATACAACCGTTGTACCTACAGCAACACACATACAAGGACCCATCACAAGATCTCGTGCCAAACAACTTAACTATCAGGTACTTTCGTTTCTTGGAACTATTCCTCACATACATGAGAATATGATGCTGCCTAAATCAGATATATTTCTTACTCTTAGGAATGATGGACCAAGCATGGATGAGAGGGACAAGCATTGGAGTATGGCCATGCATGGAGATGGCAGCAAGCATGTGATGATCCAAGAGAAGGCCACGGATGAAGATTTCAGAACTTTGAGGCCACCATAATAAAGAAAGAAGGCTTGGACGAAATATTCAAGATCAATACTTTACGAATTCGTCCATAGCTTAATATGGTGCTGCGACACCTTTATTTTGGGCCAGGCCCATGTAATTTTCGCAGGATTTTAATTAGCCACTTTTTAGAGTCCGTATTTGAGGGGAAAAGGACTTTTAGGGTTGGATTCGGCCACCACTTCCATGGCTGGCCGAAACCCCACCTTTTCGCCCTTAAATACGCCCCATAGCCGAACCTCTAGACTCGGATTTTGTTTAGACATTAAGTTAGCCATAGTCGCAACTTCGCCAAGGCTCGAGCGTCGCAGAGGCCTCTTGTACTTCGCACCTATTCAGGATCCCACCTCTTCAATAAAGCTTTCCTCTTAATCCGCAATATCTTGATTACAATATTGGTTCTTACTTGTTCTCGAATTCAGGTAGGAATTAAGACCCTCGCTGGTCAGGCTGATCGTGTTCCCGCAGGATCGGTAACCTCCAGGAGATTGGCCTAGCGATTGCATTGGCGCTCGTGCTCGCACGTGTAGTCGGATCGTCAAGCCCGAACTCCACCAAATCGACTATCAACATCTCATCGAAAGATCGGACACCTTTACCCCATCAAGTGGTATCAGATTTCAGGTTGCTCGGTGAGATTTTACTGTTTTTCGTAGATTAGATCTGTTTTTACCTATAACCCACGAAAAAAGCCAAAAACACAGTTAGAATTTAGATCCATCCCATAACTAATCTACGCCTCGCATTATCTTTTCAGTTTTTGCATTGTTGAATTTTTGTCTACATCGTCGCGTCGAGTTGCTGGTCTTAGTGTCTCGTCCCTTAGAGTTTAGAGTTCTAATCATACTAGTCACCGCCACACTCGCCGATCACCGCCACCATATTCCGCCACCATATTCCGCCGCCATATACCCAGCCACCATAAACCCTAATACTCCGCCACCGCTTTCCTACCGCGACACAGATCCGATCAGTTTTCCTGCCGCGGTACGAGTCCGAGTAGAGTTACTGTTTCCTAGTTATTTCTTTTGACTTTCCTTCTTTGTTGTTTCCGTGTTCAGCTAAAGTCCGTGTCGCGCTAAGAGTCCGGTCGTAAGTCCAGAAGGAGAGCAAAAAAAAAAGTCTGGAACCGCCTCCGAAAAAAAATTCTGGCTATACTAGTTTTCGGCTTTGGGGATCACTTTTCTCCATCGACCGTTATAGCGATATTTTTTTGGCGCCTGCGCGCTTTCCGGAGCAAAATAAAAAATTTAAAATTTTTCTTTTGGGGCTAACCTCTTTTTAGACCCCGTAGATCAGTTCTAGACACTCGCCATCATAGTGATTTTCTGCATCTCGGTTCGGTTTTCAGGGTGCCATATCATCATACAGTGCTTGTTGTGTCGCGTCTTGACATCGTTGGTGATCTAGGCTCGCGTCTCTAGTATGGTCTAGCCTAGGACCAGCACAGTACCGTCGTTGAGCATTCTTTCAACTTTTGCATTGCTGTTTTGATAATTTCTAACCCCCTTGCTAAGCCTTCCCAGAGCTCCACAGATATTCTCCACGTGCGGTGTCTCAACTCCTGGTAATCGCTTGGTTCAATCTCTGGACCCACTGATCCTCGCAGTTGCACATCGCCTTTTCCTGCTGTTTGGTAAGACCTTGTAAGAGCTTCGTATATTGCTTGACGGATTACGCGTGACTTCCACCATATTCCTGTAGTATATACCTGTGCTTCTTAAGGACTAACCATGACAGATACTTCGCGGAACCCTGCCACCATGACAAACGAAGAACTACATGCCCACTTCTCCGCGCTCTTGGTCAGTCGCGCTGAAGACGTGGATACGCGCCTAGGGGAGTTTGACACCAAGCTCACCAACGCCGTGGACAAGATCGATGGACTCGAGAAATCCTTCAACGCCAAGCTTGACGTTCGGTTCAAGGAGCTTTTGAACCGATTGCCCGCACCCGCACCGGCACCCACACATGGCGCACGGCGCATTCCGATGACAGGTCGGACTGCTGGTTCGGCTCCCGCCGCACCGCCGGCGGCTGCCGCTGCGGCTAACGCTCCTCAGACTTCCGCCGCGGCTGCTGCTGCAACATTGGGGACAGACGACGGGTACTACTACGACCCCGACGACGACGATCTGTTTGACGAGGAGGTTGAACAACCTCCACAGGTACCTGCTGGTCGTCCCCGACATTACTACCGCAACGCTCGACCACCGGTACGTGATGATGATCATGTTGCAAAGCTTAAATTAAATATTCCATCTTTTGAGGGTAAATATAATCCTGATGCATATCTTACATGGGAGATGGAAGTAGAACAACGTTTTGCATGCTTAAAATATCCTGAGAATATGCGTGTTAGTGCTGCTACATGTGAATTTACTAAATTTGCTTCCCTTTGGTGGTCTGAGTATTGTCGTTTAAATCCTACTACTATTCCTAGTACTTGGACTGCTTTAAAAACTGCTATGCGTGTTCGTTTTGTACCTCCTACTTATCAACGTGATTTACTAAAGAATCTGACACGTTTAGAGCAAGGGAAAAATTCTATAGAAGAGTATTATCAGGAATTGCAAACGGGGATGGTTCGGTGTCGTCTTGTTGAATCTAATGAACAAATGCTTGCACGTTTCTTTGGTGGATTAAACAAGGACATTCAGCACATCTTAGATTATAAGGAATATAATTCTATCACTCGTTTGTTTCATCTTGCTTGCAAAGCTGAACGTGAAGTGCAGGATCGCCACACACCATGGAGGAGGACTAATAATTCTGCAGGTCGCACATCCACTTGGACATCCCGACAATCGGCACCTCCTCGTGATTCTCCTCCAGCTACTACCACATCCAAGGCCACCACAAGATTTCCAGATGCTCCTCCACCATCATCCAATGCTCCTGCTTGTAGTGCATCTTCTATGGCTTCCACGGGTAAGACAAAGGATATACAATGCCAGAAGTGCTGGGGTTTTGGTCATATTGAGAGACAGTGCACAAAACAACGTGTGATGATGGTGCGCGAAGATGGTCAATACGATTCAGCGAGTGACTTTGATGAAGATACACTAGCCCTTATTTCTGCTCGAGATGGAGACAATTCTGATGCTGATGAAGAGCCAGAGGTAATGGGATCTGAAGTTGCTGATCAATACAAGAGCTTAATTACACAACGTGTGTTGAGTGTGCAATTGAGCAAATCTGAGCAAGATCAACGCCACAACCTGTTCCAAACACGTGGTGTTGTCAAGGAAAGAGCTATACGGATCATCATTGATGGAGGGAGTTGTAATAACCTAGCCAGTGTTGACATGGTAGAGAATCTTGCGCTTCCAACAAGACAACGCCCACATTCATATTACATCCAATGGTTTGAGAGTTCTCGCAAGATCAAGGTAACAAGAACGGTACACGTGCATTTTACTATTGGTACATATTCTGATTTTATTGATTGTGATGTTGTACCTATGCAAGCTTGTTCTTTATTACTTGGTAGACCATGGCAATTTGATAGAGAATCTGTTCATTATGGCAAAACTGATCACTATTCTCTTATGCATGATGGAAAGAAAATTGGTCTAAAACCTATGACTCCCGAACAGATTTTAAAAGATGATCTTGCTAGAGCTAGTAGAGCTAAAACTGAGGAGAAAAATAAAAGTGAGAATCAGATTGTTGCTGCAGATTTTATACCACCAAAGAACACTAAATCTGATTCTACACATGCTACTGAAATTCGTTTGAAGAGTCCATGTATGCTTGCAAATAAAATTGATATTGCTAAACTAGATGTAACCAATACTCAATGTTATGCAATTGTCTGCAAAGAGGTTTTGTTTTCATTTGAGTATATGCCTCCTTCTTTGCCACCCGCTATTGCTAACCTTTTGCAGGAATATGAGGACGTCTTTCCTGCTGAGCTGCCACCAGGACTACCTCCTATTAGAGGAATTAAGTACCAAATTGATCTAATTCCTGGTGCCACGTTGCCCAACCGCGCGCCATATCGAACCAATCCAGAGGAGACAAAGGAGATACAACGCCAAATTCAGGAACTACTCGACAGAGATCATATTCGTGAGTCCCTTAGCCCATGTGCTGTTCCTATTATTTTGGTACCTAAGAAAGATGGTTCTTCGCGCATGTGTACTGATTGTAGAGCTATCAATAACATTACTATTCGATATCGTCATCCTATTCCACGTTTAGATGACATGCTTGATGAATTGAGTGGCTCTACCATGTTTTCTAAAGTTGATTTGCGGAGTGGTTACCACCAGATTCGTATGAAATTAGGAGATGAATGGAAAACTGCATTTAAAACTAAGTTCGTTTTATATGAGTGGTTAGTGATGTCGTTTGGTTTAACTAATGCACCTAGCACTTTCATGAGATTAATGAACGAAGTTTTACGTGCTTTCATTGGACGTTTTGTGGTAGTCTACTTTGATGATATTCTGATTTATAGCAAATCTTTAGAGGATCATTTGGACCATTTACGTGCTGTTTTTAATGCTTTACGTGATGCACGTTTGTTTGGTAACCTTGAGAAGTGCACCTTTTGCACCAATCGAGTTGCGTTTCTTGGCTATGTTGTTACATCACAGGGTATTGAAGTGGATCCAGCCAAGATTGAAGCTATTGAGAATTGGCCGCAGCCCAAGACGGTCACACAAGTGAGGAGTTTTCTTGGCCTCGCTGGTTTTTATAGGCGCTTTGTCAAAGACTTTGGATCAATTGCCGCGCCGCTGAATGAGCTTACCAAGAAGGATGTGCCCTTTGTTTGGGGCGATGCACAACAACAGGCCTTCGTCATATTGAAAGATAAGCTAACACATGCTCGCTTACTCCAACTTCCTGATTTTACTAAGACTTTTGAGCTTGAATGTGATGCTAGTGGAATTGGTTTGGGAGGGGTGTTATTACAAGAGGTAAAACCTGTTGCATATTTTAGTGAGAAATTGAGTGGGGCTAGTCTGAACTATTCTACTTATGATAAAGAATTATATGCGTTGGTTCGGACATTAGAAACTTGGCAACATTATCTATGGCCTAAAGAGTTTGTTATTCATTCTGATCATGAATCTTTGAAGCATATTCGTAGTCAAGATAAGTTGAATCGTCGTCATGCAAAGTGGGTTGAATTTATTAAGTCTTTTCCTTATGTTATCAAACACAAAAAGGGTAAAGATAATATTATTGCTGATGCTTTGTCACGCCGTTATGCTTTGTTATCTCAACTTGACTTCAAAATATTTGGATTGGAAACTATTAAGGAACAATATGTGCATGATGCTGAATTTAAAGATGTGTTGCAGAATTGTAGAGATGGTAGAACTTGGAACAAGTTCGTCTTCAATGATGGATTTGTGTTCCGTGCTAACAAACTATGCATTCCAGATAGCTCTGTTCGTCTTTTGTTGTTACAGGAGGCGCATGGAGGAGGATTGATGGGACACTTTGGTGTCAAGAAGACGGAGGATGTTCTTGCTGCACACTTCTTTTGGCCACGTATGCGTCGAGATGTTGAGCGATTTGTGGCACACTTCACTACTTGTCAAAAAGCTAAGTCTCGCCTTAATCCACATGGTTTATATATGCCTCTTCCTGTTCCTAGTGATCCTTGGGAGGATATTTCTATGGACTTTGTTTTGGGATTGCCACGAACACAGAAGGGGAGGGATAGTATTTTTGTTGTTGTGGATCGATTTTCTAAGATGGCACACTTTATTCCTTGTCATAAAACGGATGATGCTGCGCATATTGTTGATTTGTTCTTTCGTGAAATTGTTCGTTTGCATGGTGTGCCAAATACTATTGTCTCTGATCGTGGTACTAAATTTCTTAGCCACTTTTGGAGATGTTTATGGGCTAAGTTGGGGACTGAATTGCTCTTTAGTACTACATGTCATCCCCAAACTGATGGTCAAACTGAAGTAGTAAATAGAACTTTATCTACTATGTTACGGGCTGTTTTAAAGAAGAACTTAAAATTGTGGGAAGAGTGTTTACCTCATATAGAATTTGCTTATAATCGTTCATTGCATTCTACCACAAAGATGTGCCCATTTGAGATTGTGTATGGTTTTGTTCCTCGTGCACCTATTGATTTATTGCCTTTACCTTCTTCGGTGCAACATAATTTGGATGCTACACAACGCGCTGAAATGATATTAAACTTGCATAAGACTACTAAAGATAACATTGAACACATGAATGCTAAGTATAAACTTGGTGGGGATAAAGGGAGAAAGCATGTTGTGTTTGATGTTGGCAATCTTGTTTGGTTACATTTGCGTAAAGATCGTTTTCCTGATTTACGCAAGTCTAAGTTAATGCCACGTGCTGCTGGTCCATTTAAGGTGTTAGAGAAAATCAATGATAATGCATATAAACTTGAGTTGCCTGCAGACTTTGGTACGGTTAGTCCTACATTTAACATTGCAGATTTGAAGCCTTACTTTGGTGAGGAAGATGAGATTGCGTCGAGGACGACTTCAATTCAAGAAGGGGAGCATGATGTGGACATCCCTACTATTGATACAACCGTTGTACCTACAGCAACACACATACAAGGACCCATCACAAGATCTCATGCCAAACAACTCAACTATCAGGTACTTTCGTTTCTTGGAACTATTCCTCACATACATGAGAATATGATGCTGCCTAAATCAGATATATTTCTTACTCTTAGGAATGATGGACCAAGCATGGATGAGAGGGACAAGCATTGGAGCATGGCCATGCATGGAGATGGCAGCAAGCATGTGATGATCCAAGAGAAGGCCACGGATGAAGATTTCGGAACTTTGAGGCCACCATAATAAAGAAAGAAGTCTTGGACGAAATATTCAAGATCAATACTTTACGAATTCGTCCATAGCTTAATATGGTGCTGCGACACCTTTATTTTGGGCCAGGCCCATGTAATTTACGCAGGATTTTAATTAGCCACTTTTTAGAGTCCGTATTTGAGGGGAAAAGGACTTTTAGGGTTGGATTCGGCCACCACTTCCATGGCTGGCCGAAACCCCACCTTTCCGCCCTTAAATACGCCCCATAGCCGAACCTCTAGACTCGGATTTTGTTTAGACATTAAGTTAGCCATAGTCGCAACTTCGCCAAGGCTCGAGCGTCGCAGAGGCCTCTTGTACTTCGCACCTATTCAGGATCCCACCTCTTCAATAAAGCTTTCCTCTTAATCCGCAATATCTTGATTGCAATATTGGTTCTTACTTGTTCTCGATTTCAGGTAGGAATTAAGACCCTCGCTGGTCAGGCTGATCGTGTTCCCGCAGGATCGGTAACCTCCAGGAGATTGGCCTAGCGATTGCACTGGCGCTCGTGCTCGCACGTGTAGTCGGATCGTCAAGCCCGAACTCCACCAAATCGACTATCATCATCTCATCGAAAGATCGGACACCGTTACCCCATCAACAATGAATGAGACAGAAGATAAATGAGCATTATTAAATGAATTAGATGAGCTCCCCAAAGATAATGCACTAATTATGATAATTGCATTTGGGAACAAGGTGCATAATCATGGAATCCTCACTTATCCAAGTTCACTGAACAATACAAGGCATGAGAGAACAAATATGAGTGCCCAAAGATGCAAACAATAGGAACAAGCACCCATAGGCAATTAAATTTGGAAGCCACCAAAGAATCAAAAGGAATAGAAAGGTGGTCTCTAAGGATTAAAAACCAACTAACATTATCTTCACATATGTGTGTATGTTTCTAAATGGATAACATCACAAAGACATATGACCATAACAAAACAAGCACACACAAGGAAGATATACAATAAATCACATAAAAGGACAAAACCAACTCCCAAAAAGAGTAAGGTTCCAACAAGTAAACCAAACTCTCCAAACTTTTCATGATGGCACAAAATACCAAAATGAATAGATCAAACTTCCAAGCACATAAAACCCGATATGGATCAAACAAGGAAGCATAAAAATATTGTTCTAGATAATATAGGAGAGCTCACCCATAAGTAGTACATTATATAGAATTTTATTTTGAATGCAAAATGCACACAAATGGGATCATCACTACTACCTACAATAAGAAAAACACAAGAGGATATCAATAAAATAAGAAGATCCAAAAGAAGCAAGGAAGGCTTCAGAGACAACACAAAACATTTTCTTAGCCAAAGATAGGATAAAATTAAACAAAGGCCAAAGTGAATATGATCAATAAATTCTACCATAAATTGAGTACTCATTGTCCAACGACAAGAAATATTGGGAATAATTTTCCCAAGGTAGCTTGCATGGATATCCAAGATCATAGTCACAACAAGAAGCATATAACAAAATATAAGAATTAAGCATGATACTTCGAACAAGATTCTTGGTAGCTTCCAATAGTCACACAATCACTAGTGATTAGATTAACTTGAAGAAAATGGTTTCCATGATGATATAGATATCTAAATATGAGGAAACACATACCAAGAAACACTCTCATATACAAGATCCAAAATATGATCAATAAATGCATTCAAGCAAATTGGAACTTGTATGAGCAAATGTGTCACATAGGCGCTAGATAATTATCCATATCAATTCTAAGTGACACAACCTCGAATATTCACATTTTTTTAGGATTGTAATATGCACTAAGCATATGACTCCCCCATAATGTGATACTACCATAAAACCAACACGAGGCAACGGATCCAAATAGATATAATTAATGGACATTATAGAACTTAAATTTCTCATGTACACACATTTTTAGGATTGTGGAATGCCCAAGCATAACACTCCCCCAAAATGGGATAGTCCATTAATCTCTCACAAGAGCCAAATAAGATACCAAATATAACCAAGAAAGGCTCAAACATAAGAAACACACATACATGGTGTGCCACCTAATCATACATAAAAATATGCTTGATTCCTCAAGATAATTAGGTGGAAATCACAACATGTACAAGAGCATGGAAGATACAAAACCAACACATGCACAAGGGGGCGAGTAACTTTCAATGTAAAGAGTTTAGCATATGTTACCGCAAGGAGGAACATTAATATAATAGAATCATGATAATCCAAATGGTTTGGCTTGACAATAATAATTGAGGAAGATCCCTCAATTCTTCATAATGTAGCCAAGTCTCCAATGCCCTCCACAACACACCTATTGATCAAGTTTCGGCTTGTTGGTACCCAACGAAGTTGTGTCCTAAGAAGTTAGTCACAATAGGCTTGGCAACCCAAATGGTTCATTTCTTGAACCCACATTGAGCACCAACAAATTTGGCAAACACATTGCCAACCTCATCCTTACAAAGGGAATAAGCATCATCAATAATGATAGGGTTGGATGAGGATATACCAATAGTGCATGAGGAAGAAATGTGCCCCTTCTCACGGCATATGTAGCAAGTTCTTCTCTTGCCATCTTTCTTCTTAGGTGAAGCCACAACTCGAGGAAGAGGTCGAGTAGTCCTCTTAGGAAGAGGCTCGTCAATGACTTGAGGTAGGGTTTGAGGCCGCTTCCCTTGTTGCTTCACACTAAGAGGATTTTTCTTCAATGGGCAAGATCTAACATGGTGCCCTTCTTCCTTGAACTTGAAGAAAATAATGTTGGCCGGATTCTTGACTTGAACTTGGCCATTTTTCTTGTTTCCCTTATGCTTCAACTTGATAGTGGACTTGTTCTTGACATTAGAGTTGAATCCAAGCCCACTCTTGTCATTGGGGGATTTTTGCATACTCAAGATTTTGTTGAGTGCGGCCTTCCCTTGATGACCCTTTTTCAAGTCATTCTTCAAATAAGTGACTTGATCCTTGAGCTCTTTGATTTCCTCTACATGGTTAGTTTCAACAAAAGTACTAGAGGAAGTATATGCTACATTGTTAGAGCAACAAGGAACGGAATGTAATTCATCACGAGATATAGCATGGTTGTGAAAGGATGAATTACAAGGACTATCACATGGCAATATAACATTTGGAGTAGATATAGTGCTAATGTCCACATGAGGCCCACTAGATGTTACCTTTGATACGATGGCCTCATGAGCTAACTTTAGCCTACCATGGGAGAGTAGAAGATCCTCATGCGACCTTGAGAGCTTAACATGAATTTCTTCTAATTTCCCATAGTTGCTAGTTAGCAAAGCAAGTTGAGCCTTTAGCTCAACATTCTCCTTCAAAATAGATGCTTCACAAGAAATAGAGTTAGTAACACAAGCATCATCATTATTAGCAAGAGGTGAGTGCAACTTGGCAAGCTCTTTTGAATATGAAGCTTTAAGTTGCTCATGCGACTCGGTGAGTTTGATGAGCTCCCTCTTAATGACCCGAGAGCCACTTTCGAGGTGCGTAAAATCCTCAACAAGTTTAGCAACTTCAAGTTCATCATTTTTAATCTTGAAGGAGTTTGCCACCACAAGTTCTCTATCATGGTATTCCTTTACTCTAGATAATTCCAGAGTAAAAGTCTCCTCAAGAGATTCTTTGGTGGCTTGTTCTTCTTCAAGGGAGTCCTTTAGTTGAGCAATTTCATTAGCATACTCACGCTCAAGCGCAAACTTTTCATTAATTATGTTTTCTTGCTCCTCAATTTTTGCTTCTAACTTATCAATATGTTCTTTGCTCTTAATAGCAAAGTCCAAGATTTCAACAAAGTTAGAGCAAAGCAATATTATTCTTAACAAGGGCACGATAAACAATCTCACCTTTTTCATATAAATCATCAATATCAAGCTCTTCTTCCACATTATCCACATCCTCCTCATCACAAGAGGTAATGGGTTCCAAAGTAGGAGTTACCTTTGAATCCCTAGCCATAAGGAATAGGTGGGTACCGGAAGAAGGTGAAGATGAGATTGCATTTGTGGCTTCATTCAAAACCTTGTCTTGGCCCATAGAATCTTCGGTTTCCTCTACATGGTTAGCAACACAAGCACTAGAGGAAATAGAAGAATTTTTATAATGGCAACAAGAAAACACAAGTATATCATCATGAGATTTATTCAAGTCATTTCTACATGATATGCAAGGACTATTAACACAAGCATGTAAGAAGTTTGTAGTGCTAAAAGTGTTAAAGTCCAAAGATAGATCATTGCAACTAGATAGAGATGATGGATTATAAATAGTAAGCACACTATCCAAATTGTAATTTCTATCACCACTCACCATATCATTACCATGTGAAAAATCACATGTTGGTGAAGTGGTAGAAGATGAGAACTCATCTTGACCGAAAGTGGAAGCAACACAATCATCCTCAACAATATTGGACACAACATATTTATCTTGAAGTTTTGTCCATAACTCATGAGCGCTCCAAAAAGGAATAATTGAAGAGGTAACTACATAGCTCAAAGCATTAACAAGAACATTAGAAGCTTGAGCATCGAGATATAAGTTTTTCTCATCCTCACAAGATAGATTTTTGAAATCCATAGGAGGAGAAAAACCTATATCTACAATACGCTCCAAATTTGGGTCCATGTCCCGAAAATGAATAAGCATACGATTTTTCCATATATCATAATTTGTGCCATCGAATAACAACATGTCATTGTGCACTAATCCCCTAGCCGACATCTTTACTCTCAAGGCGGTGAAGCCTAAAATGAGAGACCGGGATCTGATACCAATTGAAAAGGATACAGATGCCGCCTAGAGGGAGGGTGAATAGGCGGTTTAAAACTTTTACGAGATGGGCTTAACAAAGGCGGAATAAAACTAGCGTTTACTTTGTCAAGCACAAAACCTATATAAACTACGGTTCACCTATGTGCACCAACAACTTATGCTAAGCAAAACAAGCAACTATGTGCTAGCTAGATATAATAATTCAAGCACGAAGGCTATCACAAACTAAAGTGCATAAGTAAATAGCTCGGTATAGAGATAACCGAGGCACGCGGAGACGATAATTTATTACCGAGTTCCTCCCATAAAGAGAGTACGTCTCGTTGGAGAGGGGGTGGTATCAAACCACCTACGCCACAAAAGGCCTCCCTTATTCTCCGGTGAATCTCACCCCAACGGGATCGATCCACACTTCCACTATCGGTGCAATTGTCGGTGGCAACCAGAACCTCTCACAAGGTTGGGGCACTTCTCCACAACTTAATCGGAGGCTCCCAACAAACACCACCAAGGCCACAACCTGCAACACCAACAAACCGTCTAGGGTTCCAAGAACCCAAGAGTAAAAAGCTTCTCTACTTTCACTCACCAAATCCTCCGAGGAGAACTCAAACCGATGCACCAAATGCAATGGCAAGAACACAGGAAGTGCTCAAGTCCTTCTCTCCCAAATTCCACAAAAGCTACAAAAGATAGTGGGAGAATAAGAGAGGAAGAACACACGAGGAAATCCACAAAAGAAACCCCAAGATCTAGATCCCAATATGTTCCCCTCACATAGAGGAGAGATGGATTGGTGGAGTTGTAGATCTAGATCTCCCCTTTCAAATCCCCCAAAAAGATTCAAGAAATATGGGAGGGATTAAGAGTATTTGCAAGCTCTTGAAGGTCAAAACAATGGAGGAGAGAGAGAATGCAAGTCCCAGGCCTAAGGAGGAAGAAGGGGTCTATTTATACCCCTCCCCAATGAAATATGACCGTTTGGGACCTTTCAGGCCGGATAATCCGCCCCTCCCCCCGGATATTCCGGGTTCTCCGGACCAAAAAAATGGCTAAGGACTTTGCGGCGCGACCCTCAGTATAGGGGCGGATTTTTGGGGCGAATAATCCGCCCCCATGGCCGGATAATCCGCCCCCCTGAAAACTGGCACGAACAGCAAAACTGAAACCATCATAACTTTTTCATTCGGACTCCGATTTGGATGATCTTGGGCTAGTTTCGAAGATAGTAACGATCTCTAAAAGATCATGCAGGGAACCATCATAGTCCAGCATCTATAAAAGACAAACCGGTAAAACCTCCAATATCGAAAACACAATAGAGAATGCATAAGAAAGCCGTTTTCGATGGACTTAAGCTTGTCATAGAGATTGACACAATATTTAAATCCTCTCATGTATAAGAACCAAATAAGAACCAAGAAATATGATGCCAAGTATGCAAAGGTTTGAGCTCTCACCGAGGGATATGATCAAGTTACTCACTTGAGAGCCCCTCTTGATAGTACGGTTATCTATCCTATAAACCGGTCTCTCCAACTAACACCACGAGACCAGTTAGAAAGAAACCCTATCAAAATCAAACCTTTGCCTTGTATATTCCACACCTTAGGATGGAGCACCTCTCTTGATTGCACTAGCTTGGTGAAGATGCTCCCCCATACTCCACTATGGAAGAGCCTCTCTTTTAGGCATATCTTCACATATCCATGATCACCATAAGGATGGAATGATACACTTGAGACCATCTTAAGAAACCTTGATCAACACTTGATCTTCTTCACTTTATTCTTATTCCAACCTTGAAGCCACCATATGGTTCAAGCATTGTCTATGGACAAATCCTCCAAGTAAAACTCAATGCAAACATAAATCCATAAAACATTGTCATTAATTACCAAAACCACACATGGGGGCACACATGTTCTTTCAATCTCCCCCATTTTGGTAATTGATGGCAATCCTTTTAGAGGGTTTATATAATCAACTTAACAAAAAAAAGGTTGCGCCAACATCAAATACTACACAAGTATGTGATGTTGGTACGGCCATAATATATAGAGCAAGCTCCCCCACAATATATGCGTGTGTGATGAACCATTACCGTTGGTGGAGTTTCCTCTATATATTCAACATGCAAAGCAACAACAAAGATGCAACAGCATGAGAGGCAAATTCTTAAGAACAAACTTCCCTTAAACCCTCCAAAACATCTCCCCCATTGGCATCGATTGCCAAAATGGGTGAATAGTTCTAGACGACCAATATAGTAATAATTCCTCCAAAGGTGTGTCTTCGCACATATACAATGATGAATACTTGGGAGGGAGTAGAAATATATCGAGGATCCGAAGATTGCCAAAGGAATAAAATAAAAGACGCAAGCAATCACAAGATCCGACAAACCAATATGAAAACAACAAATGAGTCCAAATGGAAACTACAAGATATTATGATATGAGCAAAAGAGTGTTTTAAATAACAAATAGAGAAGCTCTCCAATATTTGTGCACAATTTTAAAATAAATGCATTGGAATACATAATGCACAAATATGGAATCCTTGTTCCCCCATAAGAATTTAAAACACAACGCATGAAAGATCAAATAAATGTTTAAATAAAATTGAGAAGCTCCCCAAGATTTGCGCATACTTTAAAATCGGTGTATTTCAATACAAAACTGCACAAATATGGAATCCTCACTCCCCCATAAACATTTAAGGCACAATGAATGAGACAGAAGATAAATGAGCATTATTAAATGAATTAGATGAGCTCCCCAAAGATAATGCACCAATTATGATAATTGCATTTGGGAACAAGGTGCATAATCATGAAATCCTCACTCATCCAAGTTCACTGAACAATACAAGGCATGAGAGAACAAATATGAGTTCCCAAAGATGCAAACAATAGGAACAAGCACCCATAGGCAATTAAATTTGGAAGCCACCAAAGAATCAAAAGGAATAGAAAGGTGGTCTCCAACGGCAGAATTAAATTTGGAAGCCACCAAAGAAGCCCTCTTTTCTACTAGTAGGCAGCATGTTTGCAACTTTGCCCACCAACGGTTGCAACTTTGCCCACCAACGGTTGCCCGACATGCTTTGACTGGTAACGTTGTTGCATAAGTTTTTCCTAGCTACTTTTTCATATGTGCTAATTTAAGGGTTTGGTGAGTAATTTAATAAAAAGGTTGTATGTATCTTTTTTCTTTGTTTTGCGAAAGAGATATGAAGAGATCTTAATGCCAACAAGAACAATTATTTTTTGCTTGTGTTCGATTTGGTTCAGAGGACGACCCTTTGTTCAATTTGTTTTGGTTTATGTTGTAACTTTTTTTGGTATACATTTGAATCGGCTGACCACCCTTGCCGTCCGGTTGGTTTATGTTGTAAGTTGGTAGTACTTTCCCTATAATTATCTCGTTTACCGGTTTCCCTCCGTCCTAAATTAAAAATGACTCGGTTTTGTATAGATACAGTTTGTGGGGTTTGGTAGTCGTGTTGTCCAAAGCTGAGTAGTTTGATATTGATAATGCTTCGAAAGGGACTGGTTAATCGATCCTTGATCTCCACACCAAAAGAATCGAACCGCTGCGCCATGAATCAAGCTTGTGAATGCCATCTTCCTTAACTCCGTCCGCCGCTCGTAATTGAGGCTGCCGTCGCCTCTGTCCTTCCTCTGGTCGAGCGTTGCCGAGCCGTCACGGTTTTTCTTACTGCCGGTGATTCCGACGACCTTTTGGTCCAGCTCCGCCATAATAAGGTGCCCCGCTATGAGACTCTTTCGAGCCGCACGTTCCTGTGGATCCGTGAGTCCTCCTGCGACCTGCACGCGCAAGGTGTGGTGCTGCTCTAGTTAGTCAAAAGCATGACAGTATTCATGACGAGTTAGGTGGTGAAGGGAGGCAGCCGGCGACAGGGGCAAGGCATAGAGTGGTGGATGGAGTGCGCCACGAAGGTCTCCTTCCCCGGGCTGAGATATTGCGTCGTGCGACCGGTAGGCGATGGTGGGACCGAACTGACGCCATATCAACCAGATACAGTGAGGAACCGTAGCTAGGATCGTATTTGGACATCGAGATCAAATTCAAGGACTGTATTGAGGCAGTTCTTGAGTTCTGGAACTGTTTTGTACATAGCCGATAACTTTGAGGACCATTGGTGCATTTTACTCTTGGTAATGCTTCGAAAGGAACTTGTTACTCGATCCTTGATCTCCGCTTGGGTTATCGCGCTAACGCTCGAAACCGGCATAAATTACAGTTCGGAGATTTTTCCCAATCTGGAGTGAAGTCTGCGCTTGGATAATCATACTGGGCCAAAACTATCGTTTTGTGGCTTTCTCGTATGAGAAAAAACATTCAATTGCTAGAAAGCTTTATGGGAGGCTATTCGGGAGGGTCTCTGCGGGGGCAGATGCAGGAGGGCGCACCGCTGGGCAGCGGAGATGGCCGAGGAGCCTGCGCCTGCGGCGCGTTAACCGCGGGGAACGGGAACCTCGACCGAGATGGGGAGGCCCAGCACACGCGGCGGTGGGCAATCATGGGGTGGAGCAGGTTATCTGGATCTGGACTCGTTAAGTTGGGGCGACGGACGTGCTTCTACTCAAAATAGGCATACGTCCAGCTTTAAAAATAAAGAAACATCCATACAACATTCGGTACACACGAAACCAAACGAGACCACAGTTCACCACAACACACACACAACAACCCATGAACAACACACACGGATACATGCGAGCCCAAAAGACTCGCTCAACGGCCGGGGGGAGAAGCAAGTTGGCGCGCCGCCACAATCAGGTGCTCGATCGTCCCATCCAGCCGCGACCTGTCCCGCTGCCTACTCAACGGATACCACTGCTGCAAAAAAGCCAATAATTTGAAGATCGAGTCAGAGGCACGGCGAAGAAAGACTCACTCAATGACCATCTTGTTACGAATGTTCCAAAGAGTCCAGGTCATGCCAGCAAACATAAACCAGAAGAAGCGCCTCCTCCTTCTGGTTTGGTTTGCATTAGCTTCCAGGAATTCCCCAAGGTCTGAGGCCTGCCAAGAAGGCCCCAGAGCCTCCCGAGCGAAGTTCCAGAGGAAGGGAGCGGCGGGACAGGAGAAGAAGATGTGGTGTCCCGTTTCCGGGACCGCACACAAGGGGCAAAGGCCATTCCAAGGGTCATGACGCTTGGCCACCTCCACACCTGAGGGCATCCGGTCACGCAATAGCTGCCAAAGGAAAATCTTGATCTTTAAGGGAAGGGGAGCCTTCCAAAGGGGGGTCGTCCAGGGAATGGAAGGCCCACCAAACAGGGCACGATACATGGAGCTCACGGTAAAGACGTCCGAGGGCGAGAGGTGCCAAGACAGACTATTCGAGGATTGGGGCTGGGACAGAGACAACGGGAGGTTGTCCCTCAGTCCCTCCCACGCCGCCTGCTCGGCAGCCCCAAGGTTCCGACGGAAAGCAACCTGCCAGACCCCCTCATGGAAGGCATCGGCCACCAAGAGCAGTGGATCCGCGCAGATCGCGAAAAACGCGGGAGCCTCGTGACGCAGGGGACGTCCCCCCACCCAAGGGTCGAGCCAGGAGATGGTGCTCCTCCCATTCCTAATGGAAAAAAGAGAGCCCCTTCCGGATCGCCGGCTTGATGTCCTGGATAGATCTCCAAAACTGAGATCCCTCCCGACGCTCACAAGCCAGGAGGGGGCGCCCACGCAGGTACTTAGCTCTAACAAGCTGCAGCTAGAGGCCCCCATCGTCCGTCAGAATGCGCCAGACCCACCGTAACATCAGAGCCACATTCATGTGACGAGATGAGGTGATCCCAATGCCCCCAAGAACCTTGGGAGCGCAGATGTTCGCCCACTTGACCATATGGTACTTTTGGTGACCGTCATTCGCCATCCAAAAGAACCGAGAGAGCTCCTTGTCGAAGTTGGCGTGCACGCCTTCCGGAAGGATATAAAGCCCCATGATATACATGGGGAGGCTAGAGAGACATGCGTCAATGAGGATGGTTTTGCTCCCCTTGGATGTAAACCTGCCTTGCCATGGTTCGGATTTCGCCTTAACCCGACCCATAAGGGGCTCCAGGTCCCTAGAGAGGATCCTGGTGTCCCTGACTGGCATCCCTAAGTAATTCAGGGGGGAGGTTGCCAGTCGGCAATTGAGGTTATCAGCAATCCGCTGTTGTTCGTCCAAAGGGTATCCCAATACCATCACCTCACTTTTGTCAAAATTAATTTTAAGGCCAGACGTGGCCTCAAAGCAAAGGAGCAGGAATTTTAGGTTGATGATGTCCTGATCTGACCCTTCCACCATAAGCATGGTATCATCCGCATATTGGAGTTGGGTAACTCCCCATCCAGGGATAAGATGCCCCACCACACCTGAAATATGGCCGAAGATCTTGGCTTTATCCATGATCTCCGCCAGGGCATCAACCACAACATTAAACAAGATTGGTGAGATCGGGTCCCCTTGTCTAACCCCACACGTGGGTTTGAAGTACGGCCCAACCTCCCCATTAATGTTTATTGCCGTGGTCCCGCTCATGACAATCTGCATGATCCATCCTACCATGCGATCGTCAAGGCCCCTACGCTGGAGTACCTGGCGCAGAAAGGCCCAATCTAACCTATCATACGCCTTCTGGAAGTCCAGCTTCAGGAAAATGCCCCGATGGCGACGAACCTTCACCTCGTGAATAATTTCATGGAGTGCTAGGATCCCATCGTGGATGAATCTTCCTTTAAGGAACGCAAACTGGTATGGGTGCATCAGGCGCTCCATGAGAGGAGCTAACCTACAGGCACATACCTTGGACATAACCCTCTAGATCACATTGATCACCGTGATCAGCCTAAACTGCCGAATCTCCGTGGCTCCCACCACCTTGGGGATCAAAGTGATAATGCCAAAGTTCAATCGTGCCATCACAAGGTCCCGACATAGAACTCCTGAAACATGGGCATAACAACCCCCTGGATACTCTCCCAGAACACTTCTGGAAGAAAATAACAGGAAGACCATCCGGGCCCGGATCCGAGTTAGCCTTCATCTCCATGATGGCCTGCTCGACCTCCGCTGGCAAAAACGGGAGCGTGAGATCCATGTTCTCCTCGTCGGAAACCCTGGCCCTCTCTGGACAGAAGTCCCCGGCTAACGCGACCCCGGTCCGGGTGCCAGCAGAAAAAAGCTCCTTGTAGAAGGAATAAATATGGGAGGTGACGTCCTTGGCCTCCTCCAAGAGACGTCCGCCATCCCAGAGGCAGGGGATAGAACATTTCCTACGCCTTCCATTATCAATGGCATGGAAGTAGGTGGTGTTCGCATCCCCTTTAAGGAGCCAGTTTTGACGGGTCCGTTGCCGCCAGAAGGTCTCCTCCCCTCTAAAAATCTCCATGAGCGAATCTTCCAGCGTGTACCGCTGGAGCCATTCCTCCATAGAGAGGCCTACCGTGTCTACTGCCCGATCTAAGTCCTGGATGGCCGTGAGGAGGTCACCTTTCTTGCGCCGCAGCTCGGCGCCAAGGTTAGCTCCACACCCACGCATGAACTGCCGGGCCAACAGAGCACATGCGTGCCAAACATCTACCGCTGTGCGGGCTCTCTGGACTGTCAGTACCGCAGCGTTCCACTTGGCATGAACCATATCCACAAACCCTGGCTGCTGGAGCCAGAAGTTCTCAAAATGGAAACGGTTGAGCCTCGGCGGAGGCCCACCACCTGTCGAGAGGAGGAGAGGGCAATGATCCGACCCCACCCTAGTAAGCGCCCGAAGGGAGCATAGGGGGTATGCCAGTTCCCACTCCACCGAAACCAAGACCCGATCCAACACACTCCTGATCGGGTCCACCCGGTTGTTAGACCAGGTGAAGCGACCCCCACGCGGGGGATCTCGCGCAGAGCAAGATCGGCAATACAGTCATTGAACATCCGCATCCTAGAGAGATCCACATTATCCGAGCTCTTCTCCTCCGGGGACCTAATAAGATTAAGTCCCCAGCCACCACCACCTGGACTAGTGCAACTCCCCACCTTGGCTGAAATCTCAGCCAAGAAGTACGGGGAGCGGCGATGGTCCGCAGGGCCATAGAAAATGATCACCTCCCAGCTAAGGTTCGATCGTCTATGGGTGAGGGCCATGCTCACAAAGAATTCCCCGCGGTCCATATCTTCCACCTCGAAGGTATCCTCTTTAGCTCCTAAGAGAATCCCTCCAGAGTGGCCACTCGCCGGCAGCTAGTGCCAAATAAATCTATGACGACTCAATCCCTGCAGCTCAGGGATCGAGAAGTCCTGCCTAATCGTCTCTCGCAAGCCCACAATGTCGACATCTTCCTTTCTCAAGTAATCTTTCAACTGGTGTCTGCGGCCTTCATTCCCAAAGCCCCGGATGTTCCAATCTAAGAGGAAAATCGGGTGACTCATTGGGGCAAGCAATCCGGGGGGCCTGGACACGGGCTTGGGAGGCCTCCCCCGCCGCCCTGTCAGGATCCTCATCTACAGCCTCTGGAGAAGAGTGATGAAAATCTACGGCTGGGATGAGCCCAGCCGGTCTGAGCGATTAGCTCCTAATTATTATTGTAATAAAGCACCATTAGCACTTAAGTGCTGGTTACTGTAATGACGTTATTAACTCGTGGCTTCAGCGGTTATATAAGCTGGAGAGAGGGTGGTCGGGTGGCACGAGAAATAACAACCAAAAACTACCTTCCTTGTTCGTTCCTTCGTTTTGCCCTTTTGCTTCCTTTACCTTGCAATTTACCTTTCCTTAGCTACCTTAAATCCTACAATTCCCCACTCCTTATCAGTTTATTCCTATCGTTGTGGCTAGGACTCATGTAGGATCCTGACAATTGGTATCTTGAGCCTTGATTCCTGCAGCAAATTTTTTTCCCCTCCTGGGTTACTAGATCATGTTGATTCTAGTGTAAAATCCCCGTTGGACTTTGGATCTGGTGTTCTTCGTCGACCGTCTCCATCTGTCGGTAGATCTGGTGCCCAAGCCGTGGTGGAAGAGATGTGTCCTGTTCGTACCAGATCCCAGGAAGCGCTGGACCAGGCAGCAGAAGAAGCTGCGACATTGGCAGCGGCACAAGAACAAGCGCGTCGGGAGGATGAAATTGCAGCGCGATTACCCCGTGAGGTCCTCAACATCAAACGCCGTCTGGAGCGGCAGCAACAATCGGTCGATGAATTGAAAGGTAATATCGCCAACTTGACGGATATGGTAGCCAAATTAGGGTTTGTACTGCAAGGAAATCAAAGTTCCCCTCACAACCTAGCTCAACAGAGTGCCGGATTGAATACCCTGCCTCCTCTCCCAACGCATTTAAGCCCGATTTTTGAAGGAGGAACACCACACTCATCTAGCACTTCCCAGCCCAGAAATTCCCAATCTTCCATGCCTCAAAACATCAGCCAACCCCACCCCAGCCAAGTTCCCCAGCCCCAATTCATCGCTAGCCCACACAATAACCACTTCCAGAACCATTCCCCCACCACAACCAACCAAAATTTGCAACCTTTGGCTCCGTCTTATGGAACAAACTCATCACCTTCACACATACACTCGAATACAAACCCTTCCTCACAACCCCAATTTTATAACCAAACCGGTCAATATACCCTTCCCCAACAACAAGCACCCATACCTCCTTACCCATACCCATACCCACCCAGTCCACAACCCTACTCTTACCAAATACAACAATACCAACCCAGGTAATTCCACTCCCCCAGTATACTTATTCCCAACCCCAACCTACTATCTTCCCACCCCAAGCTGGGCAGCCTAACGTGCTTAACTCATATGAGCCAAGAGCAAGGGAAAACAATCATCTTCAGCAACCCACATATGGCAATCAGGAACACAGAAATGGACAGGCTCAGGCGCCACACCAATTCCTGGAACCACACATTCGAACTCCTAGTGTTGAGCTGCCCTTGTTTACTGGAGAGAATGCTATCAGTTGGATACTGGAGTGCGAAAGCATATTTGAACTAGCTGGAATTAGCAATGAATACAAAGTCAGATGGGCTAATGCACACATCAGAGGTAAGGCCAAGACCTGGCTGAACAGCTGTGGGTATGATCTACAGTTAATGAACTGGACTCAGTTCTGCCAATTACTGTGTGAAAGATTTCCTAGCAATATCGCTGATGAATCAATGGAGCAATGCCAACAACTCCAACAGACCAACTTAGTGGATCAGTATATTGATCAGTTTGAAGATTGGATGACTCTAATGAAAAGAGACCATAGTTACTTACTTGAGAGTTTCTTCTTGCTGAGATTTCTGAGTGGCCTCAAGGAGAGCATCAAACATGACACTAAATGCCATAAGCCAGCCACATTAAGATCTGCCTACTGGTTTGCTAGATTACAGGAAAAATCTTACCTTTCCAATGCTAAGAAATCCATAGCAGCTCCTACTCCTAGAGGTGTGGTGAATAACCAGAACAACAAACCTCCCCTGGCCAGAGACTTCAGAACTCGAAATGCCCCTGACAGACCTAAAGAAAAAGGCAAATGTTGGTACTGTCCTGAGAATTGGACTTTTGGCCACAAATGCAATGGAGTTAAAAATCTAGTGCATGCAATTGAATTACAAGGCCATTCTGATGATGAGGACAGAGAACTAGAAAAGGAAGAGATTGAACCACAACTCCAAAATCGGGAGCACATTATGTCCATTTCTTCTTGTGCTGCCCTAGGCAAATCTGGTAATGAGACAATATCCTTGTCTGTTATAATTGGAGGTATTCAGGCCATATCATTAGTGGATTCTGGTAGCTCTAACACCTTTTTGGACACAGAATTTGTCCTAAAACACAACCTAGCTACCAAAGCTACTACAACTAGAACTGTCACAGTAGCTGGGGGTGGCACACTGGTATCTGACTCTGTGGTCCCTTGCTGCAATTATACAATACAGAGGACCAAATTCACCAGTGAGTTCAAGGTGCTACCACTGAAAGGATATGACATGGTCCTAGGGGTCAGCTGGCTAAATATCTTTAATCCCACAACATTTGATTGGGATAATAGATCTCTGACCATCGCCAAAGATAGCAGACAAATCACCTTCTATGATCACTTACTCTTGAAACAGTCCAACATTATATCAGCAAAGAAATGCAATGAAATAATCAGAAAGGGCACTTCGGGGTACTTGATTCAACTCTTTTTGATCCAGCCTGACAACAGTGTGAAATCACAGCACAAAATTCTAATTCCTGCTGCTGCTCAACAACTGTTAAATTCCTTTGCTGACATTTTTGAACCACCATCTGGCCTACCCCCTGTCAGGAGCTGTGATCACCAAATCCCACTCAAGTAAGGACCTTCCCCACCAAACATTCGACCTTACAGAATGCCACATAAACAGAAAGACATTGTGGAAGGTCTCATACAGGAAATGCTCAAAAACAAAGAGATCAGAGAGAGTAATAGTCCATTCTCTTCTCCTGCCTTGGTGGTTACTAAAAAGGATAAGTCTTGGAGATTATGTAGCGACTTCAGACAGTTGAATGCCATCACTATCAAGAACAAGTACCCTATTCCAGTCATAGAGGACTTATTAGATGAACTAAATGGAGCTCAAATTTTCTCTAAACTAGATTTAAGATCTGGTTATCACCAAAGCAGAATGAATGAGAAGGACATCGGTAAGACTGCATTCAGAACTCACACTGGTCATTATGAGTACTTGGTGATGCCCTTTGGACTCACCAATGCCCCTGCTACCTTCCAACAACTAATGAATTCAATCTTTGTTGAATATCTCAGAAAGTTTGTTTTAGTCTTCTTTGATGATATCCTAGTTTACAGCAAATCTGAAGAGGAACATAGCAAACATCTAAGATTAGTGCTACAATTGTTAAGGGATCATCAATTGAAGGCTAAACAGTCCAAGTGCATCTTCTTCACCCCTTCTGTTGAATACATGGGTCACATAATTTCAGCTAATGGTGTAGCTACTGACCCAAGTAAAATACAAGATATCATTGCATGGAAAACTCCTACAATAGTCACCCAACTCAGAGGTTTCCTGGGTCTAACTGGTTACTACAGACGATTCATTCAAGGATATGCTGTCATTTGCAAACTTTGCATGAAGCTTTGAAGAAAAACTCTTTTGCTTGGAATGAAGCTCAGGAAACAGCATTCAATGCACTCAAGAAAATCATGACTTCACCTCCAGTACTTGCTCTCCCCAATTTCAATATTCTATTTATCCTGGAAACTGATGCTTCTGGAATGGGGTTAGGAGCAGTACTTATGCAAGAAGGCAAACCCATTGCCTTCTTCAGTAAAAGTCTAGGCACTAAGGCCATCTCTCAGTCAATATATGAAAAAGAAGCTATGGCCATCCTAGAGCATTGAGAAAATGGAGACATTACCTTCTAGGTAACAAGTTGATTATTAAGACTGATAAAAAAAGTTTAAAGTATCTATCTAGTCAGAGGTTGTTAGAAGGAATCCAACAAAAGCTGATGCTAAAATTATTAGAGTTTGACTTCTCCATTGAATACAAAAAGGGGTCAGACAATGTGGTGGCTGATGCCTTATCAAGAAAAATGGAGCATTATACTGATAACAAGTGTATGGCCATATTAGCTATTGTTCCTAAGTGGATTGAGGATGTTGCTATAACTTATGAGAATGACCCAAAGTGCACAAACCTGCTGCAAGAATTGGCCATCAATGCCACAAGTCACCCAAATTTCACCCTGACTTCTGGCATTTTGAGATACAAAAACAGAATTGTGATTGGACAGAACACTAACCTGAAATCTGTGCTTTTTGATGCCTTTCACTCCTCTATATTTGGAGGGCATTCTGGCCAAAGAGTGACACCGCACAGACTTTAGCAACTGTTCTATTGGCCTAATATGAAACAATTCATAAACGAAAAGGTATCAGAATGCCCTGTTTGTCAAATCTCCAAAACTGAGCATGTCCACTACCCTGGGTTACTGGAGCCTTTAAAAATCCCAAAAATGAAATGGGCTGAAATCAGTATGGACTTCATAGAAGGCCTTCCTAAATCCAGAGGAAAGGATGTTATCTTGGTGGTGGTGGATAGATTGACAAAGTATGCTCATTTCCTTACCTTGTCACATCCATTTACAGTTCACCAGGTGAAGAATCTATTCATGGACAACATCCATAAGTTGCATGGGTTTCCCAAGGTGATAGTGACTGATAGGGATAGAATCTTTACCAGCAAGTTGTGGCAGGAAGTATTCCAAGCTCTGCAAGTCAAACTCAGTTTCAGTTCTGCTTACCACCCTGAATCTGATGGACAAACCGAAAGGGTTAACCAGTGCTTAGAGCAGTACCTCAGGAGCATGGCCTTTAAGGAACCAAAAAAATGGGCAGACTGGATTCCAGCAGCTGAGTGGTGGTATAACCGTTCTAACCATACTGCTATCAAAACCACTCCCTTTGAGGCTCTGTATGGGTATCACCCACCTCAGATTGCTGAAATATCCATCCCTTGTAATGTTTCATAAGAAGCACAAGTAACATTGAAAGATCAAGAAGAAATCATGAAGACTCTTCGGTACAACTTGCTCCAGGCAAAAAACAAAATGAAAAAATTCGCTGATCTCAACAGAACTGAGAGAAGTTTTGACACGGGAGAAATGGTTTATCTCAAGATGCAGCCGTATCGAGAAACTGCTTTGGGCCTGAGAAATGCTCTGAAGCTGACATCAAAATACTATGGACCTTTTAAAATTCTGGCTAAAGTGGGCAGAGTAGCTTATAAACTCCAGCTTCCAGAAGGAACTAAGCTCCATGATGTGTTCCATGTAAATCAGCTTAAAAAGCACCTGGGCCCTGCGGCAGTTCCCAACCCAAACTTTCCCTTGCTCACTCATGATGGTAAGATAAAAACTTACCCATTGTCTGTTCTTGAGCGCAGGCAAGTACCTCATTTAGCGGGCGCTTATGATGTTGCTGTGGTGCAATGGCTTGTGCACTAGGAGAATCTGTCAAAAGATGAAGCCACATGGGAAGACGCAAAGTTTATTCAGGCAACGTTTCCAAATTTCAAGCCCTGAAGTCTTTTCTCCAGTGGCCGGTAATGTCAGGATCCTCATCTATAGCCTCTGGAGAAGAGTGATGAAAATCTACGGCTGGGATGAGCCCAGCCGGTCTGAGCGATTAGCTCCTAATTATTATTATAATAAAGCACCATTAGCACTTAAGTGCTGGTTACTGTAATGACGTTATTAACTCGTGGCTTCAGTGGTTATATAAGCTGGAGAGAGGGTGGTCGGGTGGCACGAGAAATAACAACCAAAAACTACTTTCCTTGTTCGTTCCTTCGTTTTGCCCTTTTGCTTCCTTTACCTTGCAATTTACCTTTCCTTAGCTACCTTAAATCCTGCAATTCCCCACTCCTTATCAGTTTATTCCTATCTTTGTGGCTAGGACTCAGGTAGGATCCTGACACGCCCCCTCCCGTGGGGGGTAGTGAGAGAGGTCTCCTCTCCCAACGGGCGAGGTGGGCCGCCCCCCCTAGTCACCAGACCCTGAAGCGCGGTACTAGCGGAGGATCGGGACCTGGACAGCCTCTCTTGTTCCGCCTGAGCTCGAGAGGCCGCCAGCACCCCATCGTAAACCTCCTTTTCCTTTAGAGCCGCAATATGTTCCAGGCGGGGGCCGCGTTCCCCGCGGAACACAATCCCACAATCTCGGGCCACAATATCAAGCCGCTCCGTTGGGACATCTGCCAAAACCGAGAACCTGGATCCGGAAGGAGGAGAGGAAATAGAAGGAGGAGGACAGGGGGCACGACGTACCTGGGTCAAGGTTGCGGGAAGCCGCAAGCGCCTCCGCCTGCGCGAGAACGGTCGGCTCCCTCCCCGCACTCTCAGTCCTGTTCCTCGCGGGGGAGGGCGATGGGGGAGGAGGCCTGGGACGCCGTGAGGGGTGGACCTTGACCGTCGCCTCGGGAGTGTCGGGGAAGACCGAGAGCGACGCGCTAGCCGCGAGGACCGGGGTCGACGGGGCCCCGACCGATGGCTTCCTGGGCGAGGCGAGCGGAGAGCCCGGAGAGAGGGTGTAGCACACTGCCCCCGGAGAGCGAGGAGACGAAGGCGGAGCCACCACCATCCCCTCACTAGGAGAAGCCCGAGCCGGCGAGGAGTAGCCGTGCGAAGACTGCTGCAGCGCTGCCCACCCCGAGAACCCCAAGGACTCCAGCCCCTCGCCCAGGTTCGACCCATAGGGGGCTACGTCCATCTCTTCCGGAATCAGAGGATCATGACGAAGGCACCTAGGGACATCCACCGGGGAAAGAGCAAGGGTGAGGACCGACTCCAGAGCTAGAGAAGACATCGTGGGACGGGCGCCTCCAGCCGGAGCCGTGGGGAGCCGTCCCCTGGGCATCAGGAGCAGGCGCGGGGGGGTCCAGGTCATCCTCCGACCCATCCTCACTGGACAGGTCCGCCCATCCAGCCCCAGGATCACGGCGGTGCTCCGAGAGGTCTGGAGACGGGGAGCGAGACCCCACCTCCTCCCTCTCCAGCTCTACGGTAAGGGTCCTACCCGGGGTGCCGAAGTAGAAGGGCGGGAGGGTGCAGTCCAGTTTGACCGGATCCGCGTGCCTGACCTGGACCCACACCGGACCTTGGCCGCGAAGAGAGGCCTCGTCGAAGCTCACAAGCTTGCCAATTGCCTGGGTAATCAACCTGATGTACTTGTCCTGTCTTGCTTTCTCAGGGATGCCATGAATACGCACCCACACAGTCGAGAGGGCAGCGGTGGTGTCGGGGTGCACACAGGACTCACGGATCGACACCTTGATGTTGTGTACGGGGAGAATCGTCCACTGGCTCCAGGAGAGGGCTCGCAGCGCCTCCCTGGACGGGAAGATCACCGAGAATACCATGGGGACAGTCTCCCTCACGTTCCATACGAAGTCCGAGTCATACGACCGTAAATCCGCACGAATGACATCCTCAGTCACCTCCACCGACAGGGGCGGCTCCTGGACCGGCAGCACGCGGATCTCGGCTAGGTTCTGGGGGATGGATAGCGCCACCTTCCCCAGGTCAATGTAGTAGAAACCCAAGTCGATCCCGTGGCCCAGAAGCTCCAGGGTGCTGCGCTCGCGGTGAGGGGAGCGAGTAGTGCACTCCAGGACCCGATGTGACGGGTCCCCACAGAACAAGCAGTGCTCCGGCTCCTTTTAGTCGGACCAGAAGTAGCCCACCTGCCCACAGTTGAAGCACCTGTTGCGGGAGGGGGACTTTGGGAGACCCCCACCTGTCGGAGCTGTAGATGACTCCCCCTGAGTCAATCCGTGGCCCAAGCTCGGTGCGGCCACTGGCAGCGCCATAGGAGGATGCCCAATCTGGCTTCCTCCCGTGGGCACGCCACCCTGCTGGGGGCCCGTTCCAGTCCCCTGCGTCTTCCTCTTCTTCTTGTTCTTCTTCCTTTTGGGCCCCGATTGGGCGCCACCCGCTTGTGTCATGGGATTGACATTCTACCGAGCACCTTGAGGGCGCGGCGGCTCCCTGCTGGAGCGATGACCCTGCATGTCGTTGTTCCGGCCAGCCCACGGCCTGCGCTCGAGCTCCTGACGAAGTTCCTGCTCCCGTTGGCGACCCCCAGGAGAAGGTGCCCTACGGACAGGAGACCGGCGACCCGGCGAGCGACCCCACTGGGGGCTCCTGGATTGGGACCTGCGGGGACCCAGGCCAGAACGCTGGCCCTCCCGCGGTGCAGCGAGGCGCCGATCCTCCTGCTGGTCCTCGTGGCGACGTCCCTCGAGGCGGGCCCCCCTCTTGGCGCACGGGCGACCGCCGGCCAACCGGCGCGCAGGGGGACGGTAAGACGCGGCGGCCTGGGGAGGGCGAGGCTCAGGGGATGGAGGGCGGGACCGACTGTGGTGCCGCGGCGACGGGGAGGCGCTGGGGAAGGAAGAGCAATGACGTTTCATGACGGCGGCGGCGAATGTCAGGACCAGAGGCGGCGGGGGTTGGGAAACACGCACAGAACGAGCAAACTGACCAAAGCAACGAATGTCTCCAGCGGATGTGGGGTGGGATAGGGTTAGGTCTGGGGCTCCCCTATGGATCCAGAGCCAGGCCCCCAGCCGCGGTTTCGGCCCAGGAACGGCCCCGTCGGACCAAGGAGATGCGGCCCGAAAATCTTGGCTGCGCCAAGGGAGGATGGGGCCCACCGCGGAGGCAAACGGCAAGATGGGCCGAAGCCCAGCCAGCCCATCCGCACCCCCCT
Source organism: Avena atlantica (assembly GCA_910589765.1). Classification (NCBI taxonomy): domain Eukaryota; kingdom Viridiplantae; phylum Streptophyta; class Magnoliopsida; order Poales; family Poaceae; genus Avena; species Avena atlantica. The sequence goes on from OU342737.1 coordinate 177,101,651, forward strand.
GGCGATCCGGGGAGCCCTCGTCCCTACTCCCGACCCCCACCGGACGATGCGGCGGCGCCGGCATCACCGGGACCGAGGAAGGAGCATCCAGGCAAGAACCAATGGCAGGGCAGCTCCCCACCGTCAAGTCCCGACCCCCGCGCTCCTCCAGAGCCGCCGTCAGGAAGTCAAGCCGCCGTCGCCGGAACCCGCCAGGTACCCACGACGGCGCCGACGCTCCCGGCTGCAAGCTCAGTGACCCACGATGGCGGAGCCTCCTCCGGGTCGGGCACGACCTAGCTCTGGCTAGAAACTCCCCCAACGTCGGCAGATCCGGCCGTCCGCAGCGCGTCTCCGCCTCAGCGCGTTCGACCTCCGCCGCGTCGACCTCGTCGGCCACATCCGCCCAGCGCCGGCCCCTGATGGACTCCAGCCCTCCAGCATCCACCGCGGGGGACATCATGCGAGGGGCAGACCCAGCGAACAGAGGTGCGGCGAGCTCAGGCCACCGACGGCGAGAGAGGGCCAGGCAGACGCGGCATCGCCAAGCAGACGCCTTTTTCCGCTTGTTCGAACCTCAAGGATGGGACGGACATGCTTCTTGCCGGCTTACTAGCACGCATGGTATATCTAATGCCTATATTTTTTCGAAAAGGGGTATAACCCGACCTTTGCATCGAATGATGCATTTAGTTTTTATTAATTTATTAAAAATTTATTATATCATTATTATTATAAAGATACCAGATCATGGGTCATAAAGAATTGCCACATGGATCAACCATCTAAAAAGAGGAAGAAAAAAAATCTCCTACACCTCAACATGAAATTCTATTATCAAAACACTAGCCCCACCGGCCGAATAAGTCCCGTGCAAACAGCTGCACGCAATAAGCGTTCCTCTGGGAAAGAAAAGACCACATACAAATCCAGTTTGTGGTTAATGAAATAGCCTGCATAAAAGAAAAATTCGAAGTCCTGTTAAACATAAAATCGTTTCTTATATGCCATATGGCCCAGAGTAAAGCGCAACACCTACTCGTATTTGGACTTTCTCATTTTTTAAGGCCGGCCCTTGGGGGGACTGGCGGGGCAGCCGCCCCGGGCCAAAAAAAATTAGGGGCCCAAAAAATTATAAACCTAGTATACATATAAAAAAGATTTTTTATTGGACTTGTGGGCAACGCTTGACTCGCAATAGCTAGTCCCAGACATTGATCCCGTTCGCTTCCTGAGTCCCAGTAAACTGCTCGCTGGCACGCAAGCGTATCATAGTACGGTTTCACTTTTTTTTTGAAAGGAATGCGGTAGGGGAAGCCTCTACAGTGAGTTTTTTTTTGAATAATAAGAACCCAAATCTGCGTCCGTGAGGACTTGAACTTGGGCGAGTTTTTTTTTGAATAATAAGAACCCAAATCTGCGTCCGTGAGGACTTGAACTTGGGCGGTTGGGCTGTACATCCACCTCCCTAACCAAGTGAGCTAGGCTCACTCCTTAGTACGGTTTCGCTAAAGAAAATTGTAGTTGGTTGGGCCTATATAGAGCATGTAGCTTCCGGTGTTGTCAGACTATCGATCCCCATCCACTTGAAAAAATATCGGCATACCGATCAGAGACATACGAGACGGGTTCTTTCAGCACATCAACGCATGTTTCTTTCCTTTATTTTTCTATTATTCTTACATAAGTTCCATTACATTTTTTCTTTCTGTTTCATTCCCTTTCATCATTTTTCCTTTTTTTCTTTGGTATATTTCTTTTATGCCTTTTCTTTTCAATTTTGTTTTTTCTTTACCTTCTATCATGTTTAAATTAGATTTATATTTTTTATGACTTTGTTCCTCATGTCTGTAAACATTATTTCTGCTTATTCTACTTTTTTTTATCTCTTGCGATTTTTTTCCAGACTAAAATTGTGTTTGAGTAGTAACCGTGATTGTTTTCTCATGTTTCTAAACTTTTTCCTGTTTAATTTCCATTGTAATTTTTGGACTTTGCTTCTAGAAATTTTCGGAGGAAATTTTATTTCTATATGAATATTATAGTTGGAGTATACTTATAATATTTATTTTCCATCATCTTATATATGCAAAAAAAAATTATAATAAGGGGCCCAAAATTTTAGTTTCGCTCCAGACCCCCAAAAAGGATGGGTCCTGCATTTTTATCTACTCCATGAAGCCAGTTTCCAAATAAATTCTTAACATTCTTGGTGGAGAGGGGAGGGGGGTGCTAGATTAAACGCCATATGCACAATACGCTATATTTTTTTTTGCAAAAGGACAACCGAAAAACAAGTGTTGTATAGTTTCCTCTTTGTCACAAAAACAACACTTTAGATTCCCTTGCTAGCTTCGTTTGGCTAAATTATCTTTTTTAGAAGAACTTTTGGATTTAAAAACCATATAAAAATTCTAATCTTTAGTGGTACCTTTATTTTCTAAATATACTTACGTAGAAATCTTGTGTGTCCATTCAGTAAGTCCAAATACATTGATTTGACTGTATAGACTCTAGATGGTGTTAAATCCCACCTAAAGACGTATTTCTCTTCAACTAGATGAATGTCCATTAGCTGATTTACTAGATGTAACCATCTTGACCATTTGACTAAGGTTCTACGAAAAGTTATATTCAAATGATTGTACAATATTTGTGCTACAGAAACTTCTTTTCGCTGCACAATATTATAAAGAGATGGATATTGAGAAGCTAGCGGAGTCTCTTCCAGCAATGTGTCTTTCCAAAATCTAGTATTTTGGCTATTATTAACTTTAAATGCTCCGCTAGCAAAGAAATCCTCCTTTATATGCATCAAGCCCTTCCAGAAAGCTGAGTCTGAAGGTTGTGCATGCACTTGAGATAAGGTTTTAGAATGTAGATATTTATTTTTTAGTAACACTTGCCATACCCCTTCTTCATTTAAAAGTTTAAACAACCACTTGCCAAGTAAACTTCTATTCTTAATATCTAAAACCTCCACTCCTAAACCACCTTGGTCTTTTGGTCTACAAATAATATTCCATTTTATTAAGCGATATTTTCTTTTGTGTTGATCACATTGCTAGAAAAAACAGGAACAAAAGAAGTCTAGTCTTTTTTGTACCCCTTTAGGAATCTCCATGAAGGATAATATGAACATTGGCAGACTAGATAAAACCAAATTAATTAGAACCAAACGATCTTCGTATAATAATCCTCAACAGGTTTCCATTCACCATTTTTCAGCTTCCTATAGTGAATTGGAATTCCCAAATACTGAAAAGGTAGGGATCCCGCCTCACAACCAAACATTTCGATATATTGATCTTCTACTTCTTTTGCTTTATTGAAACAAAAGATCTCGCTTTTATGAAAATTTATTTTCAACCCGACAACTATTTTAGATCTTTCTGCAAGTCATGTTTCATAAAAATAATTATATCATCAACTTATTGTAGAATAGATACTCCACCGTCAACTAGATTTTTTCTACAATACTTCGTAGTAGATCAAAAGGCATTTGATCGCCCTGTTCTAGAATATTGGTGTGTCATGTGCGTGTCAATTTGGATGATTTGACCTCAGTTTCCGGTAGTTCGTGTCCAGATGGCATTTTGTTGTGGAAGTTTGATGGATTGAGATTGATTCCACTTAACGTCCCGCTTCTTCTCTCAAACGATGTAAAACCGTAGACTTTTGATTTCCCTTGTATTCAGCTCCCAGATTGATATACACCAACATTATTTTACTATAACTCCTATGTACTTTCTCCATTTCATAACATAAGATGTTTTAGTTTTTGCGAAACCAATGTACCTACCCTAGGGTCTCGTGGTTGTTTCCATAGGTCTAGGGTCTCGTCTCCGTCCAGTAGCGCCAATTTGGTGAGGTTGGTGCTGCGTCGAATAAGGTGGCCTTGGTCTCTCCCTCACCACGGCGGTGTTCTTCACGATGCCGGTGAGCCGATGGCCTCGTCTACCCATCATTCGGCTAGAGAGGTGGGCGTTTTGTCCCTTGGGTCTACATGGTTGGTGGCCCGATGGTGGAAGATTTGGCGGTCTTTCCTGGCACTAGTAGAAAACAGGCTATCCGTTCGTGCCTCCTAACAGCATTAGTCCCGGTTCCGCGACGAACCGGGACTAATGCTGGCACGCGTTCCGGTTCGAGCGGACACGGGGGCCGGAGGCATGCGTCCCGGTTGGTAGGGGGGCATACGTCCCGGTTTGTAACACAAACCAAGACTAAAGGCACCTTTAGTCCCGGTTTGTTTTACAAACCAGGACGTATGATCCCGCCCTCTATAAATGCAACGCCTCAGCCCTCTGCCTCCACTCTTTTTTTCTTGGTGGAAGGTGTGAGGGGTGTGCTAGTTTTTTTCCCTATGCATGTATTCAAGGTGTTTGATGAAATGTTTGAGTGAATGATCCCGTTCAATTTCTCATAGAACAAAAATATAGAAGGTGTTCGATACGCACTTGAGCTTTCTCTCCTCTTTATTTCCCTCGATCGAGGTTAGCAATCTTATCTTTTGTCTGTCATTGATACAATGCATGTGTCGATGTGAATTGGTCATTTCACTATTTATGATGTCCTGTTTTTGATAAACTTACTTATATGACGCAGATGAACAGTCGGGAATGGATGTACGGTGACCGACGTGTACCCGGGTATATGAAAGGTATGGATAAATTTATCGATGTGGCTATGGCAAACAAAGAGAATGGTTTTATACGTTGTCCATGTGTTCAATGTCAGAACAACAAGGAGTACTCTTCCTCGAAAATCATTCGCGGCCACCTGATTATGATAGGTTTCATGCCCAACTATAATTGCTGGAGCAAGCACGGGGAAAGAGGGGTTATGATGGAAGACGGTGAAGAAGAAGATGATGATAACAACTATCATCATATGTTTCCTGAATACAGTGATACTGCAATGGAAGACAATGAAGAGGAAGGAGGTGAAGAACGGGCATCAGATGAGCCGGCTGATGAACTTGTTAGGGTTATTTCTGATGCAAAGCGAGACTATGAAACAGAAAATGAGAAGTTGAAGTTAGAGGGCATGTTAGAAGATCACAAGAAATTGTTGTACCCAAATTGTGAAGATGGTAGCACAAAGCTCGGTACCACGCTGGAATTGCTGCGATGGAAGGCAGAGTGTGGTCTAACTGACTCCTCATTTGAAAAGATGCTGAAAATAATGAAGCCAAAGTTTCCAAAACATAAGGAACTTCCCGAGAGTACCTACGAAGCAAAGAAGACTCTCTGTCCTCTAGGATTAGATGTGCAAAAGATACATGCATGCATTAATGACTGCATCCTCTACCGTGGTAAGGAGTATGAGAATTTAGATAAATGCCCGGTATGCAATGCATTGCGGTATAAGATCAGACGAGATGACCCTAGTGATGTTAAGGGAGAGCCCCTCCGGAAGAGGGTTCCTGCTAAGGTTATGTGGTATGCTCCTATAATACCAATGTTGAAACGCATGTTCAGAAACAAAGAGCATGCCAGGTTGTTGTGATGCCACAAAGAAGACCGTAAGAAAGACGGGAAGTTGAGACACCCTTTTGATGGGTCAAAGTGGAGAAAAATTGAGAGATACTTCCCAGACTTTGCAGGTGACGCAAGGAACTTATGGTTTGGTCTAAGTACGGATGGCATGAATCCTTTTGGGGAGCATAGCTGCAGTCACAACACCTGGTCCGTGACTATATGTATCTACACCCTTCCTCCTTGGTTGTGCATGAAGCGTAAGTTCATTATGATTCCAGTGCTCATCCAAGGCCCGAAGAAACCGGGCAACGACATTGATGTGTACCTTAGGCCATTAGTTGAAGAACTCTTATAGCTGTGGGGCAAACCATGTGTACTTGCATGTGATGAGAACAAACAGGAGACATTTGATCTACGAGGGTTGCTTTTCGTAACCATCAATGATTGGCCTGCTCTTAGTAACCTTTTAGGACAGACAAACAAGGGATATCAGGCATGCACGCATTGTTTAGATAAGACTGAAGGTACATATTTGCATAAATGCAAGAAGGTTGTGTACCTGGCGAATTGACGATTACTTCTGACCAATCATCCCGTAAGAAAGAAAGGCAAGCATTTCAAAGGTGAGGCAGATCACCGGTAGAATCCTGAACTCCCTGCTGGTGATGATGTATTTGGTATGGTCAAGGACATAAAAGTAATCTTTGGAAAGGGTCCCGGCGGTAAATCAGTTCCAAACGACATCGCTACAGGACACGCACCCATGTGGAAGAAGAAATCTATATTTTGGGAGCTTCCATATTGGAAAGTCCTACGTGTCCGCTCTTCGATCGACGTGATGCACGTGACGAAGAATCTTTGCGTGAACCTGCTAGGATTCCTAGGCGTGTATGGGAAGACAAAAGATACACCAGAAGCACGGGAGGACCAACAAATTATGAAAGACCCAAAGAACATGCATACACAGAACAAGACGGATAAAGGGCGTCACTTAAGTCATGCCAGCTATGCTTTTACCAAAGAAGAGAAGGAAATCTTTTTTGAAGTCCTTTACAGTATCAAGGTACCGTCTGGCTTCTCATCTAATATAAAGTGGATAACAAATATGACAGAGAAAAAGTTCCAAAACCTGAAGTCTCATGACTGTCACGTGATTATGACGCAGTTTCTTCCGATTGCATTGAGGGGGATTCTACCAGAAAATGTTCGAGTACCCATTGTGAAGCTGTGTGCATTCATCAATGCAATATCTCAGAAGGTAATCAATCCAGATATTCTGCCAAGGTTACATAAGGATGTGGCACAATGTCTTGTTAGTTTTGAGTTGGTGTTCCCACCATCCTTCTTCAATATTATGACGCATCTCCTGGTTCACCTAGTGGAAGATATTGCCATTCTCGGTCCTGTATTTCTGCACAATATGTTCCCCTTTGAGAGGTTCATGGGAGTCTTAAAGAAATATGTTCATAACCGTGCCAGACCAGAAGGAAGCATCTCCAAGGGATATGGAACAGAGGAGGTCATTGAGTTTTGTGTTGACTTTATTCCTGACCTTAAGCCGATTGGTGTTTCTGACTCACGGCATGAGGGAATATTAAGTGGAAAAGGCACGCTGGGAAAGAAAGCAATGATATGTAGGGACGGTGATTCTTTCACTAAAGCGCACTACATATTTCTACATAATTCCACCTTGGCAGCTTCGTATATCGAGGAACACAAGAATATTGTACACTCCAAAAACCCGGGGAAGCCCGAATCATGGAATACAGATGAACACATGAAGTCTTTCGGTGGTTGGATGCGGACACATCTCTTGAATGACACCACTGCTGGAGATCAGCTATACTTGTTGGCCGCGTCACCATCTTCTACTATATTAAATTTCCAAGGGTACAAAATAAATGGGAATACATTCTACACGATCGCCTAAGATAAAAAGAGAACCAACCAAAATAGTGGTGTCCGGAATGGGGAAATGGGTCAACCTGAATGGGGAAGGGGTAAAGATAGACCAGTTGTACGGAATGACAACAGTGGATCTCAACAAGCTTGGTTATAGAGATGAACCATTCGTCCTAGCCAATGATGTTTCTCAAGTTTTCTATGTGAAGGACATGTCCTCTAGACCGAAAAAAAGAAAAAAATATGAAAACGAATACATCGTATGATGAGCCAAAGCGTCACATAGTTCTTTCAGAGAAAATAAACATCATGGGAATCGAGGACAAGACAGACATGTCAGAAGATTATAATAAGTTTGATGAAATTCCGCCCTTCACAGTGAAAACTGACCCAAGCATTCCGTTAAGTAAAGAAGATGCTCCATGGTTACGTCTGAAGCGATCATAAGGCAGGACATATGCCAAGATTTCATGCTCATATTGTGTAACTCTAGTTCATGTCTGGCCGGGATATCTTATGATGTTTGCAGTTTTCCAAGTTTAATAAATGTATTGAGTGTTAGTCCCAATTTGTGGCTTGACCGGGACTATATATAGGGGGGCCTTTAGTCCTGGTTTTGTTGTCTCAGTTTTTAATATTAATAAATGTCTTGAGTGTTAGTCCCATTTTGTGGCTGGACCGGTACTAAAGGGGTCCTTTAGTCCCGATTCGTAGAACGACTTTCCCGAACTATGAAGAAGTTGTCCCGATTCGTACTTACCATTAAGATCTGATATCCAAACGCGCGTGGTCACATATTAGGGAGTGCCTCTATGACCAGTTTCTTGGAGATGCCGGAGGACTGGGATCCGGCGGCATCATCTTGAAATTGGTCGTAGTGGTGTCCCTGCTATCGCACACCATCTTACAACTTGTAACTTCTCTAACTAGATCAATATACCTGGGAGCTAACTAATTTCACATATTAGGGAGTGCCTCTATGACCAGTTTCTTGGAGATGACGGAGGACTGGGATCCGGCGGCATCTCCCTGAAACTGTTCGTAGGGGTGTCCCTGCTCTCGAAAATAATATTGGAGATGCCTCAATCTAGCTGGAGGACTGGACTCACAAGGATGCATATTTATATAGTACAAGCAGCTCGACATAGTGTCGACACTTACGACATAATGTCGACACTCACCCCTATTATTACTGCTGACTCGTGTTTTGTTCCGGTTGGTGTCTCCAACCGGGACTAAAGGTTCATCTTTAGTCCCGGTTGGTGACACCATCCGGGACAAGGTACACGCCGCACGACATAATGTCGACACTCACCCCTATCATTAGTGCTGCCTGGCCTAGCCTGCCGAAATCCCTCCAACCGGGACTAAAGATGAACCTATCAATGTTGTTGTGCCCATATTATGCATGCATGTGGACATTGGTATGGAGGACAATGTTGCAGGAGTAAGTTTTCCTTTTTGTCGCACGTAAAAGCCATTTTCCATTTTTCGAGCGCAAAAAACGGGTCGTTTTGTGAAGTAACCACCAAAATGCTGTTTCAGAATGCCTCCGTACCATTTTTCTAAAATACTAGACCACCTTACATGGACTATATCCCAACCGGGACATATCAAACCTTTTCGTCCATCCCGGGTAAAAAGGACAAATGTCTGCTGAATCGGTAGGAAGTGGGTCCGGTTTGTACTATAGGTACATGATCTAACGCCCGTGATTTTTTGAAAAAATAATTTTTAGACTCGCAATATGTGGTTTCTTTAGAGATCCAATGCAAGTTCGAATGATGCTCGTCCCCTATCTTCATGCACGCCAGTTCGACCATAGTTATAAATTCAAAAAATTCAAAACGGGCGTAAGAAATTCAAAAAAAATCCGAACAATGAAAATCCTTCACGTGCTGTCATATTATGTGACATAGTTGAAAGTAAAAATACCAGACTTGGTATATTGATCATGTCTCGAAAAAACCTTCACAAAATGACCTATCATGTTCGAGGTTTTATGGCTTTCGCTCACCGATGTTATGTGCTGAATCACGGCATAGTTTGTGATGCTGTGTCCATATTATGCATGCATGTGGAAATTGGTATGGAGAACAATGTTCCAGGAGGAAGTTTTCCTTTTTATCGCACGGAAAAGCCATTTTCCATTTTTCAAGCGCAAAAACTGGGTCGTTTTGTAAAGTAACCACCAAAATGCTGTTTCAGAATGCCTCCGCCCCATTTTTCTAAAATACTGGACCACCTTACATGGACTATCTCCCAACCGGGACATCTCAAACCTTTTCGTTCATCCCGGGTAAAATGGACAAATGTCTGCTGAATCGGTAGGAAGTAGGTCCGGTTTGTACTACACGTACATGATCTAACGCCCGTGATTTTTTATAAAAATCATTTTTAGACTCGCAATATGTGGTTTCTTCAGAGATCCAATGCAAGTTCGAACGATTCTCGTCCCCTATCTTCATGCACGCCGGTTCGACCATGGTTAGAAATTCAAAAAATTCAAAACGGGCGTAAGAAATTCAAAAAAATCCAAACAATGAAAATCCTTCGCGTGATGTCATATTATATGACATAGTTGAAAGGAAAAATACCAGACTTGGTATATTGATCATGTCTCGAAAAAACTTTCACAAAATGACCTATCATGTTCGAGGTTTCATGGCTTTCGGTCCAAATGACCGATGTTATGTGTTGAATCACGACATAGTTTGTGATGTTGTGCCCATATTATGCATGCATGTGGACATTGGTATGGAGAACAATGTTGCAAAAGTAAGTTTTCCTTTTCGTCGTACGGAAAAGCATTTTCTATTTTCCGAGCACAAAAAATTGGTCGTTTTGTGAAGTAACCACCAAAATGCTGTTCCAGAATGCCTCCTTCCCATTTTTCTAAAATACTAGACCACCTTAAATGGACTATCTCCCGACCAGGACATTTCAAACCTTTTCGTCCATCCCGGGTAAAAAGGACAAATGTCTGCCGAATCGAAAGGAAGTGGGTTCGATTTGTACTACAAGTACATGATCTAACGCCCGTGATTTTTTGAAAAAATCATTTTAGACTCGCAATATGTGGTTTCTTCAGAGATCCAATGCAAGTTCGAACGATGCTCGTCCCCTATCTTCATGCACGCCGGTTTGACCATAGTTATAAATTCAAAAAATTCAAAACGGGCGTAAGAAATTCAAAAAATAATCCGAATAATGAAAATCCTTTGCGTGGTGTCATATTATGTGACATAGTTGAAAGGAAAAATACCAGACCATGTATATTGATCATGTATCGAAAAAATCTTCACAAAATGACCTATCATGTTCGAGGTTTCATGGCTTTCGGTCCAAATGACCGATGTTATGTGCTGAATCATGACATAGTTTGTGATGCTGTGCCCATATTATGCATGCATGTGGACATTGGTATGGAGAACAATGTTGCAGGAGGAAGTTTTCCTTTTCGTCACACGGAAAAGCCATTTTTCATTCTTTGAGCGCAAAAAACAGGTCGTTTTGTGAAGTAACCACCAAAATGCTGTTTCAGAATGCCTACGACATCTCTTCCTGCCATTTTTCCTCCTGCCATTTTTTCCCGCTAGTTCTTCCCGCCATTTCTTTCTGCCAGTTCTTCCCGCCAGTTATCTTCCTGCCATTTCTCACTATATATATATGTAGGGTTGGCCTCCATTGTCATTGCACATCTCTAGACTCATATCTGCAACCTCACCACTCTTTCCCATGGCTTCCACCGTAGCACTAACCCCCAGGGAGGCGGAGGCGCTTTGCTCCTCGAACTACCCCTACCCGCCGGGCTACTGTGTCTCCGTCGGCTGGATGCTGAGTGCCGGAGGCGTGCCGGTTCCTCCTGTCCCTCTAGGTGTGGCGCGCCGAATGGCCATCACGAACCACTACTACTTTGAGCTCACGCCGGAGTAGCGGAGGAATCCCAGATGGCATCTCGACTATTTCTCGACTTGGGAAGCCTTCTTCGTGGATCGGCGTGAGAGGGCGCTCGCCAGGCACGAGGAGGACGGCCCACCTCCTCCGAACTTCAACGAGGCCGGCCGTCGGCTGTGGTGGCGCGGCCGGACTCTCCAGAGAGTCATGGCCTATGACACGGCCGCCGACTCTACCCCCCGCCTGCGCTACCCTCAAGTCCATCCCACTCGTACTCAGCCTTGAAGGTTCAACTACGGTGACCCCGACGACGACAGCGACGACGGCCGCGGCGAGTACGACGACTATAGTGGCGAGTATTACAGGTGTAGGCAGGAGCATGGCTGAATTACTCCAAAATTGCAAAACAAGTTCGGCCGATTGTGGCTTAATCTGGCCATGTATCTTAATTTTCAGTTTTTCGATGTAACTTAGTGTTAGTTCCTTTATGTACTTTAATTCCAGATCTATCCTAATAAAATTTTCTTCCCGCCCATTATTTCCCGTCCTTTTTTACCGCCAATTAATATATAAAAAATATAAGTTAATTCAAATCCAAATTAAAAACAGAAAATGGTTTTGAATTAGTTATTCAAATCCAAACACTTTTTATGTTTAAAGTTTTTCTAAATTCCAAAATAATATTCAAAAAATATAAGTTAATTCATTTTTAATTTTAAATGGTTACATTAGTTATTTTTAATTACATAAAAAGGTTTTGAATTAGTTATTCAAATCCAAACACTTTTGATGTTTAAAGTTTTTCTAAATTCCAAATTAATATTCAAAAAATATAAGTTAATTCATTTTTAATTTTAAATGGTTCACAGTTCAAATGGTTACATTAATTATTTTTAAAAATAGAAAATGGTTTTGAATTATTTATTCAAATTCAAACACTTTTTATGTTTAAAGTTTTTCTAAATTCCAAATTAATATTCAAAAAATATAAGTTAAATCATTTTTAATTTTAAATGGTTACATTAATTATTTTTAAAAATTGAAAATGGTTTTGAACTATTTATTCAAATCCAAACACTTTTTATGTTTAAAGTTTTTCTAAATTCCAAATTAATATTCAGAAAAATAAGTTCATTCATTTTTAATTTTAAATGGTTCATATTTTAAATGGTTACATTAATTATTTTTAAAAACAGAAGATGGTTTTGAATTGGTTATTCAAATCCAAACACTTTTTATGTTTCAAGTTTTTCCAAATTCCAAATTAATATTCAAAAAATATAAGTTAATTCATTTTTAATTTTAAATGGTCCATAGTTTAAATGGTTACATTAATTATTTTTAAAAACAGAAAATGGTTTTGAATTAGTTATTCAAAATCAAACACTTTTTATGTTTAAAGTTTTTCTAAATTCCAAAGTAATTATCATTTAAAAAACATTACAAATTTAAACCCCAAAATAAAAAATAAGGCGGGAAAAGAGTGAAAATTCCTGATTTTTTTTTTGAAAACAGGGTCATACGTCCCGGTTGGAGCCACCAACCGGGACTAAAGACCCCTGCGCGCGCCCCTTGGGCTGATGAAAGAAAGTGGAGTATACGTCCCGGTTGGTGGCTCCAACCGGGACGTATGACCCTTTAGTCCCGGTTGGAGCCACCAACCGAGACAAAAGGTCGTTCGGTTATAACTGGCTCGCCTCCTCTTCTTCTTCTTCCCCATCTCATTCATTGACGCGCGCACACAGGAACCCCCCATGACGCTGGCAGGCTGCCCGCCGAGCTCGCCGCCGCTGTTCGATGCAAGGATAGGAACTGCCGCGTTCCCCTCTCTCTCCCAGTACCAATCTCATCCCCTCTCATTCCTTCTCGCGTTCTCCCCCATTTGAGCAGAAACCCTAACTCGTCATCGTCGCCGTTCAGAGCCTCCCCGAGCCAAGCCAAGGTGCCGAGGAGCTCCGCCGTGCTGGAGTGCGTCTCTACGCCAAAGGAATCGTCCCCGCTCGGCCTTAATCAAGCTCTGCAACCCATCTTCCCGAGCTCCGGCCGCCGTCGATTCGCCTCCGTCCGGCCACCCCTTGCTTCCCCGACCCCGGCATCGCGTTCGTGGTGAGCCACTGGTGCTCTAGCACCTCTTCACACGCTCCCTCTCGCTCTCTAGCTCTACCGCGACAACCATCTGTCGCCGTCGCCTCTGTCCGCCGCTGTGCTCGTCGCTCCGGCGACCAATAATGGGCGGCGCCACCACCATATGGTTCACCTCGACGATCTCTTTCGAACGAGCATAGCCCCGCAGTCCCGCGCGCTCCCTAGGGTCGTCGTCAACCACCGTCTGCCGCGCCGCCCGTCATGGTGACGTGGTGCTCGCCTGGCCCCGGTCCCACCTACCAGCCTTAGAGGCTAGGTGCCTCTGCGGTGCAGGTTAGCAGTGGCCTGGTCCAGGTCCCACCTGCCTGCGTGGAGGCTGAGGTGGCCACGGGGCCCTCTGTCAGCCACTATGGCTAGAAGTGGCCTCGGTGTAAAATGTTTTCTGTTTTGTTTAAATTCAGAAATGGTTTAATTAAATCCAGAAATTGATATATTATTGTAAATTCAATAATTAATTATTTATATCTCAGAAAAATACAAATAATATATCAAAATGTTCAGAAAAATTAGATCTAACTATTTAACCTATAATCATGCATTGTTCAACAACTTTCAAGACAAGTTTAATTAGAGAACAAAATCAACCCCTCTCATATACTCCGAAGTTTCGCCGAGTTAGGGTTTTCACCCCACGGAACCCTGTTTAAATTGTCGAGCATGTATTAGGGTTACTTTTCAATACAAATTAACTTGTCATATCATCATCCTTGTTTGATCATTGCATCGATTCCATGTGTTGATTGTTCCCCTCTCTTTCCGGTCTTCGGTTCTTCGCGGTAGAATACGAGATCGAGATCAAAGACCGAGGTCAACACCATCGAAGATCGAAGATTTCTTGATAGCCATCGTATTGTAGATGCTTATTAGCCATGATATTAGTTGCCATAGACCCTAGTTTAGTTAGAGAAACATCGACACCCCTTATGTACATGTGGGTTCGCTGGTGTGTCCTTGCTAGGGCATCCTGAACCCTTTTAAATCGATGTTGCACCTAGGGCTAGTGTAGGATCTCTAAATCTGACATGTCATACATATTGATTGCGGATTGTATTATGCCATGTATTTATTGCCGCATTTCTTTTCGGTATTGGTTCTTCGCGATAGGATCCGACCCGAGGGTTTCTCCAAATTAGGGTTTCTGTTATTGTAAATTCATTTTTATTATTGTGTATGTATATATTAGGGTTTCTCCGAATTAGGGTTTATATCTCTCAACACCGTACCTAACATTCTCCCTTAGTCGCTTTGACTTATCCGTTTTTCCACCTATGCAGAAAATATGGACCCACACGACAGAGACGAAGAAAAGGAAGAGTTGATCCAAGGTGTGATCCGCGGGGAAGAAAATTTAGATGTATCAACGTTTCTGAACAACTCCAGTGAGGGTGATCCTCTTTTTGCCGGAAGAGATGACTTGTTTGAGGTTGAAGGTGATGCCTTCCGCGAGGGAGAAGGCGATGCCTTGTGTGATCGAGAAGACGACCGCTCCGGCGAGGTGCATGTAATATAATTAATTCATTAATTAATCATCTGCTATATATATAGAAATAGTAACGATGATCTTTCTTATTTTAGCCCTCCGGATCAAAGAAATCTACTGAAAAGAGCAGACAAGGCCCAACCAAAAAGTTGTAAGACCATGAGAGGTTCAGGATTGAAGATATCGGTGAGGACGGCAAACCGATTGCTCCCGAAGTTGTCGCAAACAAATTTTTGGCACAATGCAGAGCAATCGTTAGGGACTTCATCCCGATCACCATTCGAAATTGGAATAGGCCTGCTGATGCAGAAGAAGAGGGAACGTCTTTATTTCTCCCTACCGTGGCCAAAGATTTACTGTGGAAGAGGCTCATGGTTAATTTCAAACTACCGAAGATAGTGCTGGATCCAAATGCGGAGGATCCAGTTGAGGACGCCTTAGAACATGCGCGAGCCATGGAGGCTAAGGTCAGGGAGTGGGCTATGAAGAAGATGGCCCAGTGTTTCACCAACTAGAAGAAAATATTGCACCTTGACTATGTCGTGAAAGAGAAGACTCCGGATTTCAAAAAGATTCAGTTTCAGAAGATAGAACCATTCTGGGCTGAGTTTGTGAATTACAAGACATCAGAAAAAGCTAAGAAAATGTCTGCAACGAATAAGCTGAATGCTTCTAACAAGAAGTATCACCATACTATGGGGCAAGGTGGCTACAGGGCTGGCATTCCTAAGTGGAAGAAACTTGAGGATGAACTGCGTGCTAAAAAGATCATCCCAGAGACAGACGATTGGATCGAACGTGCAAGGAATTGGTTTTACGGGAATGGGGGCACGTTGGACTCGGAAGGGAAGTGTATATATAGCATACGACATAAAAAAGACCCCTTGCCAATCGAGAATATGAGAAAAGAAGTAAAGGCTGTTAAAGATGGGGACTTCATTCCTGATAGAGGGAATGATGAGCTCACACTCGCCCTTGGAAATAAGGAACATGATGGACGAACACGAGGCACAAGCGGCTCCAAACCATGGAGGACTGGGTTTCCCGAAGAGAGGAAGAAATATCCTGATAGAAGCCGTCAGAGGAGAAAGGACAAGGCGAAAGTTGAAGCAGATATTCAGAAAGAGCGAATGCGTATAATTGAAGAACGAATAAAGCAACAACAAGATGAAATTAACGCACTTAAAGAGCAAAGTACTACCGGCCCATCTTAGCAGCACATGGTGGTAGAACCTTCATTCGATGCTACCGGCCTATCGAATAATCGAAAAAGCAGTGTGGCTTCCACCGAGGTCCCGGGTGATGACAATGACGATGACGATGGTGCACCGATGATAGCTCCTGTTGGCTACTCAGTGGATGATATCACACAGATGACACACTGCGAGCTACATGTCAAAGTTGTGAACATATCAATGAAGGTGGCGGTCGGCTATGCCTTACCAATTGGACCCACACCAACTTACCACTGTCGTCCGGTTCCACAGGGCTACGCTGTTGTCGGGGTGGATGAAATCATGCCCACCTTTGAAGTTTTGACGCTTGACTACCCTGCAGGTGAAGGGGGTGTGATTGAAATGGGAGACACAACAAACGTCACCATTCTATGGACAAAGGAATGTATCGTGCTTCGAAATCACACGCCAAGGCCATCTTCGCCGCCGCCTCACCCGTCTCCAGCGAGGTCGTCGCCGCCGTGGAAGCCGTCTTCGTCGCCTCACCCGGCTCCGTCGCCTCACCCGTCTCCGTCGCCTCACCAATCTCCGGCGCAGGCATCGCAGCGGCAGCCATCGCCGACGCCTCAGGATAAAAAGCGTAAGCGTACTACCGCTACTCTGCGTCGTGGTAAGCGATCGCCGAAACATAAACAAGTGCCTCTTCCAAAAGTACCAAAGGTTCCTCCTAAGAGAGCTTATGACTGTACTGATGAGGAGACTACGACTATCGTTGATGCAGAAAAGACAGCGTTTTTCGCTAAGCTGAGGCGGCCGAAAAAGACAGAGTTCCCCAACACCAAAGAAGAAAAACCCAGAGTGTTCAAAATGCTAAAGACTCTTCATCAACCCGAGCCAAAGCTGTCATCAGAATATGAGCGTTCTATTCTCAAGTCACATGCGGCACAACAAGCCTCGAAGAGCACTACTGATGGAAGCGAGAAATCTGTTGCCCAGCTCAGAGAACAAGCAAAACAGTCTTGCGCCCCTCTCAAGGTGATTTCCCATACCAATGTGGGGTCGAGCAAATATGCGGCGGATGAGCAGTATGATCCAGAGGTAGTTGCACAATACGGAGAAGCTGCCGCTTCTCAAGGTATGAGTATTGCCCAGTACTTATCCCAGTTAGAGTACTTCCCCGTGTGTGAAGTAGCATACAAATACCAGTACCGCAAACCTCTCGTCAAACCTGAGGAGGTAAATAATCTTCCAACAAAAATGCGAAGATTGCATAACTGGTACATGCATGCCACAAAGGCCGGGGCTAACTGGATAGTGCTGAGGGTTACAAAAAAGCATTATGGGAAAGAAATAGATGACATGATATCCATTGAATTTGATGAACTATTTCAATTATTCAATCAAGACGCCTTGGAAAAATCGATCATCAGTGCCTATTGTCTGTAAGTACTAATTCTGTAATTAATTTAGTCTCTAGCTATCTCACCTCGTTTATTGCACGTATATAATCATACTATAATATGCAGAATGAAGATTCTCGAATGCAGCAGAGGACAAATCTATGACATTGGGTTATTGACCCATATTGGGTTCATCAAGCTAATCTCAAAACAAACCCCCAGGATACGAAGGATAATATCGTACACGCGTTAAGGTTTTAAGAAACCAGAAGGGAAATACTATTTCCTTACAACCTCGAGTGAGTGTTATTGTCTTGTATACACTTTCTATTTCGCTTACTCGATGTTAAGTATATAATTGATTATTTATGCATGCGCAGCTTCCACTATGTTCTGTTAATCATTCAACTTTACAAAGGGCGTGTACTAGTCATGGACTCGAAACATAAACCCCTTGAGAAGTGGAAGGACATGCAGATGCTTCTACAGCGGTAATTCTAATCATTACAACACTATATCGGCAACGTTCATAAATTTTATGATATCAAGTAATTAATAACTTCTTTTATTCGTTTTCTTCGCCGGGCAGCGCTTGGAAACGGTTCACCAACAAGTCTAGGGGTGTTTGTAAAGAGGAGCTTATATTTCAACCACTAGATGTAAGCACCACTAGCTATATCCGCGCATCTCTTTGATTCTAGTTTTGATGCCATTATTATCATGCTTGATTATTTTTTTGATTGAACTCTGTTCTCGGAAAGTGCCTGACGCAGGGACCAGGGAACAATTTATGTGAATACTATGTTTACGAGTTCATCCGTCAGACGTGCTGTGAGAAGGGCAGAAATTTAGAGCAACTCCACGTACGCAAACAATTTCTATAGTTTTTAATTACCATCAATTGTGTTTAGTTTCATTCATATAGGCTGGCTCCTTTTTTAAATCAGATCGAACGTCTATGGGACGGTCTTCTGCCAAAGGATCGCGTACGAGCAATTCAGGAGGAATTGGCGGGATTCTTGAATGCAGAAGTCCTAAACCCAAAAGGAGAATACTATTCGGGTGTGTATAAACAATAGGGATTGTACAAAGAGCTTATTTTGTATGTAGTGCATGAACTCGATCCGTGTATCGAATGTAATATGTTCGACACTTGGATCTATATTGTCATGATGATCTTGTGTAATATAATGGTTCCTTCATTGATGAATGCAAAACACTAAATAAACAATAAAACAACATAAATGAATTCTCTGCCGTGGCAGAGAAATGTGTCAAATCTCTGCCGCGGCAGATGGTTATTTGTCCCGGTTCGTGGACGGTTGCTCCCCCCTCGCCCTCTGCCACGGCCACGTGTACGCCCTTTTGTCCCGGTTGGTGGGGCAATCGGGACTAAAGGTTGGGGCTTTAGTCCCGATTGCCCCGTCCCGGTTGGGTAACCGGGACTAAAGCCCCTTACCAACCGGGACACATGGGATGTTTCCACTAGTGTGGCAACAGTGGCGGGATTCATTGGATCTGGATCCAGGTCGGCGTAGGGAACGTCCTCAACTGACACGCCACATCGTCAAGTGCCTGTTCTGTAGGCCTGGTCTTCGGCTCACAACGCCTTCAAGGCTATGGCGCTGGCCTGGATTCTGTTTTTTCTGGTCTTCCGCCTCCCTCCCTGGTATGTGCCCCGACGATGTTGGGGATCGATGGTGGTTTCAGTTCTAGCTATTTGCAGGGACCCCGAGGGATCTATTAGTGATACTCTTTGGTTTAGGGTTTCTTTTCAAATTTTCCTGGACACATGTCTAGTCCTGGTATTTCTGCAAGTTTCTGCATGTGTGCACTTGTGTACTCTGTTTTATTTGTTAATATAATGTGTGCGGTTCTCAAGAAAAAACCAATGTATCCAGCCTTCTTTTAGTGTGTATAAGTTCACTTCAAATCTACACACTAAAAGATGTTTAGATTCATTTGTTTTATAAAAACTAAAACATCTTACATTTTAAAACGGAGGGAGTACTTCAGAACCTTGAAGCAAAAGTGCAGAACCTTTTCACATGCCAAGCAACTGTTTAAAAAGGAACAAGCGAAGGTTTTAAGAAACTTTTATCTCTTACTAGATCACTAGCAAAGTGGACGTTTTAAAAACTTTTATCTCTTAGATCACTAGTAACTAGTACTACTCCAAGACTTCGATCTCGGTATTTGCAACCTGCTCCTTCGATCTCTAACTCTAGAGAGTACTCACTCCGTTTATAAATATAAGATGTTTTAGATTTGTGAAGGAGATGTATCTAGACACATTTTAGTCTATAGGTTCAAACTAAAACATCTTACATTTTAAAACGGAGGGAGTACTTCAGAACCTTAAAGCAAAAGTGCAGAACCTTTTCACATGCCAAGCAACTGTTTAAAAAGGAACAAGCGAAGGTTTTAAGAAATTTTATCTCTTACTAGATCACTAGCAAAGTGGACGTTTTAAAAACTTTTATCCTTTGATCACTAGTAACTAGTACTACTCCAAGACTTCGATCTCGGTATTTGCAACCCGCTCCTTCGATCTCTAACTCTAAAGAGTACTCACTCCGTTTATAAATATAAGATGTTTTAGATTTGTGAAGGAGATGTATCTAGACACGTTTTAGTCTATATGTTTAAACGAATCTAGACACTAAAAGGTATCTAGATACATCTCATTCACAAACCTAAAACATCTTATATTTCTAAACGGAGGGAGTACTAAGCTCCCTGAAGAACCTTGGTTGTTCCTAGCAAACAGCGTGCGATTTTGCGCCTACATGTATGTTTTGACGTGTGAGCCAGCTTAGATCGGTTGTAAGTCGTCACACCGCACAACCTAGGGATCATGCTAATATCGGTTTCACGCGGTAGCAAGAGGAAATGTGCACGAGCATGGCAGTGAAACCACCGTGCCGCCGCACACCCCGTCCCACCCAACTCTCTAGCTATCTACCCCTCTCTTACGGTGAGGCAATGGTCGGCAACGGCAACGCACACGAGCCTAGAGGAGTATGTGGCACGGGGGCTGCACGATGCCGCTAGGTTCCTCTGTTGGAAAATAAACTAGATGTGTTTAGGCTTTACATTTTTCAGTTCGACACTTGACAGTTTCGTCAGTGTTTCAGGTTTAGGTGGACGGCGCCGTTGCTTGTAACGGTCTGTCTGTAGCTTTAGGAGGATTGACTCGTGTTCAGTACGATCACCTCCACGCTTGTAGGATCGTCGTGCGCTCGGCCCGAGTCGTGGGATGGCGCGGCTCTGTAGGGGTCGTGGCGAGAGTCACGGCATGTTTCTGTATTTCGTTAGAATAAACGGAATTGCTAATTCTCAGACGTCTGAGAATTAGTTAAATCTCGGTCACTTAATACACCGTTGGATCTCTTGCTTTACGATTAGTGCAAATCAGCTTGTTTTTCCTGTTGGGTTGTCGCACGCGTTTCTTTTGCGCTATGCCCGTGCGCGCATGTCTGTCGCTGTGTTTGCTGAGCGCGCATTCTGCATGGGCTGTTTTTCTATGGGCTGGTCATCTATCGTGAGTTTGTTTTTTCCTGTTTTTTTTGTGATTGTTTTTCTTGCTGGCATTTATTTTGTTTTCTTTTTTTCAGATGAAATTTTAAGATTAGGTTAATTGTTTGAGTAATTGAGTTTTAATTTTTTAATTTTTCTTTTTGGTTGTATTTTCTTTCTTATTTTTGTTTTTTCCTCTCCAAATTATATAGTTGCCGTTTGTTTTACTACTAGGTAGAAATTTAAATTATAAACTTTTTACTAGATTGATCTAACTTTGAATTAGTAACATGAACTTCCTCTGCTTTTATAATATAAGATGTTTTTAGCTTTTTAAATATGTAGACTCAAAGTGAACCTACACTTTAAAATTGGTCTAGACACACCCTTTTAGAAGCGAATTGGCATTTTCATAGACTTTTATTTTATTTTTGGTGGGTTTTTTCCTTTTCGTCAAGCCAGCTATGTCTTAGTTGTTACTTCTTTAAAGCCAGATGCAATAATTGAACCGGTTGGGAGGGGGGAATTTGTAACCTTTTGCTTGTAATTGAACCGTCGCCATGGGGCAGTTGCTCCCGAGGGCCAGTTTCAACTTGCTTATAACTGAGCACCCGTCCGGAGGAGGCATTTGCAACTTGCTTGTAATTGGGCCCCCGTTGGGTCCCAGTTGCAACTTGATTGTAACTGGCCTACTGTCGGTTCCCCGTTGGGGGCCAGTTACAACTTGATTGCAAATGAGAACCCGTCGGGGGAAGGGGGATTTTGGAACTTGCTTGTAATTTGAGCCCTCGTCGGGTCCCAGTTGCAACTTGGTTGCAATTGAGAACCCATCGGGGTAGGGATATTTGCAACTTGTTTGTATTTGGGCCCCCGTTGGGTCCTAGTTGCAACTTGATTGTAACTGACCTACTGTCGGTTCCCTGCCGAGGGTCCAGTTGCAGCTTGCTTGTAACTGGGCACCGAGGATCAGTTGCAACTTGATTGTAACTGACCTACTACCGGTTCCTCGCGAAGGGGCCAGTTTTAACTTGCTTGTAATTGAGCACCGGTTAGGAGGAAGGCATTTGCAACTTTTTGCTTGTAATTGAGCCCCTGTCGTGTCGTAGTTGCACCTTGATTGTAACTGACGTCCTGTCGGTTCCCCATCGAGGGGCCAGTTGCAACTTGATTGCAACTCAGAACCCGTAGGGGGAGGGGCATTTTGCAACTTGTTTGTAATTGGGCCCCCGTCGGGTCTCAGTTGCAACTTGATTGTAACTGACCTACTGTCGTTTCCACGCAGAGGGCCAGTTGCAACTTGATTGCAACTGAGAACCCGTCGGGAGGAGGGAATTTTCAACCTTTTGCTTGTAGTTGAGCCCCCCATGTCCTAGTTGCAACTTGATTGTAACTGAACTCCCGTCGGTTCCCCGTCGAGTGGCCAGTTTCAACTTGTTTGTAACTAAGCACCCGTCGGGAGGGGGGCATTTGCAACCTTTTGCTTGTAATTGGGCCCCAGTCGGCAAATTGATTGTAATTGACCTCTCGTCGGTTCCCCGCCGAGGGGCCAGTTACAACTTGATTGCAACTGACCTGTCGGGAGGAGGGCATTTGCAATTTTTTGCTTGTAACTGAGCCCCCGCCGTGTCCCAGTTGCAACTTGATTGTAACTAACCTCCTGTCAGTTACCCGCCGAGGGGCCAGTTGCAACTAAGAACCTTCGGGGAGGGGCATTTGCAACTTGTTTGTAATTGGAACCCCGTCGGGTCCCAGTTGCAACTTGATTGTAACTGACCTAGTGTCGGTTCCACGCCGAGGGGACAGTTTCAACTTGCTTCTAATTGAGCACCTGCCAGGAGGAGGGAATTTGCAACTTTTTACTTGTAATTGAGCCCCTGTCGTGTCCTAGTTGCAACTTGACTGTAACTGACCTCCCGTCGGTTCCCCATTGAGGGGCCAGTTGCAACTTGATTGCAACTCAGAACCCGTAGACGGAGGGGCATTTTGCAACTTGTTTGTAATTGGGCCCCCGTCGGGTGCCAGTTGCAACTTGATTGTAACTGACCTACTGTCGGTTCCAGGGCCGAGGGGCTAGTTGCAACTTGATTGCAACTGAGAATCCGTCGGGAGGAGGGCATTTGCAACCTTTTGCTTGTAATTGAGACCCCCTCCCGTGTCCCAATTGCAACTTGATTGTAACTGACCTCCCGTCGATTCCCCGTCGATAGGCCAGTTTCAACTTGCTTGCAACTGAGCACCCGTCGGGAGGGGGGCATTTGCAACTTTTTGCTTGTAATTGGGCCCCCGTCGGGTCCTAGTTGCAACTTGATTGTAACTAAACTCCCGTCGGTTCCCCGCCAAGGGCCAGTTGCAACTTGATTGCAACTGAGAACCCGTCGGGAGGAGGGAATTTGCAAGTTTTGGCTTGTAATTGAGCCCCCGCCGTGTCCTAGTTGCAAATTGATTGTAACTGATCTCCCGTCGGTTACCCGCCGAGGGGCCAGTTGCAACTTGATTGCAACTGAGAACCCGTCGAGGAGGGGCATTTGCAACTTGTTTGTAATTGGGACCCCATCAGGTCCCACTTGCAACTTGATTGTAACTGACCTAGTGTCAGCTCCACGCCGAGGGGCCAGTTTTAACTTGCTTGTAATTGAGCACCCGTCAGGAGGAGGGCATTTGCAAATTTTTGCTTATAATTGAGCCCTCGTCATGTCCCAATTGCAACTTGATTGTAACTAACCTCCTGTCGGTTCCCCGCCGAGTGGCCAGTTGCAACTTGATTGCAACTGAGAATCCATCGGGGGAGGGGTAGTTGCAACTTACATGTAACTGAGCCTACCGGGGCCCAGTTGCAGGGGAACGGTAGAGGGGGCCAATTGCAACTTGATTGCAAGTAGGGGGACCCTGTCGGCGGGCAGTTGCAACTTGCTTGTAACTGAGCACTTGTCGGGGAAGGAGGGCAGTTTTGGAATTTGCTTATAATTGAGCACCTGTCGGGAAGGGATAGTTGCAACTTACTTGTAACTGAGCCCGCCGGGGGCCCAATTGCAACTTGCTTGTAACTAAGGCACTTTCGAATTGTTTTTCCATTTGTCTTTTAGACTGTCATACAAAGTGGCCGAATAAGAGTCGTGTATATATTGATGTTCACTTTGACAAGAAAGGGTCCTAAGGATACAATAATAGTTTAAATAAAAGGAAAAAACATAGTTAATTTTATACAATGATGTCTATGTTATAAACATTTGTGATATTTTTTAAAAAATATAATAATTTTTTGTTTTTTGTTTCATATTTTTTATCATATTTAATTAGACAATGTTTAGCACGTAACTTTTTTTATGCAACTATTATGTATGGGACCAAAATGTCAGTGCTCTTTTAGACACTTAGGATATTGGGTGCTAGCTAGCCGAAAAGATAATGTACATGCATATTTCGAAATCGCGGTCCTATGAGATAGAAATGGAGACAACGAACGGATAAAGGGGGAGACGGAAGAGAAATGAGGAAGACTACTCAATGGGTGCAGTAGCGGTGATTGTAACGGGCGCACCCGTGGCGGCGGCGACAGCCTCGCAGGCGGTGACCGAGACACGCGTGCGGACAAAGGGTGTCCAAGCGGAGCGCGTGCGGGCGGCGACTAGTGAGGGCACACTGCGGCTACCATAGAGGGAGCTTGGGAGGCGGGTGCGCGAGCGACGATAGCGAGTACACTCTCCTCGAAGCTCCTGCAGCTGTCGTGGTACTTTTCCGCTCAAATCCTATAATCTTATATTTCCTCACACTTGCGCTACCATTATCGAGCTCGCCTCGATTTTAATTGCAAAATCAAACTAGATCTGTAGGCTTTTAGTGTAAATCATGCAATTGACCGCATATTGTTCATGTTATATGAGACATTTGTCCAGAATTTTGGGTGATGGCGGGTGATTACGATCAGCGATTTTAAGAATATCAATTTGTATTGTCTTTTCTAAGTTGCCTTTTCTAACTTAAATCAATTTGCAATTTTATTGCAACTAAGCCTTCAAAAAAATTCTTGCACAAATATTTAACATGATTTTTGCAAATAATCTAAAAGAAATAAAGATATTTTTATGTATTAATTACATTTTAACATGAAGACAACTTTTATTTGTGAGACCATTTTTTATACCGATGTACTATTTTTAGCATGCGTGTCCATTTTGCACTGTTTCAAAATTGAAGTGGTAGGAAGAAGGGAGGAACGGACACATAGAGAAAAAAAAAGGACACGGAACTGCTATGTAGCGATGGAACCGGAGAATTCTCGGGACGACGTCAGGTGACTGAGATTCGCCTGAGATGTATGCACGCCCTAGAATAAAAGGAATGAGAAAGGAAAAGCAGCAATGCTGTACGCTGCACAAAAATTCCCCTGTGTTCTTCGTTCTCGTGTGTGTGCGTGTGTTCAAGATCGATGTAGGGTTCGGGAAACACGTGGTATCAGAGCCTCGTGACCCTCGATGCCGAAGGGAGGGATGCCGAGAGATGGAGGTGACTCATCCAAGAAGGCCGACGCGCCGTCGGATGCGGACGCGGAGAAGCTCAAACTCGGGTCGCCGTCATCGGCGTCGAAGGAGCGGGCGCTCGCCATCCCGCGCTCCGGGCGTGAGGGGGGTGGTGTGTCGGGCACGGCCTGGCCGATGCTAACTCGCTCCAACTACAACTCTTGGTCGTTGCTCATGCGTGTGATCCTGCAGGCTCGGCACTTGTGGGACGTGCTCGAAACAGGAGAAGGTGAGTACAGCGACGATCACTCTGCAATGGAGGGGATTCTCCGGTCGGTGCCACCGGAGATGATTCCCTCGCTCGCCATCAAGAAGACGATGAAAGAGGCCTGGGACGCGATCGCAACGATCCGCGTCGGGGCCTCCCGGGTGCGCGTCTCCAAGGCGCAGAACCTGAGGAAGGAATACGAGGCGCTCCGTTTCAAGGCGGGGGAGACCGTCGACGAGTTCGCCATGCGCCTACAAGAGATCGTCCACCAGCTGGAGGTGCTGGGGGATCCGATCGACGACGCCACGGTGATCCACAAGTACCTCCGCTCCATCCCCAAACTGTACAAGCAGATGGCGAGATCCATCGAGAGTCTCCTCGACACCAAGACGATGTCGATCGAGGAACTCACTGGGCGCCTGAAGGTGTGCGAGGAGGACGACATCAACGACAACGCAGCTGGCGAGGCCGGCGGCGGCAAGCTGCTGCTCATTGAGGAGCAGTGTCGAGCCCGCATGAAGGGCGACGGCTCCTCCTCTGGTAGTAGTGGAGGGAGAGGCTCCGGCAAGAACGGCCGGAACAAGGGCCATGGCAAGGACGGCCGTGACAAGGGCAGGTCCTCCGGCGGCGCCTCGCGTGATGACGAGTGTCGCTACTGCGGCAAGCTGGGCCACTGGGCTCGAGACCGTCGCAAGAAAAAGCGGGAGGAAGCCCACCTCGTCAAGGAGGGCGAGGACGGCGACGAGAAGCCCGCGCTTCGCATGGCGCAGATTTGCACCGCTGACGACGAACCTGAGCACGTCGGCGGCAGTGTGTTCCTCAATGAGGAGCGCGCACACGTTAGGCTCGGGGAGGAGGCCGAGCCGGCGGAGGAGGCCTGGTACCTGGACACGGGGGCCTCCAATCACATGACGGGGAATCGCGCCGTCTTCGCCAAGCTCGACACGTCGGTGACCGACTCCGTGCGCTTCGGGGACACCTCCATCGTGCAGATCAAGGGCAGAGGCGTCGTCCTGATGCTGGTGCGCGGCGACGAGCACCGCGAACTGACGGAGGTGTACTTTATCCCCAAGTTGAAGACAAGCATCGTGAGCATGGGGCAGCTCGACGAGATCGGCTGTCCCCCCGCCACCCGTGGGGGGTTCATGTCTGTCTGGGATCGCGACGATCGTCTCCTCGTCAAGGTGCCCAGAACCAGAAACCGCCTGTACAAGTTGGTGCTCAAGATCGCGCAGCCAATCTGCCTGGCGGCGTGCCGCGCAGACAGCGTGGACATGGCACGAGCGGATGGGCCACCAGAACTTCAGCGCACTGCAGAAGATGGCGCGCACGGGCATGGTCCGTGGCCTGCCCACGATCGGGCACGTCGAACAACTCCGCGAGGCGTGCCTCGCAGGCAAGCAGCGACGATCGGCGTTTCCTCAGGCAGCGAAGCATCATGCCCCGGAGGTGCTTGATCTAGTGCATGCCGATCTGTGCGGCCCCATCTCGCCACCCACCCCGGGCGGGAAACGTCACTTTCTACTCCTCGTCGACGACGCCAGCAGATTCATGTGGGCAGTCCTGCTCCCCTCAAAGGACGCGGCCGCGGACGCCATCAAGCGCTTCAAAGCCATGGCCGAGCTGGAGTCGAAGCGCTCGCTCCGCACCTTCCGCACGGATCGAGGGGGAGAATTTACGTCCACGGCGCTCGGTAAGTTCTTTCAGGACCACGGCGTACAGCGCCATCTGACGGCCCCCTACTCCCCGCAGCAGAACGGGGTAGTTGAGAGACGGAATCAGACCATCTTCGGCATGGCCATGAGCATGCTCAAGGCGAAGGACATGCCGAACCGCTTCTAGGGAGAGGCTGTGCTCACTGCTGTGTATATCCTCAATCGCTCCCTCACACATGCGCTGGAGGGCAGGACACCGTTCCAGGCATGGTACGGTCGCAAGCCGGCCGTCGAACACCTTCGGACCTTCGGCTGCATCGCGTACGCCAAGATCACCAAGCCAGGGCTGAAGAAGCTGGACGATCGCAGCGTGAAAACCGTCTTCATCGGATACGAAGCTGGATCCAAAGCCTACAGGCTATACGATCCAGTGGGAGACCGCGTGATCATCTCCCGCGACGTGGCCTTCGACGAGGCTGCGGCGTGGGACTGGAGCAGCGAGCACGGCGGTGGCAAAGACGACCCCCTCATCGTCGAGTACACACAGTATGAGGAAGCACCACAGCGGCGCATGGATGGCGTCGCACACGGGGACGCAGAAAGCACGTCCGCCTCGCTCCGACGCCGGACCTTGGGGAGCGATCTGATGTTCCTTAGGATCCTGTCATGACGGGTTTGACAAGCCCGGACATCGTCAAGTTCGTCACGCCACCAAGCTCTGCATCGGCCACGCTGGATGCTGGAGACGACCCAGCACTGCCGCATCGTTTCTGCCTCGTCTCCGACCTTCTGGACGAGGCTGCAAGGGAACGCGAGGAAGAGGAGGAGCTTCTCTTTGCCGACGAGCCGAACACCTACGCCGAGGCCGAACCACATGTGTACTGGCGCAAGGCGATGGTGGAGGAGCTGGCCTCTATCGAGGACAATGCCACTTGGACACTCACGAACTTACCTGCAGGTCATCGTGCAATTGGGGTCAAGTGGGTGTTCAAGACTAAGCGCGACGCCGCCGGCGCTGTTGTCAAGTACAAGGCCCAGTTGGTCGCGAAAGGCTACGTGCAGAAGGAAGGCGTAGACTTTGATGAGGTGTTCGCACCTGTCGCTCGCTTGGATTCTGTCCGTGTGCTCGTCGCCGTCGCGGCACATGAAGGGTGGCAAGTACATCACCTCGACGTCAAGTCTGCATTCCCCAACGGTGACCTGCAGGAGGAAGTGTACGTGGCGCAGCCGCTCGGCTTCGCGCGGAACGGTGAGGAGGGAAAGGTGTTCCGCCTCCACAAGGCCTTGTACGGCCTACGCCAGGCACCGCGTGCCTGTAACGCGAAGCTGAATGCGATACTACAGCAACTTGGCTTCACCAACTCACCTTCAGAGCACGCCATGTACGCGCGTGGACAAGGGCGTGCACGACTCCTGGTTGGCGTGTACGTTGACGATCTGATCGTCACCGGCGCCGATGCGGAGGAGATCGGGAGATTCAAGAAGGAGATGATGGAGCAGTTCCGGATGAGCGACCTTGGACTCCTGCACTTCTACCTCGGCATCGAAGTGCGTTAGGACGAGAACGGCATCATGCTCTCTCAATCTGTGTATGCTGCCAAGCTGCTGGAGCGCGCGGGCATGGCGGAGTGCAACCCTGCGCTCGAGCCCATGGAACCACGACTCAAAATGAGCAAGGACAGCAAGTCTCCGCACACCAACGCAACGTTCTACCGCAGCATCGTCGGGTGTTTGCGCTACCTAGTGCACACCCGCCCCGACATTATCCTTCGCTGTAGGTTATGTGAGCCGGTTCATGGAGTCTCCAACCACAGAGCATCTGGCTGCCGTCAAGCACCTACTGCGCTACATCGCAGGCACGCGCAACCTTGGCTGCAGGTACATGCGTGGTGGGGATCGTCACCTGACTGGGTTCAGCGACTCCAACTGGGCGGGCGATGTCGACGACCGCAAAAGCACCTCAGGTGTCTTCTTCAGGCTGGGGGGCAGCCCGATCACCTGGCAATCGTCGAAGCAGAGGGTCGTCGCTCTCTCGACGTGCGAGGCGGAGTACATCGCCGCTGCCACGGCAACCTGCCAAGCTATCTGGCTTCACCGCCTTCTTGCAGACTTGACTGGCAAGGAAGGAGGGCCAACGACAATCTTCATCGACAACAAATCGGCCATCCAACTGTGCAAGAATCCGGTGTTTCACGATCGGAGCAAGCACATTGAGGTGCGATACCATTTCATCTGTGAGTGTGTTGAAGCTGGGAAGATCTGTGCAGAGAACATCAGCACCGGCGAACAACTCGTTGACATCTTCACCAAGCCCCTCGTGCGTGTTCGTTTCCAGGAGCTCTGCACTCGCCTTGGCATGGTGAACGTCAAGTAAGATCACATCTAGCTTAGGGAGAGTCTGTTGGAAAATAAACTAGATGTGTTTAGGCTTTACATTCTTCAGTTCGACACTTGACAGTTTCGTCAGTGTTTCAGGTTTAGGTGGACGGCGCCGTTGCTTGTAACGGTATGTCCATAGCTTTAGGAGGATTGACTCGTGTTCAGTACGATCACCTCCACGCTTGTAGGATCGCCGTGCGCTCGGCCCGAGTCGTGGGATGGCGCGGCTCTGTAGGGGTCGTGGCGAGAGTCACGGCATGTTTCTGTATTTCGTTAGAATAAAAGGAATGAGAAAGGAAAAGCAGCAATGCTGTACGCTGCACAAAAATTCCCCTGTGTTCTTCGTCCTCGTGTGTGTGTGCGTGTGTTCAAGATCAAGGTAGGGTTCGGGCAACATCCTCTCCGTGTGACACGCCACCGATGAGGAAGCGTTGCGGCGGCGCTAGACGGGACGTCCGCCGCCTGCTCTTGCCGCTGCCCACCACCGCTTGAATGGCTGCGAGATCGTTCGTGTCGTGCTCCTCTCCCGCACCGCGGATCCGTCTGGTGTGGTCTGATTTGAGGTCGTCACCGTTCTCATTCCCGTTTCCGTTTCCGTCGACAACGACCCCGCACGCACCTGGACCGTTTCCTTCCGCAACAGCTGGTGCTGCTGCGGTAGGTAGCCATGGACTTTGTCATGCGCCAAGCCGCCGAACCGTGCGACGCTGTGACAGCATGCGGCTGAGCTGGATGCCTGCACAACGACACCCATCATCTCCCATGCTTGGTTGACTCCAACAACCCCTCCGGCTCTCAACTAGGTACGCATCCCTCCCTCGGTTCCTCTCTTGGCTTGATTCATGTCGACCTCAACCTCTTGGCGATGAATCTGCGAGCGCTCCAAAAAGCAAACCATGATTCGCTCTCGAAGCAAACTGTGGGCGTTGCTTCCTGTATTTCTCTTCTTTTAAGCTCCATGCGTGCACTTCAATTATATGTGGGCTAGGTAAGGAGGATGGTAAGGGGATTTTGTTAGCAATAATCTTGCCTCTAGTCTGGTCCAGTTAGTTGTCTGAGTCTTAGTAAAAGTAGGTTCCAGGTTTGAGTAGGTAAAATCGTTTTGGACTAGCACTTGGTCATCGTGGTAGGCAAGTTTGAGTTAGTTTATGAAAGTGTCCATCGATTCTGTTTTGAAGTAATTCTAGCTTAGAGTCCGATATGTTTTGGTGTTGTTCGGTCGTGCGTGTATATATACATGAGGTCCTGTGTGAGTTTTTTTAACACCGTGTGAGTTTGAGAAAAGAATAAATAAAGAAAATTCGAGGGCACGATACGTGCCCGTGGCCACAAGTTTTCTTGTATGTGTGTTCGTCTAGTTTGATGTGATTGATCATGTGGGCAAATTTCAATAATTGGTATCAGGGCGAGGTAAAAGATTTGAAGCTTGCCTCGGGGAGGCGACCCGACTAGCGCCTCGGGACGGGCTACCGGGTGGAGGCGGCGAGCATGCCGTCATTGGTGAGGCGGCGGGCGATCGTCGTTCGGAGGGAGACAAGGAGGAAGATGGCGGGCGATATTATCGCTCGGCGGAGCGGCGAGGAGGAAGATGGCGGGCGGTGGTGGTCCGTCAGAGCGACACGAGGGAGGCGGCAGGGTGCTGTCATCGGAAAAGCGGTGGAGGTGGATGATCGTTGATGGGAGAGGAGGTGCTGAGGTGCAGTGCCGGGAGTCTCGTCAAGATCGTCAATCGGGGAGTTAGAAGAGTCAATGAGTCATGGGCATGCGGGTTGGCACGTTGAGTCTTCGTCGTGTCCGTTAATCGTCGTTGTGTCTAAATGCTCGTCTCTGTTAGGATCTGTTGCAGTTAAAGCGTGTCACGTCGTGTTGCTGTCTGGTGCTAGGTGCGACCAAGGGTCTCGACGTGAGGATGAAGCTCAAGCGTATAGTGGGACAATGACCAGTAAAGGGGAGCCTCTTCAATGAGGACATGTCTTTACATGGGGCGGTGTGTGATCCGTTGGCATGTATGCGTCTGGGGTGGCCTATGGTGTCCGCCTGATAGCGGCGCGACTGGGAGTCTGAATCATACGTTGAGTTGAGTCAAGATGTCATGAAGCTACAAGGAGTCAAGATCAGGGGGAGCGCGAGGAGACGGAAAGTCAAGATTAGAGGGAGATTGTTAGCAATAATCTTGCCTCTAGTCTGATCCAATTAGTTGTCTTGAGTCTTAGTAAAAGTAGGTTCCAGGTTTGAGTAGGTAAAATTGTTTTGGACTAGTACTTGGTCATCGTGGTAGGCAAGTTTGAGTTAGTTTATGAAAGTGTCCATCGAGTCTGGTTTGAAGTCAGTCTAGCTTAGAGTCCGATATGTTTTGGTGTTGTTCGGTCGTGCGTGTATATATACATGAGGTCCTGTGTGAGTTTTTGTAACACCGTGTGAGTTTGAGAAAAGAATAAATAAAGAAAATTCGAGGGCACGATACGTGCCCGTGGCCATAAGTTTTCTTGTATGTGTGTTCGTCTAGTTTGATGTGATTGATCCTGTGGGCAAATTCCAATAATTGCTATCAGGACGAGGTAGAAGATTTGAAGCTTGCCTCGGGGAGGCGACCCGACTAGCACCTCGGGGCGGGCTACCGGGTGGAGGCGGCGAGCATGCCGTCATCGGTGAGGCGGCGGGCGATCGTCGTTCGGAGGGAGACAAGGAGGAAGATGGCGGGCGATATTGTCGCTTGGCAGAGCGGCGAGGAGGAAGATGGCGGGCGGTGGTGGTCCGGCAGAGCGACACGAGGGAGGCGGCAGGGTGCTGTCATCGGAAAAGCGGTGGAGGTGGATGATCGTTGATGGGAGAGGAGGTGCTGATGTGCGGTGCCGGGAGTCTCGTCAAGATCGTCAATCGGGGAGTTAGAAGAGTCAAGGAGTCATGGGCGTGCGGGTTGGCACGTTGAGTCTTCGTCGTGTCCGTTAATCGTCGTTATGTCCAAATGTTCGTCTCTGTTAGGATCTGTTGCTGTTAAAGCGTGTCACGTCGTGTTGTTGTCTGGTGCTAGGTGCGACCAAGGGTCTCGACGTGAGGATGAAGCTCAAGCGTATAGTGGGACAATGACCAGTAAAGGGGAGCCTCTTCAATGAGGACCTGTCTTTACATGGGGTGGTGTGTGATCTGTTGGCATGTATGCGTCTGGGGTGGCCTATGGTGTCCGCCTGATAGCGGCGCGACTGGGAGTCTGGATCATACGTTGAGTTGAGTCAAGATGTCATGAAGCTGCAAGGAGTCAAGATCAGGGGGAGCGCGAGGAGACGGAAAGTCAATATTAGGGGAAGATTGTTAGCAATAATCTTGCCTCTAGTCTGGTCCAGTTAGTTGTCTGAGTCTTAGTAAAAGTAGGTTCCAGGTTTGAGTAGGTAAATTCGTTTTGGACTAGTACTTGGTCATCGTGGTAGGCAAGTTTGAGTTAGTTTATGAAAGTGTCCATCGAGTCTGGTTTGAAGTCAGTCTAGCTTAGAGTTCGATATGTTTTGGTGTTGTTCGGTGGTGCGTGTATATATACACGAGGTCATGTGTGAGTTTTTGTAACACCGTGTGAGTTTGAGAAAATAAGAAATAAATAAAAATTCGAGGGCACGATACGTGTCCGTGGCCACGAGTTTTCTTGTACATGTGTTCGTCTAGTTTGATGTGATTGATCCTGTGGGCAAATTCCAACAGATTTTGCACAGGGCTCCGCTGAATGTGTTGCGACATGTAGAAGGAATTGGGAAGATCTTATTGGTCTTACATGATATGGACTAGAATTTTTGTTAGGATTCCAATGGTAAGAGCTAAGAGTTTCGATTTGCTACACCGAACCCCTGAAACATTATTGATTTATATTTTATCTAGGAATCTTTTAATCCTCGATGATGATGGAGAGTTGTTTATACTGTATTTCGGAATTTGTCACAAGCTTCTTATAATGCAACACTCCAGTAAACCACACTCTTCCTTTTTGAAGGTAACTTGATAAGACCAGTAGAGTAACTTGGATTAATCAAAGAGTAACAACATGTACATGTATGCATATTCTCCCGATATGCTAACCGACAAGGAAATATGATCCTGAACAGTAACTGTATCCCTGCACCATCTTCGGTTGAGCAGAAACCTCCTACCTACCATCTAACTAAAGACTCATTTGCCATAACACTAATGCATGTAGGATAGTACCCCTTTTCAATTATCCATTTGACAATTAACCGAACATAGATTAAAGTTCAGATAATACCAGATAAGACCCTACAGAGGCAACTGAATTGCTAAAAACCTAGCCAACCAACCACCAGAAATTGACAGCCTCCATAGCGGACTTTTCTAAAGGTAGTTGTGCAAACTAATCTGCACTATTTGCAGCTCTAAGCAAACTAGCGGTCTGACAGGCAGGGTCTCCCACCCGATCAACCACATATTCCAATTTATATGGAGCTTAGAAGCTGAAAGATTTATGGTGTGCGTGAATGCTGGCGAAAGATTTATTTTTCATGCACTTCTTGTGTGCACATAGGAAGTAGTAGATATTGATAGGATTTACTTCAGAAACTAAAAGCCTGCATGATTAGCTTGAATACCATGAAGTCGCCATGTCACATGTGCTTCTGGACTAACATCCTTTGGTACTTTAAGCCATGTGAT
The DNA here is from genome assembly GCA_910589765.1 of Avena atlantica. Taxonomy (NCBI): domain Eukaryota; kingdom Viridiplantae; phylum Streptophyta; class Magnoliopsida; order Poales; family Poaceae; genus Avena; species Avena atlantica. The sequence goes on from OU342737.1 coordinate 177,136,037, forward strand.
TTATGAGCCCAAAAGTGACCATATGAACACAACAGATTACCCCATTTGCTAGACAAATATAATTTCCAAAGTTTCTCATGTATTACTTTGCCATGCAAAAATCATAGTCTCACTTGCATAAATAAGAATCTCCGTAGGAATGATCCATTTTCTGTTCGGTTTATGCTCTATTTCATGGTGTTGTAATTTTTCCCTTAGTCTTTTTTTCGCTTCATTGTCAAATTTCAGCTGTTGTAAAGTTTGATTCAAGGTATTTTTTATTGCTAGCTACTAAAATTAATAACACTACCTTTATATGAGATTTTTAGAATGCGTCAACAGTCTCCGCCCAACAAAACTTGGTGATTCCTGGTAACAGACCTACATTCATGATGATTTGCATTCTGGACCACAACTTCTTCTTAACAGCATTGCTAGACAATTATTTTTCGTATCAGCTATCCGATGATCTATGATAAGCAGTAAGAAGGTAGTAAAAAGGATGCCAATCAAAGGAATTAGCATAGTTTATAAATGTTATTTTTGAATACGGGCAAAACAAAATTGTATAAGTTAGAAATACTTTTTGCAAACCTCCTTAAGAAATAGCATGCGAGTCAATCGGACTAAGAGTTATGTTTATTTACCGAATTTTAGTCTTTCCAGTTCTTTTCCAGAAATCTGAGGCTTATTTGTAGTTAAGCATAACAGTTGGTTGCCGGATTATTATACTATATATAGATTGCTGGAAAATCATTATTCTATATTTTTGGTTACCTCATTTATGGATAAAGACTGAACTTCAGTTTCTCTAAGAATTTAATGTTTGCTTTCATAGTTGTTCTGCAGGACTACCACCCTACCAATTGAGCAACTGACTTTATGGATGTTAATTTTGTTTCTTAAAGTTGATCTTCACCTTCCTTGCCAAACAAAAGTCAAGCTCAGTGTGTCGATGTTGCATGCCCAGAATCAAATATAATGAGCTTGAAAGAAGGCACAATGTTTCTAGGGTTGCTCTGCTTTCCAAGCTTGATTATTGCATGTTGATACTTCATCATCCTTGGTAAAGATAGTACCTATCACAAGTTTGGGATGCTTATTATTATAATCCTGAAATATTTAGTGTCTATTCTTCTAAAAATACATTTAAAGTATATGAAAAAAAATATGTATGTCATCGAATTAGAAAGCAAGGTAAGCATTCTCGTCTGTTGTTTATGCCTAGTCCTTTCCAAAATTTTGTACTCAGATGCCATGCTGCCGAGTATTATTATGCATATCATATTCTACTTCAATCTCAAATCTACTGAACCACTTCGAGGAGAAAAAGTGGCTATTATGATATTACCCGTGGCTCAGTTTTCGCACCCTTTTCAATTTGGTCATCACTGCTTCTCTTGAATCAACATCTGCGTAGATTTTTATCGGTACATTCAAACCTATAAAAAACTAATTTAATAGGAAATGTTTAAGTGTCCAAGGTACCCATGAACACAATTCTAACAACAATGTTACTCAAAGATACATGCAGTGCATTTTGGTTTAATGTATTTTATATAGGTATTTCTTTATATGATAAGTGTAAGCTCACTAGTAGTATATGTTCTGCCACAAAGGCCACTTTTGTAATATGTTCCTCTAAAACTTTTTTAGGAAGGCATCTTGTTCTATGAATTGCTGCTCCAGTTCACCAAGATATCCTTTATTCATCAATTTTTAAGCTCCTCTGATAATAGGTTGCAATGTAGGTTCTGTCAGCTACATCCAATACTTTGTAAAGACTACATCTATATTACTGCTCTAATTTTTTTGACCGGATATTACTGCTCTAATTGACAGAAGTTTTAGTTGTAATATTTTTTTTCCTAATAACAGGCTGCAATACAAGTTCTAAAAGATATTGCTACATCCGTCTTTCAAGTAACCAAGGGTTATTGAGTAAAAAGTAGTAGCAATAATTTCTGAATTTATTAAATCTGTTGTTGTAGCAAAGGTTTTTCTTAGAGGAGAAGCTATGCCAGGAAATTATGTATGTTATACGATGCTATATTCAGAAATGTCAAGTAACCAAGGGTTATTGAGTAAAAAGTAGTAGCAATAATTTCTGAATTTATTAAATCTGTTGTTGTAGCAAAGGTTTTTCTTAGAGGAGAAGCTATGTCAGGAAATTATGTATGTTATACGATGCTATATTCAGAAATAAATCTTAGATATATACTTTGAGTTGTTTTACGGTGATTGGGAGGAACATCTTGTTCCGCCGAGTTCCGTCCGGTTCTGTTGCCTGTGTTTTTTCTAACCATTGATTAAAACTGTTGATTACTTCTATCAAGGTTTGACATAGAATTCATTGGCCTCTAATTCAGATTTTAGAATATAGGTAATTTGCGTGCATTCCTGATTTGATAATCATACCAACCTGGTCGCCTTCGTCACCGCGCGCCTCTCACCTTCGAAGCAGATTGGGGCAATGGCGCAGTGGTTGAGCAGAGCGGGGGAGTGGGATGGTGGCTCCCGTCGTTGGCGGGATGTGCTCACAATGGAGGATCGAGGGGGATGGCGGCTACGGTCGTTGGCGGGAGGTGATCGAGCGGGGTTGGGGCGAGGGCGTCGGGATCGGTGGAGACACTGAGGAGCGACACTGGCCTTGGGAAGAATCGGTTGGCAATTTGATGTTTTTTCCAGGGAGAGATATGGATTTTAAATCATATGTACCAGAACGATCAACCTCTAATCAACCAAAATAACACAGTTTTTTATTCTGGTCCCACTTTATTTTGTTCTGGCCCCACACTATTTTTTCCTCCACTTTTTTCACTCGTTATATCGAGGCATGTGAACGTTTATTAAAAATAACAACCACTCTAAAACTTGTAATATACTTTACGTTTTATGGTGCACACTGTACAATAATGTATTTTTCGCATACATCTTCCTGTCCATTTTTCTTTTTCATTGCAGTCGCGAAAAGAAGAAATGTACCGGTGACAGGCGGTTAAAGTTAAATTGCAGCATGCAAAAAGGTTCTTTTCCAGAATAAAAAATATAAAGTCAATATGTAGAAAACATGAAATGGAAAAAACTACATGTTTTACCGACTACTATAAGAATTAATGTCCACGAGGTCCGTCTAGTTCAGTCTACACGCAACGGCAAAGCTCACAAAAATATATCAGCACATTTTCACATGTCAATCAGCTCTTCAGAGAGCAACAAGTATATATGGACGAGTTTTGTCGTGGGAATGGTCACGGCAGATGCTGCAATCGGCAGCGAGTAGTAGAACGAGGGACAAGGGCGGCCAGCCATCTGCGGTGCGAGATGAGGGTGGAGACACAGGATTTTACCCAGGTTCGGCCCCCGGAGGGTAAAGACCTACTCCTGCTAGATTGTATTATGATGGTGGTACAATGGGCGAGCTCGGCGGCTAGGCGGCGAGTCACTTGGGTGTATGATGGAACGTATCTCTACACGCCCCGCAGAGAGGTTTATATAGGCTCACCTCCCCTAGAGTTTACATATCTCAATCGAATCAGTTAAGGGTTCGGTACTTGTTTAACCTAATCCGACTGGGCCTATCTACTCGCCTGGGCCTTCAGCTTCCAGTCGCTTGGATCCACGCCGGGCATTGATCCAGTCGCCGTCTTGCAGGCTCACTCGCCAGTTCCTGAGCCAGTCGGAAACGTCCTGCTGGGTATACCCCGACAGGTACATCCCCATCAGTAGTCCCCGAGGCCGCCGTTGATTGGGCGTAGGTGGCTGCTGGCAGTCGGAGTATACGGCTTCAGAGTAGACATCCAGTCGAATCGTCGGCGGGCTCCTGTATAAAGGAGAAAACTAGTCATCCTGATCGCAGGTTTGGCGATTCGAGTCGGCGAAACACTGTCATAGTGATCGGGTCGGCGAGCCGAGTGGCTGAAGTTGGACCGTTAAACGTGGTCAAACTAGCCGTTGGGGTAATCCAACGGTAACTTTTGGCGTAATCACCGCGTAGTAACGGCTCCCTGATTCGGCGGGTAACAACCGCTATATAAGGGGAATGGCAGGCGATCAGAGAACCATATTCTCGCCATTTCCTCCGATTGCGCGCACTATCGCCTTCCTTCGCATCGCGATCCAGCCGACCCGAAATCCTCCGACCCCCCACAAATCCTTCCGCCATGGCCCTCTCCACCGAACCTTGGGGTAGCTCTAAGTGTACGAGGGCGCAACTGGCTTCCTTTGAGGAGGCCGGGATCCTGCGCGCCGGCTGTTGGCGCATCCCCGCGGCCGGAGAGGTGACCCCGAACCCGCGCGAGGGGGAATTCATCTGCTTCACCAGCCACCTAGAACGGGGGCTAGGATTCCTCACGTCCCTGTTCTTCCGGCGCTTCTGCGCCTACTACGGAATCCAACCGTCGGACCTGGGTCCACCCAGCATCGAGCAGCTCGCCATCTTCGTGGCGTTCTGCGAGTGCTACTTGGGCTGCCGGCCCTACTTCCCTCTATGGCAAGGTCTGTTCCACGGACGGATCAGTCGCGAGGAAGCGGGCGGCCCAATACTTGTCGCGGGCGGCCTAACATTCCAACTGAAGTCGAAGGCTTCGTTCTTTGACTTGATACTGCCCGCCAAGGCGGCGAGCGACTGGAAGAAGTCTTGGTTCTACGTTGCCGAGGCGACCCCGGAGGGCGAGACGGCGATCCCACGATACTCCGCCAACCGGTCCGAACCGCGCCGACTTCAAGTCGGCAAGCTCCCCAGCGACCAGCGGATGGTTGTGGACGAAATGCTTCAAACCATCCGCGGTCTGAAGAAGAAGGGCCTCCAGACGATCAACTTATACAACTGCTAGCTCGGGCGGCGGCTCGTCCCTCTGGCTCGGTGCGACCACTACATGTACCAATACACGGGCTGGGAGGACTCGACGAAGTCCTGCCTCGCCGAGTGGAAGCTCGAGGACTACACCCCAGCACTGAAGAAGATCACCCAGGCGGTGTACCTGGACGCAAAGGCTGGGGTCGCCCCCTACACCGCAAAGCATCTAGCCCCTACGGTAAGTCACCTCGCATCATTCGCAGTCGCAGTTTTTGCAGTCGCGGTCATTCTAATTTCATTTTGTGTCCATTGCAGCTATTCCAAGTGGTGGAAGGATGGCTCCCGCCGGCAGACGACGAGAATTCGAGCTCGTCCGTCCAGGACATGGGCGAGTCGCCTCCCGCCAAGGGCGATACCGGGAGCGACGAGAGCAACGGCGACGACGAGTCCGAGGAGGAGGTCGCCCCGCTAGTCCGCAAGACCCGCGGGCAGCGTCAGCGTGAGCTTGAGGCGAGTAAAAGCCTTGAGCGTCATGATGACGACGATGAACTTCCGGAGACCACCTCACGCCGCCAGGCTACTCCGTCGAAGAAGAAGAAGAAGGAGAAGGAGGCAAAGGCTCCCCCGAAGAAGAAGACGAAGCCGATGAGGCCGGCCTCGCCACCGCATTCGGCGAGCAGCTCCGACGCCCCCAGCCCGGCCAAGGACGAGGCGCCGCCGACGGCAGCCGCGCTGGACACGGCCGCTGTCGACGTGCCACTGGCCTCGATGCCTCCGCCATTCGCCCCAGTTTCTGCGCTAGGGGCCGCTCCGGCCGCGGCGGCTTCACCTCACAGGGAAGTCCCTGCTGAAGATGTCCCAGATGCTCCCGTTGCGGCCTCGACCATGAAGAAGCCTTCCGTGTCTTGGGCACGCGACGTCCTGGAGATGGGCCTCAGCCGCCGACTGGAGAAGCCGGCCGGCATCCGCACGGGGCTACGCTTCATTCCGGTCGCCAAGTGAGTTCGCTCACCTACTTTTGTCTTTCATAGAAGCTTGAATTATCTCGCTCACACGATCGATTTACAGGACCGGAGCGAAGAAGATAGGCCACCCGACCGTGTCTAAGGTGCCACCCGTCGTCAGCGAGGAGGATCCTTCCCACAAGAGGAAGGCGGACGAAGTCGTCGTTCCTGCGGATGGCGCCAAGAAGGCCAAGGGCGACGATGTCGTCACGATCTCTGACGACACGACGGTCGCGCCAAATGAACCCTCAATGGAGGCGGCCGTACCCACGAAGGAGGGTGCTCCCTCGCCTGGGGTGACCGAGCCGGTCTCCTTTGGTGCCGGTGCCTCCATCGCCACGTTCCCGTGATTCATGACCAGGGCGGCTGCAGCGAGTGGGACCTCGCCCTCGAGCCGTGCACCTGGGGTCGCCGACGTAGAGGTCGAGCAGCGTCGTGGGCACACGCCGGCTCTCCTCGCATCCGTGGATGCGATACAACTTCACGGCATGCTTGGCGCAGCCATCCAGGTATGTCCAGTCCCCGAGGATCAGGTCGGTGTGCAGCAGCGGTCTGATTCTTTTAGTGGCTTGTTTCTATTTTTCGTGTCCAGTCCCCGAGTGCGCGCTCGCTGAATTTCAGCGGGTAGGAACTTAGGGTTTCTTGATTGCCAGTCCCCGAGTGCGCTCTCGCTGAATTTCAGCGGGTGGGCACTTAGGATTTCTTGATTGCCAGTCCCCGAGTGCGCACTCGCTGAATTTCAGCGGGTGGGCACTTAGGATTTCTTGATTGCCAGTCCCCTAGTGCGCACTCGCTGAATTTCAGCAGGTGGGCACTTAAGATTTCTTGATTGCCAGTCCCCGAGTGCGCACTCGCTGAATTTCAGCGGGTGGGCACTTAGGATTTCTTGATTGCCAGTCCCCGAGTGCGCACTCGCTGAATTTCAGCGGGTGGGCACTTAGGATTTCGCTTTGGTTAACTGTTTGGATTGTGTGCAGGGTCAGCAACGTGAGTCAGCTGACCGATTGGCAGCGAAACACCGCGCGGAGAAAGAACTGGCCACCGTCCAAGAGGCGAATAAGGGGCTTCAGGCAGTTGCCGCGAAGGCAGAAGAAGCTCGCCAGGAACTTGTCCCCGCGGGTGAGTTGGCAACGTCTCAATCGGCGTTGATCTCAGCTGAGAAGCGGATCGCCGAGCTCGAATGCGAGCTGAGGGAGGCGAAAGAGGAGGCGAGTTCGGCGGATGGTCGAGCCAAGGCCGTTGTTACGGCCGCCGCGGAAGAGCGTAAAGTTTCTGACGCCCTTGTTGCTGGGCTTCAGGACGACTATACTTCTCTTCAGAGCTTCATCACGGATCTCTCCCGTCCCTTGATTGGTGAGTTTGTCTGCCCTTGCCTATTGCATGTGTCTTTTCGTAATATCCGATGTACTCACTTTTATCTTCTATCCGCAGGTCGCATCCTTGATAGCGCGGAAGAGGCGAGCTCGTTCGACGCGTGGCAATGTGTGGCCACGCTCGTCGACTCGGCGACGTTGTCGGCGACATGCATCCGAGCCTACCTCCAGGAGATATCGCCCACGGAAGTAATTCCCAGCGACCTCGTCGAGGTGTGGAAGTACCTGGAGAAGGCGCCATCGGTCGTTGAGTTCATGACGCGATCGGCGTTTCGGCGTGGAGCGGCGACGACGCTTAGCCTTGGGCTTGCTCATTTTCCAGAAGATTTCGATCTGGACGATGTGACGAGTGGCTACCTGTCGTCGACTGGCGAGGTGGAGATCTCCGAGGTGCTCAAGTTGACGGGTCACGCCGCGGTGTACTCCGAGCGCGTCTGGGCGATGGGCGACCTCCTTCCTTACCAGGAAACGGTCGTCGCGCCCAACGACCCCGAGCCGCAGCACCGGGACTTCAAGGTCGAGCAGCCCTTCCACGCGGCGATGGCGGGTGAGCTGACGACGTACCCGTCAAACCGTACACGCCATTCATCCGCAATCGCAAGGGTGCGGGCAAGTCATCATCAAAGCCTGCGGAATAGAGTAGTTTGCCCTGGGGCGTTAGTAGCAGAGATGCCATTTAGGCATATTTTGTATTCTGAGACAATGCGACATGCTATTGAATGATATATCGTGTCTGTTTTTGTGATTTGTCATGTGTTTTGTGGTTGAACGAGTCCTCGAGCGCGTCTGCCATTTTGTGGGGTTTACCTCGTGTGTGATGTGTTTGTGGGTTTTGAACGTTTTGTTACTGTGGTCGACTCGCCCGGACTCGAAGAGCCAGTCGCAAGGCGACTCCCTTGAGCGCTCTGTACTTCACCGTTTTCCCTTGCGTGAACGAGGTCGGGTGACCGAGTCCCCGAGCGTGGTACTTGGTTGTTCTAGGCGCGGCTCGAGGGTGGGTGAGGACTTGGTGCGTTAGTTTGAGCTCATCACTCCTGCCTGGCCCATTGGGTCAGTCGCATGGCGAGTCCTGGGCATGCCCTCATACTTGGCGTTTTCCCGAGCCGCTCGCGCTGAACTGGTCGTCAGTCCCTGAGCGTGGTACGTGGCCGTTCGAGTCGCTATGTCGAGGATGCGGAGGATCATGGTCGCTGTGAGAAGCGAAGGAAGTTGTCTTGGATCGTAGAGCCAGTCGGGCTAGGCGACTCCAATGGGGCTCCGGGTAGGCGTTTTTCGTGGACGATGCAAAACCTGAGGTGACCCAGTGCTTTTGCATCGCACTACTTGGCCGTGCCGATCGCTTTACCAAAGGTTGACTTCTGCGGTTAGCTTGACGTTGTTATTACGAGTGCGAGTGGCACAAGACACGGAGAGTAGGCGCAATTTGCGGTAACCGATTCTTTTTATTTCATAGCGACTGGAGAGTACATATGTGGAGTTCTAGAAATAGAATTTCCGTAGGAGGTTTACATTCCATGGTCGCTTGACGTCGAGTTTGCCGTCCCCGCGGACGTCGCTGAGGTAGTAAGGGTCGTTGCCGAGTACGCGCCCGATGGCGAATGGTCCCTCCCATGGAGGGGAAAGCTTGTGCATGCCCTTCTTGTCCTGGATGAGGCGCATCACCAGGTCGCCTTCCTGGAAGGTGCGAGTTTTTACCCGCCGGCTGTGGTAGCGGCGGAGTCCTTGTTGGTAGATGGCGGTGCGCGAGCGAGCTAGGTCGCGTGCCTCGTCGAGTTGATCAACTCCATCCTGTCGTGCGAGTTCGTTCGCAGCCTCCGTGTAGTGGACGACCCTCGGCGAGTCGTGCTCAAGGTCAGTGGGCATGACCGCCTCGGCGCCGTACACCATGAAGAAGGGGGTGAATCCTGTCGACCTGTTGACCGAGGTGCGGATGCCCCAGATGACGGAGGGTAGCTCCTCGACCAAGCACCCGGCGGTGCGCTCGAGTGGTACTTGGAGTCGCGGCTTCAGGCCATGGAGGATGCTTTGATTGGCCCGTTTCGCCTGGCCGTTGGATTTCGGGTGGGCGACTGATGCGAGGTCGAGCCGGATGTGGTGTTCCTCGCAGAATTCGGCCAAGGCTCCTTTGGCGAAGTTGGTGCCGTTGTCCGTGATGATGCTGTTTGGGAACCCGTAGCGATATATGAGCTCGCGTAGGAATTTATTGGCGGTCTTTCCGTCGCATTTCCGGACTGGCTTGGCCTCCACCCACTTTGTGAATTTGTCGACCGCGACCAGGAGGTGGGTGTAGCCGGAGGGAGCCTTTTTGAAGGGGCCTACCATGTCCATGCCCCATACGGCGAATGGCCAGGTGATGGGGATTGTCTTGAGCGCTGAGCTCGACACGTGCGTCTGGTTGGCGTACTTCTGGCACCCGGCGCACCGCTGGACAATGTCGATGGTATCGGCGTGTGTGGTGGGCCAGTAAAAGCCATGCCGCATAGCCTTGGCGACCAGAGAGCGGGCGCCGGCGTGGTGGCCGCAGTCGCCGGAGTGGATGTCGTGGAGGATCTTGCGTCCTTCGGCGGGTTGGACGCAGCGTTGGAACAGGCCGGTGACGCTGCGCTTGTGGAGCTCGTCGTCGATGATGGTGTAGGACTTGCATCGGTGTGCGATCATCCGAGCATCCGTATCGTCTGCCGGCAAGGTGCCGGCCTCCAGGTAGGCGGCGTAGGGCTTGGTCCAGTCGTCTGGCTCGGTGACGAGTGCGACCAGGGCTGCCTCCGGTTGTAATGGGACTCCGATGTCGATCTCCCACGGGGGAGAGACTGATGGCTTGGTGATTTGTGTCGAGGAAGACGCCGGCGGGTGGTGCGAGTCGAGCCGACCCAATGCGAGAGAGTGCGTCGGCCTCCTCGTTCTTCCGCCTGTCAATCCACTCGACGGAGTAGCCTGCGAAGTGTCCACCCTGCTTGTCCACTTCTTGGCGGTACGCCGCCATGGTGGGGGAGACGGTGTTGCAGGTGCCAACGTCTTGCCCAGCGACGAGGTCGGAGTCTCCGTAGCAGCGTAGGCGGTTGACGTTCATCTCCCTGGCAGCTCGCATGCCGTGGAGTAAGGCCTTGTACTCGGCCATGTTATTGGTGCAGGGTGTGAAGTCGAGGCAGAGGACGTAGCGGAGCTTGTCGCCCTTCGGTGAAGTTAGCACGATCCCTGCGCCTGCGCCGTCCGCGTTCTTGGAGCCGTTGAAGTGCAGGCTCCAGTAATGGAGGTATGGCAGCTTCTCTGGCTGCTGGGCCTCTTCCCAGTCGGCGATGAAGTCCTCTAGGGCCTGCGACTTGATCACTTTTCGTGGCTCGTATTTGATGTTATGGAAGCCGATCTCGACGGCCCACTTAGCGACCCGCCCGGTCGCCTCGCGGTTGCGGATGATGTCCTGCAGTGGTGCTAAGGAGACGACCGTGATCAGGTGCTCCTGGAAGTAGTGCGGCAGGCGCCGCTGTGCTCTGAAGACCGCGTATAACAGCTTCTGGTACTGCGGGTATCGCTGGCGCGACTCGGTGAGGACCTCGCTGATGTAGTACACCGGTCGCTGTACTGGGCGCTCCTTTCCTTCCTCCGGTCGCTCGACGACCATGACGGCGCTGACAACGCGCTCGGAAGCCGCGACGTAAACCAGCATGGGTTCTTTGTCGGCGGGGGCGGCGAGTAGCGGTGCGGCGAGTAGCACCTTCTTGAGGTCACGAAGCGCGTCATCCGCCTCCTTGTCCCACTGGAAGGTGGGGTTCTTGCGCATCAGGCGGTATAGGGGCATCGCCTTTTCACCCAGGCGGGGGATGAAGCGACTGAGAGCCGCTACTCGCCCGGCCAGCTTCTGGACATCGCGCAGGCACTCGGGTTTGCCGAGTCGGGCGATCGTGTCGATCTTGGTGGGGTTCACCTCGATCCCTCGCTTGGAGACGACGTACCCCAGTAGTTGTCCTGCTGGTACACCGAAGGTGCATTTGCCTGGGTTAAGCTTTATTTTGTATTTTCGCAAGTTGGCGAACGTTTCAGCCAGGTCGGCGAGTAGGTCACCCTGGCGAGCGGACTTTACGACCATGTCGTCGATGTAGACGTGGATGTTGCGGCCAATTTGGCTCGCGAGGCACTCTTGCATGCACCGCTGGTAGGTCGCCCCGGCGTTCTTGAGGCAGAAGGTCATGGCGGTGTAGCAGAAGGCTCCGAATGGCGTGATGAACGTCGTCTTCTCTTCGTCCTCGACAACCATTTTGATCTGGTTGTACCCCGAGTAGGCGTCGAGGAAACATAGCGACTCCGAGCCCGCGGTGGAATCGATTATTTGGTCGATCCGCGGGAGGACAACTGCTCCTTTGGGCAGGCGCTATTCAAGTTTGTGTAGTCGATACACATCCTCCAGGTCCCGTTCTTCTTCTCGACCAGGACTGGGTTTGCCAGCCACTTGGAGTACTTGATTGGCCGGATGAAGCCTGCAGCGAGTAGACACTGCACCTCCTCGGCGATGGCTCGGCGGCGCTCTTCATTGAAGGGCCGCAGCAACTGTTTGACGGGTCACACTTTGGGGTCGGCGTTTAGCTTGTGCTCAGCGAGCTCCCTAGGGACACCAGGCATGTCAGAGGGCTTCCATGCAAAGATGTCCCTGTTCTCACGGAGGAACTCGATGAGCGCGCATTCCTAGGCTGGGCTCATGCCCGTCCCTATCATCACCGTCTGGCTGGAGTCGCCTGGGACCAGCTCGACGATGCGGGTGTGCATCGTTGCCTCGAAGGTTGAGGTGTTTGCGCCCTCCGAGTTGGGCTTCTTGAGTATGGTGGGGTCGTCATTGTTCACCCCGCTCGCGTACTTGGCGAGCTCGTCGGCGTGGTTGGCCTCTGCCGCGATGACGGCATCGGCGAGTTCTGCTCCTTTAGCCTCGCACTCGGCGGCCATGTCCGGGTCGCCGTTGATGGTGATGACGCCGCACGGCCCGGGGAGCTTCATCGCGTTGTACACGTAGTGTGGCGCTGCCATGAACTTGGCGAATGCCTGGCGCCCCAGGACGCAGTGGTAGGGGCTGCCGAAGGGCTCCAGCTCGAAGACGATCCGCTCGATGCGGAAGTTTGCTGGTGTGCCGAAGGTGACTGGCAGCGTGACCTTGATGATCGGGTACGCCTTCCGACCGGGGACGATGCCATGGAACGTGGTGTTGGTTGTCTCGATCATCGAATGCGGGAGCCGCAGCCGCCTGAAGGTGTCCAGGTACAGGATGTTGATGGAGCTGCCGCCGTCCATCAATGTCTTGGGGAGCCAGTAGTCGCCGACCTTAGGCTTGACCACCAGGGCGACTCGGCCTGGGTACTCGATGCGTGGCGAGTGGTCCTGGCGGCTCCAGGTGATGGGCTGCTCCGACCAGTTGAGGAACTGGGGAACGTCCACCTGAGCCACCGCATTGACGGCGACGTCGCAGGTGATAACCTTCTTATCGCGCTTCGTATTGAAGCCTGTGAAGGTATGGAGCGAGCCGGCCACTTTGCCGAATTTTCCGCCGTTTGGCGGGTCGTTGTCGGGGTCCTCCCGTGCTCGCCGTGCCTTCTCGATCTCCCTGAGGGTGTGGCAGTCGGCGGTTGTGTGCGTTGCGGGCTTCCCTTCCCTGCTATGAAACGCACAAGGTTGGTTAAGGAGGGCCGCAGGGTCAAACCTTGGCTTGGCCTTGTAGTTGCCGCTGTCGCGGCGTTGTCCTCCGTCGCGGCGGAAGCTTGTAACACCCTCAGAATCGACCCTATGCAAGTTTTAGCGAAACCCGCCAAACCCGCATAGAAACGATTCAAAGGTGCCCACCAGGCACTTTCGTGCGGGTGGAAAACGAAGTAATAACATTGCACAACAGTCCTCGATGGGACCCACAGAACAGATATATATATATATACAACACGACTCCATGAGTCAAGAATACAGATATAATATACAAAGATCCAAATCACCTGTAAAACGATACAGCGTCCGACTACGGGCAAGATGCAAATGGGGCTAAGAGCCCTGAAGAATAACCAATGGCGTCCATAACCCTGCCCAGGCCAAGCCGGAAGGGTAACCCTGCTAACGACGTCGATCTCAAAACCTGCTTAAACAAAAGGGGTGCCGACAAAGGGCAAAGGAAAAAGAGGAGCGTCAGTACTGAGGCCAGTACACGGCGAGACTAGAATTCGGCGGTCCTCGCCTACATAGGTATGGTGGACTGAAGCGGCAGCGGCAGCATACACTGAACACCCTATAGAGACTCGATACAACTGGCGGCAATCAGAGAGGGGTAAGAAAGACCTACTCGGAACCAAGCTGATACTATCATCAAACAAACCCATCCTGGCGTTTCCCCCTCGATACCAAACGAGGAAGTCAACCGAGGAACTCACACAGTTGGCAGTTTTATTTATTCCGTTATCGTTGCAGCAATTACTAGTCAGATATAGATAATCATCCTGATAAAATAAGTAGTGGGCACTTTTAGTTAACCATTCCGTTATAGTTACAACACTTACTAATCAGATATAGATAACATGAGATAACCCAAAACCCAGCAGTTGTTGGTACTTTTATTCAGCCATTCCGTTGTAGTTGCAATACTTACTAGTCAGGTACAATGGTCGCAAGCGACACCCAAACAAACAATTGTGGGCAGTATTATTTAGCCATTCCATTATAGTGAAGCTGATTACTAGTCATTATAAAGTCAAATTTATAGCAGTAAACTTTAGTTATGCTTGTCTATGGTCGAGATACTGTGCTCCAAGTCGTCCATAACCGCGGACACGGCTTTCAGAAAGTTTTAAACCCGGCCGGGGTGCACAAATAGCAACACACACACGATCAACCTCGGAAAAACCAAATCAAAACCCAACGAGGTCTTCACGACAGAGCAATCACAAGATTCAGAAATATTTCAGGGGGCCACCCCTTAAAGTAGACCCGCAACGAAGCCGGCCGGCTCCGAGATGGACTTAAGGTTGTGGGGACGGCTGTGAACGACTGGGAACCCAAAAGTGTGGCTGGGCTTGTCGACACCGCGGAATCGTGCCACGATCCTAAACAGTACAGTGTGCTCCTCGCACAATCGTAAATACAGAAGTAGCATGGCATAAGTACAGGATAGTAAATAAAACCTCAAACTAGTTTGTGGCCCCAAGAAATAAGACGGAATCAAGCTCTGGCTAAGGGGGGTCCCATAATTCCCCGTATGTGGATAGCGCGATAAATCAAGGAACATGTATCAAGTACTCGGGGTCCTACGGGACACAAGTGGGCGGTCGGAAACCAAATATTATCTATCACCCACCGATGCCTCTGCTTACTTACTTCAATTTTAGTTGTTAAACAGGAATTAAAGTGAACGATAAATAAAGCCGAGATCATCTCCAACATCAAACAGGTGGCAATACTCCAACAACACTGGTACATGGCGACACGCAACAACACTTGAGCAAGCGACTACGACGCGCAAGTCCAACTATCTACCAAACAACAGGTAATAGGAGGTGGCCATGGCAATATAGGGCTGCAAGGGATATCACGGGTACGAAAACTAGAGCATCGCAACACAGATAGCAATAGAACAACAGGAGGGAATAAATACTATAAAAGTAAGATAGGTAGAAAGGGGGAGATGCTCGCCTGAAAACATTGCCGAAGGTTCAACCGAAGATCGGGTCGACACTCGCATCAACTCAACGGCCTTATCCGCGAAGAAGCAAAACACTAGAAGAAACACCGGATGCACTATTTAATACTACGGCAGAAGATCGGGCATGATGCATGCATGATGAATGACATGGCAAGGATGCGATGCAATCAGGTCATATTAAGCGGAACCGGGGTCCCGACAATTAATTAGACGGTTCAAGTTATTTATCTACCCCGCAATTTAAATGTTGTTTAACATGGTAGAAGATAGCACCGGGTTCGCTACACAAATTTAAATGAGGCCAATATAAGGCTAGATTTGCCCGCATATGGGCCCCATATTTAATTAGAGGTGAATCGGCATAAGGCCCCCAAACCACACAATATGCATGCGGGTATGACAATTCAGTATGCGACAAGTTGTTATTAGATTATAAAATGGGGTGTCGGGAAGGGGTTCACACATTGAGGGGTCTCGACGAACTTGGGGTTCCGGGGTTCGGGGTTGGTCTCGGGGTTCAGGGTTCGACGGGTCGTTATCGGACTCTGGGGTAGGTCTTGGCGCATCCGGGGTCTTCGGGTCATGGCGTTCGGGACGAAGCACTTGTCGCGTCGGGGTCTCGGTGTCCGGGGTGAAGCACTCGGCGTTCTCGAGGGAGTACTTGTCGTTCCGGGCCCTCGACGAATCTTGGCGTCCGAGAAGAAGATCATGTCAGTCCTGCAGGGTCCGGTCTTCGGAGGCTCGGGATCTCGACGCTTTGGGTCGGGGAAGGCGATCTTGGGGTTCGGCCTCCAAACGCCGGAAACAGTCTTCAGTTTCCGTGAGGAAGAACTTGACATCTTCGGGTACGGGACGGAGACCTCGGCGTTCCGTGTCGAAGATCTTGTTCGGCCCCCTGTCGTTGGCGTGGTGGTACTTGTTCCGTTCCTTGACGGTGGTTTGGTTGGATTGGCACATACACGGGCACATGCACCCTTTACACACGCGCACAGGGGATCATCCAGACCAAAAACTGGCCAGCTGCAGAGCAGAGGAACAGCACACACGAGGCTCGGCTAGCTCGGGCGCGACCACCGGCGACGGTGTCGGGGCCACGGACGGCAGACACGAGCGGCGGCGGGGCGGAGACGCTGGGGGGCGGGGCGGTACTGGCGGCATCGAGCCGAAGGGGGGAGCAGGCGGAGGAGGCGCCGGGGACGAGCGGGCGTCGCCGGAGACGGGTTCTGGCGGGGCCGGCCGCTGGCGGAGCCGCGGCTGCCGGAAGGAGGCAGGGAGGCGGGGCCCAGGGAGGCGGCCGACGAGGGGGAGTGACGCTCTTGGCGGAGGAGGTTTGCGGAGAGGGAGACGCGGCGGGGCCGGGGGAGCTTGAGGGGCGACGGGAGGCCGGCGGCGCAGGAGGCGGCGGGGAAGCTCGGAGACAGGGGCGACACTGCGGGGCCGGCCTGATGGGGAGGAAGGCGAGCAGCGGCGGTTGGCGGGAGGAGATGGAGGCGAGCGTCGGCGGCGGGAGGAGGAGGGTTCGTGGGTGGCGCGGGGCGGCGCGGTCTCGCGAGGTGGAGGGCGGAGCCGCGGCTGCCGGCGAGCGCGGGGGAGGCAAGCAACGGGGGAAGGAGGGAGGTTGTCGCGTGCGCGGGGGAGGAAGGACCGAAGGAGGGAAGGCGCGGGGCGCACCGCGTGGAACGCGTGTGGGGCCCAGGGTGGGGCAGGGCGCGGGGACAGGGGGTGCTGGCCGGCTGCGTGCGTGTGTAGCGTGTGAGGCGCGTGGGAGGCGCGTTCTGTGGGTCCAGGGGGGTTGTGTGGGACGCGGCAGGGCAGGCAGGTGGTGGGGGGCCAGGTGGCGGTTTGGGGTTGGTTAGGGGAGGGGAGGTGATGAGGTGGCGGCAGGTTTTTGGTGGGGGTGAGGTGGATGGGGTGTGTGGGTAGATAGGTGGGTAGCTGTAGGATTTAGAAGGGCGGGTTAGGTCGACCGATTTAATCTGGGGGTGGTCGTTCGGGTCATTTCGGCCCGTTCGACTGCCCCACTAAAAATAATATATATTTTATTTGTTTTAAACGGGCCGTTTGCAAACCGATAGCAGCCAAAACAAAATAATCCGGAGACCCGGGTTTGGCGTTTGAATAAAAGACGGGGCGTTTGGAAAACAAAACCAGGCTTTTTAAAAATAGTTTTATGCAAGCAAATGCAAGATGATGACGATGCTCAAATGCAATGTGGCATGATGACATGAGCATGTGGTCATGATGATGCAATGCACAAAAACAACGCGATTTTCTAGTAGTGGTTTTTGCGGGATGCCACAATTCGACACCACTAACAATGGATCTCGCCCTCGAGATCTGCCTCATGGTACCGGAAGAAGAGCGGCGACCTGAATCTTCTCGCTTCGTGTAGATCCTCGCGACACCACTAACAAGAGGCCGTTGTCCGTGATCGTCGAGAGAACACTCCGGAACAAAAGGTCGAAGACAGAGGTATCAACAAGTAAACCACTCCTAACTTCGATGGGAAAACGGAACCGATGCATTCGCATCCACTTCAATGTACAAAAGCGAATAGGAGGGGTAGTCGGCATGGGGGACAATCCATCACGCACCCAAACTATTACTCCGCACAATCAGTGGTAAAGCATGCAACCATTCTCGGAATTAGACTGAAGATCTCGACAAGCGAGGTTCGGAAACAAAGGAGGGATGCAGACCCTGCATCGGATCTGGCGTAGATGATGTCATCACATCGGGAAACACCGGAAGATACAACAGAAATCGTATGAAAGACACAATGATTAGGTTTCGCGATGGTTCCATTGGCATGAACAACACATGCTCAAGGTATACTCCAACTTCACCAATGCTCGTCCTGCTCATATGTTTTTCAACGACACGGATATCCAGCAAGGAACACATATGGATAAAGAGCTCAAGATCAAAGATTGGATGAAGGGTACAACAGACAAGTTGCAGATTGACGATCGTAGCACCTCCGTTACAAAAGGGAGAAAGCGAAACCCTGAAGGTACGACGGAACCCCAACCACAAGAAATCCTGGACTCGAAGAGAGAGAAGAGAGCGGATTCAAAACACGTAGAGGTAAGAGGAGAATAGCAGAGGGGTAAGGAGTAAAATCAGACCTAATCAGAACTATCCAACCGATTTTCAAAAATAGTTTTGACAATCTACTTTGGCCGTTAGCTAGGTTATCCTACAGGCTGGACTTGTGGGGTATCGCAACTGCTGAGCTCTAATACCACTCTGTAACACCCTCAGAATCGACCCTATGCAAGTTTTAGCGAAACCCGCCAAACCCGCATAGAAACGATTCAAAGGTGCCCACCAGGCACTTTCGTGCGGGTGGAAAACGAAGTAATAACATTGCACAACAGTCCTCGATGGGACCCACAGAACAGATATATATATATACAACACGACTCCATGAGTCAAAAATACAGATATAATATACAAAGATCCAAATCACCCGTAAAACGATACAGCGTCCGACTACGGGCAACATGCAAATGGGGCTAAGAGCCCTGAAGAATAACCAATGGCGTCCATAACCCTGCCCAGGCCAAGCCGGAAGGGTAACCCTGCTAACGACGTCGATCTCAAAACCTGCTTAAACAAAAGGGGTGCCGACAAAGGGCAAAGGAAAAAGAGGAGCGTCAGTACTGAGGCCAGTACACGGCGAGACTAGAATTCGGCGGTCCTCGCCTACATAGGTATGGTGGACTGAAGCGGCAGCGGCAGCATACACTGAACACCCTATAGAGACTCGATACAACTGGCGGCAATCAGAGAGGGGTAAGAAAGACCTACTCGGAACCAAGCTGATACTATCATCAAACAAACCCATCCTGGTGTTTCCCCCTCGATACCAAACGAGGAAGTCAACCGAGGAACTCACACAGTTGGCAGTTTTATTTATTCCGTTATCGTTGCAGCAATTACTAGTCAGATATAGATAATCATCCTGATAAAATAAGCAGTGGGCACTTTTAGTTAACCATTCCGTTATAGTTACAACACTTACTAATCAGATATAGATAACATGAGATAACCCAAAACCCAGCAGTTGTTGGTACTTTTATTCAGCCATTCCGTTGTAGTTGCAATACTTACTAGTCAGGTACAATGGTCGCAAGCGACACCCAAACAAACAATTGTGGGCAGTATTATTTAGCCATTCCATTATAGTGAAGCTGATTACTAGTCATTATAAAGTCAAATTTATAGCAGTAAACTTTAGTTATGCTTGTCTATGGTCGAGATACTGTGCTCCAAGTCGTCCATAACCGCGGACACGGCTTTCAGAAAGTTTTAACCCGGCCGGGGTGCACAAATAGCAACACACACACGATCAACCTCGGAAAAACCAAATCAAAACCCAACGAGGTCTTCACGACAGAGCAATCACAAGATTCAGAAATATTTCAGGGGGCCACCCCTTAAAGTAGACCCGCAACGAAGCCGGCCGGCTCCGAGACGGACTTAAGGTTGTGGGGACGGCTGTGAACGACTGGGAACCCGAAAGTGTGGCTGGGCTTGTCGACACCGCGGAATCGTGCCACGATCCTAAACAGTACAGTGTGCTCCTCGCACAATCGTAAATACAGAAGTAGCATGGCATAAGTACAGGATAGTAAATAAAACCTCAAACTAGTTTGTGGCCCCAAGAAATAAGACGGAATCAAGCTCTGGCTAAGGGGGGTCCCATAATTCCCCGTATGTGGATAGCGCGATAAATCAAGGAACATGTATCAAGTACTCGGGGTCCTACGGGACACAAGTGGGCGGTCGGAAACCAAATATTATCTATCACCCACCGATGCCTCTGCTTACTTACTTCAATTTTAGTTGTTAAACAGGAATTAAAGTGAACGATAAATAAAGCCGAGATCATCTCCAACATCAAACAGGTGGCAATACTCCAACAACACTGGTACATGGCGACACGCAACAGCACTTGAGCAAGCGACTACGACGCGCAAGTCCAACTATCTACCAAACAACAGGTAATAGGAGGTGTCCATGGCAATATAGGGCTGCAAGGGATATCACGGGTACGAAAACTAGAGCATCGCAACACAGATAGCAATAGAACAACAGGAGGGAATAAATACTATAAAAGTAAGATAGGTAGAAAGGGGGAGATGCTCGCCTGAAAACATTGCCGAAGGTTCAACCGAAGATCGGGTCGACACTCGCATCAACTCAACGGCCTTATCCGCGAAGAAGCAAAACACTAGAAGAAACACCGGATGCACTATTTAATACTACGGCAGAAGATCGGGCATGATGCATGCATGATGAATGACATGGCAAGGATGCGATGCAATCAGGTCATATTAAGCGGAACCGGGGTCCCGACAATTAATTAGACGGTTCAAGTTATTTATCTACCCCGCAATTTAAATTTTGTTTAACATGGTAGAAGATAGCACCGGGTTCGCTACACAAATTTAAATGAGGCCAATATAAGGCTAGATTTGCCCGCATATGGGCCCCATATTTAATTAGAGGTGAATCGGCATAAGGCCCCCAACCACACAATATGCATGCGGGTATGACAATTCAGTATGCGACAAGTTGTTATTAGATTATAAAATGGGGTGTCGGGAAGGGGTTCACACATTGAGGGGTCTCGACGAACTTGGGGTTCCGGGGTTCGGGGTTGGTCTCGGGGTTCAGGGTTCGACGGGTCGTTATCGGACTCTGGGGTAGGTCTTGGCGCATCCGGGGTCTTCGGGTCATGGCGTTCGGGACGAAGCACTTGTCGCGTCGGGGTCTCGGTGTTCGGGGTGAAGCACTCGGCGTTCTCGAGGGAGTACTTGTCGTTCCGGGCCCTCGACGAATCTTGGCGTCCGAGAAGAAGATCATGTCAGTCCTGCAGGGTCCGGTCTTCGGAGGCTCGGGATCTCGACGCTTTGGCTCGGGGAAGGCGATCTTGGGGTTCGGCCTCCAAACGCCGGAAACAGTCTTCAGTTTCCGTGAGGAAGAACTTGACATCTTCGGGTACGGGACGGAGACCTCGGCGTTCCGTGTCGAAGATCTTGTTCGGCCCCCTGTCGTTGGCGTGGTGGTACTTGTTCCGTTCCTTGACGGTGGTTTGGTTGGATTGGCACATACACGGGCACATGCACCCTTTACACACGCGCACAGGGGATCATCCAGACCAAAAACTGGCCAGCTGCAGAGCAGAGGAACAGCACACACGAGGCTCGGCTAGCTCGGGCGCGACCACCGGCGACGGTGTCGGGGCCACGGACGGCAGACACGAGCGGCGGCGGGGCGGAGACGCTGGGGGGCGGGGCGGTACTGGCGGCATCGAGCCGAAGGGGGAGCAGGCGGAGGAGGCGCCGGGGACGAGCGGGCGTCGCCGGAGACGGGTTCTGGCGGGGCCGGCCGCTGGCGGAGCCGCGGCTGCCGGAAGGAGGCAGGGAGGCGGGGCCCAGGGAGGCGGCCGACGAGGGGGAGCGACGCTCTTGGCGGAGGAGGTTTGCGGAGAGGGAGACGCGGCGGGGCCGGGGGAGCTTGAGGGGCGACGGGAGGCCGGCGGCGCAGGAGGCGGCGGGGAAGCTCGGAGACAGGGGCGACACTGCGGGGCCGGCCCGATGGGGAGGAAGGCGAGCAGCGGCGGTTGGCGGGAGGAGATGGAGGCGAGCGTCGGCGGCGGGAGGAGGAGGGTTCGTGGGTGGCGCGGGGCGGCGCGGTCTCGCGAGGTGGAGGGCGGAGCCGCGGCTGCCGGCGAGCGCGGGGGAGGCGAGCAACGGGGGAAGGAGGGAGGCTGTCGCGTGCGCGGGGGAGGAAGGACCGAAGGAGGGAAGGCGCGGGGCGCACCGCGTGGAACGCGTGTGGGGCCCAGGGCGAGGCAAGGCGCGGGGACAGGGGGTGCTGGCCGGCTGCGTGCGTGTGTAGCGTGTGAGGCGCGTGGGAGGCGCGTTCTGTGGGTCCAGGGGGGTTGTGTGGGACGCGGCAGGGCAGGCAGGTGGTGGGGGGCCAGGTGGCGGTTTGGGGTTGGTTAGGGGAGGGGAGGTGATGAGGTGGCGGCAGGTTATTGGTGGGGGTGAGGTGGAGGGGGTGTGTGGGTAGATAGGTGGGTAGCTGTAGGATTTAGAAGGGCGGGTTAGGTGGACCGATTTAATCTGGGGGTGGTCGTTCGGGTCATTTCGGCCCGTTCGACTGCCCCACTAAAAATAATATATATTTTATTTGTTTTAAACAGGCCGTTTGCAAACCGATAGCAGCCAAAACAAAATAATCCGGAGACCCGGGTTTGGCGTTTGAATAAAAGACGAGGCGTTTGGAAAACAAAACCAGGCTTTTCAAAAATAGTTTTATGCAAGCAAATGCAAGATGATGACGATGCTCAAATGCAATGTGGCATGATGACATGAGCATGTGGTCATGATGATGCAATGCACAAAAACAACGCGATTTTCTAGTAGTGGTTTTTGCGGGATGCCACAAAGCTCTTGGGCTCGTGTTGTGCGTGCCCGGCGTTGGCGACGAAGTCGACTCGCCCGTCACTGCGGCGCTTGCCGGTGAGGCGAGTGTTGCTGTAGCGTAGGTCGGGCCGTCGTCCGCTGTCGTTGCCGCTCGTGCGGCGTTGACCCCTCGACTCGTCGTCGGTTTCCTGGTTTGAATCTTCCTCCGCGTACCGCGTCGTCGTCGAGTGTGCGAGAGTGTCGCTTGAGCTTGGCGACCAAAGGCTCGTAGCGGCACGAGGTCTTGAAGCAATGGATCGCGGTGTCCGGGTGGATGCCAACCGCGTTGTACCAGAGTTCTTGCCACCGTTGGACCCAGTTGCGGGTCGACTCGCGGGGTCCCTGGACCCATCGCTCCAGGTCCTCGATGGTGGTGGCGCGGGTGTAGGAGCACTCGAAGTGCCTGACGAAGGCGTCGCGCATATCCTCCCAGGAGTCGATACTGTCCTGGGGGAGGGTGTTGATCCACTGCCTGCACGTCCCCTCCATCATCAGGGGGAGGTAACGGGCGGCTAGCAGGTCGGTGTGGCCTGCGATCCCCATCGCCATGAGGTATGTATCGAGCCAGACGGCGGGGTCGTACGAGGGGTCGTACTTTTCTATCTCCTTCGGCCCCTTGAAGTTTGGCGGGTACTTCTCGCCTCGGATCATTGGTCTGAAGCACTTGGGGCCGAGTCGACTGAGCGACCCCATTGGCTCGCCGTCGCGGCGATTGGTTAGGGTGTGTCGCAGGTCGTCGGGCTGGCGTGCGCGCCAGCTTTGGTTGTTGATGATGTGGGTGCGGGCATCGATGGGTTGACCGTTGGCGGCGACGAAGTTGGTCGCTGGCCTGGCATCGTTGGTGGAGAGTGCTTCGTTCGCGGGTCGGTGCTGGAGCTGTAGTGGCTCTGGTGGCGGGCAGTTGAGGGTGTTTGCCGCCATTGGGCGGCCGCTCGAGGCCGCTCTGCTCCGCGAAGAACGCGAGTACACTCGACCCTGCGAGTCGGCGCATGCGTTTTGCTGCTCGACGGCCTTTGCGAGCAGAGCCCTGACGTACTGGATCTGTAGGGCGCCGTCGCCGGTGGCCGTGATGTTGTCGGCTGCTGCTCGACCCGCCACAAGGTTGTCCATCGGGGTGGAGAACAGTGGGAGGCCGTTTGCGTCTCGCTCCCGTGAGTAGACTACTATCCGCGGCTGGTCCCTGGGGGGTGTGCGGTTGGGTGGAGGTGGGGCGCCCATCACCGTCGATCCTGGCGGGGGCCGGGCGCTTCCTCCTGGTGGCGCGTTCTCGCAGATCGCGCGCTCGGCCACGCGGGCCGGGTCGTTTTCGTCATCGAAGTTCAGGGCGCGTCCCTGGACGGTGGGGTTCAGGCGCGACCTGATTCGCTGCTGGTGGTAGCGCGATAGCTCCTGCGCCGTCACCTGCTCGAGGCGAAATTTTTCGCGCTCGGCTTGCTCCTTGCGTACTGCCTCTGCCAGTTTTAGGCGGAGTTCCTCGACCTCCGTCGCCGTGGCGTTAGGAGGGATTGGGGTGGAGAAGGGGTCCTCGGCGGTTCGGTGCCGGTCACCATGTAGGTCGCGGCGTGGCGACCGGTTCCGTCGCGGAGGTCGGCGGAATTTTCCGACCCGGAGTCGAAGTCGAAGATCCCGAGGATGGAGGGGTCCTCGAAGTCTCCCATATTGGAGACCTGGGTTATGGAGCCCGCGGGTGAGGCCGCGGTGATGGATCCGGCGAGTGACGCCGGGGTCGCTGAGTCGGCGTCGTCGTTGAGGGCCGCGTCTTCTGCGGCCGCTGAGTTTTCAGCAACATTACTGTGGGCCGAGTTGTACTCGGAGGCGAGGCGATGGATCGTGCAGATCTGGCTCTCGGAGAGCCGATCGCGTGGCGGCGACTCGCGGATGCGAGCCGAGTCCTCCGAGACGATGACGTCGGTGAGGCCGACGAAGAGGCTGATCGTGCCGACCGGCAGGATCACGCTGTGTGTGACGGGTCGCGCCGCCGGGACGTAGCTGCTCGGCAAGATTTGGAGCATCTCGCCGATCGCTATCATGCGGCCGGTGGCGACCGTCTCGTTGATGGGCAGATTGGATCTCGCCGCAGAACACCGGCCGGACCGGCCAGGCCCCACGGTGGGCGCCACTGTCGTGGGAATGGTCACGGCAGATGCTGCAATCGGCAGCGAGTAGTAGAACGAGGGGCAAGGGCGGCCAGCCATCTGCGGTGCGAGATGAGGGCGGAGACACAGGGTTTTACCCAGGTTCGGCCCCCCGGAAGGTAAAGACCTACTCCTGCTAGATTGTATTATGATGGTGGTACAATGGGCGAGCTCGGCGGCTAGGCGGCGAGTCGCTTGGGTGTATGATGGAACGTATCTCTACACGCCCCGCAGGGAGGTTTATATAGGCTCACCTCCCCCAAGGGTTAAATATCTCAACCGAATCAGTTAAGGCTTCGGTACTTGTTTAACCTAATCCGACTGGGCCTATCTACTCGCCTGGGACTTCAGCTTCCAGTCGCTTGGATCCACGCCGGGCCTTGATCCAGTCGCCGTCTTGCAGGCCCACTCGCCAGTTGCTGGGCCAGTCGGAAACGTCCTGCTGGGTATACCCCGGCAGGTACATCCCCATCAAGTTTCTTCGGCTTCTTTTGGAGGTGGCACGGCAGCTCCTCTCCTAGTTAGGGCTGCAAATGGGGCGGGTAAGCGGGCACCAGATTCTACGTCAACTAATGAACATAGTATAATTTGTGGACTCATTTCAACCTGCGTCTATAGTACAATTTATACTAGCTATCATGTTTTGCGGGCCTAAGCGGGCCCCGCATCTGCAACCCTACTCCTAGTCCAGTTGAGCATTTTATGCTTCCCCTTCCCCTTTTCTTGGTGTTGTCTCGCCCGGCGAGCGTGTGTTTGTGATCTTTATGTGTAGATCATGTTGTGTTGTGGTTCTATTAGACTTTTTATTTTTCTGTTGAGCCTTATAACTCGTTGTGGATAATGGCTTTATTTATAAAACGGGACAAAAGTTTGGTTCAAAAAGAGCAACAAGTGGATGCTTTTAAAAGCTTTTCTCTCTACTGTTACTTAGACTTGGATCGTTGTATTGTATATGAATGAAGTAAGTATACAATATGCACCACATCGCATGGGCTTAGATGCTTATTTTGACTTTGATACCATTTGCCAATTGGTTAGGGCATCTCGATGTGACCACATACTCCATCCATTCAGAAATATAAGATATTTTAATTTTATAAACCGAATGTATTTAGATGTCTTTTAGTTTATAGGTTCATTTCAAATCTATACACAAAAGTCATTTAGATACATTCTTCTTACAAGACAAAAATGTCTTATGTTTCTAAACGGAGGGAGTACATAAGTTGGTTGCTTAATAGAGATGTTTCTCCTATCTCACAGGCATCAAAAGCCAGATTTAAATGCATGTATGTCTCATTTATGAAATTCTCGTGAGAAGTGATATTATTGTCGATAGTGAGATGAGGCATCAATAACTTGGTCAATCTTGATATACACCATGCATGACCGAGTCTCTAGTAGGAGATGGCAGGAACACATATAGATGGACCTTGACAAAATTAAGAAGTGTAGTACTCATACTCAAATCTCCACTTGAAGCACGCTGGACGTCAAAGGGTACTGTCTCACACAATGCGCAAGCCAACAGCGATGAGGAGGTGTTCCGTCCCGAACGAATTGGAGGATGACGCCATCACAGAACTTTTGCCACGTCCTCACGCAATGTGATGTCTCTAGGAAGGAGACGAGATACAATCACAAACAGGCGTATCAAGAGGAAACATAGCGAGGTGAGAGATAGCAATTTGGGGATGAGACGGACAAGGTGGGATGGGATTTCAGATCTCTTATTTCGTCAAAATATGTCCAAGCATACAGAGACGTGGTCCTTATAACTACATACGATACGCACTTACAGGTGGGACGAGCTACTCGATGTCCGACTGACATATGGGCCTATCCTCGCTCGCCAGGTCCAGCTCTTGATGATCTGGCGACTTGATGTCCACCGCGAATGTAGCAGGTGTGACACTTCTCCCGTCTTGTGCAGCAACCTCCTCTGCTTCGGATTCCCACAAGCTTGCATCTGGGTAACTGGCTTTCAACACATAGTAATCCTCCCAAGTGGCTGCATTAGCAGGTAAATGTGCCCATTGTACAAGGACTTGAGGAACAACAGCGTTTCCCTTACGGACCAGTCGTTGTTGGAGAATGACAGTCGGGACTGGAGGAACAACAGCCAAATCAGCGACAGGAAGCAGTTCAATAAAGACCGGAGAGTAATTAGCGGTGAAGGGCTTCAACTATGATACATGAAACACTGGGTGCACCTGAGCGGAGACCGGCAAGTCCAACTTGTAAGCCACGGGTCCAATCCGTTCCAGGACTTTGTAAGGCCCAAAGAACTTGTATGAAAGTTTGGGGTAAGGACGGGTCACCACTGACTGCTGTGCGTAGGGCTATAACTTTAGCAAAACTTAATCACCAGGAGAAAACTCATGCTCATAACGATTCTTATCTGCATATGATTTCATATGTTGCTGAGCTCGTAATAACTGTGCTCGGAGGAGTGCTGTCTGCGCCTGGAATGGCTATGTCTTGAATAACTGAATCAACAGCAGCAGACAAATTGGGCATTGCAACGAAATTTGGTTCAATCTTGTATAATACTTTGAATGGTGAGCAACCCAGGGCAGTATGAAAACTGGAGTTGTACCAAAACTCTGCCATCGGAATCCAGCGGTGCCAACGTTTTGGATTGTCCTGTACTGCACAGCGAAGGTGATGCTCCATGCATTGATTGATCCTCTCACTCTGTCCATCTGTCTGTGGATGATAAGCAATGCTATAATGAAGCACAGTACCTATAGGCTTGAACAATTCCTGCCAAAAGGTACTGGTAAAAATCTTGTCATGATCAGAGATAATAGTTATTGGTACTCCATGTAATCTGACAATCTGATCAAAAACTGATTAGCCACTGACATAGCTGTATAAGGGTGATGGAGTGGCGAGAAATGACCATATTTAGTAAGTCGATCAACCGCAACCAAGATGGAATTGGCACCTTCTGAACTGGGCAAACCTTCAATGAAATCCAGCGTGATCTCAGCTCACGGTCTCTGTGGTGGTGGTAAAGGCTGGAGCAGTCCCACTGGTTTAGATCTCAGAGATTTCGCTTGCTGACAAACTTGACATTGCTTGACATAATTTTCCACGCCAACTTGAGCCCAGGCCAGAAAGAGAGCTGCTTAACTCAATGGTAAGTGGCCTGTATCCTGGAATGTCCACCCACAACACTATCATGGAGGGAAGAAATCAGCTTAGTTTGTAAGGCTGAATTGTCACCAATATAAATTCTGCCTTTTTGTTTGATAATTCCTTGTTCCAAGTAAAAACCTTGTTCATTGGGAGATTCTAGGGCCAGTGTTTGTAACAATTCAGATGTTTTCTTGTCAGTAACATAAGAATTGGTAACTTCCACAAGACAAGCAGATTGACAAATTGACACCACTTGAGTAGCTAACAATTTACCCACTCTAGACAGAGAGTCTGCTGCACCATTATCCACCCCTTTTTTATATTTGAACTCAAACTGCAGACCAACCAGCTTAGCCATTGCTTTCTTCTGTAACTCAGTGGAAAGTTGCTAATTTGTAAGATTTCACAAACTCTTATGATCAGGGAGAATTGTGAAAGGACCTCTCTGAAGATATTGCCTCACTTGTCAATAGCCATAATCACTGCTAGGAACTCTTTTTCATACACTGAAAGTTTCCTGTTGAGAATGCCCAAAGCTTTACTCATATATGCAATTGGATGACCTTGTTGTCTTAGAACATCACTTATACATGTATCACAAGCATCCGTCTCCATAGTGAATGGCAATTCAAAATTTGGCAAAGCCAGTACTAGTGTGTGCACCATGGCTTGTTTCAGTTGCAGGAAAGCTGCAGTGGTCTCCTCAGTCCATAAGAAACCCTTCTTGGTCAGCAATTGAGTCAAAGGCTTGGTGATAATACTGTAGTTATGTACAAATTATCTATAATATCTAGTCAAACCCAGAAAACCTCTTAACTCAGTTGCATTAAGAGGAATGGGCCATTTTTTCATCACTTCACTCTTTTCGGGGTCAGTTGCCACTCCCCTATCAGATATGATATGGCCCAAATACTGGATACTTGTCTGACCAAAACTACACTTCGACAATTTAGCGAAGAACAGAGTTTTTCTTAGTAGCTCCAGGACCAAAGGTAGATGCTGGAAGTGCTCCTCCCAGCTGGCACTATAAATCAGAATGTCGTCCAGGAAAAAGATCACAAATTTGCGCAGAAATGTGGCAAACACCAAATTCATGATACACTGAAACATTGTCGGGGCGTTAGTCAGGCCAAAATGCATCACTCGAAACTAAAAATGTCTATGATGCATTTTGAATGCAGTTTTGGCTTCATCTTCAGGGCGCATTCGAATTTGATGATAGCCGGCACGCAAGTTCAACTTGGAAAAGAATTTGATTGTCCTGTATTCATGATGTTACTGAAATTTATTATGAGAGAGGGAAACATGGTCTTATGTATCTCAATAATATTAGGTTTCCCCTCTTTATGTTGAAAATTTTGAAGTTGCACTTGTTTTGCTTTCCTATGCTTGTTGCTTTGTGTTTTCTTGACTTGTTTCTTTACAAGATTCCTATGCATAGGGAGTGGGTTAGACTTAAATTTGTTTTGAATTTGCTTCTTGATGCTCTCTTTTACTTCAATTCATATTTCTTATTTGAGCATCTTCTTAAACTATCAATCCTAACTTAAAGGCATTAAAGAAAAGTACTTGTTGGAAGATAACCCAAGATTTTTCTGGAGTCTTGGAAGTTATTACTTCAGTAATGACCTCTCCTTATCCTTTTTGTTTGCTTTTTGTGCCAAGAATGACCTCTAATGAGAGGGAAGTAAGATTTGGGGAGTTGCTGTCCCGAAACAGATTTTTGTGCTCCACCATAAAAATTTGTAAGGAATCTCTGTAAGTCGGATTGAGATGATATTTTCTGAATAAATCCCCCCAGTATGTTAGCTAACTTTACTTAGTTTAACACTTTTTTATTTGAGCAACAGAAGTTCTTCGAAAAAATCGGTTTCTACCTGCTGGTCTCTTTTGACAGATTTCTGCCATTATTTGCATGTGCTTCTTATTGATTCCTTTTTGGGTTGTTTTTGGGAAATTGAGCTTTTTGAGGGAATTGCTACAATAGCTTATGTCTTTAGTGGAAGTTTTTGCTGTTTTTAAGCTAAACCCAAAGGTTTATTATCTTTTGAATACACTAATTTTGCTAATGAAGGTTGTGTGAAGTTTTGTATGAAGGAAAAAATTTCAGGTGTAGAGGGAGAATGATGCAATGACATGAAGAATGGACAAAATCTCAAGCTTGGGGATGCCGCCCTGGTGTCACCCCAATAAATATCCAAGAGTTACAAGCGTCAAAGCTTGGGGATGTCCAAGGCACCCCCTTCTTCATCAATAAAAAGCTCAGGTCTTTCTAGACACTTTGTTTTTATTGTTTCATGCACTCTTGTGTTGTTCTTGGAGCGTCTTAGTTTTTCTTTGCTTTGCTTAGTTTCCTTGAATAAAGTAGTTTGGACCCATGTTCTCACTGTGTTGTTTCAAATAAGGCGATTGGTGTTGGAAAGGAGTAGAAAGTTCTTGCTTGAAAAGTGCAAGAGGAGCTTGCTTTGACTTTGACTTAGACTTTATCATTCCATGCTAGATGTTGTTTTGACCTTATGTTTAGAAATTATTGATGTAGCATGACTTGTTCCGAACAATTAGGATTGCTTAGTGTCCCTTGAAAGAATCATGCGTTGTTTTAGCATGCAAAAGAATAGTATTGTGGTATTCTCCTCTGATGCTTTGTTTGGGTTGACTTGGCACATTCTCACACCATGTTATTACTATGAGCAAGTCACCATAGTCTCTATGATCATTTAGTCCTTGACTTGTAGTACCACTCTATGCTTTGATTAGTAATGTTTTGTCGCTCTGCATGATTATGGCCATTATTGCTCTCTTAGTTGGTTGCTCCCAGTCTTTTGATAGCCTCCACTTGTATGAGTAAGCTCTACTCATCCTTCCAACTCCCAAGAAACCAAATTATTCCAAAGTGTCCACTATAAATTCCTATGCATGGTGTGTTACACCATTCTAAGTATATTCTTGTTTTCATCTTTCTTCCAATTAAAAAGTATTTTGTTGTGTGAAAACTTAGTGATTAAAGCTCTCACAAACTTTATGACACACTTTATTTGTCTTGCCCCTAAATATACTTGAACCATTGTGTCATCTATGTTGTATATGCTTGCACTTATACGTTAGAATTAGCAGAACCGTGCTGTCACGGGGAACACTTTCAACATTGCACATGTACTTTGTACATAGTGAAACAAAATAGTTCTTGCTCACAGAAGTTTATCAGTAGCAATAGTTTGTAGCAGCAACAACAGTGAAACAAGAGCAATAGTAATAGTAACAGTAAATAGTGGGATTCGAGTGAGGTAGGCATAGGGATGGATGGACGGGCGTTGCATGGACGAGTATAAACATGTAACTTCAAGATCTTGGGAATTACAGATAAATAATAAAGTACTAAACAATCCTAGGCATGTGCTCCATATATAGTCATACGTGCTCGCAATGAGAACTTACACAACATCTTCTATCCAGCCAGCCCGTGGCAGTGGGGCCTCTAGGGAACTATTGGAAATTAAGGTGCTCCTTTTAATAGAGCACCGGGGCAAAGCATTAACACTCCGTGAACACATGTGATCCTCACACCACATCCATCCCCTCCGGTTGTCCCAATTATTGTCACTTGGGGGCCTTTGGATCCGGACAATGATATGTGTACACAACTTGCAGATAAGATCACAAACAATACTAACATAATGATTCAATAATAAGTTCAGATCTGAGATCATGGCACTCGGGCCCTAGTGACAAGCATTAAGCACAACAAGTTGCAACAAAGTCAAATAGCACTAATAGAGATACTAGGCACTATGCCCTAACAATCTTATTCGATTACATGATAGAAATCATCCAATCCCTACCATCCCCAAGTCTACAGCGGGGAATTACTCACTCATGGATGAGGGAAACATGGATGGTTGATGGAGATGTGTTGGTGATGACGATGGCAATGATCCTCTCCAAATTCCCCGTCCCGGCAGGGTGCTAGAACGGAGTTTCTGGATCCGAATCTTGGTTTGTGGTGGCGGCAGCGCACCGGAACTCTTTCTAGAAAAACGTCAAACATCCCTCGATTTTTAGGTCAAGGGGTAACTTATAGGCGCAGAGGGAGCCCGAGGGGGTGCCTGGGGTGGCTGCACCCCCTAGGGACGGCTAGAGGTGGGCCCGCGCTTGGAAGGGGTGTGGGGCCCCCAGGCCCCTTCTCCGTCTCGTACTCTCGCTCCGTGGATCTTCTAGTGAAATAGGATTTTTGGCATATTTTCCCGGATTTTTCCTGGTAGTTGATTTTCTGCACAAAAACTAGACACCAAGGTAAGTCTGCTGAAAACAGCGTCAGTCCGTGTTAGTTGTATCCAAATCACACAAGTTTAGAGGAGAAACAATAACAAAAGTGTTCGAGAAAGTTGATACGTTTTGGACGTATCAACT
Organism: Avena atlantica; assembly: GCA_910589765.1. Lineage (NCBI taxonomy): Eukaryota > Viridiplantae > Streptophyta > Magnoliopsida > Poales > Poaceae > Avena > Avena atlantica. Next base: position 177,168,012 of record OU342737.1, read on the forward strand.
CCCCCAAGGTTAGCTTATTGCCTGTCCTCAGGCAATTCAGTTGAAAATTGAGTGCGATAAAAAAACTTTCACAAACACATTTGCTTCATATGATGTATATATTCTCAGCATAGGAGTATATTCTTAAACTGTTCATAATAAAGAGTATGCAACTAGTTCTACTCAATAGTCATTGCAAGCTATGAAGAGAAACCAACTCAATAATAATAAGTAGCAAGAAACATAAACATAAGCAACATTGCAATGCTCATAATGAGGTATGATAGAGTGGTATCTCGCTTGCCTTTGTTTGAAGAGCACAATATAAATGCCAAAGCACCTCTAAAGATCAAGTGAAGACTAGAGATAAAGATATCAGAGATACAATCATCAAAGTCATGCCATAATTAACCAAGTTTTGGAACAAACACAAGAATGACAACTATGCTCTCAAGAAGGTGCTCATAGAATAAGTGGTGACTCAACAAGGTTGTGAAAAGGTTTTGAAAAGTTTGAAAGGCTTCCAAATGCTGAAAGAAAGGTATTCATTAGCTTTGAGCTCTCATTGCCCCTATCATAGGCATATTTATATGGTTAAGGTGAAAGTGAGGTCCACTCTGAATCATATGCTTGACATACCATAAACTGGAAATCCCAAGTCCCTTGAGTAAGAGGGCCGCTCCGCATGCTACTCAACTTTGGTTACCTGTAAGTTCTTGTCATTGTAAATACATGCATATCATAGAGAACCGCCAACGGGGTACCCCTTGCACATGATACATGAGCTTCACGTGATCAAAATGATAAGGCAAGGAGACAATGAGCATCCCAGAGATATTTTTATTTACTATGTGCATAGATTTTTATTGAGGATGCTTCATAAATGCTCATTATAGTGATGCTGCAAGTTTCCACCATGATTAGGCATGTTTACGCTAGCGGCCTAGGCATTTCTCTAACACAATGTATGGACTCCATCAACTCACAAGCTCCCCTTTTATTTCACACTGAAGAAATCCACAAACAAAAGAGCAAGGTATCAACTGGATAAAATATCGAAAAAGATGTCGAAAGCGTTCCCTGTGACAGCACGGTTCTGCTGACTCCCAGCATATAATTTGCAAGAATATAACTTTCATGGACAGGTCACAATGGTTCAAGATTATTGAGTGAAAGGAATAAAGTGTGCCGTCAAGTTCATGAGAGCTTTACTAACTAACTTTCTCAAAATAGACAAACATTTTATTTGGAAGAAAACACGACATATAAAATATTCACTGAAGTAGAAAATGATGCTAATAGGTAGGTATGGTGGACACAGTTGGCAATATTGGTTTTGGGGAGTTGGAAGCACAGGTAGAGCTCATACTCAGTGCAAGTGAAGGCTAGCAATAGAGAGGGAGCGCTAAACGAGAGAGAAATAACTGTCATAATCATGCTTGTAACAAAACAGGACTAATTATGGCATGAAAGTGATACTAGAACTCTGAGGGAAAATAAATCATCGAGGCTTACTGACTATTGTTTAGTCATATTGCATGCGTGAGCATGTGCCAAGTCTATTCACATGAAACTTTCAGAGGAGGATACCACAATGTCATACCAAAGTATCAATAAAACAATGCAAGCAAACATTCATATGACATGCTACAAACTATTAGCAAGCTGGAGCTAATTACAAGAAAGCAAGAACTATGAAGCATTCATAATGACATACACCTTACACAAACAGGCTAAGCATGCTCACAATGATGATTATATGTACATAAATGAAACAAATAGAGTTTGTTATCAGCCTCTTACTACACCTCAAGTTGTCTTAATCTTCATTATTGCCCTTCACTTGTGTGACTTGAATAATAACATGAAAGCAAAATCCACTGAGGACAGCTGAACCCTGCAAAGAACTCACAAAACCAAAGAAGAAGAACAAATATTTTTGGTGTTTTCGATTTTTTAAAAGAAAGTAAACAAAGAAAAAGCAAACCAAACAAAGCAAAAAAAATTTGTATTTTTCTTTTAAGGCAAACCAAAACCAAAAAGCAAAGAAACAAACCAAGAGAAACAACGAAAATATTTTTGGTATTTTTGTGTTTTTGAGAAAGCAACAACAAGAACCAAAAAGAAAGCGAAAAAACGGATATACAAAGAACCGACGAAACAAGATATATAGATGAGTGTGATGTCGGTATACCTCCCCCAATCTTAGGCTTTTGGCCTAAGTGGGGCTCAATCCCATGGTGCCCAAGAAGATGCACCTCCGTAGTACGTCGAGGAGGCTCCCTCGTCCTGGTATGAGCTCGAGGCCTCCCCGGTGTAGTACACAATGGGGTCATATGAGGGTGCTTTCTCCTGATAGTTTCCATGGAAGCTAAGAGAGCGCAACTTCTCATCCATATCCTCCTTGGAGCGTGAAAAAGGTCCCTGAGAAATACTGAACAAAGTACTTTGGGGTAGAGGGATCTCTCTCTCTTCCCCGTTAATAAAGAGCATTTTATAGACCAAGTTCTCAAGGGTAGAGCCATTAGTGACAAAGTGGTGCGCCTTCATGGCAGCAAGATCAAGACTCTAAGGAGACAAAAATGTATCATTTGGATCAACAACAATGTCCACAACAGTAACAACACGCGTAGCAATAATTCCCCCATAAATGGGTCCCTTAGCAGTTAAGCGATGAGCAATGAGAGAACCAAGATTGTACTTAGTTTCATTGTTGAGCGCAGTAGCTAAGAAAGCCAAATGATAGCTGGAAATATTACTAGTGTTCTCCCTACCAAGAACACTAGTGGCAAGATAGTAAGCAAAGTACTGATGGCTGAAAGCTGAATATTTCTTGTCTTTCCCCGTTGAGCTCTACGGTTATCATCATTGGTTATCCCGCGGTAAAGCTCTAACAAATCAGTGGTATGAGATGGAATCTTCTTTGCCGACCCAGCTGTACCAAGTCCCAAAGCTTCACAAAATTTCTTCAATGTAATATGGTAACACCTGCCATAAATTTTGAAAGAAACATCTGGGTTAAACATGCTGCTAGTAAAGGAGAAGCTCTCCACAATTTTTTTAGTGAGAATAGCATATTGCACGCTCTCATCCTGCATAAGGCTTTTTAGTCCAGCCCTCCGAACCAAGGTCATAAAATCATCAAGAATCCCAGCAGCCCGCAAGAAGGTTTGGCAAGGAAAGGTGGTGGGGTGCACATCCCCCTCATCTCCCTCGTCGCCAAATCGCGGAGTAATGAGATCCTCATTGTATGAGGGCCTAGCACGGGAGGATGATCTTGAAGGCCTTTCCCTTCTAGGTGCATCACTCTCAAATAATTCACCAAATGTGTGGTTGTCCATGACCTCTCTTTTTTCTGAAATTTTTAGACAAACATCAAACCAAGTGATTTCCAATTTGCTAAATGATGAGCAACTACTATAAGAACTTGCTAGAGGGCTACACATGCATCAAAATGAAATCTCTAAGCAGAGAACAAGCATGCAAGATCACACAACCTGACACCTATAGCAGCAAAATACTCAAGATACAATCTACTAATCACAAATCTAATTGGACAAGTGGAGGAGGCACATAGCAAGGAGCAAACCCTCCAAAAATAAGCACTAGAAAAGGGCTGAGCAAGGAGATCGAAAATCGCGAGCAAGAACAGCAAGGACTCAAGATTGAGAAAGTTTTCCGGTGTTTTTCGGGAGAGATAAAGAAGATGGCTTTAAGGAGGCACCTGGGAGGGGCCCAGGTGGGCCACCCCTCCTAGGCGCCACCAACAGGCAGGCCGCGCCTACCATGGGTGTGGTGGCCTCAGGTGGCTCCCTGGGTCACTCCAGGTGTCCCTCTGCCCCTTTTTTCGAGGGAAAAATTATTTTGAATTTTCTGGGATTTTTCGGGAAACTTTATTTTTTGACAATTTTCAGGGTATGAAAATTGATTTTCTCGCAGAAACAGTTTTTTCAGAAGAAGCAAAAGCAAACAAGAACCAAACTACAGAAGTTCTAAGACACTCTAACAAGCAAACAACTAGCTAAGAAGAGCAAAAACAAAGACTAGGAAGGAGAAAGGTAAAAGAAAGCAAGTATAACCACCGTGAAAACATTTTTTTGTTCATTAAAATCCTTTTGTTAACAAGGTTGATCAAGTCTTCTTACCAAAACAATCTTATATGAGACAAAACTTTGTATTCCACCTTGTGATTATGTTACCTCATACTTGATAGCAATGGTCCCAATCATAATAGTTTCAAAATTTTCTTGAGGAATGGGACAATATATTTCTCCAACCTTGATGCTCTCAATATTTTCAATGGAATTCAGGCAATAGCTCTTAGCAACCTTCTTGGGGAAATAGACAGTATGCTCTTTGTTATTAATATTGAATGTTACTTTTCCTTGATTACAATTAATGACAGCACCTACAGTATTAAGAAAAGGTCTCCCAAGAATAATAGACATATTATCATCTTCAGGCATTTCAAGCATAACAAAATCAGTTAGAACCAAGAAATTATGAGCAACTTGAACAGGAACATCCTCACATATACCAACAGGAATAGTAGTTGACTTATCATCCATTTGCAAAGGTATATCAGTTGGTATCAACTTTTCTATCTGGAGTCTCTTATAGAGAGAAAAAGGCATAACACTAACTCCAGCTCCCAAATCGCATAAAGAAGTTCTAACATAATTGTTCTTAATAGAGCAAGGAATAGTTGGTATACTTGGATCACCAAGTTTCTTTGGAACCTTACCATTGAAGGAATAATTAGCAAGCAAAGTACAAATCTCCTCATTAGGAATCTTCCTTTTATTAGAGACAATATCCTTCATATACTTTGAATAAGGAGGTAACTTATTAGCATCAGTCAAAGGAATTTGCAAAAATAAAGGCTTCATCCACTCACAAAACTTGTTGTAGTGTTCTTCCTCCTTTGACTTGTGTTTCTTACCTGGAAAAGGCATAGGTTCTACATCCAAGTTTACCATGTTTATTAGCAATAAAATCTTCCTTAGTGTACCTAGTGTTCTTAGTGTGCTTCTCAGGTTCTTCCTCAACTTCCTCCTTATCAGGAGCATCATTTTATCAATACCACTCTCAGTTTCAGCATCAGAGACAGATATACTATTAGGATCTACAGCAGGTTCAAGGGGTTCCTCAACTATTCTATGTTTCTTTTTCTTTCTCTTATGATGACTACCACTACTTTCACCTTGTTGAGAATCCTGCTCAATTGTTTTAGGGTGTCCTTCAGTGTATAAAGGATCTTGAGTAGCTATACCAATCCTAGTTCTAATTCCATAAGCATGTTTATCTCCCGAGGCATTAGCTAGCATATCCTTTTGTACCTTAGCAAGTTGATCAAGTTGGGTTTGAACCATTTGAAAGTTTTTACAAAGCATTTTAATATCATTTGAAGTTCTTTCCACAATATCTTCAAATCTTTTATAGCTCTAGAGTTTTACAATAAATGATTATGAATTTGTTTATTAAAATTACCTTGCTTAACAATAAATGTGTCAAGTTCCTCTAAGCATTGACCAGGATGCTTACTATAGGGAATATCACCTTCATCAAAGTGGAGAGAGTGTACCTCAATAGTAGATGAGTGGGGAATTGGCTTACATAATTCTTCTATAGGAGGTAGATTCTTCACATCTTCATCTCTAATACCTTTCTCCTTTAGACACTTCTTAGCTTCCTTCATCACTTCATCATTTAATGCAATAACTCCCCTCTTCTTTGGTGTTTGTGTTGGAACTGGTTCAGGCACAACTGGTTCAGGAGTAATAGGATCAGGTGTATTTAGCTCAGTTGAAGTCCAATCATCATAATTCTTGCTTATTTTAGCCATTAATTCTTCAGCATCTGTTGGAGTTCTTTTCCTAAAAACACATTCAGCAAAGCTATCTAGGTATGTCCTAGAATCATCAGTTAGTCCATTATAATAAATATCAAGAAGCTCATTCTTAGGTAATGGACATCCAGGATGTGCATGAATCAAGGCACAGAACCTTGTCCATGACTCGGGCAATTTCTCTTCTTCTCCCTATTTAAAATCAAAAAGTCTCTGCAAAGCGGCATGTCTAGCACTAGGAGGAAAATATTTCTGGAACAAAGAAGAAATCAAACAATCAGGGCTATCAATGGAACCAGGAGGTAATCTATTAAACCAAGCCCTGGCCTCTCCTTTTAGTGAAAAAGGGAAGATCTTAGTAACAAAGTACTTGCGCATCTTAAATTCATCAGAGAATAAAGCACTCATAGTAGAAAGCTCATTCATATGATCCACAACACTCTCATTTTTAGTCCCACAAAAAGGTTCTTTCTCAACAATGTCCAAATAGGATAAATCAAGAGATAAATCATAATCTTTATCTTTAATATCTATGGGAGAAGTGGAAAACTTAGGATCAGAGGACATCTTAGGAATAATGGTGCGTCTAGCAAGGAGACTCTTAATAGCACTAGTACCATGTGTGTTTCGACACTCTTCAACAAATTCATCAGTGAACTCAATGTAACTATTATTAATATCATAACTCTCTCTAGACTCAGGTGAGCTAACAGGTGTAACAATGTCTTCACTAGGAGTTTCAGTATTTCCTAGACTAGCCATAGTAGTATCTAGGAAAAGGACCTAATGAACCACTCGCATCAAGAACAGTAGAAGTAACATCATGAGTATCAAAAGCAGTTTCAGACTCAGCAGTAGTAGCAGTGTGTGTAGCATGAGTATGTGGTGGTGGAGTAACAAGCTTACTTATAACAGACGGTGAATCGAGAGAATCAAAGGTCTTTAGTACTGTACCTCTTCTTGTAGTGGATGTTAAAATAGGAAACTTTCCATCACGAGTCTTCCCCATGATGAAAGGAGTAGCTGTAACATCCCAAAAATACTAAGCTTGGATCATCAAACTCTAATCATCAAAATTAGGGTTAACAAAAACTTTTCTAAATAAAATTATGAATGCACGCATATGTGTATGCATTGATTTTGAATTCTTTTAAAACCACCTTGTTTGTTTGTTTCATTGCTTGTGAAATGTTTCTTAGGTGAAATAAACATCATCTAAAACATTTCCCACACTTTTCCTAAAGACAAGTAAATCAAAACACATATATTAAATGAATGGTCACTTTGACCAATTTAACTCTCATGCCTACTTTGGCTGTCTCAAACTTTCAGAACCTAACAGAAACTTTTCTGGATCTTTGTACCCCTTGAATGTACTCATAACAAAGTATCAAGGCCCACTTTGTGATCATCGAGAAACTTTCAAATGCATAGTTTAAATGACAATTCAAAATTGAATCTTTATCATATGGGAAGATCCCACTTTTTCAAAAACCCCTCAAACAAGCTCAACTTTCAAAACCCAAGCATCCACAGACTCACCAACACCTACCTAGCACACCCACCAAAAATCTTTTCAAAATTCAAAACTTGAATTCATGCGGCCATTTCATCAAACACCTTGCAGATGCAAATCAAATAAAATCCAAACACTATTTGGAGCAGTGATTTGAGCCTAACTTGTTCCCTCTTTGGTTGCAACTAGGATTTAGTAGATCATCTAGCTCATTTGTAAACGTCTAGCACCATTGTAAGCTTGGAAATTTCAAAACCAAAGCATCTGCAGACTCACCAGCACCAATCTAGCAAACGCACCAAAAATCTTTTCAAAATTCAAAACTTGATTTCATGCGGCCATTTCATCAAACAGGTTGCAGACACAAATCAAACAAACATCAAACACTAGTGTGTGCAGTAAAATTGGCCTAACTTGTTCCCTAGTTAGCTCACAACCAGCTCAGTAGATCATCTAGGAAGTTTAGCCAAGCACTAGCACCACTGTGAGCTTGCCATTGCCATCAATGGTGAACAGCCGAGCACGCCCTTGCCACCCCATAGTCGACAGCAAGCTAGGAGCAGCAGCAAGCCTAGCCAGCATGTCTGGGAGGCAGCCCACCATCCACCGCCACTCACTGTCCCAGCCGCGAGCGTTGCCAAGCCCTGGACCACGCGCACAAACCGCGCCCAGACCGCCAGAGACCATGCCGAGCGTGCGCCAGAGCACCACCCTCGACCAGCGCCCACAGACCGCGCGCCGCCCTCACCGCGTGCACACATGATCGCCACCGACCCAGGAGACCGCCAGACATTCCCGTTTGCCGCCCCGTGCCGCACAGCCACCACCCGCCGTCGAAGACGCCGCCTCTGCCGCGCAGAGCATCGCCCGTTCCAGACCAAGCCGCACCACCCCACGCCTCAAAACCATGTCGTTGAGCATCGCCAGGAGACACCGCACCTTCCCCTACCCTTGCCCATGCCATTAGCCGCCTGTAACATCGCCCTCGACGAGCTCACTGTGCGCCCCGACGGTCCCCTCGCTCGACTATAAATAGAGGCCACCCCCGCTCGATATCTTCACACCATCTCACTCCCCTCTCCTCACTGATCGTGCCGCACCGTTCTCAGAGCAAGGCGAGCACCACCCCGCCGGAAATTCACCGGAGCCCGCCGTCTCTGGAGAAGAAGGGAGCCATCGATTTCGTCCATCCCAGGAGCTGCCGCGACCACCCTTGAGTTCGCCGTCGTCGACTTCGTCGTTCGCCCTCCTCGCCGACCCTCGCCCGTACCCCGGTGAGCCCCCAACATCCCTCACTGGCCGCGCTAGGTTTCGTTCTGGCCGGCGTTGTCTCGCGTCGACGATGACTCTCAACCGTTGGATTAGAACTAGATCGAACGATCCACGTTGCCCCATACCGCTTCGCCCAGCCCGTGTCACTGACGAGTGGGGACACCCACATAATCAGCCCGCGGGAGCACTACGCTTAGCAGGCCGGCCCGTTAACTTTTCCCGCGCAGCCAAGTGATTTGAATTAAATCTTTTTCTTTTCAATTCAAACACACTTCTGTACCCAACTTCAAAAATCAACCCAGATCGATTCAGTACACCAAATTGAATGAAACCAATTTTGTTGGAAAGGACTGTGAATTTTGAATCCAAGCCCGTTGGATTCAAGTCATTTGGATCTATAGATCACGCATGGTAAAAATAACAAGGTAGAAGCTTTTCTGCATTCAAACATTTTTCAAATTTAAACCATAATAGATTTTGAGTTGATTCCAACTCTCAAAAATCACATTCAACCATACCTTTCAGAATATATAAAAATATATAGGTTTACTTGCAGAAATAATGTTCAAGTAATAAAAGAATGCCCCATAGGCATTACTAGCCACTTTAATTAATAAAAATAAAAGGGTAAAACCTTATTAAATTGTGACACCACTTTAAATCACATTCCCATGGACTACAATATGTGGTGATGACATGTGTCAACATGATCCCATATTTGGTTTGGAGAATATTAAATCTTAAATAGTTTTTTAATGAGTAGAAATTACTTTTCTAAAAATAAAAGGAATTAAATCAAGCCTTAACCTTGTAATGTTAGGGATGATGCTAGATCATCTATAGGACCCTGGTGTGTGATGATTGCAAGTAGTTAAGTATTGTTTGGTGATTGTGTACCTCATATTTATTCATAGACGCTAGTACCGACCAAGGATACGAGGAGGAAGGAGGATACTACGAAGAAAAAGCCGAGGAGAACTTCAACCACTGCTCTGCACAAGGCAAGCTAAAACTTGCAAGACACTCTACTTTAGCAAGCCTAATACTACTAGTGAATGTGCAAGCTTATATTGACATTGATGCAAGCTAACACTTGCAAGATACCCTACTGATGCAACAAACCCCTACTTGTTAATATGCCTACTATATGCCTTAAGCATATGTGATCATACCCACTTGATAAACCAATCCTAGTTTTATTCGCAAGCTTCTTACTTTATTTCTTTATCAAAGCTTCAACTTAGAGTTGACTTAAGTGACTTGTAGATACTAGAAAGATTATGAAGGTTGCATAAAGAGCATAAAATTTGGCCTAAGTTAGAAACCTTGATATCAGCCTAAGATATAAGGTTGTACTTAGTTGAAACTCCACTAGTTTACCACCCCTCATCAGTACTTATCCCCACTTGTAGATGCTAGTGCTAAGCATAAAACTTGATCAACTTTAGATGGGAATACTTGGTGGAAAAATGGTTATGAAAACCTTGGAATGATGGATCATTCTATTGAAATGTTTTGGACATGTGTTTCCGAACACTTGATGAATTTGGTGATAAAAAAATGTTGAGGCATGAGCCTTACCCCTTTATAAAACTAATGGTTGTCTGCATGCGATACCATTCCAATTTTATCGTACAACCACAATACCCTAATATTGGGTAGGGCTTGACTGGAAACTTATATCCCTTAGTATTAGTTCCCTCACGGCCAAGATCTGAGCTGAGGCTACCTTGTGAAGATTGTCCACCTGTGCAGTACCCAAGATGACAGTTGGTCATGGTTGGGAGGCCAAACTCACAGGAGAGGTGCTTATACTAGGGCGTGTAATTGAAAGGTTAGGATTGATTATCCGCATACTGAGTATGGTGAATTCAGGATTTGTTCCTGACGGATGTATCGAATGTTGTGGTGAAAGTGTACAATCTCTGCAGAGTGTCAAACTATTCGAATAGCCGCGTCCGCGGTTATGGACAGTTGGAGTGGCCATACTTTTTGATGGGGGAATACCAATCGGGGTTTACCCACGAAGCGGATTCGCCAGCTGGATCGAGCCGACTGAAGCCAAGCCCAGAGCGGGTCGACTCGCCCAATCCGGCGACTGGCGCATACTGGACCCAGGCGAGTGGCGACGACTGGAGGCCCAAGACGGCGACTTCAATACAAATCCCACCAAATACTTGTAAACCCTAACTGGCTGCATATATAAAGCCAACAGGGGCACCCCCACGGGGTATCTTATTGCACATTAGATTAGATCTAGTCTCTTCCTCCGCCTACGGCGGCTCCCATGTAAACCAATCTATGATCATATACTGGATTGACAGCAGGACGTAGAGATCCTCCACAGAGGGGACGTGAACCTGGGTATATCGTGTGTCAATCTCGCTCCCGGATTCTCCTACGTCGCGTTGCTCCCTCTACGTAAGCTACCTCCAGTAGCATCTGCCGTGTAATACCACGACAGTTGGCGCCCACCGTGGGACAAGCGGTGCTTGGAGATGATAATCCGGGCGAGACCCTTCACCAGCATCTGGTAAAATCGTCCGTGCAATTAAGCGGTGATGCATGGCGGCCAGACACACGTATCAGTCGCTGTATAGAAATCACCGAATCAAGGCCATTGTGTGTGTCTAGCTGACTCCAAACGCGACAAGATCTGATCAATCTGGAGCCGGCCACGTACGGCAAGATCTGATCAATCTGGAGCCGGCCACGTACGGCGAGCTGCAGCAGCTTCGGTTCAAAGGAAGAGAAAAGCGAATTTCTCAATCCACGATCGGTAATGCCTTTCATCTACTCTTTTTAATTATTATTATGTAATGTATGATATACTGGTGCATGCTAGAACGATTAGATTAATTGACAAAATAGTGCGCGCGCAGTAGAGCATGCGTAGATTGGTTATAACAAAGCATCTTTGCCTACTTTGTATCAGGCTTTATCCTCAATTAAGATCATATAATCGGTCACATATACTAATTGCTCTTTTTATTTGTCCTATGTACGAGGAACAAATCGATCGACGTCCACATAAGGCGAGCGAGCGCCTGGGCGGCAACACGCGCCTGTGCAGCTTGAGTTAATGGAAGAGAAAAACGATTTGCTCAATCCACGATCGGTGATCCCTTTCCTTTTCTCTTTTTTAATTGTTACAGTATGTACGTATGAAATACTAATACCGGTGGAGATCAATTGGCGAATAGAGCTCACATAGCAAAGCATGTTTAGATCAGTTATAAATTTCCTAGTATTTGCCTACTTTGTATCCTCCCATTTGTATAATCAGGCTTTGCACGAGCTTAAATCATGTGAGATCATACAATTAGGCCCTACGACTGATCTTCGGTTTTATTTGGCCTGTGAACGAGGAACAAATCGATCGAGGTACTCGCCGTCATCGTGAACTCGTTATGCTCATGGATCCTTCCGTCGCGGACTCGTCACGTCCGACAACTCGTCCGTCGCGGCTATACTCCGGACCTCGCCTAAACGCGGACTCTCTTAAACGCGGACTCGCTAGGCTCGAGGACTCGCCTGCCGCGGGATCGCCATCACGACCTCGCCCTCGCAGCCTCGCCGTCGTCGACGTCGCCATAACGCGACCTCCGTCCGCGGCGTCGACCCCGTGTCCGCCGTGTCGACATCGCCGTAGCGCGACTTCCGTCCGCCGCGTCGACTTCGCCATAGCGCGACCTCCGTCCGCGGCGTCGACCCCGTGTCCGCCGTGTCGACTTCGCCATAGCGCGACCCCTGTCCGCCGCGTCGACCCCGTGTCCACCGTGTTGACTTTGCCATAGCGCGACCTCCGTCCGCCGCGTCGACCCCGTGTCCGCCGCCTCGACTTCGCCATAGTGCGACCCCATCCGCTACGTCAAATGCGTACGCCACACCTGCTAAGGGACCTTCATCGTCCGAGTCGCCAGAGAGGGCCGCATGCCACGCTGCATGGACTCACCACTTCGCTTCTCTTCCCTCTGGGAAAAATCAATTCTCCTTTGTCAACCTTTGATAGAGCGACTCACAATGGCCAAGTAGTGCGGACGAGGACTCGCAAAATGAGCCTCGGATCGTCCACGAAAAACGGTAACCGAGAGCCATCATTGGAGTCGCCTTGCTCGACTAACCTTCTGGGCCAAGACAAATGGTTGTGCTACACAAACAGCACCATGTCCTCCTCAACCTTAGATAGTGCGACTCGCACGGCCAAGTACTACGGACGAGGACTCGCAAACCGAGCCTCGGATCGTCCAGGAAGAACGCCAAGCCGAGAGCCATCTTTGGAGTCGCCATGCGACTGGCCCCCCGGGCCAAGACGAGAGACTCGCTAACAAAAACAGCGCAACCAACGTCATCGCGCGGACTCGCTTAAACGCGGACTCGCTAGGCTCGAGGACTCGCCTGCCGCGGGATCGCCATCGCGACCTCGCCGTCGCAGCCTCGCCGTCGTCGACGTCGCCATAACGCGACCTCCGTCCGCGGCGTCGACCCCGTGTCCGCCGTGTCGACATCGCCGTAGCGCGACTTCCGTCCGCCGCGTCGACTTCGCCATAGCGCGACCTCCGTCCGCGGCGTCGACCCCGTGTCCGCCGCGTAGACTTCGCCATAGCGCGACCTCCGTCCGCCGCAAAGACCCCGTGTCCGCCGCGTCGACTTCGCCATAGCGCGACCTCCGTCCGCCGCAAAGACCCCGTGTCCGCCGCGTCGACTTCGCCATAGCGCGACCCCTGTCCGCCGCGTCGACCCCGTGTTGACTTTGCCATAGCGCGACCTCCGTCCGCCGCGTCGACCCCGTGTCCGCCGCGTCGACTTCGCCATAGTGCGACCCCATCCGCTACGTCAAATGCGTACGCCGCGCCTGCTAAGGGACCTTCATCCTCCGAGTCGCCAGAGAGGGCCGCATGCCACGCTGCATGGACTCACCACTGGGCTTCTCTTCCCTCCAGGAAAAATCAATTCGCCTTTGTCAACCTTTGATAGAGCGACTCGCAATGGCCAAGTAGTGCGGACGAGGACTCGCAAAATGAGCCTCGGATCGTCCACGAAAAACGCTAACCGAGAGCCATCATTGGAGTCGCCTTGCTCGACTAACCTTCCGGGCCAAGACAAATGGTTGTGCTACACAAACAGCACCATGTCCTCCTCAACCTTAGATAGTGCGACTCGCACGGCCAAGTACTACGGACGAGGACTCGCAAACCGAGCCTCGGATCGTCCAGGAAGAACGCCAAGCCGAGAGCCATCTTTGGAGTCGCCATGCGACTGGCCCCCCGGGCCAAGACGAGAGACTCGCTAACAAAAACAGCGCAACCAACATCATCGCGCGGACTCGCTTAAACGCGGACTCGCTAGGCTCGAGGACTCGCCTACCGCGGGATCGCCATCGCGACCTCGCCATCGCAGCCTCGCCGTCGTCGACGTCGCCATAACGCGACCTCCGTTCGCGGCGTCGACCCCGTGTCCGCCGTGTCGACATCGCCGTAGCGCGAGTTCCGTCCGCCGCGTCGACTTCGCCATAGCGCGACCTCCGTCCGCGGCGTCGACCCCATGTCCGCCGCGTAGACTTCGCCATAGCGCGACCTCCGTCCGCCGCAAAGACCCCGTGTCCGCCGCGTCGACTTTGCCATAGCGCGACCTCCGTCCGCCGCAAAGACCCCGTGTCCGCCACGTCGACTTCGCCATAGCGCGACCCCTGTCCGCCGCGTCGACCCCGTGTCCGCCGTGTTGACTTTGCCATAGCGCGACCTTCGTCCGCCGCGTCGACCCCGTGTCCGCCGCGTCGACTTTGCCATAGTGCGACCCCATCCGCTACGTCAAATGTGTACGCCGCGCCTGCTAAGGGACCTTCATCGTCCGAGTCGCCAGAGAGGGCCGCATGCCACGCTGCATGGACTCACCACTGGGCTTCTCTTCCCTCCAGGAAAAATCAATTCGCCTTTGTCAACCTTTGATAGAGCGACTCGCAATGGCCAAGTAGTGCGGACGAGGACTCGCAAAATGAGCCTCGGATCGTCCACGAAAAACGCTAACCGAGAGCCATCATTGGAGTCGCCTTGCTCGACTAACCTTCCGGGCCAAGACAAATGGTTGTGCTACACAAACAGCACCATGTCCTCCTCAACCTTAGATAGTGCGACTCGCACGGCCAAGTACTACGGACGAGGACTCGCAAACCGAGCCTCGGATCGTCCAGGAAGAACGCCAAGCCGAGAGCCATCTTTGGAGTCGCCATGCGACTGGCCCCCCGGGCCAAGACGAGAGACTCGCTAACAAAAACAGCGCAACCAACATCATCGCGCGGACTCGCAATAATCGCGGACTCGCCACACTCGGGGACTCTTCCCCCGCGGACTCGCCACACTCGGGGACTCTCCCCTCGCGGACTCGCAATCATGGTGGACTCGCCACGCTCGGGGACTCTCCCCTTGCGGACTCGCAATCATGGCGGACTCACCACGCTCGGGGACTCTCCCCTCGCGGACTCGCCCTCGTCGACTTGCCACCGCGGACTCTCCCCTCGCGGACTCGCAATCATCGCGGACTCGCCACACTCGGGGACTCTCCCCTCGCGGACTCGCAATCATCGCGGACTCGCCACGCTCGGGGACTCTCCCCTTGCGGACTCACAATCATCGCGGACTCGCCATGCTCGGGGACTCTCCCTCGCGGACTCGCAATCACCGCGGACTCGCCACGCTCAGGGACTCTCCCCTCGTGGACTCTCTCGACCTCGCCACTCGCCATGCTCGGCAGCAACCACTACTATTTTCAGAATATGCATCTCTAAAGAGCCTCAAGTCGACTCTCCAAGCCAACTCGAGCCTCGGGGACTACTCCTAGGCATGATGCGTGTACGCGTGGTTTCGGGACTGCGGCTCGCCCTCGTCGACTTGCCACCGCGGACTCTCCACTCGCGTACTCTCCATGCTCGGGGACTCGCCACCGCGGACTCGCCCTCACGTACTCAACGTGCTCGAGGACTCGCCACCGCGGACTCGCCCTCGCGGACTCTCCCCTCACGTACTCGACACGCTCGGGGACTCGCCACCGCGGACTCACCCTCGCGTACTCAACGCGCTCGAGGACTCGCCACCGCGGACTCGCCCTCGTGGACTCAACACGCCCGGGAACTCGCCACCGGGGACTCGCCCTCGCGTACTAACGCTCTCGGGGACTCGGCGCGCTACAGACAACGCCACTCGCCGGTCGCTCAACCTCGCCACTCGTCACGCTCGGGGACTCGGCACGCTCCACGTCGTGGACTCGCCACAACTGGCAGCTTCACCGACACCCTGCGTATTTCGCCAAGTGGCCATCACCGACTGGCTCACGCCGACCGCCTCCCGCTTCACGATTCTTTTCTCTATTCAGGAGCTCGTCGCCGATTCGCTACGACCCATCGTCAAGACTCTCCGCGCCCTGCCTCAAGCCTGCATCGAATCGACAACGTGCTCGGGGAGTACTGAGGGGGGAATACCAATTGGGGTATACCCACGAAGCGGATTCGCCAGCTGGATCGAGTCGACTGAAGCCAAGCCCAGAGCGGGTCAACTCGCCCAATACGGCGACTGGCGCATACTGGACCCAGGCGAGTGGCGACGACTGGAGTCCCAAGACGGCGACTTCAATACAAAGCCCACCAAATACTTGTAAACCCTAACTGGTTGCATATATAAAGCCACCAGGGGCACCCCCACGGGGTATCTTATTGCACATTAGATTAGATCTAGTCTCTCCCTCTGTCTACGGCGGCTCCCATGTAAACCTATCTATGATCATATACTGGATTGACAGCAGGACGTAGCGATCCTCCACAGAGGGGACGTGAACCTGGGTACATCGTGTGCCAATCTCGCTCCCGGATTCTCCTACGTCGCCTTGCTCCCTCTACGTAAGCTACCCCCAGTAGCATCTGCCGTGTAATACCACGACACTGTTCCCCCGTCAGACTTTTCAAAATGACTTGTGAAATGAATTGAGACTTTGACTTGACCACAACAGAGTTGTGATATGAAATACAAGTTCCCACTTAGGAGTTTTAAAATTGTGACTAGCTTTGGAACCTAGTAGAGATAAATCTAGCTTTTGCAAAATAACCCTAGAGCCTAGTGTCCTATTATCCAAAAACCCCTTTACCTGTTAGTATTAGTTTGCAAGTACTTAAAGAATACTCATGGCTTTGTCCCTGGCTATTCCCATGGACAGACTATGAAGAGGAGTACCTGGAAGATGGACCCCAGGAAGGTTACGACAACTAGGATCATCTCCCATCGTTAGCATTGCCTGTGACCCCGAAGATGGAGCTTCGCCTACGCTACCTTTATTATTACGTATTCTGCTGCTTGATGTTGTATTAAGAACTGGATCATGAGATCCCTATTTGTGTAAGAACTTATGTATCGTTTGTAATGGATGATGTACTATGGTATCCAATTCTGTTATGTCTCGCAAAAATGGTAATCCTGGGATTGCGATGTATGGCATAACATGCATCTAGGATTGAAAAATCTGGGTGTTGGCAAGTTGGTATCAGAGCCATCCTGACCATAGGAGACCCTAGTTAGACTGGACGTTGGAACCAAAAACTTAGTTTCAAAACCAAAGAAAATAAATATTTACAAAAACTTATTCTCATTCTTATCTCTTTAATTCTTTCCTAAAAATTCATGTTCCTCAAAAACTCTTGCAAAATACAAATTTTTTTGACACACTTGATCACCCTGCTAATCTACTCATCCTCTATTTTTATAGATGGACGTGAAGTACAGAAAGTTTTACCAACTTGGGAATGGAGGAGACCTTATCTTTGAGAGGGATCTGGATTAGATTTCGGAACTTTTAGAGCATCCGCACCCCGAGTTCTTCGGAGCGCAGCTCAATGATTAAGGAGGAGAAGATCTGCAGTGGCTAATTGTTGCAAGTCTCCGAGGAAAGATTGAACCTCCCACTGCGGAAGGAATTCAGTTTACTTTGAGGGAAAACAACTGGCTCGATGGACTTGCCAGAGCAATGCAGGAAGCTCTTTCCCGTCTGTGTGGGCAGAGCATCAATTAGATCAAGGGTACTCGCTTTGAGTTTTTCCCAAGGCGTGATGCAAATGGACAACCACTGGAAGCCCCATACCACCCCGAGCTGAAGACCCAATTGGACCACCTTAGCTTCATGATGTACGATCGTCAGCAGGAGTTGGACAACTGCCGTGACTACTGCAACCACAAGTCTGCCATCATCAAGACAAAGGACCAGACCATCGCCATGCTAGAAAGGGATCGCAAGTCTCGCCGCCGTCATCTCGACAAGAAGGAGCGCATTATTACCTGTCTTCGCCACCGCATCTCATCTTTAGAGGAGACCATCCACGAGAGAGACATGCAGTTGGAGGAAAGGGAGAATGTCGGAGAGGGTCTTCGTGGAGACCCTTACTCCTATCTCAGCGATGACGATGATTTTCTGGAGGATCAGGACATGGACTTCTTCACCGATGAGGATGATTTCGCCTTCATCGATGATGATGAAGATGATGAAGCCACAGACTCCGAGGAGTAGTAGCACTTGAGCACTAGCGTAGTGAGTAGTATTCGGTCCCACTGTATCGTATTTTCCAGAATGGTTCTTAAAACCATCTGTTTTTCTTTGTTGTGGTGTGTGTTGTACTGTGTGCTATGAATGAATGAATGAAAAAGCAAGTTGCTAGAAAAATCTGAGTCAAACCCTTAAAACTTTTCAAAGTCCCCGAAACCTTAGAAATTTCACTCTTTTCTCATGATCTATCTAAATCTTCATATGCCACGTGGAGGAAGTGGTTCAGCCCCGGACCCGATGTTGCAGATCCTGCAACTGTTGACTTCTGACCGCGAAGCTAAAAGAGCAGAACATCAAGCCAACCTAGCCACTCTGCAACAGATAGCCCAGCTAGCCCACAACAACCAAGGCCACGGAAATCAGGACAACCATGGATCTAAGCTCAAGAATTTCCAGAACACCAACCCACCTGTTTTCACTAAGTCAGAAGATCCCCTAGACGCCGATGATTGGCTGCAAACCATGGAAAATAACCTAGAAGTCGCTGGAGTGGAAGCCAACGAGAAAGTCCTGTTCGCCACCCATTATCTAGCTGGAGATGCCAGGGCATGGTGGAACAGTGTTCGCGCAATGACCGGAGGCCAGATGATGACCTGGGAGGAATTCAAGGTCAAGTTTAGTAGAACCCATGTACCACCAGGTTTGATCAAGAGAATGAGAGACGAGTTCAGAGAGCTGAAGCAAGGAAGAATGACTGTAGTGGAATACCGTGACAAATTTTTGTCATTAGCTAGGTATGCCCCGGACGAGATAGACACCGAAGCCAAGAAGAAAGAAAGATTCCTAAATGGTCTGCATGACGAGATGCAGACGGTGTTAGTCAATATCCCCTTTGCAGATATTGAATCCCTTGTCGACTCAGCCATCCAAATGGAAGGAAAGATCAACCAAGCCAATGAGAACCGCAAGCGTCGTATGATGCATCAGCCAGGAACCCATCAGACCCCAAAGTATCGCCCCAACCCATCTCCAGGATTTTCCCCAAGGACCAACAGACCCCCGATGAACCGTCTGAACTATCCCAACCGTGGAAACCCTAGACCCGGAGGAAATCACAACAACCTCGGCAACTCTAGCAATTTCAATCATGCCCCACCCAAGTTCAACACCAACAATGCTACCGCCAACCCCAACACTGCCCCGAGGACTGGAAGCAATGCTGTGCCTGTAGCATCCAAGGACAAGTCGCAAGTGACTTGTTATGACTGTGGAAATAAAGGACACTATTCTAACGAGTGCCCCAACAAGAAGAATGCTACAACCCCCAATACCAATGCCCCAGCTCAGCAGCAGCGTCGTGTTCAGCCCGGAAGAAGATTTGCCCCAGGGAATTCACTCAACCGCAATGGCCGTCTTTTTCTCATGCATGCTGAAGAAGCTCAGGAAGCCACAGACGTCGTGCTGGGTATGTTTTCTGTTAATTCAGTACTTGCAAGAGTGTTGTTTGATTCTGGTGCATCGCATTCATTTGTCACCGAAGAATTTGCATGCACTAGTAAAATTCAACCAACCAAATTGAAGCATGTGATGATTGTGCAAATTCCCGGATCAACCACCAAGGCTAGGCAAATTTGCAAAGCCGTCCCTATCCGAATCCATGGCATAGATTTTTATGCTAATATGGTAGTACTCGGAACTAAAGGTTTGGAAGTAGTACTAGGAATGGATTGGATGTCCAAACATAAAGGATTGATTGACTGTGCTAAGAAAGCCATCACCATGACCAGTACAGCTGGAATATTAGTCGAGCATATATCTGAAACCTTACCTCGTCAATTTAAATGCAACAAGAGTATAGCCCAACCTACCATTGACCAAGTCCGGATAGTCTGTGAATATCCCGATGTATTTCCAGATGTTTTGCCCAGTATTCCCCCAGATCGGGATATCGATTTTATCATTGAACTAATCCCCGGAACCGGACCCATAGCCCAGAGACCCTATAGTATGAACCCGTCAGAGCTCGCAGAACTGAAGAAGCAACTGGATTCCATGTTGGAAATTGGATTGATTCAACCAAGTGTTTCCCCATGGAGATCACCTGTCTTGTTTGTGGACAAGAAGGATGGAGGTAACCGTTTGTGTACGCATTATCGGAAGTTAAATGATGTCACCATCAAGAACAAGTACCCCTTGCCCAAGATAGAAGATTTGCTTGATCAGTTGACCGGTGCCAAAGTGTTTTCTAAGATTGATCTTAGAACTGGCTATCATCAACTCAAAATTCGTGCAGAGGATATTCCAAAGACTTCGTTTACCACCAGATATGGATTGTATGAGTATACGGTCATGTCTTTCGGATTAACCAATGCCCCCGATTATTTCATGAACCTCATGAATAAGATTTTTATGGACTTCCTGGATAAGTTTGTCGTTGTTTTCATCGATGACATTATGATTTATTCCAAATCGTAAGAAGAACATGAGCTACACCTAAGGACCATTCTTGGAACCCTTAGAGAGCATCAGTTGTATCACAAGTTTAGCAAATGTGAATTCTGGTTACAGGAGGTAGGATTCCTCGGTCACATTGTATCGGCCGAAGGAATTGCCGTTGACCCTGCCAAAGTGAAAGATGTAGAATATTGGCAAGCCCCAGCCACTCAAACCCAAGTTCGTGCTTTTCTCGGATTGGCGGGATATTACCGGAAATTCGTAGAAGGATTCTCGAGTATTGCCAGACCATGAACCAATTGCTGAAGAAGGACAAGAAGTTTGAATGGACAGACAAGTGTGAAGCGAGTTTTCAAGAACTCAAAAGGAGATTGATTTCAGCCCCAATCTTGATCATGCCAGATATCACGAAGCCCTTCGATTTGTATTGTGACGCATCAAAGATTGGTCTCAGATGTGTGCTAATGCAAGAAGGCAAAGTTATATCTTATATATCTCGACAATTGAAGCAACATGAGCAAAACTACCCAACCCATGACCTCGAACTCGCAGCAGTAGTTCTAGCCCTGAAAACATGGAGACATTACCTGATGGGAAATCATTGTGAGATTTACTCGGATCACAAGAGACTAAAGTATATATTCACTCAGAAGGAGCTGAATATGAGGCAGAGAAGATGGATTGAGCTAATCAAGGATTATGACCTGGACATTCACTATCACCCTGGTAAAGCCAACGTGGTAGCCGATGCCCTTAGCAGATTGCCGTGCCGCTTGAACTCCATGATTTTGATGGAGCAACCAAGTTTGCACAAGGAGATGGAAGACTTTCGAATGGAATTAGTAAGTGAAGGATTTTTGGCTAGCATAGAACTCCAGCCCACTTTGATCAGTCAGATTAAGGAGGCGCAGAAGGAAAATGCTAGTATCGACGGAATCAAGCGTCGTATCGGTACATGCAAAGTACCCGAATTTACCGAGGACGAAGAAGGAGTGTTGTGGTACAAAGGACGCCTTTGCGTACCAGCCGATTCTGATTTGAAAGAAGTTATTTTGAAGGAGGCTCATGATACTCTTTATTCTATCCATCCCGAAGGAACTAAGATGTATCAAGATTTGAAAGAGCAATTTTGGTGGCATAAGATGAAGAGAGAAATAGGAAGCTATATCGCCAAGTGTGATATATGTCAGCGAGTCAAGGCAGGACATCAAAGACCCGCTGGATTGTTGCAACCTTTGAAGATTCCGGAATGGAAACGGGATTCTGTAGGAATGGACTTTATCACTGGACTGCCTACTTATAGTAGGCGAAATGACTCTATCTGGGTCATAGTGGACAGATTGTCCAAAGTCGCCCATTTCTTGCCCGTCAAAACCACCTATCAGAGTTCGAAGCTAGCGGAGTTGTACATCGCTAGAATCGTTAGTTTGCATGGAGTCCGCAAGAACATAGTATCGGATCGAGGAACTCAGTTTACCTCGAGATTCTGGAAGAAAGTTCAAGAAGATTTAGGAACCCGCCTAGATTTCATTACTGCATATCTCCCTCAGACCGATGGACAAACGGAGCGAGTAAATCAAATACTCGAAGATATGTTGAGAGCATGCGTGTTAGAATATGGATCCAAGTGGGAAGACTATCTGCCGTTCGCAGAATTTTCTTACAACAATAGTTATCAAGCCAGTTTGCAAATGGCCCCATTTAAGTTCATGTACGGAAGAAAGTGTCGTACCCGTTTGAACTGGTCGGAAGTAGGAGAGAGTCAGATTTTCGGACCCGACATCCTATGAGAAGCAGAAGAGAAGGTTCACAAGATTCGTGAGCACCTCAAGACCGCCCAATCCTGACAGAAGAGTTACGCCGACAAGAGACATAGAGACCTCGCCTTCAATATAGGAGATTTTGTTTATCTGAAAGTGTCGCCATTGAAGGGAATGCAGCGTTTCCAACTCAAAGGAAAGTTAGCCCCCAGATATATTGGACCTTTCAAGATTCTGAACCGTCAAGGAGAAGTATCGTATCAATTGGAGCTACCTGAAGAGATGTCAGCCGTGCACAATGTGTTCCACATCTCGCTACTTCGCAAGTTCCTCGAAGTCCTCGAGAAGACCGAAGTAGTCAAGAATATCGATCATCGGACCATAGAGATAGACGATGAACTGACCTATCCCGAAGTACCCATCCGCATTTTGGAAGAAGCTTTTCGAACTACCCGAACTCGAAGCATCAAGTTTCTCAAGATTCAGTGGAGCAACCACACAGAAGAGGAAGCTACCTGGGAGCGCGAAGATCACATCAGGACGGAGTTTCCTGATCTCTTCAAATCCTAGATAATCTTTTCGTCCTTTTTCAAATCTCGGGACGAGATTTTGTTTAAGGGGGGAAGGTTTGTAACATCCCAAAAATACTAAGCTTGGATCATCAAACTCTAATCATCAAAATTAGGGTTAACAAAAACTTTCTAAATAAAATTATGAATGCATGCATATGTGTATGCATTGATTTTGAATTCTTTTAAAACCACCTTGTTTGTTTGTTTCATTGCTTGTGAAATGTTTCTTAGGTGAAATAAAAATCATCTAAAACATTTCACACACTTTTCCTAAAGATAAGTAAATCAAAACACATATATTAAATGAATGGTCACTTTGACTAATTTAACTCTCATGCCTACTTTGGCTGTCTCAAACTTTCAGAACCTAACAAAAACTTTCCTGGATCTTTGCACCCCTTGAATGTACTCATAACAAAGTATCAAGTTCCACTTTGTGATCATCCAGAAACTTTCAAATGCATAGTTTAAATGACAATTCAAAATTGAATCTTTATCATATGGGAAGATCCCACTTTTTCAAAAACCACTCAAACAAGCTCAAATTTCAAAACCCAAGCATTTGCAGACTCACCAGCACCAATCTAACTACCCACCAAAAATCTTTTCAAAATTCAAAACTTGATTTCATGCGGCTATTTCATCAAACAGGTTGCAGACACAAACCAAACAAACATCAAACACGATAGTGTGTAGTAAAATTGGCCTAACTTGTTTCCTAGTTAGCTCACAACCAGCTCAGTAGATCATCTAGGAAGTTTAGCCAAGCACTAGCACCACTGTGAGCTTGCCATTGCCATCAATGGTGAACAGCCGAGCACCCCCTTGCCACCCCATAGTCGACAGCAAGCTAGGAGCAGCAGCAAGCCTAGCCAGCATGTCTGGGAGGCAGCCCACCGTCCACCGCCACTCACTGTCCCAGCCGCGAGCGTTGCCAAGCCCTGGACCATGCGCACAAACCGCGCCCAGACCGCCAGAGACCATGCCGAGCGTGCGCCAGAGCACCACCCTCGACCAGCACCCACAGACTGCGCGCCACCCTCACCGCGTGCACACACGATCGCCACCGACCCAGGAGACCGCCAGACATCCCCGTTTGCCGCCCCGTGCCGCACAGCCACCGCCTCTTCCGCGCAGAGCATCGCCCATTCCAGACCAAGCCGCACCGCCCCACGCCTCAAAACCATGTCGTTGAGCATCGCCAGGAGACACCGCACCGTCCCCTACCCTTGCCCATGCCATTAGCCGCCTGTAACATCGCCCCCGACAAGATCACCGTGCGCCCCGACGGTCCCCTCGCTCGACTATAAATAGAGGCCACCCCCGCTCGATATATTCACACCATCTCACTCCCTCTCTTCACTGATCGTGCCACACCGTTCTCAGAGCAAGGCGAGCACCACCCCGCCGGAATTTCACCAGAGCCCGCCATCTCTGGAGAAGAAGGGAGCCATCGATTTCGTCCATCCCAGGAGCTGTCGCGACCACCCCTGAGTTCGCCGTCGTCGACTTCGTCGTTCTCCCGCCTCGCCGACCCTCGCCCGTACCCCGGTGAGCCCCCAACATCCCTCACTGGCCGAGCTAGGTTTCGTTCTCGCCGGCGTTGTCTCGCGTCGACGATGACTCTCAGCCGTTGGATTAGAACTAGATCGAACGATCCACGTTGCCCCATACCACTTCGCCCAGCCCCGTGTCACTGACGAGTGGGGACACCCACTTAAGCAGCCCGCGGGAGCACTGCGCTTAGCAGGACGGCCCGTTAACTTTTCCCGCGCAGCCTACTGATTTGAATTAGATCTTTTTCTTTTCAATTCAAACACACTTCTGTACCTAACTTCAAAAATCAACCCAGATCGATTCAGTACACCAAATTGAATGAAACTAATTTTGTTGGAAAGTTCTGTGAATTCTAAATCCAAGCCCGTTGGATTCAAGTCATTTGGATCTATAGATCACGCATGGTAAAAATAACAAGGCAGAAGCTTTTCTGCATTCAAACATTTTTCAAATTTAAACCATAATATCTTTTGAGTTGATTCCAACTCTCAAAAATCACATTTAACCATACCTTTCAGAATATATAAAAATATATAGGTTTACTTGCAGAAATAATGTTCAAGTAATAAAAGAATGCCCCATAGGCATTACTAGCCACTTTAATTAATTAAAATAAAAGGGTAAAACCTTATTAAATTGTGACACCACTTTAAATCACATTCCCATGGACTACAATATGTGGTGATGACATGTGTCAACATGATCCCATGTTTGGTTTGGAGAATATTAAATCTTAAGTAGTTTTTCAATGAGTAGAAATTACTTTTCTAAAAATAAAAGGAATTAAATCAAGCCTTAACCTTGTAATGTTAGGGATGATGCTAGATCATCTATAGGACCCTGGTGTGTGATGACCAAGATGACAGTTGGTCATGGTTGGGAGGCCAAACTCACAGGAGAGGTGCTTATACTAGGGCGTGTAATTGAAAGGTTAGGATTGATTATCCGCATACTGAGTATGGTGAATTCAGGATTTGTTCCTGACGGATGTATCGAATGTTGTGGTGAAAGTGTACAATCTCTGGAGAGTGTCAAACTATTCGAATAGCCGCGTCTACGGTTATGGACAGTTAGAGTGGCCATACTGTTCCCCCGTTAGACTTTTCAAAATGACTTGTGAAATGAATTGAGACTTTGACTTGACCACAACAGAGTTGTGATATGAAATACAAGTTCCCACTTAGGAGTTATAAAATTGTGACTAGCTTTGGAACCTAGTAGAGATAAATCTGGCTTTTGCAAAATAACCATAGAGCCTAGTGTCCTATTATTCAAAAACCCCTTTACCTGTTAGTATTAGTTTGCGAGTACTTAAAGAGTACTCATGGCTTTGTCCCTGGCTATTCCCATGGCCAGACTATGAAGAGGAGTACCTGGAAGATGGACCCCAGGAAGGTTACGACAACTAGGATCATCTCCCATCGTCAGCATTGCTTGTGACCCCGAAGATGGAGCTTCGCCTACGCTACCGTTATTATTACGTATTCCGCTGCTTGATGTTGTATTAAGAACTGGATCATGATATTCGTATTTGTGTAAGAACTTATGTATCGTTTGTAATGGATGATGTACTATGGTTTCCAATTCTGTTATGTCTCGCAAAAATGGTAATCCTGGGATTGCGATGTATGGCATAACAAGCATCTAGGATTGAAAAATCCGGGTGTTGACAGTAGCAGTGAACAATAATAGATCCAAGTGAACTTACAAATAAAGCTATGCTCCCCGGCAACGACGCCAGAAAATAGTCTTGATGACCCACAAGTGTAGGGGATCGCAACAGTCTTCGCGGGTAGTATTACCCAATTTATTGATTCAACAAGGGGAGCCAAAGAATACTTGCAAGGCTTAACAACTGAGTTGTCAATTCAGCTGCACCTGGAAATAGTTCTTGCTCACAGAAGTTTATCAGTAGCAATAGTTTGTAGTAGCAACAGCAAATCAACAACAACAGTGAAACAAGAGCAATAGTAACAGTAACGGTAAACAGTGGGATTCGAGTGCGGTAGGCATATGGATGGATGGACGAGCGTTGCATGGATGAGCCATGTAACTTCAAGATCTAGGGCATTGCAGATAAATAATAACAAGCATCCAAGTACTAAACAATCCTAGGCATGTGCTCCATATATAGTCATACGTGCTCGCAATGAGAACTTGCACAACATCTTCTGTCCAGCCAGCCCGTGGCAGCGGGGCATGTAGGGAACTACTGGAAATTAAGGTGCTCCTTTTAATAGAGCACCGGAGCAAAGCATTAACACTCCGTGAACACATGTGATCCTCACACCGCAGCCATCCCCTCTGGCTGTCCCAATTATTGTCACTTTGGGGCCTTTGGATCCGGACAATGATATGTGTACACAACTTGCAGATAAGATCACAAATAATACTATTATAATGATTCAATAATAAGTTCAGATCTGAGATCATGGCACTCGGGCCCTAGTGACAAGCATTAAGCACAACAGGTTGCAACAAAGTCAAATAGCACTAATAGAGATACTAGGCACTATGCCCTAACAATCTTATTCGATTACATGATAGAACTCATCCAATCCCTACTCACTCATGGATGAGGGAAACATGGATGGTTGATGGAGATGCGTTGGTGATGACGATGGTGATGATCCTCTCCAAATTCCCTGTCCCAGCAGGGTGCCAGAACGGAGTTTTTAGATCCGAATCTTGGTTTCTGGTGGCGGCGGCACAGCGGAACTCTTTATGGAAAAACGTCGAACCTCCCTCAGTTTTTAGGTCAAGGGTAACTTATAGGAGCAGAGGGAGCCCAAGGGGGTGCCTGGGGTGGCTGCACCCCCCTAGGCATGGCCAGAGGTGGGTCCGTGTAACAACCCTACTTTTGTTTAATGGTAATTAGGAATTGATTGTGCATTCATGAGCATCATATTGAAATGCATGCAAGAAAACCAGATCAAATAATAAAAACCTAAACCCTAATAGTTTGCCTCTCTCTATTTGAAACATTTCCAAATGGCTCTGAATTTTGAAAAGTATAAAACGTTTGGAGCCCAAATGGTTAAAAGGCCCCTCTAGTATTTCAGTATGTTGTAAAAGCTCTGGTATTTTAAAATGTATCCAACCAATTTTCATTTGAATCTACAAAAGAGAGAAAAGAAAACAGAAAAAGGAAAAACATTTTGGCAGAAAAAAATAGTTAGGCCACAGCCAGGGCAGCCCATTCCCTCCTCCCTCTCCTCCCCGCCGCTCAGCGTGCACCCCGCAGCAGCCGCCTTGGCCCATTCGTGGCCCACCTCGGACCAGCCTGGCCCGTACTGGTTCGCTCCCTCTCGTCGTCGTCTTCCTCGCCGTCGCCATACGCCATGATGCGTGCTGCGTGCCAAGATGAGAGTCGCTGCTCACCGACGCCTATAAGAGCTCCAGCGCCGCTGTCGACAACCCTAGCTTCTCTTCTTCCCCATTTTCCTCTCCTGGCCGAAACCCTAGGTGCAGACCCCGCCGGCGCCCTATCGAATTCGGCCACCCCTCACCCAGCCAAGGTGTCCATGAGCTTTGCCTCATCGCCCTCTTCATACCCGTGGAACCACACAAGCAGGGGAGTAGCCCTCTGCTCGGAATCGTGCTTAACTCGCCGTCGGCCGCCGCAGTCAACGTCTCGATTCATCACCGTCCGTCCTCCTCGAACTTAGCCGACCCCTTATCTACGCTCGTGGTGAGCTCCCGGTGCTCACGCACCCTCACGCGGCCTCATTTGCTTGTCGTACCATCCCTGCCGCTTGCACCTGCATCCGCCGCCGCTAGAGCTCGTCAGGGACAACGCTCTGGTGACCAATTCGAGGCGGCGCCGCTGCCTTTTGGCTCAGCGCACACGCGCGAGTCCAGCGCGTCCCGTCCCGCAGCCTCGCCTCGCCCCTAGCGCCACGCCCGTGCTCGTCCTGGTGCATTTCCCTTTTTCTTTTGTTTTTATTATTTTCAGTAAATAATTTCTGTAATTATTTCAGTAAAAAAATACCTGACATGTGGCCCCCTGTTGTAAGTCAAATAAATAATATCAGAAATGTTTCTGATTAATAAAAATATATAAGTAATTCCAAAATGTAAATTATTTTTATAATTTTCCAAAAGTGATTTAAAATGAATTAAAAATAGAGAATTCCATAACTAATTATCTGTTTATCAGAAAAATACAAATAATATATCAAAATGTTCAGAAAAATAAGATCTATCTATTTAGACTATAATCATGCATTTTTAATCAAATTTCATAACAAGTTTAATTAGAAGAACATAATGAAACCTCTCATATGCCTCCGAGGTTTTCCCCGAGTTAGGGTTTGCACCCCTCGGACCCCGATTAAATTGTCAAGCATGCCTCAGGGGTTTATTCCAATGCAATTTAACTTGTCATACCATCATTCTTGATTGAGCATTGCATCAATGCCATGTGTTGATTGTTTCCCTCTCTTTCTGGTGTTTGGTTCTTCCCGGTAGAATACGAAATCGAGATCGAGATTGAAGACCGAGATCAACACCGTCGAATCTCGAAGACCAATACTTGACCAACTATAACCAAGTCAAGTACCAGGCATCCGTAACTCTTCTTTCTGGATATAAACTGGCAAAGGCAAGCGAATCCCCACACTTACATATGAATCCTATGCTTTGAAAGTATTTACATTCTTGCCATGTGCATACGATTCCAAAGTCTTTTATCGATAGATGGAGTAATCATATCTGATGCATGTCACCCTTTTAAGCCTATATTCCCTGATCCACTACTCCTAGCATAACTAGAGTTTGAGCTTGTGACGCGTTGGTAGGGCTATCTATTGTGCTTAGCCATGCTTCGTTGTTACCACTGGTCCATCCGATTGATGAATCAGAGCTACGAATGAACCTAGTATGACATGATGACAGGGTATGATGAGAGATGAAAGTTAAACATGCTAAGGCTTGTATGGGAGGCCACGGTGGGTTGTGGTTTTTGTAGTCCCATACTTGCCACTACTAGGACCTGAGTTCTTGCCTATGGACCAAGATGAGCATACATCCACACGGGGGCCTGGAAACCCCCTCGACCAACTAACTTGCCTAGTAGATTCCATAAGTCACATAGTTCGGGCTTTCCATTTGACATACACATTCTGGTTCTTCTCGATGGAGGTGAAGGAGGTGCATTCATAACAGGTAGGTAAGCGTGGTCGGGAACAAGAGATGACCGACATTCGTAATCTTGAACCCTGCACATATCATTAGGGACCAACTTTGGGAGTCGACCCGTTACAGCGGCATCTCCCTAGTGCGTGACTCATGGTCTCAGCGAAAGCAAGGTAAAGGTCGTGGCCAACCACTCTCTATCGGCCTTCTAAGGAAGAGGGCTTATAGCTTGGCATTAAGAATCGGTTTGTATGTGTGGGTAAAGTTGTACACCCCTGTAGGGTTAAATCTTTTCGAAAAGCTGTGTCCACGGTTATGGACGACTTGGAAACTAGATTCAAAGATCATAGAGAACTTGAACCTAATCGTAAAACTTGGCAAGTTAAACAATGTGTGCTTAAGGATGCTTCCTCATGGGTACGAGGGGGTGATCCTAGATAGGTTCAGCTGATGATGATTCGGTGGATATCAAAAGATGATAAAAGCTAGAGATACCGCTCTCTTATCCCCTTTTAAAATATTATGTTTAGTCGAGATTCTTCTCCCTCTTGGTTTACAAAACAAAGATGGCTTTATGCAAAATAACTCCACTAGCCATAAGTCTTGCGAAGTACACCCTGTACTCACCCCTTGCTTCGTTGATACTTTTGCAGCTGAGTAAGTGTTACCATAGAAGATGAGTTCTTAACGACATCGACATCGACGAGTATCTTGGATTTCCCAATCGGCAGTCTGGGATCTATGGTTTGGACGTCGTCGTTATGCTTCAGGCCTCTTAGGCCATTTTGTTAAGTTTGCTATACTTAATAGCATAATTTGCCTTCTGTGTTTGATGTTTGTGGTCAGTGACCTCTGCATGTAATATTTTGGTTCTTTGCTCAATTATGAGTTCGCTGTAATAATTTTTGTGTCGTAGGTTCACTGTTATGTTACCGATTCTCTCTCTGTATGCTTTCGACATTAGGTTAGGCTTATGTTCAGACAAAGGTCTGGGATTTGTCTAGCCTTAATCCCGGGGGTGTCACAGGTTTTGGTATTAGAGCAGTACCGACGGTAGGGAACCTTTCTGTTGGTCGATGTTAGGTCTAGTACCTATGAAAACTATTTTCAAAGATGAAAATTATGTCCGAAAACTCTAGTATGCTTCTTTTTCTCCTTATCCAGTTTTGCTCTAACTCTGGGTTATCTTATCTTGTGTTGACTTTGAAAATTTTCGCTAACTCGTATCTTTCTTCAAAGCTTAGGTGCCTCTTCAGGCATGCCAGTTCTCAACCATTTGACCTAGTGTTGAGTTTTCTAGAGTTAGTAGTGTGTGTGTTCCTTGATCCCCTTGTTCTGTTTCTTCTGAGAGATTTCTTTCTATCATGATCTCTGTATTATGAGCCCACAACATCATGTTGATGGTTCCTTAATGTCCTGTTCTAGGCCTCGAAGTTTCATTTTGCCTCGTGTGCCTCCTTTTTATTTGTTTGGGTACTTCAGAAGTTGTTTCTTCTCTTTGAACCTACCTCGTGATTACTATCTTGTAGTGTACTATTTGTCACTTAAGTAGTAGTTATTCCTTTCTTTGGGTTTTAACCCTCGGACTTGAACCTAAGATCCCCGATTATGCTGGATTCTGGTGTTGTGAATCTTGTACATGAAGCTGACCTTTAACCCAAGATCCATTTAAATTTACCCCTATGGTAAATGTTTACACATTACCTCAGGATTGCTAGTACCTTCTAGTATAGCCTTCAAGCTTGTGTATATTGTCTCTATTGGACAATGATGATACATGACTTCCCCTACCACTAGCTATGGCAGATGTTCTTTAATAGAACCATATAGATCACGACAAGAGTGCTCCTCATGAGTCTCACTTATATACTCGTGACTCTGCCACACCTTAACCCTTCCTGTATTGGTCTTTGGAAGATTGTTGACTTATTTATCCCCATCTTTGGATTCTAACCTGAGCATGTTCCTTCCCTTGTTGCTTTTCGAACTTTGTCTACCAGTTGGTAGTCAAGTAGTAAACGTGCATTGATGTCTTACGATGCAAGATACTCTTGTGGTCCATCATGATAAACCAGTTCGGGATGTCAGGAGAAACAAACTCCAGTACCTCGTTATTTCTAAGACTAGGTCAAAGTGTTATAACCCACAGAATTAATAAGTGTTGATTGGCTTACGTTTTGTTCTATCTTAAAGTATCACATCCTTTCTATACTAATAAGAGGTCGTGCTGAGTCTCATGCCCCTCTTAATGAAGTGATACTCTTACACATTTTAACCACCCTTCCCCTGAGTTGTTCGCGCTCAGGAATATTGTGTGTGTGTAATGATGTGGCTATTTGAGATTCCTAGCAATTTATATTGCTTTGAACTCCAAGGACATTTGTGTCATTCTTAGCGTGACTGGTTAATCCTATCACTAAGCCAAGAATGATTGTGCTACCAAGTCCGTTATTCTAGTGCACTCTCCTCAGTCAAAGAGTTAGGCTTGTGCCAAACCTCTGCGACTATGTCTTCTTGCCTTACAAAGCAAGTTTTCCTCTTGAGCTAAGTGACATATCGGTGGTTTGTGATATTCTGGATGTCTTCTAGAAGTATCTCCATGTTGCCACATGACCGTGATGTCAAGTTCTTGAGTAAGCTGTTTCTTTAAACCGCTCCTTTCTCCAAGGATCCGTACTGTATACCCCTGAGCTAGTTGGTTGAACTTAAACAACAACTTGGAGAATTGTAAGACAAAAGTTCTATCCAACTCAGTTCCTTCTTAAAGGGATGTCTAGTTGTGTTCATGCTGAAGCAAGATAGTATCTCCTTTGTGGGTATGTTATCTTCCCCGCCTTTGATTTGATTGGGAAATCGTCAAATCAAACTCAGTTCCAAGGACTATCCTGATGGTGTATCTACTCGTGATGTTTCACTTAAGTACATCTTCATGTCCCCTGGTCTGACCAGTATTTCTGCCTTGTTCATACAAAATTTGAGTCCGTCTTCTTGGAGTGTATACGTAAGTTTGTTATTGAGACCATCAATGAAATCCTTAACTACTCCATGCTAGAAAAGATTCATGTGGAACATTTGGCATTAATGTTGGAAAATTTTGAGAACCATCTGTAGGGTTCACAGCATAGAAAACAAAAAATTTCCTACGATGGGAACAACTATGTACCAAGATCTATCTACTAGATACAAGCAACGGGTGGATATACATCCATAGAATACATACCCTCGAAGACCATATAGCATTAACGAGGTTGTACTCGTGGATGATGTAGTCGAACGCTTGCCGATCTCAAGATCGTGATGAAGTCCATCTGGTCTAGCCGGTCCAGCACCATCACGTCCAGCACCGCAAAGCAGTGGTGCATCCGTGATCGCACACACGTCCGGGTAGCCCGACAACCTCCACGCCCTCGCTCCAGCGAAGCAGCGGAAGAAACAAATCCTTCCAGAAAAAACCACCGGGAACATGTATCTCGCTGATCCGAGACCATGGGGAAATTCTAAAGGGGGGAGAGAGATCCTTCGCGAGGAGGTGTTCTTTGAGAGGAGGAGAGGGGGGCCTTTTATAGGGAGAGGGGGGCACCCCAAGGGGAATGGCGCCAGCCATGGTGGCTTCCCCCACCTCTTCCACATTCATGTGGGTGGATCTCCCACTCAAAATGAAAAGCCTCCACTCCCATAAAAAAGCCTCCACTCAAAAATCCACTCACATGCATTAAATTTCCACCAAATTTAATGCAAGCTCTCATTTAAATAAACTATTTTATTTAATTATTCAGAATTTTTTTAATTACTTTAATTAACAAACATTCACATAAAACCACTTACAACATTTCAATTTCACATGCAGAACCAGTTTCAGCAATTTCAACCGAAACAGTTTCGATGTCTAGTGAAATAAATTCCTGCGCTTTCCTTTTTCTTTCTCTGGCATATCATTTGCTCCGAATGGTGTCGGTATCCCTTAAGTGTGTCACCCTATGATTCGCGAATAATGCAGACATGATCAAGACCCCTCTCCGATCAATAATTAGCAGCGGGACCTGGATATCCGTACTGACTCCCACATATTTAACGATGAATTGTGTGATCGTGTGAACCTTATACGCATGTAACTCAATCCCTTTGTCTCGCGATATATTACATGTCCGAGATTCGATCATCGGTATCCTCATACCTAGTTTGATCTCGTTACCGACATGTACTCTTTTCTCGTTCACGTGATATAACATTCTAGTGATCAAATCACTTGCTTGCAAGATAATTAATGTTATATCACCGAGAGGGCCCAGAGTATATCTCTCTGTCATCGGGATGGACAAATTCCACTCTTGATACATGAGCCTCAACATAACTCCTTCGTAGCACTGAACCCATCTTTTTAATCACCCTGTTATGGTGTGACGTTTGATGTTATCAAGATATTCTTCCGGTGTTAGTGATTGGCATGATCTCATGGTCTAAGGACTAAGATTACTTCGAATGATGTTATAGCAATATAAAAACAATGGCCTTGATCGTAATGCTATACTTCGGATGAATGTTCATCACATAATTACACTAATGTTGTGACCTCGTTATTAACAACATCCAATGTCCATGATCAGGAAACCTTTGATCATCTTGTTAATCAACGAGCTAGTTTATAAGAGAAGCATAACTAGGAACTTCCTTTTGTTTATTAGACACACATGTATTAACGTTTCCGTATTAATACAATTAGAGCATGCAAAATAAACATTTATCATAAATAAAAAATACGATAATAACCACTTTATTATTGCCTCTCGGGCATATTCCCTTCACCATCTTTGTGTTATCTCGAAGTATGTGTTCTGGATGTTAAAAGTAACCCTCTCTAGTTCATGTGCAAATGTTGAATGATGTCGCCATGGATTCAAGTAGAGTTGTCTTTGTTTCCTCGGGAATCATTCCAAATCAGTTAAGCATGTGCAAAGTATTCTTGATATGGTAGGTTGATGCCTTCATATTTTGAGAAGATCCTCTAAGCACACCAAGCCACTGACTGATTTTTCATGGAATATAAGAAGTCCAATAGAACTTCGATATCCTCCTAAATGTTTCCCAACAAGGATTCAATCGTGTTTAGTTGCAAACAATTCATGTGGGTGCAATTATCTTTTAATAACTTGTTAATACATGGGTTTTTCAAACTAGCTCATCTTCTGGAGCTTGACATTGAAGTCTGTGTTTTGAGAATCTAGTGACTTTACCTCTGGTAAATGTTGCACACTTTCTATTCAGACATGTTGAGTCTGAAGTATGTCTCCACTTAATCAAAGCTAAATCTCAAGCAGCAATAATTATTGGTGTTCCTCAAGGTTATGAAGTAGGTCTATTGTAACTCCGGCAAGATTGATGTAGTGGTTGACACACACTTAGCCGGAAGACCTATTGTCACCTTATCTTGAATCAGTAGTAACAACCACTCCTCATGAGGCATCTTCTATGATTTATCATAGGAGTTGATCTTATGGTGTCCTTTGTATCCGAAGTCCGACCTTTACTTGATGACTGGTTAAAGGCTTGTCATTAGCCTACTATCGGTGTCTCGAACATCAAGGAGAACATTTAAAGAAGTGTTGCTAAATGTCTCTCGGTCAATCCTCCAGACCCTTTTATGATGGCAAGCGTCTTGTTATGCCAAGTACTTGGAGTCTGAGAATGAAGTTTCTTTCTTATTGTGTCATCAGGAATCTTCTCAACTATTCATTTTGGTGGTGTAAAGTTATATTAAGATCTTCGGCAAGGAGTTTGATAGTTCTAGATGAATAACGAGTTTCCTCTCCGCTTTCTTAAACATGTTCGAAGAGCGACCGTGATTTTGGTAATCAATAGTTTCTCTTGTTACATGTTCCTTGTGACTCTTATGAGTCCTCTCCACCAAAACACCTTTCTGTCTTGGCCTTCTGTTGAATGAAAGAGTGACCCTTCTATGTCAAAAGTAGTTCAACAGCTTGGTTTTGTTGGTATCAATCTCTTCCACCTGTAACGCTCTATTAAGCTATTTAGTAGAGGTTTATCGCTTGAAGTCTGTGGTCATGTTCCTTCCGTTGGAAGCCTTCTTCCCCCAGAAGTCAAACTCTTCTGTAATTCCCCTGGTCTCAATACTTATGAAGACCAGTTATCTATCACCTTGAAACCTAGTTCTCTTGTTTCCTCCATTACCTTGGATTAATGCATGTTCATTAGCTCGAGAGATGGTCGTGAAACATCTATCCATGATTTTACCATGAGATACTCAGTTTGTGGTTCCGTGTCATTCCCTCTTTCCTTAGTGTGAGTGCCAACTCAAAGATTATGAAGCGCTTGGTCCACTCGTCATGATGGTATGGATCAACCTCTTCGAGTAGACCGTTGAAGTTTAGTGTCACCCCTGTTCCTTCTATCTTCCTACTTAGAATCTCGGGAAGAGATTCTTTTAAGGGGGGTAGAATTGTAACATACCTAGTTTTATTTAATGGTAATTAGGAATTGATTGTACATTCATTAGCATCATATTGAAATGCATGCAAGAAAACCAGATCAAATAAAAAGAAACCCTAAACCCTAATAGTTTCCCTCTCTCTATTTGAAACATTTCCAAATAGCTTTGAATTTTGAAAAGTATAAAAAGTTTGGAGCCCAAATGGTCAAAAGGGCCCCTCTAGTATTTCAGTATGTTGTAGAAGCTCTGGTATTTTAAAATGTACCCAAAACAATTTTGATTTGAATATACAAAAGAGAGAAAAGAAAACAGAAAAAGGAAAAACATTTTGGCAGAAAAAAAATAGTTAGGCCGCAGCCAGGCCAGCCCATTCCCTCCTCCCTCTCCTCCCCGCCGCTCAGCGTGCGCCCCGCAGTAGCCGCCTTGGCCCATCCGCGGCCCACCTCGGCCCAGCCTGGCCTGTACCGGTTTGCTCCCTCCCGTCGTCGTCTTCCTCGCCGGCCAAGAAGCCCGCTGGCATAGCCGGGGCCGTCGTCGTATGCCATGATGTGCGTTGCGCGCCAAGATGAGAGCCACCGCTCACCGACGCCTATAAGAGCTCCAGCGCCTCCGTCGACAACCCTAGCTTCTCTTCTTCCCCATTTTCCTCTCCTAGCTGAAACCCTAGGTGCAAACCCCGCCGACGCCCTATCGAATCCGGCCACCCCTCGCCCAACCGAGGTCTCCAGGAGCTTCGCCTCATCGCCCTCTTCGTCCCCGTGGAACCACGCAAGAAGGGGAGTACCCTATACTTGTAATCGTGCTCAACCTCGCCGTCGGCCGCCGCAGTCAACATCTCGATTCGTCGTCATCCGTCCTCCTTGAGCTTCGCTGACCCCTTCTCTACGCTCGTGGTGAGCTCCCGGTTCTCACGCACCCTCCCGCAGCCTAATTTGCTTGTCGTACCACCGCTGCCGCTTGCACCTGCATCCGCCGCCTCCAGAGCTGCTCGTTGGGGACGACGCTTCGGTGACCAATTCGAGGCGGCACCGCTGCCTTTTGGCTCAGTGCTCCCGCGCGAGTCCAGTGTGCCCCGTCCCATAGCCTCCCATCGCCCCTAGCACCACGCCCGCGCTCGTCCTGGGAGGAGCTCCATGACTAACGTCAGCATGACGTCAGCACTGTGCATTTCCCCTTTTTCTTTTGTTTTTATTATTTTCCATAAATAATTTCTATAATTATTTCAGTAAATAAAAATACCTGACATGTGGCCCCCTTTTGTAAGTCAAATAAATAATATCAGAAATGTTTCTGATTAATATAATATATAAGTAATTCCAAAATGTAAATTATTTTTATAATATTCCAAAAATGATTTAAAATAAATGAAAAATAGAGAAATTCATAACTAATTATCTGTTTATCATAAAAATACAAATAATATATCAAAATGTTCAAAAAAATAAGATCTATCTATTTATACTATAATCATGCATTGTTAATCAACTTTCATAACAAGTTTAATTAGAAGAACATAATGAACCCTCTCATATGCCTTTGAGGTTTTCCCCGAGTTAGGGTTTGCACCCCTCGGACCCGATTAATTGTCAAGCATGCCTCAGGGGTTTATTCCAATGCAATTGAACTTGTCATACCATCATTCTTGAATGAGAATTGTATCAATGTCATGTGTTGATTGTTTCCCTCTCTTTACAGTGTTTGGTTCTTCCCGGTAGAATACAAAATCGAGATCGAGATTGAAGACCGAGATCAACACCGTCAAATCTCGAAGACCAATACTTGACCAACTGTAACCAAGTAAAGTACCAGACATCCGGAACTCTGCTTTCTGGATATCAACTGGCAAAGGAAAGCGATGCCTCACACATACATATGAATCCTATGCTTTCAAAGTATTTACATTCTTGCCATGTGCATACGATTCCAAAGTCTTTTATCGATAGATGGAGTAATCCTATCTGATGCATGTCACCCTTTGAATCCTATATTCCCTAATCCACTGCTCCTAGCATAACTAGAGTTTGAACTTGTGAAGCGTTGGTAGGGCTATTTTATCTGTTGTGCTTAGCCATGCTTAGCTGTTACCACTAGTCCATCCGGTTGATGAATCGGAGCTGCGAATGAACCTAGTATGACAGGATGACGTGGTATGATCAGAGATGAAAGTTAAACATGCTAAGGCTTGTATGAGAGGCCATGGTGGGTTATGGTTTTTGCAGTCCCATACTTGCCACTACTAGGACCTGAGTTCTTTCCTATGGACCAAGATGAGCGTACAGCCACACGGGGGCCTGGAAACCCCCTCGACCAACTAACTTGCCTAGTAGATTCCATGAGTCACATAGTTCGGGCTTTCCATTCGACATACGCATTCTGGTTCTTCTCGACGGAGGTGAAGGAGGTGCATTCATAACAGGTAGGTAATCGTGGTCGGGAACAAGAGATGCCCGAGATCCGTAATCTTGAACCCTGCACACATCATTAGGGACCGACTTTGGGACTCGACCGTTATGGCGGCATCTCCCTAGTGCGTGACTCATGGTCTTGGCGAAAGCAAGGTAAAGGTCGTGGTCAACCACTCTCTGCCGGCCTTCCAAGGAAGAGGGCTTATAGCTTGGCATTAAGAATTAGTTGGTACGTGTGGGTAAACTTGTACACCCCTGCAAGGTTAAATATTTTCTAAAAGCCGTGTCCACAGTTATGGACGACTTGGAAACCAGATTGAAAGATCATAGAGAACTTGAACCTAATCGTAAAACTTGGCAAGTTAAACAATGTGTGCTTAAGGATGCTTCCTCATGGGTACGAGAGGGTGATCCTAGATAGGTTCAGCTGATGATGATTCGGTGGATATCAAAAGATGATCAAAGCTAGAGATACCACTCTCTTATCCCCTTTTAAAATATTCTGTTAAGTCGAGATTCTTCTCCCTCTTGTTTTACAAAACAAAGATGGCTTTATGCAAAATAACTCCACCAGCCATAAGTGTTGCAGAGTACCCCCTGTACTCACCCCTTGCTTCATTGATACTTTTGCAGCTCATTAAGTGTTACCATAGAAGATGAGTTCTTTACGACATCGACATCGGCGAGTAGCTTGGATTTCCCAATCGGCAGTCTGGGATCTATGGTTTGGATGTCATCATTATGCTTCAGGCCGCTTAGGCCATTTTGTTAAGTTTGCTATACTTAATAGCATAATTTGCCTTCCGTGTTTGATGTTTGTGGTCAGTGACCTCTGCTTGTAATATTTTGGTTCTTTGCTCAGTTATGAGCTCGCTGTAATAATTTTTGTGTCGTAGGTTCACTGTTATGTTACCGATTCTCTCTCTATACGCTTTCGAGATTAGGTTATACTTATGTTCAGACGAAGGTCTGGGATTTTTCTAGCCTTAATCCCGAGGGTGTCACAGCCCGCGCCTAGTAAGGGTGTGGGCCCCCCAGGACCCTTCTCCATCTCGTACTCTGGCTCCGTGGATCTTCTGGTGAAATAGGATTTTTGGCATATTTTCCCGGATTTTTCCTAATAGTTGATTTTCTGCACAAAAACTAGACACCAAGGTAATTGTGCTGAAAATAGCGTCAGTCCATGTTAGTTGTATCCAAATCACACAAGTTTAAAGGAGAAACAATAGCAAAAGTGTTCGGGAAAGTAGATACGTTTTGGACGTATCAGTCATCGGTGTGAAATAAAAGGAGAGCTTGTAAATCCATGGAGTTATGTATTTTGTGCTAGAGAAATGCTTGAGCCGCTAGCCTAAGCCATGCCTAATCATGGTGGAAACTTGCAGCATCACCATAATGAGCAATCTGTGAAGCATCCTCAATAAAAACCTATGAAAATATCAAATAAAAAGATCGTTGAGATGCTCATTGTCTGCTTCCCTTGTCATTTTGGTTATGGGATAGCTCCTGTACCATGTGCAAGGGGTACCCTGTTGGCGGTTCTTTATGACAAGCATGTACTTACTATGACAAGAACTTACAGGTGACTAAAGTTGAGTAGAATAAGGAGCGGCCCTCATATTCAAGGGACATGAGATTGACAACTTGTACTTTGTCAAGCATATAATCCATAGTTTGTTCACTTTAACCTTAATCACTTCAAGATGCTTATGATAGGGGCAATGAGAGCTGAAAGCTAACAAGTACCATAATTTTTGGAAGCTCTTTATGAGACTTGAAATCCCTGCTTCCCTTTATGAAGGGCCTTTCTTCCACTACTATATTGAGTCTCCACCTTCTATCCTTAGGCACCAATTAAGAGAGCATAGGTGCTATTCTTAGGTCTATGTGCATTGTCCCAAGACTTAATGATTGATTCATATTGTTGATATTACTTGTTCTTGTTCTATTTGTATCTAGTCTCCCTTATGAACTTTGAAGGTGTCCTATGCATTTATGTTTTGCTACTCCATGAGGGACAAGCTGAATGCCACTATGCCATGTTTTCTATATGTGAAACAAACAAACGTTTTTCAATGCATGCTATTCATGATCTTTGTTTCTAGCCTTTCATGTTGCATGCATAGTTACTTTGTCTTACTATTATAACTCCATCTTTCATGATCATGTTTAGAGTTCTTTGATCCCAGCTTTCAACGCTTGCAAATGGTTTAATCTTGATTTTGATGGTGCATGTCACCTAAAAAATTATTCTTTTTATCACTTACCGACTCGAGGATTAGCAGGAGTTAAGCTTGGGGATGCTTGATACGTCATAAACATATCTATAATTTTTGATGCTCCATGCTTGTTCTATATCATTTGTCTTATGTTTTGTCTACACTTTGAGGTATTTTTATACACTTTCTGGAACTAACCTATTAACAAGATGCCACAGTGCCAATTGCCTGTTTTCATTTGTTTTTGGTTCAAGAAAAGGCAGAAAATCAATATTCTCGGAATTGGACGGGACAAAAGCCAATCTTCCTATTTTCCCGGAGCAACACGGAACCACGAAGCAGAGGTGGAGGAGGACACCAGGGTGGCCGCACCCCCCAGGCGCGGTCCAGCCCTGTTGGCGCCCACAGGGGGTGTGGTCCCCCTGGCCCTCCACCTACCTTGATTCCTTCTCCTATAAGAAGCCTCCGACCCAAAAACCCTAAATCATCTGGCGGAAATCCACAAAAACCTCCACAGTGCTGCCGCCACCGAAGGGGAGATTCGGGGGACAGAAAGTCTTTGTTCCGGCACCCTGCCGGGACGGGGAAGTTCCCCCGGAGCCATCTCCATCGATCTCCACCACCATCTCCATCACCGTTGCTAATTCCCATGATGAGGAGGGAGTAGTTCTTTCTCAGGGCTAAGGTCTCTACCGGTAGCTATGTGTTCATCTCTCTCTCTGCTATGTCTGATCTTGTTATGGTCATGAGCTTTGTAATCTAGTAGATCTACCTTGCTACTCAAGTGCTTCAATAGATCTCTGCTCTCCCCATGTGTGTGAAAGTGACAGTGTGCACGCCATGGTGGCTCTTAGGCTAGAGTCTACATAAATACTCATTGTGCTTTAATAGATCTATGCTTTTCCCCACGCGTGCGAAAGTGATAGCATGCACGCCGTGTGTGGCACTTAAGCTAGGTTACATATATATATTCATGAGTTATATTTTGAGTTGGTTGTGTCTATGAAATTGTGGTGTTTGTTGGAACCATCTAGCGCTCAAGGTGACAGTGTGGGGTTATCTAGATTGGGGAAGGCGCTACCGTGGATTAGAGTGTCCAACCGAAGAGTAGTTAGGAGTAGTATCATGAAGAGAGGATATTTATATGAGAGAGTGTTCACTAGTGAAAGTATGATCCTTAGGCCTTGTTTCTAAAAATTAAAACACCGTTCACATCTAGATCTGTTGCATGTTTGCTTGCTTCCTTCTTGTTGCCTTTAGTCTTTACCTCACCGTCAAGCTATTTTCTGGCACTCACACGCGTTACCCCACGTCAACAACAAGTCAAAGCTATTTTTTGACACCGTTACCACTTGTATTTTACTATCTCTTCGCTGAACTAGTGCACCTATACACCTGATAAGTGTATTGGGTGTGTTGGGGACACAATAGACTTCTTGTATTTTGATTGCAGGATTGCTTGAGAGGGATACCTTTGACCACTCCCTCTCTGAGTTCGATAAACCTTGGGTAATCCACTTAAGGGAAACTTGCTGCTGTTCTACAAACCTCTGCACTTGGAGGCCCAACAACTATCTACAAGAATAGAAGTGCGTAGACATCACAATGCTGCTCTGTTTCTTCTTCCTGAATCCTAGCCAAGGAAGCAGCCTAGGCAATGCTAGCAGGACCTTGTAGTCGAACTGGTAAACGAATGTCCTCCCGGAGACCAAACACAAACTGTGCCACAAACCACCGACTTCTGAGCGTTTCATCCA
This sequence comes from Avena atlantica, assembly GCA_910589765.1. Taxonomy (NCBI): domain Eukaryota; kingdom Viridiplantae; phylum Streptophyta; class Magnoliopsida; order Poales; family Poaceae; genus Avena; species Avena atlantica. The sequence goes on from OU342737.1 coordinate 177,210,451, forward strand.
GAGAAATAAGATGGTACATGCACTCTTCAAAGGCCACTGTATATTCAGCAACGGATCATGACTGCTTCAGCTGAAACAACTTAGTCATCTGACCATCATATTCATCCTACCCAAATTCCTGAACAACCGCATGGGCTAACGCATCCCAGGTGATCACGCAATGCATTCGCTTGAAAGCTTGGAACCATAGGGCCGCATGCCCATCCAAATGTAGAGACGTGAGCTCACCCAATGATGTTCAGGTATGCGATACATCTCAAAATATGTGAGACAGAGGTCAAGCCAGAGCAGTGGTTTATCACCTGCAAATCGAGGAAAATCATGGCGACACGGACGGACGATGTAGTCACCCGTCGATGTCGTGTCAGCCACGTCCTTGGGTGAAGAAGGCGTAGTGATGTAGCCTCCTGCCCCCGCCGGTATATTCATCAGCGGTGGCCTGTGGTTGACCAGGCGCGGAATGGAAGAGGTTGCTTCCTTGTGTGCCTGCGGAAACTCCACCCGTGGCTCAGCGCGTGGTGGCGCCACTTGCTTGTCGTTGATGACGAGAGTGTGCTTGACGCCGTCCAATTCCTGGCCAAAATTATCGAGATGATGAAGGAACCCTTGCACATCGCCCGTGACTGTCTTCAGATCGACGGCCATGGCGCCCACTATCTTCGTCAAATCCTCAATTGATTTCGCTAGGCCCTCCATCCGATCTAGCACGAAATTAGTCTGGGCCGACGGTTGACTCGGTCTGGCTAGCGCCGTCGCGGCTCTCCGACCTAACCCTGATCAGGATTTTGCGCGGCGTCGTCGGAGCAACACCACACCTTTCTCGGTGGGATTTTACAGGTCGGAGTCGGAAATTGCGGAGCGCGAGCGGAGCAAAAAGAGGCTCTGGATACCAAATTGTGATGTCCCTAGAAAGGAGATGAGATACAATCACAAACAGGCGTATCAAGAGGAAACAGAGCAAGGTGAGAGATAGAAATTTGGGGACGAGACAGACGAGGTGGGATGAGATTTCAGATTTCTTATTTCATCAAAACATGTCCAAGCTTACAGAGATGTAGTCCTTATAACTATAGACGATACACGCTTACAGGTAGGACCAGCTACTCGATGTCCAACTGACATACGGGCCTATCCTCGCTCGCCAAGTCCAGCTCTTGATGATCTGGCGACTCGATGTCCACCACGAGTGTAGCAGGTGTGACACGCAAGTACTCCCGACCCTTTTCATTCCTTGATAAATATGCGCCTTACATGGTAGTACTGTATCTAAGAAAAGTAAATTTCAGTTTTTACTCCTTAGTGATAATTGTGACGCTATTTATCCTATTTAGTAAATTTTCATCCTAATTATCCTATTTAGCAAAGAGTTGTGCCAACTTTTTACCCCTTCTAAAATTCTCAGAGCATCTCTATAGCCGTGTCCCGACCATAGCACATTGTTTTTCTCTTTTTTTTTGGAGGTGACATATTCATGTAGAAAAATCCATTCGTATTGTTCAGGAAATTTAGCTAACTGTACTAATCCAATCGCTCTCAACATTGTGGAGGGGCGTTTTGATGTATGCATGATTCAACGTATGAGATATACAAGAAGAAGACAAAATAATCGACACAAACAAGCAGCGCCTTGCAACAGCTATCACCTTCTGGTGCCTACTGCTTGAAGCCTTGAATACGTTTTTCTTTGCCCTAGAAGTAGCCAAACTAACCTAACCAACGTGGGAAATAACCGAGCAACAAGTTACCAAATTATACATGGGAGGGATTCAGTTTTCATACCGGCGGTCACCTCATGGTCTGCCAAATGCCGGAAATCACCTCCGAGACCACCATCGCTCGACGCCTTACGAGTCGTCCCGCTATCTCTGAACAAGCAAAACGATGTCGTCATGAAACGGTTCGAGAGCTGGGCGAGTGATTTGTGAAAATGTGCCATAAAATTTAACCAACCCAATCGGTACCCATCTGTCATAATGCTCAGGAAAATAAAAGGGTAAAAAGAGGCACAATGTTTGCTAAATGGAGCCTGCTGGTCCGGCGTGAGCACGATGCATCGAGGGCCTCGCCTACGCCTGCATCTCTGCTCGCTGCCTGAGTAGCCGCAGACGATGAAGCTCAAGAGGAGGATGCGGAAACCTGTACATGCTCGACGAGGGGGTGTTTCCCAGCAAAAGCTCTTACGATGCGTCCTATCATAGTTTTCCAAGATCGGCAGTGGAAATTAGCTAGTGCTTTATGTGTTGGTGCATCTTACTGCACTTGAGGAGGAGCTGAAGGGCACAAAGAGGGAGGAGACCGCTGGGCGGGGAATGTCATCCACAAGCGCCGTGCGTAAGTGGAGGAGCAAGAGAAATATTAGAGTTGGCAGTGGGGGACATTGGAATGGCACGTTCTTCTTCCTGGTTTAATATGTATACTCATAGGTTATAACCACTTTCCTTGCAATGTGCTTGTAGTGCTTCTCACCTTTTCCTTCCGATGAGATTAAGTGTTTGTTCATTGACCCATTCCAATATTTTACAGGGAATTTCTCAATGGCATTTCGGACCCCTATTAGCCCCCCTCATCATGATTATATTACATGGTTGCGCCTTTTGTGTGGAGTTCAGACCACATCTCTTGAATTACCCTGATGGCTTAGCTGATCCTCTCTTAAGCTCTGCTGCAGCTCCCGAGTAACAGTGAGCTTAATACACGGGAATTATGGCCACTTCTAACCATTTCTTATGATAACGGGCCTGGAAGTAAGTGCTAGAAGAGAGGAGTGAGAACGAGTGGCACTGGATTGGTTTCAAATGCCAGCATTCCTGGACGTGGATTGACACCTTTTTTCTGCATTGAACTACTCCTTTTTTTTGTTACGTATTTGTCTGTCATTTGTAATTGTTCCCCTGTTCCCTTTTTGTGGTTGGTGAGAATAGCAGGATGCAAGATGACCAGCCAAATTACTAGTTGGGTTACAAGTTTTGAGCTGGGTACAAAATGAAAATTTGTTATTGCTGTGTTTCACCAATCGTTGTTGCACTACGGGAAAAAATGTCGCTGCCGTGTAGACACGTCTTTGCCGTGTGTCAAACGCACCGGAACACGGCAAAGACAGTCTTTGCCGTGTGTAACTCAGAAAATATACGGCAAAGTACGTGAACACGGCAAATTTCTGAAAAAGAACACGGCAAAGAAATATACACGGCAAAGACCCATAAAGGAACACGGCAAAGAAAATACATTCGGCAAAGTTGACAACGGCACACGGCATAGGTGTTATCACGGAAACGAGGTGGGACCCGTGACCCCACAAGTCCATTTAACGGGAGGAGCTAACGGCCGTAGACGGTGGTCTCTTTGCCGTGTGCCCTTGCCGGTCCTTTGCCGTGTGTATTCGGTAGTACACACGGCAAAGGCCCTTTGCCGTGTGTATTCCGTAGTACACACGGCAAAGGGCCTTTGCCGTGTGTATTTCGCGGTACACACGGCAAAGTCTTTTTTTTTTTTTTTTTTTGCCTTTTATCACATTACTCTTAGGAAAATCATAAAAAAATCATTCTAATTCAGAAAAATACAAATACTATATCAAAATTTGCAGAAAAATAAGATCTATCTATGTACACTCAAAAATTAGATATTTATATTGAATAAGAATCTTCATGCTCGCCGTTTTGACCATAGATTTAAACATGCATAAAAAATTCAAAAACGATCGAAACAATGCGAAACCTTCGCGTGGTGTCATATTATGTTACATGGTTGCAAGGAAAAATATCAAACTTGTTATATTGAATATGTCTCAAAAAAACCTTCATAAAATGACCTATCTCATTCGAGGTTTCCTCGCTTTCGGGTCAAATGACCAATGTGATGGCTAGAATTAAGGCATAGTTTGTGATAATCTGCCCATATTGTGCATGCATGTGCCTCATGGAATGGTGAACAATGTTGCAAGAGGAAGTTTTTATTTTCGTCGCACCAAAAAGCCATTTTCAATTTTCTGAGCGAAAAAAACGAGAGATTTTATGAAGCAACCACCAAATGGATAATTTAAAATGCTACCACCACATTTTTCAAAAATACCAGACCACCTTAAATGTACAATATCCTAATAGGGGGATCTCAAACCTTTCCGTCCACTCCAGGTGAAAAAGACAAATTCCTGCCGAAAGTGGGTTAGATATGAACTACAGGTACATGACCGGATGGACATGATTTTTTAAAAAAATCATTTTTAGATTCACAATATGCTATTTCATCAGAGATCCAGTGAAAGTTTAGAGAGGCACAGCTCCGAGCTAAGAATCTTCATACCCGTCGTTCGACAAAGTTTGTCAATAGTTTTAAAGAGTCATAAAAAATTCAAAAACGATCGAAACAATGCGGAACCTTCGCGTGGTGTCATATTATGTGACATGGTTGCAAGGAAAAATATCAAACTTGTTATATTGGATATGTTTAAAAAAACCTTCACAAAATAACCTATGTCATTCGAGGTTTCCTGGCTTTCGGGTCAAATGACCAATGTTATGGCTAGAATCAAGGCATAGTTTATGATAATCTACCCATATTGTGCATGCATGTGCCTCATGGAATGGTGAACAATGTTACAGAAGGAAGTTTTTCTTTTTGTCACACCAAAAAGCCATTTTCTATTTTCTGAGCGAAAAAACGAGAGATTTTATGAAGCAACCACCAAATGGCTAATTTAAAATGCTACCACCCTATTTTTTAAAAATATTAGACCACCTTAAATGGACAATGTCCCAACGGGGGGATCTCAAACCTTTCTGTCTAGTCCAGGTGAAAAAGACAAATTCCTGCCGAAACGGTAGGAAGTGGGTCAGATATGAACTACAGGTACATGATCTGATGGGCATGATTTTTTACAAAAATAATTTTTAGGTTCACAATATGCTATTTTATCAGAGATCCAGTGAAAGTTTAGAGAGGCTCAGCTCCGAGCTAAGAATCTTCATACCCGTCGTTCGACAAAGTTTGTCGATAGTTTAAAAGAGTCATAAAAAATTCAAAAACGATCAAAACAATGCGAAATCTTCTCGCGGTGTCATATTATGTGACATGGTTGGAAGGAAAAATATGAAACTTGTTATATTGAATATGTCTCAAAAAAACCTTCACAAAATGACCTATGTCATTCGAGGTTTCCTGGCTTTCGGGTCAAATGACCAATGTTATGGCTAGAATCAAGGCATAGTTTATCATAATCTGCCCATATTGTGCATGCATGTGTCTCATGGAATGGTGAACAATGTTGCAGGAGGAAGTTTTTCTTTTAGTCGCACCAAAAAGCCATTTTCTATTTTCTGAGCGAAAAAAACGAGAGAATTTATGAAGCAACCACCAAATGGCTAATTTAAAATGCTACCACCCTATTTTTCAAAAATACCAGACCACCTTAAATGTACAATATCCCAATAGGGGGATCTCAAACCTTTCCGTCCACTCCAGGTGAAAAAGACAAATTCCTGCCGAATCGGCAGAAAGTGGGTTAGATATGAACTACAGGTACATGACCGGACGGACATGATTTTTTAAAAAAATCATTTTTAGATTCACAATATGCTATTTCATCAGAGATCCAGTGAAAGTTTAGAGAGGCACAGCTCCGAGCTAAGAATCTTCATACCCATCGTTCGACAAAGTTTGTCAATAGTTTTAAAGAGTCATAAAAAAATTCAAAAACGATCGAAACAATGCGGAACCTTCGCGTGGTGTCATATTATGTGACATGGTTGCAAGGAAAAATATCAAACTTGTTATATTGAATATGTTTAAAAAAAACCTTCACAAAATAACCTATGTCATTCGAGGTTTCCTGGCTTTCGGGTCAAATGACCAATGTTATGGCTAGAATCAAGGCATAGTTTATGATAATCTACCCATATTGTGCATGCATGTGCCTCATGGAGTGGTGAAAAATGTTACAGAAGGAAGTTTTTCTTTTTGTCACACCAAAAAGCCATTTTCTATTTTCTGAGCGAAAAAAACGAGAGATTTTATGAAGCAACCACCAAATGGCTAATTTAAAATGCTACCACCCTATTTTTCAAAAATATTAGACCACCTTAAATGGACAATGTCCCAACGGGGGGATCTCAAACTTTTCTGTCTAGTCCAGGTGAAAAAGACAAATTCCTGCCGAAACGGTAGGAAGTGGGTCAGATATGAACTACAGGTACATGATCTGATGGGCATGATTTTTTACAAAAATAATTTTTAGGTTCACAATATGCTATTTTATCAGAGATCCAGTGAAAGTTTAGAGAGGCTCAGCTCCGAGCTAAGAATCTTCATACCCGTCGTTCGACAAAGTTTATCGATAGTTTAAAAGAGTCATAAAAAATTCAAAAACGATCAAAACAATGCGAAACCTTCGCGCGGTGTCATATTATGTGACATGGTTGGAAGGAAAAATATGAAACTTGTTATATTGAATATGTCTCAAAAAAACCTTCACAAAATGACCTATGTCATTCGAGGTTTCCTGGCTTTCGGGTCAAATGACCAATGTTATGGCTAGAATCAAGGCATAGTTTATCATAATCTGCCCATATTGTGCATGCATGTGTCTCATGGAATGGTGAACAATGTTGCAGGAGGAAGTTTTTCTTTTAGTCGCACCAAAAAGCCATTTTCTATTTTCTGAGCGAAAAAAACGAGAGATTTTATGAAGCAACCACCAAATGGCTAATTTAAAATGCTACCACCCTATTTTTCAAAAATACCAGACCACCTTAAATGTACAATATCCCAATAGGGGGATCTCAAACCTTTCCGTCCACTCCAGGTGAAAAAGACAAATTCCTGCCGAATCGACATAAAGTGGGTTAGATATGAACTACAGGTACATGACCGGACGGACATGATTTTTTAAAAAAATCATTTTTAGATTCACAATATGCTATTTCATCAGAGATCCAGTGAAAGTTTAGAGAGGCACAGCTCCGAGCTAAGAATCTTCATACCCATCGTTCGACAAAGTTTGTCAATAGTTTTAAAGAGTCATAAAAAAATTCAAAAACGATCGAAACAATGCGGAACCTTCGCGTGGTGTCATATTATGTGACATGGTTGTAAGGAAAAATATCAAACTTGTTATATTGAATATATTTAAAAAAAACCTTCACAAAATAACCTATGTCATTCGAGGTTTCCTGGCTTTCGGGTCAAATGACCAATGTTATGGCTAGAATCAAGGCATAGTTTATGATAATCTACCCATATTGTGCATGCATGTGCCTCATGGAGTGGTGAACAATGTTACAGAAGGAAGTTTTTCTTTTTGTCACACCAAAAAGCCATTTTCTATTTTCTGAGCGAAAAAAACGAGAGATTTTATGAAGCAACCACCAAATGGCTAATTTAAAATGCTACCACCCTATTTTTCAAAAATATTAGACCACCTTAAATGGACAATGTCCCAACGGGGGGATCTCAAACCTTTCTGTCTAGTCCAGGTGAAAAAGACAAATTCCTGCCGAAACGGTAGGAAGTGGGTCAGATATGAACTACAGGTACATGATCTGATGGGCATGATTTTTTACAAAAATAATTTTTAGGTTCACAATATGCTATTTTATCAGAGATCCAGTGAAAGTTTAGAGAGGCTCAGCTCCGAGCTAAGAATCTTCATACCCGTCGTTCGAAAAAGTTTGTCGATAGTTTAAAAGAGTCATAAAAAATTCAAAAACGATCGAAACAATGCGAAACCTTCGCGCGGTGTCATATTATGTGACATGGTTGGAAGGAAAAATATCAAACTTGTTATATTGAATATGTCTCAAAAAAACCTTCACAAAATGACCTATCTCATTCGAGGTTTCCTGGCTTTCGGGTCAAATGACCAATGTTATGGCTAGAATCAAGGCATAGTTTATGATAATATACCCATATCGTGCATGCATGTGCCTCATGGAATGGTGAACAATGTTGCAGGAGGAAGTTTTTCTTTTCGTCGCACCAAAAAGCCATTTTCTAGTTTCTGAGCGAAAAAAACGAGAGATTTTATGAAGCAACCACCAAATGGCTAATTTAAAATGCTACCACCCTATTTTTCAAAAACACTAGACCACCTTAAATGGACAATGTCCCAACGGGGGGATCTCAAACCTTTCTGTCCTCTCCAGGTGAAAAAGACAAATTCCTGCCGAAACGGTAGGAAGTGGGTCAGATATGAACTACAGGTACATGATCTGATGGGCATGATTTTTTACAAAAATAATTTTTAGGTTCACAATATGCTATTTTATCAAAGATCCAGTGAAAGTTTAGAGAGGCTCAGCTCCGAGCTAAGAATCTTCATACCCGTCGTTCGAAAAAGTTTGTCGATAATTTAAAAGAGTCATAAAAAATTCAAAAACGATCAAAACAATGCAAAACCTTCGCGTGGTGTCATATTATGTGACATGGTTGGAAGTAAAAATATCAAACTTGTTATATTGAATATGTCTCAAAAAACCCTTCACAAAATGACCTATCTCATTCGAGGTTTCCTGACTTTCGAGTCAAATGACCAATATTATGGCTAGAATCAAGGCATAGTTTGTGATAATATACCCATATCGTGCATGCATGTGCATTATGTAATGGCGAATAATGTTGCTGAAGGAAGTTTTCCTTTTCCTCGCACCAAAAAGCCATTTTCCATTTTCCGGGCACAAAAAACGGGGGGTTTTATGAAGCAACCACCAAATGGATAATTCAAAATGATACCACCCTATTTTCACAAGATTATATGGATGTCATATTTGGATTCCTCACATTTTTCTGATCGATTTAGACATTTTATTTGTCGAATTCCGATTTACGGATTTAAATATATGAATTATTCCATATTAAATAGAAAAAGGAAATAAAATAAAACCATTTTTATTTTTTATTTGGATTCAAGATTATTATTACTTTTCATTATTGTTTACTTAAATAATTGTTTGGAATCTAAAATTGAGATGTGTGACATCATGGTCCAAGAGTTAATATCATTGATATGGAAGTATTAGCAACAAGGTATGATTTCTTTCTTGGTAGCTCATTCGGAAGGAACGAAGAAGTTAAGCGTGCTAGGCCTAGAGTAGTGTTAGGATGGGTGACCACAGGGGAAGTTTGATTATGAGTGCAATTTGATATAATATTTAACATACAAAGGGTTCAAATATTCTATATGAGATTATCAAGTAAATAATATTCAAAAAAGTTTGAAACAAAATTATTATTTTTATTTTTTTAAAAAAAGGCAGTTTCTTTGCCGTGTACTTTTTCCACGAGACACACGGCAAAGACAGCTTCTTTGCCGTGTACTTTTCAAGAAGACACACGGCAAAGACAACTTCTTTGCCGTGTACTTTTCAAGAAGACACACGGCAAAGAATAGACACCGTCATCTCCGCGGAAACCGTTATCTTACTTTACTTTGCCGTGTCTACGCATGAGACACACGGCAAAGCCTTTGCCGTGTCTTATTTAGAAAACACACGGCAAAGGGCCTTTGCCGTGGCGAACGTTGCCGTGTGGCATTTGCCGTGTGTATACACACGGCAAAGCCTTTGCCGTGTTCCGAAAGGCCTTTGCCGTGTCTTTTGCCCACACGGCAAAGAGCCTGTGTGCCGTAGTGTTGCAGCTGATGAAAAAAGGGTAAATAAGGTAACAAAATTTATGCTGGAACGCCTTTGTGAAAATTGAAAATATTTGTGTGCATGATTGTAGTTGTCTAATGTTGTGTCCTTTTGTATCTCATGCTAGCGTGTGAACCTATGTTAATCCTCTAATGGTACGGTGAATAGTTTTGAAAACTACAAGTTATTTGAGAGAGGGCTATCATTTGCTTATCAATGAGCTTGATGAAAGCTTGCTTTTTTTAGTTGGCTCAAGTATGTCTTTCCACTTTATTGTTATTTGTTGTACCTGTGCCATTTATTTTTCTGACATACATGTATTGTATATTTGTACTGCTTGCTATTTTTATATTGTAGGCGAATAAAATGTACGTATATGGAGGAACTGTACCTAGAAGGGAGAGGAGAAACTTGTAAGTTTTTTCTCATACCAATTCACGGCAATTGAGCTATTGGTCGCAGTGTCATGATTGACCGGCAATAGCCTACTATGTGTGCTTCTCACATTCATTGGATTTAGCCCTTTTTTGTTAAGTTGTTTCTACTAACATATTTAAGTTACCATTCTATTTAATTAAGTTGGATACATATCTTAGTCTATGTTGTGTATTGCTCTTTTTATTACGTTTGTGCATATCCACTGATGTAGTTAAGTTGTTCTGTTTCATCCTTATAAGTTGTTTTACTAGCATAACTAAGTTGTTTTTTCCATCATAGTTAAGTTGCTACTCCATGCTATTAAGTTCGATTTTGAAGCAGTTAATTAAGTTTCACAACATATATTGAGTTTCTTTTACAACACTAAGTTGTTCCTGTCAACACAGTTAAGTTGCTTGCAACATTTTATTAAGTTGAATAGTTAAATTAGTCTAAATTGCACACTGATTGTAGGGGGGGGGGGTGTTTTTCTTTTGTACATTTCTTTATTTCCCTTTGTAGTTGATTTTTGAGTATAAATGTATAATAAGTTAATTCCTCGCACCATTTTATTGAGTTGATTAGATAGATTAGTTGTAGGTAGGTTAGTTGGTGTGATTCATTGTCCTTTCCTGGATTAAGTTCTCTTGCAACCTAAACGTGCAAATTTTGGAGTACCCTAAGTATGCAATTAGGTGTCCCATTTTTTGTGCCATTTCGCTGTTTTTCCGATAAAACTAAATTGCTCTAGTGTTTTCCACATGTTCTAGTTAAGAAGCAACTAGGATACCCTAACTATGCATTTTAGTTGTCCCGGGATTCACATTGTGTTATTTTCTCATACAACTAAGTTACTACATTGATATACTCACTTTCCACTAAATAAAAATCTAGGATTCCCGTACTATGCAATTAAGTCGGTCCCCATGATCACCCTTTGATTGTCCCCATGATTACCCTTGTGTTGTTTTTTCACATACAACTAAGATGCTGCCTTTGATATAATCATGTTATAGACTTGTAGTTAACAAAGAACCCGACATTCCCTATGTATGCAACTTAGTTTGTCCCATTGATCTCCCTATGTTGTTTTTTCATACAACTAAGTTGCCACAGTAGTATACTAACTCCCTACTTAAGAGGCACCTAGGATATTATTGCTACAAAAATGTTTGTATATTATTTGTGCTCTTGTTATTTGTACCATACAAGTAAGTTGCATATTTCTACCCACTAAGTGTGCTCTTGTTTCCAGGCCTTTCTAGGAAAACCATGGTACAATGAGCTAGAAAAGATTACGGAGATTGCTTTGTGTGCAGAAAGGTTGAAGATAACTAGCTTGTGTGCATGTTCTCTGCTATGCCTGCTTGTCACACCAAAGGAATCGATGGGTGATTCTTCAACTTGGTCTCCTGCATCTTCTCCTTCGCACATATCAACTTTTTGATTTGGTACCACACTTTATCCCTTAACATAATACCATCATCTTCCACAATAGTGGTGGCGTTTGTGCCATCGTCCATTTGCAATGGGGTTGATTGGGTGTGGTGATTGCAATGGGGTTTGATTGGGTGTGTGCTGATTTTTTAAAGCATAAATACCTAGTGTGATTAATACAAAAAGCAAGTTTAGAGATATGTTGCCTAATTTCAATGTCAAGTTGCATATAGGTTGGTGTTAAGTTGCACACTAGTTACTGCTAAGTTGCTGGTCTGGCGAGATATTGTACCGTATTTATTTGTGTGAAAATGGATTCACTAGAACCTTATACTTAAATTCTCTTCCAGTTGTTATTGACTTGCCTACTGGTGTTTCATTTCTGATATAGTGAGATATCAGTGTTCTTTCACGTGAAAATAATTGTAGTGAAACACATACTTCTAATTTTGTCTTATTCTTGATTGTCAAATTGCACATTGGTTACTATTAAGTTGCACACTGGTTACTATTAAGTTGCTGGTCCAATGAGATATTGTAGTTTGTTTGTGAAATTGTATGCCTACTGGAATAACAAGATTAAGTCGATAAGCCATTTTAATTAGGTTACATGCTGTTCTATACTTTAGTTGGGTTGGATGGGTCATGGTTGTCTAGTGTTTTGTGTTATTCCTGGTGGACAACATTTTCAAAATTATTTACGGATGATTAACTTTGCTTTTTGAGTAGTTCATTAAATTCATTTTACGTTGATTTAAGTTGCATGAAAAACATAGATAAGTTGTTTTAGGCAACATAGTTAAGTTGATCTCCACATGCTATTTACCTTTGATTTAGCGTTAGTTAATTAAGTTCTTTTTTCGTAGATTGAAGTTGCTTTTGCAACATAGATAGTTGTTTTTTTCCAACCTAGTTAAGTTTCTTTCCCACACTATTAAGTTTGATTTACAGTAGTTAATTAAGTTGATTTATGTAGAGAGAACTTGCTTTTGTGACATATATAAGTTGCTTCTTCTAACCTAGTTAAGTTTCATTCCCACGCTATTAACTTTACTTTTGCGGTAGTTATGATTGAAATTGGTTTTATGATTTTACAAAATAGAAAAGTTGTTTTTGGCAACATAGTTAAGTTGCTTGCAATATTCAATTATGTTTAATAGTATTTTTTATAAACACTGATTGTAGGGGGATATGTTTTGCTTTTGTAATTTCCTTATTCGTCATTTGGATTTAATTTATCACTATGTATGTTGTTTTTTCACCATAGGTAAGTTTCTTTTTCAACAATCTATTATATACTAAAAGTAATATAAGGATGTTTTCTGAGATACTGGGTTGATCCACATCACCTAAATTATTTTAATTGTTAGATCCTTAATCCATGGTTAAGATTTAATCGACTCTTCGGACCTTCGTAACACACCAGCGAACGTGCAATCCATCAAGACCCATGCAGGTGCAAAGGAACCCCAAATAAAGAAAAATAAAAACTATTTTTTGCATGGTAATACGTGTCTCATTTATATCACAAAGGTCATAATACAAGTCACGTAAAGACCGACCTAACAAAACTAAAAACACAGTAGAACGCAAGCCTTTGCGCAAAGGACTACTAACCAAGAAATAAAATTACAATCTATACCGAAGAATCCTCTAAACTTGACGCCAACGCCCGTTACCTGCCTTTGGCACCACAACAACAGCAACCAAAGGAAAAAATGGCGGATGACCTCCTCACCCAAGCTCGATGCGGCTCATCGCTGATATATAGCTTTGCGGACCTCTAATGTGGCTCACCAAAGGTGAGACCATTGTCGTTGAACGAATCAGACCGGGGCAGCACTCCAGACACGCCATCGAACTCCAGATCTAGCACCCCGCACGACTAAGACGTCGGGGAAGGAAACCATACCTGCCATCCATGAACCACGGACCAAGCACACGATCCAACATCTTCTAGATGTCGTCGATGCAGACCACAATCTGCATCCGCTCCTTGACTACCTCCCATGTTTCACATCAGCGCTGGATCAAACGCTGCCGCAGCGGTGGAGCCTGAGGACACACATCCACCACGAGGATGTCGTCACCGTCGCACCATCCTTTCTTGAATAGACTAATCTCCAAATCTATCGGGGAAGGATCTCAAAAAAAAAAAATCAGCGCCATCCAAGAAACCAAGACAATGAATAGCCTAAAAACGAAGCTACTTTGGCCTAAAACTATCCACACACATGGATCCGGCGACACCCCCCCCTCCCCCTCGCACCACCGATGACCTAGGTCGGCGGCGGGGGAGCCGCCGGAGACTGGCGTCGAAAGGCTGGTGTCCTAGGGCAAGATCTCTTTTTTCTCCCTGTCGGCGCCTAGGGGGAAAAGACCGCCTATAAGAAAAAACTATCTAACGTACTTAACATGTAGGTACATTTTTTTTGAAAGGAGCATATATTAATATCAAGAGATACCATTTACAACCGGCCTCTGCAACAACGCAATACCCTATTGGCATTACGGATGCACACAGCCAAAGAACACATCAATACCAATTATCCCGACTGCCATATTTTTGTCCTCACGCTGGTTGAAGGTGCTGGCCTTGATGCCCTAGGAGTCCGGCCGGCCGGTCGGCCATCCCACCGTCATCCTGCGCTTTTTGCATATGCACATCAGGAGAGAAGTTTTGATCTTGCCTCACGCACGTAGCCATGCAAGATTAGTCTAAGGTTTGTCTCACACAACCTTCAATATTTCTTTTTATTTTGACTACTTCATCTTCTAATTTTTTTTATGATACACCATTCAATCTACACAAAGGTGGACTGATTGATTTTGTTTCGGTAAACAAAACATAGGAACACATAAACTTACGTGATTGAAATACATGTCACGGGGCTTTCAGTGTCCACCAGAGGTTGATCTTAAAATGGTCTAGAGTGTATACGTGATGTTTATGGTCGATCTTCGGCATGTTTAACCACTGACATGGCAACACTACATGTTGCACCTTTTTTCTCTCTGCCAGTGGAAGATGATTGTTAATTAAGGCCATAGATGTGATTTGTTTGCAACAGAGAAGATGAGGTCACCATGCCATGTATCGCCACCATCCGGCCCGATTTCACTACAAAGTGATCAAGTATTTAATTTCTCTTGGTCAAAAAAAAAAAGAACTCCAATCTCCCAAATTATGACACTTCCAATATAAGTCCATTGCTTCCTTCGAGTTGTGGAGTAATCAGTCTGTTACCGCACCAACGAATAAACTGAAAGATAGTGATAGTATATTGTATAGTTGCATCTAAATTTTAGACATAAGGTGTCTACCATTCCTTCAGAAATTAAACATTAATGGTTGTATGTACACTGCAGAAATCCAGTGGAGTCTCTGCCAACACCTGGATTTTTAATCCCAGATGCCTGTTATGTCATACATCGCAATCTCAGGATTACCATTTTTGCGAGACATAACAGAATTGGATACCACAGTACATCATCCATTACAAACCATACATAAGGTCTTACATAAATGAGGATCTCATGATCCAGTTCTTAATACAATTCAAGCAGCGGAAATACGTAATAATAACGGTAGCGTAGGCGAAGCTCCATCTTCGGGGTCACAAGCAATGCTGACGATGGGAGATGATCCTAGCTGTCGTAACCTTCCTGGGGTCCATCCCCCAGGTACTCCTCTTCATAGTCTGGCCATGGAATAGCCAGGGACAAAGCCATGAGTACTCTTTAAGTACTCGCAAACTAATACTAACAAGTGAAGGGGATTTTTGTAGTAGGACACTAAGCTCTAGGGTTGTTTTGCAAAAAGCCAGATTTACATCTACTAAGTTCAGAAGTAAGAAAAGCTAGTTGAAATTTTATAACACCTAAGTGTGAACTTGAATTTCATATCACAACGCTGTTGTGGTCAAGTCAAGGTCTCAATTCATTTCATAAGTCATTTTGAAAACATCTGATGGGGGAACAGTATGGCCACTCCAACTGTCCATAACCGCGGATGTGGCTATTCGAATAGTTTGACACTCTGCATAGATTGTACACTTTCACCATAACATTCGATACATCCGTCAGGAACAAATCCTGAATTCATCATACTCAGTATGCGGATAATCAATCCTAACCTTTCAATTCCACGCCCTAGTATAAGCACCTCTCCTGTGAGTTTGGCCTCCCAACCATGACCAACTATCATCTTGGGTACTGCACAGGTGGACAATCTTCACAAGGTAGCCTCAGCTCATACCTTGGCCGTGATGGAACCAATACTAAAGTATATAAGTTTCCAGTCAAGTCCTACCCAATTCTCGGGTATTGTGGTTGTACGAAAAAATTGGAATGGTATCGCATCCAGACAACCATCAGTTTTATAAAGGGATAAGGCTCATGCCTCAACATTTTCATCACCATAAATAATCTGGTGTTCGGAAACACATGTCCAAAACATCTCAATAGAATGATCCATCATTCCAAGGTTTTCATAACCATTTTCACCAAGTATTCCCATCTACGTTGATCAGGTTTTATGCTTAGCACTAGCATCTACAAGTGAGGGTAAGTAGTAATGAAGGGTGGTAACTAGTGGAGTTTAACAAAGTTCAATCTCATGCCTTGGGAGGACATAAACATTATCTAGATTAGTCCAAGTTTTATGCTCTTTATGCAACCTTCAATTATCTTTCTAGTATCTACAATTCACTTAAGTAAGCTCTAAATAATAGCTTTGATAAAGAAATAAAGTATAAAGCTTGCAAGTAAAACTAGGATTGGTTTATCAAGTGGGTATGATCACATATGCTTAAGGCATATAGTTGGCATGGTAACAAGCAAGTATTTGCTTGCATAGGTATAGTATCTTGCAAATATTGGCTTGCTCAATCAACTAGTAGTATTAGGCTTGCATAGTTCAACTTGATTAGTAAGGCTTGCCTTGTGGAGAGCAGTGGTTGAAGTTCTCCTCGTCTTCTTCTTCGTAGTATCCTCCTTATTCCTCATATCCTTGGTCGGTACTAGCGTCTATGAATAAATACGAGGTACACAATCACCAAACAATACTTAGATACTTTCAATCATCACACAAAAGGGTCCTATAGATGATCTAGCATCATCACTAACATTACAAGATTAAAGCTTGGTTTAATTTCTTTTATTTTTAGAGAAGTAATTTCAACTCATTGAAAAGCTACTTAAGATTTAATATTCTCCAAACCAAACATGGGATCATGTTGACACATGTCATCACCACATATTTTAGTCCATGGGAATGTGATTTAAAGTGGTGTCACAATTTAATAGGGTTTAACCATTTATTTTACTTAAATAAAGTGACTAGAAATGCCTATGTAGCATTCTTTTATTACTTGAACAATATTTCTGTAAGTAAACCCAAATGTTTTTATATATTCTGAAAGGTATGATCAAATGTGATTTTTGATAGTTGGAATCAACTCAAAAGCTATTATGGTTTAAATTTGAAAAATGTTTGAATGCAGAAAAGGTTCTACCTTGTTATTTTTACCAAGGTTGATCTATAGATTCAAATGATTTGAATCCAACGGGCTTAGATTAAGCATTTCAATATCTTTCTAACAAAATTGGTTTCATTCAATTTGGTTCACTGAATCGAGCTGGGTTGATTTTTGAAACTAGGTATAGAACTATGTTTAAATTAAAATGGAAAAAGTTAAATTCAAACGACTGGGCTACGCGGGAAACGATAATGGGCCGGCCCGGTGTCACTCCGCGGCGCGGGGCTCAACTGACAGGGGGTTCCACCAGTCAGTGGCTCTTTAAACGCGAAGCGGTACGGGGCAATCTCATCCGCACGATCTAAGTCTAATCGAACGGCTGCTACTCATCGTCCACGTCGGGCAGCGCCGGCGAGACAGAAACCTAACGCGGCAGGTGGGGGTCGTCGGGGGCTCACCGGGATCAAGAGAGGGTCAGCGATGCGGGCGAACGACGAAGTCGATGAAGGCGAACCTCCTGGTACCGACAGCTTCTCCTGGGGTGGACGAAATCGACGGCGCCCTTCTTCTCCAGAGGAGGCCTGCTCCAGCCAAATTCCAGCGATGCGCTGCTCGCCTTGCTCCGGGAACGGGGTGGAACGATCAGTGAGGAGAGGGGAGTGAGATGGTGTGAAGAGTTTGAGCGGGGGAGGCCTCTATTTATAGTCTCGACGACAAGACCGGACGGAATGGGCATGCGACGGTGGCGACATGGCTACGGGCTGCTAGAGGCATGGCAGGCGGTGCTGATCGATCGGTGGTCTCCTGGCGATGCTCTATGGCTTTAATGCACGTGTAGGGGCGGTGGCAAACGGTCTAGAACATGTGATGCTCTGCGCGGCAGAGGCGGCATCTTCGATGGCGAGCGGTGGCTGTGAGGCATGGGGCGGCGAACGGGGATGTCTGGCGGTATCCTGGGACGGTGGTGATTGCGTATGCACGCGGCGAGGGCGGCGCGCGGTCTGTGTGCGTGTGTCGAGGGTGGCGCTCTGGCGCACGCTCGACATGGTAGACAGAGGCACGGGCGCGGCGTTCCTGGGTGCTCTGGTCGATGTCTTCGAGGCAGGGCTGGTCGAGAGGGGGCGGTGAGGCATGGGTGATCTCCCAGACAAGGTTGGAATGGCTAGTTCCTCTTCTAGCTTGTTGTCTACCCTGGGGTGGCATGGGTGGCTTCGGCTCTTCACCATTGATGAAATTTCCAAGCTTACAATGGTGCTAGACGTTTACAAATGAGCTAGATGATCTACTAAATCCTAGTTGCAACCAAAGAGGGAACAAGTTAGGCTCAAATCACTGCTCCAAATAGTGTTTGGATTTTATTTGATTTGCATCTGCAAGGTGTTTGATGAAATGGCCGCATGAATTCAAGTTTTGAATTTTGAAAAGATTTTTGGTGGGTGTGCTAGGTAGGTGTTGGTGAGTCTGTGGATGCTTGGGTTTTGAAAGTTGAGCTTGTTTGAGGGGTTTTTGAAAAAGTGGGATCTTCCCATATGATAAAGATTCAATTTTAAAGTGTCATTTAAACTATGCATTTGAATGTTTCTGGATGATCACAAGGTGGGCCTTGATACTTTGTTATGAGTACTATCAAGGGGTGCAAATATCCAACCAAGTTTCTGTTAAGTTCTGAAAGTTAGAGACAGCCAAAGTAGGCATGGGAGTTAATTTGGCCAAAGTGACCATTCCCTTATTTTGTTTGTTTTGATTTATTTGTCTTTGGGAAAAGTTTGGGAATTGTTTAGATGATGTTTATTTCACCTAAGAATCCTTTTATAAGCAAAGAAACAAATAAACAAGGCAATTCAAAAGAATTCAAAATGGGATGCATACACACATGCATGCTTTCATATTTTTATTTAGAAAAGTTTTTGTTAACCCTAATTTTGATGCACAGAGTTTGATGATTCTAGTTTAATATTTTTGTGATGTTACAAACCTTCCCCCCTTAAACAAAATCTCGTCCCAAGATTTGAAAAAGGACGAAAAGATTACCTAGGATTTGAAGAGATCGGGAAACTCCGTCCTGATGTGATCTTCGCGCTCCCAGGTAGCTTCCTCTTCTGTGTGGTTGCTCCACTGAATTTTGAGAAACTTGATGCTTCGGGTTCTGGAGGTTCGGAAAGCTTCTTCCAAAATACGGATGGGTATTTCAGGATAGGTCAGGTCATCGTTGATCTCTATGGTCTGGTGATCGATATTCTTGAACACTTTTGTCTTCTCTGGAACTTCGAGGCACTTGCGAAGTAATGAGATATGGAACACATTGTGCACGGCTGACATATCTTCGGGTAGTTCTAATTGATACGACACTTCTCCTTGACGGTTCAGAATTTTGAAAGGTACGATATATCTGGGGGCTAACTTTCCTTTGAGTTGGAAACGCTGCATTCCCTTCAATGGCGACACTTTCAGATATACAAAATCTCCTATGTTGAAGGCAAGGTCTCGACGTCTCTTGTCGGCATAACTCTTCTGTCTGGACTGGGATGTCTTGAGGTGCTCACGAATCTTTTGAACCTTCTCTTCTGCTTCTCGTAGGATATCGGTTCTGAAAATCTGACTCTCTCCTACTTCTGACCAGTTCAAAGGGGTGCGACACTTCCTTCCGTACATGAATTCAAATGGGGCCATTTGCAAACTACCTTGATAACTATTGTTGTACGAAAATTCTGCAAACGGAGACTATCTTCCCACTTAGATCCATATTCTAACACACATGCTCTCAGCATATCTTCGAGTATTTGATTTATTCGCTCCGTTTGTCCATCGGTCTGAGGGTGATACGCGGTGCTGAAATCTAGGCGGGTTCCTAAACCTTCTTGAACTTTCTTCCAGAATCTCGAGGTAAACTGAGTTCCTCGATCCGATACAATGTTCTTGGGGACTCCATGCAAACTGACGATTCTAGCGATGTATAACTCCGCTAGCTTCGAACTCTGATATGTGGTCTTGATGGGTAAGAAATGGGCGACTTTGGACAATCTGTCCACTATGACCCAGATAGAGTCATTTCCCCTACTAGAAGTAGGCAATCCGGTGATAAAGTCCATTCCAACGGAATCCCATTTCCATTCCGGAATTTGTAATGGTTTCAACAATCCAGCGGGTCTTTGATGTCCTTCCTTGACTCGCTGACATATATCACACTTGGCGATATAGCTTCCGATTTCTCTCTTCATCTTATGCCACCAAAATTGCTCTTTCAAATCTTGATACATCTTAGTTCCTCCGGGGTGGATAGAATAAAGGGTATCATGAGCTTCCTTGAGGATAACTTCTTTCAACTCAGAATCTGCTGGTACACAAAGGCGTCCTTTGTACCACAGAACTCCTTCTTCGTCTTCTGTAAATCCGGATACTTTGCCTGTACCGATACGACGCTTGATTCCGTCAATACTAGCATTTCCTTTTTGCGCCTCTTTGATCTGGCTGATAAAAGTGGGTTGAAGTTCTATACTAGCCAAAAATCCTTCACTTACTAATTCCATTTGAAAATCTTCCATCTCTTTGTGCAAACTTGGTTGCTCCTTCAAAATCATGGATTTCAAGCGGCACGGCAATCTGCTAAGGGCATCTGCTACCACGTTGGCTTTACCAGGGTGATAGTGAATGTCCAGATCGTAATCCTTGATTAACTCAATCCATCTTCTCTGCCTCATATTCAACTCCTTCTGAGTGAATATATACATCAGGCTCTTGTGATCCGAATAAATCTCACAACGATTTCCCATCAGGTAATGCCTCCATGTCTTCAGGGCTAGAACTACGGCTGGGAGTTCGAGGTCATGGGTTGGGTAATTTTGCTCATGTTGTTTCACTTGTCGGGATAGATAAGATATGACTTTGCCTTCTTGCATTAGCACACATCCAAGACCGATCTTGGATGCATCACAATACACGTCGAAGGGCTTTGTGATATCCGGTATGATTAAGATTGGGGCTGAAATCAATCTCCTCTTGAGTTCTTGAAAACTCGCTTCACATTTGTCGGTCCATTCAAACTTCTTGTCCTTCTTCAGCAATTGGGTCATGGGTCTGGCGATACTCGATAATCCTTCTACGAACTTGCGGTAGTATCCCGCCAATCCGAGAAATGCACGAACTTGGGTTTGAGTGGTTGGGGCTTGCCAATCTTCGACATCCTTCACTTTTGCAGGATGAACGGCAATTCCTCTGGCTGATACAATGTGGCCGAGGAATCCTACCTCCTGTAACCAGAATTCACATTTGCTAAACTTGGCATACAACTGATGCTCTCTAAGGGTTCCAAGAATGGTCCTTAGGTGTAGCTCATGTTCTTCTTATGATTTGGAATAAATTAGAATGGCATCGATGAAAACAACGACAAACTTATCCAGGAAGTCCATAAAAATCTTATTCATGAGATTAATGAAATAAGCGGGGGCATTGGTTAATCCAAAAGACATGACGGTATACTCGTATAATCCATATCTGATGGTAAAGGAAGTCTTTGGAATATCCTCTGCACGAATTTTGAGTTGATGATAGCCAGTCCTAAGATCAATCTTAGAAAACACTTTGGCACCGGTCAACTGATCAAACAAATCTTCTATCTTGGGCAAGGGGTACTTGTTTTTGATGGTGACATCATTTAACTTCCGATAATGCGTACACAAACGGTTACCTCAATCCTTCTTGTCCACAAATAAGACAGGTGATCTCCATGGTGACGCACTTGGTTGAATTAATCCAATTTCCAACATGGAATCTAGTTGCTTCTTCAGTTCAGCTAGTTCAGACGGGTTCATACTATAGGGTCTCTGGGCTATGGTTCCTGTTCCGGGGATTAGTTCAATGATAAACTCGATATCCCGATTTGGGGGCATACCAGGCAAAACATCTGGAAATACATCGGGGTATTCACAGACTATCCGGACTTCGTCAATGGTAGGTTGGGCTATACTCTTGTTGCACTTGAATTGACGAGGTAAGGTTTCAGATATATGCTCCACTGATATTCCGGCTGTACTGGTCATGGAGATGGCTTTCTTGGCACAGTCAATCAATCCTTTGTGTTTGGACATCCAATCCATTCCTAGTACTACTTCCAAACCTTTAGTTCCGAGTACTATCGGGTTAGCATAAAAATCTATGCCATGGATTCGGATAGGGACGGCTTTCCAAATTTGCCTAGCCTTGGTGGTTGAACTGGGAATTTGAACGATCATAACATGCTTCAGTTTTGTTGGTTGAATCTTATTAGTGCAGGCAAATTCTTCGGTGACAAATGAATGCGATGCACCAGAATCAAACAACACTCTTGCAAGTACTGAATTAACAGAAAACATACCCAGCACGACATCTGGCGCTTCCTGAGCTTCTTCAGCATACATGAGAAAAAGACGGCCGTTGCGGTTGAGTGAATTCCCCAGGGCAAACCTTCTTCCTGGTTGAACACGACGCTGCTGCTGAGCTGGGGAATTTGCATTGGGGGCTGTGGCATTCTTCTTGTTGGGGCACTCGTTGGAGTAGTGACCCTTATTTCCACAATCATAACAAGTCACTTGCGACTTGTCCTTTGCTGCAACAGGCACAACATTGCTTCCAGTCCTCAGGGCAGTGTTGGTGTTGGCGGTAGCATTGTTGTTGTTGAACTTGGGTGGGGCACGGTTGAAATTGTTAGAGTTGTCGGGGTTGTTGTGATTTCCTCCGGGCCTAGGGTTTCAACTGTTGCGATAGGTCGGACGGTTCATCGGGGGTCTGTTGGTTCTCGGGGCAAATCCTGGAGATGGGTTAGGGCGGTACTTTGGGGTCTGATGGGTTCCTGGTTGCTGCATCATGCGACTCTTGCGGTTCTCATTGGCTTGGTTGATCTTTCCTTCCATCTGGATGGCAGAGTCGACCAGGGCTTCAATATCAGCAAAGGGGATATTGACTAACACAGTCTGCATCTCATCGTGCAGACCATTCAGGAATCTTTCTTTCTTCTTGGCTTCAGTGTCGATCTCATCCGGGACATACCTAGCTAATGACAAGAATTTGTCACGGTATTCCACTACGGTCATCCTTCCTTGCCTCAGTTCTCTGAATTCGTCTCTCATCCTCTTGATCAAACCTGGTGGCACATGGGTTCTGCTGAACTTGACTTTGAATTCCTCACAGGTCATCATCTGTCCTCCGGTCATGGCACGAACACTGTTCCACCATGTTGTTGCCTGTCAAAACCCACCGGCGAGCAGCGACGAGCAACACGAAGAGCCGGGAGGCTCCCAGAACTGCTGGTGGGCCCTGGTCCCTCGGGCAACGGCCCGCAAAACTCCGGCACACGTCCTGGCTGATGCAAGGGCGTGCCACCTGACCTATACCTGGTCAGGAAGGTGATGGATTGCTTCGATTAGTTTCCTGCATGGCAAACACGTATACGTAAAATTCGAGCCGCAACCGGCTCCCAGGTTTCCCCGTGAATCGGCTCCGGGAGCCGATTATCCCATGGTTCTGCATTAGATCTATGATAACATGGGGTTTTGCTTCATCAATACACGTTAAATCGACCTACGACAGTTTAACGTTTTCACCACATAATTGGAACATCCTACACGTAATTGAGCCTGGTAGATATGAAAGATGACAGTAAACTAACCCTAGAGAAGGCCTAACAATCGACGTAAAGTCAATTCCCGGAACAACTTCTCTCGAATTGGCAAACCATATCCTTACATACCACTGGATCGTTCAACCCGTTTGCAAGGCCTGACCATGTGGATATCAAACTAAACCTTGGAAAACAAGGCATAACTATAACAGATCAAATCAACTGAATAAAGATCAAGCAAGATGCTGCCCTTACACCGAAAAAGGTGCAAAGGCAGCGAGATAAGTAAAGGCAGCATAACTAAGCAATCATAACAAAAAGGTACCGATGCTAGCCCAAACAAATCTATGATAACAGTATTACTCGCCATCAACAAGGCTTCAGCACGAGTAACACTAAATAACCCATAAGCAAATACTGCCTAGACCGCAAGATGCGATCTAGGCAGCATGATACTTACCCGAGAAAAACCCTAGAAACAAGGGGTGGCGATGCGCCGAGATTGTGTTTGTTGTGAACGTGATCGTCCTCCTTTCTCAATAACCTTAGGTACATATTTATTGTCCGGAGACTTTCTATCTTTGGAATAACCCTAACAACTCTATCTCTTACTTAAACCGAAACGTAACCTACCATAATATACAGATACACGGGAAATTTAGCCCAAATCCACGCACAAGGCTGATCCAGCAATACGTTGCATATATGTATCCGCCAAGCCCATCTTGATTACGGCCCATCTCCTCTTTTGGCCAAAATGTGGCGATAACACATGCCCCCCTGGTTTTCGCAATAATAATTCCAAAACCACTCTGTTTTTTTTTCTTTTTTTTATCGGGTTACGCGTTGCAGAGCAGAATCGTCACGCCGCCCCCTCATCATGATGCCTTGTCTTCTCAACTTCTCCGCAGTGCATGATTCGACAGTTTTGGCACCACATTCTGGAAAACCGCGATGGCATTGAACCACCTCCCACTATTCCCCTTATTTAAATTCATCTGAGCAGTTTGCACCCCCATCCTCTTCCATTAGCCAAAAAACCCTCTTTCTCCGCCATGGCCTCCTCTTCTTCCTCCAAATCATCCGGCCTTTCCTCCCAATCCTCCAACACAATGAGAGACCGGGAGCCGATGCCGGAGCACCGGCCAATGGCGGCGTACGATGCTCTCGCCCCATAATGGTGGGACGAGAGGGACTGGGACTTCGCCGCCTGGTCAGAGGACGACGAGTCCCTGACCGACGGCGAGGAGGGCCTCCAGTTCCTTGTCGACGGGGAACTGGAGGCGGAGAGCGCCGACGACGCCGTGTCCTGGGGCGAGGACATCGAATCCTCCGACGAGGAGGAGGAAGCGGAGGAGGACACCTCCTCCGACGAATACCCGCCGGTGAAGCGCTTCCGCGTCGGGTCCAGCGAGGACACCGACGACGACGACGAGGACGAAGAGGCCCCCGCTGACCACTTCAGCAGCAGCGGCGAAGACTACGCCGGCAGCAACGCCGATGACAGCGAATACGACGACGGCGAAGACAGCGGCGACGACACCGGCTTCTAGATTAGGAGCTAGTAGTAGTAGTACTAGTAGTAGATTTCCATTTGTAAGCAATCGGCTTCATTGTACACAACCGTATTTTGAATCAACAAAGATTGCTTTCCCAATTCGATTTTGCCGATAGTCAAAATACGTCAACGTTCCAGAAGCCGATAGTAATGTATCGGCTTTCACCATACTACGCTCATATGGTCAACCAAGTCAAAGCCCAAAGAGCCGATGGTAACACATCGACTTTCCCCACAAACATCGACAAGGTCAAATTTGGTCGCATATTTAGATAAATCTGAGCGGCCACATCCCAATTTCAAACGGTAGCCTACGACCCTCTTCAAAAAGGCTAACCCAGATCTCCAATTGCCTCACCGAACAAATCGAGCTTATAGCGACAAGAACCCTCGATCCCCTAATCGCATAGATCCATCTCCGCCGGCAAACTAGATGGCGGAATCGTCCAATACCAACACAGCGGTCTCTGGTCTGAAGGTACGCCTGCTCCTCGCAGTCTGAACACGGTGCTAGAATTAATAGCAAACACCTGAATTAATGCTTTATTCCACCGTTAAATTTTTAGGTTTCAGACATCCTGCTGCCGCATCCTTCTCTCCCAAATTCTCTCTGTCTTGGCCCCCGTACAGAATCTAGTCCTGCCCATCTGATCTCTTGCGAGGCAAACAGAATCCCCTTCGTAAGTCAAAACCTAGATTTGAATTCTTGGGCCGACTGCTTGCGAGCCTGGCCTAATCCTCCTGAACATTGGGTCTCTTGGTACAGCAGGGTAGCCAAAACTTACCAATCCCAATGGGAAACCACGGGAATAGCCGATGCCTTGTATTTGTCATTGTCTCCCCTTGAGAAACATGAAAATATTCTAAAAACCATCGGCTATTTCTGGTACGATGCTCTGAACTGCTTCATGTTCGGTCATGGCCCCAGGACACCAACTCTGTTAGACGTGGTGATGATTACTGGTCTGGACGTTACATCACCCAGCCCTTCTGCTTTTAAGCTGACAAAGGTCCCCTACAAGCTTTCTTCTAAAACAGACTGCACGAACTGGGGTGCCTATCTTCAAAGCCACATGAAAACTAAAGGCCCTGTCACAGAGAAAGAACACACGGCTTTTCTCAACTTCTGGCTGGAACATTTCATATTCTGTGGCCCTTCCCTTGCTCCAACCAAGAATTATCTCTCCTTGGCCTACGAACTTGCCAGAGGCACTCAACTTGGCATTGGCAAACTGTTCCTTGGAGAAGTCTATCGATATCTCCAGTTGATGTCTGTCAAACTATTCTCCGGCATAGCAGTCAAAACAGGAGGTCCTTGGTGGTTCATCCAGCTATGGTCTCAGCTGTATTTTCAAAACCATGTCCAAAACTTCCCCCTTTTGGCGAGTTGCACCTTTCCAGATGCCAAAGGGAAGCAGATCCGATGCACCAGCTACGGCCAAGCTCTGTATAGACTGCCAGGTAGCAAACTGATCCCTCAGGAAGCATCCAAGTGGTTCAGCATTTTCTTCCAAGGCCTGGACAATCCTATCTTCTTTCCTTACACGGAAGAATCGGAACATTTTGAAAATCCAATCTCCTTCAGGCTAGACAACTTTGCCGATGACACCAGCACTCGGCAGCTATTTTCCACTGTGATCCGTCCCTGCTTCCTTCCAGTTGGCATGAGCACATCCAACAGAATAATCAAGCCTGGATACGAATTCTACCAGCCGGTCGTAGTGGCTCGGCAATTTGGCCTTGGACAAGTACCTCCCCATTTCTTTCTCCACCATCTTACAGAGAGCAGAGCTGACCTGCCCGATCCTCTCACCAGTCAAAGGTGTTATTCCTTCTTCGATGCTCTGACCATCCCAATTCCTAACAACCTCACCTTCGCTTCATCAACCGATGGTTTTGAGAACTGGTGGTCAATGTGGAAGACTCATGCCTTCAGAAGAGATCTGGGACCGTTGCTGAAACAGCTCGATGCTGAATATGATATCCCCGTAGAACAGGTACCACTACCTGTAAATTTTCTT
Source organism: Avena atlantica (assembly GCA_910589765.1). NCBI lineage: Eukaryota > Viridiplantae > Streptophyta > Magnoliopsida > Poales > Poaceae > Avena > Avena atlantica. The sequence goes on from OU342737.1 coordinate 177,237,576, forward strand.
GATGCAGCTCACAAATGATTCTTCTAATAACCCGCTCTGTCTCCTTGCAGCAACAAGATGGTCCTGAACCTACACACGGTGATGGCTCCCCCTTCGAGTTCTTCCCACCAGCTCCTATGGTCCTTTTCTGCAAAAACTCGCCACCTTTGAAAAAGTTCGTGATGCAGAACCAGCCGATATCACCACAATCGGCTTCCAAGAGCCAAGCAACTTCTAGGTCAGCCGCCTCTCGAGTTCCAACTAAAACAAAAACGGCGGTGAGGAAGGTAGCTGCCAGGAAGATTTTGAGGCGCCGGAGCCCTTCTCCAGAAAGCTCGCATGTACGCTGATCCATGCCTCGGTTGATCTCTTTCATCCTTGCAAACATGCTTGTGCTTACTAGCTCTCCTTTTTCTTACAGGCTTCCATCGAAAACACCTCCAGCGGGGACACACAATCCAATCGAGGAGAATCGGGCCCAACAGACTCTGAGAGGACCACCACACCGAGCCAGCCAGATTTGCCACCATCGGCTCCCAGGAAAAGGCCGGTTCCTGCACCTACTGCCCCCCGAGCATCAGTCGAGGTGGGGCCAGCTGTGAGCCCCAAGAGGGCTCGCAAGGGACTGCAAACTTCTTCGTCGAGCCAGGAGGTTTCGAAAGTCATCACCCTCGATGCTCTTACCAATTGTTTTTTTATCTGCCGATTCATCACTATTTACATCGGCTAAGCACCTTCCATGCAGGCGACTGACACCTCTAGTGGGAAAACCGGGGAAGTGCCGATGCCTTTCGCAAGGCTGGATCTAGTAATCCCTGAAGGTGTAGATGAAACGGTGACCACTTTGGCCAAGCCCCCAGCAATAACACACGAGCCGATTGTCTCGTCATCTGCTATCCCCTTGATCTTAGGAGAGGTACGTTCGCTTCGTTCGGCTCATCCTTCCATGTTGGACGCATACTGACGGCATTTCGGCCTGCCAGGGTTGTGATATCTCAAGCCTGCTGATGTTCGACCCTGAATCCATCGAACCAAATCTCTCTGTCGCCAACGATGAACCACGAGCAAGGGCTGTTCTACCTCAATTCCAGCGTCTCAAAGCCTTGCTGTCCTCCCCGATCGAGAAGTTGATCGAGGGTTCTGAAGAGGTGAAGAGTGTTCTTGCCGAAATCAGGGACCAACTCCCAGTAGCACTGCAGGTGAAGCTTTGGCCAGTTGTAACTCTGTCTTTCTATGGGTCAAGGGTGAAGTTGGCTCGTGAGAGGATTAATCTGCGCCGCGCCCAACTCCCACTGAAGGCCAATATTGCAGACAAATGTCAGCATCTCAACGAGAAAAAGGCGTCTCTGGATGCCAAAACTGACACCTCTGTCAGCACCGCCGAGCTTGCATCCTTGAAAAAGGAATTGGGAGATCTTGAAGAGAAGGTCCGGGCGACTAAACAGCTCATTCGTGACAAGGAAGCATTCATCGCCCGCTCCCAAGACGAAGCAGAAGGCCTCAAAGCTCAACTGAAGACTGATCTGGCGGAAATACGTGCCCTGAACAAGCAGCTAGTGATGGGCAAGGACGAGATGACGAAGCCGAGATCGCTGAGGTGGATCGTGTCCGTGCTGACGCCCTCCACGCCTTCGAGGCATTCCTTCAGTAGCCTATTCATGTAAACTGACACCTGCTCGTAACAGTTTGAACCTCTAGAGTCGATGGCTGTGCATCAGCTGTATTTTTTTTTTATTATTGGCCGATTTCATGTATCGGCCCCCATATTTCACTGTCCATCATCCCACATGCTTGGGAAATATTTCTTGAGATGCTGACCGTTGACAGCCACTGAGAATTTCACGCCGTCCAGCTCCTCAAGCATGTACGCGTTCCCCCTTAAAACTTGATCGACCCTGTATGGCCCGTGCCAATTTGGAGACCATTTACCGTATGCTGCATCCTTAGTCCCCAATGGCAATACAGCTTCCCATACCAGATCTCCAACGTGGAACTCCTTTGGTCTCACCTTCTTATTATATGCACGAGCTACCTTGGCCTTGTTCTCTTTGATTTTCTCAAGCGACCACAGCCTAAGCTCAGTTAAATCCTCAACACTGTCACTCATCAGGGCCGCATATTCTTCAGTTGTTAGATCGTTCTGAAAAGTGACACGCCTCGATCCAGCCGTAATCTCCCAGGGCAATACGGCTTCTTGTCCATAGACTAGATGGTATGGCGAGGTTTTTATCGCTCCATGACATGACATGCGATAAGCCCATAAAGCCTCTGACAAAACCTCGTGCCAACGCCTAGGGTGCTCATCGACTTTCCTCTTGATCAGCTTGATAAGGCTCTGGTTGGACGCTTCAGCTTGCCCATTTGCTTGAGCATAGTATGGAGATGATCGGATCAGCTTAATTCCCGTGTCCTCACAGAACTTTCTAAACTCGTGAGAAATGAAGACCGAACCTCCATCGGTCGTGATGGTTTGGGGAATCCCGAATCTATGAATGACATGTCCTTTCACAAAATCGATAACATCCTTCGAGTTCACTGACTTCATAGGGATGGCTTCCACCCATTTAGTGAAATAATCCGTAATGGCCAAAATCCACATGTGGCCTTTGCTTGATGGAGGATTGATCTTGCCAATCATATACATGCCCCAACCTCGGAATGGCCAAGGCTTGATGATGGGGTTCATTGCTGACGCGGGTACCATCTGAATTTTTCCAAATTTCTGACATGCTTGACACCCTTTGTAGTACTTAAAACAGTCCTCAAGCATGGTGGGCCAATAAAACCCTGATCGCCTGATCAACCATTTCATCTTGTGAGCCGATTGGTGAGTTCCACAGGCGCCTTCGTGTACCTCGTGTAGGAGCCGATTGGCTTCGGTTGGCCCCAGACATTTGAGCAGTAACCCTTCCAGAGTCCTGTAGGACATGTCGTCCCCAATAATCACATACTTCATGGCCTTGTACCTTATCCGTTTAGGTGCCCCCCGAGCCGAATCTTTCAAGTAATTGAAGATATCGGCTATCCAGTCGTCCGCCTCCAGGAACTATACCTGAACATCAGCTCCCTCTGCTACGTCCTTGTAGCCTGAAGCCATTTGTGCGAGATCATTCGCCTCGGTATTTTGCGATCGCGGGATCCAGTTCAAGTTTATGTACCGGAACTGTGCCATCAGCTCACGGCATTGCAACCATAATGGGAAGAGCGAATCGCTCTCGCACTTGTATTCCTCCGTGAGTTGGGAAATCACCAATTTGGAGTCTCCAAAAATTTCCACTGCTTCTGCTCTAGCTTCGATGAGCAACTCCATTCCCTTACGTATCGCCTCATACTCAGCGACGTTGTTGGTGCGACGGGTAGTTAGCCTGATGGGGAAGGAATATGTTGCCCCCCGGGGCGACACGAGTAGAATGCCGATGCTGCAACCATCATCACAAACCGATCCATCGGAAAACATAGCCCACGCTCGTATAGACAGTGCTGCTATATCAGTGTTGATTCTTTCAGCAATAAGGTCAGCCAACGCCTGACCCTTAACCGCTTTCGCGGGTTGATACCGGATATCAAATTCCGATAATGCAAACATCCATTTGCCGAGTCGGCCTTTCAACATAGGAGCCGACAGCATATGTTTTATGACATCTGATTTGCATATAATGATAATCTCCGCTGAGAGCAAGATGTGGCGCAGCTTGGTGCAGGTGAAAAACAGGCAGAGGCACAACTTATCGATCTCAGGATACCTTGTCTCTGCATCCAGCATCCTTCTGCTGATGTAAAACACAACTCGCTCCAGACCATCATAAACCTGCACCACCACCGAGGCGATGGACGTGTCAGCTAATGACAAGTAAATGTAGTACGGCCTATCTGGCTGGGGCGGAACCAACACTGGCGGCTTCGTTAGATATTCTTTGATCTCGTCGAAGGCTCGTTGTTGTTCTGTCCCCCAGCGGAACTCATCAGATTTAATTTTCACCAGTCCCATGAACGGCTCTATTCTTCCTGACAGATTGGAGATGAATCTTCTGACGAAGTTGATCTTGCCGATGAGAGACTGCAGTTCTTTCTTCGTGGTAGGTGGCTTCATTGTTCGCACTGCCTCCTGACTTTTCAGGCCGATCTCAATTACGCGTTCATGGACCAAGAAACCCAAGAACTAACCGGCCGTTACACCGAAGGCACACTTCTTTGGATTCATCCGTAGCCCGAATTTTCTTGTTCGGTCCAGGACGCGTCGCAGATCGTCCAAGTGTCCTTGTACTGAAGCAGACTTGACCACCACGTCATCGATATAAATTTCCACCAGCTTGCCGATCAGATCATGGAAAATGTAATTCATGGCTCTTTGGTATGTGGCGCCGGCATTCTTCAGTCCAAACGTCATGACTACGTATTCAAACAACCCCACCGAACCTGGGACTCTGAATGCAGTCTTGTGTATATCTTCCGGAGCCATAAAAATTTGGTTGTAACCGGCATTGCCATCCATGAAGCTCAAGACCTTATGACCAGCAGCTGCGTTGATTAATGTCTCTGCTACCGGCATCGGATACTCATCCTTTGGAGTGGCTTTTTTTGAGATCCCGAAAATCTATGGCAACACGCCAGCGGCCATCTTTTTTTCTCTACAGGTACGATACTAGAAATCCACTCAGCATACCTGCATGGCCTGATTAACCTAGCTGTCAACATTTTCTCGATCTCTTTCTTGACTTCTTCCAAAATTTCGGCCTTCATCTGTCGTGCTCGCTGCTGGAATGGCCGAAACCCTTTTTTAAGCGGGAGTCGATGCTCAATGATGCTCCTGTCTAACCCGGGTATCTCTGTATAGTCCCAGGCAAAGCAATCTGGATATTCTTTCAATAAAGCTATCATCGGACCCCGCAGATTCGGATCTAACTTCTTGCTGATAAATGTTGGTCGCGGCTTATCCCCAGGACCGATGTCAATCTCCTCTAGCTCATCAGCGGAGGTAAACCCATACCCTAGCTTTCCGTCACCTGCTAAATCGATGCTAAACACGGGGCAAACAGTTGGTGAGGATAACAAAGATAATTTGGGCCGATTGCCCGAATCGGCCCCCTTTTTGATTGCATTAGTCAAGGAAGGTTTACAACTTATTTGTGCTCTACAATGGCAGGGAATCTCCCTACTACGACTGCATGACCTGTTTGTCGTAAGATTACTGCTTTTTATGTTTTGTGGCCGATCGCAGGGATCGGCCAAACCACGTACGATCGTGGACTTTGCTACTCTGTTAGGCCAGTGGATAAGACCAGCCTCACCCCGTTTTTTGTAGCTTCAATGCGCTCACAGCCGTCTAGACTGATTCCAGAGATCGGCTCTTGGTCTTCCGCCTCCCAGATGTTCATGCCAGCCATGGAGATCTCGATCGAATCATCTGCATGAATGACCTCCACTTCATCTCCATCCCACTGTATTAGGCACTGGTGCATCGTGGATGGAATGCAGCAGTTAGCGTGAATCCAATCCCTCCCTAGCAAGACAGCGTAGGTGCTTTTGCTGTCAACGATGAAGAATGACGTAGGGATGATTTTTCTGCCCACGGTCAGATCCACGTTCAGAACGCCTTGCGTTTCTGAAGTTTGGCCGTTGAAGTCGCTTAACGTGACGTTGGTTTCGATCAGATCTGCAGTGGAGCGTCCCAAACGTCGTAGCATGGAGTATGGCATTATATTGACTGCCGCTCCGGTGTCAACCAACATCTTGCGGACAGGCTGCCCATTGATATAACCTCGCAGGTACAGGGCTTTCAGATGTTTGTAGCCCTTCTCTCGTGGCTTTTCAAAGATAACCGGCCGTGGGCCGCAGTCAAACTGTGCCACTGGTAGTTCTTCGGTTCTTGGAGCGCAAAACTCTGACGGAAGTATGAACACCATGTTTGTGCCAGCCGATGTCTTCGCATCGGCCTTTACTGGTTTGGGGCGCCACTCTTTCCTTTTCGGACGAGCCTCCGTTTCCAAGGCTTGCCGAACTTTCACGGCCAGATCGGGTCGTGCTTTCCTTAAAGCGTGGAGGTACTGCGCTTCGGCTTCCTCCAAGCTACGCAGTCGCTGAACTCTACGCTTTTGGGTGTGTCTGAGTCCATCGGGACACCACCTTGGCCGGTGATATCTGTCTTCTTCTTCTTTACCCTTTGGATCCTCGAGATCTTTTGCTCGAGATGACTCCTCTCGCCTGTTCTGAGGCGGGAGAGGCCCTAGACGCTTGAACACTGAAACTGGACCTGTGTCATCCTTCTGCTGTCCACATTCCGGGCAGTTGTCGATTGTAGGCAATCGGCTCATTCCCGCGTCCCAGCAATACTTGAAGAAAGGACAATCCCAATGTTTATCCACGCCTTCCTTTTCCTTTGACTTTCCCCTAGCGAGGTGCTCATATCCTTCATCATCTCTATCGCGCCGGCGACGTCGGTCATACTGACGCTCATACTTGTTAAGGAGATGCGTGGAGTGTGGCTTCTGATATCGCACGCTTCTCACTTGCTCCTCGGTTAAATACCGCCTGTCATTATAACGGGGCCGGTCACGTGGACCAGCCTCCTCTCTTTCTTTGCCCCGAGAGCGATCGCCTTCCTCCTTATATGTGCCATGGTGGTACACAGGCCCTGTCATATTAACATCGAACGAGAAATCTAACTGACGTCTCGTGGAGTGGCTGTGTTCTACCATGTTGACGCCAGGAAACGGGTTCGTGTCTACTTTCATGGCGAATTGCCCAAGGATCAGACGGCCCTGTTCTATCGCCGTCTGGATCTGGCGACGTAGCTCTTTGCAATCATTGGTGGTGTGGGTGAATGAGTGATGCCACTTGCAGTATGGTCTCCCGTTCATTTCTTGAGCCGTAGGGATTTTATGGCCTTCGGGTAACTTCAGCTGCTTTTCTTTCAGCAGTAAATCGAAAATCTGCTCAGCTTTGCTCACATCGAAGTCGAACCCTTTTGCAGGCCCTTGCTGTTTTACCCATTTGCAGGACACAGGATCTGCCCCCCGAGCCCATTCAGCCACGGCCACCTCCTGGTCTTGTACGGGATCCTCTTCTTCTGTATCGACGAGGCCTATCGGACGTTTGAACTTGTCTTGGTACAACTCAGGGTGGCACTGTTCATACATTGTCAGTTTCTGGGCCATGTGCGCCAATGAATTGTATTCTACTTGGAAAGCCAGATCCTTGATAGGTGGTGAGAGACCCAACACTGCCAGCTCGACTGCTTCTTTCTCAGTTAAACGAGCCGAATAACATCGGTTCTTGACAGTCCTGAAACGCTGAATGTACTCGGCTACCGTTTCTCCCCGCTTTTGCCGCACCTGCGCCAGATCGGCAATGCCAGCCTCGGTAGCTTCTGAATGATACTGAATGTGGAACTGCTCTTCCAGTTGCTTCCAAGTCTGGATCGAATCTGGTGGCAACGAGGTGTACCACCCAAAAGCTGGTCCTGTCAGAGATTGCGCAAAGAACCTTACGCGTAACTGATCCGACGCTGAAATCATGCCTAACTGTGCCAGGTATCGGCTCACATGCTCGATCGAGCTCGACCCTTCTGATCCGCTAAACCTTGAGAACTCAGGGAGCCGATACTTGGGTGGCAGCGGAATCAGATCAAACTTGTTGGGGTACGGCTTGGAATAGCCGATTGTCCTTCTCTTCGGCACGAAGCCGAACTGGTCTCTCAAGATGGTACGGATTTGCTCCACCGTTTGAGCTGCAGGGGCTAAATTCTCATGACTCGTTCCGGTGGCATACTTGGCTAGCCATGCCTGTTTATCAGCGTCCATCCCAGACATCCCTGCTCCAGAAACACCTGCTCCCGAAGCCCCTGCTCCAGAAACTCCTGCCCCAGAAATCCCTGCGGTTGCAATCTGGTTCGTGCGCGTCAGGCTATTGCAGTCCGGCACGTAGGTGCACACATATCCATGTGGGATTTCTTTAGGTGGTTCAAACAGGAATTGGCAATCGCCAGGGTCACCTCCAACCTTGTAGACGACGTACGCCGGTGCCCCTGGTGGCTCCGGAGCTGCAAGCGTGAATGGCAGCTGTGGCCTGGTCTGGAGCAGTCTTTCTCCCTGGTGAGTCCCTAGAGTAGGCCCCGACGGAGAGTACTGATGTTTCGTGATCTCCTGAACTACGCGAACCGCGACGCGCTCGAAAGCGTTCACTAGGCTCTCAGAATGGCGGTGAAGAGAATGAGCCACCATGTAATTGACTTCCTGTCGCAGAGCTCTGGTGCGCTCCTCTGAAGGAACAGACAGATCCACCTCATCAAGAGCACCTTCGGGTGAGAACCCTTTCCACCTGATGCCATGCTTACGGGTCCTCTCAAAAGAACCGATGAGATCGGCTTCGAAGAGAGCTTTGATATCATCATACTTCGCCTTGTGCTCATCAGGCAAATCGTCGTACGTGACCAGTCTGCCCTCCATCGCAGCATCGGATGTTGATGCAGATGTTGTTGAATGTCCCACCGGGCGTGCCAGAATGTGTTGCCTGTCAAAACCCACCGGCGAGCAGCAACGAGCAACACGAAGAGCCGGGAGGCTCCCAGAATTGCTGGTGGGCCCTGGTCCCTCGGACAACGGCCCGCAAAACTCCGGCACACGTCCTGGATGATGCAAGGGCGTGCCACCTGACCTATACCTGGTCAGGAAGGTGATGGATTGCTTCGATTAGTTTCCTGCATGGCAAACACGTATACGTAAAATTCGAGCCGCAACCGGCTCCCAGGTTTCCCCGTGAATCGGCTCCGGGAGCCGATTATCCCATGGTTCTGCATTAGATCTATGATAACATGGGGTTTTGCTTCATCAATACACGTTAAATCGACCTACGACAGTTTAACGTTTTCACCACATAATTGGAACATCCTACACGTAATTGAGCCTGGTAGATATGAAAGATGACAGAAAACTAACCCTAGAGAAGGCCTAACAATCGACGTAAAGTCAATTCCCGGAACAACTTCTCTCGAATTGGCAAACCATATCCTTACATACCACTGGATCGTTCAACCCGTTTGCAAGGCCTGACCATGTGGATATCAAACTAAACCTTGGAAAACAAGGCATAACTATAACAGATCAAATCAACTGAATAAAGATCAAGCAAGATGCTGCCCTTACACCGAAAAAGGTGCAAAGGCAGCGAGATAAGTAAAGGCAGCATAACTAAGCAATCATAACAAAAAGGTACCGATGCTAGCCCAAACAAATCTATGATAACAGTATTACTCGCCATCAACAAGGCTTCATCACGAGTAACACTAAATAACCCATAAGCAAATACTTCCTAGACCGCAAGATGCGATCTAGGCAGCATGATACTTACCCGAGAAAATCCCTAGAAACAAGGGGTGGCGATGCGCCGAGATTGTGTTTGTTGTGAACGTGATCGTCCTCCTTTCTCAATAACCTTAGGTACATATTTATAGTCCGGAGACTTTCTATCTTTGGAATAACCCTAACAACTCTATCTCTTACTTAAACCGAAACGTAACCTACCATAATATACAGATACACGGGCAATTTAGCCCAAATCCACGCACAAGGCTGATCCAGCAATACGTTGCATATATGTATCCGCCAAGCCCATCTTGATTACGGCCCATCTCCTCTTTTGGCCAAAATGTGGCGATAACACATGCTCTGGCATCATCTATCCTCCAGTCATGGCCAAGGAGAACTTTCTCGTTGGCTTCCACTCCGGCGACTTCTAGGTTATTTTCCATGGTTTGCAGCCAATCATCAGCGTCTAAGGGCTCTTCCGACTTAGTGAAAACAAGTGGGTTGGTGTTCTGGAAATTCTTGAGCTTAGATCCATGGTTGTCCTGGTTTCCGTGGCCTTGATTGTTGTGGGCTAGCTGAGCTATCTGCTGAAGAGTGGCTAAGTTGGCTTGACGTTCGGCTCTTTCAGCTTCGCGGTCAAAAACCAACATTTGCAGGACCTGCAACATCGGGTCCGGGTATGAACCACTTCCTCCGCGTGGCATCTGAAGATTGAGATAGATCATGAGAAAAGAGGGAAATTTCTAAGGTTTTGGGGACTTTGAAAAGTTTTTAAAGTTTGACTCAGATTTTCTAGTAGCTTGCTTTTCATTCATTCATTCACACGATACAACACACACCAAAACAAGGTAAACAGATGGTTTTCGGAACCATTCTGGAAACTACGATACAGTGGGACCGAATACTACTCACTACGCTAGTGATCAAGTGCCACTACTCCTCGGAGTCGGTGTAGTCGTCATCCTCATCCTCCTCATCGTCATTGATGAAGGCGAAATCATCCTCATCGGTGAAGAAATCCATAGCTTGATCCTCCAGAAAGTCATCATCATCGCTGAGATAGGAGTAGGGGTCTCCACGAAGATCCTCTCCGGCATTCTCCCTTTCTTCCAACTGCATGTCTCTCGTGGATGGTCTCCTCCAAAGACGAGATACGGTGGCGAAGACGGGCAATGATGCGCTCCTTCTTGTCAAGCTGACGGCGACGAGACTTGCGATCCTTTTTAACATGGAGATGGTCTGATCCTTCGTCTTGATAATGGCGGACTTGTGGTTGGAGTATTCACGGCAATTATCCAACTCCTGCTGACGATCGTACATCATGAAGCTAAGGTGGTCAAATTGGGTCTTCAGCTCGTGGTGGTATGGGGCTTCCAGTGGCTGTCCATTAGCATCACGCCTTGGACAAAACTCAAAGCGGGTACCCTTGATCTGGTTGATACTCTGCCCACACAGACGGGCAAGAGCTTCCTGCATGGCCCTGGCAAGTCCATCGAGCCAGTTGTTCTCTCTTAAGGTAAACTGAATTCCCTCCGCAGTGGGAGGTTCAATATTTCATCGGAGACTTGCAACAATTAGTCACTGCAGATCTTCTCCTCCTTGATCATTGAGCTGAGCTCCGAAGAAATCGGGGTGCGGACGCTCCAGAAGTTCCGAAAGCTGGTCCAAATCCCTCTCAAAGATAAGGTCTCCTCCATTTCCCAACTGGTAAAACTTGTTGTACTTCACGTCCATCTAAAAGAATATAAGATGAGTAAGTTAGTAGAGTGATCAAGTGTTTCAAATTTTATGTATTTTGCAAGAGTTTTTGAGGAACATGAATTTTCATGAAAGAAACAAAGTGATAAGAATGGGAATAAGTTTTTGTAAATATTTGCTTTCTTTGGTTTTGAAACGAAGTTTTGATTCCAACCGTCCAGTCTAACTAGGGTCTCCTATGGTCAGGATGGCTCTGATACCAACTTGTCAACACCCGGATTTTTAATCCCAGATGCCTGTTATGCCATACATCGCAATCCCAGGATTACCATTTTTACGAGACATATACCACAGTACATCATCCATTACAAACCATACATAAGGTCTTACACAAATGAGGATCTCATGATCCAGTTCTTAATACAACTCAAGCAGCGGAAATACGTAATAATAACGGTAGCGTAGGCGAAGCTCCATCTTCGGGGTCACAGGCAATGCTGACAATGGGAGATGATCCTAGTTGTCGTAACCTTCCTGGAGTCCATCCTCCAGGTACTCCTCTTCATAGTCTGGCCATGGGAATAGCCAGGGACAAAGTAATGAGTACTCTTTAAGTACTCGCAAACTAATACTAACAAGTGAAGGGGGTTTTTGTAGTAGGACACTAAGCTCTAGGGTTGTTTTGCAAAAAGCCAGATTTACATCTACTAAGTTCAGAAGTAAGAAAAGATAGTTGAAATTTTATAACACCTAAGTGTGAATTTGAATTTCATATCACAACGCTGTTGTGGTCAAGTCAAGATCTCAATTCATTTCATAAGTCATTTTGAAAACATCTGACGGGGGGACAGTATGGCCACTCCAACTGTCCATAACCGTGAACGCGGCTATTCAAATAGTTTGACACTCTGCAGAGATTGTACACTTTCACCACAACATTCGATACATTCGTCAGGAACAAATCCTGAATTCACCATACTCAGTATGCGGATAATCAATCCTAACCTTTCAATTCCACGCCCTAGTATAAGCACCTCTCCTATGAGTTTGGCCTCCCAACCATGACCAACTGTCATCTTGGGTACTGCACAGGTGGACAATCTTCACAAGGTTACCTCAGCTCAGACCTTGGCCATGAGGGAACCAATACTAAGGTATATAAGTTTCCAGTCAAGCCCTACCCAATTCTCGGGTATTGTGGTTATACGAAAAAATTGGAATGGTATCGCATCCAGACAACCATCAGTTTTATAAAGGGCTAAGGCTCATGCCTCAACATTTTCATCACCATAAATCATCTGGTGTTCGGAAACACACGTCCAAAACATCTCAATAGAATGATCCATCATTTCAAGGTTTTCAGAACCATTTTCACCAAGTATTCCCATCTACGTTGATCAGGTTTTATGCTTAGCACTAGCATCTACAAGTGGGGGTAAGTAGTAATGAAGGGTGGTAACTAGTGGAGTTTAACTAAGTTCAATCTCATGCCTTGGGAGGACATAAAGATTATCTAGCTTAGGCCAAGTTTTATGCTCTTTATGCAACCTTCAATTATCTTTCTAGTATCTACAATTCACTTAAGTAAGCTCTAAGTAATAGCTTTGATAAAGAAATAAAGTATAAAGCTTGCAAGTAAAACTAGGATTGGTTTATCAAGTGGGTATGATCACATATGCTTAAGGCATATAGTTGGCATGGTAACAAGCAAGTATTTGCTTGCATAGGTATAGTATCTTGCAAATATTGGCTTGCTCAATCAAATAGTAGTATTAGGCTTGCATAGTTCAACTTGATTAGTAAGGCTTGCCTTGTGGAGAGCAGTGGTTGAAGTTCTCCTCGTCTTCTTCTTCGTAGTATCCTCCTTATTCCTCATATCCTTGGTCGGTACTAGCGTCTATGAATAAATACGAGGTACACAATCACCAAACAATACTTAACTACTTTCAATCATCACACAAAAGGGTCCTATAGATGATCTAGCATCATCACTAACATTACAAGATTAAAGCTTGGTTTAATTTCTTTTATTTTTAGAAAAGTAATTTCTACTCATTGAAAAACTATTTAAGATTTAATATTCTCCAAACCAAACATGGGATCATGTTGACACATGTCCTCACCACATATTTTAGTCCATGGGAATGTGATTTAAAGTGGTGTCACAATTTAATAGGGTTTAACCTTTTATTTTACTTAAATAAAGTGACTAGAAATGCCTATGTGGCATTCTTTTATTACTTGAACAATATTTCTGTAAGTAAACCCAAATATTTTTATATATTCTGAAAGGTATGATCAAATGTGATTTTTGAGAGTTGGAATCAACTCAAAAGCTATTATGGTTTAAATTTGAAAAATGTTTGAATGCAGAAAAGATTCTGCCTTGTTATTTTCACCAAGGTTGATCTATAGATTCAAATGATTTGAATCCAACGGGCTTGGATTAAGCATTTCAATATATTTCTAACAAAATTGGTTTCATTCAATTTGGTTCACTGAATCGAGCTGGGTTGATTTTTGAAACTAGGTACAGAACTGTGTTTGAATTAAAATGGAAAAAGTTAAATTCAAACAGCTGGGTTGCGCGGGAAACAATAATGGGCCGGCCCGGTGTCACTCCGCGGCGTGGGTCTCAACTGACAGGGGGTTCTACCAGTCAGTGGCTCTTTAAACGCGAAGCGGTACGGGGCAATCTCATTCGCACGATCTAAGTCTAATCGAACGGCTGCTACTCGTCGTCCACGTCGGGCAGCGCCGACGAGACAGAAACCTAACGCGACAGGTGGGGGTCGTCGGGGGCTCAGGCGAGGATCAGCGATGCGGGCAAACGACGAAGTCGACGACGGCGAACCTCCTGGTACCGGCAGCTTCTCCTGGGGTGGACGAAATCGACGGCGCCCTTCTTCTCCAGAGGCGGCCTGCTCCGGTCAAATTCCGGTGATGTGCTGCTCGCCTTGCTCCGGGAACGGGGTGGAACGATCAGTGAGGAGAGAGGAGTGAGATGGTGTGAAGAGTTTGAGTGGGGGAGGCCTCTATTTATAGTCTCGACGACGAGAACGAACGGAATGGGCAGGCGACGACGGTGACATGGCTACGAGCTGCTAGAGGCATGGCCAGCGGTGGCGATCGATCGGTGGTCTCCTAGCGATGCTCTATGGCTTTAATGCGCGTCTAGGGGTGGTGGCAAACGGTCTGGAATATGTGATGCTCTGCGCGGCAGAGGCGACGTCTTCGACGGCGAGCGGTGGCTGTGAGGCATGGGGCGGCGAACGGGGATGTCTGGCGGTCTCCTGGGACGGTGGTGATTGCGTATGCACGCGGCGAGGGTGGCGCGCGGTCCGTGGGCGTGTGTCGAGGGTGGCGCTCTGGCGCACGCTCGGCATGGTTGACAGAGGCACGTGCGCAGCGTTCCTGGGTGCTCTGGTCGATGTCTTCGAGGCAGAGCTGGTCGAGAGGGGGCTGTGAGGCATGGGTGATCTCCCACAAGGTTGGCACGGATAGTTCCTCTCCTAGCTTGTTGTCTACACTGGGGTGGCATGGGTGGCTTCGGCTGTTCACCATTGATGACATTGCCAAGCTTACAGTGGTGCTAGACGTTTACAAATGAGCTAGATGATCTATTAAAGCCTAGTTGCAACCAGAGAGGGAACAAGTTAGGCTCAAATCACTGCTCCAAATAGTGTTTGGATTTTATTTGATTTGCATCTGCAAGGTGTTTGATAAAATGGCCGCATGAATTCAAGTTTTGAATTTTAAAAAGATTTTTGGTGGGTGTGCTAGGTAGGTGCTGGTGAGTCTGTGGATGCTTGGGTTTTAAAAGTTGAGCTTGTTTGAGGAGGTTTTGAAAAAGTGGGATCTTCCCATATGATAAAGATTCAATTTTAAACTGTCATTTAAACTATACATTTAAATGTTTCTGGATGATCACAAGGTGGGCCTTGATATTTTGTTATGAGTACTATCAAGGGGTGCAAAGATTCAAACATGTTTTTGTTAAGTTCTGAAAGTTAGAGACAGCCAAAGCAGGCATGGGAGTTAATTTGGCCAAAGTGACCATTCTCTTATTTTGTTTGTTTTGATTTATTTGTCTTTGGGAAAAGTTTGGAAATTGTTTAGATGATGTTTATTTCACCTAAGAATATAAGCAAAGAAACACATAAACAAGGCAATTTAAAAGAATTCAAAATGGGATGCATACACACATGCATGCTTTTATATTTTTATTTAGAAAAGTTCTTGTTAACCCTAATTTTGATGCATAGAGTTTGATGATTCTAGTTTAATATTTTTAGGATGTTACAGTCTCTAATTCTTCTTGGCAGGATTGTACGAGTAAAATTTGAGCCGACATGTACAAGTTGGTGCAGCAGAAATAGAAAATCATGCAGATCAATGGTGAGTGCTGTTAGAGTATGTATACGTGTACTGGATAGAGATAGACTAAGACTCTATATCTTGTACTCCAAGTCTCCATATACCTCGTGTAATTCTATATAAACCTCCAAAAGGATCAGATCAATACAACACAATATTCTAGGGTTTTATATTTTCACATAGTATCAGAGCGGTTAGCCTCACGGCGCCGATCCTAGGTTTCTCCACTTCCGCAACGCGCGCTGCCCCCGGGGAGATCAATCTCCTTGGGGGCGCGGCACACGATCAAAATCAAAGATTAGATCGGTTCTTTAGATTAGATTAGATTCAAATTTTGCTTTCCCAATTCCATAGATTAGATCCAATTAGATATCAAATAAATCTCTAAATCTTAGACTCTTGTCCAGCGAAAATCGGTTTAGATCGGTGTTCTCGACGGTGCTATGAACAACAATCGCGCACGCGCCTTTGACACGAGATGGGAGGAGCTCGGCCGGCCGCGTTGCCGGCCAACTTGACATCACCAAGCGCGAGAAGTCGCTCCTGCGATCGGCAACGACATCTCCTCCTCAGCTCCGAACAGGTTACCAAGCACGTGCGGCGCTCCCTCCACATGTAGGTTCATTAAAAGAACAAGGCTGATCCAACTTCAAGGTGCGTGTGCACCTGCTCCAACCAAGTCCGGCTTACTGACTAACCGCGTCGTCACTTGGTTCAAATGGCTAGTGCATTAATTTAATAAGTGCAACAGAAGACTTTCTTAGATACTTTTTCTAATTTATAATATTGAGTGTTCACTAGAAATCGAAGCTAGAAAATAAAAATTAATACATGAGTTACAAAAGTTGCTTAATGTTTTGCTCAGAATTATCTTCCTCAAGCATTACCAATGTGTTATCCCATGAAACTATGTCGTCAATCTTCTGATACTCTTTTCTCTCAAACTACTACTAAGTGAACAATTTTTTATCTTTTCAATTTGTAAAATTTTCCTTTGAGAGAGTGATAATATCGTATCGTCCCACATAGAATGAAATTATCTTATGTAACACAAAATAGATTGGCCTACTATATGAGTGTAAGAAATCAAAGGTGGCAAATGTATCCCGCACAAGCAGAACGTCTAGCCACTATATAGTAGGTATGCTATAAAAATAGATAAAATACAATATTTAGCCATTGATCTGGTGCACCCACTTTTAAGTAATGAAGCAGAACCATTCGATTGTTTATAATTCTACATATTTCATTTGGTCGACCCTCTTTTTCATGTATGTAAACAAAGACGAACCTGAATGAGTAAAAATACAATCAAGTCTAATGCACAGAGGCATTTATATGATGATTCCTGTCTCAGTGGATACA
This sequence comes from Avena atlantica, assembly GCA_910589765.1. Classification (NCBI taxonomy): domain Eukaryota; kingdom Viridiplantae; phylum Streptophyta; class Magnoliopsida; order Poales; family Poaceae; genus Avena; species Avena atlantica. The sequence continues at coordinate 177,254,297 of OU342737.1, forward strand.
TACCAAGAGTTAACACGTAGATACAACTCAATGTATGCAATAAGAGGATCATGTATGACTAGGAAACATGCCTATGTAAGAAAATTTACATACATATTATTAAATTTTAAGTTTATTTTTTGTTATAAAACATCAAGTAGGCTATAGGCAATCAAAAGCCTTCACAAAAGAAGTTGGTCGAACAACATACATCCTAAATTGTTGATTCGTACTTGGAATACTTGCAAGTTAATTTAGTGACATTGTCAATTAGAGACATAATTTTGTAACAAGGTTATTGTAACGTTACGAGCCAAAGGATATAAGTTTACTTGGGATAGATGCAGATATGTCATCTTTGACGGATTTGAGGACGAAACATATGCCTTAGGAAAGAGGACGAGATATAAGAGTTGGGGACATTTTTGAGCTTTGAGTTTTCATGGTTGTTCGACGAGACTATGGGGTAAGCCTTGGCTGATTTTCCAGCTAATGATGATGAAGTCCACGGGGCATCATTCTTCTACATAGGGATGTATGAAATTAAAATATGCTTGTGAACCTGAAGTTTCCACTGTTTTAAGGGTACCTATCATATGCTCCACACTGGCTAAACATATATAATCTCAATCTATATGTGAGTCTGATAAAGTTTGTTGACCATGCATAAGTGAAAGATATAAATATTTTTTGACCGGTGATAAGACAAAAATACAATAGTAGATAAAGAGAAAAAAAATTATAAACCAACTCGGGAAATTGGAAACACGTTATATTTAGGGTACAACAAGATCGGTCAGTCAATTTCTTTACTAGATTTTTTGTATGTAAAAGATAGTCTTATTACAAAAGCGAGAAATAACCTTAGAGCAAGGCCCTTCTGTTTATAGGATATCTGAATATACAGACTAAATTATTCTCTATAATCATGCACAAAACGACAAGAATAATAGAGTTTCAAATCACTAGATAACACAAAACATTTGATATAATGGGCGATGCAAATTGGTGCTTAGTTTTGTTGGTGCCCTCGCAAAGTCACACCTAACAACATAAGCATACATTGCAAAAATAACGTCGGATATCATGAGATGTTTCTAAATTGGTTTTATAAGATCCTAGCAACACAATCACATTACAAAACTAGATGTCAAAGTTACACCATAAGAAACGTATCCACGTCAAATTAGTACTTCCTACATTTCATAATATAAGATGTTTTAGCTTTTATGGAATAAATATATCTACACTACTAGGAAAACAGCTATAGGTAATCAGCACATCCGTGGCTCACATGGTTGAAGTGCCCCACGGCTAAAACAGGCGTGGCTCACCTGTGGGCAGTGCCCTACTAGTAACTAGAACAACCGTGGCGCACATGACTATAGTGCGCCACAGATGTGTGTGGGCCAGGGTCCTGTTGGCCACACGCCAAACATCTGTAGCGCACTACAGTCATGTGCGCCACGGTTGTTAGGGTCATCTGTGGCGCACGTGTGCCTGGTGCGCTACGCCTAAGCGCATGCCTCCCTCTGCTCTGAAACGGCCACAAACTTCTGTGGTGCACTCGGCCTAGTGCGCCACAGGGAGTAGGAGCATCTGTGGCGCACGTGGCATAGTGCGCCACAGATGTTTGTACTCCCTGTGGCGCACTAGGGTCATGTGCGCCACGGATGTGTCGATTCTTTTAGGATAGCACTTTATGTGCACATGTGTGCCCACACATCCACCACCCCACACTTCACTTTCCCCTTTTTCTTCCTCCTTAGATCTAGTCGGGATCTTCTCCTTCCTACCTCAATTTCTCCACACATTCACCATTTTTAGCATGTAAAACTTGCTTTGGATGTTACATAAGTAATAGAGGAGGTCTCCGGTCTCTCATCTATCCGTCTCCGGTCGACGCGCGCACCTCTCCTTTCCATCTTTCTCGCGATCGATCGGTCTCTCATCTCGGTAAGTTGTCCATGTAAGGATGTGTTCATGTGTATATGGATGATGTGCTCATATGTATGTAGATGATCGATGCTCATGATGTGTGTATGTGTGGAGAGGATTGATGGTCATATGTGTGTGTATATGGAGAGTATCGATGATGCTCATGCATGTGTGTATGGAGAGGATAATGATATGTTCATGTGTGTATGGATCGGTCTCTCTCTCTCTTGTGTTTGTATGTGAACAAGTTGCCATTTGTTTTGCCAAAATGTTGATTCATTTCCATTTTGGCAAGACTTTGGCATTTCGCAAAGGTCCTAATTTTAGGATAGGTCATGCCGAAATTTTCTATCGACCATTGCATGCATGCATTCATTATGTGGTTCTAATAGACTTCAAAATTGTACCGTGTACATCGTGCAGGCAAAAATGGTCCACATAATGAGCGAAGGCATTGTGGCTAGATTTTTGAAATGTGCGACGGCCGACATGATACGAAATAACAAGACAGATATAAGATGTCCGTGCAGAAGATGCAAACTCAACTGGGTGATCGACCCAGATTCCGGGAATCTGCAGGCGCACCTGCTCCGCCATGGTTTCATGGATGGATACACTCGTTGGATAAGCGATGGCGTAGATGATGGAGACGGTGAAGAAGGTGGCCAACATGACGATGATCATCATCACGGCGAGAACGGGCGAGATGATGAAGAGTCTCCTGGAGATGGTGAAGGTGCGGAAGCAGACCGGGATGATGATGATCTAGATGCCGGAGGAGCAGACGACAATGGAACAACGTCAGGCTGGGTGCGGGACCCTTATGTGCAAGAGCTGCTTCTCAAGCAGACGAGTAACGCCAGGGCTGCCGCTAGAGAGAAAGCCAAGCTTGCGCAACTTGAGAAAAACGCGGTTACTCCATTGTATGAAGGATGCAGGCCCGATGATACCCGGTTGAATGTAACGCTCAAGGCTATGGAGATGAAGGCAAAGCACAAATTGAGCGACGCAAGCTTCGACGATATGATGGCATTCTGGCACGATCGTCTCCCGGAGGGGAACACATGTCCAACTAGTATCGAGGATGCCAAGAAAATCGTCTGTCCTCTCGATCTACCGCACGTTAGATATCACATATGCATCAACGATTGCATCATTTATCGGGGCGAGGACGCGGAGAAAACCACATGTCCGGTGTGCGGCGTGAGTCGATACAAGAAAGGGAAGAAAGCACCTCGAAAAGTGGTATGGTACTTTCCTATCACTCCTCGTCTGCAGCGCTATTTTGCGGACCCTAAGGAAGCGAAGCTCATGCGATGGCATGCGGAAAGGAAGAAGCCAGGAGATGATGATGACCCCGAAAAGGATGAGCTGTTGACGCACCCTTCAGATGCTAGCCAGTGGAAAGCATTGGACCTCGAATTCCCAGAATTCGGTGGAGATTCGAGGAACATCAGGCATGGTGCGAGCACCGATGGACTCAATCCGTTCGGTAGCCAGAGCAGCACGCACAACACTTGGCCCGTGTTTGTATGGATGTACAACCTCCCTCCATGGTTGTGCATGAAGAAGAAGTACATACAAATGAGTATGCTAATTCAAGGGCCGAAACAACCTGGTACCGACATCAATCTGCATCTCGGGCTGTTGAAAGAGGAGCTAGCCACGTTATGGGAATCTGGAGCCAATACTTACGACGCCGTCGCACAAGATTATTTCACTATGAGAGCCGCGGTGGTCACTACGGTGCAAGACTATCCAGGTTGCGGGTATATCTCGGGGCAGGTTATCCAAGGATTCTGCGCATGCGTTAGGTGCATGGATAACACAAGCTATCTCCAACTAGAGAAAGATCTAGGGTCATCGAAAACCGTGTTCATGGCGCACCGGAAGTGGCTCGGCAAGAATGATCCATGGAGAAAACGTGGAGACCTGTTCGATGGCAAATCAGAGACCCGAGGAATCCCAGAGCGTAGGAGCAACGAAGAAATGGAAGAGTTGCTGAAAAACTGGAAAGATTGTCCTAAGCCTGGAAAGAAGCGAAAGAGGCAGCAACAAGACAAGCCGTTGATGAAGGTATGGAAAACAAGGTCTGTTTTCTGGGAGTTGCCATACTGGAAGTTTCTCCGCACGCCTCATAGCCTCGACATCATGCATATCACGAAAAACGTGTGCGAGAGTCTGGTCGCCACCATAATCAACATGCCAGATAGGACGAAAGATGGTCCGAAAGCAAGGCACGACCTGATATTCATGGGTATCCGGAAGGAGCTCCACGGAGGACGCACAAGGTCGTCGGAAGGGTAAAAAGTTCAAGAAGAACGAATATTACTGCCCTCCTTCTTGCTTCACTCTAAGCCAGGATGAGATCAAACAGTTTTTCAAGTGCCTTCTAGGAGTCAAATTTCCTTACGGCTACACGGGCAAGATAAGCAGATACCTAGACGAGGCGAAGCAGAGGTTTAGTGGCATGAAGTCTCACGACTGTGCTGTGCTAATGACGCAGGTACTTCCGGTCGCACTAAGAGGGATAATGGACGAGCACGTCCATGAAACGTTATTTGGCCTATGCAAGTTTTTCGACGTCATCTCTAGGAAGTCGATTGGCTTGAATCAGCTCGGAAGGCTACAGGAGGAGATCGTGGTGATACTATGTGAGCTTGAGGTCTACTTCCCACCCGCATTCTTCGACATTATGGTGCATCTGCTGGTCCATGTCGTGGAGGACATCGTACAACTCGGGCCGATGTTCCTCCGCAGCATGATGGCGTTCGAAAGGATGAACGGACACATCAAAGGATACGTTCGCAACAGGTCCCGTCCAGATGGAAGCATAGCCAAGGGCTTTCTGGCCGAAGAGTGCATCTCTTTCTGCACGAATTATCTAGACATCGAGAACCATGTCGGTCTTTCCGTCAACAGACACCTTGGCAAGCTCGACGGATCTGGTCACCGAGAGGGTCGTCGCATACTGCATGCAGACTTCGATTTTCGACGCGCAGACTTTGATCGAGCAAACCTCGTCGCGCTACAGCATTTAGAACTGGTCGATCCTTGGGTACAGAAGCACAAAAGGTTAATCGAGAAGAAGTACAGTGACCGGGGCATACAGAGGACGCAGGGAGAAATAATCAAAGAGCACAACTCAGATTTCACGCGTTGGTTTAGGCAGACGCTCCTTGATAATCCCCCGCGCTCGCATTCTTCTGACACGGAAAAGATCATATTCACCTTGTCGCAGGGACCGATGCAAAACCTGGTGACCTATCAGGCGTATGATATCAACGGCTACACATTCTACACGGAGGAAAAGGACAACAAGTGTGATTATCAGAACTCGGGCGTAACGTCGGAATTCTACACCGATGACAACGTGAAGAAAAGATTCTACGGAAGAATCGAGGAGATCTGGGAGCTCGACTACTGTGGAGAAAAGGTGCCGATGTTCCGTGTCAGATGGGCAAAGAGCGTCGAAAGAGAAGACCGGTATTTCACAACCATGGTTATACCCGAAGCAGCCAAATCCAAGGCCGCCGGTGCAAACGTGGCCGCGAAAAATGAACCGTGGGTACTGGCTACCAAAGTGGACCAATGTTTTTTCATTACCGACCCGACAAAGCCTAGCCGTGTTGTCGTGAGGAGAGGAAAAAGAAACATCATCGGAATGGATGGAGTCGCCAACGAGCAAGACTTCGACCAGTACGGCGATCCAAAGATTGAAGATGACGACGACTACGATGCAGCAACATACATCACAAGAAGAAAAAGGACAACCCTACCCAAAAAAGGTAGCCCGTTCGAAAGAAGAAACATTAAAGTGCCAGAGCTAAATTATTCAACCGCGACAAAGAAGGGAAAAAAGATTGTAAAACGCTAGCTCAAAAAATATTGTAAACGCGTGGTCAAAAAAGATTGTAATATTCATGAACAAAGTATTTTGAAATTTAGTTATACTTTAAATCATATTTTGGGGCATTTTTGGAATATTATTACTTTTGGGCATTTTTGGAATATTTAAAAGTATTTTAAAATCAAAATAAAACTTCTATGGCATATATCACCACTTTTGGGCATTTTTTGGAATATTTAAAAATGTTTTTAAAATCAAAACAAAAAATTGGGGCACCAGGATTCGAACCTGGGTGCTCTCAGGTTTAGAATAGAGTAGTGGGCAGAACCAGTGGGATAGGCTAGTATAGTTGTTAGCTAGTGGGACTATAGTTCTCTTATCCAGTAGTTAGAAGCCGATAGGCGTAGAGCACTAGCCCATAGTGCGCTACATATATCCGTAGCGCACTATGGCTCAGTGCGCTACGCCTAAGTGGCTTTATCCACACGTGTGGCGCCCGACCCCCTCTCTCATCCCCATCTCTCAGCCCGAAGCCGAAGGACCGCCGCCGCCGCTCTCGATCCGTCGCCGCTGCGTTTGAGGAGGAGGAGGCCTGCCCGCGCCCGAGGAGGAGGAGGTCCGCCCGTACGTGTCCGAGGAGGAGGTCCGCCCGCGTCTCAGGAGGAGGCCCGTGTCCGAGGAGGAGCAGCCGCCGCGTCTCAGGAGGTGGAGGCCGCCGTCGTCCGCCCGTCGTCGTCCGCCCGTCGTCGTCCGCCCGTCAGAGGTGAGCATCTCCTCTCCCCTCTCTCCCTCTCTCCCTCTCTCCCTCTGTTTTGGGGGCATCCTAGGCTTTGCAACCCTAGTAGCGGGCATCCCCGCAAGCAGGGCTCTCTGCTAGCTAGTACCAGAAGCCCTGATGCTGCTATAGCTCCTCCCATAGAACAATGCTGTCGTCGTCTCACTCGAATCGGTTGCGGAGGAGGGGGCCGCTGCAGCCCGCTGGAGGTGCCTCCAATGTTGCAGGCTGCCTGCGATCTTCTTCACGGCGTCCTAGCCTAGGTTCGTTACTGGTTCGTTACTGGTTCGCGGCGTCCTAGCCATAGATAGCCATCTCCTGAAAGCAAACTACCATCTTCTCCTTGCAGCAACAACCACAGTACAATATTGTTCATTGCATATATCAAACAACTCAGGGAAAGTATCCTTCAAAGAATTCTGGCCACACCAAGAATTTTAACTTGCATTTTTCTGCCACAAAGATAAAGATCTTTGACCTGGAGCATTTCAGACCAAAGAGCATAGTATTTAGACCTATGTTTTGTACAAAAAAAATTCTAGAATCCCCCAAATATTTTCTCCTCATAAAATCTTGCCAATGGTCATTCCCTTTTTCCACCTTCCACCACCATTTGCACATTAGAGCTAGGTTAAATTTGGTAGGCTTCTCCATCTGGACAATATTTGTTTTATGTAGTATTTTCATTGACATTTGATATACAACATCGTTAGAGAGACAAGCATCAGTCTTAGTCACTCTTCCACCAATGGACATGGTGCTCCCCATCCAACCCCCCATATTCTGCTTGATCTTCTCCCCCATGAAGCTCATCTTAGAGACATAGGTTTTTCTGAAATGCTCCTGCTGAAATCCTAGTTATGTTGTATGGTTTTAGTACTGATCCTGGTGATGGTCTAGTAGTGCTGAGAAGGCACTACTGCAAACAATATAAACTTTTATGCTTGCTGCTGTGTGTACTATTTGTGAAACCTGTGTGTACTGGCCATATATATTTGCTATGCTGGCCATATATTTGCTATGCTGTGTGTACTATTATATATGTTCCCTATTATATATGTTCCCTGTTATATCTGTGCTCTGTTATATACTGTTGTGTATATGTTATATACTGTATATTTTATATTCTTTATGTATCTGTGTATATGTTATATACTATAAACTATCTCAATGTATATGTTATATACTGTTGTGTATCTGTGTTAATCATTAATGATGGATGATGGAAGCGGAGGCGGCGATGATGGATGGGGTCAATGGGGTTATCACTGGGGCTGGGGCTGTTTTTTCTTTTAGGGATTTCAATTGAGTTTCCCATTTCTCCCGAAGTGTTGATTCACTTCCGTTTCGGTTGAGAAAATGGGCGCTCGTAGGTCCAAAAATTAGCAAAGGTCATGCCGGATTTTTCCGTGCATTTAACCAATTATTTGTTTTTTATTAGTACAAAGATGTGTGACAACGACGAGGCTGGATGTTCTAAGCGCATCAGCGCTGAAGGAGAACTCAGACCTCCGAATAAACAATTGACATTCTGGGAGGCGGCCCAGCGTCTAGAAGACGATGTAGAATACCATCCTTCGGAGAGCGAGGATGATGAGATGGAAGACTTGGAGGCAGAAGCTGAAGGAACGGCGGACGATGAAACCATTGATGGCGGCGAGGGCACAGGGAGTGGTAGCAACCCTCCTAAGAAGAAGAAGAAGAAGAAGCCGAAGGACCGGCGCCCGAACACGGTCGGCACGGTCAGGGAGGAAATTACCGAAGTGAGCCCATCAGGGGTTCCTTTGGAGCCCGCCCTTGTCGTCAAAGGGTACGGTGGGCAAGTGGCGGCGATCACCCGGACAACCATCTCGATCAACACCGAGAATCTCCGGCATAAAGATAATGGCCACTTGCGCACACTCCTCTTCGAGAAGCTGCACGCCAGATACAAGTTCCCCGCTAAGTGATATGCACAAGTCCAGGAATTGTGCATCCTACTTGGCTAACAGTCCCGTCATAGCATATTCCTGTGTCCAACGACCTAGCTAGTTATATATGAGGCATTCTTTTCGAGTTATTTTTGTCTTTTTCGAGAATATGCCGATGATTCAAATGTCATGGCACAATATATATGTGAATGTGCTATGATGGGATTGTTAGCCTTGTGATATGCACAAGTCCAGGAATTGTGCATCCTACTTGGCTAACAGTCCCGTCATAAGCATATTCCTGTGTCCAACCTAGTTATATATGAGGCATTCTTTTCGAGTTATTTTTGTCTTTTTCGAGAATATGCCGATAATTGAAATGTCGTGGCACAATATATATGTGAATGTGCTATGACGGGATTGTTAGCCTTGTGATATGCACAAGTCCAATAATTGTGCATCCTACTTGGCTAACAGTCCCGTCATAAGCATATTCCTGTGTCCAACAACCTAGTTATATATGAGGCATGCTTTTCGAGTTATTTTTGTCTTTTTCGAGAATATGCCGATGATTGAAATGTCGTGGCACAATATATATGTGAATGTGCTATGACGGAATTGTTAGCCTTGTGATATGCACAAGTCCAGGAATTGTGCATCCTACTTGGCTAACAGTCCCGTCATAAGCATATTCCTGTGTCCAACAACCTAGTTATATATGAGGCATGCTTTTTGAGTTTGCTCTTTTTGATTTAAGAGTACTTTCTATAAGTGTATCTTCATATGCGACTTTAATTATACATGTTTTTTCAATCACCGGTTAGTTATTATTGTCAACTTGTAGATGACGTGGTACGTCGTGTACAAGGGACGGGTTTCCGGAGTCTACGATGATTGGGAAGACTGCCGGAGACAGGTGCACCGTTTCAGCGGCAATAGCTACAAAGGGTACAACACTATGGCGGAGGCGGAAGCTAGATACACGCGCTATCTAGCGGTAGTTAGGACAAGGAACCGGATGAAGACCTACACCTTCGTCGCGGCGGTGATCATGCTTATCTTCTTTGGTTATTTATCCCGCGTTTGTGTCTAGCTAGCTAGTTTAGATGTCTAGGCGAGCTTCCGAGCTCTAACTTGTTCGATCGACACATGTATTCGCATGTCACCAACTACTACTTTGTAACATGATCAAAACAATGTAACTTAGACTATGTATTCATGTATGAGACTTATCTATATGTATTTGTTTTAATCTTGTTTTTCATATTGAGTATTTATATATATAATTGTATATCTTGTATCTGTGTGTGTATATCTGCTGTAATATTGTATATAATCTGTATTGCATATAATCTGGCTTGGAAATTAAAAAAAAATAAAAAATACATCTGTGACGCACATGGTCTACCTTCTGTGGCGCACTACACCTAAAGCGTACCATGAATGTTTAGTGGCGCACTAGGTAGTGCGCCATAGAAGATCCAAGGGGTAGCGCACCATGCCAAACTTCTGTGGCGCACTAGGAGGTGCGTTACGCCTATCTCTACAAAACCGTGGCGCACTAGGCAGTGCGCCATGGCTGAGAGATAGCCGTAGCGCAAGGCCCGTGGCGCACTGCAGGTGCGCCACAGATGATGGTTTCAGGTGCGCCACTAAAGGCCGTTTTCCTAGTAGTGCTAGATGCCTTTTAGTGTATAAGTTCACTCTCAGCCTATACACATTAAAGTTTCTAGAAACATTCGTTTCAAATAAGCTAAACATCTTATATTTCGAAACGGATGGAGTATGTATATGTGACGAAGAGTGTGTTAAATAAGAGAATAAATGCATGGATAATACAAAAACATTTGACATTAAATATACCGTCCTTGCATTTGCGAGGGCCACTATGCTGATAATTAAGTTTAATAGAAAGATAAGTGCAAGTTTCATTTTTTCTTATTTGTACTTCTTCACACAAAAAATCAGGTTTCTGCATCAAAAGGGGAAAGCAATACTAGTTTGGTGGTGTCAGTTTGATTCAATAGGAAATTGTATCTGGTGTTCCACTATGTACAGTAAACAAGCAACGATGGCCTACTTTATCTCTATCTACCCCAAGAGAACCTGCAAAGATTTTTGGTGTCCTTTGATATCTTCAAAATTCATTCCTATTCTTCTTGGATGTATATCACCTACGCAACCAAGTTGTTGCAATGGTTTACTCGTTGTGCTACCTATCAAGTACATGGAGTTTCTCTTCAATATTTTGGGATAAGTTGCTAGACAAGCAATTTATCAGTTTTGTGTTCTTCTCGAGGTCTCATAAATCATACTTTAGTAATTTAGTTGCTTTTGGAAACTACAGTGTTCTTAAGTTGTGTCATGGGATATTTTTCTTGATCTTGAGTTTTTTACATGAACTAGTTGTCCCCTTCAATAGATCTAACCAGAAACCTGTTTGATTGGCCCGTGAAAAGCCTTTTATTCACTACTCCCTCCGTTTCTAATTAGTTGACTCCACTTTGTCTAGATATGTATGTATCTAGACTTAAAATGTGTCTAGATGCACACGTATCTACTCCCTACGTCTCAATAATTTGGAAACTACAGTGTTCTTAAGTTGTGTCATGGAATATTTTTCTTGATCTTGAGTTTTTTACATGAACTAGTTGTCCCCTTCAATAGATCTAACCAGAAACCTGTTTGATTGGCCTGTGAAAAGCCTTTTATTCACTACTCCCTCCGTTTCTAATTAGTTGACTCCACTTTGTCTAGATATATATGTATCTAGACTTAAAATGTGTCTAGATGCACACGTATCTACTCCCTACGTCTCAAAATAGGTGTCGCAAATTTGTCAAAATTTGTATGTGTCTAGAATGAAATTTATTGAGACGGAGGGAGTAGATAAAGTTAAGTCAACTAATTAGGAACGGAGGGAATATCTTGTGTTTAGAGGGATCAGGAAAATGTACTGGGAATCATGGCGATCTGGAGGAACAAGAGAACCATGGTTCTATCTTTTAGAGGAAGAGGAAGAAGAGAAAGGGAGGGGGTGTCACGTGGCCTGCGGGAAGGGTCTTCGTGAGAGTGGTGGTTGCCGCGTGAGCGGCCTTGGAAGAGCGCCTTGTGTCGACGAGGTGAGGACGCCGACGGCTGGTTATTTCTGTTTTGGGGTTGTTGGGCCTCGGAAAATTTTCCTTATTGGGTGATGGCTGTTTTGGCCTAACAAGCCACTGATTGTTTTCTAGACATACCAAAGATAATCAGAACTCGTCAATAAAACCTATGCACCACGTCTGAATTGAATTTTTTCTTGCGTAGCACTGGATCGAAAAATAGATGCACGTGGGTGCCTCATAATAGTTGGGTCTAATCTTCACATATGCGTCTGTATGTTTTTATGATCTACTCCCTTTTGTGCACAATACAATCTTTTTAGCATGCTGTTTTAGTTTGCTAAAAAGGCTTATACTATGAAATAGAGGGAGTATATACTAACCACATTTTAGTTAACTCAGGTCCTTAGGGATCCACAACTCCCTTAGAGAACGTTGATCACCCATGCTTGCTTGCCTCTTTGATTACTCAGCCAATCTCTTCTTGCTCTGAAAGTTCTTTCTATCTCTGGATCAAGTTCGGCTAGAGGTGGCTGACTAGTTTCACTCATGCAAATGATACTCTGCTCAAGAAAACCGAAATTACCATACACACATCCGTAACAAACAACTAATAAATATGTTAGTTTACTTATAAGCTGAGGCATCAGATAAACTAAAGTCCACTGATCAGAAAACCCAAACCAACTTGCTGGAAAAACAAGATCAAGTTTCTGGTTCTTGCGCTTTGCTTATTATCAATCCCCCACTGCCAATTTGATGAAGACTAGTATAGCTTCTGTATCATTCTTTCCTCAGAGATAAATGCACAAGTTTAATGTTTTTTATTCACATAGCGAGAATCAAACAAAACTTCGGGATTTCAAACATAAGGATTACTCAAACCAAAATTGGAGTTTCTTTCTGACTAACAAGATTTTTTTTTCTAAGAGGAAATCTTTCAGTAAGGGAATATTAAAGGTGTTATTTTGCAAGAATATTAGCACTTCCCAACGATCAAATGTCAACAGAAGCATGGCTAAGACATGGAAAGAGTTTTAAGCTTCAACTCCATACATATCCAACTCACACCAAGAGTTCAACTCAAGCTATATCACTCGAACTAGCTTGTATATAGAAATTGGAGTAAAACATGGGATATAGAGTTTTAGATTCTTAACCGGAGCAAGAAGAACTCAAAATCATCGAGCTGAAGTAGGTCTTGGATTTGTTGTTGAGGGAGATGAATCAGCCGCCTAGGTCATCAGTTCTTCATTGCCAAGTATGGATCTCACACCTCTCTTCTTCCCGCCACCATGCCACCACCTACTTCCACTTCTTCTCTTTCTTTGTTTCTTACTCCCCACCTCGTTATCTCCGCTCTTTTTGAAAGGGAGACTCCTCCGTTGGTTGCACAGGTGGTCTTTTTGCTGATACCCCTTCTACTATTTGCCTACTCACGCAACGTGATCCTTCCTCACTTATGACGATCTCTTCTCTCTCTTTTACTCTGGTCATTTTGATGGTTAGATGAAGAAGTTTAGACTATTCCGGAGAGTAGGTAGTACTCCCTCCGTTCCCGAGTATAAGGCGTGAATTTTATTTTGATTTTTCATCTAAAAATAAAGGCGCGGGCCTAGGGAGGTAATGGACTACTCCTAATTTTGCTTCGGTCCCCCCCCCCCCTCCTCCCTCCTTCTTTTCAAACTTTGACAAACAAAAACTCATACCAATTTTTTTCAGGACCGTACGAACCCACCCGAAGTCCATATGGTCCTCTTAGACATATACTCTCCGTACACGAATACTCATGTGTCTGCAGAAGCGAAAATCGTAAGTTATATAACAGCAACAACAACAAAAATTAAATATTACATGCAAAGACGTAGATCGCGATAATAAGAGGTGGGATCAGCCGTCCAGAACATGGATTATACTCAGTTCGACCGAGTACACATATACGGAGATATACGTGGCCTCAATATGGGTTTCGACGGGTCAAAGAAATAAAGTGGCCCATGAAACTTAAGTTTAGGGGGGGGGGGGACCGAAGCACACCTCATCTTCACAACTCTCCTCTTGTTCCTCCCTCGTCCTAAAAAATCACGGGCAGTTGGCGGTGTTCCTTCGAATTCTGAGTCCTAATCCATCTTGTTTGCCAGTCATCTCCTTCTCTGCCTGTTTCACATTGTCCCTAGAAATCCATGGAAGATTGCAAGGCGCCATCACAGGAACTCACACGGAGGAGGAAGGTGTAGGAGGCAAGATTGGACCGAGCAGTAGCAATTTTGCGGGCGGCGGTGACCTGTGCTTGGCGAGCTATGGGTGGGGGAGATGCAACAAGAGAGGGAGAGGGCAACGGCGCGAGCAAGATACGAAGAGTCCAGGTGAGTAACAATAGATAATTAGTACGGGAGGGAGTCATCATTTTTTTTGTTCATTGGTGTGAGTTCAGGCCAGTCTCTTCTTTTACAGATATCATCATTAGCGATGGTTGCTGCTCAAGTGCGCTGGTCCCTTGGGGCCATATCACGATGACTCCTCGTCTGTCTACTACAATAAACTCTATTACGACAAGCTTAGTCTGGTTCCAGTGATGGAGGGACGAGGATGTCAACGCGTCTTCGACTCATGCTAGTGTTTGTAGTCATCAAAAGTTGATCAATGGACCTATTTGTAGTTTTTATTATTTTAGGTTTCTTTATACTAAAGTTGATGATTATTAATAAATTGGTGGAATTTCAAAAAAAAAAGTATTTTAGTCATGTGAAATACCATTGAATGAATAAAGAGGTGGTAACCTATTATGTTACCATCACATACCGCTAGCGCTTCTCAATATAGGATGACTTTAATCAATCAAGCTAGATGTTAGAAATAAATGGGATAATACCGGATAATACCATTCGCTCATGTGTGATTTGAGATTTTCCTAAATCTTAAAACCTATGTGTGTGGAAGCTCTCATATATGATGCATCCTATGTTAGTGGGAGCTCGTGTGTGACTGGTCTGGCTCTTATAAGATGGAGTGTCTCACTACTTGGTAATTGAGTGAGAAGAAGTGCTACACACGTGTTTCTTTTCGGACGATGCCGTTCCCTCACTCGCCCGGCTCACCCCATGCACGCAACGTGGTTTGCGGAATGAGCCTCGAGCCGAGCTTATTTTTTTGTTGTTCATGAAAAATGTTGTGGTTTTGATAGACATGTCAACAGGTAGTCGATTCGGGTCACTTTCGGATTGTGGGATATTATAACCTACCTGAACGTGCGTGACAAGGACTGGGACCAAGTTGGTCTGTTACAGTATTCTTGAGCGGCTCTATATAAACGCCTATGCGTATTTCATCACGCGACACACCAGAACCCTACATTGGTTTTGCCCCCTCTCTGCTTTTACCGTCATCGTAGTGTACTCCATCTCGAGAACCGGCGTGCACCGGCGAACGAGAGAGCAAGTCTTCGGAACCACTCGTCCTTGTGATCCTGTATGAAGAGGATGAATAAGGTTTTTGGGAAACGCTACGTACAACTTCTCAAGTTCATCATCACGTCGTGTTTTTCCGGTCGTCACACAAGACCTCGCGTGCGTCGTCTTCAACACCGTCTTCTGACCAGTTTCTACAACCTCTGCAACAACGGCTTCTACATCTACAAACAATTAGTACATGCACTATGGTCTGATATGTTCTTTTACTATGGCTGTTATAGAGTTTGTACTGCTACTATTCATTTTTTATTAGTACATAGAGTATATTAGAGTTTCACATAATCGTAACAACTGTAGTCTTGATTTGTATTTTTAAATTAATTATGGAAATTCTAACTAATAATTCAACACCAGATTCAATCCAAACAGGACCTACCATGTGCAGTTGTTCGAAGGCATTGCTCTCCAAGAGAGTTTAGCTATCTGAGCCGTCCATGCTATTCAGTGCCTGCTGACAGGTTGTGTAAATGAGTTTCCTCCAAAAGAGAGCCACCCCACCTGAATATATGATCAAGCAGGAGCATGAGACAGCCAATCAAATGACCTGATTGTGGTGAGCGTATCACTGCATCGATGGACCTATCTTTTCGAGGACCTCAGTGGTCGCGAGTAGGAGCACCTTCCACTAGCGGATATCTTTCATGAGACAGCAAAATTTATTCCCGACTCCTCTCATCCCTAGGTTGATGCGTGTTTGACAAAGGAAAAAAAATGATTGGTGGTGGAAGAGGGATCGCTCATCTTGACCCTCTCATCCCTAGGTTGACGGGTGTTTGGCTAGGGTTGTTTAGTAGAGCATCACTAGAAAAGACAACAAAGAAAAAAAGAAATAGTAAGAGAAGAACATGGTACAAACATGTGACCTTCAAGATATGTTGGATGCTTCCGTGAATATATATGCTCATCATAGATGATAAATAAATAGAAAGGCGGGTGGAAGAGGATCTAATCTCATCAATGAAACTTGCACACCTCGTGAAAACTATGATTGCCTTTACGGCATTATTGTTGTGCTCGCATAAATTTCTCGTGCTGTAATAAAGTTGATACTAGCGTGCCTCCACTACTGAAACTATATATGTTGTCTTGCGTCATAAGTTAGCTCTGCTCCTTAGGGATCCACCACTCTCTTAGAGAACGTTGATCACCCATGGTTGCTTGCCTCTTTGATTCCTTAGCCAATCTCTTCCTTTGCTCTGAAAGTTCTTTCAATCTCTGGATCAAATTCGGCTAGAGGTGGCTGACTAGTTTCACTCATGCAAATAATACTCTGTTCAAGAAAACCAAAATTACCATACACACAACCGTAACAAAAAAACTAATCAATAGGTTAGTTTCCTTATAAGCCGAGGTATCAAAGAAACTGAAGTCCACTTTAGAAAACCCAAACCAACTTGCTGGAAAAGCAAGATCTAGTTTTTGGTACTTGCACTCTGCTTATGATCAAGCCCCGGTAATGGGGCCAATTTGATGAAGCATAGTATAGCTTCTGTACGGTTCTTTCCTCAGAGATTGATGCACAGGTTTAACCTTTTTCCGCACAGCTAAATCTAATGGAACTTCAGGATTTCAAACATAAGGATTACTCAAACCAAAATTGGAGTTTCTTTATAACTAACAAGATTTTGTTTCAAAGAGAAAATCTTTGAGATTGGGAATATGAAAGGTGTTATTTTGCAAGAACTAGCACTACTCAATGATCAAATGTCAACAGAAGCATGGCTAAGACATGAAAGAGTTTTAAGCTTCAACTCTATACACTAGTGGAAACGAGGTCTTTTGTTGATCCCGAAAAGGGGCTTTAACACCGGTTCTTCTACGAACCGGTGTTAAAGGGGGAGGGGGGCGTACCAGCGTGGCCCCTGCGGCATTAAAGGAGCCCCCCCTTTAACACCGGTTCGTGCCACGAACCGGTGTTAAAGGTCCCAGCACCAGTGGCCCGCGCACCCCCCCTTTAACACCGGTTCGTGGCATGAACCGGTGTTAAAGGGGGGGGGGGCTATATAAGACACCACCCCAGCCCACACACACCCCACTCTTCCATTCTTTCACGTTTTGGAGTCTAGCAAGAGGGTGTGAAGAGTGCTAGTTTGTGTTTTTTTCATATGCACTAGAGGTGTTCGGTGAAATGCCCGAGAGCTCAAAATAATCTTTCTTGTTGCTCTTTCCGTCTCGGTCGAGGTCGGCAACTATAGTTTCATGTGTCATTGATGTACTATATATATAAATGGTCATCTCCCTATTATTTTTTGATATATACTACATATTAATGCAGATGAATCGGCAATGGATGTACGGTGACCGCCGCACTTCCGAGTACATTACGGGCCTCCAAAATTTCATCGTTGTGGCTAACGCAAACCATGGTCACAATGGTTTTATGTGTTGTCCGTGTGTACACTGTCAGAACAAGAAAGACTACTCAAATACTAGAACCGTTCACACCCACCTGCTTCGATCCGGTTTCATGCCCAGCTATAATTGTTGGACCAAGCACGGAGAAAAAGGGGTTGTGATGGAAGACAACGAAGAAGAAGAGGATGATGAAAACTATCATAATATGTATCCTGAATATGATGATAATGCAACGGAGGTAGATAATGAAGATCAAGAGGGAGCAGATGGGCCCGCTGATGACGATCTTGGTCGGGCCATTACTGATGCAAAAGAAGAATGTGAAACTGAAAATGAGAAGGAGAAGCTGGAGCAGATGTTAAAGGATCACAAAACATTGTTGTATCCAACTTACGAAGATGGCCACAAAAAGCTAGGTGCCACACTGGATTTGCTGCAATGGAAGGCAGAGAATGGTGTGACTGACAGCGCATTTTCAAAGTTGTTGGTAAAAATGAAGAATCTTCTTCCAAGAAATAATGAGTTGCCTGACAGTACTTACCAAGCAAAGAAGGTTGTCTGCCCTCTAGGATTAGACGTGCAGAAGATACATGCCTGTATTAATGACTGCATCCTCTACCGCGGTGAGAAGTACGAGAATTTGGATGCATGCCCGGTATGCACTGCACTGCGGTATAAGATCAGACGAGACGATCCTGGCGATGTTGAGGGCGAGGCCCCTAGGATTAAGGTTCCCGCCAAGGTTATGTGGTATGCTCCTATAATACCACGGTTAAAACGTCTCTTCAGAAATAAAGAGCATGCCAAGTTATTGCGATGGCACATGGAAGACCGTAAGAAAGACGAGATGTTGAGACACCCCGCTGATGGGTCACAGTGGAGAAAAGTCGAGCGAGAGTACCCGGACTTCGCACGTGACGCAAGAAACTTAAGGTTTGGTCTAAGTACATACGGCATGAATCCTTTTGGTGAGCAGATCTGCAGTCACAGCACCTGGCCTGTGACCCAATGTATCTATAACCTTCCTCCTTGGTTGTGTATGAAGAGGAAGTTCATTATGATGCCAGTGCTCATCCAAGGCCCGAGGCAACCCGGCAACGACATTGATGTGTACCTAAGGCCATTAGTTGAAGAACTTTTACAGCTGTGGGTCAAACCAGGTGTACGTATGTGGGATGAGCACAAAGGGGAGCCATTTGACCTACGAGCATTGCTTTTCGTAACCATCAATAATTGGCCTGCTCTTAGTAACATTTCAGGGCAGACAAACAAGGGATACAATGCATGCACACACTGTTTAGATGATACTGAAAGTGTATATTTGGATAAATGTAAGAAGGTTGTGTACCTAGGGTATCGCCGATTTCTTCCGAACCTGCATCCAGTAAGAAAGAAAGGCAAGCATTTCAAACGTCTGGCAGAACCCCGGAGGAAGCCTGTCCTCCGTACCGGTGAGGAGGTATTTGGTATGGTCAAGGACCTAGAAGTAATCTTTGGAAAAGGTCCTGGCAGTCTATCTGTTCCGAATGACGATGCCAGACACGCGCCCATGTGGAAGAAGTAATCTATATTTTGGGACCTACCCTATTGGAAAGTCTTAGAGGTCCGCTCTTCAATCGACGTGATGCACGTGACGAAGAATGTTTGCGTGAACCTGCTAGGCTTTCTAGGAGTGTATGGGAAGACAAAAGATACACCAGAAGCACGACAAGACCAGCAACGTCTGAAGGCCCCTGAAGAGCCTATGCATCCTGAGAACAAGAAGGGTAAACGGTGCCACTTAACTCCTGCCAGCTACACTCTTACCAAAGCAGAGAAGGAAATCTTTTTTGAATGTCTGAGCAGTATCAAGGTCCCGTCTGGCTTCTCGTCGAATATAAAGGGAATAATAAATATGGCAGAGAAAAAATTCCAAAACCTGAAGTCTCATGACTGCCACATGATTATGACACAATTGCTTCCGATTGCATTGAGGGGGCTTCTACCTGAAAATGTTCGAGTACCCATTGTGAAGCTATGTGCATTCCTCAATGCAATATCTCAGAAGGTAATCGATCCAGAAAGCCTACCAGGGTTACAAACAGATGTGGCCCAATGTCTTGTCAGCTTTGAGTTGGTGTTCCCACCATCCTTCTTCAATATTATGACGCATCTCCTGGTTCACCTAGTAGAAGAGATTGCCATTCTCGGTCCTGTATTTCTACACAATATGTTCCCCTTTGAGAGGTACATGGGAGTCTTAAAGAAATATGTTCATAACCATGCTAGGCCAGAAGGAAGCATCTCCAAGGGCTATGTAACAGAGGAGGTCATTGAGTTCTGTGTTGATTTTATTCCTGACCTTAAGGCGATTGGTGTTCCAGAATCACGACATGAGGGGAGACTGTGTGGAAAAGGCACCCTAGGATGTAAAGCAATGATATGTAGGGAGGGGCATTCTCTCAATCAAGCACACTACACCGTTTTACAAAGATCTATCTTGGTTGCCCCGTATATCAATGAACACAAGAATTTAATACGCCTCAAACACCCGGGGCAGTCTGATGAATGGATTATAAGTGAACACATGGCGAGTTTTGGCGGCTGGCTGCAAAGACTTCTCACGAATAACACCACTGTTGGGGATCAGCTGTACTTGTTGGCCAGGACACCGTCTTCGACTGTATGTACTTTCCAAGGGTACGAGATAAATGGGAATACATTTTACACGATAGGCCAAGATAAAAAGAGCACCAACCAAAACAGTGGTGTCCGCTTCGATGCAGCAGAAGACAATGGGCAAAAGACCACGTATTATGGGTTCATAGAGGAGATATGGGAACTTGACTATGGACCTCATTTTAAGGTCCCCATGTTTCGATGCAAATGGGTCAAGCTAACAGGAGGAGGGGTTGAGGTAGACAAGAAGTACGGAATGACAACGGTGGATCTCAACAATCTTATGAAGAACTTAGACGAACCATTCGTCCTAGCCAATGATGTGGCTCAGGTTTTCTATGTGAAGGACATGTCCTCCAGACCAAAAAAAAGAAAAAATATGCAAACGAATACATCATATGATGAGCCAAAGCGTCACATAGTTCTTTCAGGGAAAAGAAACATCGTGGGAATCGAGGACAAGACAGACATGTCAGAAGATTATAATAAGTTTGATGAAATTCCGCCCTTCACAGTGAAAACTGACCCAAGCATTCCGTTAAGTAAAGAAGATGCTCCATGGTTACGTCTGAAGCGATCATAAGGAAGGGCATATGCCAAGAAGTTCATGCTCATATTATGTAACTCTAGTTCATGTTTTTAATATTAATACATGTCTTGAGTGTTAGTCATGTTTTGTGGATGGACCGGGACTATGAGAAGAAGTTGTCCCGATTCGTACTTACCATTAAGATCTGATCTCCAAACGCGCGCGGTCACATATTAGGGAGTGCCTCTATGACCAGTTTCTTGGAGATGCCGGAGGACTAGGCTCCGTCGGCATCTCCCTGAAACTGGCCGTAGTGGTGTCCCTGCTCTCGAAAACCATCTTGCAGCTTTGTAACTTCTCTAACTAGATCAATACACCAGGGAGCTAACTAATTTCACATATTAGGGAGTGCCTCTATGACCAGTTTCTCGGAGATGCCGGAGGACTGGGATCCGTCGGCATCTCCCTGAAACTGGCCGTAGTGGTGTCCCTGCCTCAAACTGGCTGGAGGACTGGACTCACAAGGATGCCTATTTATAGTACAAGCAGCTCGACATAGTGTTGAAACTTACAAAATAATGTCGACACTCACCCCTATTATTAGTGCTGACTCGTGTTTTGTGCCGGATGGTGTCTACAACCGGGACTAAAGGTTCATCTTTAGTCCCGGTTGGTGACACCATACGGGACAAGGTACACGCTGCACGACATAATGTCGACATGCACTGACCCCTATTATTAGTGCTGACTCGTGTTTTTTCCCGGTTGGTGTCTCCAACCGGGACTAAAGGTTCATCTTTAGTCCCGGTTGGTGTCTCCAACCGGGACTAAAGGTTCATCCCGCCATTTTTTCCCGCCATTTTTCTTCCCGCCAGTTCTTCCCTCCAGTTCTTCCCGCTGTATCACTATATATATATGTAGGGGGTTGGCCTCCATTGTCATTTCACATCTCTAGACTCATATCTGCAACCTCATCACTCTTTCCCATGGCTTCCACCGTAGCACTAACCCCCAGGGAGGCGGAGGCGCTTTGTGCCTGGAACTACCCCTGCCCGCCGGGCTACTGTGTCCCCGTCGGCTGGATGCTGAGTGTCGGAGGCGTGCCGGTTCCTCCTGTCCCTCTAGGTGTGGCGCGCCGGATGGCCATCACGAACCACTACTACTTCGAGCTCACGCCGGAGCAGCGGAGGAATCCCAGATGGCATCCCGACTATTTCCCTACTTGGGAAGCCTTCTTCGTGGATCGGCATGAGAGGGCACTCGCCAGGCACGAGGAGGACGGCCCACCTCCTCCTAACTTCAACGAGGCCGGCCGTCGGCTATGGTGGCGCGGTCGGACTCTCCAGAGCGTCATGGCCTATGACACTGCCGCCGACTCTAACCCCCGTCTGCGCTACCCTCAAGTCCAGCCCACGCACTACCCTCAAGTCCAGCCCACGCGTACTCTCCAGAGGTTCAATTACAACGACCCCGACGACGACAGCGATGACGGTGGCGGCGAGTACGACGACTACAGTGGCGAGTATTACAGGTGTAGGCAGGAGCATGACTGAATCACTCCAACATTCCGAAACAAGTTCGACCGATTGTTACTTAATCTGGCCATGTATCTTAATTTTCAGTTCTTTTATGTATCTTAATTTTCAGTTCCAGTTCGGCCGATTGTTTCTTAATCTGGCCATGTATCTTAATTTTCAGTTCTTTTATGTATCTTAATTTTCAGTTCCAGTTCGGCTTTATGTAACTGTCTCAAAATGACCTATCTCATTCGAGGTTTCTTGGCTTTCGGGTCAAATGACCAATGTTATGGCTAGAATCAAGGCATAGTTTGCAAGAGGAGTTTTCCTTTTTATCGCACCAAAAAGGCATTTTCCATTTTCCGAGCATAAAAAACGGACGGTTTTGTGAAGCAACCACCAAATGGCTAATTCAAAAAACCACCAACACATTTTTAGATTCACAATATGCTATTTTATCAAAAAACAATGCAAGTTGAGCGAGGCTTGGTGAGATTCAAGTGTATATAAAAGATGCGACATTTAAATATCCAATCAATTCAAAAATGTTAATACAAAAGATGCGGCATTAAAATATGATTTGATCTAATAAAAATCATTTTTAGATGCTTAATATTTCTTATGTTCAAAGTTTTAGGATTTAACAATTTATTTTTGTTTGAATTGAATAATCAAAATTTATATGTAAGTGTTTTAGTTATTTTAAAAAAATTCATGTAAAGTAAATATAAAATGATTTACATGAATGGATAGATATTATTTTTCTGAAAATTATTATATATTATTCATATTTTTCTGAGTTGAAATGAAAAAGATATGAATTTTCTAAATTCATATCATATTTTTTGAATTAAAAAAGCCCCTTTAATGCATGAAATAAATGCCCCCCACCTTTAACACCGGTTCCAGACAGGAACCGGTGTTAAAGAGGGGGGCATTTATTTCGTTTCCCGCGCGCACCCCCCCTTTAACACCGGTTTGTGGCTGGAACCAGTGTTAAAGGGGGGGTAATAAATACGCGCGCAAACGAATCCCCCCCTTAACACCGGTTCCTGCCACGAACCGGTGTTAAAGGGGGGGTGTATTAAATTCACCTTCCCCTTCCTTTCTTCCCCCAGAGCAGCCAGATCGCCACCGCCACCGTACCGCCACCGCGCGCGCGCCATCGGAGCAGAGAGAAGCACCGCCGGCCGCCACCGCCACCTCTGTCCGCCGCCGTTGGAACCGCCTCATCGCGAAGATCATCTGCACCGAAGGAATCGACCCCGCGTGCTTCGAATCCTCGCCATCGACCTCTTTTCTTCCGACGCTGTCCGCCACTCTCCGACGACGAATCCGACGCTTCTCGACCGCACCTCGCCTCGCCGACCCCTCCGTTGCATCCGTGGTGAGCCTGCGGTCCTCACAGAACTCCTCTCTCGCCTCCTCTCGCTCTCTGTCGCTGGCGCCACGAGCATCTGCAAGCCCTGCCGCCGCGCGCCGCCGTGTGTCGTGCTCCGACGACCATTCCAGGGAGGCGCCGCCACTATCTGGCTCCCCGCGACGCCCTCTCTCTATCTCGCCCCTCCGCGCATCCAGGCGAGCACGGGATCATTGGATCCTTGCTCGATCTGAGGGTGAGCTCCATTGATGATGTCATGCTGACATTAGCATGAGGCAATAACTCATTTTCTTTTATTAATTATTTTGTAAATAATTTCAGTAAATATTAAATATGACAGGTGGGCCATGCATGTCAGGGTTTTAATCAATTCTGTAAATATTTTCTAAAAATAATAAAAGTCTAACATGTGGGCCCAAGTTTGGAAATTAATTTAAATATTCCAAAAATGTTTAAAATGAATTAAAATTTGGGAAATTCATAACTAATTCATTTTAAATCAGAAAAATACAAATAATATACCAAAATGTTCAGAAAAATGAAATCTATCTAACTAAGCTATAATTATACATTGTTAATCAACTTTGATATCAAGTTTAATTAGAAGAAGCAATTGAACCCCATAGGTGATTGTGATGATTCCCCTGTTTTAGGGTTTGGATCCTCGGAACCCCCTCTAAAGTGATCAAGCATGTTTTAGGATTCAATTCAACACCGTTTAACTTGTCATATCATCCATATTGTATGAGCATTGCACATGCCATGTGTTGAGAGTTGTTTTCTCTTTTCCGGTGATTGGTTCTCGCGAATAGGAACCGAACCCGAAGCTGAAGTCAACGCCACCGAAGAGCAGAACCAGTCCAACAACGGACAAGGCAAGAGAAGCCCCACTCATACATATGAATCCTATGATTATAAAGTATTTTATTCTCGTCATATGCATTCGGTTCAAACAGTCTTTTATTAGTAGACCGAGTAATCCTATCTGATGCATGTTATCCTTTGTGAACCGTGTTACCTCATCCACCGCTCCTAGCATAACTAGGGTTTTAATTTCATTTGTATATTTATTTGTGTATTTTGGTATGAATAATATGTATATTTGTGTATGAATCCAAGTCCACTTGAATGTTTACACTCTTACTATAGATAATATTATTGTTATAGAAACTATGGATCCACTTAGTAGAAACCTTGAAGAAGAAGAAATAATGGAGAACATTATTGATGAGGACACCTCACAATATCTGAACTTGGAGGGACATGATGATGACAGCTCAAGTACTAGTCATGGAGAAGATGAAGACTCCGGTGAACGCAATTTAATGGTTACAAAGTCCGGCGAGGTATATGCATTGATTAAGCCTCTGCTGACTTCCACCAACAATCTTCTTCTACATGTATTAATTAACGCTTCTTTCTTCTTTTATCCCTCTGGATCGACCAGCGCGCAACCATCTTCTTCTACGAAAAAGAGCAAGCGAGGCGCGAGCCAGCGGTTGAAAGATCGTGCAAAGTTCACGATCGAAGCAGTCCGTGTTGATGGCAGGCCGATGGAGCCCAAGAAGGCCGCAGACAAATTTGTACGTCAGGCTGGAGTTCTTGTTAGGGACCAAATCCCAATCACAATTGAAAATTGGAATAAGCCAAAGAAGGGCGACGGTACCTTTGTCGATGACAGATCCAAAGAAACGCTTTGGAATTCGTTGTTGGTAAATTTCACCCTTCCGCCAGAGGAGGATGAAAACAACCCGGTTATAAAGGAAAAGGTCAAAGAGTGGACTCTAAAGAAGATGGCTGACGCTTTCCGCAACTGGAAGACAAAATTGAACAAATTTGTCAAATCTGGCGAGACTCCAAATTTCGAAGACGCATATTATGCGAAGATAAGACCTCACTGGCCCGAATTTGAGACATATAAAAAAAGTGCTATAGCTAAAAAGAGGTCAGAAACCAATACGCTTAATGCCCTGAAGAAGGAATATCACCAGAGGACGGGGTCAGGTGGCTACATATCTCAGAGGCCTAAGTGGGAGGAAGCTGAGAAGGCCCTGCGCGAGAGAGGGATCACACCCCAGACAGATGGGTGGGACCTACGTGCAAAGACTTGGTTCTACGGAATCGGGGCAAGGTTGGACCCAGAAACAGCATTGTGTATCTTCCCAACCATCCTTGCCAAACCCGTCACTGAACTCATCACGGCATACGAGGAAACATCCGCCAGGACCTTCCATCCCGACAGAGAGAATAACCAGCTCACACGCGCCATCGGTAAAAAAGAACACCCTGGACATGCACGAGGCACAAGGGGTATGACATGGAAGGATGGGTTTGCCGACTGGAGCGACTCTTACAGATGGCGCGGCAGAAAAGAAAAGAGCGTACAGAGCGGATGACACAGATAGAACATGCAATTGCGGCGCTGCAGGCGCAAGTGAATGCACAACAGAGCCATCAAGATACCGGCCCATCTCAGCGGCACGAAGAGCCTGCATTGGAAGCTGCCCGCGGCCCAGACTCTGCGCGGAAAAGCAGTGTGGCTTCCACGGAGAACGTGCAGCCCACGCTTGAAATGACGGGTCCTCGATACCCCGTGGATGAGATCACGGAGAGCGAACACTCTGAGCTGCATGTGAGATTAATGGGCTTTTGCATTAAGGTGGCTATCGGCTATGCCTTACCTCCTGTAGCTGGTGGAACTTACCACTTCCGACCGATTCCAGATGGCTATGCTATTGTCGGGGTGGATGAGGTTGTGAAGGAATATGAGGAAGCACAGCTTGACCATGCTACAGGTGAAGGGGAAACTCAACTCAAATTTGCAGTGAAAATAACCATTCTTTGGAAGAAGGAACACATTGTGCTTCCAAATTGGAGGTCACTGGCACCCACGCCGTCTCCGGAGCGTCAGCAGTCTGAGCCGCTTCAGCTATCTCCTGCGCGGCAGCCATCTCCGGCGCGGCAGCCATCTCCGGCCCGTCAGCCATCTCCTGCGCGGCAGCCATCTCCGGCCCGTCAGCCATCACCTGCACGGCAGCCATCTTCGGCCCGTCAGCCATCTCCTGCGCGGCAGCCATCTCCGGCCCGTCAGCCATCTCCGGTGCTTCATCCATCTCCTCAGCGTAAGCGGAAGAGCACTGCCACGAGGAGCATCAGTAGCACTGCCACAAAGAAATCCACAGGAAACCATACGCCAAAGAGTTCAAAAAACTACGTCCCGCAGCCTTCCGCCAAGCCATTGCCGGTTTTACCGTGGAATCGCAGCGACGAGGAGACCATTAGGATCTCGGAAGAACAGGTCAAGAAATTCTTTGCACCTAGACGGGCCGAGCCAAAGGAGAAAATAGATCCGGCGGTGGTGGAGAAGTTTTACAATAATCTTTTGAAACCTGAAACCCCACTTGTGCCGGACTACGAGCGCCAGATTTTGAAGGCGGATGCAAGGCGCCGTAGGGAGACTGAAAGTAGCAGTCGTGAGGCACCCCAGAAAACAGTTCCCATGCTCGGAGAGCAGGAAAACCAATCATGTGCCCCGCTCCAAATGTTCGACACACGAGACGCTCCTCCCGTAAATGATTACGAGGCAGAGCTACAAAGAAAGGCCAATGAGATGGGGATGACTTACATTGCATACTTGAACGTCCTGGGAGACAACTTGCCCAAATGCGATGCCAACCCCATACAGCCATGGAAGTATGGGAAGAATCTCGTCAAGAAAGTGGAGCTCAAGACTCTACCAACAAAGATGCGAAAATTGCACAAGTGGTACCTTCATTTCTGCAAGACGAGAAAGGTAGAATGGATCACGGCTCATATAAGAGATCAGATTTTCTTGTGCGGAGACGACGCAATCGACTTCAACATTCAAGACTTGCATTTTCTATTCAATCAGAAGGAACTCGACAAATCTGTCATCAGCCTTTATTGTGTGTAAGTACTATTTCTGTAATTTTTATCTCATCTCATTCACTTCATTAATTGCATGTATATATATATATATGCTCACCATATATGTATATAGTATTATGCAGGAAAAAGGTTATGGAATGCATGAAAGGAGGCCCTTTTGACATTGGGTTCGTTGACCCAAATAGAGTTCATGAACAAGTGGTAAGAGACAAACCCGGGAAAACAGAAGATTACTTGCTAAAGTCTTTACTGAGACAACAAACCAAAAGGGAAATACTATTGCCTTACAACTTCTCGTGAGTACTGTTACCCTCTCTCTTGTACACATTCTGTTTCGGCTTACTCGATGTTAAGTGTAATTGATGATGAGTTATGCGTGCGTAGGTTCCACTTTATTCTGCTAGTCATTCAACCCGACTCAGGAAAAGTCCTTGTCATGGACTCGTTACGAAAAGAAAAAGAGCTATGGGCAGACTTTAGAGAGATGCTCCAGAGGTAATTTCAATCATATTATCGCACTAGATCGGCAACTTTTGTGACAATAAGTAATTAATTACTCCTTTATCCATTTTCTTTGTCGGACAGGGTTTGGAAAAGGTTCACGGGCAGGGCCGTGGGTGAATGGTCAGAAGAACTAAAATTTGTAGACCAAAATGTAAGTAATACTAGCTAGCTTCCAATTCCATTATATCATGCTTTATTGATTATTATTTTTATTGAACTCTCTATTCTCGTAAAGTGCGCGCATCAGGGACACGGCAATAACTTATGTGGGTACTATGTTTTTGAATTCATTCGCAACATGATATGTGCGACGGGCCAAGCCGCACTAGAACAACTTAGAGTAAGTAAACAAAGTCCACAACATTATTTTATTACCATCAATTGTGTTGAGTTTTATTCTTATATATATATATTGACGGCCCATTCTTCATATATATTCAGATCGAACGGATGCGGGACCAACTCCTACCATTTGAACGCATACGAGCCATTCAAGAGGAATTGGCGGGGTTCATACTTGATGAGGTCGTCACGCCTAGCGGAGAACTCTTTAGATATCCACCAAAATGAACGATGACGATGTATGTGTCGATGACGATGTATGTGCCGATGACGATGTATGTGCCGATGACGATGTTTGTGTATAATAATAGTTGCTTAATTATTCATGTACTCGTATGTACCGATGACGATTTATGTGTATACCGCTCCCGATCGATACCCCCTCGCTCCCCCCCCCTCCCGCAGAAATACGCCCAGAACGGGGCAGAGGCAGAAGTCTGCCGCGGCAGAGATTTAGGCCGTTTTCCTGCCGCGGCAGAACTCTGCCGCGGCAGGAAAACGGCCTAAATCTCTGCCGCGGCAGAAGAACCTTTAACACCGGTTGCAGATACGAACCGGTGTTAAAGGGGGGGGGCCTGAGGCCTACGGCAGCCCCACGTGCGCCACCCTTTAACACCGGTTTGTATAAGAACCGGTGATAAAGGGCCTCCCCTCTAACACCGAACCCTCAACAGCGGTTGGGGAACCGCTGTTAGAGGACCCTCCCAACCGGAGTTAAAGGGGGGCTCTGCACTAGTGATACAGATCCAACTCACAGAAAGAGTTCAAGTCAAGCTAGATTACTCGAACTAGCTTGGATACAGAAAATTGCATCATAATTAAAACAGGGGATAGGGGACATAGTTTCATATTCTTAACTGGAGCAAGAAGAATTCAAAATCATTGAGCTGAAGGAGGTCTCAGATTTGTTGCTGAGGAAGATGAATCAGCCGCCTAGGTTATCAGTTCTTCATTGCCAAGTATGGATCTCGCACATCTCTTCTTTCTCGCCACCATGCCTCCACCTACTTCCACTTATTCTCTTTCTGTGTTTCTTACTCCCCACTAACCCATCTCGTTCCCCAATCATCTCCTTCTCTTCTTGTTCTGACATCGTCATGAGAAATCCACGGAAGATTGGAAGGCTCCATCACGGGAACTGACACGGAGTAGGAAGGTACGGTAGGAAGGATTGGACCGAGCGGTAGAAGTTCTGCGGGCGGTGGCAACCTCGTGCTTTGCGAGCTATGGGTCAGGCTGTAAGTGGGCATGCCCACGGCAGCCCACCAAGTAACCGCATGTGCCCCTCTAAATAAATTGGGACACCGCTAGTTGCCCATACAATATGCTCCGGTAGCGGCCGGTCGCTTGCCCATTTACTCCCGCCAGTTCCAATCCACGAGCTTGTATACTCCGGTACAGAAAATAGCACAGGCATATCAGTCATCACATATACTGTAAGAAGTCGTTTGGTATCCAGGTATTCATTTTATTTAGTAGAAATGAAATGAATACATGGATTCATTTCATTTATATTATGATTTCAAAAATACCCATATGTTTGGCTGCCACCGGAATTTGGAAATGACAGGTCTGAGATAGGAATTGAGTTTACATATAGGGATATTTGGATGGATTTGCCAAATAAAATGACGGGCCAATTCCGTGCCAACCAAACAGCATATGGATGAAATTGCAAAATAAATTCCAGGATTCTAGGCCCAAATGATGGATACCAAACGACTTATATTCAGGACAGAACCTAACCACATGAACTGGCGGGCTTCCCGCAATCCCAAACAGTCAACTATGACAAGAAATCTAGCAATCTGATTCAAGCAGCCGCTAGTCCAGAACTAATGCAGGCATCAACTACTCAATTAGACTCACGACACAACTTTCAGGCTCTTCTAGCAGTATAGTACAGTACAGATTTGGTACTGTACAGATTTAGTACAGGGCTATGTGATTTGGTACTCTTCCACCCATCTAGAAACTAATCAATTTGACCTCCGTTGCTTTGTTATCATTACTTTCTTGGCATTGGAGACTACACGATCAATTTGACCTTCGTTACTACCAATTGTTGATTCAGACCAAGGCATTGATCATGTAGTTATTAGTCATCGTAGGTTTTGGAGAATCGATAGCCTCGTTGGAGGCTTCGTTTGCGTGTTTATATTGGGCAGAAACAGCCTCTGCCGTGGCTTACATGAGATAAGAGGATAGATCGGTTACATGAGGAAGAGATAGGAACAAACTCCTATTTGGTTTAAACAAACTAGATCAATCTCCTATCTAGACGTTACATGCCAAGTTACAAAGCATATCTCATGTAAACTAACAGCCTTCCTTAATCACAACCTTCAGAAAGATTGAGATTACGCTTAAATTCATTCAGATCCTTAACTGCTAGAGCTTTTGTAAAACCATCTGCAACTTAATCTTTGCTTGATATGAACCTGATGTCAAGCATTTTACTTATAACTCTTTCTCGAACAAAATGATAATCTATTTCAATATGTTTTGTTCTGGCATGGAAAACAGGATTTGCAGACAAATATGTAGCTCCTAAATTGTCACACTATAGACATGGCTTTACCTTTAGTTTAACTCCAAGCTCACCAAGTAAAGTTTCAACCCATATTAATTCAGCTGTGGCATTAGCTAGGGCCTTATATTCAGCTTCAGTACTAGATCTTGAAATCGTTTGTTGTTTCCTTGCACTCCATGAGACCAAGTTTGGTCCAAGAAAGGCAGCAAATCCTCCTGTAGATCTTCGATCATCCAAACAGTCTGCCCAATCTGCATCTGAGAAAGCACTGAGCAAAGTAGATGAAGACTGTTGAAAAGTTTATCCAACATGTATAGTCCCCTGAATATATCTCAAAATTCTCTTTGCAACTGTCCAATGAGCAGTTGTTAGAGCATGTAAGTACTGATATACTTTATTTACTGAGAAGGAAATATCAGGCCTTGTAAGTGTTAAATATTGTAAAGCACCTACAATACTTCTATATTGTGTACTATCATCAGGACCAAGAGCCGTTCCTTCAGTCAAGGATAACTTTTCAGTGGATGATAACGGTGTAGGGGAAATTGTGCATTTTTTCATACCAACTTTAGCTAGCAAATCAACAGCATATTTTTCCTGAGTGAGTAGCAAGCCATTTGGAGTTTTCTTTACCTCAATCCATAAGAAAAAATGCAGATCTCCCAAGTCCTTGAGTGCAAAATCAGTGTTGAGATCATGAAGGAGAGCAGAAATAGCCTGATTAGATGAGCTTGTGACTATAATATCATCAACATAGATTAGAACAAATATCATAACTTTTGCTTTGTTGTAGAGAAAAAGTAAAGTATCTGCTTTAGAAGGAATAAAACCAAGCTGTTGCAACTTGGCACTAAGTCTGGAGTACCATGCTCTGGGAGCTTGCTTAAGACCATAAAGAGCTTTATCAAGTTTGCAAATATAGTTTGAAGTAGCGAAAGACTCAAAACCTGGAGTTTGTTTCATATATACTTCCTCTTCCAGAACGCCATGCAAAAACGCGTTCTTGACATCTAGCTGCCGCAGACTTCAGCCTCTGCAGACAACTACTGCCAGTACAAGCCTGATAGTAGCTGCCTTGACAACAGGACTGAAGGTATCTTCATAATTTATGCCATACCTTTTGTTAAATCATTTTGCTACCAAGCGTGCCTTGTACCTGTCAATCGTACCATCTACATGTTTCTTAACACGATATACCCACTTCAATAAGATTTTTCGTGAAGTGTGGAGAAACAAGATGCCATGTTTTATTTTCCATTAGTGCATGGTATTCTTCCTCCATTGCCTTGCGCCAACGATTATCCTCAAGAGCTTCCGAAAGTGTTTGGGGTTCACCTGTGGACGTGAACAGACCATAACGAACAGTTCCATCAGTATATTGCTTCGGATTACGTATACCTTTTTAAAGCCGTGTGCGAGGTTCGAGAGCTGGAGGAGGATTCGGTGGAACAGGCAGGGATGTAGTAGAGCCAGCCACAGAAGATCCTCCAACTGAAGCAACAGTACCAGGAACAGGTACAGCAGGAGGAGAATCTTCCCCGTCCTCGGTGTCAGTGGGCGAGCTGGTGGACCGAGACCGTGGCGTGGAACCTGGGCCCCGCGACAGCGACGCGGGCGCGAATTGGCTTCTGCCATGTGAGGACGAGGGCGGCGTGGAGAGCTGTCGTTGGCGAGCATGAGATGTCGCGCGGCGCCGGGAGCGGGAACGCGCGATGGGCCATCCAGGGGACAGCGACCGCGGGCCACCTTGCCATCATGTGGACGTTCGGGCGGGCGAGGACGACCGCATGCGTGCAGGTGAGGGGGACCGCGATGGCGACGTGACGAGGGTCGGCGGGGACATGCGCGGGAATTCTGCCGGCCGTACTGGAGGGCCCGCCACGCGACCAGGTGTTGTGCGATCTGACGTTGCAGCAGCAGAATCCTCCTCGGTGCTGCTGCCCAGGTTGGAAACATCTGAAGCAAATTTCTGCACCGTTTCTTCATGAATTTGAGTGGGATTTTTTTCAGGCTCCTCTTGGTCATCAGTAGTACCTACTGGAACATTGTGATCTGCAATTTCTTGATGCTCATTAGTAACAACAGGCACAACAGGTATAGGCATATATTCATCAACAATTGCAGCCCCATTATTTGTTGTTTCTTGAGGTAAAAGAAGTATATCATTACGAAGACGTGAGCCAGCATTAGGATGCAACTCAGCAAAAGGGAAAACATTTTCATCAAAAACAACATCTCTAGAGATATAGACACGACCAGTGGAAATCTCTAGACACTTGACACCTTTGTGACGAGGACTATAGCCCAAGAAAACACACCGTGTAGAACGGAAAGAAAGCTTCCTTTTATTATAGGGACGGAGATTTGGCCAGCATGCACAACCAAAAATTATAAGGGAGTCATAGTTGGGTTTTGTGTGAAGAAGACGTTCTACAGGGGTGTCATGATCTATAACTTTGCTTGGAATAAGATTAATGAGGAAGGTGGTAGTAAGGAAAGCATCATCCCAAAATTTAAGAGGCATAGAGGAATTAGCAAGTAAGGCAAGACCAACTTCAACGATATGGCGATGTTTTCTTTCAGCGGAGCCATTTTGTTGGTGAGCATGAGGGCATGATACATGGTGAGTGATGCCAACCTTTTGGAAGAAGCTGTTCAGCTTTTCATATTCACCTCCCCAGTCAGTTTGCATGGTGATTATTTTTCTAGCAAATTTTCTTTCAACAAGTTGCTGGAAATTAAGGAAAACTTGATAAACATCAGAGCGGTTCTTGAGCAAATAGATCCAAGTAAATTTACTGAAATCATCGATAAAACTCACATAATATGAATGTTTATTAGCAGAAATAGGAGCTGGACCCCATACATCAGAGAATACTTGTTCTAGAGGGACAGTGGATACACTAGTAGAGACAGGGTATGGCAACTGATGACTCTTAGCTAGTTGGCATGGATCACAGATGTATGGGTTTATTCAGGGGTGTGAGAGATGTTGTTTTTCCTAAGTACTTGTTGAACCACAAAAGAAGAAGGATGTCCTAAGCAGCGATGCCATGTAGAGGATGACGGCTTTGTTGTGATGAAGGCTTGCTTGCAAGAGCTTGTAGCAGAAGGAAATAGCGGGTAGAGGCCATCACGACATGGTCCTTTAAACAGAGTTCTCCTTGTGGCCTGATCCTTGATCAAAAAGAAATATGGGTGAAATTCAAGGAACACATTATTGTCAAGAGTGAGCTTATGAACAGATAGAAGATTCTTAGATGCACTAGGGACATGCAGAATATTCTTGAGTTGTAGAGTATTACACGGGGTGCATAAAGTTGAATGACCAATATGACTTATTTGCATACCGTTTCCGTTGGCCGTGTGGACATGATCACGTCCGTTGTACTTTTCATGAGTGGTGAGTTTGTTCAACTCTGAAGTGACATGGTGGGTGGCACCGGAGTCCGGGTACCAATTGGTGTCGACGCCATAGGATGCAACATGGGCACCCTTCTCTCTTCCATCATCTCTGCCATCATCATCAGAATCATTGCGGTCTTGGTAGCGCCACCAGCACTCATTGGCGGGGTGGCCATGGATTTTACAAATCTGGAAGGTTACATCGACGTAGGGTGTGGGGGCACGACCACGGCGGCGCCCTCCATCATCACGGCGTTGACCGCCGTCATCCCGACGGCGTCCTCCATCATCACGGCGCCCGTCACGGCGCCCATCGTCACCACGGCGCCTCCATCCACCGTCACGGCGATCACCCCCTCCACGATCACCACGAGGCATGCGATCGGGAGATCGGCCACGGTCACCACGTGGACGTGAATCATGGCTGACATCGCGGGGAGAGCGAGTGGCGGCGTTGGCGGAGGAGGTGAAGCCGACGTTGTTGCCTGATCCTGAGAGCATCTATTGACGAAGATCGTGAGCACAAACTTGATTAAAGAGGTCATCGAGGGTAGTACCAGGATTGCCGTTTACAGAGGCGACGAGGGAGTCGTAACTTGCGTCAAGGCCATTGACGATGTATCCGACCATCTCATCATCTTCAACAGGTTTACCTGCAGCGGCGAGCTCGGAGCCAAAACCCTTCATCTTCGCGAAGAACTGGGCGGCGGTCATGTCGAGCTTCTTCGTGTTGGTCAACTCCCCTCTCAGATGATTGATCCTCGTCCGAGAGTTGGAGGAGAACATGCCGGTGAGGACGGACCACACCGCCTTGGATGTGTCGAGCCCCACAACGTGGGGGATGATTTCCGGCGACAAGGAATTCACAAGGAATCCAAGCACCGTTTGATCCCGAGACAGCCATGCCGTGTAGGCAGGGTTTGGGATTATGATCTTCTTCTTGTCGTTGTCTTCAGCCTCCAGGGTCATCGGCGGTGCGGCGTCGGTACCATCGAGCAAGCCGAGGACCTGAGCACCACGAAGCGGGGGGTAGACGAGGGTCTTCCAAAAGAGGAAGTTCGACCTCGTCAACTTGGTGGAGGGAGGGGATCCAAGCGCGGTGGAGAGGATCATCGGAGAGCTTGTCGAGGATGTCATGGCCACCGGGAGAGGATTGTGATCGTGGGATTTGTGGTTTTGGTCGTGGGTTTTGTTGTAGATGGGTTTGCGGCGACTAGGTAGATGGAAAAGGCTTCTCTGATACCATATTAGTCGTCGTAGGTTTTGGAGAATCGATAGCCTCGTTGGAGGCTTCGTTTACGTGTTTATATTAGACAGAAACAGCCTCTGCCGTGGCTTACATGAGATAAGAGGATAGATCGGTTACATGAGGAAGAGATAGGAACAAACTCCTATTTGGTTTAAACAAACTAGATCAATCTCCTATCTAGACGTTACATGCCAAGTTACAAAGCATATCTCATGTAAACTAACAGTAGTCTCCAATGCCAAGAAAGTAATGATAACAAAGAAAGCGGCACAGGTGATATATCCAATGTTTGACCACGACAACTGTGTAATGCGAACGGCAAAGATGAGCATCACGCTCAAATCCGAAGGCCTTTTGGGACTCAATCTCGACGGTAGAGAGTACATGGATTTTTCTCCTGACTTCTCTCGTCCGTGCACATAAATTTACTCCCGACTTCTCTCATCCCTAATTATGTGTGTGACCGACAAGCCGTGAAAGGAGGTCCTCTTAATCTAGGATCGAGTTGACGTTGAGCATCATAGGAGATAGTGGTAAAGGGGGAGATCGATGAGAGACAAAGGTGGTAGCTTGAGATTCAGTGACCTCCACGATGAGAGGCTTTTGTGATATAGTATGCAAAAAAAAAGTTGGTTGGTGAAAGACGTTCTGGCATCATCAATGAGTCCTCCAAGACACATATATTGTCTTGCCTTGTTGCATTTTTAATCCTCCTGCCGGTTGCTCAAAAATTTGTATGCTTCCAACAATGAAAATGGAGTTCTTAATTGAAATCATTTTCGGATATCAATTATCATTCCATCTAGCTATATGAAATCTGAACTAGATGGGTCAGAAAAGCGTAGTGCATTTTATGAGAACACATGGGAGTGGCATGCTGTTTCTTTGAAGGTGACCCCAATGTATGCTATACAAGCTCAATGAGATCAATGATAGCACCTTGACTGTCCTGATCTTTTGATAAGAAATATCATCGATTTGAGCATATGACAACCTTGATAACCCAACTTCAACAAACATTGGATAGACCGCCTTAGTTTTTTTTCCGATGAAGGGTGCTTTTATTACTTAAAAGGTTTAAGCATTACACCCGGCCTTTGCATACTAAGATGCACACAGCCACCATAGTTCACAAGTCCAAACAGAAAAATAAAGAAGCGAATTACATATCAGAAAAGGCCTTAGTGGTCGCTAAACCAAATGCCTAGAGGCTAACCACGAATATAGGTACAAGATTGATAAAAAATTTTGTTCCAAAGATGGTAGTACAAGAGGCCTGAATGGTATATTGGCCTAGGTATCCTTGACTCGCGCCGCTTTAACGTGGCCCTGATGTTGAAATGGGTCTGGCGTATTCTGAGGGAGGACAGGGGCCACTGGCTGCAGCTTATCAAAGCCAAATACCTCCGGGGCCGCCCCCTCTTGGCGTGCGAGCGCCGGGAGGGGTCGCAGTTCTGGAGGTCGATCCAGGACATTAAGCACTACATTGGCCGGGGACTTTCCTTCGTGGCGGGCAATGGCAGGGGCTCCCGCTTCTGGATCGATGCCTGGCTGTCCCCCGTCCCCCTGGGAGTGCGGTTCCCTTCCTTGTTCGCCATCGCCGCGTCTCCTGACTCGCTCGTGGCTGACAACTTACTGGAGGACCAGTGGGACGTACCTTTCCGCCGCACCTTTAATGAGGTGGAGGCGGGGGAATTCCTGGTTCTGCTGGAGTCCCTTCCGGCATCTCTCTCTCTGAGGCGCAGGACGTGGTCTCCTGGCAGCTTCTTCCCTCGGGCGAGTTCTCTGTGGGCTCGGCTTATAGGGCCCTCTTCCAGGGCCAGGCGCGGAGGTGGGTGGCTCCTCTTTGGAAGGCCCCCCTCCCTCTTAGTATCCGGATTTTGTTTGGCAGCTCCTTCGTGACCGCCTCCCCTCGGGCATGGAGGTAGCCAAACGTAATGGCCCTGAAACTGGCCGGTGTCCCCTATGTGGGACTCCGGAGACATGCGCCCACATTATGTTTTCTTGCTCGGCTGCGCAGTTTTTGTGGAGATTTATGCGCGAAGCTCTAGGTCCGGGATGGCAGGCGCAGGAACTGGGGGAGTTTCAGCAGGCTCAGGCCTCCCGGACGGGCGGGGTCCCCAATATTTTCACTTTACTCGCTTTCCTGCAGCAATAAGATGGTGATTGAACGTGTGTTCCCCACCCGGACATCTGACTCTATTTTCACTTTACTCGCTTTCCTGCAGCAGTGGTCCCCCTTGGTGCGGCAGCGTGACCGGCCGGCCTTCGAGTCCTCCCTCCAGGCTCTGAGGTCGGCGGCGTCCCCCTTCTCGACGCCGTCTCCCCCCCCCCCCCCCCCCCCCCGTCGTCGGCGCCAGCGTTGTCCTGAACGACGGCCGTGCGCCCTCCTTTTGTTTTTCTTTTTTTCCTTGGGCTGTGATGTGCTGTGGCCCCAGCGGTGTGTGAACTGTGTCTGACTTTGTACTTGGGATTTTTATTTATTTATAAAGCGGGGCGCGAGCCTGATTCGAGAGAGAGGCCTGAATGGCACCGAGGCTATGACAAAGAGTAGAAATATAGCTAAATATCTATCAAACAAAATCCATGTCAAAATGATGCCCTAGGGAAATAGTTAGGGAAGAATATATAGAGGGGATTTCGATCAGCCTTAAAAGGGATGGTTGAATCCAACTACAGTTCAGTTTCGTCCCTAAAATATAGACTCTAGAAACTGACTAATTGTTTTAATTCAAATATGCAAGGATTTTCCCCGAATAATAAGGTGGCATGGCACATACAGATGGACGTGGAGATAATTAAGAAGTGTAAGTACTAAAAGAAAAAAATTCAGTGGTCTCACGAAAAGTAGCAACTGGGCTGCACATCTCTCATTCACGCCAACGTGTTCCTCCTTGCGGAGAACTTCGTTGAAGTCTCCAACGAAGAATTGGGGTTTGATCCACATGAAACATAACACGGGGGTGGGGGTGGGGGTCGGGGGGGGGGGGGGGGGACCTAGAGCGGAGCCTCGCATCGCTTCCACGAGCGGCACCGCCTTCCCCTGCCCTCCCCTCCCCTTTCCCCCCTCTCGACGCCACCACAGGGGGTCGCCGGGCGAAGCCCGTGCGGCCCCGGCGGCGGCGGGGCCCTTCTCCCTCTCTCTAGGTCGTGGCGGCGCGGGCGTCGGCGGCCAGCGGGGGCGCGGCAGCGCAGTGCTTTGGCGGCGGCCTGGTGGCGACACGGTTGCGCGGTCTTGGTGGCGGCGGTTCCCTGGAGCCCCTGCGGCGGCGGCCGGCGCTGGGATCGGGCGACGGTGGTCCGGCGAGGGCGGGAGATGGCGTCGCGACGGCGTAGCTTCAGGAGGCGGGGCGGCGCCGTAGGTGGGAGGCGGCAGGCAGCAGCGTGGCTGCGCTGGCCAGCCCTAATTGGCCCAGATCTGGGCCCCTTGGGCTCCATATAGGCCTGGGACGGCTGGCGGGCCCGGCCCTCTGCTTGCTCTGCGGGCAGTTGCAGGGTAGCTCATGCAGGGATCCAGCTGCCGCTATGTTCGGGCTTGTTGCAGCATGGCGGCGGATTTTGCGGCCCGTCTGGGCCCGACCGGACCCTTTTGGAACTGGTGTGCCCCCGCGGGGGCTTCACGGGTCCGCTAGACCCATTCGGATCTAACTGGGACTGGGTGTTTGCGGTCGCGTCCGGTCGACTACCGCCCTGGCGGCGGAGGTAGTTCCCTCCCGCGCGCACGTGGCTCTGCCGGCCAGATTCTAGTTACCTTTCGCCGCTGCTTTGCGGACCTCGCGACGGGTGTCTCGGTGATCTGACAATGGTCGCCTCGTGACCGTGGTGGCGCATACTCGTGGACGGCAAGTTTTGGTAGTGGCGAGGCCTCGTCCTCGCATGGTTCCTATGCAACAGCTCGTCCGAGGGGGGTGGATAGGGTTTTCGGGTGAAATCCTTGTCGGCTATCCCGACACCGACGCGGTGCCGCCCGCGGGTGGCATCTCTCCTTCCTGAAGGGCGTCGTGGCTACCCTTCTCCCATCCCCCTCTGTGTGTCGGGGGAAACCCTAGGACCATTCTGGTCTGGGCAACAGCGGTTGTTTTCCCTTTTGAGGGTGTTGCTTGGTGCTCGACGAGTTGGGGCTTGGAGCATGGTGGTCATTCTCCGGTGGGCGCAGCGGCTGCGGGTGACCGACATCTTGTTGATCCGCCTCCGTCTCCAAGTCCAGTCCTTTTTGTTTTTCTTTGTTTTCATTCGGGCGTGTGTGTGCTGCTGCCCCAGCTCCTTGTATTCTGTTGTGTCTTTGGGCGTTGTGCTGTCTGGCCCAACAGCGGTCTCACCTGTGTGCTTTATTTATAAAGCGAGACGAAAGCCTGTTTCGAGAGAAGTCTCCAACGAACATCATGGGAGGTCGGAGGAAGATTTTATAAACTTTAGCATATCCCATGTCTTGTAGCATTCCTGAACTTGAGTTTCTCCATACACACATGTCAAATTCCATGGCTCCATAATAGAAGTCGACACAATCCTGTCAAGGTGGTACTGA
Source organism: Avena atlantica (assembly GCA_910589765.1). Lineage (NCBI taxonomy): Eukaryota > Viridiplantae > Streptophyta > Magnoliopsida > Poales > Poaceae > Avena > Avena atlantica. The sequence continues at coordinate 177,294,227 of OU342737.1, forward strand.
GAATAAGGAAAAATATCGGTATTTGTTCCACTGTTCAAGAAAATACCAATGCCGCCAGTGCGGGCCCGAACTACTAATAGCAAAGAAACCTAGCATTGCCGCAAGTGTTTCCACTCTATTTCCGTGCAACTATATCTCGACTACACAGAAAATTGAGGGGGATATGTCCGTACAAAATCATGGAGTTCATGGATCGTCGTGGCCATGCCAGCTCCGTGACGATTCAGGCAGAATATACTAATTATGCCGAGCGCTCCTCCTCATGGGAGGCCACCGATCCCTCGTCATTAGTGTTCTTCATCGTATCTAATCCATCCTTGACTATAGACGCTGCACCTTCCTTCTGCAATTTCTTTACCTCCTTGGCTCCTTAGGTGGTACATAAGTTGGTGGTTGAGGCGGAACCGCCTTGCGTTTGCCCTCCGACACAACCTCATCAGATATCAAGTTGTCTCTTCGCTCCCAGATTGAGGTTTTTCAAAAGATCTTGCATGTACAAATCCGTCTTCGACTGACCACCACTCTTTCTGTAATTCTCAGTTTCCATGGCAATCGCAAGACCCGTCCTCCCACACCACAACTCCACACCGCCAAAGCATGTCTTCCAAGGCAGGGTAGACGGACAAGGCCACCGCCGTGATCAGCCCGAGTTGAGAGGAAGGGAGAGGGTGTCATGGAGACGTGAGCAGATGGTACATTTTAACTTTCATACATTATATTGCCTCTAGGGTATGTGTACAACACATATCGATTATCTGCAGGGGCGGATTTACCAGGGAGGCTTCGATAGGCTCGAGCCTACCCTCTATTTTTACCATGATACCTTCAAAAAAATGTGCCTCAACCATGATTGATGATGAAAGCTCAAAGTTTTGTAGTTACAGAGGGAAATAACTGCTAAAATGAGTCTATACTGATTGCCTCACCAACTTTGGCCTTACGGGTGTAGCTCCTTGGCCCAACTATGTAGATAAGTGCGAGAAGTCCAGTGTAAATGGTTGCCTGGTTAAACATTTAAGCAATCATCTCAATGTTTGAATATGGTAGCCGACGGTGTAGCTCGAAGTAAAGTACCCTGACAACGAGCTGAACATTCACTCGAAGCGCACTACATCTACGTATATTTTCTCAGTCTTTTAGTTATCATTGTGTGATATCAAATATTGTTTGGTTGATAAGAAATCATGTCGTTGAAATTAGAGTTGAATGAGTGAAGTCGTGCTTGCTAACTATCCCAACTTATATTAAGCAGCCATACATGGCTTTCAAAGACACAAGAACTTTCAATATAGAACTAGATTATTGGCTTGCTTCAATTTTCTCATGTTACATGGTGCGTGGACATAAATGGTTTGAAATTATGTTCAAGTTTTTTAGCCTACCCTTCAATTTGTTCCTAGATTCGCCACTGATTATCTGTCTAGGTGTATTTCCCACCATGCATCTCCAGCTCCATCAAACCACATATGATAATGATGGAATTAAACATGTCACTCGATATATTTCTTTTAAAGATTTCGATCTTATCAGAGGAAAATCCATGTATGTTAAAATCTCCATGAATAAAACAAGGCAAACACTGGCCTTGGAAAACACCAGCCAATTCCACTAAAAAAATCTTCTTTATTCTCCTCCGCTGCCGCGGACTGCTTTTATTTTATTTTTCTTCAAAGGTCCTGTATGTAATTGTAACCGACCGACAAAGACTTAACGGCAGCATCTTCGGGGTCCTTCGCGACCTCTCTTTGTTCAAAAAAAAAGAGTGGTATTATGGCCGAAAAAAGAGAGAAGAAAAACTCATTCTCTGATTTTATACTCCTACACGTAACTATGAAGAAAGATTACACCCAGGCTTTTTTTCCAACTAGTTGCCTTCTACATGTACATCTGGTGGAATTTCAGGATAGTCGTGGACCACAATATATGTTAAATACGGTACTTCAGTCGGCAGATTTCATGTAAAGATAATTGTGTGTGATTTGAAGTTACAATTGAAATGAAGGCTTTTTTATCATTTATGGAGCGCTACGGGAAAAAAGGACGCTGCCGTCGCCTCTCTCCTTTGCCGTGTGCCAAAAGTCCCGGAACACGGCAAAGAGAATCTTTGCCGTGTGTAAACCAACAAGAACACGGCAAATGACAGGTGCACGGCAAACAGCAGAAACAGAACACGGCAAAGAAAGAAACACGGCAATGGACCGACTAGAACACACGGCAAAGAAAAGAATCACGGCAAAGTCAATAAAAGAGCACGGCAAAGTTTTCCTCACGGCAAAGATGTGGGCCCCGTGGCCTCGCAGGGCCACCCGCCGTCAGGGGCTGACGGCAGAATCTTTGCCGTGTGCCCTCGCCGTCAGATACACGGCAAATCTTTGCCGTGTGCTTCCATCTGTACACACGGAAAAGAATTTTTTTCACCTTTTTCTTTTCTTTAATTAGCAAGGCTTTTATTACATATATGTTAGGTGATATTATTTCATAGGATCATGAGATCACACATATGATGATAGGTTATTGTGGTCTTGATCACTATACATGCACCCCCCTGATTCCGACGTTCTCGTGGACTTCCTCCGGCGAAACCCTGATGATCTGCGGGCCTCGGATCGTCTACCCCCCTAGACATTCTTCTGCCAGGGGTAGCCCGGCGTAGCTCTCTCTTGTTTTGTGTCTGACTAGGTCATAGGATGATGTGAAACCATGTTGGTTCACAAGTTGGGGCACTATACGGCCCGGTTTCACCTGAACGGGGAGATTCCCCCTTATACAGGTCAATAACCTTTCGCTTCTAGGTTAGAGCGCATGCATGTGAGGGGGACACATGCAATCACCTATACCAACCTTGCACCACAATCACACACATATGCTAGGGACACATGCAAGTTTTCAGATGATTCCGACGTTCTCTTGGACTTCCTCCGGCGAAACCCTGATCTGCGGGCCTCGGATCGTCTACCCCCTAGACATTCTTCTGGCAGGGGTAGACCGGCGTAGCTCTCTCTTGTCTTGTGTTTGATTATGTCATGGGATGATGTGAAACCATGTTCGTTCACAAGTTAGGGCACTATACGGCCCGGTTTCACCTGAACGGGGAGATTCCCCCTTATACAGGTCCATAACCTTTCGCTTCTAGGTTAGAGCGCATGGATGCGAGGGGGGACACATGCAATCACCTATACCAACCTTGCACCACACTCACACACATATGCTAGGGACACATGCAAGTTTTCAGATGATTCCGACGTTCTCGTGGACTTCCTCCGGCGAAACCCTGATGATCTGCGGGCCTCGGATCGTCTACCCCCCTAGACATTCTTCTGACAGGGGTAGCCCGGCGTAGCTCTCTCTTGTTTTGTGTCTGACTAAGTCATAGGATGATGTGAAACCATTTTGGTTCACAAGTTGGGGCACTATATGGCCCGGTTTCACCGTAACGGGGAGATTCCCCCTTATACAGGTCCATAACCTTTCGCTTCTAGGTTAGAGCGCATGGATGCGAGGGTGGACACATGCAATCACCTATACCAATCTTGCACCACACTCACACACATATGCTAGGTACACATGCAAGTTTTCAGATGATTCCGACGTTCTCGTGGACTTCCTCCGGCGAAACCCTGATGATCTGCGGGCCTCGGATCGTCTACCCCCCTAGACATTCTTCTGACAGGGGTATCCCGGCGTAGCTCTCTCTTGTTTTGTGTCTGACTAGGTCATAGGATGATGTGAAACCATGTTGGTTCACAAGTTGGGGCACTATACGGCCCGGTTTCACCTGAACGAGGAGATTCCCCCTTATACAGGTCCATAACCTTTCGCTTCTAGGTTAGAGCGCATGGATGCGAGGGGGGACACATGCAATCACCTATACCAACCTTGCACCACACTCACACACATATGCTAGGGACACATGCAAGTTTTCAGATGATTCCGACGTTCTCGTGGACTTCCTCCGGCGAAAACCTGATGATCTGCGGGCCTCGGATCGTCTACCCCCCTAGACATTCTTCTGACAGGGGTAGCCCGGCGTAGCTCTCTCTTGTTTTGTGTCTGACTAGGTCATAGGATGATATGAAACCATGTTGGTTCACAAGTTGGGGCACTATACGGCCCGGTTTCACCGTAACGGGGAGATTCCCCCTTATACAGGTCCATAACCTTTCGCTTCTAGGTTAGAGCTCATGCATGTGAGGGGGACACATGCAATCACCTATACCAATCTTGCACCACACTCACACACATATGCTAGGGAGACATGCAAGTTTTCAGATGATTCCGACGTTCTCGTGGACTTCCTCCGGCGAAACCCTGATGATCACCCCCCTAGACATTCTTCTGACAGGGGTAGCCCGGCGTATCTCTCTCTTGTCTTGTGTCTGACTTGGTCATAGGATGATGTGAAACCATGTTCGTTCACAAGTTAGGGCACTATACGGCCCGGTTTCACCTGAACGGGGAGATTCCCCCTTATACAGGTCCATAACCTTTCGCTTCTAGGTTAGAGCGCATGGATGCGAGGGGGGACACATGCAATCACCTATACCAATCTTGCACCACACTCACACACATATGCTAGGGACACATGCAAGTTTTCAGATGATTCCGACGTTCTCTTGGACTTCCTCCGGCGAAACCCTGATGATCTGCGGGCCTCGGATCGTCTACCTAATGGAAATGAAGTTCAGCATCCTCTAGAACCTTATGGTCTATTGCAAAGTTAGTGTTTCCATGGTCTGAATAATAACAAATAGGCAACAAAAAGTTAACTCATTTGAAAGAAAAAATAAAAAGAAAATTAGAAAATAGCATAAGACACACGGCAAAGGACAAAACACACGGCAAAGATGTCCTTTGCCGTGTGCCTGTCGTCGTCAAACACATGGAAAAGGTCCTTTGCCGTGTGTCACTATCCCTCAGACACACGGCAAAGAATTTTTTTCACCTTTAGCAAGGCTTTTATTACATATATGTTAGGTGATATTATTTCATAGGATCATGAGATCACATATATGATGATAGGTTATTGTGTTCTTTATCACTATACATGCACCCCCCTGATTCCGACGTTCTCGTGGACTTCCTCCGGCGAAACCCTGATGATCTGCGGGCCACGGATCGTCTACCCCCCTAGACATTCTTCTGACAGGGGTAGCCCGGCGTAGCTCTCTCTTGTTTTGTGTCTGACTAGGTCATAGGATGATGTGAAACCATGTTGGTTCACAAGTTGGGGCACTATACGCCCCGGTTTCACCTGAACGGGGAGATTCCACCTTATACAGGTCAATAACCTTTCGCTTCTAGGTTAGAGCGCATGCATGTGAGGGGGACACATGCAATCACCTATACCAACCTTGCACCACACTCACACACATATGCTAGGGACACATGCAAGTTTTCAGATGATTCCGACGTTCTCTTGGACTTCCTCCGGCGAAACCCTGATCTGCGGGCCTCGGATCGTCTACCCCCTAGACATTCTTCTGGCAGGGGTAACCCGGCGTAGCTCTCTCTTGTCTTGTGCTTGATTATGTCATGGGATGATGTGAAACCATGTTGGTTCACATGTTAGGGCACTATACGACCCGGTTTCACCTGAACGGGGAGATTCCCCCTTATACAGGTCCATAACCTTTCGCTTCTAGGTTAGAGCGAATGGATGCGAGGGGGGACACATGCAATCACCTATACCAACCTTGCACCACACTCACACACATATGCTAGGGACACATGCAAGTTTTCAGATGATTCCGACGTTCTCGTGGACTTACTCCGGCGAAACCCTGATGATCTACGGGCCTCGGATCGTCTACCCCCTAGACATTCTTCTGACAGGGGTAGCCCGGCGTAGCTCTCTCTTGTTTTGTGTCTGACTAGGTCATAGGATGATGTGAAACCATGTTGGTTCACAAGTTGGGGCACTATACGGCCCGGTTTCACCGTAACGGGGAGATTCCCCCTTATACAGGTCCATAACCTTTCGCTTCTAGGTTAGAGCGCATGCATGTGAGGGGGGGCACATGCAATCACCTATACCAATCTTGCACCACACTCACACACATATGCTAGGGACACATGCAAGTTTTCAGATGATTCCGACGTTCTCGTGGACTTCCTCCGGCGAAACCCTGATGATCTGCGGGCCTCGGATCGTCTACCCCCCTAGACATTCTTCTGACAGGGGTAGCCCGGCGTATCTCTCTCTTGTCTTGTGTCTGACTACGTCATAGGATGATGTGAAACCATGTTGGTTCACAAGTTGGGGCACTATACGGCCCGGTTTCACCTAAACGGGGAGATTCCCCCTTATACAGGTCCATAACCTTTCGCTTCTAGGTTAGAGCGCATGCATGTGAGGGGGACACATGCAATCACCTATACCAACCTTGCACCACACTCACACACATATGCTAGGGACACATGCAAGTTTTCAGATGATTCCGACGTTCTCTTGGACTTCCTCCGGCGAAACCCTGATCTGCGGGCCTCGGATCGTCTACCCCCTAGACATTCTTCTGGCAGGGGTAGCCCGGCGTAGCTCTCTCTTGTCTTGTGTTTGATTATGTCATGGGATGATGTGAAACCATGTTGGTTCACAAGTTGGGGCACTATACGGCCCGGTTTCACCTGAACGGAGAGATTCCCCCTTATACAGGTCCATAACCTTTCGCTTCTAGGTTAGAGCGCATGGATGCGAGGGGGGACACATGCAATCACCTATACCAATCTTGCACCACACTCACACACATATGCTAGGGACACATGCAAGTTTTCAGATGATTCCGACGTTCTCTTGGACTTCCTCCGGCGAAACCCTGATGATCTGCGGGCCTCAGATCGTCTACCTAATGGAAATGAAGTTCAGCATCCTCTAGAACCTTATGGTCTATTGCAAAGTTAGTGTTTCCATGGTCTGAATAATAACAAATAGGCAACAAAAAGTTAACTCATTTGAAAGAAAAAATAAAAAGAAAATTAGAAAATAGCATAAGACACACGGCAAAGGACAAAACACACGGCAAAGGACATCTTTGCCGTGTGACTGTCGTCGTCAAACACACGGTAAAGGTCCTTTGCCGTGTGTCACTATCCCTCGGACACACGGCAAAGAATTTTTTTCACCTTTAGCAAGGCTTTTATTACATATATGTTAGGTGATATTATTTCATAGGATCATGAGATCACACATATGATGATAGGTTATTGTGGTCTTGATCACTATACATGCACCCCCCTGATTCCGACGTTCTCGTGGACTTCCTCCGGCGAAACCCTGATGATCTGCGGGCCTCGGATCGTCTACCCCCTAGACATTATTCTGACAGGGGTAGCCCGGCGTAGCTCTCTCTTGTTTTGTGTCTGACTAGGTCATAGGATGATGTGAAACCATGTTGGTTCACAAGTTGGGGCACTATACGGCCCGGTTTCACCTGAACGGGGAGATTCCCCCTTGTACAGGTCAATATCCTTTCGCTTCTAGGTTAGAGCGCATGCATGTGAGGGGGACACATGCAATCACCTATACCAACCTTGCACCACACTCACACACATATGCTAGGGACACATGCAAGTTTTCAGATGATTCCGACGTTCTCGTGGACTTCCTCCGGCGAAACCCTGATGATCTGCGGGCCTCGGATCGTCTACCCCCCTAGACATTCTTCTGACAGGGGTAGCCCGGCGTAGCTCTCTCTTGTCTTGTGTTTGATTATGTCATGGGATGATATGAAACCATGTTGGTTCACAAGTTAGGGCACTATACGGCCCGGTTTCACCTGAACGGGGAGATTCCCCCTTATACAGGTCCATAACCTTTCGCTTCTAGGTTAGAGCGCATGGATGCGAGGGGGGACACATGCAATCACCTATACCAACCTTGCACCACACTCACACACATATGCTAGGGACACATGCAAGTTTTCAGATGATTCCGACGTTCTCGTGGACTTACTCCGGCGAAACCCTAATGATCTGCGGGCCTCGGATCGTCTACCCCCCTAGACATTCTTCTAACAGGGGTAGCCCGGCGTAGCTCTCTCTTGTCTTGTGTCTGACTAGGTCATAGGATGATGTGAAACCATGTTGGTTCACAAGTTGGGGCACTATACGGCCCGGTTTCACCTGAACGGGGAGATTCCCCCTTATAGAGGTCCATAACCTTTCGCTTCTAGGTTAGAGCGCATGCATGTGAGGGGGACACATGCAATCACCTATACCAACCTTGCACCACACTCACACACATATGCTAGGGACACATGCAAGTTTTCAGATGATTCCGACGTTCTCTTGGACTTCCTCCGGCGAAACCCTGATCTGCGGGCCTCGGATCGTCTACCCCCTAGACATTCTTCTGGCAGGGGTAGCCCGGCGTAGCTCTCTCTTTTCTTGTGTTTGATTATGTCATGGGATGATGTGAAACCATGTTGGTTCACAAGTTGGGGCACTATACGGCCCGGTTTCACCTGAACGGGGAGATTCCCCCTTATACAGGTCCATAACCTTTCGCTTCTAGGTTAGAGCGCATGGATGCGAGGGGGGACACATGCAATCACCTATACCAACCTTGCACCACACTCACACACATATGCTAGGGACACATGCAAGTTTTCAGATGATTCCGACGTTCTCGTGGACTTACTCCGGCGAAACCCTGATGATCTGCGGGCCTCGGATCGTCTACCCCCCTAGACATTCTTCTGACAGGGGTAGCCCGGCGTAGCTCTCTCTTGTTTTGTGTCTCACTAGGTCATAGGATGATGTGAAACCATGTTGGTTCACAAGTTGGGGCACTATACGGCCCGGTTTCACCGTAACAGGGAGATTCCCCCTTATACAGGTCCATAACCTTTTGCTTCTAGGTTAGAGCGCATGCATGTGAGGGGGGCACATGCAATCACCACCACACTCACACACATATGCTAGGGACACATGCAAGTTTTCAGATGATTCCGACGTTCTCGTGGACTTCCTCCGGCGAAACCCTGATGATCTGCGGTCCTCGGATCGTCTACCCCCTAGACATTCTTCTGACAGGGGTAGCCCGGCGTAGCTCTCTCTTGTTTTGTGTCTTACTAGGTCATAGGATGATCTGAAACCATGTTGGTTCACAAGTTGGTGCACTATACGGTCCGGTTTCACCGTAACGGGGAGATTCCCCCTTATACAGGTCCAGAACCTTCGCTTCTAGGTCAGAGTGCATGCATGCGAGGGGGGACACATGCAAGCCCATATACCAATCTTGCACCACACTCACACACATATGCTATGGACACATGCAAGTTTTCAGATGATTCCGACGTTCTCGTGGTCTTCCTCCGGCGAAACCCTGATGATCTGCGGGCCTCGGATCGTCTACCTAATGGAAATGAAGTTCAACATCCTCTAGAACCTTATGGTCTATTGCAAAGTTAGTGTTTCCATGGTCTGAATACTGACAAATAGCCAACAAAAAGTTAACTAAAAACTTTAAATAAATACAACTGAAAGAAAAAATAAAAATAAAATTAGAAAATACCTAAAGGCACACGGCAAAGGACAAAACACACGGCAAAGAGGTCCTTTGCCGTGTGTCTCTGCAGGCACACGGCAAAGGTTCTTTGCCGTGTGTTTTTACAACCAGGTACACGGCAAAGATCTTTGCCGTGTTCCGCACGGTGTGGCACACGGCAAAGGGGTGACCATAATATCGGCCTGCGCGGGCCCGTGCCATCCCCTGCCTTATCCCCTCCCCTGCCCGACTCGCCTCCCACCACACGCTCCTGCGCGCCGCCACGCTCCTGCGCCGCCGCCGCCCCCTCTCCTGCGCCGCCGCCGCCCCTGCCTCCTTCTCTGGCCGCCGCCGCCGGCACCTCTGCCTCCACCCGGCCCCGTCCCCGCCTGCACCGACCTCGGCCCCATCCACCCCCGCCCAATCCGGCCGCCTCCGCCGCCCAAGCCCCTGCCCCCGGTCATGGGAGCTCGCCCGCGTCTCCACTGGTAGGAGCTGCCGCCGCCCCCTCTGCCGCCCCCACCGACAACTGCATCCACCATCGGTATGTGCCTAGTATTTTTTGTTAGTGTAGTGTAGTGTAGTATAGTATATATATGTATGTGTAGTGTAGTGTAGTATAGTAGTAGTATAGTAGTAACATTGTTAGATATATGTGTATGTGTATATTAGTAATTAAGCATGTATTTAGCAAAATGGACAAGTTACTAGTATGATGTATGATGTATGTAGTGCTAGTTCTAGTGTTGTACTAAGTTATTAGTAAGTGTATTTAGTGATAGTTTTATTGTCATATATTACATTAGGGTAGTTTTAGTGGTAGATTTAGCAAAATGGACAAGTTACTAATATGTTGGATTTAGTGGTAGTATTTTCTAGTATGTTGTTTCATATATGCATGTGTATAGTAGTAATTTAGGAATTATATGTGTAAAATTTTGGCTTGTATTTTGGCATATATAAATACATGTGTATATTACTAATTTTTCTTCGTGTAGGATATTTGTCGAGTCTGAGGGTGGGGTTGTCGACGGCGTAGGTCATTTTGCGGGAGGGTCGAGCATCTTCTTCACCTCTCGATCACGCTTCAAGGGTAAAAATCTATTCTCCTATCTTGCAAATACCTAGGGTTATTTTCGTGTGTAGATCACCAAGTCTGTCGCGTTACCTAGGCGTCTCTTCCCGGCCGTAAGGGTTACGCGGATAAATATGCATTAGTGGTCTCGCATATTATGAAGCGTAACTCTTACGGCATTTATCGGGACAGCCGGCGGATGCGTAGTTGGGTATGTTTTCCTTGTTCTACTCCAGTCCGAGATAGAATTTCGGCTGCGCCTCCCTGTTGTTCTCCGGATGCACATCCCTCTTGGCTTTTTGCCGAGACGTGTATCGGGAGGGCAGCGGGGAGGTGCTGCCGAAATTCTGTGTCGGATCGGGGTAGAGTAGGGAGAACATACTCAATATACGTATCCGGCGGTTGATAGGACCCTCTTTACCTATTAGAGAGATAGGTGGATATATTTATGGCGTAAAATATATGTTTGCTAAAATTAACCGAACTAATACCGGATTTATTTATATGGCATGATTAATTGAAAGCATTATATATGTCGTTTTTAGTACTGATTAGAGGATGGAGAATCGTGACTGGATGTATGATGGCTATGTCAGTAAGTGGGACTTTACCTCAGAATGGCAAGAAAAGGCCGAGGACTTTGTGAACCGGGCATTTGCCGTCCCCAGCAGACCCAGAAGAATTTTCTGCCCCTGTGCAAGATGCAAGAACCTGAATACACATTCGAAGGATGATGTGAGTACTCACCTGCTAATTTACGGGTTCACACCATCCTATAAGACTTGGACATTCCATGGTGAAAAGTTAGCGAAACGTGCTAGGAGGGAGTCACGGCAGGGTCAGCAGCAGAGTCAGCCAAGGGGAGAATTTGATGCTGGTTTTGATAGGTGCATAGAAAACTTTGTGAATGCTAATGCGCCTGAAAGCCCTCATGTAGAGGCGGAGACTCCTCAGGAGGCGGAGACAAGTGAGGAGCCGGAGGAAAACACGGCAAAGTACTACGAGACTTTGTTTGCCTCACAGAGACCCCTTCATGCACATACAGATGTTACCCAACTGGATGCCATAGCTCGCCTTTTGGCCTTCAAGAGCCACAAGAACTTGACCAGAGAGGACTTTGATGATATGCTTGCCGTCGTTGGCAGCATTCTGCCGAAAGGGCACCTCTTGCCGGAGAACTTCTACTATTCGACCAAACTCCTCCGTGACCTTAAGATGTCATATGAGCCGATACACGCTTGTCCGAAGGGATGCATGCTATTCACAAAGGAGCATGCTAAGACAAATTATTGTATCCGATGCAAATCCTCTAGGTACTTTGAGGTCGATCCCGATGGTGATGGTCAGAAGAGGCAGACCGGGGTTGCCCAAAACATTCTTCGGTATCTTCCAATCATACCGAGGCTCCAGCGACTCTTCATGACCGAGGATACTGCCCAGCAGATGCAGTGGGCAGTAGAAGGGAACAGATACCTCGACAAGATGATACATCCGTCGGATGGTAGTGCATGGAAGAACTTTGTCAAGAAATATCCTGATAAAGCTGGTGACAAGAGGAGCGTAGCAGTTGCCATATCAACCGATGGGTTCAATCCATATGGCATGTCGGCTTCAGCATATAGTTGTTGGCCAGTGTTTGTTATTCCCCTGAACCTCCCCCCTGGCGTCTGCATGAGATCAGAGAACATGTTTGTCTCGATGATAATCCCAGGGCCGAAATACCCGGGTAAGAACATGAATGTGTATCTAGAACCGCTGGTGGATGACTTGCTTCGTGGCTCGGAAGGTCGGGGGATCCGAACATTTGACGCTTCAAACAACGAGCACTTCGATATGTATGTCTGGTACCATACCTCTCTGCATGACCTACCAGCACGTGCGTTGTTCTGCGGCTGGTGTACACATGGGAAGTGGCCTTGCCCAGTGTGCATGCAATCTCTGACTTTCTTTTGGCTGTCGAAGGGAGGCAAGTATTCCTGCTTTGATGAACATCGACAGTGTCTTGAGCCGAATCATCCATATAGGAGTGACAAAAATAGGTTCAAGAAAGGTCGTGTTGTCCATGATCCAAAGCCACGTCTAAAGACCGGAAAGGAAATCAAGGCTGAGTTGGAAGCTCTCCAGCCAAACTCCGATGGGAATGGTTTCGTGGGATACGGGGATACGCACCAGTGGACCCACATTCTGTTCTTCAATCCGATGCAACATATGATCTTGCATATTGCGGACGAGGCTTTAAAGGGGGGACCTGTGTGGGCCCGTTGGCAGTTTCCGCCCGAGAGAGAAACAAAGAAGCTTCGTAAGAAAACAGGCAATAAATGCAAGATCGAGGCATCCATAGCCGAGGCAGTCCTTAACGAGGAGGTTGCAAACTTCACCACAAAGCACTATGATTCCAACATTCCCACAAAGCATAACCCAGTGTTTCGTTACAATGCCGCCAACCCTGAAGATGTACCCAATCTTAGCATCTTCGTTGGGCTAGGTGGCAAATAAAGTGGCACAAAGAGGTTCGCAATGAAAAAACTTGAGCGGGAGTTGATCCACTCGTATGTCTTGAACACCATGGAAGAAGTGAAGCCGTACATCGAGTAAGTGATCACCATTTAGTTTTCCGCAAACATTCACTGCTATGTCCGTGCCTAACTCTCCTTTAAATTGTTATAGACGATTCAAGAGTGCACATTGGAAGAATCCAAATAGGGAGCCTAACCCTCAAGAGGAGCAGGATCTTTTCGATAAGGGTGGTGGTTTCGGTTTCGTCAGCTGGTTCTGTGGTTTGGTACTATTCGAGCCAACTTGTTGTGCTACACTTCTTGTGATAAACTTCTTATGCTAAACTTCTCGTTCTAACTTGTAGGCAAGAACTGACAAAGAGATGCAACCCGAGCTAAGAAATATTGCCAGGGGCTTTAACCATTCAGTCGACACGTTCAATGCTTATGACGTGAATGGGTATCGCTTCCATACCCATGAATACACAACTAGCTGGCCCAACCGGAAGACAACAAATAGCGGGGTCTTTTGTGAAGGCTCAGATGGCCTCCAGTACTATGGAAGAGTCGAGGGTATATATGAGCTGAATTACGGTTTTGGCAAAGGGCTAAATCTCGTTGTATTCAAATGTCATTGGTTTGACCCACATAAGGTGAAACGGGATCCTGAAATTGGACTGGTCGAAGTTAAGAGAAACTCCGTTTATGCGGGAGATGATGTTTACATTTTGGCTACTCAGGCCTTCCAAGTATTCTATCTTCCGTACCCATGCCAAAACCCGACAAAACGTATACAGGACTGGGATGTTGTGATGACGGTACCGACACGCAATAGGCCGCCCTTGCCAAACAAGGATGATTACCGCCGCCTAGACCCCTCAACAAATGATGGCGAGTTTTATCAAGAAGAAGGGCTCCCCGGGCAATTCACTATCGACTTGTCCGCCGATGGTGACATGGTCGTAGACGATGAGCAAGAAGAAGCTGAGGAGGAAGACACTGCGCAAGATGAAGTTGAGGAGGTTCACAACCAACAAGATGTGAGTTTGCTCGAGGCGTTCCATGCAGGCTTTGACGTGAACGATCCACAGGGACCACCTCCAGGTTTCGTGGATTATTATTGGTGGCCGGAAAATGATAGTGATGACGAAACCTCTCGTCCAATTCATAATCCCGACTCAGGCTTCTGATCCATGCATGTAGTAGTAATAATCTTTGTAGTAGTTTTTGCTATGTAATCCCGCCGGGCTATGTAATAAAATTTCTTTCCTTTTGTCTTTGTATTTGTAAGAACTCTATTCTATGTAATAAAATTTCTTTCCTTTTGTCTTTGTATTTGTAAGAACTCGTATCCCCAAAGTCGAGAGAGGACAGGTATTTTCGAGATTCATATAGCATGGGGATGTGACGGTGGCAAGCCCAGGAAAGGATTCTCGATCCACGACAACGATTCCTTTCGAGGAGTCGTTGCCGTGGAGACCGAATCCTTTCCTTGGCTTGCCGCGTATCATACCCATGCTATATGGATCATGGAAGTATTTCTCTTCTTTCGTCTTTGCCGATACGAATATAGATTAGCTAGCGTGACTTAAATGGAATATATTAGATAGCCCTAAAGTCGAAAGGAAAGACATTACTTCACTATTCGTATAGCATGGGCGACATTGTTATATGAATCGTGAAATGGTTTTTCCTTTCGTCTTTGGAGAAACACAAGGAAGGCTTCATCTCGTATCCCCCAAGTCGAGAGAGGACAGGTATTTTCGAGATTCATATAGCATGGGGATGTGACGGTGGCAAGCCCAGGAAAGGATTCTCGATCCACGACAACGATTCCTTTCGAGGAGTCGTTGCCGTGGAGACCGAATCCTTTCCTTGGCTTGCCGCGTATCATACCCATGCTATATGGATCATGGAAGTATTTCTCTTCTTACGTCTTTGCCGATACGAATATAGATTAGCTAGCGTGACTTAAATGGAATATATTAGATAGCCCTAAAGTCGAAAGGAAAGACATTACTTCACTATTCGTATAGCATGGGCGACATTGTTATATGAATCGTGAAATGGTTTCTTTCCTTTCGTCTTTGGAGAAACACAAGGAAGGCTTCATCTCGTATCCCCCAAGTCGAGAGAGGACAGGTATTTTCGAGATTCATATAGCATGGGGATGTGACGGTGGCAAGCCCAGGAAAGGATTCTCGATCCACGACAACGATTCCTTTCGAGGAGTCGTTGCCGTGGAGACTGAATCCTTTCCTTGGCTTGCCGCGTCTCATACCCATGCTATATGGATCATGGAAGTATTTCTCTTCTTTCATCTTTGCCGATACGAATATAGTGTGTGTTTAAAACTTGAGTATTATTGTACTGTTATGAATCTTGTGTCACTGATGTGTACTAATAAACTACTCTTTTCACTCTGTTTTGCAGGTGATTGAAAGATGCCGGGGGGAAAGGGAGTTACAAGAAAGCTGAAAAGCTTGGCAAAACTGGTGACTGGTGGTTCAAAAGATGTCAGGGGGAAGCAGCCTACTAGTGCTACTGCTAGTGCTCCACCGCGCACTTCACAGCGGCGAGGGCGTGGGAGGCGTGCGAGGACTCCTAGTCCCCCTCCGGTCTTCGAGGAGGACGAGCAGGAGCAGGAGCAGGAGCAGGAGAAGGAGGGGGAGGACGAGGAGGAGGAGGAGGAGCCAGTTCGGCGTCAGGAGGATGAGGGGACGCACTCGGATTCTGACGAGGAGGAGCAGGAGCAGCAGGAGGATGAGGATGAGGGGTTGGGGTCTTTACCCTACGAGCTTGACACGTCCTTGAGGTGGGCGCCTCCGGAGGATGAGACGGAGTACCTTCAGGAGTACGCGGCCATGGACCCGAGCCTGGTGCGACGGGAGAAGGCTCCATATCGGCGTGGGGTTTCGAGACTCCCCGACCTACCTTATCCCTATGCGGACAAGGTACTCGTGCCCGCTGGGTCGAGGTACATGATTTGACCCTAAACCATACATTGTAATTTTTATCACATACTGACCTTGTCCTTTTCATTTTGCAGTGCCTTTCTATATGAGGATGGGATCAAGCCATATCGTGGCTACTCAAGCATCCTTGGAGCCTTGGTTAGAAAGTATTTTCCTGGGATTGTCACTCTCCCAAATGGTTCAAAGGATGTGGCTTGGACTTGGAAGCATTACCACTATGCCGAAGATCCCGAAAAAAAGTACACCACCATCGCGGAGAAGGTTCAGGTTTTGTTCTGGGTAAGTTTGTTTTGCTTGTCATAATTCAATCGCCTTGAGGATGAAATACACTTGAACTCGTGGCTTGTCATAATTCAATCGCCTTTGACCCCCCTTTTTTCCCTATGTGCATACTTGTAGAAGTTCTTCGACATGGACAGGACGCGCAAAAGGGAGTGTTTGATGATTGTTCACGAGCTTGCCAAGAGGAAGGTGCAAGACATGCACTACGAGGCACGCGTGAACTGCGTTCGCAACTGGTTCGGCGATCGCAAGATTTGGATGAACAAGAGCCAAGCCCGGGAGATGCTCTTCGAGCCGTGGCAGTACCTGCAGGTAGTTGCATTTTTGTTTTATTGATTTCTTGACCTTATTCTATTTTCTATTGTACTAATACGTGTGTCTTGTGGAAGTAGAACCCTCCTCAGTTCGTGGGTAATGACGAGCGGTGCTTCACGGCAATGGTAGCGTGGTGGACACACCCCAATTACCTCCAGAAACACGCCGATGCAAAGAAGCGGCGAGAGGAGATGGGGGGGTGGATCACACCGCCAAGGCAGCATCCCCCTCGCCCTTCTTAGGCAAAAAGAGGTGAGAAAATGCTTTATTTGTTCTTGCTTGTAATTTTATTCTTTACTTCGCCCTTTGGAGTCCCCCTTCACTTAACTTCGTGCTCTTTTGTGCAGAAAATAAAGACAGGTCAAGAGCCGTCCGTGTTTGCCGTTTGGAAGAAGACACGCACGTTGGATGATCCTAGGAACGGGAGCCTATGGATGAACGAGGGAGCCAGGCTCCGGGGTGAGAAGTACCCTGAGAAGTACAAGGAGGTGCATGGAGAAGATTCTAACCCTGAGACCGCCCCCTTCGACCCCGAGGTCGCCGTGCTGGCGGGAGAAGGCCAAAAGAATGGTCGCCTATGGATCGGTCACGGGTCCGTCGACCCTAAGACCATCCCATCTATGCGCCAGGTCCGGCGTGGTAGGACGAGCGACCAGCCTGCTATAGAGACCCGCCCACGGCCTTCGGTTGTAGCTCTCGAGCAGTTACGGGTATGTTCTTCCTCGGTCATCTATGTTTTACTACATGTTTTGTGTTGCAATGTTCATCTAATCGTGGCGACACGACGCAGGAGGAGATGGCCGCTGATAGGGCACGCAGAGAGGCGGCCGAGCAGCGGCAGCAGCAGCTAGAGCAGCAGATGGCCCATCAGCAGGGGTTGCTGGAGCAACAGGGCAGATGATGCGGTGGATGACACAACAAATGCTCATCAATTCTCAACCAGGGACTCTTCCCACTCCTCCTTTTGCCTTCTCGTGGGTAAGTGATCAAGTGTCTTATTGTCCAATGCTCGCAATTTTCAATCTTGCCTTATTGTCTAATGCTCACAATTTCCAATGCTGCAGATGGACGATGCGATGCCGCTGCCTGGTGGGTCCGCCGGTGGATCGAACAACCAGGCGCCGCCGTCTTTCACCGTCAACAATCCGTCGGTCGTCCGGAGGCTGAATCAGAGTCCTCCAGGTTTGTTTTCTTATACTTGTCAAATTTATCCATGCCATCACATTTGTAGAAATTTTAGCCATGATATGACACTTGTAGAAATTTTAGCCTTGTCATGATACTTATAGAAAATTTAGAAATTCCATGACACTTGTAGGAAATTTAGCCTTGCCATGATACTTATAGCAAATTTTAGCAATTCCATCACACTTGTAGATAATTCTATGCCATTGTCAAAATTTTAGCCATGCTATGACACTTGTAGAAATTTTAGCCTTGCCATGACACTTATAGAAATTCTAGACTTGCCATGGGACTTGTAGATATTCGTGATTTTACTTTTCATATTGATGTAATTTGCCATGAGACTCGTCAAAATCCCATGTTATTGCCATTTCCATCAACTTGCCTAGAAACTTGTACATATTAATAATTTTACTTGTCATATTTATGTGCTTGTCTTGAACTTGTAGGATCTCACGATGGAGCATGAGCTTGTGGAGCACTCGGAGTTGATGATCTTGTAATATTTGTCTAGTTTAGGTCTTATCACTTGTTGGTTATGCACTTGGTAGTATTTGACACTTGTGGCATGACTTTGTGGCAAGAATAAACACTAGCATTTGACAATTGTAATATTTGTGAAATCTCTTGCTTTCGTGGTGATGATGTTTGCTAGTGTTGGTGATGCATTTTGGTGTTGGTGATGATTATATTGTTGTTGTTGATGAGTATATTATTGTTGTTGATGAGTATATTATTGTTGCTGATGATCTGTAGATCATATATATATATTATGTTTTGAATTGCAGGAAATGACTGGAAACAGGAAAAAAATTGAAAAATGACAGCTCCTTTGCCGTGTGTATACACACGGCAAAGTGCCAAATGGTCACTTTGCCGTGTGTATACACACGACAAAGAAGCCACGTGTGAGCCACCTGTGCGCCCCTGGGCGATGTCACAAGGCCTTTGCCGTGTGCAGTGCGCAGTACACACACGGAAAAGGAGTGAACGTTGCCGTGTGTCCCCCCCACGGGCACACGGCAAAGGAGTGAACGTTGTCGTGTGTCCCCCCACGGGCACACGGCAAAGGAGTGAATGTTGCCGTGTGTCCCCCTCCCCCCCCCCCCCCCCCCCCCCCCCCCCCCCCCCCCCCCGACGGGCACACGGCAAAGAGAGAACACGGCAAACACAAGGCACACGGCAAAGAAAGTCCACACGGCAAAGATAAGGCACACGGCAAAGAAGTAATACACGGTAAAGATCCATTACACACGGAAAAGGGTGAACACGGCAAAGATGTGTCGGCTCTGTTAGACGGACGGAACCGTCAAGTACTTTACTTTGCCGTCTCGATGCAGTAAACACACGGCAAAGGCTTTGCCGTGTTCCGGGCGCAAAGACACACGGCAAAGAGCCTTTGCCGTGGCTGCCGTTGCCGTGTGGCTTTTGCCGTGTGCATGCACACGGCAAAGGCTTTGCCGAGTTCCGGGGGGCCTTTGCCGTGTCTTTTTCCCACACGGCAAAGAGCCTGTGTGCTGAACATTTGCACCAAAGACCCTGAGAAACATATGGAGAAAGCAATCGGATCCTTTGACCGAACCATCGAACTGAAACCTCGCCGCCGGCCATCGAACTCTCACCGGGGACGCACCACTTGGTAAGAAGACGATGCAGAGCGCCGACGCAGGGCTTCAAGGGGGCCTCCCTCCTGGAGGTTGCAGGCACGCCTCGGCGGCGTGAAATCTCACCGCTCATGCGGCCAAGGATGCCGGTGGCCGACACAGCCACCCGGCGATGTGATCGAAGAGGCAGCAGCCTATGCTGCGCGGCGACGCCACCATCCATCCCGACGTCCCCCCCCGCCACCTCGGCCGGCCAGGATGACGCTCTGAGTGTTGATGAAGACGCAGCACAGGCGGGGATGCTTATTTAGAAGATCCGCCGCCAAGAATCCCGTCGGCTTCCACCATTGAAACCGAACCAAGAACCAAGGCGAGCTCCAGCTGGTGCTGCACCCAATCACTAGACTATGAGAAGACCTTCGCGTACCTCCAAGACGAAGCTCCAACCGGCAGCAGCTACTCCCTCCCCCCTCGCCGCCACGGCCGGTCAGGGACGGGAAGAGCACCACCACAACAAGCCCGAGAAGGAGGCAGCAGAACGAAGCCTTATTACAGAGATCTTCGAGGCAAAGACCGTCACCGCTGGCTCTAACCACCAGAGCGCCATCGACAAGGCCCAGGCTCGAACTGCACGGGAACCGGCTCCAAGATCCCCATGCCCTACTCCAACTACACGGCAAACTGCCAAACAAACTACATCTAAACCTACCTACTAAGCCGGCGCCTCTCCTTTGCAGTCTCCGACCGGCGACGCCGGCGGAGGCCGCTCGGGATCGGCCCGGAAGCTTCGGGACGACTCTCAAGGGAAGGGGTAGGGGAGAGAGGAGGAGGAGAAAAGGACTCCCTCCGAATTACAATACCACTCATAGGGTGTTTTTTGTGAACCTTCACGAAGTCAGCACTACACCTGACATATGCTGCTCCAATCTGACATTTACTAGGAGATTTCATTCTTTTCATGTTCGTTTTTTATAGCCTAGGAGTAAAACTATCGTCCGTATCCAAACTTTTTATGCCTTGCACTGTAAACTTCACAACACAATTGTTTTTCCCATATAGACTGTCTAATAGTTTGTAGATCCCTCATAGTATCATTTTTAAGAGAAAGTTTTTGGGATCAACACCCATTTCTAGGGCTCTACTAATAATGTCATCATCATCAAGAATTCGTACTACCTGAAATTAGTACCTGACAGGTCTCTTGCGGTCGTCTGTGCCATTGCCCTCTTCTCAATTCTTACTTGAGAGTTGCCTTAATTGGAATTCCTGGGACTCCTTCTGATGTTGTTGACGTTCACTTGCCCATCATCCATCTTAACATCATCTGCATTAGTCACATCTGGATGTGAAGATCCACACTGGATAGTCGAGTGTTTATGTGTACATGCATGGGTGTCATATATACCAACCAATGATAGACGACACATGGGGCACGTATACCACACACTAACACATGCAATTTTTTGATATCTCAGACAGTAGATACATATTATATTAATCGGATTTATTGATGTACTCAAATAAAAGGTAATGACCATGGTTGCAGATCAGTAGATATATGTTGTATTAATGCACGTCACAGAATGCTTAAGGAAAGGAGAAAGCGGCAGCTGGCCAACAAGACAAGTCAAGTGGACCTAGAAGAGAGGCTGGATGCAAATAGTCATTGTGAGAGGCATAGTTAGAGGGCTGCGTTCATGCAGAAACCGCATGTGCACATAGAGGCATAGTTAGAGCCCGAGTCTGACGCTTGACCGCTTGGGCTTCGAACTTCATCGCATTGCTCCCCACACCCTCCATTACTGTTTCTAATAGTGGCAAGGGTGATCTGTCCGACTAGCTCACGGGTATCACTCGTCCAACCACACACATTCATTTCTGATCCCTCTCATACTTAGGTAAGCATGCACTTTACATGCGTGGTGGAAATTCACTTAATACTAGCTAGAGTTGCAGTTCAGCATCACACTAGAAGACAGTGGTATCAGAGGAGAGCGATGAGGGAAGGAGGTTGCTTGAGACTCAGTGATGTCTATGATAAGGACAGATGCTTTCGTTTTATACTATGTAAAATAAAAATTGGTTGGTGAAAGACGAGCAGAACTCACCGATGAAGCTTACACATCACATGTGAATTCACAATTATCTTGCCTTGTGGAACTTTTGGTGTCTCGTCGGTTGCTCAGACAAAATTACTGATAGTATGCTTTTATTGGTGTAAGCGGACGTGTAATATAAATATATTACAAGAGGGTTGCCTCCATGCATTGCCACCCGTGCATGTGGTGAGCTGCCTTCCATAGTCAGAAGTCATCCTCCCACTAGAGGAAAAAGGGTCATCCGTTCGCGACCCTTCGGAGCATTAGTTCCGGTTGCGCCACCAACCGGGACTAATGCTGTCACGCGTCCCGGTTGGAGCGGGCACGGGGCCAGGGGGCATGGGTCCCGGTTGGTAAGGGGCATGCGTCCCGGTTGGAGCCACCAACCGGGACTAAAGGTTTGGCCACAGCCACGTGGCGTGACACGCACCTTTAGTCCCGGTTGCTGGCTCCAACCGGGACTAAAGACCCCTTGCCATCTATAAATGCAACGCCCCAGCCCCCTCTGCCTCCACTCTGTTTTTTCGAATGGTGTAAGGTGTGAGGGTGTGTGCTAGTTTTTTCTCATGCATGCATTGAAGGTGTTTGTTGAAATGTTTGAGTGAAAAATCCCGTTGAATTTCTCATAGAACAAAAATATAGAAGGTGTCCGAGACGCACTTGAGCTTTCTCCTCTTTATTTCCCTCGATCGAGGTTAGCAATCTTATCTTTTCTAGGTCATTGATACAATTCATGTGTCGGTGTGAATTGGTTATTTCACTATTTATGATGTCCTGTTTTTTGATAAACTTACTTATATGATGCAGATGAACGGTCGGGAATGGATGTACGGTGACCGGCGGGTAGCCGGGTATATCAAAGGCGTGGATAAATTTATCGATGTGGCTACGGCAAACAAAGAGAATGGATTTATACGTTGTCCATGTGTTCAATGTCGGAACAACAAGGAGTACTCTTCCTCGAAAATCATTCGCGGCCACCTGATTATGAAAGGTTTCATGCCCAACTATAATTGCTGTACCAAGCACGGGGAAAGAGGGGTTATGATGGAAGATGGTGAAGAAGAAGATGATGATAACAACTATCATCATATGTTTCCTGAATACAGTGATACTGCAATGGAAGACAATGGAGAGGAAAAAGGTGAAGAACGGGCATCAGATGAGCCGGCTGATGAACTTGGTAGGGTCATTTCTGATGCAAAGCGAGACTGTGAAACATAAAATGAGAAGTTGAAGTTAGAGGGCATGTTAGAAGATCACAAGAAATTGTTGTACCCAAATTGTGAAGATGGCAGCACAAAGCTCGGTTCCACACTGGAATTGTTGCGATGGAAGGCAGAGTGTGGTCTAACTGACTCCTCATTTGAAAAGATGCTGAAAATAATGAAGTCGAAGTTTCCAAAACATAACGAACTTCCCGAGAGTACCTACGAAGCAAAGAAGACTCTCTGTCCTCTGGGATTAGATGTGCAAAAGATACATGCATGCATTAATGACTGCATCCTCTACCGCGGTAAGGAGTATGAGAATTTAGATAAATGCCCGGTATGCAACGCGTTGCGGTATAAGATCAGACGAGATGACCCTGGTGATGTTGAGGGAGAGCCCCTCCGGAAGAGGGTTCCTGCTAAGGTTATGTGGTATGCTCCTATAATACCAAGGTTGAAACGCATGTTCAGAAACAAAGAGCATGCCAGGTTGTTGCGATGGCACAAAGAAGACCGTAAGAAAGACAGGGAGTTGAGACACCCTGCTGATGGGTCACAGTGGAGAAAAATCGAGAGAGACTTCCCAGACTTTGCAGGTGACGCAAGGAACTTATGGTTTGGTCTAAGTACGGATGGCATGAATCCTTTTGGGGAGCAGAGCTGCAGTCACAGCACCTGGCCCGTGACTCTATGTATCTACAACCTGCCTCCTTGGTCCAAGGCCCGAAGCAACCAGGCAACGACATTGATGTGTACCTTAGGACATTAGTTGAAGAACTCTTATAGTTGTGGGGCAAACCAGGTGTACGTGCGTGGGATGAGAACAAACAGGAGCCATTTAATCTACGAGGGTTGTTATTCGTAACCATTAATGATTGGCCTGCTCTTAGTAACCTTTCAGGACAGACAAACAAAGGATATAAGGCATGCACCCACTGTTTAGAAAAGACCGAAGGTACATATTTGCATAAATGCAAGAAGGTTGTGTACCTAGCGAATCGACGATTTCTTCCGACCAATCATCCCGTAAGAAAGAAAGGCAAGCATTTCAAAGGTGAGGCAGATCACCGGAAGAAGCCTGAACTCCCTGTTGGTGATGATGTATTTGGTATGGTCAAGGACATAGAAGTAATCTTTGGAAAGGGTCCCGGCGGTCAATCAGTTCCGAACGACGTCGCTACAGGACACGCACCCATGTGGAAGAAGAAATATATATTTTGGGAGCTGCCATATTGGAAAGTCCTGTGTGTCCGCTCTTCAATCGACGTGATGCACGTGACGAAGAATCTCTGCGTGAACCTGCTAGGATTCCTAGGCGTGTATGGTAAGACAAAAGATACACCTGAAGCACGGGAGGACCAACAAATTATGAAAGACCCAAACAACATGCATACAGATAACAAGACGGATAAAGGGCGTCACTTAAGTCGTGCCAGCTATGCTCTTACCGAAGCAGAGAAGGAAATCTTTTTTGAAGTCCTTTACAGTATCAAGGTGCCGTCGGGCTTCTCATCTAATATAAAGGGGATAATAAATATGGCAGAGAAAAAGTTCCAAAACCTGAAGTCTCATGACTGTCACGTGATTATGACGCAGTTGCTTCCGATTGCATTGAGGGGGCTTCTACCGGAAAATGTTCGAGTACCCATTGTGAAGTTGTGTGCATTCCTCAATGCAATATCTCAGAAGGTAATCAATCCAAATATTCTGCCAAGGTTACAGAAGGATGTGGTACAATGTCTTGTTAGTTTTGAATTGGTGTTCCCACCATCCTTCTTCAATATTATGACGCATCTCCTGGTTCATCTAGTGGAAGAGATTGCCATTCTCGGTCCGGTATTTCTGCACAATATGTTCCCCTTTGAGAGGTTCATGGGAGTCTTAAAGAAATATGTTCATAACCGTGCTAGACCAGAAGGAAGCATCTCCAAGGGATATGGAACAGAGGAGGTCTTTGAGTTTCGTGTTGACTTTATTCCTGACCTTAAGCCGATTGGTGTTTCTGACTCGCGGCATGAGGGAAGATTAAGTGGAAAAGGCACGCTGGGAAAGAAAGCAATGATATGTAGGGACGGGGATTCTTTCACTAAAGCACACTACACAGTTCTACATAATTCCACCTTGGCAGCTCCGTATATCGAGGAACACAAGAATATTGTACGCTCCAAAAACCCGGGGAAGCCTGAATCATGGATTACAGATGAACACATGAAGTCTTTTGGTGGTTGGATGCGGACACATATCTTGAATGACACCACTGTTGGAGATCAGCTATACTTGTTGGCCGCGTCACCATCTTCTACTGTATTGAATTTCCAAGGGTACGAAATAAATGGGAATACATTCTACACGATCGCCCAAGATAAAAAGAGCACCAACCAAAATAGTGGTGTCCTCTTTGATGCAATAGACGAGAATGGACAAAAGGACACATATTATGGTTACATAGAGGAGATATGGGAACTAGACTATGGAGTCTCTTTTAAGGTCCCTTTGTTTCGCTGCAAATGGGTCAACCTGAATGGGGAAGGGGTAAAGATAGACCAGTTGTACGAAATGACAACAGTGGATCTCAACAATCTTGGTTATAGAGATGAACCATTCGTCCTAGCCAATGATGTGTCTCAGGTTTTCTATGTGAAGGACATGTCCTCCAGACCGAAAAAAAGAAAAATATGCAAACGAATACATCATATGATGAGCCAAAGCGTCACATAGTTCTTTCAGGGAAAAGAAACATCGTGGGAATCGAGGACAAGACAGACATGTCAGAAGATTATAATAAGTTTGATGAAATTCCGCCCTTCACAGTGAAAACTGACCCAAGCATTCTGTTAAGTAAAGAAGATGCTCCATGGTTACGTCTGAAGCGGTCATAAGGAATGACATATGCCAAGAAGTTCATGCTCATATTATGTAACTCTAGTTCATGTCTTTCGCGGTTTGTGGCTTGACCGAAGGATATCTTTCGCGGTTTGTGGCCTTTAGTCCCGGTTTTGTAGTCTCAGTTTTTAATATTAATAAATGTCTTGAGTGTTAGTCCCATTTTGTGGCTGGACCGGGAGTGCCTCTATGACCAGTTTCTTGGAGATGCCGGAGGACTGGGCTCCGTCGGCATCTCCCTGAAACTGGTCGTAGTGGTGGCCCTGCTCTCGAAAACCATCTTGCAGCTTGTAACTTCACTAACTAGATCAATACGCCTCGGAGCTAACTAATTTCACATATTAGGGAGTGCCTCTATGACCAGTTTCTCGGAGATGCCGGAGGACTGGGCTCCGTCGGCATCTCCCTGAAACTGGCCGCAGTGGTGTCCCTGCTCTCGAAAACCATCTTGCAGCTTGTAACTTCACTAACTAGATCAATACGCCTCGGAGCTAACTAATTTCACATATTAGGGAGTGCCTCTATGACCAGTTTCTCGGAGATGCCGGAGGACTGGGCTCCGTCGGCATCTCCCTGAAACTGGCCGTAGTGGTGTCCCTGCTCTCTAAAACCATCTTGGAGATGCCTCAAACTGGCTGGAGGACTGTACTCACAAGGATGCATATTTATAGTACAAGCAGCTCGGCATAATGTCGACACTCACGACATAATGTCGACACTCACCCCTATTATTAGTGCTGACTCATCTTTAGTCCCGGTTGGTGTCTCCAACCGGGACTAAAGGTTCATCTTTAGTCCCGGTTGGTGACACCATCCGGGACAAGGTACAAGCCGCACGACATAATGTCGACACTCACCCCTATTATTAGTGTTGTCTGGCCCACTCTGCCGCAATCCCTTCAGTCGCGGTTGGTTTCTCCAACCGAGACTAAATATGAACCCTCTCTTTATATAGGCATTTCCCTCTATTTATTAGGTAACACTTAATACATTTATTAATATTAAAAACCGGGACAAATCGGGACTAGCTAACACTCAGGCCTAAAGCCGCCCCCTTTAGTCATAATCATGCCTAGTCCTATAGTACGCAGCTTCAGGGTCTTCATCGTCGTCGTCATCATCATCGTCATCGTCACCTGCCACTCCGGGGATCCTTAGCCCATCCATGGCATATACCAGGGGCCATTCCAGCCTCGGATTCACGGCGGGTGGGAGAGGGGTCTCCTGGAAGACGATGCCGCTACCGCCGGGACAGTGTGGGGCCTGTGGCGGGTGGACTCGTGGGCACCGTAGGCGAGGATGGTCTCCCCCGGCGATGTAGCGCATCACTTCGAAGATAGTACGACGGCCATCACCCTCGTACCTGGCGAGCTCCCTTTCCCGCCTATTAGCGAAGAAGGCATTCCAAGTGTCATAGTTGTCGGGATCCCACTGGGGATCCATCCGCTGCTCCGGCGTGAGCTCGTGGTAGAAGTGGTTTGTGATGGCCGCCTGGCGTGCGGAACCTTGAGGGACAGGAGGGACAGGAACCCCTCCATCGCTCAGCATCCAGCCGGCGGGCGGCCGGTACCCCGGTGGACAAGGGTAGTTGGAGGCGCACATCGCCTCGGTCTCCTCGAGGGTCAGAATGGCCCAGTAGGCGTTGTCCATTGTTCTAAGAGAGGAAGGTGTGGATGTGTGGATAGCCATGACACGATCACCCTAAATATAGAGGGAAAGGGCGGGAAAACTTGGCGTGAAGCTTTGGGAAATGGCGGGAAATATCTTTAGTCCCGGTTAGTGACTACATCCGGGACTAAAAGCTCTAGTAGAAAGGAAAGGGCGAGAAAACTTGGCGGGAAGAGGTGGGAAATGGTGGAAAATATTTTTAGTCCCGGTTTGTGACTACATCCGGGACTAAATGTGTGCCGAACAATGATCATGTTTCGAAAAAACCTTCACAAAATGACCTATCATGTTCGAGGTTTCATGGCTTTCGGTCCAAATGACCGATGTTATGTGCTGAATCACGGCATAGTTTGTGATGTTGTGCCCATATTATGCATGTGTGTGGACATTGGTATGGAGAACAATGTTGCAGGAGGAAGTTTTCCTTTTTGTCGCACGGAAAATCCCTTTTCCATTTTCCGAGCGCAAAAAATGGGTCGTTTTGTGAAGTAACCACCAAAATGCCGTTTCAGAATGCTACCGTCCTATTTTCCTAAAATACTAGACCACCTTACATGGACTATATCCCAACCGGTACATCTCAAACCTTTTCGTCCATCCCGGGTAAAAAGGACAAATGTCTGCCGAATCGGTAGGAAGTGGGTCCGGTTTGTACTACAGGTACATGATCTATCGCCCGTGATTTTTTGAAAAAATCATTTTTAGACTCGCAATATGTGGTTTCTTCAGAGATCCAATGCAAGTTCTAACGATGCCCGTCCCCTATCTTCATGCACACCGGTTCGACCATAGTTAGAAATTCAGATAATTCAAAACCCGGGCATAATAAATTCAAAAAAAATCCGAACAATGAAAATCCTTCGCGTGGTGTCATATTATGTTACATAGTTGAAAGGAAAAATACCAGACTTGGTATATTGATCATGTTTCAAAAAAACCTTCACAAAATGACCTATCATGTTCGAGGTTTCATGGCTTTCGGTCCAAATGACCGATGTTATGTACTGAATCACGACATAGTTTGTGATGTTGTGCCCATATTATGCATGTGTGTGGACATTGGTATGGAGAACAATGTTGCAGGAGGAAGTTTTCCTTTTTGTCGCACGGAAAATCCCTTTTCCATTTTCCGAGCGCAAAAAACGGGTCGTTTTGTGAAGTAACCACCAAAATGCCGTTTCAGAATGCTACCGTCCTATTTTCCTAAAATACTAGACCACCTTACATGGACTATATCCCAACCGGTACATCTCAAACCTTTTCGTCCATCCCGGGTAAAAAGGACAAATGTCTGCCGAATCGGTAGGAAGTGGGTCCGGTTTGTACTACAGGTACATGATCTATTGCCCGTGATTTTTTGAAAAAAATCATTTTTAGACTCGCAATATGTGGTTTCTTCAGAGATCCAATGCAAGTTCTAACGATGCCCTTCCCCTATCTTCATGCACACCGGTTCGACCATAGTTAGAAATTCAGATAATTCAAAACGGGCATAATAAATTCAAAAAAAATCCGAACAATGAAAATCCTTCGCGTGGTGTCATATTATGTTACATAGTTGAGAGGAAAAATACCAGACTTGGTATATTGATCATGTTTCGAAAAAACCTTCACAAAATGACCTATCATGTTCGAGGTTTCATGGCTTTCGGTCCAAATGACCGATGTTATGTGCTGAATCACGGCATAGTTTGTGATGTTGTGCCCATATTATGCATAGTTTTTCTAAATTCCAAATTAATATTCAAAAATATAAGTTAATTCATTTTAAAAGGTTACTTTAATTATTTTTTAAAAATAGAATATGTTTTTGAATTATTTATTCAAATCCATACACTTCTTATGTTTAAAGTTTTTCTAAATTCCAAATTGATATTAAAAAAATATAAATTAATTCATTTTTAATTGTAAATGGTTCATATTTTAAATGGTTACATTAATTATTTTTTAAAACAGAAAATGTTTTTGAATTATTTATTTAAATCCAAACACTTTTTATGTTTAAAATTTTTCTAAATTCCAAATTAATATTCAAAAATATAAGTTAATTCATTTTAAAAGGTTACATTAATTATTTTTTAAAAATAGAATATGTTTTTGAATTATTTATTCAAATCCATACACTTCTTATGTTTAAAGATTTTCTAAATTCCAAATTGATATTAAAAAAATATAAGTTAATTCAGTTTTAATTGTAAATGGTTCATATTTTAAATGGTTACATTAATTATTTTTTAAAACAGAAAATGGTTTTGAATTATTTATTCAAATCCAAACACTTTTTATGTTTAAAGTTTTTCTAAATTCCAAATTAATTATCATTTAAAAAACAATACAAATTTAAACCCCAAAATAAAAAATAAGGCGGGAACAGAGAGAAAATACCTGAAATTTTTTGAAAACAGGGAAATATGTCTCGGTTGGAGCCACCAACCGGGACTAAAGAGCCCCTGCGCGCCAACCCTTGGTCTGCTGAAAATATTGGAGTATAGGTCCCGGTTGGTGGCTCCAACCGGGACGTATAACCCAATATTTTCAGCAGACCAAGGGTTGGCGCGCAGGGGCTCTTTAGTCCCGGTTGGTGGCTCCAACCGAGACATATTTCCCTGTTTTCAAAAAATTTCAGGTCCCGGGACGTATAACCCTTTAGTCCCGGTTGGAGCCACCAACCGGGACTAAAGGTCCTTCGATTATAACTGGATCGCCTCCTCTTCTTCTTCTTCCCCATCTCATTCATCGACGCGCGCACACAGGAACCCCCCCCCCCACGACGCCGGCAGGCTGCCCGCCGAGCTCGTCGCCGAGGAGCTCCGCCGTGCTGGACTGCGTCTCTACGCCAAAGGAATCGTCCCCGCTCGGCCTTAATCAAGCTCTGCAACCCATCTTCCCGAGCTCCGGCCGCTGTCGATTCGCCTCCGTTCGGCCACCCCTTGCTCCCCCGACCCCGGCATCGCGTTCGTGGTGAGCCACTGGTGCTCTAGCACCTCTTCACACGCTCCCTCTCGCTCTCTAGCTCTACCGCGACAACCATCTGTCGCCCCCGCCTCTGTCCGCCGTTGTGCTCGTCGCTCCGGCGACCAATAATGGGCGGCGCAGCCACCATATGGTTCGCCTCGACGAGCTCTTTCGAATGCGCACAGCCCCACAGTCCCGCGCGCTCCCCAGGGTCGTCGTCGACCACCGTCTACCGCGCCGCCCGTCGTGGTGACGTGGTGCTCGCGTGGCTACCGCGTGGGGCCCGCGTCGCCCCGGTCCCACCTGCCAGCCTTAGAGGCTAGGTGCCTCTATGGTGCAGGTTAGCCGTGGCCTGGTCCAGGTCCCACCTCCCTGCGTGGAGGCTGAGGTGGCCACGGGCCCCTCTGTCAGCCACTGTGGCTAGCAGTGGCCTCGGTGTAAAAAATGATTTCTGTTTTGTTTAAATTCAGAAATGGTTTAATTAAATCCATAAATTGATATAATATTGTAAATTCAATAATTAATTATTTATAACTCAGAAAAATACAAATAATATATCAAAATGTTCAGAAAAATGAGATCTAACTATTTAACCTCAAGATTCTCCCACTTAGAACAAATCCACCCCTCTCATGTGTTCCGGAGTTTCTCCGAGTTAGGGTTTTCACCCCACAAAACCCCGATTAAATCGTCGAGCATTTCTTAGGGTTACATTCCAATGCAAATTAACTTGTCATATCATCATACTTGCTTGATCATTGCATCGATGCCATGTATTGATTGTTTCCCTTTTTTTTTGGTGTTTGGATTATTAGGTTTATTATTAGTTAGGTATTATTAGGTTTATTAATTAGTTTGGTATTATTGGTCTTCGGCCCCACTGGTCAGTCACTGTGGGTAGCCCCAGACCCGATTCACATTTTCAAGCAACTTAGGTGCATGTGGGTTCGACGATGTGCCTATCTACTACACGGTTTCCCTTTCTCTTCATTTTTATTATTGTGTATGTATATATTAGGGTTTCTCTGAATTAGGGTTTATATCTCTCAACACCGTACTTAACTTTCTCCTTTAGCCGCTTTGACTTATTCGTTTTTCCACCTATGCAGAAAATATGGACCCACACGTCAGAGACGAAGAAAAGGAAGAGTTGATCCAAGGTGTGATCCGTGGGGAAGATAATTTAGACGTATCAACGTTTCTGAACAACTCCGGTGAGGGTGATCCTCTTTTTACCGGAGTAGACAACTTGTTTGAGGTTGAAGGTGTTGCCTTCCGCGAGGGAGAAGGCGATGCCTTGTGTAATCGAGAAGACGACCGCTCCGGCAAGGTGCATGTAATATAAATAAATTCATTAATTAATCATCTGCTATCTATATAGAAATAGTAACGACGATCTTTCTTCTTTTATCCCTCCGGATCGAAGGAATCTACTGAAAAGAGCAGACGAGGCCCAACCAAAAAGTTGCAAGACCATGAGAGGTTCAGGATCGAAGATGTCACTGTAGACGGCAGACAGACAGCTCCCGAAGTTGTCGCAACCAAATTTGTGGCACAATGCGGAGTAATCGTTAGGGACTTAATCCCGATCACCATTAGAAATTGGAATAGGCCTGCTAATGCGGATGAAGAGGGAACATGTTTATTTGTCCCTAACCACGCCAAAGATTTACTGTGGAAGAGGCTCATGGTTAATTTCAAACTACCGAAGATAGAGCTGGATCCAAATGCGGAGGATCCAGTTGAGGACGCCTTACAACATGGGAGAGCCATGGAGGCTAAGGTCAGGGAGTGGGCTTTGAAGAAGATGGCCCAGTGTTTCACCAACTGGAAGAAAAGATTGCACCTTGACTATGTCGTGAAAAAGAAGACTCCCGATTTCAAGAATATTCAGTTTGAGAAGATAAAACCATTCTGGGATGAGTTTGTGGAATACAAGAAATCAGAAAAAGCTAAGAAAATGTCTGAAATGAATAAGCTGAATGCTGCTAAGAAGAAGTATCACCATACTATGGGGCAAGGTGGCTACAAGGTTGGCATTCCTAAGTGGGAGAAACTTGAGCAGGAACTGCGTGATAAAAATATCACCCCAGAGACAGACGATTGGGTAGAACGTGCAAGGAATTGGTTTTACGGGCATGGGGGCACGTTGGACTCGGAAGGGAGGTGTATATATAACATACGACATAAAGAAGACCCCTTTCCAATCGAGAGGATGAGAAAAGCAGTAAAGGCTGTTAAAGATGGGGACTTCATTCCCGATAGAGAGAATGATGAGCTCACACTCGCCCTTGGAAATAAGGAACATGATGGACGAACACGAGGCACAATAGGCTCCCAATCATGGAGGACTGGGTTTCCCGAAGAGAGGAAGAAATATCCTGATAGAAGCCGTCAGAGGAGTAAGGACAGGGCGGCAGTTGAAGCAGAAAGTCAGAAAGAGCTAATGCGTTTAATTGAAGAACGATTAAAGCAACAACAAGATGAAATTAACTCACTTAAAGAGCAAAGTACTACCGGCCCATCTCAGCAGCACACTGCATTCGATGCTACCGGCCTATCGAATAATGGAAAAAGCAGTGTGGCTTCCACCGAGGTCCCGGGTGATGACAATGGCAATGCCGATGATGCACCGACGTTGGCTCCTGTTGGCTACCCAGTGGATGATATCACAGAGATGACACACTGCGAGCTACATGTCAAAGTTGTGAACATATCAATGAAGGTGGCGGTCGTCTATGCCTTACCAATTGGACCCACACCAACTTACCACAGTCGTCCGGTTCCAGAGGGCTACGCTGTTGTTGGCGTGGATGAAATCATGCCCACCTTTGAGGTTTTGGATCTTCACTACCCTGCTGGTGAAGGGGATGTGACTGTGCTGGGTGACGCAAAAAACGTCACCATTCTATGGCCGAAGGATTTTATCGTGCTTCGAAATCACACGCCAAGGCCATCTTCGCCGCCGCCTCACCCGTCTCCAGCGAGGTCGTCGCCGCCGCAGCAGCCGTCTTCGTCGCCTCACCCGGCTCCGTCGCCTCACCAATCTCCGGTGCAGCCATCGCCGCGGGAGCCATCGCCGGTGCCTCAGGATAAAAAGCGTAAGCGTACCGCTACTGTGCGTCGTAAGCGATCGCCGAAACGTAATCAAGAGCCTCTTCCAAAAGTACCAACGGTTCCTCCCAAGAGAGCTTATGACTGTACTGAAGAGGAGACTGCTGCGATCGTTGATGCGGAAACGACAGCGTTTTTCGCTAAGCTGAGGCGGCCGAAAGAGCCAGAGTTCCCCAACACCAAAGAAGAAAAAGCCAAAGTGTTGAAAATGCTAAAGACTCTTCATCAACCCGAGCCAAAGCTGTCATCAGACTATGAGCGTTCTATTCTCAAGTCACATGCAGCACAAAAAGCCTCGAAGAGCAGTACTGATGCAAGCGGGAAATCTGTTGCCCAGCTCGGAGAACAAGCAAAACAGACTTGCGCCCCTCTCAAGGTGATTTCTCAAACCAATGTGGGGTCGAGCAAATATGGGGCCGAAGAGCAGTATGATCCAGAGGTAGTTGCACAATACGAAGAAGCTGCCGCTGCTCAAGGTATGAGTATTGCCCAGTACTTATCCCAGTTAGAGTTCTTCCCCGTGAGTGAAGTAGCATACCAATACCAGTACGGAAAACCTCTCGTCAAACCTGAGGAGGTAAACAATCTTCCAACAAAAATGCGAAGATTGCATAACTGGTACATGCATGCCACAAGGGCCGGGGCTAACTGGATAGTGCTGAGGGTTACAAAAAAGCATCATGGGAAAGATAAGGATGACATGATATCCATTGAATTTGATGAACTATTTCAATTATTCAATCAAGACGCCTTGGACAAATCGATCATGAGTGCCTATTGTCTGTAAGTACTAATTCTGTAATTAATTTAGTCTCCATCTATATTATTTTGTTTATTGCATGTATATAATCATACTTTAATATGCAGAATGAAGATTCTCGAATGCAGCAGAGGACAAATCTATGACATTGGCTTCATTGACCCATATTGGGTTCATGAAGCTAATCTCAAAATAAGCCCCCAGGATACGGAGGATAATATAGTACACGCGTTAAGGTTTCAAGAAACCAAAAGGGAAATACTATTTCCTTACAACTTCCAGTGAGTGTTATTGTCTTGTATACACTTTCTATTTCGCTTACTCGATGTTAAGTATATAATTGATTAGTTCTGCATTCGCAGGTACCACTATATTCTGTTAATCATTCAACTTGACAAAGGGCGTGTACTAGTCATGGACTCGAAACATAAACCCCTTGAGACGTGGAAGGACATGCAGATACTTCTCCAGTGGTAATTCTAATCATTACGACACTATATCGGCAACGTTCGTGAATTTTATGATATCAAGTACTTAATAACTTATTTTATTCGTTTTCTACGCCGGGCAGCGCTTGGAAACGGTTCACCAAGAAGGATAGGGGTGTTTGGAAAGAGGAGCTTACATTTCAACCACTAGATGTAAGCACCACTAGCTATATCCGCGCATCTCTTTGATTCTAGTTTTGATACAGTTATTATCATGCTTGATTATTATTTTGATTGAACTCTGTTGTCGTAAAGTGCCTGACGCAGGGACCAGGTAACAATCTATGTGGATACTATGTATGCGAGTTCATCCGGCAGACGTGCGATGAGAAGGGCAGAAATTTAGAACAACTCCACGTACGTAAACAATTTCTATAGTTTTTCATTACAATCAAATTGTGTTTAGTTTCATATTCATATAGGCTGACTCCTTTTTTAAATCAGATCGAACGTCTACGGGACGGTCTTCTGCCAAAGGATCGCATACGAGCAATACAGGAGGAATTGGCGGGATTCTTGGATGCAGAAGTCCTAAACACACAAGGGGAATACTACTCGGCTGTGTATAGACAATAGGAATTGTAAAAATAGCAACTTTCAAGAAATTGGACGGTAGCATCGAATAGCAACTTTTCTATGTAGTGCATGAACTCGATCCGTGTATTGAATGTAATGTTGTCATGATGATCTTGTGTAATATAAGGTTCCTTCATTGATAAGTGCAAAACACTAAATAAACAATAAAACAACCTAAATGAATTCTCTGTCGCGGCACAAAAAGTGGCGAAAATGCTGCCGCGGCAACAAAATGTGCCAAAATGAATTCTCTGCCGCGGCAGAGAAATGGGCCAAATCTCTGCCGCGGCAGCAGGTTATTAGTCCCGGTTCGTCTTACGAACCGGGACTAATGCTCCACACCCCCTCGCGCTCTGATGCCTCCACGTGTGCCCCATTTGTCCCGGTTGGTGGGGCAACCGGGACTAAAGGTTAGAGCTTTAGTCCCGATTGCCCCGTCCCGGTTGGGCAACCGGGACTAATGGCCCTTACCAACCGGGACGCATGGGCCCTTTTCTACCAGTGTCCAGGATCAGTTTGGCAATGCCCCCGGTAGAGGTGCACCAAAGCTGAAAGGCTGCAGGGATCAAGTAGATGATCCGTCGAGTCTTGTTTGATCTTTCACATCAAATCAACAAGATATCAAATGTTGTAATCACACGATGAACGCAACCTGAAGACGAGGAACGAATCTAGCACGAAACATGATGATGAATTGATGATCAACACACCTCACACCCAGATTGGCTATTCTTGATTCACACAAGAAAACCTTCACGCAAATTTATTAAACTACATAAAACAACGGTGTCGTCCTAGGTGGGATGCTTCACCATGAAACACAATTTAATGTCTAAACTCTCAATATTCTGAACTCCCTAAAACCCTAGCCATTGACTCCTTTATATAGGATGCCAGAAAAACTATTCTGTTCGACAGGCCCAAACCGAAAACACACACTTAAAATGCAATCGACCAAGGATCTACATGGTTTAGTCATTTCCTTGGCGTGCCTCTAACTTGGAGTAGACCTGAAGTTGGGATTCACCTCCTCCTTCATGGGAACAACACACGGTAATAGCACGCCCTATCTCATCAAGGGCCAAGATCACCGGTGCCGAGAATGGCGAGTCATCTGCTCAAGCAACAACTTTGTCCTGAAAAGGAGCAGCAAGCTCAAGGTGTTGCACTGGATCGAGGTCAGTAAGAGGCGAAAGTGGCTCTTGTGTCGTGGTGGTTCTTAAGAAAGGAGACATTTTACATTCTCTCTATGTGATAGTGTCCCTTGGATGTGGCCCGAACGAGTGTCAAACAAACTGTTAGGAATAGACAACTTGTATTCCTCTGGGGCCATAGGCCGCAATATATAATACAGGTACATGTGCAAATATGCAGGAAGCCCCCTAACATATGGGGAAACTACAATATACAAATATATACATCTAACACCCCCCTCAAACTCATGGTGGATCCACAACACTGAGTTTGGAGAGTAAGAAATCATGCTGCGCTCTGGTCTGTGCTTTCGTAAAGAAATCCGCCAACTGTAAATCTGAAGGCACATACTGAAGCGCAACAACATGAGCCTGCACATGAGCACGTGTATAGAAAGCATCAACACCAATATGCTTGGTTAGCTCATGCTTGACCAGATCACGTGCAACACTAATAGCACCTGTACTGTCAGACAAAATCAGAGTGGGTGTCGTAAGAGAGACCCCAAAATCCGCAAGTAACCACCGTAACCAGGTCACCTCAGCAGTCGACAAGGCCATAGCACGCAACTCAGCCTCAACACTCGAACGGGAAACCGCTGTCCGTTTCTTCGTCTTCCAAGCAATGAGCGAACCACCAAGAAACACACAGTAAGCAGAGAGTGAACGATGATCCGAAGGATCACTCGCCCACGTAGCATCCGAATAGCACTGGAGATGGAGGGAGCTGGAACGCGGAAAGAAAAGGCGACGAGTGATCGTACCACAAAGATAACGAAGAACGCGGAGCAGATGACTATAGTGAACAGTGGTAGGAGCAGAAACAAACTGAATCAGAATATGAACAGGATAAGAGATGTCAGGATGAGTGACAGCAAGATAAACAAGACTCTCGACAAGATGACGATAACGCGTCGGATCAAGAAGAGGATCACCATCAGTAGGTTGAAGCTTAACATTAAGCTCCATAGGGGTCTCAACAGTGTGCTCATCCCCAAGAGCAGCACGAGCAAGAAGATCCTGAATATACTTTTCCTGGGAGATGTAAAAGCCATCGGAAGTGGAGGAAACCTCAATCCCAAGAAAGTAGCGAAGAGGACCAAGATCAGTCATAAGAAACTGATCACGAAGACAAGCCTTAACAAAGACGATATACTCAGAATCATCACCAGTAATGATCATATCATCAACATAGAGAAGAAGAAGCGTGCGTCCACGAGGAGAAGTGTGAACAAAGAGCGCTTGTGGCATCCTGCTAAAACCACTACTAGAAAACCGCGTTGATTTTGTGCATTGCATCATCATGACATCAGCATGCATCTAATTGATTAAAACTATTTTTGCTAAAAGACCTACTTTGTTTTCTATATTAATATCCTCCCCCTTTATTCAAACCAAACCGTCGGTCCAGCCGGATCGTTTATTCATCTAAAACTATTTACAAAATTTATTTTTAAAATAAAATAAAACCCTAGTCAAAATATCTAATCCTAAAACTACCCAATCCTAATCTACCCACCCTGCCTCCACCTCACCCCACCCAATAGCCAACTGCCACCTCATCCTCTCCCTCCCTCTCCCCCTCCCCACACACGCAACACACGCAACACACACAGCACCCACCAACCCCTGGGCCACTCTCCACCAGATCCACCTCCACCCCTCTCTCTTCCTATCCGGCCCCACCACCCACCACGGGCCCGCTCCCCCCACCTACCGTGCCTGGCCCACCTGCCTTCCCTCCCCGCTCCCCATCCTCGCTACCCCCTCCTCGCGGCCTCCCTCCTCTGCAACCACCCAGCGCCGCCGCACGCCCTCTCTCCCCGACCCCGCTCGCCCCGCACCTCTCCTTCCTCTCCCCTCCGCTCTGCTCGCAGCCGCCAGCGGCCTCGCTCCCCACCACCAGCCACCTCCACCCCGACGCTCGCCAGCAACCGCCGCCGCAGACGCTTTCCGCCGCCGGCCGCCAACCTCCATGCGCCCCGAGCTCCACCCCGCCGCCGGCGCGCCCCCCACGTCGGCCTCCTCGCCGCCCCTCGCCCGGACCGCCGCCCTCCTCCCAAGCTCGCCAGACCCCGCCTCTGGCCTGCTCGCACGACCCCGGCCCGTAGGCCGCCTCCACCGACGCGCCGGACGCCACGCGGCCGCCTTCCTCGTCCCCCTGCTAGCCCGCCCCCGGCCGTCTCCAGCGCCTCATCGCCTCTGTACCAGCGGTCGTGCGTCCCCATCCCCGAGCGCCACCATCCCCGACGTCGGCCGCCGCTGGCCTCGCCGTTCCCATCCTCCTCCCGGCCCGAGCTGTGTTGTCCACCGCCTGCAGGTCGCCGAGGTTCCTCGGGCCCACATGGCCAGAGCACCCCGTCGCCTCCACATAGTGCCGCGCGAAGCCGCTGCCCCCTCTTGATAGCTTCGGTTTTGCCCATAAGGTGTTTGTGGTGATGTCCAGGTGGGACATGCCCCTTTGCAGATGACTACCCGTGAGCATTGCATGGAGGTGTTGATGCAATTCGAGCGCCGCACTCAAGATCGACCCGACCCGACCAAACCCGATGAACGCCGCCGTTGAACCTGACTCCGACGACTGTGGCCTCGAAGGCATCTCCTTCACAAAAACCGCAAGATCTTCACGGTACGCCAAGTTCGCCAACATGGCAAGTCCGAACCCGGAGACCTCCGTCACGGAACCACAAGGCCTTCGGGGGTGGAACCGACAAGATCTACCTCGCGGAACACCATGATCTCCAACCCGGAACACCGAGTGCACCGACATGGATCCGAAGGCCGAGCCCTTGACACGCCAAGGTCTTCTCCCCGGAACGCCGAGTTCTCCATCGAGGACACCAAGGCCGTCGACATGGAACCGAGGGACGTCAAGCACTTCACCCCGGACGTCAAGTCCTACCCGACCCGCGGGCCCGACAAGATCTTCACGACGACAAGAACGACATCGACCAGGGCGAATCCGATGCTCCTCGACGCCGAACCAAGTACTCCTTCCCGGAATGCCAAGATCTACCTCCGTTATCCGAGAACGATTCCCCCGAGACCGAACCCCAGATCCGGACCCTGAGACCGACCCCGAACCCCTCGGAGCCCAAGTTCGCCGAACCTTAATGTGATCCCCTATCCAAGATCCCATTATTTTATAATATGACATTATCTCTTGTTGCATATTAAATTGCCATGCTTGCATACATATAGTGTGGTTTGAGGGCATTATGCCGATTCACCTCATAATTAAATATGGGGCCCATATGCGGGCAAATCTAGTCTTATATTGGCCTCATTTAAATTTGTGTAGCGAACCAGTAACTTAACTTGCCTTGTTAAGACAACATTTAAAATGCAGGGTAGCTAAACAACATGAACCACCTAAATATTTTTCGGGACCCCGGTTCCGCTTAATATTGCCTAATTGCACCGCACCTTTGCCATGTCATACATCATACATGCATCATGCCCGATCTTTTGCCGTAGTATTAAATATTGCATCCGGTGTTTCTGTAGGGGTTCGTAGCATGGAAAACAAAAAATTTCTATCGCATACAAACAAACAAGCCAAGATCTATCTACTAGATTGTAGCAACGAGTCGATGGAATAACTTACCCTCGAAGATTCCAAAGCGGTTAACGAGAGCTCGTGGGTGATGTAGTCGTACACTTCCGATCTCAAGATCGCGTAGACGATCCTTCCGGCGCTGCGTTCCGGCAGCGCTCCCGCAGTCGGTCACACGTTCGGTACTCGACGAAGACCTTCCTCTCCCTTGTTCCAGCTGGCAGCGGAGGTTGTAGCACTCTCCTCGCGATTCCGGCAGCACAACGGCATGGTACCGTAAGTAGAGGGGAGATCCCGCAGGGCTTCGCCTTAAGCCGGAGCGAGTATGGTGGAGTATGAGAGAGCTTTAGTGGTCTAGGGTTTAGACACACCAATTAGAAGGCTCTAAACCGAAGGCTAGGGCAATTAGAAGCTCTAAACCAAAACGGCTCTAAACCGGAGGCTTTGGCTAGGGTTTAGATTAGAGGATAGGAACTTGTGTGTCTAGAGGAGGAGGCCCTGCCCCTCCTTTTATGGGTGGAGAGGGCCGGCGGCCAAGGGGAAGGAGGGGAGTCCCTCCCCAACTCGGCCTAGGTGGTGCGCCGGCTTGGAGAGGAGGGACTCCTCCCCCAAGTCGGTTTCAACCTCCTCTTGCTTGTTTCCCTCAGTTTCCTGTTTTAGCCGTTTGACTTTCAAACTGGCCATTTGACTTTTCAGTTTTAGGATTCAATTTAATCCTTTATTTGGAACAGAGAGAACACTTAGTACATGATGCAATCATTCCAATATGTAATGACACATTCATGTACCCCTTCCCCCCGGAGTGCCGGACATTCCGGAACCTTCTAGAACATTCCCGATGAAAACACCGGAAACATTTCCGAACTCCGAAACGGGACTTTCCTTATATGAATCCTATTCTCCGGACCATTCCGGATCACCTCATGATATCCCGGATCCCATCCGAGACTCCGAACAACATTCGGTCTCTTTCTCATAATACCATAACTACTCAAACAACGTCGAATCCTTAAGTGTGTCTCCCTACGGTTCGTGAATTATACGGACATGATCGAGACACTTCTCCGAACAATAACCAATAGAGGAATCTGGAAATTCATATGGCTCCCACATATTTCTACGATTACTTTGCGATCGAATGAACCACTTACATACGATACCAATTTCCCTTTGTCTCACGATAGTTTACTTATCCGAGGTTATGATCGTCGGTATCTCTGCATACCTAGTTCAACCTCATTACCGATAAGTACTCTTTTCTCGTTCCCGTGGTATGTGATCCCTTGTGAGCCAGTCACATGCTTGCAAGCTAATTAGATGACATTCCACCGAGAGGGCCCAGAGTATATCTATCCGTCATATGGATGGACAAATCCCACTCTTGATCCATGCGTCTCAATCAATACTTTCCGAACACTCAATGCCACCTTTATAGCCACCCAGTTATGGTGTGGTGTTTGATGACATCAAAGCATCCATCCGGTAAAGGTGATATGCATGATCTCATGGTCGAAGGAATTAGGTTACTATGTATCAGAAAGCATATAGCAATTGAACTATTTAAAATGACTTGATCTTTATGCTACGCTTATCTATAGGAGTATGTCCATCACATCATTCTCCTAATGATATGACCCTATTGTTAATAACATCTCCATGTTCATGATCAGGAAACCATGATCATATATTAACCAACAAGCTAGTTTAACAAGAGGCTTTACTAGGGACTCTTATTTTAGTTTACAAATCACACAAGTATTAATGTTTCCGGTTAATACAATTATAGCATGGTATGTAAACATTTATCATAAGTGTGAAGATATGATAATAACCACTTTATTATTGCCTCTTGGGCATATCTCCAACAGTTTCTTCTAGTGTTTTGCTTCTTCACGGATAAGGCCGTTGAGTTGATGTGAGCTTCGCCCCGATCTTCGGATGAACCCTCGGCAATGTTTCAGGCGAGCATATCCCCCTTTATACCTATCTTACTTTTATAGTATTTATTTCCTCCTGTTGATCTATTGCTATATGTGTTGCGATGCTCTAGTTTTCGTACCCGTGTTATCCCTTGCAGCCTTATATTGCCTTGGACACCTCCTATTACCTGTTGTTTGGTAGATAGTTGGACCTGTGCGTCGTAGTCGCTTGCTCAAGTGTTGTTGCGTGTCGTCGAGTACCACAGTTGTTGGAGTATTGCCGTGTGTTCATTGTTGGAGATGATCAAGACTTTAATTACTGTTTAACAACTAAAATTGAAGTAGGAAAATGCAGAGGCACAGGTGGGCAATAGATGTTATTTGGTTGTTAACCGTCCACTTGTGTCCCGTAGGACCCCGAGTACTTGATACCTGTTCCTTGAATATTCGCGCTATCCACATCCGGGAGGATTATGGGACCCCCCTGAGCCAGGGCTTGATTCATTCTTATTTCTTGGGGCCACAAAGTAGTTTGGGGCTTTAATACTATCCTGTACTTATGCCATGCTTTACTGCTTTATTTAAATTGTGCGAGGTACTGCACACTGTACTGTTTAGGATCGGGACACGTTTTCGCGGTATCGACAAGCCCAGTCACACTTTCGGGTTCCCAGTCGTTTACAGCCGTCCACCCAAATCTTGAGTCCATCTCGGAGTCAGCTAACTTCGTTGCGGGTGTACTCAACGGGGTGGCCCCCGGAAATATTTCTGAATCTTGTGATTGCTTTGTCGTGAAAGCCTCGTTGGGTTTTGATTTGGTTTTTCCGAGGTTGATCGAGTGTGT
This sequence comes from Avena atlantica, assembly GCA_910589765.1. Classification (NCBI taxonomy): domain Eukaryota; kingdom Viridiplantae; phylum Streptophyta; class Magnoliopsida; order Poales; family Poaceae; genus Avena; species Avena atlantica. Next base: position 177,336,908 of record OU342737.1, read on the forward strand.
GAGTTCCTCGGTTTACTTCCTCGTTTGGTCTCGAGGGGGAAATACCAGGATGGGTATGTTTGGTGGTAGAATCAGGTTGGTTCCGAATAGGTATTTCTTACCCCTCTCTGATAGCCGCTAGTTGTTTCGAGTCTCTATAGGTTGTTTAGTGCATGCTGCGCTGCCGCTTCAGTCCACCATACCTATGTAGGCGAGGACCGCCGAATTCTAGCCTCGCCGTGTACTGGCCTCAATACTGACCGCTCTCTCTTTTCCTTTGCCCTTTGTCGGCACCCCTTTTGTCTAAGCAGGTTTTGAGATCGACGTCGTTAGCAGGGTTACCCTTCCGGCTTGGCCTGGGCAGGGTTATGGACGCCATTGGTTATTCTTCAGGGCTCTTAGCCCCATTTGCATCTTGTCCGTAGCTGGACGCTCTATCGTTTTCAAGGTGATTTGGATCTTTGTTCTGTATATCGGTATTCTTGACTCATGGAGTCGTGTTGTATATATATCTGTTCTGTGGGTCCCATCGAGGACTGTTGTGTAATGTTATTACTTCGTTTTCCACCCGCACGCAAGTGCCTGGTGGGCATCTTTGAATCGTTTCTATGCGGGTTTGGCGGGAAGCGCTGAAACTTGCATAGGGACGATTCTGAGGGTGTTACAGCGCTGGATCATGAGCACTAGGGGAGAAACCAGCAGCAGTCACTACAGAAGCAAAGCTCTCAAACCAGGAACGAGGGGCCTGTTTGAGGCCATAAAGAGAACGTCGAAGACGACAAACCATCCCCTCGGGAACAGAATACCCAGGAGGAGGCTGCATATAAACCTCCTCACTCAACTCACCATTGAGAAAGGCGTTCTGAACATTAAGCTGGGACACAGACCAGTGACGAACAGAAGCAATAGCAAGAAGAGTACGCACAGTGGTCATATGAGCCAGAGGAGCAAAAGTCTCATCATAGTCACGACCATGCTCCTGCTGAAAACCACGAGCCACAAGACGCGCTTTATAGCGCTCAAGAGATCCATCAGAGCGGGTCTTAATCTTATAGGCCCACTTACACGTGATAGGACGAACACCAGGAGGGGGAGAAACAAGATCCCAGGTGCCAGTGCGCTCAAGCGCAGCAATCTCCTCAGCCATGGCCAGCTGCCATTCAGGATGATGCTCAGCATCCCGATAAGAAGTCGGCTCGGAGGTAACAGAAAGACCATACTGACTGGGAGAGTAATGATTGGGGGCACGATGCTGACGAACAGGACGAGAAGAGGGAAGCTCATCAGAAGAAGACGACTCAGGAGACAACGATGAAGAAGAAGGTATAGCAGAGAAAGACTCCGGAGAACGAGTAGAACTAGGAGAACTAGACGGAGCAGAGGAGGACGGTGTCGAAGAAGAGACATCAGGGGAGGAGATCCTGAAGAAGACACAATAGGAGTAGAAGGAGGTGTGTCGGGAAAGAGAAGAAAAGAAATATCTTCCACCTGGTAGGTACCAGCGGTGGGACGAGGATAGAAAGGACGCGTCTCATCAAAAGTAACATCACGAGAGATACGCATCCGACGACCAACGGGGTCCCAACAGCGATAGCCCTTATGCTCATCACTGTATCCAAGGAAAACACACTCAAGAGACTGAGCAGTCAGTTTGGTGCGTTCGCGAGGAGCAAGAAGAACATAGCAAACACAACCAAACAAGCGAAGCATGGAGTAGTCTGGAGACCGTCCAGATAGGCGCTCAAGAGGGATACCACCCTGCAGAGCGGCAGACGACTGAATATTGATAAGGTAAGCCGAGGTAGCAACAGCCTCAGCCCAGAAATATGGCAGAAGAGAAGAGGCAATCATCATGGCACGAGTGGTCTCAATAAGATGGCGATGCTTGCACTCAGCAACGCCATTTTGGGCTCAGCAAGAACACCTCGCAACATCTGGGAGATATACTCACCAGCAGAATCGGCACGAAAAACACGAATTGGGGTAGAATATTGAGTACGGACCATGGCCGCAAAACGCTGATATATGGAGAGCACCTCACTACGAGAGCGCATAAAATACAACCAAGTGTACCGAGAGAAATCATCGATGAATAAAATATAGTAGAGATGGCCCCCTTTCGAAGCGAAAGGAGCCGGACCCCAAACATCTGAATGAACTAAATCAAAAGGTCGCTGAGATACAGACGTGCTAGTAGGATAGGGAAGCTGAACCTGTTTACCCAACCTACAGCCCTGACAATGTAAAGACCCATCTCCTGAGACAGACCCCAGAAGACCACAATGAACTAAAGACGACAGACGAGAGTCACAAAGGTGACCAAGACGATGATGCCATTGCTGAAAGGAGCTGGTAGCAGAGGCGACGACCGGAGAAGAACTGGCAGATGAAGTGGCAGCGGAGGGAACACGAAGCCAGTATAACGCCCAAAGTCCTAAAGAGTCACGGCTGCGAGGGCCAGCTCCAACCAGGGCCTGCGTGCGACGGTCCTGGAGAACACAAGAATCAGCATCAAGAATGACGCGACAACCAGAGTCAGTAAGCTGGCTAGTAGAGAACAATTTCATCTTAAGAAGAGGGACATGAGAGATATCAGGAACAGAAAAAGAAGAAGTAGAAAGAGTGCCCCGACTAGAAACAGGAAGAGAGGTACCATCAGCTGTAAAAACACGGACAGGAGAAGGGAGAGAACGAAGAGCGGACAGAAAAGAAGACTCAGGGGTCATATGAAAGGAAGCTCCAGAATCCATATACCATGGGGACGTACCTGACTGTGTATAAGGTGGTGGTCGCGCAGTGCCGGAGGAATCAGTCACAGAACCAGCAGTGCCTGTCGAAGAAGAGCCTGTAGCAGCAAGCAGACCGCGAAGACTCCTGATAATGTCCTAATCGGAGAGGGCAACTGCTGAAGATCCAGAAGGAGCCGACTGTCCACGAGCCTGGTGCTGCTGACGTAAACTGGGATCCTGTGTGTAACAAGTGGCCCAAGTGTGGCCATCCTTGTTACAGTAAGAGCAGTGATGAAGAAAACCACGGCGACCCTGACCACGAGCCTGCTGGTGCTGACTCTGGCCCTGAAGCTGCTGATGCTGAAACTGCGGCGGCTGACTCTGACTCGAACCCTGAAACTGCTGACTCTGACCCTGACCTGGAGGAGTGGGTAGTATCGGCGGCGGCACAGAGGACCGTGGCTGAGTCAAGGGAGCAGACGGCTGAGGAGGACCACGAGTAGCAAGCACAGATGGAACCGCAAGAAGACCAGCACCACGGAGACGGGTCTCCTCAGCCCGAAGCTCAGACAACACCTCAGAGAGCGGAACACGACCACGAGCATTCAGCTGAGCACACCGGGGCTCAAACTCCTGGCGAAGCCGAGACAGAAACTCATAGATGCGGTGAAACTCCAAATCCGAGCGCACAATCTGGCAACACGAGCATGTGCCACAAACAGCAGTACGAAGAGAATCAAGCTGACGCCAGATAGCAGCGCTCTGAGTGTAAAACTCATCAATAGTAGAATCACCCTGCTGCAGAGCATGCTCCTGGCGAACCACAGACAGGTAAAGAGCATCGCCAGACAGCTGGTAGCGCTGACGGAGATGTGCACACTAAGCAGCAACAGTAGGGAGACTCATGAACTCAGCAGCATACTGGGGCAGAACACTGGAGGTGAAAACAGCAGCAGCACGAGCATCCTCATCAACCCACTCAGTGTAAGCAGTCAGAGCGTTTCGATAGGTCTCAAGATCAGAAGAGTACTGCTTGAGCTTCAGGTCATAAGCAGCAACAACACTATCATCAGCACTCTGAGCAACATCCTTGGCCTCCTGAGAAGCATCAGCACCGAGAACAATCGGCGTCGGCGGAAGAGGAGCCACAGGAGCAGGAGGGCACGGCGGACAGGAGACCTCGCCGGAGAGCACACCCCAAAGACGAAGACCGCGCATGTGAACGCGCATAAAGGCAGCGAAATCAGGGTAATTCGCGCCATCGAAGATCACCGGGCAGTGAGGAATCGCAACATAACCCGATGAAGAGGACATCTCTCTCTCTCTTTTTTTAGACACAGATCAGATCAAATCTAGATCTAACCGGTCCAGACAAACTTCGGCGAGATGCAGCCAGATGAGGTGGAAGCCGGCGGCTGGGAAGGGCCAGACGGAAGACGACGGGTCGGTCGGGGTCCCGCGTGGTCCCGTGCCAGGAGGTCGATTGGCGGGCGGGAGCACTTGGTCGGTTGGCGGGCAGGAGGGCAGGCAGGAGCACTTGGGCAGCAGGGAGGCCCCGCGTGGCTGCAAGGCGCTGCGTGGCTACAGGGCGCGTCAGGGAGGCCCCGCGTGGCTGCAGAGGACGTCAGGGAGCACGCGCGTCAGGGAGGGCCGCGCGTGGCTGCAGATGCACGCGAGCTGGCAGCACGGGACCGGACGAGTCTGGCGATTTGACGAGCACAGAACGGGAGACGAAGACGAATTGCAGTCTAAAACGGATATTGATTTGGACACAGATCGGTCTAGATCTGAGACGGCGACCGATCTAGATCTGAAACGGAGCAAAACGGGCGGCGACCGGCGGCGACGACGACGGCAAGGCCGGCGGCGACAGGGACGGTGGCAGCCGACGAAGTTGTGAGAAAGAGGACGGAGCTAACGAGACTCTGATACCATGTTAGGAATAGACAACTTGTATTCCTCTGGGAGCCAAAGGCCACAATATATAATACAGGTACAGGTGCAAATATGCAGGAAGCCCCCTAACATATGGGGAAACTACAATATACAAATATATACATTTAACACAAACAAGACGTAAATTTGATGTATGCATCCCTACTTGTTGAAGGTGCTTATTTTCTTTTGAAATAATCATAAGGTCGGTCTGCACTCTGGTTCATGATGGAGGCATGTGTTCCTTGTTTCTTAAAAAAAATCTTCGATTTCACCTTAACCTATGACCGATTCCTTTTTTGCTAAAAGTATGCTATTTAGTATCTAAAACGATCGTGTGCCTATGCAAGAATGTTCCCCCATCTCATGTTTTGGGCAAAACTGTGTTTGATTTCTTATTGACAAAAGATACTACTGATGATTGAGTGAAAAGTCAGTGGTGTGTCAAGTTATTATTGGGTCTCTTTTAAGGTACATTTTACTACTCATCGGAGGTTACTAGTATAAATTAAAATCTATCCATTAATTTACAGGGGGCAATGTCGACCTTCTACAATTATTGCCGCTAGTGTTTCCACTCTATTTCCGTGCAATTATATCTCAACTACGCAGAAAATTGAGGGGCATATTTCTGTGCAAAATCATGGAGTTCATGGATCGTCGCGGCCATGCCAGCTCCGTGACGATTCAGGCAGAATATATTCATTATGATGATGAATGCAACCTGAAGACGAGGAACGAATCTAGCACGGAACATGATGATGAATTGATGATCAACACGCCTCACACCCCAGATTGGCTATTCTTGATTCACACAAGAAAACCTTCACACAAATTTATTAAACTACATAAAACAACGTTCCTAGGTGGGATGCTTCACCATGAAACACAATTTAATGTCTAAACTCTCAATATTCTGAACTCCCTAAAACCCTAGCTATCGACTCCTTTATATAGGATGCCAGAAAAACTATTCGGTTCGACAGGCCCAAACCGAAAACACACACTTAAAATACAATGAACCAAGGATCTACATGGTTTAGTCATTTCCTTGGCGTGCCTCTAACTTGGAGTAGACCTGAAGTTGGGATTCACCTCCTCCTTCATGGGAACAACATGCGGTAATAGCATGCCCTATCTCATCAAGGGCCAAGCAGATCACCGGTGCCGAGAATGGCGAGTCATCCGCTCCAGCAACAACTTTGTCCTGAAAAGGAGCAGCAAGCTCAAGGTGTTGCACTGGATCGAGGTCAGTAAGAGGCGAAAGTGTCTCTTGTGTCGTGGTGGTGCTTAAGAAAGGAGACATTTTACATTCTCTCTATGTGATAGTGTCCCTTGAATGTGGCCCGGGGACGAGTGTCAAACAAACAAGACGTAAATTTGATGTGTGCATCCCGACTTGTTGAAGGTGCTTATTTTCTTTTGAAATAATGATAAGGTCGGTCTGCATCTGGTTCATGATGGAGGCAGGTGTTCCTTGTTTCTTTAAAAAAATCTTCGATTTCACCTTAACCTATGACCGATCTCTTTTTTGCTAAAAGTATGCTATTTAGTATCTAAAACGATCGTGTGCCTATGCGAGAATGTTCCCCCATCTCATGTTTTGGGCAAAACTGTGTTTGATTTCTTATTGACAAAAGATACTACTGATGATTGAGTGAAAAGTCAGTGGTGTGTCAAGTTATTATTGGTGTTGAGCCCTTGTATGGCAACTATACGATCACGATGCTACTAGTTCTTGCTAATATGTTTGGACTTACTCACATGTTTATGTGGTTAGGATTTCTATTTATGATAAGCTTTGGCTGGTAAGACGCGCAATGATATACTACTTGGACTTCTGCACACCAACGCGACAACTATCCTCGTTGTGTATCTGGCATGGATACATAAATGTCATTGTGTCGACCATGTCATTGGACGGTGGAGCTTGTCTGATAGAAGTAGGAGCACAAAACATCCACTTATGATTCTACACTTACTTAGTCCAGTGACATTAACTGGTGGATCTTGTTGGCTGGATGGTGGACCCACTAGAATGGTTTACTCATATTGTTTAGTAGATATTGTAACAGACCTCTTTGTTAGCTGGAATAACGAGCACATATGATTGGGCAACATTCAACGTTTCCGTTCGATTAGCGAATTTCCCACATGTAACATCAAAATATATTCCAAACTACTCCCGTACCTAGGTAGACATGTGCTCTACAATAGATAAAATAAGGTGGTAGAGGGATAGAGATCGTTCCTTCGTCTGTCTACAACATGTATTATGCTCTCTTCGCATATGTAGGACTAAACGAGAGAACTTTGTCTCTACTGCAAGGAAGCATCTTTCCTTCGATGACCCCGTTCATAAGAAGTCTATAGATGGGAAGAAGAAGAAATGAGAGAGGCCAGTGTCGCGTATTTTTGAACATGTTTGCTGTTGTTCTATGATTTTGGTCGTTCAGTACGATCTAAAATTGAAATTTTTTATTCGCGTAATGTCTGACTAGCTCTGCCGAGAGTAAAGTGAATGGTGTAGACTCTTATTATGAATTTGTACTAAACGTCGTGTTAAGTACATAACACTTCACTTCCCGAACGAATGTTGCATGGGTCTTTTTTGATTCAGATTCTTAACCCTCTTGCACTATCTTATGCAAAGGTAGTGTAGTATATCAGTGCACGTTCTGCCTTTCAATAGAGCTCTGTCTTACATAGATGTAATGCGACAAGAGAAGTCTAGTGTTGCATGCAATTATTGCATGACATTTTCTATCTTACAGATGCGCCCTGGGCAAAGAGAAATCTACTATTGTTCAGTAGGTATTGTAGCATATCTCTTTGTTGGCTGGAATAACGAGCACATCTGATCAGGCAACATTCAGCATTTCTGTTCAACTAGTGAATTTATGAAACATCAAAATGTATTCCTAACTACTCTCATTCCTAGGTAGACGTGTGCTTTACAATAGAGAAAATGAGGTGGTATAGGGATAGAGATAGAGATCATTCCTCTTAATTCCAGCTAGAGTTGTGTAGCTGGGCATCACGGGAAAACGTGATGAAGGAACAAAATATGTTAGAAAATGAACACGGAAAAATGGGTGGCCTCCAAGCTAGCTATAAACATATATACTCATCATCAATGAGACCATAAATAAGACGGGGGAGATAATGTGATATCATCAATGAAACTTCCACAACCTGTGAAAACAAAGATTGCTTTAATGATACCGATTTATGGTTGCCTTACTTATCACTGAAAGTTCCTTCTTAGTATTTCTCATCGTTGAGACTTTTTTATCTTATATGGTTGCACTCGTGAGAACCTCCACACTATGCAAGACCATGTTGAGGTTAGTTGTTGGGCCATACCATGTTATGGGTAGACCGGTATCGAACGACCACTACGAGTGACAAGGCACACACCATGCATCATGCATAGATGCACATGAATTATCACATGCTCCACGCTTCATTACACTCATAGATGGATTGCCTTGAGAATATAATCTATAAGTGTATCACAACAACTGCCGGGTGTCACGGTGTAGCCCCAGGGGACATAGTGTATGTGGCATCACCGTCCTGTAGTTCCGAAGGATTGAACATCGCTATGTTGTCAGACACAGATGCAGCATCACAAGCAGACCGCCATGATCCATGTGTGCATGAACAAGCAATAAGACTCCATCCGGGCTACTGCTAGTCGTTTGAGAGGATTCTGATTTTTGTGAAATTATGTTAGTTAGTTGTTTTATTCATAGGATTGCACACCATAAGATTTTTCTTATTATTTTTTGCACTAGGTTGGGTACAAAATTGACCATCCTCTACAACTTTTTGGAAAAAAAATCATATGATTTTTATGCGCAGTATTAAACGGTGTTTTAGTCATGTAATATTTAAGATGGCATGGGCACTCTGATTCTACAATTTTAACGGTCATATGTGTTTAATTGTGATCCAAATTCATATAAAGGCTAACTTTTGACGTATCGGAGTAAGACCCATCGTGGGAAGCTTGGGCCGAAGCATGGTGGAGGCCTAAGTTACCACAAAACATCGTACCGTTGTCAGGGACTTGAGTTGATGGTTACACGGTAGTTTTAGGACATGATGTCTCTTGTACATCTCTTTAATGGTTTCAACCGAAAAAGGATTATCCTATTTTATCTAGGAGATAATATGTTAGTAAGAATGATAATACACTTTGCTCTACTATATGAAATGTCTTATCTTTGTTACACATTTTATGTTTTACTTTTAATCATGGGATGATGAAAACATTAATAGGTGCAGATAATCTAACAGATAACCCAATGCACATGTACATAGCTACTTTAATTCGCATTGCCATGCAAGGTTCAAGGCATCTGCACCTTATTGTGGCGTGGACATGTTGTGGGTCTCCATCCAGTCGACACCCTAGTGTTCCATGAACTCAACATATTTCCGCTATCTCCCATGGTAACGCTTGGCCACTTGGGCTTTAAACTACATTGTGTTGCAATCCACTCCCTCCATTACTGTTTATAATTGTGGCATGGTCGATCTGTCCGACCGGTGCTCAGACATCCATTGGGCCATCACTCGTTCATGCAGATACATTTACTCCCGACCCCTCTCATACCTAGATAAGCTTCCACTTGACATGCTATGGAAGAAGGGAGATCCCCTTGATACTAGCTAGATTTGTAGTTAAGAATCATAGAATACAGTGCTAAAGGAGGAGATCGACGAGAGGATAAGCTGGTAGCTCGAGACTCAGCGTCCTCCAAAATAAGATGCTCTGCAAGATTGTATCCTTCCATTATATACTATTATAAGATAAAATTCGGTAGGTGAAAGACTACCCGATCTCATCAATGAAGCTTTAGACACCACGTGAGAATTAATATTTTCTTTCCTTGCTCTCTTGTCATACTCAGACAAAATTATTATGACTAGTACTATTTTCACAGTTGTAAACAGAGAACTTAATCGGCTCTCTACTTGTTGACTTTTTTAGGATAATATCTAGAGATATCAATGCATTCATGACTAAGAGAGAAATGTGGTTGAATTCTGCCATTTTTTGAGATTTATATATATCATAAGTTTTGTCGAGTTCCTATATCTTACTTCACCCTGAGTGGGTGCCACAGGTTTTCCTTCCATCTACACACAGTCAAGGCCATTGCCACTCAAAGAAAAATCAGTGTCTGTCTTGTAGCATCCAACATTCTCATATCAAAAAGGGTTGGACCCTGTCATTATGGCATAAAAATACACAACTAAATTTCATGAAAATAAATTTATGTTGGTGAACGAAAACATATAATAATATCAATCTATAACTATATGTGATATTAGTGTTGGGAAGAAATGAGAAAGAACTAAGGCACAATAAAGGGGGTGACTCATAAAACTAAAAGATGTTGGTCAATAGAGCCTCAAAAATATCAAATTTAAACATTAAACATTAATTGATTGATGACTAAAATGATAATGAACATGTGACACATTAAAAATTCTGAATAAAATATCTCGTTGGCTATATTTTATTTAGAAAAATAACATGTTTGGAACCATATTCTAGGAAATTATTTTATGTATAAAAAAATGCATAAAAGAGTAAACATAAAGTAATGACATCAAACTGTAAAATGAACTAAAAATACAAAAATGAAAAGACAAAATCATTCAGCGACCCAAAAACTTTTTTAGCTAACCTAACTTAGGGTGTAGACCATCCTTAGATTCTTCCCAATAAGCACTAGAGGCCCAAGAAAAATGTCACAACTCTCTCAGCCGTTGGATTTGACCCAGTAGATATTATTGAGCCAGAGTGGAACAAAAATGGCACTCCGGTCAAATCCCTATGTCATTTCCTCTTCCTCCTACAAAATGTCCGCTCTACAAAGTGAGGTGATGGCACATCAATATGCTGCCCGCCCCTTGTTCCATGCTGACTGAATGGTAGTCCTCGCTAGAAAAGCATGCTCCGAAATAGGTCACGTGTTCTCCTCTGTCAGGCGTAGCTGCCAGCGTCGAGTTCTTTTGGAGCGGCAAGGATGTGAGGAGTTGCTCCATGGAAGCCATTAGGCAAAAATGGCAACCAGTGTCATGGCAGCTAGCAGAGCCTCGTTCTTTCCGCAAGAGCGTCATCCCGCTAATTCTCTTTGTTGGGAGCAGACATCCTTGTGCCGCAAAAGTTAGGGTTCATGTGAATTGTAGAATTTTCCTAGGGTTAGGGTTCGGGGAAAACAGGGGATTTTCTTTTACATGCAACTAGCATGGTGGCCCTCACAAATGTGAGGACAACGTATGAATGTGTATCTAAAATCTTTTTGTCATGCAGTAAGCACTTGCATTATACGATGTTTTTTACCATAAATATTATGGTAAGAGATCACTTGTTTAGGACATATCTTTACTCATTTTAGAAATGTGGGAGAAAAATCTATGTTGCAATAACAAAATTATGAGTGACTATATGTGCTCCTCTATTTCTTATATTATTTAATATAAAATAACAAAAAATTAGTGTTATTACTTCTTATCTTATCAATGATATCATAGTTTAAAAAACCAGACCGGCGAGTGAATCGGTAAGGTGACTGGTTCACCAGTTCACTGGTTGGACCATTGTCTCAGCCGGTTTGATAGCGACAAAAACCGCTATTTTTAGTTAAAAACTTAAAATTTATGTAAAATTCAGGAAAAATGACTAGGTAGTGTATATAAAATAAAACAAGCACAGTCCAAGAGGTAATGATCCATTCGTGTGGCTACTTCGCCTCAAGTAGAGGTCACCAGTTCAATTCCAGGCACCACCATCTTTTTTTCTCCGGTTTTCCGCTGTTCCAACCAGCACACCTTAAAAAATCGGTGAGGTTATCAGTTCCGGTTTTTTCCAGTCGGACCACCGGTTTTGTCCCCTAGTTAAGTTATTGTATCCACATCCTACATAAATAGTTCGCTGTAAGCATCCGTCATTTAAACATAAGAATCTAATTTTCCTAGAGATTATTTATTGTGTATACAATTCAATTTGTCTTTCATATAAATGTAAATCTAGTGAAATCTTGAACTAATTAATGATAGGTAAACACTCAAAAAAATTGTTATAAAATTTTACACTCCTCCACTTACTCTGCCGATGATCGGTAATGTGGGTGTCCATTTCCGTAATGTATCGCTATGCAAGAACTTGTATTCTTTTACGGTACTATTTATCTACATATCCTTATATTGTTTACTAATTAAAATAATCTATAAACGGGAAAGTCATGTTAAAAGCTACCTTGAACACTACATAATCAGTAGCCAGAAATATTTTAAATACATTTAGGAGACCTAGATACAATGAATAAACATTTGTAGCCAGTCGCATAAATTTTGATCCTTCGACCAAAGATAACGGTTTATTTTCTAAACTTGGAAGCTCGAGTGAACATCCAATTAAATTACATTGACAAATATACAATTCAACATATTCTTCTCACTCCAACAATCGAAAGAACGAATCACACCATATCGAAAGCTCAAACAAAATCACCTAATAATTCATATTAGTCTTGATTGTTTGAAAAAATATATAATTTTACAAACATTAGTTAATATTTGTTTCTGTTTTTCACGGACAAGGTTTAAACATGAATTTAATGTTCAGTTTTTCAAATAGTTAGAAAAATATTACAGGGTTAAAGATCTAATACTTAGTAGATACATATTACAGGGTTAAAGCTAGGTACTCAGTTCAACCAAGTGAATATTTTAGGACTTTGCTCACTTGTTAGTTCCCAGGTTAATAAGGCCAATAAAACATCCTTGTTACACATATGTGAAACTTGGATCATGAAACTCATATTTCACTAACAAGGAAAACATGAAGGTCAAGAGAGATAGGTGGCTTGGGGGCATCATCGATAGACTGTAGCAGACTACATTAGTTTCTCTATGTGCTATCTATACAACAAATTGCACTCCGACTGGCGGTAAGGCCTGAGTATACCATCAATGTACAGACCTAAACAGGTACACATATGAGCATACCAATATGTAGGTAATAGATTATACTCAACATTGAATACCACAATAAAACCAAGCAATCAACTCCACCATTAAAAATTTATCATCTAACAAACAACCGCTGCAAATTAAACTTAGATATAAGTTAATGAGCAAACCATCGATCAAATGACTATATCCTAGAAAGTAAATATAAGATAGGTTGATATGTGAATGTATGACCTTGACGAAGAAGCATTATTATCCTTTGAATTGGAACTTCCATTGGTTTCTAGCTGCTGGAGGTTTTTAAAACTTGTCACAACAATAACTGAAGGTGTATGGAAGGTAACCTTTCGTTTATCAGATTGGTGTTTCATGTTGTCTCTCGAACCTCGGTGAAGACACATATGTAGTCCGGAGCAAGCACTAGTTTTCTCTGCGGTCCTTACAGCCAACTACAACGGCAACCACTACTGCAGGAGAGCATGGTCATCTTGGAGTTCATGTTTTTGACATATTACCTAATCAATTCAAACAACACAGTGCATCTAAAAGGGCTAAGAAAAAAAGTAAAGGACATAAGTAAAGAAGATCAAGGGATTCCATGATTAAACATCAAACATGGGGGAAATAAGAGCAGCTAGCTCTACCTGCTCTGAATGATGAAAAATAGGCACACACCCCATTCCCACTAGCAAGAAAATGCCATGGAAGCAAGCACCAACTTCGCCGGTAGCCACACTGGCCCAATGTTGCAGCAACCAATACACCGCTAGATGAGCTTTGCAGGATGTCAAGCCAACAACAATAGGATCCCAATGCTAAATCTCAAAACCAGAAACGAATACGCAAGGCCTTGCGACGGTGAAGGAACTCAATGGCAAGCAAGGAAAAGTCACCGAGGACCGTCTCCTTGGACTTATTGGTGGAGTTGTCGACGACGCTGTCCTTGAGGCGGAGGATGAACTTTCCTTCCCTGGGAGCACGCAAAGAGGTAGTTGAAGAGCATGTGGCAGGTGCCCTCGAGGTGGAAGTCGTCGTCATGGGCTCGTGGCCTCCTGCCCAGGCCCCTGCGTCTCTGCCGACAGAGATGGCAGATGAGTGGCGGGAAGATAGGCGGTGGAGGCCCTTCCTACGTACCCGCCTACCGCCATGAATGCACTGTGACGCCCACTACCAAAAATCGATGTCCACACACAGAAGAAGGGAGAGGAGAAGATAGGTTAGTGAAGGAGAGGGTGGCGGCCGGCAACCCTAGAATGCGAGCTCGGGAGGAAGAAAAGAAAAGACAGTCGGTTTGGAGGACTAGATTTAGGTGAGGGGTGCGAGTGTGTGATCTTGCCTTCGACCAACCAGGACCCACACGGCAGGGACAGAGGTCGGCCTTCACGGGCACGCTACACGGAAGATGGCCTTAGAGCACTCGCTGGTCACCAAGCTTAAGCTTTTAGCTATTAACTAATTGTGTAAATGTCATTGCCTATCTGTACTACCGCACATTTCTTTCATGAATGCTATCACTTTACAGGCGTGGCGTGCCGCCGCAACCTTCCTAGTTTTTTATGAAGAGTGCAACAAAAGCGCACGGTAGCACGTGAAGTGACCGTCTAAAGCAACAGGTTGGGCATGTCCGTCTGGCCAACACTTGAGACTCACGGACTTCACATACACTTGTGCCAACCAATGTTGCACCTTGGGTGGTTGGTTTTTGACCAATAATCCTACACTTACGGACTAAATTTGCAAAATTAACTTACGGACTAAATGTGGCCTGATTTGGTTGGACAAGTATTTGGGTCGGTTGTTTTTCTAGCGAATCAGCACACAGCAATGCTCATCACGTCAGCCCGTATGCCCCTTCCGTAAACAAACTGGTTTTTGACCATCATCGTGTTCTGCCTCGCCCTCATCTGTAGCGCGGTTGCCATAGTGTCATGGTTTATGTGTCCGACAAGTGAAGAAGAACGAACCATGCCAACACTTGTCTCTATGCATACATGTACTCCTGACGCCTCTCACCCCCCAAGTACTCCTGACAAAAGAGATCCTCTCTATCCTAACTAGAGTTCTAGCTAAGTATCGTAGGGTAGAGGAGGAAGAGGGTGACAGACTGAGACTCAATGATCTACACACCGGATGCTTTCTTGATATACTATCAAAAATAAAAGCTGGTACTAGGTGAAATACGATTGGAACTCATCAATGAAACCTGCACACCACGTGAAAATTGAGATTGTCCTCCCTTGCGGCATTTTTCAATCCCTCTAGTAGGTTTGAACGAAGAAAATTGCTAACACCCCCCCCCCCACACACACACCACCACACACACACACACACACCCATCAAGCTGGGAATGGTGCGGGTGGGAACGGGGATTTCGGTGCGGCTTATATACTATGGCTTTGATTGGTTTGGGTTATGGTTGCAACAGCAAATCGGACTGGTGTGGTGCGGGATTAGGAAGAAAGCGGCCTGGGTCTTCGAAGAAAAAACTTAAAAACGGGCTTAACCCATGGGCTCAACCCGCACTAGCAGCAGTGCGGTTTCTCCTTCCTCCAAGATAACGAGCCACAATTACCCTCGACCCCTCCCTTCGTTCCTTACCATGGCCACCACTACATGCACAACCAGCTAGGTAACAAACAGCCAGCAGGCCAACACCTCTAGTGTCGTACGTCGCCGTAGAGCACCGCCCGTACGCCATACGCCAGCCAGTACATGCTATAGCAAGCAACATATCAGCTAGCGCCCAGCTTTTCCATGAATCCACGGGTTGAACCCGCGGGTTCAGTCCAAAATTTTCACATGGGGCGGTGAATGTGCGGGTGAAAATATCATGTGGGGTGGGGCGGTGCGGTTTAACAGAAGAAAACATTGGTGTGGGCTAGGCTGGATAATTAGGTTAATGACATGCGGTGGGGACTGGATTAGGGGTGGGTTCTGCCCCATTCTCCCCTTGGTCCAAATTACTTGTCTCAGTTTTAGGCAAAAAAAATGATGTCTACAATCTGTGTTTAGGTTACATGAACCCGCGACAAGTAATTTGTATCAGAGGTATTAGTATTCTTCCGTCGATGTAAATGGAGGTCCTAATTGACTTGCTACTGGATGAAAATTATCTTTTTTCACATCATTTAGTGTCACATCTAACTAACACATGTTATACTAGGCTTTTGGATCTTCTAGTCTAGATGATTACAGTAGCACTATTTGGGTTCGATCTGAGAGAGTAGAGAGAGAGGAGAAGAGAGAGATTGGAGAGGGAATACCTGCGCCTTGGCTCGAGGAACACGAGCTAGAGGGGATGCCAGAGCCGGAGTTGGTGTCCATGGGGAAAAGGGCGACGGCGTGGATGTGCGGTGGTGGCGGTACTTCCCGTCGACTCGCACTAACCATAGATCGGTAGGGATATCGGTGGGGCATACGGCATAACGACGAACCTCATATCGTGTGCTGCCAGACCCCACCCTTTTTATATAGCACGGCGACAGGGGCCCACTGACCATATTGCAGTTGGGCGCCCCCAATCAGCACGCGGATGAGGGATTCCGTTCGAGCCGTTGGGCTCGTACGGGAGAGATCAGCCTAACATTCTCCCCCTTGATCTCGACTTTTCTTTTAACTTTATACTTCATACTTTACTTGTTTCATCACGGATCGGTACATAGAGCATGTTTCATCGTCACAGCTCAATTGCAGATAGAATCAAACAGCCACTATATACTTTTCTATTTTAAAACAAATCCTGTTACTTTTGGGCCTCTGTAGTCCAGGAATCATAGGATTTCCATTAATCCCATGCCGGCTAAGTGTTCCTTGAACACATTGGGTGGTAAGCCTTTCGTTAGCGGATCCGCAAGCATATCATTTGTCCTTATATGCTCGAGACTTATATTTTGATTCTGGACTTTATCTTTCACAACATAATACTTTATATCTATTGACTTTGTAGTATTACTCGACTTGTTATTGTGATCATAGAATACTGCGGGCTCGTTGTCACTGTACATATTTAGTAGCCTGCTAATGCAGTCTTCCACTGTCAAGTCGGGTAGAAATTTGTTTAACCATAACGCCTGCCCGATGGCCTCATAACATGCTATAAATTATGCATACATCGTAGATGATGTAACTATTGACTGTTTGGCGCTTCTCCATGAAATAGCACCTTCTGCGAGAGTAAAGACATATCCTGTCGTGGACTTTTTATCATCTTTATCTCCCGCAAAATCTGCATCTGAATACCCTCTTATTTCTAGAGAATTAGATCTTTATATGTTAGCATTAGGCCTTTTGTGCCTTGCACATAACGCAAAGCTTTCTTTACCATTTTCCAGTGCTCTATGCATGGATTCTCTTGATATATACCGAGTAACCCGGTGATAAAATCTAAGTCAGGGCGAGTGCACACTTGTGCATACTGTAAGCTTCCAACAGCCGAAACATATGGTACTGACTTCATTTGATCGGTCTCATATTGATTCTTTGAACATTGAAATTTTCCAAAATTGTCGCCCTTGACTATGGGAGAAGGCGTGGCATTACTCGCATGCATATTGTATTTTTTTAGAATTTTTTCACAATATGCCTTCTGCGACAGTCCTAATACTTCATTCTTTCTATCCCGGTGAATCTCTATGCCCAAAACATAAGAAGGTTCACCAAGATCTTTCATATCAAAATTTGAGTACAGGAACTTCTTTGTTTCTAGTAATATACTGACATCACTGCTAGCAAGCAAGATATCATCCACATACAAAATTAGGAAAATGTATTTCCCACTTTTAAACTTTGCATAAATGAAGTTTTCCTCAACATTATCTTTAAATCCAAACCTTTTAATTGTATCATTAAACTTTAAATACCATTGTCTAGAGGCATGTTTTAACCCATAAATGGATTTATTTCGATGGCATCCCATATGATTCCTTCCCCTCCATGAAAAAACCTTGGGTTATTTCATGTAAACATTCTCTTCTAAATCTCCATTTATAAATGCCGTCTTTACATCCATTTGATGCAACTGTAAATCAAAATGCGCAACTGGTGCCATTATGATTCTGAAGGAATCCTTACATGATACCGGAGAAAAAGTCTCATTGTAATCTACCCCATCTCTTTGCGTAAAGCCTTTTTCCACAAGTCTTTCTTCATATTTATCTACATTCCTAGAGTCATACTTTGTTTTGTAGACCTATTTGCAGCCTACTGTTTTATCTCCTTTAGGAATTTCCTCTAAGTCCCAAACATTGTTGGAACTCATCGATTTCATTTCATCTTCCATTGCCTCCACCCACTTGTCTGAGTAAGGGCTTCTCATGGCTTCTTCATATGAGGTGGGATCACCTTCCATATGAACTATTTATGTGTTATAAACTTTGTAAATTTCTTTAGAAATGGCTGGTCTTATTTCTCTTTTAGACCTTCTGAGTTCGTCAGACTCTTGCTCATTTCGTGCCTCGGGTTCTGGCACATTTTCTGTGTGTGGCTGTTCCGGCTCCCTTTCGTTCTCAACAATGGGTTCAGGCGGCTCCTGACAGACAGGTTCCGGACCTTCTCCCATTGTTGTCACATGTGGAGTCACAACAGGTGCTTGCACCACAACCTCAGGGGTTGTCGATGGTGGAATAACAGGTAGCAAGAAAATGGCTCCTGAGTCATTGGATTAGGTGCATGCACCCTCTTCTCTTCAATATCGATTTTCCGAGCTACCATGCTCCCCCTCATCAATTCCAAGAAGACTGCATGTCTCGTTTCTACAAACTTTGTGTATTTTTTAGGACAGTAGAAACGATAACCTTTTGATCTATCGAGATATCCAATGAAGTGGCAAGTCACTATTTTGGGGTCTAACTTTAGAATATTTGGATTAAAAACTTTTGCCTCAGCTGGGCTCCCCCAGAACCTCAAGTGGCGCAGAGAGGGGACTTTTCCTGTCCACAACTCGTACGGTGTTTTGGGCACCGACTTGCTTGGTACTCTGTTGAGAATGTGAATGGCGGTTTTAAGCGCCTCCATCCATAATCCAAATGAGAGGGTGGAATAGCTCATCATGTTGCGCATCATAAGGGTACGGTTACGCCTTTCAACTACTCCATTTTGCTGAGGTTCGCCCGTCATAGAATACTGAGTGACTATTCCATTTTCCTGTAGGAACCTTGCAAAAGGTCCAGGTACTTGACCATATGGAGTGTTCCGACCGTAGTACTCCCCCCATGGTTGGACCGAACAATTTTAATTCTTTTATCATGCTGATTTTCAACTTTAGCCTTGAAAATCTTAAATTTATCCAATGCCTCAGATCTTTCTTTAATTGGATAAATATAACCATATTGGGAGTGATCATCTGTGAATGTTATGAACGAATCATAACCATCCACACTTTTCACAGGAAACGGTCAACAAATATCAGTGTGAATGATTTATAGTGTTGATGTACTTCGGTTTGCACCCTTTTTGATTTGCTTTACATATTTTACTTTTATGCAATCTATGCATTGTTCGATATATGAGAACTCTAACGGAGGAAGAATATCATTTTTAACGAGGCTTTCTATTCTTCCCCTCGAAATATGGCCTAATCGACAGTGCCATAACTTCGAGGAGTCATGAGTTCTCTTTCTTTTCTTTTGTTCTTAGTTCGACAAGTAAATTTGCTCACTCACATTACACACAGAAAGCACTTTTGTAAGGATAACAAATAAAGCTTATCGTGAAGTAAAGCAGTACCCACACAAGCATCTTTAAACAATATGGCACACTCGCCATGTCCAAAATAACATTCATAACTGTCTTTATCCAAACATGACACACTTATTAAGTTTCTGTGAAGCGAGGGAACAAATAAAACATCTTTTAACAGAATAATAAAACCATCAGCTAGCTCCAAAGGGATGTTGCCAACAGCTTCAACTTCTGCTTGAACTCCATTCGCTACTTCAATGCATTTTCTCTTCTTTGCATAGTTCTTGTCGAATGGAATCCCTATAAAGAATTTGCAACATGAACCGTTGCACCTGATCAATCCACCAAGTACATTTCGAAAACTGTGTATACAGGGATTTATTTACAAAAGAAACTGTATACCTTTGTTTTCCATTGTGGACTTCAGCCATTCTGGGCAATCTTTCTTGATGTGCCCATACTTCTTGCAGTCGTGACACTGGTCCTTGTCCCCTGGGAGACTCTGCTGATGCTGATACTATTGGGGGCCTTTTCCATGTGGCTTGGAGGGGGAACCACCATGGTTGCTGTAGTTGAAGGTTCTCTTCATGTTGTCATTCACGTAGTTGAGAGAACCACCATGAATGGACTTGAGCCTTTCTTCCTCTTGCACACACATGCCAATGGTCTTTTCAATGTCCCATTTTTCAGGGGACATATTATAGTTGATCACAAAGTTCTCAAACTTTTGAGGAAGGGAAGCCATGACAAGGTGAACCAGCAGAGAAGGCTTGAGCTCGAGGTCAGCATCCATGGGCTTTAGTTTAGCATCCATGTTGCTCATCCTCAGGATGTGCTCCTTGATGCCATGTGCACCTCCTGTGTACTTTTCTGTGACCAGCTGTTTGAGCAGCTAGGTGGCATACATCTTTGAAGAGCTAGTGAACTGACTCTTTATCTTTCCAAGAAACTCCCCAACGGAAGTGCACTCTTCGATTGAGCCCACAATGGCATTCTCAATCGTATTCTTTACATAAGCTTGATGTCTACACACTTCTATTCTTGTAGACAGTTGTTGGGCCTCCAAGTGCAGAGGTTTGTAGAATAGCAGCAAGTTTACCTTCAGTGGATTACCCAAGGTTTATCGAACTTAGGGAGGAAGTGGTCAAAGGTATTCCCTCTCAAGCTACCCTGCAATCAAGGTACATGAAGTCTCTTGTGTCCCCAACACACCTAATATAGTTGCACTAGTTAGGCGAAAATATAGTGAAATACAAGTGGTAACAGTGCCAGAAAATAGCTTGACGGTGAGGTAAATACTAAAGGCAGCAAGAAGGAAGCAAGCAAACATGCAACAGATCTAGTAGCAAACGGTGTTTCAATGATTAGAAACAAGGCCTAGGGATCATACTTTCACTAGTGAACACTCTCTCATATAAACATCCTCTCTTCATGATACTACTCTTAACTAATCTCCATTTGGACACTCTAATCCATGGTAGGGCTATAACAACACACCTCAAAGTCTGCCTTCCCCAATCTAGATAACCCCACACTGTCACCTTGAGCGCTAGATTGTTCCAACAAACACCACAATTTCATAGAGACATCCAACTCCAAATATAACTCAGAACAAATATTCAATCTAGCCAAAGTGCCACACACGGTATGCCCGCTGTCACTTTCACACACGTGGGGAAAAGCATAGATCTATTAAAGTACAGAGTATTTATGTCGACTCAAACCTAAGTGCCACCATGGCGTGCACGCTGTCACTTTCACACACACATGGGGAGAACAGAGATCTATTGAAGCACTTGAGTAGAAAGGTAGATCTACTTGATTACAAATCTCATGACCACAACAAGGTCATGCATAGAGAGAGAGAGATGTTACCGGTAGAGCCCTTAGCCTCGAGGAAGAACTACTCCCTCCTCATCATGGTAATCAGCAACGGTGATGGAGATGGTGGTGGAGATCGATGGAGATGGCTCTGGGGGCACTTCCCCGTCCCGGCAGGGTGCCGGAACAGAGACTTTCTATCCCCTGAATCTCCCTTTCGGTGGCGGCGGCGCTATAGAGGTTTTCATGGATTTCTTCTGGATCCTTTAGGGTTTTTGGGTCGGAGGCTTCTTATAGGCGCAGGAATCAAGGTCAGTGGGGGTCTAGGGGGCCCACACCCCCTATGGGCGCCTCCAGGGCTTGCCCACGCCTAGGGGTGCGGCCACCCTGTGGCCCCCCCTCCGGCTCTGCTTCATGGTTCCGTGTTGCTCCGGGAAAAATAATGACTTTGGCTTTTGTCCCGTCCAATTTTGAGAATCCTCGGCTCAAGCTGACCCCACACCGAAAGTCGTTGATTTTCTGCCTTTCTGGAACCAAAAATAGAAGAAAACAGGCAACTGGCACTGTGGCATCTTGTCAATAGGTTAGTTCCAGAAAGTGTATAAAAATACCTCAAAGTGTAGACAAAACATAAGACAAATGATATAAAACAAGCATGGAGCATCAAAAATTATAGGTACATTTCCGACGTATCAAGCATCCCCAAGCTTAACTCCTGCTCGTCCACGAGTAGGTAAGTGATAAAAATAATAATTTTTGAGGTGACATGCACCATCACAATCAAGATAAAACCATTTGCAAGCATTGAAAGCTGGGATCAAAGAACTCTAAACATGTGCATGAAAGATGGAGTTCTAACAGTAAGACAAAATAACTATGTATGCAACATGAAAGGCTACAAACAAAGATCATGAATAACATGCATTGAAAAACATTTGTTTGTTTCACATACAGAAAACATGGCATAGTGGCATTCAACTTGTCCCTCATAGAGTAGCAATATAGATGCATAGGACACCTTCAAAGTTCACAAGGGTGACTAGAAACAAATAGTACAAGAACAAGTAATATCACAATATGCATCAATCAATAAGCTTTGGGACACTGCACACAGAATGACAACTATTCTCTCTTAATGGTGCCTAAAGGTAGAAGGTGGATACTCAATATAGTAGTGGAAGAAAGACCCTTCACAAAGGGAAGCATGGATTTCAAGTTTCAAAAAGAGCTCCCAAAAATTATGGTACTTGTTAGCTTTCAGCCCTCATTGCCCCTATCGTAAGCATCTTGAAGTGATTAAGGTTAAAATGAACAAAGATGGAGTATATGCTTGACGAAGTATAAGTTGGTAATCTCAAGTCCCTTGAATACGAGGGCCACACCTCATGCCATTCAACTTTAGTCACCTGTAAGTTCTTGTCATTGTAAGTATTTGCATATCATAGAGAACCGCCAACCGGGTACCCCTTGCACATGGTACAGGAGATTTCCCATAACCAAAATGACAAGTCAAGTAGACAATGAGCATATCAGCAATCTTTTTATTTACCATATGCATAGCTTTTTATTGAGGATGCTTCATAGATAGCTCACTATGGTGATGCTGCAAGTTTCCACCATGATTAGGCATGGCTTAGGCTAGCGGCCCAGGCGTTTCTCTAACACAAAATACATAACTCTATGGACTTACAAGCTCCCTCTTTATTTCACACCGGTGACATCCATAGACAAAAGAGCATGATATCAACTGAGTACAAAGTACAAGCGCAATGTTGAAAACGTTCCCCATGACAGCATGGTTCTGCTAATTCCAACGTACAAGTGCAAGCATATACAACATAGATGACACAATGGTTCAAGTTTATTAGGGGCAAAGAATATAAAGTGTGCCATCAAGTTCGTGAGGGCTTTGTCGCTAAGTTTTCACATAACAAAATATTTTTTAATTGGAAGATAACTGAAAACAAGAATATACTTGGAATGGTGTAACACACCATGCATAGGAATTTATAGTGGACACTTTGGATAACTTGGTTTCTTGGGAGTTGGAAGCATGAGTAGATCTTACTCATACAAGTGGAGGCTAGCAAAAGACTGGGAGCAACCAACTAAGAGAGCAATAATGGCCATAATCATGCAGAGCGACAAAACATTACTAATCAAAGCATAGAGTGGTACTACAAGTCAAGGACTAAATGATCATAGAGGCTATGGTGACTTGTTCATAGTCATAACATGGTGTGAGCATGTGCCAAGTCAGCCCAAACAAAGCATCAAAGGAGAATGTATGCTAAAACAACACATAATTTCTTCAAGGCACACTAAGCAATCCCAATTGTTTGAAACAAGACATGCTACAGCAATAATCACTAAGCCTAAGTTTAAAACAATACCTATCATGTCATGCTAAAGTCTAAGTCACAGTCAATTCAAGCTCCCTTTTGTACCACTTAAGCATGAAGCTTCCTACTCTTTTCCAACACCAAACAACTTATTTGAAACAACTCACAAAGATAATAATCAATAAAGATCACTGAGCTTGTCTCACAAATCCACAAAGAAGAACTAAAAAGTTCTAAGCTGAAAACACAAGAAAACTAAGGCTAAACACAATGCTAGCAAAAGAGAACACTCACAAAACAATAAGAATGAAAACTAGAGTGTTCTAGGCATGAAAACAGAGTGTTTCTCTCTCCAAAATAAGTGTGTTGTGACGAACCAACTTACTCAATCAAACTAAGCAAACGAAAACCAAAAATGAAAACTAAGCCGCTCCAAGAACAACACAACAATGCATGAAACAATAAAAACGAAGTGTCTAGAAAGACCTGAGCTTTTTATTGATGAAGAAGGGGATGCCTTGGGTATCCCCAAGCTTTGACGCTTGTACCTATTGAATACTTGTTGGGGTGACACGGGTTGGCATCCCCAAGCTTGAGTTTTTGTCCATTCTTCATCTCATTACATCATTCTTTATCTACACCTGAAAATTTTCCTTCATACAAAACTTCACACAATCTTCATTAGCAACATTAGTGTATTCAAAAGATAATACACCTTTGGGTTTAGTATTAGAATATAAAAACTTTCACTACAAACACAAGCTACTCTATCAATTCCCTCAAAAAGCTCAATTTCCCAAAAATAATCCAAAAAGGAACCAATAAGAAGCAAATGCAAATAATGGCAGAAATCTGTCAAAATAGAACAGCAGATAGAAACCGATTTTTTTCTAAGACGTTCTGTTGCTCAAATAAAAAAGTGTTGAACTAATGAAAGTTAGCTAACATACTGCGGGATTTATTCTAAAAATATCAGATGAATCCGACTTAGAGATGTTCCTCAAGAATTTTTACGGTGGAGCAAAAAAATCTGTTTCGGGACAGCAACTCCCTAAATCTTACTTTCCTCTCATTAGAGGTCATTCTTGGCACAAAAAGCAAACAAAAAGGATAAGAAGAGGTCAATTATAAGTTGGGATTAGCAGAACCGTGTTGTCACGGGGAACGTTTTCAACATTGCACTTGTACTTTTTGTACTCCATTGATATCATACTCTTTTGTCTATGGATGTTACCGGTGTAAAATGAAGTGGGAACTTGTAAGTCCATGCAGTTTGTATTCTGTGTTAGAGAAACGCCTGGGACGCTAGCCTAGGCCATGCCTAATCATGGTGGAAAATTGCAGCATCACCATAGTGAGCTATCTATGAAGCATCCTCAATAAAAAGCTATGCATATGGTAAATAAAAAGATTGCTGAGATGCTCATTGTCTGCTTGCCTTCTAATTTTGGTTATGGGAAAGCTCCTGTACCATGTGCAAGGGGTACCCCATTGGCGGTTCTCAATGATATGCAAATACTTACAGTGACAAGAACTTGCATGGGCCCTAAGTTGAGTATCCATGAGGTGTAGCCCTCATAGTCAAGGGACTTGAGATTGCCAATTTATACTTTGTCAAGCATATACTCCAGCTTTGCCACTTTAAACTTAACCACTTCAAGATTCTTATGATAGGGGAAATGAGGGATGAAAGATAATAAGTACCATAATTTTTGGAAGCTCTTTTTGAAACTTGTAATCCCTACCTGCTTTACAAAAAGGCCTTTCTTCCACCATTATTTGAGTCTCCACCTTCTACCTTTAGGCACCATTAAGAGAGCATAGTTGTCATTCTGTATGCAGTGTTCCAAAGCATATTAATTGATGCATATTGTGTTATTACTTGTTCTTGTGCTACTTGTTTGTAGTCACCCTTGTGAACATTGCAGGTGTCATATGCATTATATTACTACTCTATGAGGGACAAGATGATTACCACTATGTTATGTTTTCTGCATGTGAAACAAACAAACGTTTTTCAATGCATATTATTCATGATCTTTGTTTGTAGCTTGCCATGTTGCATGCATAATTAGTATGTCCTATTGTTAGAACTCCATCTTTCATGCACATGTTTAGAGTTATTTGATCCCAGCTTTCAATGTTTGCAAATGGTTGGATCTTTATTGTGAGGGTGCATGTTCACCTGAAAAATTATTCTTTTATCACTTACCTAGTCGAGGACAAGCAGGAGTTAAGCTTGGGGATGTTGATATGTTGGAAACGTATCTATAATTTTTGATGCTCCATGCTTGTTTAGTATCTACTTTGCTTTACTTGTCCACACTTTGAGGTGCTTTTTACATGTTTTCTGGTACTAACCTATTAACAAGTTGCAACAGTGCCAGATGTTTGTTTTCTGCTGTTTTTGGTTTCAAAAAAGTTAGTAAAGAAATATTCTCGGAATTTGACGGGACGAACGCCAAAGTCAATAACTTTCCGTCGAGAACAAGAAGTCCAGAGGGGAGACGAAGAAGCGGGCCTGGGAGGCCAAACCCCCCTAGGCGTGGGTGGGCTCTACCCCGCACCTGGGTAGGGTTTGCCCCTCCTGGTCGCCTCCCGGACTCACCCCTTCTCCTATAATAAGCCCTCGATACAGAAACTCTCGGAACCCGATCAGAAATCCACGAAACCGTCTGTAGCCGCCACCACCATTGTCCCTAGATCGGGGGGATCTGAAGCTCTTCCCGGCACCCTGCCGGAGGGGAGATCATCCCGGAGGCCTTCTCTCCGGTATGATTTGTGAGTAGTTCACCCTTGGACTATGGGTCCATGTAGTAGCTATATGGTTGTATCTCCTCCTTGTGATTTCATGTATAGATCTTGTGATCTCCGTTCATGATCAAGATCTAATATATTTGTAATCATGCATGTTGTGTTTGCGGGGATCCGATGGATATTGAGATTATTATGTTTGTTTGATTAATGGTTCTATCTTTATGATTCTATCTGTAGGGTTCGCAGCATAGAAAACAAAAAATTTCCTACGATGGGAACAACTATGTACCAAGATCTATCTACTAGATACAAACAACGGGCGGATGTATATCCGTAGAGAACATACCCTTGAAGACCTACAAAGCTTAACGAGTCCAAACTCGTGGTTGATGTATACGATCTCTTGCCGATCTCAAGATCGAGAGGAAGTCATAGCGCCGCAAAAGAGCAGCGCGTCCGTGCTCGCACACACGTTCGAGGCACCGAACAACCTCCGCCTCCTCGCTCTAGTGATGCAGCGGAAGCACAACTCTTTCTTGCCGAATATCCACCGGGAACATGTATCTCGCTAGTCCGAGACCATGGGGAATAAATTCTAGAGGGGGAGAGAGATCCTTCACGAGGAGGTGTAAGTGAGAGAGAGAGAGGGGGCTCCTTTTATAGGGAGAGGGGGGGACCCAAGGGGCCATGCGCCCAGCCATGGGGCTGCCCCCACCTCTTCCACATTCATGTGGGTGGACACTCCACTCACTCAAATGCCTTTCAATTCCCTCCACTCAAAAACCCACTCAAATTCCCATTAAATTTCCACCAAATTTAATGCAAAATCTCATTAAATAAAACTCCTTTTATTTATTCAGAATTTTGTCAATTACTTTAATGACAAACATTCACATATAACCCCTTGCTAGTATTTCATTTCACATGTAGAAACACTTTCTGCAATTTCACCCGAAAACCCGTTTCGGTATCTAATGAAATAAATTCCTGCGCTTGTTATTCTTTTCGGCATGAAACTTTTGCTCCAAATGGATGTCGGTGTCTCTTAAGTGTGTCACCCTATGGTTCGTGAATAATGCGGACATGATCGAGACCCCTCTCGGATCAATAATCAGAAGCGGGATCTGGAGACCCATACTGACTCCCACACATTCAACGATGACTTTCTTGTGATCGTCGGAACCTTTTACGCTAGTATCTTAATACTTTTGTTTCGCAATATATTACATGTCCGAGATTCGATCATCAGTATCTCCATACCTAGTTTGATCTCGTTACTAACATATACTCTTTTCTCGTTCCCGTGATATAACATTCTAGTGATCAAATCACTTGCTTGCAAGCTAATCAATGTGATATCACCGAGAGGGCCCAGAGCATATCTATCCATCATCAGGATGAACAAATTCCACTCTCGATCCATGGGCCTCAACATAACACTTTATTAGTTCTGAATCCATATTTATAATCACCCTATTACGGTGTGACGTTTGATGTTATCAAGAAACTCTTCCGGTGTTAGTGATTGACATGATCTCATGGTCTAAGGATTAGGATCACTTCGTAAGTTGTTATAGCAATATAAACTCAATGACTTTGATCGTAATGCTATACTTCGGATGAATGTTCATCACACCATTACACTAATGTTGTGATCTCGTTATTAATAACATCCAATATCCATGATCGGGAAACCTTGATCATCTTGTTAATCAACGAGCTAGTTTATGAGAGAGGCATAACTAGGCACTTTCTGTTTGTTTATTAAACACACATGTATTAACGTTTCCGTATTAATACAATTATAGCATGCAAAATAAACATTTATCATAAATAAGGAATACGATAATAACCACTTTATTATTGCCTCTCGGGCATATTCCCTTCAGTCGCCCACTTGCACTAGAGACAATAATCTAGTTTGAAAACTTTGTGTATTGAACACCTATGGCTTTCTGGTGTTCCATATACGCAACTACAAGTGGTTAACATAATCTACGTATCTGACACTTTCAGGTCCGTGTGTATTTGCATGTGTTTGCGTCTTCACGCATCACTCATTCTCTAATGAGATGGCATCGTATAAATTTGGTCTTTCGGTGAGACCTTTAGTTCGTTGGGGTTAAAACACGTCGATACTATTGTCATACAATATATCTTTAGTGTTATCCCGTTGCGAACCACACCTTAGTTTGATAAAAAAAATACTTGACACAAATTCCCTCCTTTGCTGCTACTATAGCAGTCATATACTTAGCCTTTTTGTTGTAGTATTCGTCACAATGTCTTAACTTTGGAACTCTTCCAAATCCATCATGGAAACTTTCTTTCCATTTCATTGTGCCACCCATAGTTTAAATTGAGATAAATTTAATTTGTATCTTGTGACAAAACTAGTATCAATGTAACGCTTTACAATGAACTATTTATAATTGTTTGTCACCTCTACACAAATATACTCTTAGTTCTTCCAAAAGATCATAAGAATATCCTCACTATCATCCAATGATCATTTTATGATTCACTCTGGTATATGCTCATAACACTTAGAGCATAGGACATATCTGGATGTGTACATATCATGGTATGATTGATCAAAACATCCTTGTGATTTCACTCATCAAGTGTCAAAGCATTTGAATTTTGTTTCACTTATCAAGTGTCGATACACTTGAATCTTGATTCAATTCCTTTCCATGCGACAAGAACTGTTTCTTGTTGTTTCTATATTGAACTACTTCAATATCTCATATATGTACGTTTGGCACAACCATATTAGCGTCACAGTCTATCCACTATAGACATTCATGCTAAATATTCAGGTTTTGCCTAAGGTTTTCATCAAAATGAAATTCTTAACCTTTGTCAATAAAAATTACATCATTTCTAATCAACAAGATGTCCTCCACATAATGTATTAGAAATATGTCTCAGCGCTCCCACTTAATTTCTTGCAAATGCAAGCATCTTCATCGTCTCCTGATGAAAACTCTTTTTCATCACGGTGAAGATTCTAACTCCGCGATGCTTACTTCAACCATTGAAGTTTGCATGCCCTTTTTAGCATCCTTTCAATTAACAAAACCCTTTGGATCATGTCATGTACACGTCCTAGGTAACCATTCTATTAGAAGAACTTTGTTTTGTTTATTCATCTACCATATAACAAATTATATGTAGTGGTTGCTACTTTAATCCATCCAGACTAAATATCGCTATGAAAGATCAAATCTTGTCATAGTCAACTCCTTGAACATTGTCGTAAAATACTTTACGACACGTCGACTATTTCATAGATGTGAAACATCCATGTCTGTTTCTTTATAGATCCAAATACGACCGATAGGTTTTTACACTTTTCCAGAGGGTCTTCCAAGTTCAAAACTTGATTTCTCGTGTATGGAACTATCACGGATTGTATGGATTCAAGACATTTGACGGAGTCAGGGCCCATCATCGCTTCTTTTCATATAGTCGGTTCATCATTGTCAAACAATAATGATTTACTCTCAAATGTCAACATTTGATTGTTCATCCGACCGACTTGGTTAAATAAGAACTTAGATCTCCGTGACCACAACCTTTGAGGAACATAAGCTATGAGCATTATGGCAGCCTCCGGAATGATTTCCGGCGCTGCGCAACTCAGCACATTTAGCTAAGGTTCGTTAACCTTATCAAAGTTCTATTGTCCTCCCACTTAACTTTTGCGAAAAAATCCATTTTCAAGAAACTTCACATTTCAAGCGACAAAACCCTTTTTTCCTAGGTGTTATGGAGGAATAACCAATTGTTATTCGAAATAACCTACAAAGACATGCTCATCCGACTTTGGTATGTTTAGCATAACAAAATTTAAGAAATGACAACTTGGGTTTTACCCCAAACCATAACTCATATGGTGTCATTTCAACGGATCAAGATGGAGCTATTTTCAGTGTAAAAGCGGAAGTCTCTAAAGCTTTAATCTTTTAAAACATCATGGCAGTTTTATAAATAACACCTTTGATCCAACCATGTCAAACAAGGTTTCATTACAAATCTCAAACATTCCATATTCCTATGGTGTTTTGGGAGATGTAAATCTAGGTGTTTTCCTAAACTTGTAACTCAAATAAATCCCTTTATGATAAAATTATAATTCATTTATTTTCTTGTTACACTTGTAACTCAAACAAATCCCTTATGATAAAATCATAAACCATTTATTTTCTTGTTACAATGATTTTCCACTTCATCTTGAAAGTCTTTGAAACGTTTTTCAAATATTCCATACTTCTTTCTCATTAAGTGAATATTCACTCAAATTTCCGGAGAAAGCATATGAAGTTGAAACCCATCGCTTACGACTACACATAATGGACTACATACATCGATATGTATAAATTCCAATAATTTAGTCGTTCGTTCTTCTTTGGCCGTTGAACGAAGTTTTAATTATCACGTGGAAAGTCTCACAAGCGTCACTTGATCAAATCAAAGACTCCAAAAATCCATGAATATGGAAATTCTTCATGTTTTATTTCCAATATAATTTAAACGGCGATGTCACTTCGTAAGTGATTTTCAATCATTTGTCTTGCGACATTTTAGCATTAGGCTTTATGGATGTGATTTCTCCAAATAGATTTGCAAATCATCCATCTTACATGGAATACGGTAATTATTTGAACAACCTTTGTTCTCATAATACCTGATTCAAATAACAATTATTAAAACAAATCTTGAAGTCAAGCTTTGATGTCAACGAGAAATACAAACACTGGTTTGTTTGTTTTCGATGAACATCATCACATATTCTCTTGCTAGTTACTTAGGCCATTGTGGTTCATGAATTGCGTCGTTCTGTATGAAATTTCATACCAACCAATTCGGTATCCAATACCCCAGAACCACATTGTTTAACAAGCAAAGAATACAACCATAACATGTATATCATATATATATACCTAAATTGGATATTTCCAATCTTTTCTTTTCTGCCAAATATATTTTATAGATTCTATTTCAGCATTTCCTTTTCCTTTTTATAAGAATCTATCAACATCAAAAGTGGCGCCATATACATGACACATAGTCCAAATAATGTATATTCAAATAATAATACCTTTGGACTTGCACTTTGAAGTAGATCACCATCATCAAAATGATCGGTATTCTTTCAAAATCCATTCTTTAGTAATCTCTTAGTGTAGTAAACACTTTACATACATCTTCTATTCACCCTTATCATGACGACTTTCATGATCAAGCTACTGTAGCTTATAAAGGTGAATCGTGAGTATAACATTACTTTCCAAAACCCTTTTGGATGATTATGATGTATAGCATCTCCAACCTTCGTAAATTCTCATCCTATATGAGAACACATAGTATACTCCATCATATTGCAATCAAAACATTGTTTCAGATATCGTTATATCTGCCACACATGATGGTTTCTGAAACAATTCTTTCAGCTCCTAGATAATCTTGATATTAAAATAATCAAGAATCATGAAGGCAAACATGATACTTAAGATACTAACACTGGAATTGTTACTCTCGATTTAATAACAATTATTAAATTTCACGGAGTAAATAGAATTTTGCTGAAAGTTTGCAATAGGAGTTTAAACTTTAGATTGACACTCAACACAATACGATACCAGTTCGTAAAGTATATATCCAGAATTCTATAGTTCTATTATCTCAATTACAACTATGCATAAGGTGGTGAACGAATGCCAATGACTACAACAAATTATGCAAATTCACTTTGATTTAATTTATGATAAATTGAGTTCTACTAATCCAAATTAGAAATGAACTCCCACTCAAAAACGACATCACTCGTGTCTTTTTGGTGATTACATGAACCAAATCCACTACACCAAGTACGATCATCACGTGAGTCGGTGTAGCTTCAAAGGCGAGCATCAAATGGGCATCATATCTACTATATGACTCATGCTTAACCTTTCGGTCCGTGTTCCGAGGCCATGTCTGTACATGCTAGGCTCGCCAAGTTAGAACCTTAGTATTCACGTGTGTAACTGTTTTACACCCGAAATATGGTCGTGGATCCAAGAACACCCGATCATCACGTGATGTCTTGGAGCGACGAAAACATAATCGGTGCATACTAAAGGAAGAACACATTCTTATCTTGATATTTAAATGAGGGATCATCTTATTATGCTAACAAAGCGCTAAACAAGCAGTATAAGATGCTATTCAACATCACATGTTTATTAGTGAAATGATATGGTTCCCGCATATGATCTCCATCATGTGCACCGTGGTATGATCTCTATCATACCTTTATGTGTAAGGCCAAGGTCTATGGAACTTACACGCTATGTGTGTTGTAAGAATATCATCTCATACTTATACTTACAACATCACCATATCATAACACTAGCCCAGCAACAATCTAAACTAGACGCCTCTAATTTATCCATTGCAAGTTTTACGTGGCTTAGGGCTTTCGAAGATAGAACCGTTCTTACCTACGAACATGAACCACAACGAGGATAACCAATTTGTTGACAACTTTTTGCAAATTAGATATTGACTATAGTAGGAGAGACAGACACCCGCTAGCCACTTATGCAAAACTAGTTGCATGTCAAGCGTGGAACAGGTCTCATGTGCGAGGACATGTAAAGTTTGTCCGGGCCGCTTCATCCCACTATGCCACCAATATCCAAAGTACAACTAAGAAGCAATAAAATGATAATCATCGCCCACATACTCATATGTGTACTACCCGTGCAAAATATCTACGCATAGATCCGGCTCTGATACCACTGTAGGGTTCGCAGCATAGAAAACAAAAAATTTCCTACGATGGGAACAACTATGTACCAAGATCTATCTACTAGATACAAACGACGGGCGGATGTATATCCATAGAGAACATACCCTTGAAGACCGACAAAGCTTAACGAGTCCAAACTCGTGGTTGATGTAGACGATCTCTTGTCGATCTCAAGATCGAGAGGAAGTCCTAGCGCCGCAAAACAGCAGCGCATCCGTGCTCGCACACACGTTCGAGGCACCGAGCAACCTCCGCCTCCTCGCTCCAGCGATGCAGCGGAAGCACAACTCTTTCTTGCCAAATAGCCACCGGGAACATGTATCTCGCTAGTCCGAGACCATGGGGAATAAATTCTAGAGGGGGAGAGAGATCCTTCACGAGGAGGTGTGAGTTAGAGTGAGGGAGGGGGGCTCCTTTTATAGGGAGAGGGGGGGCACCCAAGGGGCCATGCGCCCAGCCATGGGGCTGCCCCCACCTCTTCCACATTCATGTGGGTGGACACTCCACTCACTCAAATGCCTTTCAATTCCCTCCACTCAAAAACCCACTCAAATTCACATTAAATTTCCACCAAATTTAATGCAAACTCTCATTAAATAAAACTCCTTTTATTTATTCAGAATTTTGTCAATTACTTTAATGAAAAACATTCACATATAACCCCTTGATAGTATTTCATTTCACATGTAGAAACACTTTCTGCAATTTCACCCGAAAACTCGTTTCGGTATCTAGTGAAATAAATTCTTGCGCTTGTTATTCTTTTCGGCATGAAACTTTTGCTCCAAATGGATGTCGGTGTCTCTTAAGTGTGTCACCCTACGGTTCGTGAATAATTCGGACATGATCGAGACCCCTCTCGGATCAATAATCAGAAGCAGGATCTAGAGACCCATACTGACTCCCACACATTCAACGATGACTTTCTTGTGATCGTCGGAACCTTTTACGCTAGTATCTTAATACTTTTGTTTCGCAATATATTACATGTCCGAGATTCGATCATCGGTATCTCCATACCTAGTTTGATCTCGTTACTAACATGTACTATTTTCTTGTTCCCGTGATATAACATTCTAGTGATCAAATCACTTGTTTGCAAGCTAATCAATGTGATATCACCGAGAGGCCCCAGAGCATATCTATCCGTCATCAGGATGAACAAATTCCACTCTCGATCCATGGGCCTCAACATAACACTTTATTATTTCTGAATCCATCTTTATAATCACCCTGTTATGGTGTGACGTTTGATGTTACCAAGAAACTCTTCCGGTGTTAGTGATTGACATGATCTCATGGTCTAAGGATTAGGATCACTTCGTAAGTTGTTATAGCAATATAAACTCAATGACTTTGATTGTAATGCTATACTTCGGATGAATGTTCATCACACCATTACACTAATGTTGTGATCCCGTTATTAACAACATCCAATGTCCATGATCAGGAAAACTTGATCATCTTGTTAATCAACGAGCTAGTTTATGAGAGAGGCATAACTAGGAACTTTCTGTTTGTTTATTAAACACACATGTATTAACGTTTCCGTATTAATACAATTATAGCATGCAAAATAAACATTTATCATAAACAAGGAATACAATAATAAGCACTTTATTATTGCCTCTCGGGCATATTCCCTTCACTATCATGTCTGTGTTGTTTGTGATCTTGCATGCTCTCCGTTGCTGGTGGTTATCTTGGCCAAGTAGTTGCTAGTGACTCCAAGAGGGAGTATTTATGCTTGATAGTGGGTTCATGCCTCTAGTTTCCAAGGGAAGTGACAGAAATCTCTTTGGTTGTAGATGTTCTGTTGCTACTAGGGAGAAAACAACGGTCCCTTGTTCATAGAACATGTGGATTGTTTACCTTACACACTTTGCTTAAAGCAGTTGTTTGTTGCTTGCAAATTAATACTGGAGGGGGTTCGGGTGATAACCTGAAGGTGGACTTCTAGTCATATATGCAGTTGGATTACGGTCTATGTATATTGTTGTATTGCCCAATCAACTTCATAGGATCTTTCTAGCAAGTAATTGCATTGTTATGCCTTGCTCAGTTCCTGTCAATTGCCCCGCTGTAATTTGTTTACCCTTCATGCCATATTGTTTATCTAAGGAGAGAACCTCTAGTGAACTATGGACCCTGGTCCAATGTTTACCATTGATACATCTTCCACTGTCACTTGTTTACTTGCTGCAAACCATTACCTTCCACACCATACATTTAATCCTTTGTTACAACAAACCGGTGAGCTTGACAACCTCACTGATTCGTTGGGACAGAGTCTTGAGTTTGTGTTGTGCAGGTATCCACGTTGCTTCCAACACCTGTGTGACGTTTTCTTCCTCCTTCTGGTTCTATAACCTTGGTTTCTACTGAGGGAAATCTTGTTGTTGTGCTCTTCATACCTTGCTCTTGGGGTTTCCAATGAAGCACTATTCCTCCCTGTTGAGTGTAGCATCACACCACTAGAAGAATAGCACCACAACTTAAATGAACATAGATGATATGATAATGGATAACAATCTGAACATAAACAATAATCCAATGGTTCCACTCACAAGCATCAACTACAATAGTAATTAACACCGAGAAAGTTTCCCCTAATAACTAAAGCAATATCCAACACAATTGTTACAGCGGGACGGAGTGGTGGTGATGGTGCTGGTGGAGATGATGGTGTGGATGATGATGATGATCCCGATGAAGCCTAGCTTGATGACGATGTTGATGGCGATGGTCTCCCCTCTCTGGGAAGGAATTCCCCCGGGCAGAAATCTGTCTACCAGAGAGATCTTTCTCTCTCGGTGTTTTCCTCCCCCAGAGGCGGCGGAAATCTATCTGTGGTCGCTCCCCGACGCTTAGGGTTCCATAGGGAAGATATAGGTGAAGGGGCGGAGTCGGAGGCCGGGCAGGTGGGCCACACCTGCCCTAGGCACGGGTCAGGTGGGCCCACGCCTAGGGGGGTGTGGGGCCCCCTGAGGCCCATCTCCCTCCTTCTGGCTTCTTTTGTCTTCTGGTAAAATAATATGTTTCCATATTTTTCTGGTATTTTTCTGATCTTCGCGAAATTGCACCGAAACGCCTTCTTTTCCAGGAGAATCCAGACTCCGGTAGTCCATCCTCTAGGAATCATCCAACATGCATAAATAAATGAAAAGCCATAAGTAATACCTCATAATAAGATAAATACCAATGAATAGAGGTAAATTATGATATAGAATGGTGATGCAAATTGGGCGTATCAACTCCCCAAGATTAGACTTCGCTTGTCCCCAAGAGAATACTGAGCTCAGTAAACATGTCCATAGGTTTATGGAGTGAAGTGTCAATAAAATAATACGAACAAGAAGCATCACACTTACCATTGCACAACTCATAGAAGAAGGCAACTTACCATTATATAACTTAGCTTGCAACCAAGTACAACAGTCACAATAGAGATGCATAAAGATAAATCATAATTGGAATTGGCAAACTTGTTCTTGGTCAGAGAACACCTGGCAAACAGTTTCACAAAAAGCTTTTTGTAGAAGTTTTAAGACAGTAGCACTCTTTGCTCAAAAAGGTTTTTCACAAGTGAAGGATTTCAAAGTAATACTCAATAGATAAGAGTTTTGTGCAAACAAGAAAGATAAAGAACATGATTAAATAAATCACCATATGAATGCTAGAAACACAACAACTCAAAACCTTGCTGGAGAAAGAGAGGAAGTAGGTTTACTGACTCAAACTGGTAACTGGCAGAAAGGTCCTTTCTTAGAGGGTAGCAGGGATTACAAGTCATAAAGAGCTTTCAAAAGATTATGGTACTTACTAGCCTTGAGCCCTCATTGCCCCTATCATAAGAATCTTGAGATGATTAAGGTTAAAGTGAACAAAGATGGAGTATATGCTTGACGAAATATAAGTTGGCAATCACATGTCCCTTGAATATGAGGGCCACTCCTCATGCATACTCAACGTTGGGCCCAGGTAAATTCTTCTCATTGTAAGTATTTGCATATCATTGAGAAGAGCCAACGGGGTACCCCTTGCACATGGTACAGGAGCTTTCCCATAACCAAAATGACAAGGCAAGCAGACAATGAGCATCTCAGTGATCTTTTTATTTACTATGTGCATAGCTTTTTATTGAGGATGCTTCATAGATGACTCACTATGGTGATGCTGCAAGTTTCCACCATGATTAATCATGGCTTAGGCTAGCGGCCCAGGCGTTTCTCTAACACAAAATACAAACTCCATGGACTTACAAGTTCCCTCTTTATTTCACACCGGTGGCATCCATAGACAAAAGAGCACGATATCAACTGTGTACAGAGTACAAGTGCAATGTTGAAAACGTTCCCCGTGATAGCACGGTTCTGCTAATTCCAACATATTGATGAAATCATATACAACTTCTATGTTCACAATGGTTCAAGTCTATTAGGGGCAAGTAAATAAAGTGTGCCATCAAGTTCGTGAGAGCTTTACTAACCAGTTTTCACATAAAAAATACTTTTTAATTTGAAAGGTATATGAAGATTGAGAATTTTCTAGGAATAGCAAAAGCTACTAGGTAGATATGGTGGACACAAGTGGAAAAGGTTTGGGGTTCAAAGGATTTTGGGAACATGAGAAGTATGCCTTCTCAAAACAGGTTTTTGGATAGTAAGGCTGGGTAGAAAGCAAGAGAGTTGAAAGAAACAAGCAAACATACAAGTAATAAAGCCAAACATGCAATCTTCCTTGAAGACACAAAAGAATCTTAAATAAAGAATACTAAGCTTATGAGCCAACAAGGAAGAAAACAAATGATACCAAATACCTGTAAGCTCTTTCTTTCTTTTTCTTTAAAACTAAAGCCACTGACCAGAACTCGATTTGCCAAAACCAATTTAGATCCACTTGATGATCCCAAAGTGGTGCCAATACTGAACAACAAGATCCATCATATAATAGAGATTGCAAACTAAAAATAAGAAGTGCAAAAATTAAAAGATGAGACTTCTCATTAATATTCCAATAAAGGCACTCACACCAAGGGATACATAGATAATCAACTAAAGGAGAGATACTTCCACATGCAAACCAAACTATAAGATAACCCCTCTACCACAGATATGAATCCACTAAAAAGGTAAAAGATAAAAGATAATGGTGGTGATACGGCGGCACTCCCCCAAGCTTGGAACAAGCCAAGGGGATGCCAAACCTGATGATGAATTACTCCTTCAGTGGTGGTGGTGTTATCTTGTCATCATAGAACTTCCAAGGCAATGGTTCCCCATCCAAAAAGGATGTCCTTGTCTCTGCAATCCTGAAACTAGCAGAAGAGCTTATGCGATCAACTCTAGCCTCATACTCACAGTTTTGATTTTGTATGTCCTAGAGCTGTGCTTGCAATTGATTGGTGGTCTGACAGAGTGAGAAGATCTCTTCTCGGAGCTCAGCAACTTCTCCCTCGTGCTTGGTGATGAGTTCTGAACTTATCTTGTGAATAACATCCACTTCGCGTTCTGCCATCTTCTTGTACCTGAAAACTTCTTGTTCCAACGCTTCCATCCTGTCTCCCAGACTGCCTTCTCCTTTAGGGCCTTTAACTTCTTTCATCTGTACCTCCCCCTCTTTGAGGATCAACTCTTTGGGATGAATCCTCAACTCATACATGTACGAGTTGAGGACTTCTGCAGAGGAATCCTCCATGGGTAATCCAGAGGAAGACACTGAGGCTCCAAATCTGAGAATTTTCCTGATAGAAACAGATCGAAACAAAAACATGACGAGAACACGATCCAAGAACCTCAGGGAACCCGGGGGGTTATATATTACGAAGATTCAATGCATAAGGAAGGTTTTGACATGGAAACGAGGCGGAGTCGGAGCTCGGGGGTGGAACACCCCCCCTCAGGCGCGACCAGGCTGGGCCCGCGCCTGGGGTGGGTTGTCCACCCGGGGCTCTGTTTCCTCCTTAGTTTCGTCTCGTAACTTCCCTTATGTATTAAAAACATCAAAAATATAAAAATATTGGAGTTTCACGAACCTTCTGTTTTCATCACTTTTACCTATTCAAGGAAGAACTCTATAGTTTCTGGTGTTTGGCTTCTGATAAATTCTTCTGGAGTTTTCATTTGAATAACATCAACTTCTTCATTATAAGAATCTCTAGAAATATAATGTTTTAGTCTTTGACCATCCACCACCTGTGTTGTGTCATATTTTAGAGAAGAAATTTTGATGGCACCTGAACGGTACACTTCCTGGATAACAAAAGGTCCTTCCCATTTGGAGAGTAGTTTCCCTGCAAAAAATCTGAGACGAGACCTATACAAAAGAACTTTCTCACCAACATGGAACTCCCTTTTGAGAATTTTCCTATCATGCCATATTTTTACTTTTTACTTAAAGAGCCTAGCATTTTCGTAAGCTTCACCTCTCCAATCATTTAGATTACTTAAGTCAAGCAGTCTTTTCTCACCAGTAAGTCTAAAGTCTCTATTCAACTCTTTCACGACCCAATAAGCTTTGTGTT
This sequence comes from Avena atlantica, assembly GCA_910589765.1. NCBI lineage: Eukaryota > Viridiplantae > Streptophyta > Magnoliopsida > Poales > Poaceae > Avena > Avena atlantica. The sequence continues at coordinate 177,376,469 of OU342737.1, forward strand.
CTAATTCTAAAGGCAGGTGAAAAGCCTTCCAATAGACCATTTTGTAAGGAGACATCCCCATAGGATTTTTATAAGCAGTTCTATAACCCCACAAAGCGTCATTCAACTTTTTAGCCCAATTTTTCCTAGATCTATCGACAGTCTTCCGCAAGATAGATTTGATTTCCCTATTGGAAAGTTCTACTTGCTCAGTAGTTTGGGGGTGATAGGCTAAAGCTATTATGTGGTTTACATCATACTTAGCGAGAGTTTTTCTAAAAACCCCATGAATAAAATGAGAGCCTCCATCAGCCATGAGATATCTAGGCACACCGAACCTAGGAAAAATGACATCCTTCAGCATTTTCAAAGAGGTCTTACCATCAATATTGTTTGTAGGTATGGCTTCTACCCACTTCGTAACATAGTCAACAACAACAAGAATATGTGTATACCCTTTTGAAGGAGGAAAAGTCCCCATAAAGTCAAATCCCCAACAATCAAAAAGTTCAATAACAAAAGAATAATTCATAGGCATTTCATTGCGTCTAGAGATGTTACCTACTCATTAGCATTCATCACATGATAAGACAAACTTCCTTGCATCTTTAAAAAGGGTAGGCTAATAAAATCCAGATTGTAAAAACTTTTGTGCAGTCCTGTCCCCAACATGATGTCCTCCATAAGCACTGCCATGACATTTCCTCAATATCTCTTGTTGTTCAAATTCTGAAACACATCTTCGCATAATACCATCTACTCCTTCTTTATAAAGTGTGGGTCATCCCAAAAATAATGCCTTAGATCATAAAAGAATTTTATTCTTTGCTGGGCTGTAAAGGTTGGAGGCAAATACTTGGAAACAATAAAGTTAGCATAATTAGCATACCAAGGACTCTCATGTGGACTTACCCTTATTGCAGCTAACTGCTCATTTGGAAAACTATCATTAACAGGCAAAGGGTCAAAAGAAGTGTTTTCTAAACGAGATAAATTATCAGCAACAGGATTATCAGCACCTTTCCTATCCACAATATGCAGATCAAACTCTTGCAAAAGCAACACCCACCTTATAAGCCTAGGCTTGGCGTCCTTCTTCATCATAAGGTATTTAATAGCTGCATGATCAGTATGAATAGTAACCTTGGAATCAACAATATAAGGTCTAAACTTATCACAAGCAAAGATTACAGCTAGGAACTCCTTTTCAGTAGTAGCATAATACTTTTGAGCAGCATCCAGAGTCTTGCTAGCATAATGAATGACATTTAGCTTCTTGTCAACGCGTTGTCCCAAGACAGCACCCACAACAAAATCACTGGCATCACACATAATTTCAAAAGGTAAACCCCAATCAGTTGGTTGGACTATAGGAGCAGTTGTTAAAGCTTTCTTCAAAGTTTCAAAAGCTTCCTTACAATCATCATCAAAAACAAAAGGTACATCTTTTTGAAGAAGATTAGTAAGGGGCTTTGAAATTTTTGAGAAATCTTTAATAAACCTCCTATAGAAACCAGCATGACCAATGATACTAAGAATACCTTTGATATCTCTAGGACAAGGCATCTTCTCAATTGCTTCAATTGTGGCTCTGTCAACTTCAATATCTCTTTCAGAGATCTTGTTTCCAAGAACAATTCCTTCATTAACCATGAAATGGCATTTCTCCCAGTTAAGAACAAGGTTGGTTTCCTCACATCTCTGTAAAACTTTATCAAGGTTGTGCAAACAATTATCAAAAGAAGTTCCATAGACGGAAAAATCGTCCATGAAAACCTCCACAATTTCTTCACAAAAACCATGAAAGATAGCAGACATACATCTCTGAAAGGTAGCATGAGCATTACATAAACCAAAAGGCATACGCCAGTAAGCATAAGTACCATAGGGACAAGTGAAAGTAGTTTTCTCTTGGTCCTGTGCTTTCACAACAATTTGAGGAAACCCAGAATAACCATCAAGAAAGCAAAAGTGAGTATTTTTGGACAACCTCTCAAGCATTTGATCAATAAAGGGCAAAGGATAATGATCTTTCTTAGTAACTTTATTAATCTTTTTAAAATCAATGCACATTCTATACCCAACCACTACTCTTTGGGGTATAAGATCATTATCTTCATTAGGCACAACAGTTATTCCCCTTTCTTGGGAACACAATGAACAGGGCTAACCCACTTACTATCAGTAATAGGATAAATAATACCAGCATCAAGGAGTTTTAATACCTCATTTCTTACCACATCCTTCATCTTAGGATTTAGACAGCGTTGGTGCTCAACAACTGGTTTTGCATCAGGCTCTATATTAATAGCATGCTGACATATAGTAGGAGAAATCCCCTTTAAATCATCAAGAGTATAGACCATAGCTCCTTGGCGTTTCTTCAATATCTCCAATAACCTTTCTTCTTCCTTTCCTGAAATTTTAGAACTAATAATAACAGGATATATCTTTTTGTCATCAACATAATCATATTTAAGATTATCAGGTAAAGGTTTTAATTCGAAAATAGGGTCCCCTTTAGGTGGTAGTGTGGTGCCCAAATCTTCCACAAGTAAATTATGCTTAAGTAACTCAGGCTGACGAAGGAAATCCTCATCAATCTCATTTCTTTCCTTCATGAAGGCATCACTTTCATGTTCTTCCATGAACTGCTGCAAGGCATTGTTAGAAGCAAGAGAAATAGCAGAAAGTTGTTCAACCCTGAAATCCTCATCAGGCAGTTCATTTTCATAAGGATTTTTGGCAAATTTGGAAAAAATAAACTCATAAGACTCTCCAGCAAACTTAGTCAAAACTTTTTCCTTCCTACAATCAATGATAGCCCCACAAGTGTTCAGAAAGGGTCTACCAAAGATAATAGGATAGGTTTTACTAGCTTCTTTACCAAGTACTAGAAAATCAGGAGGATATTTAATCTTACCACAAAGGACCTCCACATCTCTTACAATGCCAATGGGGCAAACTTGCTCTCTATTATCAAGGTGAATGATCACATCAATGTCCTCAAGCTCACAAGGACCAATCTCATGCATAATTTCCCTGTAAAGCTCATAAGGAATAGCACTGGAACTAGCACCAATATCACATAAACCATAATTGCTATGACTACCAATTTTAACAGAAAGCACAGGGACACTTGCTTTTCTAACTTTCTTAGGATGAGAAACAATATTAGTAGCGTCTTCACAGAAGACAATATGCTCATCCTCTATATTTCTAGTGACAAGATCTTTCACAATAGCTACCACAGACTCGATATCAATAAGCTCATCGGACCCTACAGTTTTCTTTGCGCTTTTGCTAACCACATTAGCCATAATAGAGTGTTCCCTTACCTTGGAGGGAAAAGGGGTCTTCTCAACATAAGGTTCAGGCAAAATAGGATCAACAGTACAAACCTCTATACTGGCAGGAACATGGGTAACAATGTCTTTATAAGGAGCATGGTACTTGTCCCATTCTTTCTTGGGAATCTCAATATAAGAGGCAGAAGCATTAAAACATTCCGCAAGAACTTGAGGATCAAGACCAAACTTATTGCTAGTATCACGGAAGCTATCAGTTCCCATAAAAGATTTAATGCATTCATAATCATAGTTTATACCTGACTTTCTTCCTTTGTCATTCTCCCAAGATTCAGTGTTCTCTTTAATACGGTCTAGAAGATCCCATTTAGCTTCTTCCTTCATACGTGTGAATGATCTAGCACAAGAAGCATCTAGTAAATCTTTATCATGAAGAGAAAGTCTATCATAAAATTTATTGAGAATAATATTATTAGGGAGTTCATGAATAGGACATTTAAGCATTATTAACTTCAATCTCCCCAAGCTTGAGCTGTACTCTCTCCATCAAGAGGCCAAAAGTTATATATAAGATTTATATCCTTATGCATCTCACTGGGAGGATAAAATTTAGAGTAAAAGAGAGATGACATCTCCTCCCATTCCATGGATTGTCCATTCTTTAGTAGCTTATACCATTCTTCAGCTCTCCCCTTCAAGGATATGGAGAGTAACTTCTTCTTCACCTGTTCAGTTGATACCTGCACACTTAAACAACCCGCATAATTCATGGATAAAAAGCAAGTGATCACTAGGATGGACAGTTCCATCCCCAAAATAATAATTATCCATAACACGATTAACAATACTTGTAGGTATCTTAAAAGGATCTATCTCAACAAGAGGTGGTTCATCTACTACCCTAGCAGTGGTAGTAGTTTTCCCAAACAGAAAACCAAGTGGGTTATCCATATTGGAAACAAAGTAATAAGCAGTAACAAGAGAAATACTCATAGTGAAAGTTTCCCTTACCAGTTCCACTCTTCAATAGCGCTTCACTCCCCGGCAACGGCACCGGAAAATAGTCTTGATGACCCACAAGTATAGGGGGTGTATCGTAGTACTTTCTATAAATAGGAGTGTCGATCCCAACGAGGAGCAGAAGGTGCTAAACAGTGGTATGGAGCAGGAAATCCCTGTGAATACTTAGCAAACGGATTTTTAGTGGTTTTCTGACAAGGCAACAAAACAAAGAGCAAGTAACAGAAGTAACGAACAAACGGAGCAGGTGGCCCAATACTTTCTTAGCAAAGGACAAGCCGGTGGAAATACTTATAAGGACCAAACGTTCTTGAGGACACATGGGAATTATGTCAAGTGCTTTCGCTTCAAATAGCTGAGTACTCTTCTATGGTGTCTGTAAGTGTTGTGTGGGTGAACCTGTGCTAACATACCGCCCTTCCTAGGAATAGTACATACTTGTAATTAAACCCCCTGCAAACATCCGTAACTACAGGAAAGTAATTAAGATATAAATCTAACCACGGCCTTAAACTCTGAGATCCTACGCTACCTTGTGCAAAGGTGTCCTAACGGGGGTTCAGGTTTCTGTCACTTCGGAAACCCATGATTAGTAGCCAAATACACAATGCATTCCCCTAGGACCATAAATGGTGAAGTGTCATGTAGTCCACGTTCACATGACACCACTAGAAGAATAGCACCACAACTTAAATACTAAACCATTGAATAATAACTCATCACATATTTACTACTAATATCATGACTTCTCCCATGTCCTCAAGAACTAAACGAACTACTCACAAGACATCATATGGATCAAGAACAAATATCATATGATAATGGATAACAATCTGAACATAAACAATAATCCAATGCTTCCACTCACAAGCATCAACTATAATAGTAATTAATACCGGAAAAGTTTCCCCTAAGAACTAAAGCAATATCCAACACAATTGTTACAGCGGGATGGAGTGGTGGTGATGGTGCTGGTGGAGATGATGGTGTGGATGATGATGATCCCGATGAAGCCTAGCTTGATGATGGTGTTGATGGCGACGGTCTCCCCTCTCCGGGAAGGAATTCCCCTGGAAGAAATCTGTCTACCGGAGAGATCTTTCTCTCTCGGTGTTTTCCGCCCCCAGAGGCGGCGGAAATCTATCTGTGGTCGCTCCCCGAGGCTTAGGGTTCTGTAGGGAAGATATAGGCGAAGGGGAAGAGTCGGAGACCGGGAAGGTGGGCCACACTTGCCCTAGGCGTGGGTCAGGTGGGCCCGCGCCTAGGAGGGTGTGGGCCCCCTGAGGCCCATATCTGTCCCTCCTTTTGGCTTCCTTCGTCTTTTGATAAAATAATATGTTTCTATATTTTTCTGATCTTCGCGAAATTGCATGGAAACGCCTTCTTTTCCATCAGAATCCAGACTCCGATAGTCCATCCTCCAGAAATCATCCAACATGCATAAACAGATGAAAAGTCATAAGTAATACCTCATAATAAGACAAATATCAATGAATAGAGTTAAATTATGATATAGAATGGTGATGCAAATTAGGCGTATCAAAGCCATGCACTTTTTATTGGCATTTAACCACTTTTGGTTGTCAATGGAGTAAGCCAACCCCAATGGAGCATGGTCCCTTTTCCTCTTCTCCCAAACAACATTATCATCAGCAGGATCTCTTTCTGGGTCTTTTTGCTTGATTGGCTGTGGAGTGTCCACAACCATGTCAACCTCGGCACACATGAATGCCAAGTCCACTTTATTCCTCCACTCAGTGTAGTTGTCACCCCTGAGCATCGGAATGTCCTTGAGGCAACTCATGAGGTTGAGACCTTCTGAAAACCACAAAGATGTGAGATAACAAAAACAATTGTATGCATTAATCCAACATTGGTATAAATTAAACATACAATTGTTTATGCAAATAAAATTATATCACCGTTGGGCAAAAATAAAGGTAAATGCACCTTTCATTTCATTATAAACAAATTATGATTATGCTATTAACAACGTTGGTCATTTAATAATAGGACCATAATCAACTTTAATATTCACTTTATCACATCTTTAAAAAATTAATTTCCTCTTTATTGCATTTAAGCAATTACTTTTAACTATTTGCAGCGGAAAAATAAATAAAATTCATCAACTTTAATACTTTACAGAAAAATTCTGTCACTTTTGAATTCTCTAAAACAAAATTTTCGTTGGAATATTTTAAATACAAAAACTGTATAAAAAATTTCTCAAAAAATGAACAAAAAAACAAAAAATTGTTCTGTAAAAAAGAAAAAACATTAAACAGAAAAACTGTGATGTTTGCGCCCTACTGGCCTTTACCGCGAGCATCCAGCGGCAGCCCGAGACGTCCTGGCTCCGCGAGCGCCTAGCTGCCGCCCGCTCACTCCTAACGCTCATGTGCTTGGCGCCTGGCCCGCGACGGCCCATGGCCTAGCCGCAGCCACTTTCCTATCTAACGCACGCGCGTGTTGCCCCATATTCGCACCCGCGGCCCACGACCTAGCCGAGCAGCCTGCTTGGCCCTGCGACACCAGCGTCGCCCGATCGTGATTGTTCAATCCAGCCCGACTTAAATCCAACGGCTGCGCGCGGCTTTCGCCAGAACAAAACGGCCAGAGGCCCTCTCCCGATGAAACCCTAACCCCATTCGGCCCCCTCTCTCCCCCGTGACCTCTTTGTGCTCTGCTGGCGGCGGCACAGTGCCCTGTAGGGGGTGAGGCGAGGTGGCCTCGCCGCCCGGCGCATCCCCGGCGACGAGCAGCCTCTCCCTTGCCTCGCGAGCTCCTTCTCCCCTTTGATGTCCATCTCCCCCAACCTAAAAAAACCACAAGCGTGCGAGCTTCGGAGGAAGATGGCGTCCCTCTGGCCCCCTTGCCGGCGGCGCGCGCACCCGTGGGTGGGCGCTTCCCTGTCAAGCGGCTCAGTGGCGGAGCCCTATGCCGGCGCACGGCGGTGGCCGGAGGGACCTCTCTGTTTCTTTATCGGCTTTTCCGTTTTCGGGCTTTTCGATCTGTTTCGGGGAAACTATCGGGGCTTTTCTGTGGGGTTTTTGGTGTGGGATCTAGTGATCTTGGGGATTGATATGTTCAACACGGTATCTCCTTTTGTATTTTCGATTCGATTCGGGGACGGGGTTTTACTTTGCTTTGTCCCCGAAGGGGTTGTTCTTCTTCTAGATGACTCACAAGGGATGCCCATCTAGATCGAGAGGAACGGTGCGGCCCTAAGGCAGGCGCACTGTAGATCTAGGGTTTCTTTGTCCTTCTTCGCTTTTCTTTTCTACTGAAAAATCTAGGACTAGAACAAACATGGCTCTGATACCAATGTTTTACTAGGATTTTGGATCTTCTAGTCTAGATGATTACAGTAGCACTATTTGGGTTCGATTTGAGAGAGTAGAGAGAGGAGAAGAGAAAGATTGGAGAGGGACTACCCGCGCCTTGGCTCGAGGAACACGAGCCAGAGGGGATGCCAGAGCCGGAGTTGGTGGCCATGGGAAAAGGGCGACGGCGTGGGTGTGCGGTGGTGGCGGTGTTTCCCGTTGGCTCGCGCTAACCCTAGATCGGTAGGGATATCGATGGGGCCTACGGCACAGCGAAAAACCCCGTATCGTGTGCTGCCAGACCCCACCCTTTATATATAGCGCGGCGACAGGGACCCACCAACCATATTGCGGTTGGGCGCCTCCGATCAGGGCGCGGATGAGGAATTCCGTTCGAGCCGTTGGGCTCGTACGGGAGAGATCAACCTAACAACACAAACATGTATCTGAATATGTTGGGTCAGGAAGGTCAGAACTATATGTGGGTCTAAAGACAGACATAAAGAAATAGAGATAGAATAGACTTAAACATAGTAGAGAGTTTTGGAATTCTGTTTGGAGTTCTAACGTTCCTCTAGAAATAAGGCTAGAAGCTTGCAACAAATTCGCTAGGGGTGCAAGCTCAGACAAGCGTTGGAGAAACATGGATATCCTTCCAAGGTCCAACTTGCGACATTTGTGCAATGGCGTTTTGGTTACCAGAAGATTTATCGGGGTTACCGCCCGGTAGCCCCTTTTACAGACCCCTCCCAGTAAATGTTCTTACGGACCAAAAAATTCCAGATTAATTCAGAGTTCAAGTAGACGATTGAATATAAAAGTGTACCGCATAATAGACACGTTCTCACAGGTAGGCGAAGTGGTCTACATCGCGAGGTCCTATTTTTATTGTTTGCTTTGCCCGGAACGTATTTGAAGTTTAAAATTGCAGTTCGCAAACTCAAACTTCCGACCACCGGCAAGGCTCCAACTACACCAACTACCAGAGCAGCGAGGCAACCATGCAACTATGCAGGCTCTCAGCTAAATTAACTCGACAAAACAATTTAAATTTAAATTTTGTTCGAAAATTACGGCCAGAAATTTGTGGGTATATTCCGGTAACCCTGGTAACTAAAATTAACGACCCCCTCCGGTAATTGTTTTCATTCCGGTAGCCAAAACCGGCCGAATGGGGGAATCTGTACATCACGCCCATGGTAAAACTATCCCAAAGCGGTAGCATTGAGACAATCCTTAAGGAGTGGAAGCTACTTTTTTTTCGAAACGGAGACATAGCTCCAGCCTCTGCATCAACTATCGACTGATGTATACATCACTTTATTAATTTTATTTATTATTTGGTTTTACAAAAGATTACATCATGGATCGCATAGGGTTTAGACATGAATCAACCATCTAAAAAAGAGAGAAACATGAAGCGACTCTGCACTAACATGTTAACCTATGATCAAAACGCCAGCTGCACCGGCTGTAAAAATCCCGTGCCACCTTCTCTAGCCGGTTGCACCGAGTAACCATGTCTTGACGTTGTTCCGTTGACTGGAGGAAAGACCACAAACGGATCCAATGAGTAGCCAAAGGAATGACCTGCATAAAGGAAGAACTTTTGGCATTGTTAAATATATAATCTTTTCGAATGTTCCATATGGCCCATAGTAAAGCACATACTCCAACTCGGATATGTGCTTTTTCTTGTTTGTTGACCCCCGCTAACCAATTCCCAAACGAATTTGTTATGTTAGACGGAGGAGTGATATTAAAAGCCATATGAACAATACGCCACACAAGTTTTGCTAGAGGACATGATATGAATAAATGTTGTATTGATTCAACTTGGTCACAAAAACAACATTTTTTGCATCCTTGCCAATTCCTTTTTATTAAGTTGTCCTTTGTAAGTAAAACTTTCCTATGCAAGAACCACATAAAAATCCTTATCTTTAGTGGTACTTTCATTTTCCAAATATATTTTCGAAGGTATTTAGTATGGTCATTCATGTAATCTAAATACAATGACTTGACCGTGAAAGTGTCAGACATTGTTAATTTCCAAACAAACGCATCTGGCTATATAGTTAATTGCACATGAATGAGTTGGCTACAAAGTTAAAGCCAACGCTGCCCTCTATGTCCCGTTAGAGTTTGCCTAAAACCTATGTTCAGCGTCACTTGAGACATAACACTAGCGACTGAAACTTGTTTTCTTTGTGCTATATTATAGAGCGAGGGGTATTGTTGGAATAAAGGCGTATTTCCTAACCATGTGTCCTCCCAAAACCGTGTATCCTTACCGTTTCTAATATTGAAAGAGCCTCTATCAAAAAATTCATCTTTTACTTTCATTAATCCTTTTCAAAAGGGGGAGTCCGTAGGTTTTGCCTTTACTTGAGACAAAGATTGGGAGTTGAGATATTTATTTTGTATTAATTCCTGCCAAACACCTTGTTCGGTTAGGAGTTTAAAAATCCACTTGGTTAAAAGACATTTATTTTTTATCTCTAGAACCTCCACTCCAAGACCCCCCTGATCTTTGGGTCGACAAATGATGTTCCACCGAGTAAGTCTATACTTTCTCTTGTGACCATCACTTTGCCAAAAAAATCTCGAACGAAAGTAATCCAACCTTTTTCTTACCCCTATGGGTATTTCAAAGAAGGATAGCATAAACATTGGTAAGCTAGTTAAAACTGAATTAATTAGTACCAATCTGTCTCCATACGAGAGAAGTTTACCCACCCAACTAGCGAGTTTTCTCTGAAAACAATCATCAATCGGCTTCCACTCACCATTTTTTTATTTTTCGAAAGTGAATTGGAATCCCCAAGTATCTAAATGGCAATTTTCCAGCCTCACATCCGAAAAGATTGATATATTGATCTTCAATTTTTTTGGCTTTACCAAAACAGTAAACTTCACTCTTATGGAAGTTAATTTTCAACCCTGAAAGTTGTTCAAAAGTAGCCAAGATCAGCTTCATATTTAATGCCTTTTCTATATCATGTTCTAAAAAAATGATAGTATCATCGGCATACTGTAAAATGGATATCCCCCATCAACTAAATGAGGTACAAGTCCCTCAACCTGGCCATCTTCTTTGGCCCTAGCAATTAAAACTGCTAACATGTCAGCAATTAGATTAAAAAGGATAGGCGATAGAGGGTCACCTTATCTTAAACCTTTATGAGTTCAGAAATAGTGACCTATGTCATCATTTACCTTAATACCAACCGTTCCCCGACAAACAAAAAGTTCTATCCATTGACACCATTTAGGATCGAATCCCTTCATGCGCATGACTTGTTGCAAGAAAGACCACTTAACCTTATCATAAGCTTTTTCGAAGTCTAATTTTAGCAACACACCATCCATTTTCTTCTTATGAAGTTCATGTATAGTTTTATGTAAAATAAGCACCCCTTCGAGAATATGTCTCCCTGGCATGAACGCCGCCTGAGTTGTTCTAATAACTGTATGGGCTACCGATTAGTACCAACTTTAGTAAAAAAATTGAAGCTTACGTTTAGAAGGCATATCGGTCAGTACTGCTGAATTTGAATGGCATTTTCTTTTTTTTGGAAGCAAGATTATAGTGCCATAATTAAGATGAAAGAGTGGTAACTCGCCACTCTGAAATTTTTCGAACATATTCATCAAATCATGTTTGATTATTTCCCAAAAAGTTTGGAAAAACTCCGCAGGAAAACCATCAGGTCCTGGGGCTTTTTTTTTTCTATTTGCATAATAGAATTCTCTATGAAGTTTGATGTGAGAATAGAATTCTCCTCATATGTTAACTGTGGTATATCCGTCGTTTCGGATTCTACCAAAAAGAAGTGATTCTGCCCCGGAGGCCGAAATAGTCTTTTGTAGAAGTCGGTGATATAATTTTTGATGTTTTCTTGGCCTATTATAGTTCCCTCATCTTGTTCAAGTTGGAAGATCTTCTTTCTCCTATTCTTACCATTGGCAATAAGATGAAAATATTTGGTGTTGTTTCCCCCTTCTTGAATGTGTTTAACCTTAGCACGCTGCGCCCATTTGGACTCCTCGTCCCTGCGCAATTTAGCCACTTGATCGTTAGCCTCTCGCAATAACTTTCTCTCATGGTCATTAAGAGGGCCACTTTCTTCTTTAATGTCTAGACTATCTATCATATCTAATAGACGCTGTTTTTCCTTTTTATAAACACTACTTTGATTTCTTGCCCAGCCTTTTAGAAAATTTCTAAGATGGCTAATCTTATTTTTTCATACTTCCATTGGACTTTTTCCATGAGATACCGCTGCCCACTCATGAGCCACCATATCAAAAAAACCTTCTTGTCTTAGCCAAGACAATTCAAAAGAGAAATTGTTGTTATTACCCCGGTAAGCTTGTTCACCCGAGTCAATAAGTAAGGGGGTATGATCAGAGCCCGTCCTAGTCAAAGACCGCACTGTTACTAAAGGGAACTTTTGCTCCCATGACACACTAGCAAGAATTCTATCAAGTTTTTCGAAAGTGGGTACCTCTTTTCTATTAGCCCATGTGAACTGTCTGCCCGAGAGAACTAATTCTCTTAGGTCCAGACTTTAAATAATCGCATTAAAAATAAAGGGCCATCTAGCATTAAAGTTGTCGTTATTTTTTCCTCTTGTCTGCGAATAATGTTGAAATATCCACCCACCAACATGGGTAAAGAATCATCCTCACATAAACGGACCAGCTCCGCCAAGAACTCACCTTTCTGGGCATCTTGAGCTGCTCCATATACTGCCACTAAATTCCATTCAAACTTATCAGATTTGGACGTTAAGTGGAACTTGACACATCTGTCTCCAGAAACGACGTTCTTTATTTGCAATGTGTGCGAGTTAAAACCCACTAAAATACCCCCGACCTCCCTTGTGGAGGTAGGCAATACCACACATATTCTAGGCCTTGTTGCTCCTCTTCAAATAGATCAGTACATAGTTCATTTGCCTTGTTCAAAGTGGTATTGTCACCCTTCTTAATTTTCTCCTCATTTTTCTTTAACATGATTAGTGTACGTTGTAAATCTAAATCTTTGATTGAATTAACTGAAGAATTCACTTCACTAGGTGATACCCCTAACGACACCCCTAGCTTAGCAGCCCTAGCAACCACCACTTCATTCGGAATAGAAGCAATAGAAAACTTAGAAACAAAAGTATTACCTTCATATGGATAGTTATCACGCTGCATCGCTCGACCTTGTGCTCTCTCCAGCTGCGTGGAGTCTGCATTGGGTTGCGCACGGATGCGTTCACTTGAACGTAAGCCTGCGACGTTGACTCCCCCGAAGGCCACCAGGTCAGCTTGCGTGTAGTGCCCACCGAGGAACACTCCTGTCCCAGTTGGTGAAGCAGGAGAGGGGCTGCGGCAAACACTCTCCTGTGGAGTGAGCGGCGACCCCAGTGAAGATCTCGACATGAGCGCGTTGTTGGCCTCTTGCCTAGCGCTGCCATGAGATGAAGTTGACTTTGAAGAGTTGACATTCCCCTCAGAGAACATCGGTTGCAGCTCAGCTCCATGCGCAACTAAGGTGGTCATGGCCATTGGGGCCGCCAGGGGTAAAGATGGCGTGATCCGACCACTTGGGCGTGGTGGTGTGATTGCGTAACCATTCTGACCAGAAAATTGTGCATTGGCCTTCCTCACGAAAACCTCATGATCATCACTTTTCAACAAAACATCAGCAGCAGGTGCTCCTTCTGTGACAGCAGAAACCAATTTTTTCCCTGTCGCGTCAGCGTAAACTGGACTCTTTTGTGTCGCTGCATCAAACTCTGCCGCCGGACCACGAGCTGCTATAGCACCAAAACGTGGAGGAGCAGACGCAGCGAGTGGCGAGAGGAGCTCCTCCTCATCATCAGCACGGTCACCCCAACGACGAGGTGGGGCGGTGACTTGCAACTTGCTAGCAGAAACTGCGCTATCTGGCGGCGATTTGGAAAAGAAATCTCCTACCTGAACAACCAATGCTTGTTTCCCAACTTGTTGTGAACCACTTCCAGGCAGAGATGAACCCTGGGTATTTTCCTTCTGATTGTTTTTTTCCATCATAGAGACACTAGAGACCGGTTTTGATCTATCCTTCTTGGAATCATCCTCCCCATCAGCGTTAACATCACATAGTAGTATCTTTTGGAGCAGCTGGGTTATATCCTTCAACCTCAAAGGTGATACCATAGCCAACTCCCTCATAAGTATGATTAGTTCCAAGTGGGATGTGTTCAATACTAGTGCACTGCACATGAATACGTGCAACACCATGCTTACGGGTATATTCCATATCAACCTCTGTGGCTGTGCCAACTAAAGATCCAACTGCAAAGAGACCTAGATAATCACATCGCACCTTATATGGGCAACCTGAAACTCTTACCCATGCCTCTTCAAGACGAAAATTATCAACTGGACCAGATATCCATTCTTCAAAAATTAAAAAGATTTTCTTTTCAGCATCAATTGGAACCGTAGTAATTTTTGCCAATCTAGCTAGATCATCTTTTGTTGGGAAGACAGCCTGGAAGACGTTCTCTTCCGTTTTGATCAGGTTCCATTGATGTTCACCAGGAACAATCCATCCGAGTTCAGCAACCACTTCTTGTGCTGACAAAGAACCACCGTCCACTCTAATTCTTCCAACCTTTCCGCTGTCATGTTTAAACTTGAGTTCATCCGATGCCGGAATATTATATATCATAAGTTCACTGCGACATAGACCAAAAACCCGAGCTACAGGTTTTAGCATGGATAAAAGGTGACATTTCTTCGACTCATGTGACGCACGCTCACAGTAAATGCAGAGCACGGCCTTGCAAGCATCGGCCATGTGACCAGTTTCTCCACACCGAAAGCAAACCACCTTATCACTTTTCTTCGAACCCTTCTCTGAAGCACCGTCATTAGATGAAGTATCAACATCAGGGGCTCTTATTTGCCGCGCCGATGGTGCAGCGGTTGCTACTGCCGCCTTCCTCAACATGGGGGTGTTTTGAACTGGCGCACCTCCTTGTTCGGTCTCCATCGAGGTAGGTGGTATCCTTGAATTACGACCAGCTGCAGGCCTGAAATTCCTACCACGGTTAATGTAACCTCCAGCATTGCGATTGGCATTGAATTGCTGCCTATATTGGCGTCTATATCTGAAGTCCCCATTATTTCCACCACTTGGATTAGATCCCTGACCACCTTCTCGAAACAGGCTTTCGCCCCGCTTTATAAATAAAGCAACATCCAGTTACAAAGTTCAACAAGCATCCACCACGGCCAAGGCCAAACGAAAAGGAAAAGAAGTGCATACAACACCGCTGGGGCCACAGCACAAGCACGCCCAAACAGAAACAAAAAACCGCCACAGGAACGAGGGAGAGCTCAGGACGCCTGGGCCGGGGAAGTCGGGGCAGATAGGGGGATCGCTGCCGTCCTCAGGGCCCGCATCGAGTTGTCGAAGGCCGCCCGATCACGCTGCCTCACCAGGGGAGACCACTGTTGAAGGAAGGCAAGAAAGGAGAACACAGGGTCAGACACTCGTGAAGGATACACCTTCTCAATCACCATCTTATTCCGCACGTTCCACAAAGACCACGAGATGGTCGCAAACACGAGCCAGAAGAGATGGCGACCTCCTCCGGCCCTGTAAGCCTGGGACTGCAGGAACTCCCCAAGTTCCTGCGCGCCCCAGGCAGGCCCTAGCGCCTCTCTAACAAAGCAGCAAAGACCCTGGGCCGCCGAACAAGAGAACATAATATGGGCAGTCCCACATAGGGGACACAAGCCATCGCCCGGGCCGTTACGCTTGGCCACCTCCGCCCCCGAAGGTAGCCGGTCCCGCAGAAGCTACCACACGAAGATGCGGATACTAAGCGGCAGGGGGGCCTTCCACAGAGGGGCCGTCCAACCCAGCTCAGGGCCCTGGAAAAGGGCGCGATAGGCCGAGTTCACCGTGAACTCGCCAGAGGGGTGCAGATGCCACGCTGCCGAGTCTGGGGCCTCAGACAAAGCCCCAGGGAGGGAGCGGAGCAGCAGAAGGCGGTCCGCGTCCTCCGCCGCACTAAGGTGCCTCCGGAACAAGATGTTCCAGTGGCCCTCCAGGAAGGCTTCCTGCACAAGGATCTCGGGAGAAGCGGAGATAGCAAACAGGCTGGGGTAAAGGACCCCCAACGGGATCGGCAGCATCCAAGGATCAAGCCAAAATCGAATCCCATGTCCGCAACCAACCTCAAAGGAGAGGCCCAGCCCGATGAAATGCTTAATCTCCTGGAGGGCTCTCCAAAACTGAGAGCCCTCCCTCCGCTCACAAGCTAACAGGGGGCGGCCCCGGAGATACTTGGCTTTGATAAGCTGAAGCCAGAGCCCGCCGTCGTCTCTAAGAATGCGCCAGACCCACTTCAACATCAACGCCACATTAAAGCGGCGCGAGTCAAGGATACCTATGCCCCCAAAGCTCTTGGGGGCGCAGACGTCCGCCCATTTAATCATGTGGTATTTCTGATGGCCATCCCTCGCCGCCCAAAAGAACCTATACAACTCCTTAGCGAAGTCGGCATGCGTCCCTTCGGGCAGCAGGTACAGCCCCATTTGGTACATGGGTAGACTCGCGAGACACGAGTTAATCAGCACCGACTTGCTCCCCTTCGACGTAAGGCGCCCTCTCCAGGGTTCCGCCCTCGAGCGCACCCTCCCGACCAAGGGGGCCAGGTCCCTGATCAACACTCGCGTCTCCCTGATGGGCATCCCCCGATAGGTAATCGGGAAGTCCGCGAGCTTACAATTCAGCCCATCCGCGATCCGCTGACGCTCCTCCTCAGGATACCCCAGAACCATCACCTCACTCTTGTCAAAGTTGATCGTCAACCCAGACATGGATTCGAAGCAGAGAAGCAGGAATTTCAGGTGAATGATGTCCTGGTCCGAACCCTGCACCATGATCATGGTGTCATCCGCATACTGAAGGTGGGAGATGCCACCCCCAGGGATCAGGTGCCCCACCACCCCGGAGATGTGCCCCGAGAGTTGGGCCCTATCCAAAATCTCCGCCAGGGCGTCCACCGCGGCGTTAAACAATATAGGGGAGATCGGGTCCCCCTGCCTAACCTCGCAGGACGGACTAAAGTAAGGACCGATCTCCCCATTTATGTTGATCGCCGTCGAGCCACTCCTGACGAACTGCATGATCCAGCAGATCATGCGGTCATCCACACCCCTCCTCTCCAGGACGAGACGCAAGAAGGCCCAGTCAAGCGATCATAGGCCTTCTGAAAGTCCAACTTCAGGAACACCCCTTTCTGACGTCGTATCTTAACTTCATGAATAATTTCATGAAGTGCCAGGACATCGTCATGAATGAGGCGTCCCTTGAGGAAAGCGAACTGGAGAGGATGGGTGAGGCGCTCCATCACTGGAGCGAGACGAATGGCACAGACCTTGACGAACAGGCGCTGAATGACATTAATCACCGTGATCGGTCGGAACTGGCGGATATCCGTGGCCCCCACAACCTTGGGGATCAGGGTGATCACGCCAAGGTTCAGTCGGGACATCACCAGGGTACCCGTGAAAAACTCCTGGAAGAGCTACATGATCAAAGGCTGTAACTGAGCCCAAAAAGCCTGGAAGAAACACACCGGGAGACCGTCAGGACCCGGTGCCGAGCTAGACTTCATGGACTTCAGAGAAGCCTCCACCTCCCCTCCTAGGAAGGGGAGAGTGAGATCAGCATTCTCCCTGGGAGAGACAAGCGCCTCACCCGTCCAGAAGTCAGGCGCCAGCGAGACTCCCGATTGCGGCGAGGCAGAGAAAAGGCCCCGGTAGAAGGCGTAAATATGGGAGGAGAGCGCCTGAGGGGACTCCAGCAGCGACTCCCCCTCCCAGAGGCAAGGAATCGAGCACTTCCTCCTCCTACCATTGGCAATGGCATGGAAATAAGCCGTGTTCGATTCCCCCTGGACCGTCCAGTTCTGGCGACTCCGTTGGCGCCAGAAAGCCTCCTCTCCCTTGTAGATTTCCATAATGGAAGCCTCAAGGGAGTACCTATGGGACCAGGCCTCCGGCGAGAGGCCATGAAGATCGGCCTCCCGGTCCAGGGCCTGGATATCCCGCAGAATGGACTCCTTCTGATTCCTGAGGTCAGCCCCCAAATTCGCCCCCCAGCCTCACATGAACTGACGACATAATTTGGCACAGTGATGCCAGATATCCACCGCGCAGTACACCCGAGGGGTAGAAGCGGCCGCTGCCGTCCACCTTGCCCGAACCGCCTCTACAAATCCTTGCTTCTGCAGCCAGAAGGATTCGAAGTGGAAGCGGTTCAGCCGCGGGGGGCGGCCCCCTCCAGAGGAGAGGAGGAGAGGGGTATGGTCCGACCCAATCCTAGTGACCGCTCTCAACGAGCAAAGAGGGAAGGCCACCTCCCAATCCACAGACACAAAGACACGATCGAGAACGTTGCGAATCGGGTTCAGCTGCTTATTTGACCAAGTATATCTAGCGCCCACACGCCGGATCTCGCGGAGAGCAAGCTCGGCAATGCAGTCATTAAACATACGCATCCTAGGGAGGTCCACGTTTGCCGAGCTCTTATCGTCAGCAGATCGGATCAGGTTAAAGTCCCCGGCGACCACCACCGGGATAACCGTCCGTTCCACTTTCGATTTGAGCTCACGCAAGAAGTCGGCGGACCTCCTATGGTCCGCGGGGCCATAGACAATGATCACCTCCCATCTGAAGCGAGACTGTCTATGGGTAAGCGCCATGCTCACAAAGAATTCCCCGCGGTCCATATCATCAACCTCGAAGGTATCCTCCTTCACCCCCAGAAGGATCCCCACCCGAGTGTCCGGATGTAGGAAGCCAGGACTAGGAGAATTTTAAACGGCTCAAAGCTTCCAATTCTGCAATGGAGAAGTCCTGGCGAATCGTCTCCTGAAGACCGACAATATCCGGCGCTTCCAAGCAAAGAGACTCCTTGATCTGGCGGCGGCGCCCCTCACTGCCAAACCCCCGGATGTTCCAAATGAACACCCGGAAGGCTCGGAGGATGTCCATGGAAGAGCCTCAAGCCGGGGGGGCCCTGGGCGGGGGCCGAGCGAGCGCGGGGAGAAACGGAGCGGATCGCGGCTGACTTGGGGGGCCTCCCACGCGGCCGGCCCGAAGGGGTCGACTTGTGGGTGATCTCCCGCGCATCAGGGGCAGGTGGGGTCTCCCTGCTGGGGCCAGGCCCGTCGGGCCTAGCCTCGGCAAGGATACGAGAGCGTTCCCGCTCCCGGGCATCACGTGCCCGGGCCGCAGCGATTGCTCCCGCGTACCCCTCCCGCGCCTTAATGGCCGCAATCTGCTCCAATCTCGGTCCCTTCTCTCCCCGAAAAACAATACCGCAATCATCCGCCACCTCACCCAGGAGGGAGACCTCAGAGAGAACGCAAAACGGCGAGCTAGACATAACCGAAGGACCAGAGTCAGGAGGGACAGGGGTGGAAACAGTACCTGAAAACTCGTCATGGGCCGCAACCCGCCGGGAGGCCCGCTCAGCCACTGTCGGCTCCGGCCCGGACAGGCCTGACCGAGAGTCAGCGAGGCGAACACTGTGGCGGGAGGGAGGCGGTGGAGGAGGCCTAGGAGCCCTGGCCCGTCGCAGCTTGGCAACCGCCACCGGGGTGCTAGGGTCCCCGGCGGTGGAAAGCAGCACAGGCGGGTCCGGGGTGTCCGGGGCGAGAGTGTAGCAAACCACCCCAGGAGAGCGCGGCGACTGGTGGGCGCAGACCTCCAGTCCCACACTCCCGGAAGTCTCCTGCTCCGGGGACGAAGGAGCGGCAAGGGGGCCCAGGAGGGACGACGGGCCCCGGTCGAGGTAGGAGCCGTACTGCGCGATGTCGAGGCCGATGGAGATAGAGTGATCGGGACGGAGGCAGCGAGGGAGGTCCACCGAGGCCAGCTTGGCAGGCGCGCTCAGCGACATGGGGCGCCTCCCAGGGAAGGAAGGACTGCCACCAGAGAGTCCAGCCATCGGGGCCGCCGTGCCCCCAGCCGCCTCCTGCGACGGGCGAGCCGGGGGGGGGGGGGCGAAGCGTCAGTAGCGAGCGGCGACTCCGGGTCTGACCCCAAGTCGCTGTCCGAGTCCTCCCCAGAACCCCCACCCCCCGCCCCAGCGTCGTCACCAGTCGGAGGGGGGAGGAGGAGAGGAGCGAGCCTCCGGCTCGCCCACCTCCTCGTCCAGCTCCACCAGAAGGTCCTGGCCCACGCGGTTGAAGAAGAAGCGCGGCAAGGAGACCGGGAAGACCGAGGTGTCCGGGCAAAGCAGCCGCAGACGGACCGGGCCGAGCCCCGAAAGGGATCCCAAGTCAACCTCAGTCAACTTGCCCACAGTTTGAGCCACGAGCGCCACCACCTCCTGTCTCCTAGCCTCAATCGGGATCCCAGAGAGGCGGACCCAGACCTCGGAGAGGGTGGCCACCGTCTCCTGCTCCGCCGAGGATGGCTGGATGGAAACCTTCAGCTGGTGCAGGGGGAGCGTGAAGGAGGACCCGAGGGCGCACATGCGGAGCACGGCCACGGACGGGAAGGACACCATGAACTCAGTCGCCGAGAACCGCCGGACTGGCCACTCGTACCCGGGCAGCGCCGCGCTGAGCTCCTCCTGCAGCAGGGCCTCCGTCACTTCCACCGAAGTGGAGGGGTCCTGCGCGGGGAGGATCAAAACCCGCGCCAGGGTCTCGGGGACGGTCATCGGC
The DNA here is from genome assembly GCA_910589765.1 of Avena atlantica. NCBI lineage: Eukaryota > Viridiplantae > Streptophyta > Magnoliopsida > Poales > Poaceae > Avena > Avena atlantica. The sequence continues at coordinate 177,396,839 of OU342737.1, forward strand.
ATGCCACCCAAGTCGATGAAGTAGAACCCACCGTTGACTCCGTGTCCGTAGTACTCGAGGGTCTCTCTAGGGCGCGGAAGGCCAGTCGCGGAGACGCCTCCACCCCCAGAGCCACCGGACCCCCCGGTCCAGCGGACACCGGCGCAAGACCCGACTTCTTCTTCTTGCTCTTTTTCTTCTTCTTGGGGGCCGCGGCCGCGCCAGCGCCAGACTCGGGGCGGGCTACCGCGGGCGGCGCCACGGGGCCCGAGGCCGGACCCTCGCGCCATGAGCCAGCATCAGCCCGGCCAACCCCCTGCCTAGGACCAGCCGCCCTCGCAGCAGCCTCGCGGGCGAGCAGCGCCGAGGCACGCAACCGCTGCTCCCTCTCACGGTCCTCCACCGAGGGCCGCTGAGGGGACCGGCGGTGCTCTTCCAGCGGCCAGATGGATCACGGGGAGAAGGCGGGGACCGCCGGGCCGGGAGGCGGTACGCGCCCTGCGGCCCGCGCGAGGGAGGGTGCCGGCGAGGGGGGGCAGGAGCGGCGGCCTGGCGCGGAGGAGGGGGGAACAGCGCGGGGGCGAGGGGGCCCGACGCGGGGAACAAGCTCGAGGCGGCGCCGGGGGCTGCGGGGGCGGGGGGGCATGAGGGCGTCGCGGAAACTCCACCGGAGGCCGACAGGCAGGCCCGACTCGGGACGCGTCGGCGAGGAGGAGACCGAGAGCGGCGGAGGGGCGCAGGCAGGAGGTGGCGGCGGGACAGAGAGAGGAGAGGACAAGCTCGGTACAGGGGAGTCCCGATAGGTTTTCGACGCCCCACCTCGGACAGGATCCTGCCTGATGGGCTCGGACAGGATGGGCCAGGCCTGGGCCGGACCCACCAGGACACGCCCAGGCCGAGGCCCACGCGTGGCCCGGTCGGCCAGCCCAGCACCAGCCCTTCCCCCAGCGGCCCACCGCGGTCCCCGACCGAGACCGCCCCACCCCTGCTGCGGCGCCGCCATGGCTGCCCGCGGGGAAGCGCCTCCCCTCCGGCGAGGCCGCCGCGGGGCAGCCCGCGCCAGCGGAGGTACTCGCCCAGGGAAGAACGGCGCAGGGTCGACAGGCAGCGACGGAGCGGGACCCCGTGCTCCTCATCCGAGACCTCCCCGGCCGCCCTAACTCCGAGGATCATCGGCGGCAGCGCCACCGGACCCTCCTCGTCCTCCACGTCTGCCCAGTCGAGGCCGTGCAGGTCTGCCAGGGCAGCGACCTGCTCCGGCGAGACCGGGGGCAGCGACGGCAACCGTTTCCGAGGGTCCTTCGCCGGAGGGCACGACACGCCGGAGCGCCGCCCGACCCGCACCGAGTGGGCCGGGAAGGGGAGCGTCTCCCCCTGCCGGACGAACTCACCCCGACGCCGGTCGCGCGCGTCCACCACGACGCCGGCAGCGTTGAGGAGGACCAGCCTGCCGTCGGCGGGGCGGAGCACCACCGTCGCCGCCGTCCACCCCGGCCGGCATCCCGCGAAGACTGAGGATGCGGAGGCATCCCACCGAAGCACCGGCAAGCTCGGGCACGCAGGAGGAGGGAGGGGAGCCATTGGACCGGACGGAGCGGCCGCCGCCGCAGCAGGATCACCACCTGAAATTCAAAAACCGAGGGGTGGAGACGCGTACCTGCGAGGATGCCCCGGCGGCGCCAGAAGCCTCAGCGGCGGGGGACACGGCCGCGAGGCGAGGGTGGAGGGGCGCGGAGGCGCGGCCCCTACCAGGCGGCGGTGCGAGGCACCGGCAAGCCCGTGGAGCGCGCACGCGAGCCGGCCAAAGCCGCCATCTTTCCTCTCCTTCCTAGCTCGTTTTTCCTTTGTACGATTGCTTCCAGCCTTGGATTTTTTCACAAGTCTCCTCCCTGACTACCTTCATAGCATCCCTCTTCAAAAGGACCGAAATCACCTCCAAAACCTTGGGCGTTGAAGTTATTCTGCTGCCCATCCCAAGAGGTGTTAAAATTCTGGTTTTGATTAGATCCCGAACCTGTCTCGAACCTGGAGTTGTTGAAGTTCTGGGGTCGGAAGCTCTGTGTTCCTCTCCCCTGATAGCCAACGCCATCACCATCATTGGCGCCTCCAGTAAAACCCTACCTCGGCGGCTGGTACCGAGGAGGATTAGGGCCTCGCACCTGGTTGTTTCCCATGAGCACACCTCTCGGATGTTGGTTAGGAAAACGATCAAGATCTCGGCCACCATGGTTGGCGACTCAGAGCCGCCACCAGAGCCAAACGACGATGAACGAGACTGAAAGGGTACTGCTGGTAACCCTACTCTCGGACGCATAAGTCGTAGAATATTTTTTCTGTGACTCAACGCACAGCCCAGAAAAACAGTTGGTTGCCCCTGGGCCTCATGCCCGTTTGGCCCATCGTTTTGAAATTTCAGAGATCGAGATCTGCATCTCGAGGTACCACAGTCATGGCCAGATGGAGGACGTCGCCGGTGACCTCTATGATCAACCGAACTGACGGCAAAAACTCTTGTGTAGTGTTGCCCTCTTATTTTTCAGCTGGCGATTTTTCTGTCTCTGAACTTTTATCCATTCCGTCGCAACATATTTGTCTAACAAAAATGTGGACAGTGGTATCACCGGCAATTTCAACGATTCTGTCGGCGAGGACCTGTACCGAGGCGTGGTGCTTACCTGCACGGGCGACGGGAGGAGCTCTTGAGCTGCAGCTCATTGTTGTCTTCTTTTTTCCACGCGCGACATCCGCGATGATCTGATTTTGATGGTCGAGGAAGATGTGGTCGGTGATCTCTGCCAAAACCCCGGAGACACCGACGATCCTTCCGGCGTGGATGGCGACGAGATGGACTCGTCATCTTCCTGCCAGAATTTGCCGACGAGGGGCGACGCCGAAGCTCCCGTGGCGAAGTCGCCAGACATCCCCCCGTCTCATAACTCACGTTCATATGGGCCCCAGGAGTGGAAGCTACTGAAGGAAACAAAATGTTCAACTAAGACTGGGTACTGATCTTTATGAACCAATGTTCATATGGAATGATACTAAAACTTGTTTATGTGGTGGATAATTTGGCACCTGAGGAAATAATGCAATATTTGGACATGGTAAATGAACAATTGAACAATCTGCAGCATTTTTTCAGTCTTATATATCTTTGTTCGTGCATGTTTCGTTCTCAAACAGGAACCGTATATCCAACGAAAGAATCGTTGTTTTTCATCTAGGTGATGGGGAAATGAAAGCTCAAAAAGAAATACCAGCCAGGTGGAAAAAACTTGACCTGGGATGGAACAAGCTAGATGTTGGACTCAAGTTTTTCTCAGGAACATGACACTGGATCGTGGGGTGCAGTCTTGTGAGACCGTGAAGGCAGTTGCAGAAACGGATAGCTGTTCGGGAGGGTTTACGAACAGTTGCTTATGTTGTTGCTGGTCCGTTCATAATCGAGAGTGTGACAATGTGGTTGTGGTGGAGGGAAGAATCAAACAAAAAAAGCAAATATGCTGTGTCTATCACTACGGTTGATATTAAACTGCTATTGCGTTCTCTTCCTGATCATAAAATCGGCAACTGGTCCAGAAATGGAGTGATGGTGTGTTGCTGAGTACAAGTACAGTTCGTCCCTGCGCGGTGGAACTGGCTCATAGGGATAGTATTGGTATCTGTAACCAAAACCTTCCTATTTAACTAATGCACACCCAATTTTCTGAAAAGAAGTCCCTATCCCCATTGGTAGTGCGTGCGTGCGCGCGTGCGTGTCGTGTGTATATATATCACGGTGGAACTAACGCTCGAATAGATGCAAGGTCAACCACAAATAGCCCATAGCAGCAGCATCAGGTGTCATGCCGGTGCAGGCTGCCCAGCTCCACCAGCTAGCTCCACTAAACTGTTTAGTCTTATATGCCTCTCAGCCTAGGAACACGATCTGCTGCCTTTCTCGAATCAGGCTTTCGCCCCGCTTTATAAATAAAGCCAAATGGCCAAACCGATACAAGGTGGGGAGAAGATCCTCTTACAAGCAGATCAAAGATAAGAAGAGAAGTCTAGGAAGCATCTAGCTTGCCACCGAAGACGACTAGACTAAGACAACCAAAGCTCCACGACCACGCCTCCAAGAAGGTAACGACGCCACAAGCGCCGCCGTTGCCGAGACCAAAGTCTAGGGTTTTCACCCGGAGGCCTAATGTGGTGAGAGTAGCCACAACAACGCCCCCAAGAGGGTAACGACGCCCACAGGCGTCGCCGCTGTCGGTGCCAAAGCACTGGGCTTTCGCCCGGAAAAACTCTCGCCACATTTGGAATCTCGGACCAGAAACAATCCTCGAGCTGAGCTTCCAAACACGATCTGGGCGCTGCCACCACCAGGAACATCCGATGCCCGCTCCCTACCACCCTCATGGTCCAAGGAGAAGAGCCACCACCACTGCCCCGCCGCCCCGCCGCCGAGGCGCCCGTGCAGTCCACCTCCCTGGGGCCGCCGCCCCAGCATCCGAGAACGCGCGTCCGTGAGGCAAGGAGGGACGTGTGACCTGAGACGGGAGAAGGAGCGAGGTCGAAGGGCAGCATTGACGCGACCTCCTGGAGGAGCCCGTCCTCCACCACCGTAGGCGGTTGCCGGCCGGACGCTGCGGCAGGGCCACACCAGGCCCGGATAGGCCCGGCCGGGACCAGAGGGCCCGTAAAGGCCCCGCAGCAGCGCTGCAGCAGGGAGGCGAGGTCGTCGTTACCCGTCAGCGCCCCTCCTGTCCCCCCTCCAGGAAGCGACCGCGCCGTGAGGGGAGGCCCGTCGCGACCCAGATGGGGCCCGCAGGGCCGCCATCGGCGCTCTGGCCTGCCACCAGGAGCACATCGCCCCGTCGCCGTGACGCCACCACCCCCCTGCCGCCACGAAACCGTCCTGCCGCCAGGAGCAGAGGACGGGCTGCTGCCGTCGATGACCACAGCCGCCGCGCGTAGAAGCTCCAGCGCCGCCTCCACTTGCAGTGAGCCACCCCTGGCGCCGTCCGCCGGCCGCCGCCACGCCAGATCTTGGAGACACCTGCCGAATCACACCGCCGCCAGGGAGAGCGCCGCCCCGCACAGGCCTCCGCGCGCCGGGTAGAGAAGGGCCAGCCGCCGCCGGCACCGCGCGGGCTTTGCCCGGCGGCGCACGCCGACGGCGGCCGGGGAGGAGGGGTGCAGGGGGGGAGGCGCGAGGCTAGGGTTGCCGCCCCTGGTCGCCCGGGAGCGACCGAGGAGCGGCCGGGGAGCTTATCTGGATCACCGATCACGATCTGCTGCCTTTGACAAACAGTTTGGTCAGTCTCTAAGATCTGCCTTTGACAAACTCTGGGAGGAAGGCCACCGTAGCGGAGCCGCACCGAAGCTGGTGACGATGGGCCAAGTTTGGCAGTGCCAAGGCTGCGCGAGGCGAGTTCAAGGGCCGCCGCTCTGGATCAGCGTCTGTAACAGGCAATGTCTGGCAAGCGAGCTTGTGGAGGGGAAACATTGCGGCACGACCTCTGCACCCTAGCGTCCCTTCATCCTGTCCCGTTTTGAAAACTTTAATATAGTAGGAGTAGGCTTTTAGCATGCGGTGCACTAGTTCCACAAAAGAACCACCTCTACACACCGTATTTTCTTGAAGCATTGCATGTGTATAATTTGGCAGAATCCCAAATCATAAGTTACATATGTTCTCTGCCAAAAAAAAAAAAAACTGGGGCATGCATGTGTTCGAACTCAAAAGTGGCACCGGAACGAGCTAAAAGGAGGCACAAAGGTTGACATTAGCTTAATAGAATCTAATTGAAGTTTGAAGTTCACCATTGGATAGCCCTCTCCAATAAAACAACATACATACAAAGATCTCTCAAATCGGAATTCGGATGCAAACATCGTAACAAAGGTTAGAGGATCTTGCATTGACATCTAGTGCTTGCCTACACCCACTAGTGCAGACTCCCCCCTCTAACACCGGTTGGGAGGGCCCTCTAACAGCGGTTGTAGAACCGCTGTTGAGGGTTCGGTGTTAGAGGGGGGCCCCCTTTAACACCGGTTCTTATACGAACCGGTGTTAAAGGGTGGCGCACGTGGGGCTGTCGCAGGGCTCAGCCCCCCCTCCCCCCTGGCCTAAATCTCTGTCGCGGCAGAGTTCTGCCTCTGCCCCGTTCTGGGCGTATTTCTGCGGGAGGGTGAATCGATCGGGAGCGGTATACACATACATCGTCATCGGTACATACGAGTACATGAATAATTAAGCAACTATTATTATACACAAACATCGTCATCGGCACATACATCATCATCGGCACATACATCGTCATCGTTCATTTTGGTGGATATCTAAAGAGTTCTCCGTCAGGCGTGATGACCTCATCAAGTATGAACCCCGCCAGTTCCTCTTGAATGGCTCGTATGCGGTCAAATGGTAGGAGTTGGTCCCGCATTCGTTCGATCTGAATATATATGAAGAATGGGGTCAATATATATATATATATATATATAAGAATAAAACTCAACACAATTGATGGTAATAAAATAATGTTGTGTACTTTGTTTACTTACTCTAAGTTGTTCTAGTGCGGCTTGGCCCGTCGCACATATCGTGTTGCGAATAAACTCGCAAATATAGTACCCACATAAGTTATTGCCGGATCCCTGATGCGCGCACTTTACGAGAATAGAGAGTTCAATCAAAATAATAATCAATAAAGCATGATATAATGGAATTGGAAGCAGAATCAAAGAGATACGCAGACCTAGCTAGCTAGTATTACTTACATTTTGGTCTACAAATTTTAGTTCTTCTGACCATTCACCCACGGCCCTGCCCGTGAACCTTTTCCAAACCCTGTCCGGCAAAGAAAATGGATAAAGGAGTAATTAATTACTTGTTGTCACGAAAGTTGCCGATCTAGTGCGATAATATGATTGAAATTACCTCTGGAGCATCTCTCTAAAGTCTGCCCATATCTCTTTTTCTTTTTGTAACGAGTCCATGACAAGGACTTTTCCTGAGCCGGGTTGAATGACTAGCAGAATAAAGTGGAACCTACGCACGCATAACTCATCATCAGTTACACTTAACATCGAGTAAGCCGAAACAGAATGTGTACAAGAGAGAGGATAACAGTACTCACGAGAAGTTGTAAGGCAATATATTTCCCTTTTGGTTTGTTGTCTCAGTAAAGACTTTAGCAAGTAATCTTCTGTTTGCCCGGGTTTGGTTCTTACCACTTCTTCATGAACTCTATTTGGGTCAACGAACCCAATGTCAAAAGGGCCTTCTTTCATGCATTCCATAACTTTTTTCCTGCATAATAGTATATATATATATGGTGAGCATATATATATATATATATATATATACATGCAATTAATGAAGTGAATGAGATGAGATATAAATTACAGAAATAGTACTTACACATAATAAAGGCTGATGGCAGCTTTGTCGAGTTTCTTCTGATTAAATAGAAAATGCAAGTCTTGAATGTTGAAGTCGATCGCGTCGTCTCCGCACAAGAAAATCTGGTCTCTTATATGCGTCGTGATCCATTCTTCCTTTCTCGTCTTGCAGAAATCAAGGTACCACTTGTGCAATCTTCGCACCTTTGTTGGTAGATTCTTGAGCTCCTCTTTCTTGACGAGATTCTTCCCATACTTCCATGGATGTACGGGGTTGGCATCGCATTTGGGCAAGTTGTCTCCCATGAGGTTCAAGTATGCAATGTAAGTCATCCTCATCTCATTGGCCTTTCTTTGTAGCTCTGCCTCGTAATCATTTACGGGAGGAGCGTCCCGTGTGTCGAACACTTAGAGCGGGGCACATGATTGGTTTTCCTGCTCTCCGAGCATGGGAACTGTTTTCTGGGGTGCCGCACGACTACTACTTTCAGTCTCCCTACGGCGCCTTGCATCCCCCTTCAAAATCTGGCGCTCGTAGTCCGGCACAAGTGGGGTTTCAGGTTTCAAAAGATTATTGTAAAATTTCTCCACCACCGCCGGATCTATTTTCTCCTTTGGCTCGGCCCGTCTAGGTGCAAAGAATTTCTTGACCTCTTCTTCCGAGATCCTATTGGTCTCCTCGTCGTTGCGATTCCACGGTAAAACCGGCAATGGCTTGGCGGAAGGCTGCGGGACGTAGTTTTTTGAACTCTTTGGCGTACGGTTTCCTACGGATTTCTTTGTGGCAGTGCTAGTGATGCTCTTCGTGGCAGTGCTCTTCCGCTTACGCTGAGGAGATGGCTGAAGCACCGGAGATGGCTGACGGGCAGGAGATGGCTGGCGCGCCGGGGATGGCTGGCGCGCCGGAGATGGCTGCCGCGCAGGAGATGGCTGAAGCGCCGAAGATGGATGCCGCGCAGGAGATAGTTGAAGCGGCTCAGACTGCTGACGCTGCGGAGACGGCGGGGGTGCCAGTGGCCTCTAATTTGGAAGCACGATGTGTTCCTTCTTCCAAAGAATGGTTGTTTTCACTTCAAATTTGAGTTGAGTTTTCCCTTCACCTATAGCATGGTCAAGCTGTGCTTCCTCATATTCCTTCACAACCTCATCCACCCCGACAATAGCATAGCCATCTGGAATCGGTCGGCAGTGGTAAGTTCCACCAGCTACAGGAGGTAAGGCATAGCCGACAGCCACCTTAATGGATAAGCCCATTAATCTCACATGCATCTCAGCGTGTTCGCTCTCCGTGATCTCATCCACGGGGTATCGAGGACCCGCCATTTCAAGCGTGGGTTGCACGTTCTCCGTGGAAGACACGCTGCTTTTCCTCGCAGAGTCTGGGCTTCCGGGAGCTTCCAATGCAGGCTCTTCGTGCCACTGAGATGGGCCGGTAGCTTGATGGCTCTGTTGTGCATTCACTTGCGCCTGCAGCGCCACAAGTGCATGTTCTATCTGTGTCATTCGCTTTGTACGCTCTTTTTCTTTTCTGTCGCGCCATCTGTAAGAGTCGCTCCACTCGGCAAACCCATCCTTCCACGTCATACCCCTGTGCCTCGTGCATGTCCAGGGTGTTCTTTTTTACCGATGGCGCGTGTGAGCTGGTCATTCTCTCTGTGGGATGGAAGGTCCTGGCGGCTGTTTCCTCGTATGCCGTGATGAGTTCAGTGACCGGTTTGGCAAGGTGGGTTGGGAAGATACATAATCTTGTTTCTGGGTCCAACATTGCCCTGATTCCGTAGAACCAAGTCTTTGCATGTAGGTCCCACGTATCTGTCTGGGGTGTGATCCCTCTAGCGCGCAGGGCCTTCTCAACTTCCTCCCACTTAGGCCTCTGAGATATGTAGCCACCTGACCCGTCCTCTGGTGATATTCCTCCTTCTGGGCATTAAGCGTATTGGTTTCTGGCCTCTTTTTAGCTATAACACCTTTTTTATATGTCACAAATTCGGGCCAGTGAGGTCTTATCTTCGCATAATATGCGTCTTCGAAATTTGGAGTCTTGCCAGCTTTGACAAATTTGTTCAATTTTGTCTTCCAGTTGCGGAAAGCGTCAGCAATCTTCTTTAGAGTCCACTCTTTGATCTTTTCCTTTATAACCGGGTTATTTTCATCCTCCTCTGGCGGAAGGGTGAAATTTACCAACAACGAATTTCAAAGCGTTTCTTTGGATCTTTCATCGACAAAGGCACTGTCGCCCTTCTTTGGCTTATTCCAATATTCAATTATGATTGGGATTTGGTCCCTAACAAAAACTCCAGCCTGACGTACAAATTTGTCTGCGGTCTTCTTGAGCTCCATCGGCCTGCCATCAACATGGACTGCTTCGATCGTGAACTTTGCACGATCTTTCAACCGATGGATCGCGCCTCGCTTGCTCTTTTTCGTAGAAGAAGATGGTTGCTGGCTGGTCGATCCAGAGGGCTAAAAGAAGAAAGAAGCGTTAATTAATACATGTAGAAGAAGATTGTTGGTGGAAGTCAGCAGAGGCTTAATCAATGCATATACCTCGCCGGACTTTGTAATCACTAAATTGCGTTCACCGGAGTCTTCATCTTCTCCATGACTACTTGAGCTGTCATCATGTCCCTCCAAGTTCAGATATTGTGAAGTGTCCTCATCAATAATGTTCTCCATTATTTCTTCTTCTTCAAGGTTTCTACTAAGTGGATCCATAGTTTCTAAAACAATAATATTATCTAGAGTAAGAGAGTAAACATTCAAGTGGACTTGGATTCATACACAAATATACATATTATTCATACAAAAATACACAAATAAATACACAAATGAAATTAAAACCCTAAGGATGCTTGATCATTTTAAACGAGTTCCGAGGGGTCCAAACCCTAATCAGGATGAGTCAGAGCTCCACAACGACACCCCCAAGAGGGTAACGTTGGCAGGATGCAAGTTTGTATACAAGTGGGGCGGGTTTGCGGACAATTATTTAGTCTCAGACAGCTACACCTACACGCAGTCCAATTTGTATACAAGTTTTAATCTATGCATGTAGTACAATTTATATTAGCCGGTGAAACTATGTGCCCGCGAACCCGCCCCGCTTGACACCCTATCTATACTACTACTCCCTCCATAATTACATGTCATCTTAGTTTCGAGTTTCCAAATTTTGACCATCAAGTTCACCAACACTAAGTAAACAATATTATCGATGTCACAACATCAGAAACTTTACTCAAATATGAATACACGACTATATCTTTTATACATCACACATATTCCCCACATAGTTCACCAAATGATGGTCAATATTTGTGGACGGATGGAGTACAAATGTAGTATTTGAGATAAATATATGCCCATGGTTTATTTCTCTATTTCTATATATTTTACCTACAATCAAATAGAGAAAGCTTGACTTCACTTTGATATAAACAACTGTCTATTTTTACAGAGGCTCGGAGAAATAGAGTAAGTACTCCTATATAGTCATAGGTTGTTTGTTATGTAGAGGAAATTAGTGGATCAACACTTTTAAGTGCGCAAAGCCGGTGATCACCGCACCATGCCTCTGAGCACATATGATGCATTGACATGCATGCCAAAGCATTCTTTGACATTTCGAAATGAGGTTTTAGATAATATGTGCATATACACCTATAGGAGCGAAACATGATTTCCAAAGGGTGACCTTTTTTAAATATCTCTAATTGGATTGATTCAAAGTCTATTCATCTTGTTTTAATGTCATTTCTTTCTACAAAGTTTCACTACAAATAAGTAACAGAGAGACCCGCTCCTGTGCGGCCGCGCCAGGCCGCACCGGGGTGCCGACGACGACTGCTGGCCGCCTGCTTCCTCGAACTGCCGGCCGCCTGCTTCCTCGAACGACGCAGAGGCGTGGACGGAGTGGCGCCACCGCGCGAGCTCCACTGACATCTTTCGGCCGGCGGCGCCACCACACGCGCGAGCTCCACACCGCCGCCAAAGGGAGGAAACAGAGGAAACAGAGCTCCTCACCACGAGCACGACGGTGTCGATGGGGTTCTTGTAGGCGCCAGCGTCGGCGGCGGCTTCTGTGGCGTGGGTGCGGTGGCGGTGGCGGTCTTAGCGCGCGCGAGGGCGACGGCGGCTCCGATCGAGTTCGCGGTGGCGGCCGACACGAGGGCGGCGACGGCGAGGGCGAGGGCTGGACGGCACCGGCGCGGCTGCTCTCTGTTTTTCTCTGCGCGCGGCGGCGGGTTCGATCTGGCTCTGTGGGAAGAAAGGAAGGGGAAGGCGCATTTAATACCCCCCCCTTTAACACCGGTTCGGGGCTGGAACCGGTGTTAAAGGGGGGGATTCGTTTCGCATGCGCATTTAACACCCCCACTTTAACACCGGTTCCAGCCACGAACCGGTGTTAAAGGGGGGGTGCGCGCGCGAAACAAAATAAATGCGCCCCCCCTTTAACACCGGTTCGTGTCTAGAACCGGTGTTAAAGGGGGGGCATTTATTTCATGCATTAAAGGGGCATTTTTAATTCAAAAAATAGGATATGAATTTAGAAAATTCATATCTTTTTCATTTCAACTCAAAAAAATATGAATAATATATCATAATTTTCAGAAAAATAATATCTATCCATTCATGTAAAAACATTTTATATTTACTTTACATGAAAATTTTCAAAATGATTAAACCTCTTACATATAAATTTTGATTATTCAATTCAAAGAAAAATAAATTGTCAAATCCTAAAACTTTGAACATAAGAAATATTAAGCATCTAAAAAGGAATCTAACCTATTTTATTAGAGCAAATCATATTTTAATGCCGCATCTTTTGTATTAACATTTTTGAATTGATTGGATATTTGAATGCCGCATCTTTTGTATACACTTGAATCTGACCAAGCCTCGCTCAACTTGCATTGGTTTTTTTGATAAAATAGCATATTGTGAACCTAAAAATGAGAGCATGGTATCATGTACCTGTAGTTCATATCTGACCCACTTCCTACCGATTCGGCAGGAATTTGTCTTTTTCACCAGAGGTGGACGGAAAGGTTTCAGATCCCCCTGTTGGTACATTGTCCATATAAGGTGGTCTAGTATTTTTGTAAAATGTGTTGGTGGTTTTTTGAATTAGCCATTTGGTGGTTGCTTCACAAAACCGTCCGTTTTTTATGCTCGGAAAATGGAAAATGCCTTTTTGGTGCGATAAAAAGGAAAACTTCCTCTTGCAACATTGTTTTCCATGCCATGATGCACATGTATGCACAATATGGCCATATTATCACAAACTATGCCTTGATTCTAGCCATAACATTGGTCATTTGACCCGAAAGCCAAGAAACCTCGAATGAGATAGGTCATTTTGTGAAGGAGATAGAATTGGAATTAAAATACAAAATGCAACTAATAGTAAGTTACATAAAGCCAAACTAGAACTGAAAATTAAGATATATAAAAGAACTGAAAATTAAGATACATGGCCAGATTAAGTAACAATCGGCCGAACTTGTTTCGGAATGTTGGAGTGATTCAGTCATGCTCCTGCCTACACCTGTAATACTCGCCACTGTAGTCTTCGTACTCGCCGCCGCCTTCATCGCTGTCGTCGTCGGGGTCGCCGTAATTGAACCTTGAAGGCCGAGTACGCGTGGGCTGGACTTGAGGGTAGCGCAGACGGGGGTTAGAGTCGGCGGTAGTGTCATAGGCCATGACGCTCTGGAGAGTCCGACCGCGCCACCATAGCCGACGGCCGGCCTCGTTGAAGTTAGGAGGAGGTGGGCCTCCTCCTCGTGCCTGGCGAGCGCCCTCTCACGCCGATCCACGAAGAAGGCTTCCCAAGTAGGAAAATAGTCGGGATGCCATCTGGCATTCCTCCGCTGCTCCGGCGTGAGCTCGAAGTAGTAGTGGTTCGTGATGGCCATCTGGCACGCCACACCTAGAGGGACAGGAGGAACCGTCACGCCTCCGGCGCTCAGCATCCAGCCGACGGGGACACAGTAGCCCGGCGGGCAGGGGTAGTTCGAGGCACAAAGCGTCTCCGCCTCCCTGGGGGTTAGTGCTACGGTGGAAGCCATGGGAAAGAGTGATGAGGTTGCAGATATGAGTCTAGAGATGTACAATGACAATGGAGGCCAACCCTATATATATATATATATATATATATATATATAGTGAACTGGCGGGAAGAACTGGAGGGAAGAACTGGCGAGAAAAAATGGCGGGAAGAAAAATGGCGGGAAGAAAAATAGTGGGAAAAAATGGCAGGAAAAAATATGGAGGGAAGAAATAGAAGGAAGAATAATGGCTCATTTAATACATATACTGTTAACAGAAGAAATATGACATTGTTCTAAAAATGGGACGGTTGGAGGGATTTCAGGCTGGGCCAGGCAGCACTAATGATAGGGGTGAGTGTCGACATTATGTCGTGCGGCGTGTACCTTGTCCCGGATGGTGTCACCAACCGGGACTAAAGTTGAACCTTTAGTCCCGGTTGGAGACACCAACAGGGACAAAACACGAGTCGGCACTAATAATAGGGGTGAGTGTCGACATTATATCGTGCGACGTGTACCTTGTCCCGGATGGTGTCACCAACCGAGACTAAATATGAACCTTTAGTCCCAGTTGGAGACACCAACCGGGACTAAAGATGAACCTTTATTCCCGGTTGAAGATACCAACCGGGACAAAACACAAGTCAGCACTAATAATAGGGGTGAGTGTCGACATTATTTCGTAAGTGTCGACACTATGTCGAGCTGCTTGTACTATAAATAGGCATCCTTGTGAGTCCAGTCCTCCAGCCAGTTTGAGGCATCTCCAAGATGGTTTTCGAGAGCAGGGACACCACTACGGCCAGTTTCAGGGAGATGCTGACGGAGCCTAGTCCTCCGGCATCTCCGAGAAACTGGTCATAGAGGCACTCATTAGTTAGCTCCCAAGTGTATTGATCTAGTTAGAGAAGTTACAAGCTGCAAGATGGTTTTCGAGAGCTGGGACACCACTACGGCCAGTTTTAGGGAGATGCCGACGGAGCCCAGTCCTCCGGCATCTCCAAGAAACTGGTCATAGAGGCACTCCCTAATATGTGACCGCGCGCGTTTGGAGATCAGATCTTAATGGTAAGTACGAATCGGGACAACTTCTTCTCATAGTCCCGGTCCATCCACAAAACAAGACTAACACTCAAGACATGTATTAATATTAAAAACATGAACTAGAGTTACATAATATGAGCATGAACTTCTTGGCATATGTCCTTCCTTATGATCGCTTCAGACGTAACCATGGAGCATCTTCTTTACTTAACAGAATGCTTGGGTCAGTTTTCACTGTGAAGGGAGGAATTTCATCAAACTTATTATAATCTTCTGACATGTCTGTCTTGTCCCCGATTCCCACGATGTTTCTTTTCCCTGAAAGAACTATGTGATGCTTTGGCTCATCATATGATGTATTCGTTTGCATATTTTTTTCTTTTTTTTGGTATGGAGGACATGTCCTTCATTTAGAAAACCTGAGCCACATCATTGTCTAGGACGAATGGTTCGTCTAAGTTCTTGTCTACCTTCATAAGATTGTTGAGATCCACCATTGTCATTCCGTACTTCTTGTCTACCTCAACCCCTCCTCCTGTTAGCTTGACCCAATTGCATCGAAATAAGGGGAACTTAAAATTAGGTCCATAGTCAAGTTCCCATATCTCCTCTATGAACCCATAATACGTGGTCTTCTGCCCATTGTCTTCTGCTGCATCGAAGCGGACACCACTATTTTGGTTGGTGCTCTTTTTATCTTGGCCTGTCGTGTAAAATGTATTCCCATTTATCTCGTACCCTTGGAAAGTACATACAGTCGAAGATGGTGTCCTGGCCAACAAGTACAGCTGATCCCCAACAGTGGTGTTATTCGTGAGAAGTCTTTTGTAACACCCTCAGAATCGGACCTATGCAAGTTTGAGCAAAGTTCGCCAAACCCGCATAGAAACGATTCAAAGGTGCCCACCAGGCACTTTCGTGCGGGTGGAAAACGAAGTAATAACATTACACAACAGTCCTCGATGGGACCCACAGAACAGATATATATATAACAGCGACTCAAAGAGTCAAGAATACAGATATAGTATACAAAGATCCAAATCACCTTGAAAACGATATAGCGTCCAGCTACGGACAAGATGCAAATGGGGCTAAGAGCCCTGAAGAATAACCAATGGCGTCCATAACCCTGCCCAGGCCAAGCCGGAAGGGTAACCCTGCTAACGACGTCGATCTCACAACCTGCTTAAACAAAAGGGGTGCCGACAAAGGGCAAAGGAAAAAGAGGAGCGTCAGTACTGAGGCCAGTACACGGCGAGGCTAGAATTCGGCGGTCCTCGCCTACATAGGTATGGTGGACTGAGCGGCAGCGGCAGCATGCACTAAACAACCTATAGAGACTCGATACAACTGGCGGTTATCGGAGAGGGGTGAGAATGATCTATCCGGATCCAACCTGAAGCTAACACCAAACAAACCCATCCTGATGTTTCCCCCTCGAGACCAAACGAGGAAGTCAACCGAGGAACTCACACAGTTGGCAGTTTTACTTATTCAGTTATTGTTGCAACAATTACTAGTCAGGTTTAGGTATTCATCCTGATAAAGTAAGCAGTGGGCACTTTTAGTTAATCATTCCGTTATAGTAGTGACACTTACTAGTCAGATACAATTATCATGAGATAACCCCAAAACCCAGCAGTTGTTGGTACTTTTATTCAGCCATTCCGTTGTAGTTGCAATACTTACTAGTCAGATACAATTGTCGCAAGCGACAATCAAACAAGCACTTGTGGGCAGTATTAATTAGCCATTCCGTTGTAGTGGAGCTGATTACTAGTCATTATAAGTCAAATTTATAGCAATAAACTTTAGTTATGCTTGTCTATGATCGAGATACTGTGCTCCAAGTCGTCCATATCCGCGGACACGGCTTTCAGAAAGTTTTACCCGGCCGGGGTGCACCAATAGCAACACACGCTCGATCAACCTCGGAAAAACCAAATCAAAACCCAACGAGGCTTTCACGACTGAACAATCACAGGATTCAGAAATATTTCAGGGGGCCACCCCTTGGAGTACACCCGCAACGAAGTAAGCTAGCTCCGAGACGGACCCCAAAGTTTGTGGGGCCGGCGGTAAACGACAGCAGATCCCCAAACGGGGACTGTCGATACCACGTAAACGGGTCACAGATCCTAAACAGTACAGTGTGCAGTACCTCGCACAATCGTAAATAAAGCAGTAAACATGGCATAAGTACAGGATAGTAATAAAGCCCCAAACTAGTTCGTGGCCCCAAGAAATAAGACGGAATCAAGCTCTGGCTCAGGGGGGTCCCATATACCTCCCGGATGTGGATAGCGCGATAAATCAAGGAACAGGTATCAAGTACTCGGGGTCTTACGGGACACAAGTGGGCGTTCGGAAACCAAATATTTTGTATCACCCACCGATGCCTCTGCTTATTCAATTTTAGTTGTTAAACAGGAATTAAAGTGACGATAAGTAAAACTATGATCATCTCCAACATCAACATGCGGCAATACATCAACAACTGTGGCACTTGACGACACGCAACAGCACTTGAGCAAGCGACTACGACGCGCAAGTCCAACTATCTACCAAACAATAGGTAATAGGATGTGTCCGAGGCAATATAGGGCTGCAAGGGATATCACGGTTACGGAAAACGAGAGCATCGCAACACAGATAGCAATAGATCAACAGGAGGGAAGTAAATACTATAAAAGTAAGATAGGTAGAAAGGGGGAGATGCTCGCCTGAAAACATTGTCGAAGGTTCATCCGAAGAACGGGGCGAAGCTCACATCAACTCAACGGTCTTATCCGCGAAGAAGCAAAACACTAGAATAAACACCGGATGCAATACTTAATACAACGGCAGAAGATCGGCATGATGCATGTATGATGCATGACATGGCAAGGGCGCGATGCGATTAGGTCATATTAAGTGGGGCCGGGGTCCCGACAATTACTAGGGTGGTTCATGTTATTTAGAAGCCCCGCAATTTAAATGTTGTTTAGTAATGCAACAGATGGAACCGGTTCGCTACACATGTTTAAATGAGGCCAATATGAGACTAGATTTGCCCGCATATGGGCCCCATATTTAATTATGAGGTGAATCGGCGTAAGGCCCCCAACCACAGATATGCATGCGAGTATGACATTTCAATATGCAACAAGTTGTTATTATGTTATAAAAATAGGGTTTCGGGAAGGGTTCACACATTAGGGTTCGGCAGATCTTGGGGTTCCGGGGTTCGGGGTCGGTCTCAGGGTTCAGGGTTCGGCGAGGTCGGTCTCGGCGGAAACGTTCTCGGACTCCGGGATCGTTCTCTCGTTCTCGGTATCGGGGCAGATCTTGTCGCATCGGGGTCTCGATGTCCGGGGAGCAGAACTTGGGTCGGTGTCGGGGCGCATCGGATTCTTCCGGGTCGAGGTCGTTCTTGTCGTCACGAGGACCTTGTCGGGTCTGGTCTTCGTCTCCGGGAACGGGTCCTCAGGGTCTCGACAACTTCGGTTCTCTGTGGGCGATCTTGGCACTCGAAGTCCGTGAAGTAGAACTTGTCGCACCTACCGTCTTCGGGTTCGCTCCAATCGGGTCCATGTCGGAGATCTTGAGGGTTCGGCTCGATCGAGGTGCAATGCTTGAGTTTCGACGCGAGCGATCTTGGCGTCGGGTTCTCGGGGTCCGAGGATCTCCGGATCGGTCTTCGGGGTTCATGAGGCGAACGTGGCGTTTCTAACCGGTCTTCGGGCCGCGTAGTATACCTTGCGGTTCCTCATCGAAAGCCTTGGGGGTTCCGCGGCGAAGATCTTGGGACGCGGCGAGGTGGTTGGATCAGACTTGGTTGTCACCAAGTGTTCGGATTCACACAGCCTCGGTGTAGATGGCGTTGACGAGCTCGAGACACGGTACAGGTGCTGTATCCAGGAATTCAGACAGCGACTTGGTACCACACGCAAGCTCCAACACATACACGCATGGTCGAGGATGTACTGCCCTTTCCCTTGGCCCACTCGCGCTGGAGGGCGGACGGCGGACGGCGGACGGCCACAGACGGGGCGACGGGGAGGAGGAGGACCCGCGGAGGCGACCTTGGTGGCGGCGCGCGCGGCAGAAGGGGCGGCGAGAGCGGCTTGCGAGCTTGAGGGGGCGGCGAGGAGACCGGGGAGGACCCGAGGCCGGGGGTCGCGCGCGTCGGGGAGGCGCTTGGCTGCAGCGGCGCCGGCGGAGGGCGAGGCGGAGGCCGCAGGGCGCTGGCCGGCGAAGAGCGGGGCGGAGGTGCCGGTCGGCGGCGGAGATGAGCGGCGGGAGCACGCGGCTGCTCCGGCGGCGAGGGAGGACGGAGCTGCTGCGGGGAGGGAGGCAGCAGGGGAGGCGGTGAACGGCGGAGCTGGGAGGAGGGAGGCGGCTGGCTGGAGAGGTGGTGGCCGGAGGAGGCCGGCGCGGGCGAGGGGGCCGGCGGGGTCCTGCGGCGGGGCGGGGCCGAGCTGCGGAAACGCCGGTGAGGAGGGGGCCTGGCGGCGAGGCGAGAGGCGAGCGGGGGGAGGTGCGGAGAGGGAGGGTGGAGCGCGGCCGGCGGCGAGGTGCTGCGAGGTTGGGTGGAGCGGGGCCGCGCGCCGCTGGTGGGAAGAGGGCGAGCGGAAGGGAGATGAGCGGGGAGGCTCGGCGCGCTGCGGGAGGGGCGGTGTCGGGCGTGGAACGTGGGGAGGTGGGGAACGGGGAGGTAGAGAAGAGGAACAGGGACGGGGTGGGGGAGAGGTGAGGTGAGCGTGGGGCCAGGCGAAGGTGGGCCCGGGGTGGAAGGGAGAGAGAGGAAAGAGGGTAGGGGAGCGCTGTGTGGCTGAGAAAGAGAAGGAGGTGGGATGGTGGAAGGTGGGCCACCGCGTGGGGACAGGGGAGATGCTGGCTGCGCGCGCGTGTGTGCTAGTGCGTGCGTGGGCTGTGAGGGAGAGAGAGGGAAGGGAGAGAGGGGGTTGGATGATGTGGCAGGCGTTGAGTGGTTGGGGAAAGGGAGTATGGTGAGGTGGCGCGTCGCTATAGGGCGGGGTGATGTGGAGGCAAGGGGTGGGTAGGATTCTTGGTAGGTTTAGGTTTTGTTGGGGTGTCCAGGACGGACCGATTTAGTTTTCTGGGGCGGTCGTTCGGGTCAATCGGCCCGTTCGACTGCCCCGCTAAAATAATTAAAAATGTTCATTTGTTTAAACGGGCCGTCTGCAAACCGATAGCGGCCAAAAAAAAATATTCCGGAGACCCGGGTTTTGGCATTTGAATAAAATACGGGGCGTTTAGAAAACAAAACGGCTTTGCGAAAATAGTTTTATGCAAACAATGCATGATGATGACGATGCAATGCACAAATTCAACGCGATTTTCTAGTAGTGGTTTTTGCGGGATGCCACATCTTTGCAGCCAGCCGCCAAAACTCGCCATGTGTTCACTTATAATCCATTCATCAGACTGTCCTGGGTGTTTGAGGCGTATGAAATTCTTGTGTTCATTGATATATGGGGCAACCAAGATAGATCTTTGTAAAACCGTGTAGTGTGCTTGATTGAGAGAATGCCCGTCCCTACATATCATTGCTTTACATCCTAGGGTGCCTTTTCCACGCAGTCTCCCCTCATGTCGTGATTCTGGAACACCAATCGCCTTAAGGTCAGGAATAAAATCAACACAGAACTCAATGACCTCCTCTGTTACATAGCCCTTGGAGATGCTTCCTTCTGGCCTAGCACGATTATGAACATATTTCTTTAAGACTCCCATGTACCTCTCAAAGGGGAACATATTGTGTAGAAATACAGGACCGAGAATGGCAATCTCTTCTACTAGGTGAACCAGGAGATGCGTCATAATATTGAAGAAGGATGGTGGGAACACCAACTCAAAGCTGACAAGACATTGGGCCACATCTGGTTGTAACCCTGGTAGGATTTCTGGATCGATTACCTTCTGAGATATTGCATTGAGGAATGCACATAGCTTCACAATGGGTACTCGAACATTTTCAGGTAGAAACCCCTCAATGCAATCGGAAGCAATTGTGTCATAATCACGTGGCAGTCATGAGACTTCAGGTTTTGGAATTTTTTCTCTGCCATATTTATTATTCCCTTTATATTCGACGAGAAGCCAGACGGGACCTTGATACTGCTCAGACATTCAAAAAAGATTTCCTTCTCTGCTTTGGTAAGAGCGTAGCTGGCAGGATTTAAGTGGCATCGTTTACCCTTCTCGTTCTCAGGATGCATAGGCTATTCAGGGGCTTTCAGACGTTGCTGCTCCTGCCGTGCTTCCGGTGTATCTTTTGTCTTCCCATACACTCCTAGAAAGCCTAGCAGGTTCACGCAAACATTCTTCGTCACTTGCATCACGTCGATTGAAGAGCGGACCTCTAAGACTTTCCAATAGGGTAAGTCCCAAAATATAGATTGCTTCTTCCACATGGGCGCGTGTCCGGCATCGTCATTCGTAACAGATAGACTGCCAGACCTTTTCCAAAGATTACTTCTAGGTCCTTGACCATACCAAACACCTCCTCACCGGTACGGAGGACAGGCTTCCTCCGGGGTTCTGCCAGACGTTTGAAATGCTTGCCTTTCTTTCTTACTGGATGCAGGTTCGGAAGAAATCGGCGATACCCTAGGTACACAACCTTCTTACATTTATCCAAATATACACTTTCAGTCTCATCTAAACAGTGTGTGTGCATGCATTGTATCCCTTGTTTGTCTGCCCTGAAATGTTACTAAGAGCAGGCCAATCATTGATGGTTACGAAAAGCAATGCTCGTAGGTCAAATGGCTCCCCTTTGTGCTCATCCCACATACGTACACCTGGTTTGGCCCACAGCTGTAAAAGTTCTTCAACTAATGGCCTTAGGTACACATCAATGTCGTTGCCGGGTTGCCTCGGGCCTTGGATGAGCACTGGCATCATAATGAACTTCCTCTTTATATACAACCAAGGAGGAAGGTTATAGATACATAGAGTCACAGGCCAGGTGCTGTGACTGCAGCTCTGCTCACCAAAAGGATTCATGCCGTCTGTACTTAGACCAAACCTTAAGTTCCTTGTGTCACGTGCGAAGTCCGGATACTCTCGCTCGACTTTTCTCCACTATGACCCATCAGCGGGGTGTCTCAACATCGCGTCTTTCTTACGGTCTTCCATGTGCCATCGCAACAACTTGGCATGCTCTTTATTTCTGAAGAGACGTTTTAACCGTGGTATTATAGGAGCATACCACATAACCTTGGCGGGAACCTTCTTCCTAGGGGCCTCGTCCTCAACATCACCAGGATCGTCTCGTCTAATCTTATACCGCAGTGCAGTGCATACCGGGCATGCATCCAAATTCTCATACTTCTGACCGCGGTAGAGGATGCAGTCATTAATGCAGGCATGTATCTTCTGCATGTCTAATCCTAGAGGGCAGACAACCTTCTTTGCTTGGTATGTACTGTCGGGCAACTCATTATTTCTTGGAAGAAGATTCTTCATTTTTACCAACAACTTTTAAAATGCGCTGTCAGTCACACCGTTCTCTGCCTTCCATTGCAGCAAATCCAGTGTGGTACCTAGCTTTTTGTGGCCATCTTCGCAAGTTGGATACAACAATGTTTTGTGATCCTTTAACATCTGCTCCAGCTTCTCCTTCTCCTTTTCAGTTTCACATTCTTCCTTTGCATCAGTAATGGCCCGACCAAGATCGTCATCAGCGGGCCCATCTGCTGCCTCTTGATCTTCATTATCTACCCCCGTTGCAGTATCATCATATTCAGGATACATATTATTATAGTTGTCATCATCCTCTTCTTCTTCGTTGTCTTCCATCACAACCCCTTTTTCTCCGTGCTTGGTCCAACAATTATAGCTGGGCATGAAACCGGATCGAAGCAGGTGGGATTGAATGGTTCTGGTATTTGAGTAGTATTTCTTGTTCTGACAGTGAACACACGGACAGCACATAAAACCATTGTGACCACGGTTTCCATTAGCCACAACGATGAAATTTTGGAGGCCCGTAATGTACTCGGAAGTGCGGTGGTCACCGTACATCCATTGCCAGTTCATCTGCATTAATATGTAGTATATATCAAAAATTAATAGGGAGATGACCATTTATATATATAGTACATCAATGACACATGAAAGGATAGTTGCCGGCCTCGACCGAGAAGGAAAGAGCAACGAGAAAACTTATTTTGAGCTCTCGGGCATTTCACCGAACACCTGTTGTGCATATGAAAAAAACACAAACTAGCACTCTTCACACCCTCTTGCTAGGCTCCAAAATGAGATAGTGAAAAAATGAAAGAGTGGGGTGTGGGCTGCGGTGTCTTATATAGCCCCCCCCCCTTAACACTGGTTCAAGCCATGAACTGGTGTTAAAGGGGGGGCTGCGCGGGCCACTGTTGCAGGGTCCTTTAACACCGGTTCGTGGCACGAACCGGTGTTAAAGGGGGGCTCCTTTTTTGCCGCACGGGCCACGCTGGTACGGCCCCCCCTTTAACACCAGTTCGTAGAAGAACCGGTGTTAAAGCCCTTTTCCAGGATCAACGAAAAGCCTCGTTTCCACTAGTGACCAAGCCGCCATCATAGCTAAAAGAGATCCTAAGTCAGTACAAATACTAGCCAGGACCTTAGAAAGGTCGAATCCAAACCCTGAACAAGAAAGAGAGCCAAAACTCCATCAATATCGTCTTGGATGGAAAAGTGGTCAAAAAGATTCTTTTTGTATTTTCAAGGCGCACAACTTTCATTCTAGACTAATGTCGATCCGAGCTTGTTTACTACCTGTTCAAAACAAGTCTGGAGGGTATAACCATGTTTTTGGCTGAATAATTACGGAAAGTTCAGACCAGACCATCCAAATTTGATCCCAATTATGATTTTGGACGTGAATCCAAGATTGTTTCTTGAACAAAAAGTCCAGTTGACCCTTATATACGAGGATCAAGCATGCAAAACCAACACTATCGAACTAGCACATCTATAACTTTTTTTGTTCGTCTATCTCTCCCTTGGATCTTGCTTCTAGTTGTTCGTCATTCTTCAAGATTTTGGGTTAGCGAATCAGCGAGGTCCTAGGGGCAGTCCTGACGGAGTCCCTCATGAATGAGCGGGATTTCGGGTCTCAAAAGTGTCCGCTAGACTGTCTTGTGTATTACACATTCGGCGAGTCTCCCATGAGTCAGGCTGCCACGCATCATGATCGATGTCGAGGATACAAGGCGACATGTTCGCTTAGGAACAACTTGATTATTTTTTGAGGTGTATTGCCCATTAGGAATCTCTAGCTCCTTGAAACCACATGTTCTTAATGATGCACTACTAGAAAAAAGCTGACACACCATTTTGGTCTATTAGTAGCGCATGGGTGGTGCCCTACTATCATCACATCGCCACAGATATGCCAACTTATATGCGGCGCATCCCCACATGGTGCACCACAGATATGCCAACTTATTGTGGTGCATCCCCATAATGGTGCGCCATTGATAACTTTTTCAATTTTTTTAGAAAAGTGGGATATGGAGTCGTCGTCCCCTCCTTACCGTCGACGTCGCCATCTCCTCGTCGGAGCTCGGGCGTGGAGGTCGTGTCCGCAGCCACAACCTACCATCGTAGGTAGGTGCGGGAGGCCATGGCCGCGCCGGTCCTCGTCGGCGTCGAGCGGGTGCGGGCAGGTGACGAGGTTTAATCTCGTCAATGCCCATTGTTATGGACTTGGGTTTTGGAGAAGATGGGGATGCTGGAGATCGCAGAACGGTTAGCAAACAAGCAACACGGGGACACGAGGTTTACCCAGGTTCAGGCCCCCAGAGGGAAAACCCTACTCCTGCTTGTTTTTGCTCTTGATTACGGCGGAACCGAAGGTTACAGGGGTGCGCAGATGCAATCTGGCGTGGAGGTGTGTATGCGGTGGTATGAGGTATAGATCCGTAGATCTATTGTCTATTGTTGCAGTGGAGAGATTAGGTCGTGCCCTCCTTGTTGAACCCTCCTAGACTTTATATATGGGGAGGCTAGGTCTCAGGTACCGATACGAGTAGATTACAAGTTAGATTCAAACTCTAGTCTTCAGGTTTCCTTGTCTTGTGCGCTTGGGACTCCGTGTCCATATGGGCTTCGTTCCAGCCAAACCGTCATAGGCGTCATGGAACAGGGCAGGTCGTCGAGTGGGCCTTCCGTCGGGCTGGACCAGGTAGGCTAACATCGGGTACCCGTAGGGTATAACCATGTCAGTAGCCCCCGAGTGTTCATTCGAATCGTAGATTCGGCTGAGGATTCTTCAATCTTTCGGGTACAGCTGTTTGTGTTCATCAGAGAATGATTTGAGTGTGTAGGGATTGTTGATGCGTGTGCCCGACTCTTCCGACAGATCAGGGTCAGTTAACTGTCTGAGGACAAAACAACACGATCTTCTTCAGATTCGAGTCCTTCGACTCGAACCCGGAACATATGCTGGCGTAATTCGACTCAGGCCACGGAGGACTTACAGGAGTGGAATTCCAGTGAATTTTAAGTGATGTACCCAACGCGTCCGTCGGGATTTGTCATCGTGCCTGTTGGCATGGGTTTTTACTAGCAGAGCGTAGTCGTGTGCGTTACCAGGCCATCAGATGGTATTTGTAGGTCTTATCTTTGCGTCGCAGACACAGCATCCGAATGTTTATCACCGCGGAGGTGTTTCAGGTGGCCAAGGAGAACGTTGCTCACTTAGCGTCAATTAGGGAAGAGTTGCCGAAAAGTTTTGCATGCTGATATGAAGGATCGCACTCGAAGAGTTCATAGGGTGTGCGACCAACGCTCCCTATGGGAGTAGCCCCTGAGTGTCTGGTCGAGTCGTAGACTCGAGCAGAGACTTTAATTCAGTCTTTGTTGACTTTTAGGTCCGTAGGACACAAATTTTTCGGATGCTTGAATCCATCCTCCCTATGGGAGTAGCCCCCGAGTCCGTAGTAGAGTCGCAGACTCGACGTAGGACTCGAAGAATAGTTCAATGATTTAGTACTTTAATCATTTTCGCGTGCGCGGCCAGCGCTCCTGATAGGAGTAGCCCCCGAGTTCTTAGTCGAATCGTTGATTCGAGTGAGGAATCGAAGCGTGCCACTCGAAGATCTTCTGTGTGCGCGATCAGCGCTCCAGTTTGGAGTAGCCCCCGAGTGTCTGGCGGAGTCGTAGACTCGGGCAGAGACTTGAGTCTTGTATCGTGGAGTTGTAGTCGGCAATCTCGTGGGCGTACCGCTGACCCGAAAGTACATCGGGCGCGCGACCAGCACTCCTGATAGGAGTAGCCCCCGAGTGTTTAGTCGAGTCGCAGACTCGAGTGGACACTCATGCGAGGAGAAACCACTGACCCGTAAGTGCATCGAGTCAGTGTCTCACGCATAAGGAGCCAAGAGTCGATGTAGTGGAGTCGCGCGACGTTTAGCCGGAAGGACTCGGCGTTCCGGATGAAGTCGACACTGTTGCTTCTGTCGGGTGCGCGACCAGTGTCGCATCAGTCGCGTGCCCAGCATCACGTCTTTGTAAGCTGCATAAAACATAAAGAATTGTGAAGTACGTGTATCTTGTAAGGAATATTTGCCTGTCGGCTTGTATAGTAAGATTCTGGTGCCGATCGAGTCGACACTTTTGCACTGTATGCTAGGCCTTTTCGTTAGCCTGATTACCCTTAGTCTCAGTGCCTTGCCGAGGAACTCGGAGTTCAAGGATTCGACGATCAGGAAGAATCAGCTACTCGGGCTGTCACGTTCGAGGTGCTCGAGTGCGTGGAGCCGATGGCACATTAGGTTACTCGAAGAGGGCGCAGCCCCCGAGTGTTTCGAGTGCGAGTTAAAAAAGAAATCATCTCTAAGTAGAGGAAAACTTAGCTTTGTTGGTTGTCGTGACGAAGTTGACGCGGTAGCGGGTCACGCGGCGGACGTAGTTGACGCGGCAGACCACGGTCATAGCAGCGACAGTTTCCTAGGGTCGATGGCGGCAGCGAGCTCCGCATCCGAAGATTATTGCAATCGAAAATCGCATCAGGTCGCCACATCCGAAGGATGCAGCGGGTCACCACAGCCGAAGGCCATAGCGGGTCTCGCGGGAGTCGAAGACCACAGCGGGTTGCTGGAGCCGAAGGCCACGGCTGGTCGCCGAAGCGGAGGGAGGCCCGACCCCCGAGTCATTGGAGCCGAAGATCGTAGCGGATCACCGCAATCGTAAACTCCAGCAGGTCGTGATATCGACGTCATATGAGTAGTCAACGTGGCGGTCGAGAGTTGTGCACCGGACATGTAGTTGACGTGGCAGCGAGTCACGCGGCGGACGTAGTCGACGCGGCGGACCGGAGTCGCGTGATGATGACGAGTTGCTGCATCCGAAGAATCGGCGGATCGCCCTGCGGAGGCGGCGCAGCCCCCGGGCGTGGATTTGATGTTGTTGAGGCGGTGTTCGAGAGCCGATGCAGCGGACCGGAGTCGACGCGGCAACGGGTCACCGAAGCTAATGGCGGCAGCGGTTTTGCCATAATTAAAGATCACAGAAGGTTGATGTAGTCAAAGTGTGCAGCAGGTCGTCGGGGGAGTCGAAGACAGGAACGGCTCGCCGCAGCCGGAAACCACGGCGGGTCGCCGGAATCAAAATAAGCTGCAGGTCGCTGCAGCCGAAGACCGTGGCGGGTTGCTAAGGTTGGAGCTGATGCAGTAGACGCAATTGACGTTGCAAACCGGAGCCGACCTAGTCATTAGATCGCAGAGGTGGAAGACGTCGTGTGGCGGAGTCATCGTATCTCTACGCCAGGCTGATAAATCCGACGAGAAAAAGGCTGCTCTGATGTGAGCAGGGACTCGCCGAGGCCTCGCTACATCTCGTCTTCATGATCCATCCCTTTTGTACTTCAAGCGGTGGATATCCGGCTAATTTTGTAAGATCGCGTTCGTGCCGTCGAAGTACGACGCTGAGAACGGGCTCTTCGAGTACAGAAGTACTACTGTCTTCACGCCCGGGCGCATGTGCGTCTCGCTTGTGTCACGCAGAAAGATAGGAAAAAACTCTTAATTTGTCGTGTGCATGCTCGTGGCTTCCATTTTTCTTAATGATTGGACAGGTAACAGATGGCCCTGTATGCATCTGCATGCGTCACACGCATCCATGCTTGCATGTTTCCCGTACGTCTCCCTGTGCACAGGAGTGGCCACAGGGATCGGTGCAGGAGACCAGGATCAAGACATGCGAGATTGATCTGCCGTACAAGGTCTGCCTTGAGGACTTCCGAGTTGGTGCCAATCGATCTCGACGAAAACCGATTTGAACACTGATTGCATCACACAGGGGCATGGACGGAACTTGAAAAATCCCCTAGATCTCGTAGATGTTGATGATGAAGTTGTACATGTCTACGCGGCAAATCGATCGGATGTGATCTGACCATCCTTGATGATGAAAGAGTCAAAACAAATCTGGCCTCCAGTAGCCGACAAATCGTAGATCGCTTTAGATGGGACCGTCACGATCGCACAATCAACGCCCCTAATCCCCACAGACGGCGCCAATTGACGAGGTTTAATCTTGTCAATGCTCATTGTTATGGACTTGGGTTTTGGAGAAGATGGGGATGCTGAAGATCGCAGAACGGTTAGCAAACAAGCAACACGGGGACACGAGGTTTACCCAGGTTTAGGCCCCCGGAGGGAAAACCCTACTCCTGCTTGTCTGCTCTTGATTACGGCGGAACCGAAGGTTACAGGGGTGCGCAGATGCAATCTGACGTGGAGGTGTGTATGCGGTGGTATGAGGTATAGATCCGTAGATCTATTGTCTATTGTTACGGTGGAGAGATTAGGTCGTGCCCTCCTTGTTGGACCCTCCTAGCCTTTATATATGGGGAGGCTAGGTCTCAGGTACCGATACGAGTAGATTACAAGTTAGATTCAAACTCTAGTCTTCAGGTTTCCTTGTCTTGTGCTCTTGGGACTCCGTGTCCATATGGGCTTCGTTCCAGCCGAACCGTCATAGGCGTCATGGACCAGGGCAGGTCGTCGAGTGGTCCTTCCGTCGGGCTGGACCAGGTAGGCTAACATCGGGTACCAGTAGGGTATAACAATTTCAGCAGGAGTGCGGTGTCGAGCTGGTGAAGGAGAGGGTATGGGCCGCCTCTACGAGGCGAAGGTGGCGCACGAGGCTGTTGGAGGAGGGCACGAACGGGGGAGATGTGGTCGGAGGACGATAGCGCGGTCAAGGCGATGGGGACGAGCTCGAGGTCGAGGCCATGTCGACGATGGGTGGTAGCAAGGTTGGAGAAGGAGAAGGGGAGGATGGTGGGGAAGAATAAGGGGAGGATGGAGGAGAATGATAAAGGGGAGGTGGATGAGAAGGAGAAGGGGAAGGTGGAGGATAATGGGAAATAGAGTAGAAGGAAAAGAAGGGGAAAAGAGAGGTCGAGGAGAAGGAGATGGGGAAGGAGGAGGAGAAGGAGAGGTGGTAGGTGGGATGTGAGTGGTAGGTGGCATGTTCAAATTGAATCCCGCCCTAGGTCATTCGTGGCGCACCACACCAGGAGTAAGTGAGCTCCAATTTTTGTTTTAGGAAAAAATCTAATTTTTTCATGTAACTTTTTTCCTTTTCAAATTCGAAGATTTCAAAAAATTGGTAAACGATCGGAGATGGTTTCCATCAGATATAGAATTTTGCATAGATGAATCTTCATATAAAAACTTTTTAACTCGTGGTCATATGCAAAAATTATGGCCGTTTTACCAGGACATAAAGTTTTTCTCAAAAAAATTCTAAATTTATGTTTGTTAATTTTCCTAATAGCTAAATCATCTAAAATAACTACATCGCAAAGGATTTTGAACTTTATACATCGCAAAGGATTTTAAACTTTATACTTTTTATTATCTTCTTTTATTTTTTAAAGCTAAAAAGGCAATCACGCCGGGGTGGGGTTGAGACCACAGTTACCAGTGGCGCACCTCATACTGGTGTGCTATTGATAACTTTCATTTTTTTACAATGTGGCTTATCTGTGGCGCATCATGTGGGGATGTGCCACAATTAAGTAAAATATATGTGCCATATCTCACGTGGTGTGCCACGAATAAGTCAGGACACACCTATAAGTGTATATATGAACAGTGCCACTTTACCCATGGCGCACCCTCGTGGCGATGCGCCATGAAAAAGTTGACTACCAGTGGGCGCATCACCTCGCTGGTGCGCCACTAGTGTTCAATTTATTAATAGTTGTTTTTCTAGTAGTGATGGAATTGAACATGTCACTTAATTTCATTGTTTTACAAATTTTGATCTTATCAGATGGAAATCCCATTATGTCAAAATCTCCACCAATAAGGCAGCGAAAACACTGGTTTTGGAAAACACTAGCCAATTCCACTGTTAGTTATTTATTCTCTCCTCCTAGACAGCTCTATAAATTTTAAAATAACTCTATTTCATTTGTAACTTCAAATCAGACACAATTATTTTTACACAGAATCTTCGCACTAAAGTACGACAATTGACAAATATTGTGGTCAACAACTCTCCTAAACTTCCACCAGATCTACATGTAGAAGGTAACTAGCCGTGAAGAAAGTTAGTGTATAATCTTTCTTGGCCTATAAAATACAGAGCATGAGTTCTTCTTCTTTTTCTGGTTCCGGCCATAATATCACTCATAGGGTGGTTATTGTAAATCTTCATCGAGCCAGCACTACACCTGACATGTGCTGATCCAATCTGACATTTACTAGATGCTCTCTTTTCTTATGTTCATTTTGTATAGAACAGGAATAAAAGTATCCTCCTTATCATTATATTTCCAACTGAAAATGCAGAACTTCTCTGCCCCTGCATAATTAACTTCAAAAACATAATTTTTTTTCTCATCTAGAATATGTCTAATAATTTATAGACCCCTCGTATACTATAGGCTTAAGCCTTGTGGTCGAGAGCTGCCATGAGGCCATCTGCCCTGTACATGCCTTTTTTTTTAGATTGCCATCCTTTCATTACATAATAATGTTTGTATGAACACCCTCAGATGGATTGTCCAACACTAGAGTAAACAAAACTCCTACCAATATTGTGTGCATAAATATTTGGTCCACGATTCTCATGAACAATCTCGATCAGTTGAAATGCCTTCTCTGTTTTCTTTATTTTCTGGACTACATGTCCATACTTGCCCAATCGGTTTTGTTACTGAATAGCCCGTACTGCATTGGCACAGCCGCGCGCATGCCTAGGCATGCAGTCACTAACCTGGGCCTCAGCCGATCTCTAAGGCCATCTATCTCGTGCATGCGTGGGCATTTAGTCGCTGGACCTGGGCCTCAGTTGGTCTGTGCCATTGCCTGTGGGCTAGGGGGAGCCTTTCCGCGTCCCCTACAGCTGGCGCAGGTAGGCGGTAGGCGGTGCGTGCTGACCGCTCCACGCATGGCTTTTTTTGGATTTCGACTTTGACTGCTCTCCTCTCCTTTCTCAATTTTTTTGACTTCTCCCTTGCCCTTGCAAGCCCTCTACCGACGCCACTCCCTCCCCCACCATCGATCAACCCGAGAAGAGAGAGAGAGAGATAAGAGGACGTTGTCGGCGGCCGCCACTCTTGAGGAGCGCTGCCCTAGCCAGGAGACGAGGCGAGAGGAGGGGGATGCGATGGGAAGGTGCTCAGCCTCGTGCTACGACGACCAGGAACAGGCGCATGGTGCTCGCGTACTGATTCGACGGCGGTGTGCCACTTACGAGTTCATCGTGTCAGCGACACATCAGTGGTGGTCGCAGGACAACTCCTTTTATCGCCGACCACCTGTTTGACCGAAGGTCCCAGAACAGACATCACGGTATCATTTAACTTTTTGCTTGGAAACTAGGGTATGAGATGGACGGATCCTACATGGGGCAAGGATGTACAAATGTACACCCAAAAATTTTAGCAAAAAACTTTTATATAGTTTTTTTTGAAAAACTCTTATATAGTTGTACGGTGGATATATATAACAATAATAGCATGTTTGCTCTAATATATATAGACCGCAAACTAAGTGAAAATTTTATAGTTTACTACTCCCGCCGCTCGGAGATAGTTAAGTATTTTCCCGAACCGCAAACTAAGTAGCATGGATTTATCTAGATACGTATGTATTTTGTCACATGTGTATCTAAATAAATCCGTGACGCTTATTTCTGAATGAAAAGGTGCAGGCTATGTTGCAAGCGGCACATTAGGCAGTAGCCCTTGTATATCTTTTTTAAAAAACATTTCTACCATTAACAAATTTGTGTGATGATCTTATGATCTTTATTCCTTATCCGTCCAAAAGAAAAACTTTTATAGGCTCAATCATCACATTTTCCATTCGAGGAAAAGATAATCCAAACATTGGACCGACAAAACCACACGGGACGGGGTTGCATTGAAGTGGTGGAATCGATGGAACTCTATTTTTCTTCTTATTTTATGTAATCTATATCACCTTTTAAGATATTTTTCTCAAAAAATCCTAACATATTGTCCTACAATACGTAAATTATACTTTTACCTATGTTACCACTGGACCTTCATGTTTCGTTTGAGTTAAAATTTGTACACACAAAGATGAAATGCTGGATCCGTCCCTGGGTGTGACTCCCCACCTAAAATCGCAAAGATTTATAGAAAGTTAAGATGGTTGTTTCCTTCATATCTTCATTGCTGTACCAATTTGTGAAGTTCAAAAATGATGGCTACAAAATGTCTGGTAAAGGAAACGTGATGCTCCAATTGGTCAATCAGATGTTTATCGTTTTCAATATTTTTAGGGCAGGCTTTTTAAGACAAGCTGTCTCAACTTCTCCACATATTAAGTTAATGGCAAATCTGATGTAATCAAAAAATATGTTTCAGATATTCCAAGAGAAATGTTGTTGTAGTGGCCCAAGATGACTTCTGCATGTGTCTATCTACCCACATATATACATATCGTAAACCAACTAACGTCTCTTTTTTCTCAGATTTTTGGGAAGAGCTTTCAATTTGTTTGCCGATGACACATGTCCTCTTGGTGCGCTGTGTGCACTCTTAGGTGAAGTGTATCATTTTGTCATGGTGCCACGTCTCCTGGTTGTCCCGCACGTCATTGTCATGGGGAGAAAACATCGCTTCCTTTTTGTGTGTACTTACCCTATCTTGTGCCAACTTTGCACATAGAAGATCAATGTAGTCACATTTATGAATGTATCATTAATTTTTTAATTTTTTGTATGATTTTTTTTTTGTTTTTTTGTATAATTGTTTTTTGTTTTTTTCATTGGCACTCATTCATATTTTGTCTCTATGTATGATTCATCATCATTTTCTTTTGTTTCCATCCTTTTCTTCATCATGACTTCCTTGTCTTTGTGCCATGATAGATTCATTGTCTCCTTGTTTTCATCATTGCATATTGTCTTCATATGTTCGCACCGCTTTCATGTTGCTTCTCTTCCTTGCCTTGATCATTGCATCTTGGCTCTATGTGTAATTTTATTGCCTTTTTGTCTTTCTTTGGTTTACTTGTTACAGTAGCTTTGGTTTGTTTCATATTGTGTATCGGTTGAGCCTTCTCGTGGCTTCTCCCTCTAGTGGATCATCAGTTTATCATGGCCACGTATGAGCATCATGTTCTTTCTTTTCTATCTCCCTATTAAAGGAAATATGCCCGAGAGGCAATAATAAAGTGGTTATTATCGTATTTCTTATTTATGATAAATGTTTATTTTTCATGCTATAATTGTATTAATACGAAAACGTTAATACATGTGTTTTTAATAAATAAAAAGGAATTTCCTAGTTATGCCTCTCTTATAAACTAGCTCGTTGATTAACAAGATGATCAAATGTTTCCTGATCATGGACATTGGATGTTGTTAATAACGAGGTCACAACATTAGTGTAATGGTGTGATGAACATTCATTCGAAGTATAGCATTACGATCAAAGTCATTGAGTTTATATTGCTATAACAACTTACGAAGTGATCCTAATCCTTAGACCATGAGATCATGTCAATCACTAACACCGGAAGAGTTTCTTGATGACATCAAACGTCACACTGTCACTGGGTGATTATAAAGATGGCTTCAGAACTATTAAAGTGTTATATTGAGGCTCATGGATAGAGTGTGGAATTTGTTCATCCCGATGACGGATAGATATACTCTGGGCCCTCTCGGTGATATCACATTGATTAGCTTGCAAGCAAGTGATTTGATCACTAGAATGTTATATCACTGAAACGAGAAAAGAGTGCATGTCGGTAAAGAGATCAAACTAGGTATGAAGATACCGATGATCGAATCTTGGACATGTAATATATCGTGAAACAAAGGGATTAAGATACTAGCATAAAAGGTTCCGACGATCACAGGAAAGTCATCGTTGAATGTGTGGGAGTCAGTATGGATCTCCAGGTCCCGCTTTTGGTTATTGATCGGAGAAGTTCTCGATCATGTCAGCATTATTCGCGAACCGTAGGGTGGCACACTTAAGGGACACTGACATCCAATTGGACAAAAGTTTCATGCCGAAAAGAATAACAAGCGGAGGAATTTATTTCACTAGACACCGAAACTGTTTCGGTTGAAATTGCTGAAACTGGTTCTGCATGTGAAATTGAATACTAGCAAGGGGTTTTATGTGAATGTTTGTTAATTAAAGTAATTAACAAAATTCTGAATAAATAAATAAAATAGTTTTATTTAAATGAGAGGTTGCATTAAATTTGGTGGGAATTTAATGCATGTGAGTGGATTTTTGAGTGGAGGCTCTTTTATGGGAGTGGAGGCTTTTCATTTTGAGTGGGAGCTCCGCCCACATGAATGTGGAAGAGGTGGGGGCAGCCACTATGGCTGGCTCCATGCCCCTTGGGGTGCCCCCCATCTCCCTATAAAAGGCCCCCCTCTCCTCCTCTCAAAGCACACCTCCTCGTGAAGGATCTCTCTCCCCCTCTAGAATTTATCCCCATGGTTTCAGACTAGCGAGATACATGTTCCCGGTGGCTATTCGGCAAGAAAGGGTTGTGCTTCCGCTGCATCGCTGGAGCGAGGAGGCGGAGGTTGCTCGGTGTCTTGTACGTGTGTACGGGCACGGATGCGCTGCTGTTTTACGACGCTAGGACTTCCTCTCGATCTTGAGATCGGCAAGAGATCGTCTACATCAACCACGAGTTTGGACTCATTAAGCTTTGTCGGTCTTCAAGGGTATGTTCTCTACGGATGTATATCTGCCCGTTTCTTGTATCTAGTAGATAGATCTTGGTACATAGTTGTTCCCATCGTAGGAAAATTTTTGTTTTCTATGTTGCGAACCCTACAGTGGTATCAGAGCCGGATCTATGCGTAGATGCTTTGCACGGGTAGTACACATATGAGTATGTGGGCGATGATGATCATTTTATTGCTTCTTAGTTGTACTTTGGATATTGGTGGCATAGTGGGATGAAGCGGCTCAGACAAACTTTACATGTTCTCACACATGAGACATGTTCCACGCTTGACATGCAGCTAGTTTTACATAAGTGGCTAGCGGGTGTCTGTCTCTCCTACTATAGTCAATATCTAATTGCAACGAGTTGTCAACAATTTGATTATCCTCGTTGTGGTTCATGTTCGTAGGTAAGAACAGTTGTATCTTCGAAAGCCCTAAGCCACGTAAAACTTGCAATCGATAAATTAGAGGCGTCTAGTTTAGATTGTTGTTGGGCTAGTGTTATGATATGGTGATGTTGTAAGTAGAAGTATGAGATAATAATCTTACAACACACATAACGTGTAAGTTCCATAGACCTTGGCCTTACACATAGAGGTATGATTATGATTATACCACGGTTCATATGCGGGAACCATATCATTTCACTTACAAACATGTGATGTTTATTGCATCTTATATTGCTTGTTTGGCATTTTATTAGCATAATAAGATGATCCCTCATTTAGATATATAGATAAAAATGTGTTCTTCCTTAAGTATGCACCGACAATGTTTCGTCACTTCAAGACATCACGTGATGATCGGGTGCATATCTCGGGTGTAAGACAGTTATACACGCGAATACTAAGGTTGTTACTTGGCGAGCCTAGAATGTACAGACATGGCCTCGGAACACGGACCGAAAGGTTAAGCATGAGTCATATGGTAGATATGCCCATTTGATTCTCGCCTTTGAAGCTACACCGACTCACGTGATGATCGGACTTGGTGTAGTGGATTTGGTTCATGTAATCACCAAAAAGACACGAGGGATGTCGTTTTTGAGTGGGAGTTTATTTATAATTTGGATTAGTAGAACTCAATTTATCATAAATTAAATCAAAGTGAATTTTCATAATTTGTTGTAGTCATTGGCATTCGTTCACCACCTTATGCTTAGTTGTAATTGAGATAATAGAACTATAGAATTCTGGATGTTTACTTTACGAACTGGTATCGTATTGTGTTGAGTGTCAATCTAAATTTTAAAGTCCTATTTCAAACTTTTAGCAAACTCTGTTTACTCCGTGAAGTTTAATAATTAGTATTAAATCGATAGTAACAATTCCAGTGTTAGTATCTTAAGTATCATGTTTGCCTCCATGATTCTTGATTTAAATATCAAGTTTATCTAGGAGCTGAAAGAATTGTTTCAGAAACCATCATATGTGGCAGATATAACGATATCTTAAACAATGTTTTGGTTGCAATATGATAGAGTATAATGTATGTTCTCATATTGGATGAGAATTTGTGAAGGTTGGAGATGCTAGACATCCTAATCATCCAAAAGGGTTTTGGAAAGTAATGTTATACTCACGATTCGCCTTTATAAGCTACAGTAGCTTGATCATGAAAGTTGTCATGAGAAGGATGAATAGAATATGTATGTAAAGTGTTTACTACACTAAAAGATTACTAAAGAATGGATTTTGAAAGAATACCGATCATTTGATGATGGTGATCTACTTCAAAGTGCAAGTCCAAAGGTATTAATATTTGAATATACACGCTTTGGACTATGTGTCATGTATATGGCGCCACTTTTGATGTTGATAGATTTTTTTAAAAAAAGCAAAAGGAAATGCTAAAAGAGAATCTATAAAATATATTTGGCAGAAAAGAAAAGATTGGAAATATCCAATTTAGGTATATCGATGATATACATGTTATGGTTGTATTCTTTGCTTGTTAAACAATGTGGTTCTTGGGTATTGGATACCGAATTGGTTGGTATGAAATTTCATACGGAACGACGCAATTCATGAACCACAATGGCCTAAGTAACAAGCAAGAAAATATGTGATGATGTTCATCGAAAACAAAAAAACCGTTGTTTGTATTTCTTGTTGACATCAAAGCTTGACTTCAAGATTTGTTTTAATAATTGATATTTAAATCAGGTATTATGAGAACAAAGGTTGTTCAAATAATTACCATATTCCATATAAGATGGATGATTTACAAATCTAGTTGGAGAAATCACATCCATAAAACCTAATGCTAAAATATCGCAAGACAAATGATTGAAAGATCACTTACAAAGTGACATCGTTGTTTAAATTATATTGGAAAGAAAACATGAAGAATCTCCATATTCATGGATTTTTGGAGTCTTTGATTTGATCAAGTGAAGTTTGTGATACTTTCCTCGGGATAATTCAAACTTCGTTCAAAGGCCAAAGAAGAACGAACGACTAAAATATTGGAATTTATACATATCGATGTATGTAGTCCATTATGTGTAGTCGTAAGTGATGGACTTCAACTTCATATGCTTTCTCCGGAAATTTGAGTGAATAATCACTTAATGAGAAAGAAGTATGAAATATTTGAAAATGTTTCAAAGACTTTCAAGATGAAGTGGAAAATCATTGTAACAAGAAAATAAATGGTTTATGATTTTATCATAAGGGATTTATTTGGGTTGCAAGTGTAACAAGAAAATAAGTGAATTATGATTTTATCATAAAGGGATTTATTTGAGTTACAAGTTTAGCAAAACACCTAGATTTACATCTCCCGAAACACCATAGGAGTATGGAGTGTCTAAGATTTGTAATAAAACCTTGTTTGACATGGTTAGATCAAAGGTGTTATTTATAAAACTGCCATTATGTTTTAAAAGATTAAAGCTTTAGAGACTACCGCTTTTACACGGAAAAGAGCTCCATCTTGATCCGTTGAAATGACACCATATGAGTTATGGTTTGGGGTAAAATCCAAGTTGTCATTTCTCAAATTTTGGTATGCTAAACATAAGTAATATGTTTACAACCAAAGTCGGATGAGCATGTCTTTGTAGGTTATTTCAAATAACAATTGGGTATTCCTCCATAACACCAAGGACAAAAGGGTTTGTCGCTTGAAACGTGAAGTTTCTTGAAAAAGAAGTTTTTTATAAAAGGTTAAGTGGGAGGACAATAGAACTTTAATAAGGTTAACGAACCTTAGCTATATGTGCTGAGTTGCGCAGCGCCGGAAAATATTCCGGAGGCAGCCAGAATGCTGATGGATCACGTGCCTCAAAGGTTGCAGTCACGGAGGTCTAAAGTTCCTATTGAACCAAGTAGGTCGGATAAACAATCAAATGTTAAGATTTGAGAATAAATCATTATTGTTTGACAATGATGAACCGACTACATGCAAAGAAGCGATGAGGGGGCCTGACTCTGTCAAATGGCTTGAAGCCATAAAATCCGTGATAGTTTCATACACGAGAAATCAAGTTTTGAACTTGGAAGATCCTCCGGAAAGGTGTAAAAACCTATCGGTTGTATTTGGATCTATAAAGAAACAGACATGGATGTTTCACATCTATGAAACAGTCGACATGTCGTAAAGTATTTTATGACAATGTTCAAGGAGTTGACTATGACAAGATTTGATCTTTCATAGCGATATTTAGTCTGGACGGATTAAAGTAGCAATCACTACATATAATTTGGTATATGGTAGATGAATGCACAAAACAAAGTTCTTCTAATAGAATGGTTACCTAGGACATGTACATGACACATTCCAAAGGGTTTTGTTAATTCAAAGGATGCTAAAAGGGCATGCAAACTTCAATGGTTGAAGTAAGCATCACAGAGTTGGAATCTTCACCATGATGAAAAGGAGTTTTCATCAGGAGACGATGAAGATGCTTGCATTTGCAAGAAATTAAGTGGGAGCGCTGAGACATATTTCTAACACATTATGTGGAGGATATCTTGTTGATTAGAAACGATGTATCTTTTATTGACAAAGGTTAAGAATTTCATTTTGATGAAAGAATTAGGCAAAACCCGAATATTTAGCATGAATGTCTATAGTGGATAGACTGTGACGCTAATATGATTGTGCCAAACGTACATATATGAGATATTGAAGGAGTTCAATATAGGAAAAGACAAGAAACAGTTCTTTTCGCATGGAAAGAAATTAAATCAAGATTCAAGTGTATCGACACTTGATAAGTGAAACAAGATTCAAGTGCTTTGACACTTGATGAGTGAAATCACAAGGATGTTTTGATCAATCATACCATGATATGTACACATCCAGATTTGTCCTATGCTCTAAGTGTTATGAGCATATAGCAGAATGAATCATAAAATGATCATTAGACAATAGTGAGGATATTCTTATGATCTTTTAGAAGAACTAAGAATATATTTGTGTAGAGGTGACAAACAATTACAAATAGTTCATTGTAAAGCGTTACATTGATACTAGTTTTGTCACAAGATACAAATTAAGTTTATCTCAATTTAAACTATGGGTGGAACAATGCAATGGAAATGAGATTCCATGATGGATTTGGATGTATTCCAAAGTTAAAACATTGTGATGAATACAACAACAATAAAGCTAAGTATATGACTGCTATAGTAGCAACAAAGGAGGGAATTTGTGTCAAGTAGTTTGTTATCAAACTAAGGTGTGGTTCGCAACGGGCTAACACTAAAGATATATTGTACGGCAATAGTATCGACATGATTTAACCCCAATGAACTAAAGGTCTCACCAAAAGACCAAATTTATACAATGCCATCTCATTGGAGAATGAGTGATGCGTGGAGACGCAAAGACATGCAAATACACACGGACCTGAAAGCGTCAGATCCGTAGATTATGTTAACCACTTGCAGTTCCGTATATGGAACACCAGAAAGCCATAGGTATTCAAATACGCAAAGTTTTCAAACTAGATTATTGTCTCTAGTGCAAGTGGGAGACTGAAGGGAATATGCACGAGAGGCAATAATAAAGTGGTTATTATCGTATTCCTTATTTATGATAAATGTTTATTTTGCATGCTATAATTGTATTAATACGGAAACGTTAATACATGTGTGTTTAATAAACAAAAAGGAAGTTCCTAGTTATGCCTCTTTTATAAACTAGCTCGTTGATTAACAAGATGATCAAAGGTTTCCTGATCATGGATATTGGATGTTGTTAATAACGAGGTCACAACATTAGTGTAATGATGTGATGAACATTCATCAGAAGTATAACATTACGATCAAAGCCATTGAGTTTATTGCTATAACAACTTACGAAGTGATCCTAATCCTTAGACCATGAGATCATGTCAATCACTAACACCAGAAGATTTTCTTGATGACATCAAACGTCACACCGCAACTGGTTGATTATAAAGATAGCTTCAGAACTATTAAAGTGTTATGTTGAGGCTCATGGATCGAGAGTGGAATTTGTTCATCCCGATGACGGATAGATATGCTATGGGCCCTCTCGGTGATATCACATTGATTAGCTTGCAAGCAAGTGATTTCATCACTAGAATGTTATATCACGGGAACGAGAAAAGAGTGCATGTCGGTAACGAGATCAAACTAGGTATGGAGATACCAATGATCAAATCTCGGACATGTAACATATCGTGAA
The DNA here is from genome assembly GCA_910589765.1 of Avena atlantica. Taxonomy (NCBI): domain Eukaryota; kingdom Viridiplantae; phylum Streptophyta; class Magnoliopsida; order Poales; family Poaceae; genus Avena; species Avena atlantica. Next base: position 177,437,162 of record OU342737.1, read on the forward strand.
ACAAAGGGATTAAGATACTAGCGTAAAAGGTTCCGACGATCACAGGAAAGTCATCGTTGAATGTGTGGGAGTCAGTATGGATCTCCAGGTCCCGCTTCTAATTATTGATTGGAGAAGGGTCTCGATCATGTCCGCGTTATTCGCGAACCGTAGGGTGGCACACTTAAGGGACACTGATGACATGGTTATACCCTACGGGTACGTGACTTCAGCATATCTGGTCCAGCCCAAGGAAGGCCCACAGCAGATATACGCTGGCCCATGAAGATTTTCGGGTGGCCAAGGCCCATGACGCCTTCGGATCCTTGGAGAGCAAGACTAGCATAGATAGGAAATTCAAAGGAGTAAAACCCTAGAACTTGTAACCGACTAGGACTATGCCCGGGACCTGCCTAAGTCTATATAAAGGCCAGGAGGGTACGTCCTAGATCTCTCGACTCATACTTTCGCACACACCTCCACGCCAGATCGAATCTGTGCACCCTGTAACCTTCGGTTCCGCCGTAATCAAGAATAGACAAGCAAGAGTAGGGTTTTCCCTCCGGGGGCCTCAACCTGGGTAAATCTCGTGTCCCCTGGTTGCTTGTCTGTTAACCGTGCCACGATCTCCAGCATCCCCATCTTCTCCAAAACCCAAGTCCATAACAATGGGCATTGACGAGATTAAACCTCGTCAATTGGCGCCGTTTGTGGGAATCGGAGCTGCTGATTGTGCGATCGTGACGGTCCCGACCCGATCAATCTACAACTCCGCGGCGACGGAGAATCGCCTCCTCTTCGTCACTTTCGACTTCACCGCCCACTCGCCAGCCACCATGAAGGATTTTGAGCCCGTAGGCGACGGACTCGAAATTTTGTTCGGGAGCTTCTGCTTCCAGGTGGGACAAACTGGCACACTCCGCCTTCCTGAGCGGGTGCCCGTGCCATCGATCAGGCCCGCCTCGTGGGCTCCACATCCCGTGCTACGCATATCTCCATCGGCGGATGAGTTCTACGACAGCAGCAGCTGCAACTCCGATCTGTGCGATCCGCCTTCGGATGAAGGGACCTACGGTTCCGGATCCGAAAGCTGCGGCAGCAGCGAACCGATCTACGAGCGCTACCAATGCGCCGCAGTCATCCAGGAGCAGCAAACGCCTAACCCTCCGCCCAACATGAACCCCAACCCGCAGGACAGAAACGGCGGAAACGGCGGGAACAGAAGAAGCCAGTCCCCCCCACTCGAAGGGGAAAACAACGGCCACGTCATCCAACTTAGCAAAGAAGGATGGGTCCAGGCACGCCGTGCCGTTGCAGGCGACATAGTCCTACCCGTGGACTCCCCACGTGACCTACTGATAGCGTACCACTACCTCCTCATCGAGGAGCACAAGAAGTAAGTCAAGATGCAGGAGACGCTCGACAAACGCAAGCAAGTAGCCTCCGAGTCCAGCGCGCGACGAGCTGCGCTCTCCGCCATGGCACCCGGCTCTAGCACAAACGGAAACCAGGGAAACAAGCACCGCTCGCGGGTGGAGAACATGGATCCCAAGGAACGCCGTGATGTGACCCGAACTCTCCACACATCGTTCATGGATATGGATGCTGACGGCAACATCATCCCGAAGACACCGCAAGATGCGATCATGGCAGCCACTGCGTATCTCGCGGCCCACCAACCTCCGAAAGGGGACCCGAAAAGAGCCATGCATAAGTCCGAACTCACCGGACTCGGACTCGTCAGAGCTGCGCTCCACGAAGATGCTCCTGCGGAGCCGAAGAAGAAAGCTCCGGTCAGGCGCGGCCGGAGCCCCACCCCTTCATCCGAAGAGGAGGAGGAGGACAACCTTCCTAGAAGGAAGAAGAGCTCGCATCGCCATAAACGCGACTACGACGCCAGAGACGCTCTTACACAGCGCAAAATCGACAAAGCACGAGACAAACGCGCATGCTCGTCCGTGTCCGAGATGGATGAAGATGAAGGAGAACTCTGTGGAGCTCGATGCTTCAGCAGATCTGTTCGGCGAACACAGATGCCACGCAATTTCAAGCTTCCTTCGGATATTCCGAAGTTTAACGGCACGCAAGATCCAAAATCTTGGCTCAGCGATCATCTATCATCCGTCAAGCTGCACGGCGGTAACAAAGAAACCGCCATGCAATGCCTCCAGCTGCAGCTGACAGGCGCGGCACGGGTCTGGCTCAGCAGCCTATCATCAGGATCCATCCGAAGTTGGGAGGAGCTAGCTTACAGCTTCATCCAAAATTTCAAGGGCACCAGCAAGAGGCCCGCCTCAATCGAAGAGTTGCAAGCCTGCACTCAGAGAACGGGGGAATCTATTCGCTCGTACATATTACGCTGGTCTACCACCAAGAACTCCGCAGCACATATCTCCGAGGAGAGGGCCATCGACGCCTTCAGAGACGGCGTCAAACGCCAAGATTTCAAGGAGGAACTTGGGCGTGTCAAGCCCAAGACACTCGACCACCTCATGGAAATTGCCAACAGTTGGGCATACGGCGAAGATTGCATCCAGCGAGCGCAATCAGATGAAGAGTACGACTACGGCCGAAGGCGAGAACGCCGTAGCAAGAGGAGATCGCGTGTCTACGAAGACCGCGATGGACCCGACATGGTCGCGGCTGGCTACGCCGACCGCCGCAACGACAGCAGCCGCAACAACGGAGGATACCGCGGAGGAAATTTCCACGACAGCGGACGACCAGCACAGTCGCGGCGCGCCGCGACCGCAACAACGGACCCTCAGCATTGGACAAACTTTCGGGTCCATGCACCATCCACTTCTACATCGACAAACAAGATGGCAAAAATAAAGCCAGTCACATGCTCAAGGACTGCCGCGAGTTCCAGAAACTCAGCGAAAGCATGGTGCAGATGAGGCAACAAGCCCCAACCCCTGCGTTCAGAAACGCACCCGCGCCAGGAGAAATAGCACACGGAGCTCCTCCACCGCCACCTATTGGAGGCCCAAACCAACCAGTCGCACCAGCGCAAAACAACGCCGGGTTCGGATACCCCCCACCAAAGGGAGCATTAAATATGATCCAGAAGGGACGCCCCACAAACAGGGTGCAGAAGAAAATCACCCGACAAATCAACTTGGCCGTGGCAACTCCGCCTGCAATCCCTGAGTACCTCAGCAGACCGGAGTCATGCATCACATTCACTCGCGCGGATCACCCTTGCCAGATCCCTCGCCCAGGCCATGCTGCCCTGGTGCTGGAGGCGCAGATCGGAGGCTTCGAGATGAGCCGCGTCTTCATGGACGGCGGCAGCGGCATAAATCTAATGTTCGCAAGCACTCTAGCAGCTATGCGGATCCCGCAATGCAGCCTGGAACAATCAGACACAACGTTCCACGGCATTGTCCCAGGAAAGGGCATATTCCCCCTGGGCAAAATAGGGCTCGACGTTATCTTCGGGAAGCCGGACAACTTCCGGCAGGAGCGCCTAGAATTCGAAGTGGTGGACTGGACGTCGCAATACCACGCCATCATGGGGCGTGTAGCATTCGCAAGGTTCCTGGCCGTCCCGCACTACGCATACCTACTACTCAAGATGCCAGGACCAAGGGGCGTCATCACAGTCCACGGGAGCTTCACCCGATCGTACCAATGTGACAGGGATTTCAACAAAATCTCCCAGTCTTTCGGCATGCAAGACGAGCTTGTAAGGCTCCGTGAAGTAACGGACAATGGGGTACCCCCAGTCACAAGGCAGAACGCACCTGACATGCCCTTCTACTCCACCGTCAACACCAAGAAAGTACAGGTCCATCCGACGGATGCCTCCAAGACGGCCTTGATCTCCAATGACCTCAGCACCGCATAGGAAGGCGCGCTCGTCGAATTCCTCCGTGAGCGCTGGGAAATCTTTGCCTGGTGTCCTGCGGACATGCCAGGAGTTCCCAGGGAATTCGCCGAGCACGCGCTCAATGTCTTTCTAGACACCAAGCCAGTCAAGCAGTCCATCCGAAGACTGTCGGAGCCACGAGCCGAAGCTATCGGCAAGGAAATCAATAGAGTACTCGCTGCAGGCTTCATCAGGGAAATCAAAGAAAGCGAGTGGCTTGCAAACACGGTGATGGTCCCGAAGAAGGACACGGACATCCTGCGGATGTGCGTGGACTTCACGTCACTAAATAAGCATTGCCCAAAGGACCACTTCCCTCTTCCACGGATCGACCAGATCATCGATTCGACTGCAGGTTGCGAGAAACTCTCCTTCCTCGAGGCCTACTCAGGCTATAACCAGATTCAGCTCAAGGTCGAAGATCAGGAGAAAACAGCGTTTATCACACCGTTCGGAGTATTCTGCCACAACACAATGCCCTTCGGGCTAAAGAACGCGGGTGCCACGTACCAGCGATGCATGCAGGCCTGCCTCAAGGACCAGATCGGTCGCAATGTCCAAGTCTATGTCGAAGACATAGTAATAAAAACTAAGGAGGCAAGGACACTTATCGACGATCTCCGCGAGACGTTCGAAAACCTTGATCGGTACAGGATCAAGCTCAATCCCGAAAAGTGCACCTTCTGCGTCCCATCAGGTCAGCTGCTCGGGTAATTCATCTCTCAATGAGGGATCGAGGCGAACCCGAAGAAAATCAGAGCCATCATGACGATGGAGAAGCCGAAAAACCTCAAGGGCGTCCAGCATCTCGCAGGACGAGTAGCGGCACTAAGCAGGTTCATCAGCCGCATGGGCGAGAAGGCCCTACCATTCTACCAGCTGTGGCGCAAGGCAGACAAGTTCGAGTGGACACCAGAAGCCAATGACGCATTCGAAAGCCTAAAGCGGCTCCTCTCCACCTCGCCCGTTTTGGTCACGCCAAAGGAGCGCGAGCCCCTGATGCTGTACATAGCAGCCACACACCAGGTGGTCAGCACCGTACTCGTGGTCGAACGACCCGAAGAAGGCAAGACCCACGGGGTCCAGCGCCCAATTTACTACCTCAGCGAGGTACTAACACCAACAAAGCAGAGGTACCCTCACTACCAAAAGCTAGCCTACGGCGTGTTCATGATGGCTCGACGGCTGAGCCATTACTTCCAGGAGCACCAAGTGATGGTGGTCAACGAGGCACCCCTGAACAGCATCCTGAATAATCCAGAGGCCACGGGACGGGTGGCCCTGTGGGGCATCGAACTGTCACCCTTGGACATCGTCTACGAGGAGCGACACGCAATCAAATCTCAAGTCCTTCCGGACTTCCTGGTACATTGGATGGAGCTGCAGCTGCCAGACACCCCAGACATGTCGCAGTCATGGACAATGCACTTAGACGGCTCCAAGCGTGAAGCCGGAGCAGGGGCAGGGGTCATACTGACCTCCCCGCAGGGCGACAAGATGAAGTACGTTCTTCGGATGAAATTCAGAGCCTCCAACGACGAGGCCGAATACGAAGCCCTCATCCATGGCATGAGGATGGCAAAGATATGTGGCGCAACGCGCCTGGTCATCTACGGTGACTCCTACCTCGTCGTTCAGCAGACGATGAATGAGTGTGACGCACACGCCAAAAACATGATCGCGTACCGCGCGCTCCACAACGCACTCGAAGGTGAATTCGACGGCTGCGAACTTCGGCACGTTGGAAGAGAGAGCAACGAGGAAGCCGATAGACTCGCCAACATTGGATCCACTTGCGCAAAGGTGCCACCAGGAGTGTTCCTCGAACAGATCTGCGTGCCATCCATCAAGCGAAAGTTCCCCAAGGGATCACCCGAAGAAGCAGAACACTCAGGAGCTACGCTACCCGAAGGACACGAAGGACCCGAAAGGCCGGACACAGAGGTAGCCATGGTCAACCTAATGCAGGTCATGGCAGTCAAAGAAACTTGGACGCGACCATACCTCCAGTTCTTGATAAACGGAGAATTGCTTGACAGCCCAACAGACGCCCGGCGCATATCTCGCCGGTCAAAAGCCTTCACCATCATCAACGGCGAGTTGTACAAGCGCAGCATCACGGGTGTACTACAACGGCGCGTCACCATCGACGACGGCAAGGCCATACTCCAAGACATCCATGAAGGCATCTGCGGTCACCACGTAGGCAGCCGCTCCCTTCTCGCCAAAGCTCTACGAGCAGGATTCTACTGGCCAACGGCCATGAGCGACGCAAAGGACATCGTCCGAAGATGCAACGGATGCCAACGGTTCGCCGACAAACCGCACGCACCTGGGTCCGAACTCAGACCCATACCCATAGCTTGGCCTTTCGCTCAATGGGGCCTCGACATGATCGGCAAACTGCCAAAATCCTCGAAAGGGGGACACGTCTTCCTCCTGGTTGCAGTTGACAAATTCACCAAGTGGATCGAGGCCATGCCGGTCACCAAACAGAAAGGCAAAACTGCCGTCAAGTTCTTCGAGTCCATTGTCTATAGGTTCGGCGTACCACACAGCATCATCACCGACAACGGATCGAACTTCATCTCCGAAGAATTCCAGGACTTCTGCGAAGGCCTTGGGATCAACATCACGTACGCCTCAGTGGCACACCCGCAAACGAACGGGCAAGTGGAAAAGGCCAACGGCCTAATCGGCGCCGGCATCAAGAAGCGCCTCATGAGCTCACTCGAACAAAAAGCTGGAAACTGGACGAAAGAGCTACCATCCGTCCTGTGGAGCTTACGGACTACGCCAAACAACTCCACCGGCTACACACCGTTCTTCATGGTACACGGAGCCGAGGCCGTTCTACCAGCCGAAGTACGCCACCAGGCCCCGCGGGTCGTTGCTTACAGCGAAGCGGAATCCACGATTGCACTTGAAGACGTTGTCGACACACTCGACGAAGCACGGGATATAGCAACAGCTCGATCAACGGTGTACCAGCAGAGTCTCTGCAACTACCATAGCCGCCGGCTGCGCCCAAGGTCCTTCGTCGAAGGAGACCTCGTCTTGCGACTCAAGCAAAAGCGACCGAATAAATTCGAGTCACCATGGGAAGGACCCTACGTCATCACCAAAGTCATCCCAGGTGGCGCCTATCGCCTCAAGCACGTGGAGTCTGGAGTCGCATACTCCAATCCATGGAATATCTCGCACCTGCGACGATTCTATCCGTAGCAACCTACCCCCTTTTACTTTCAATAAGGCTTTCAGCCAAGGCTATTCAGCCGAACAATGTACCTGCTCCATTACGATATAAATAAAGCTAAGTGTCTCACCCCAAAACTTCAGTTCGCTCTTTCGCAACTTTACTACATGCTACAAACGCACTCGGGGGCTCCCCCCCCCCCTCACGATTTCATCGACTGAGGACCAAACGTGTACACCTGAGTAGCTGACAACGTCAGGCAAACAAAAAGGACACGTACTCAATCAAAGCACTGCGTGCTCACAAACAAACAAACCTTTACAACAAAGGGCACAACACGCCCAGCCAAAATATACAAATTTTACATCTCTCTCTTTTTACAGGTACTACCTATGTTGAAGAATAACCTGGGCACGCTGCTCAAACAAATCTATGACTTGTTCGGCATACTGCCTTACAGCTGCGTAATGCGGACGCATGTCCCACTCACCGCCATCAGGGCGAAGAGGTGGCCCAGCGTCCACAACAGCCAAATCCACGTCAGGCCGGTGCAGCCTCACAAGAGACAATGCAGCCTTCACTCCTGCGACGAGCTGTTGCCGCACCAACTCCTTGACATTACTCACGTTCCGAAACTTCGACAGAAGACCCGCAAGGGTCGTCGGTACGGCATCCAAAGGAAACATGACGTGCAACACCGAGGAAAGCGATGTCTGCACTTGACGGAGCACCCGCGAAACTTGATGAACACGATCCTGCACCGTCGCCAGAGCCATGGCGCGATCGCGATCCATCCAAAAGAAGCCGCCGGCCTCCATGTCCTGTTGAGTCAAGCAATTGACCCGAACAGCGACACACTCTTTTTCTTCCCTCGGAGCAAGATTCGCACCTGCGAAAATCGCACAAAACGAGAGTAAGGCCAGCAGGCTCATCCGAAGAACTGAGCTACAACTCGAACCAAAGAACAACTTACATTGCAGCTGCTCGGACAGCCGAACCATCTCCGCCATCAAGTACTCCTCTCTGGCTGCACCACGATCCGCCTTGGACTTCCAAACGTCGGCATGACCGCGTAACCCGAGCAACTCCCTCTCCAGACTACGCACACAATCCCGAAGGAAAGTGAGCTGCGAGGAATCATCCAAGGATGGTCGCAACGGCATTGCGGATGGGGCGTCAACAGGATCAGCACCCGAAGGAACCTAGAGAAGCAGCAAAAGAAAGGAACACAGACATTCAGCCAAGGATAGAGCACAACTCAGAGGAATTCATTAAATATATAAGGCCACCACGTGGCACAAGGATGGTGTTCTTCAAGATATTTACAACAAAAATAGACTACAAACTACCCTACGTCTACTACTCCTAAGATGCGGGACCCTGAGTCGCCTCGGAGCCAGACTGCCTAGCTTTGGCCCCGCCCTGCTGCCGCAGTGCATACTCAGACAACAAATCAATGAGCTTGGGCCCATATCGCTTGCAGCGAGCAGAATAGGAAGCAAAGGCTACCTCGGATCCATCCGTAGTCATCGGCATCCGAGAGGTGATCTGGGGCAGATCCAGCTCTGCTCCAGCCGCCAAGGCCATCGCCAGCCCGACGGACGCGCCGATGCCCTTCTGCTTGCGCTTGTACGCCGCAGGCGCTTCGGCTGACAGAGCCTCCGCCAGAGCATCCAGATCATCAAGTGCTGCGCCCTTCGGGACAAGCTCCTTGTAGAAGCGACCAAGGACCTCTTTCGCCTTGGCAAGGGAGCTGACGACGGTGCTGCAGCGGTCTTCGACCGCCACAGTGGCATCATATAGAGCACTCCCGTGCTCCAGAGCACCGCGGTCGAACTCGATGCCTGCGGCATCTGAGACAAAAAATAAGAAGAAAAGCAGCACGGAAGAAGACCCAAAGAAAAAGAAACAAGTACAAAACTAGCACTCACCCGAAATAGCCTTGGCAGCAGCCATGAGTTTCGTCGCCACCTCTCTTTCATGAGCAGCCGCAACGGTGGCCAGCTGCTCCTCACGATCTGCGGCCTCCTGCTGCAGACGCTCCTTCGCTTCGGCAGCCTTAGTCAGCTCTAGCTCGAGGCGTTCTTTCACGCCAACGGCGGCTTCGGCCTTTTGCTCCGATTGACCAAGGCTCTTTTTGAGAGCGTCGACCTCACGGAGGGAATTGTTATGCTCCTCTGCATTCAAGACAAGCAAGTGTCAAAGAACAGGACCAGGATAAATAAGAGAGGCATTAAAAGACAGATAGATACCTTGAAGCTGTCGAAGGTTCGCCTCCAGCGCCAGGCGCTCCTGCACCAGCCGCTTGGCCTCCTGCACAAAAGGCTGAAGAAAAAGAAATAGTAGTAAGAAAAGGGCTTGGGGGCTACGCCCAACACAAAGGAGTAAACGGAAAATTAGCACACGAAGACACTCGGGGGCTCCCCTCGTGACATGAAGCAGAAAACCTTACATGCTCTGATGGTGACTCCGAAGGACCGCCTGCGAAATTCTGAGACGCAACCACCTGCACCTCCTGCAACGGAGGATCCGGAGCCGCGCCACCCGAAGTCGCCACCGTCTGAGGAGGAGGAGACGCAATTTTCGACTCCCCCATCATCTCCCGCGAACCACCACTGGAGGAATCGTGGGAGGAATGCCTGCATACGAACCAATTAGCACAAGCACAACAATAATAAAGGAAAAAGGACAATAGTACAGCAAGAAACTTACGAGCCCAGTGAGCTCAGGCCAAAGACAGGAGGAGTCCTTCGGGCTCTCTTCTCCTCCTTCTTTTCTTCCTTCTTCTCCTCCTTTTTCTCTTCCTTTTTCCGCTTCGCTAGCGGGTGCGGCGCTACAACCCGCACAGGAATGGTAGGAATTGGAGAAGTAGAACCTCCATGACCGCCACTATGACATCAAGGCCCAGAGGATTTCTGGGAGTCGGAGGAGTCGAGGCATCCGAAGACTCGCTGGAGCTCCGTGACCTTTTTCGTGTATGGTCCTCACTCGACTCGTCGGCATCCTCCGCCGGAGATCGCGCCGACGGTAGCTCGGACACGGAATCAACCACTTCATTATCTGGGGCATTCAGATACCTTTCGGGCAACGGCGGTGCCATGCCCGACACTTTGAAGCACTACAAAATCAGAAGGAACTTTGTTAGCAAACAAAGGAAACAAAAACAGAGCTGACCAAAAGCACTACGTGCACAAATCTACACCTGCGGTACGGCCAACGTCGAAGAAAATGGAGGAGTTAGCGACTTCCCCGGGATTTCTTCTCCGGCTTTGAACTTCAGCAGCGCGCGAAGGGCCCTGTCAAGATCCCCCACGGACATTTTCTCAGCCGAAACCCTCGTCGGATCACGGCGCCCAAAATAAAGAAACATCGGGTGCGCCCTCGCTTGGAGAGGCTGCACCCGACGCTCAAGAAAAGTCCGGATGATGTCCACGCCGTTCACCTCCTTCTTCGGAATCAGCTGGAGATCCTCCACCCGACGGTAAAGGGCCTTTATCTCCGCCACCTCGCCGTCCAAGATTTGGTTTTTCCAAGACCTTTTTCGCTCAATCATTTGGGAGGGGTCAAAGGGAACAAGACCAAAATCTTGTTCGGGCACTACGGAGTCGCGGATATAAAACCATCGCCTCCGCCAGTACTGGACAGATTCGGACATGGAAAAGGAAAAGAAGAGCAGATTGGGACTAAGGGAGATGATGAAACCCCCAATGGGATATACACCATCCGAACCAGATTGCCTCTTCACGGAATAGAGCTTCCGGAAGAGACCAAAGTGCGGCTCAATGCCAAGCCAGCACTCGCAAAAAGTGATAAAACACGCAATGTGGAGAAGAGAATTGGGAGACAGATGATGAAGTTGAATCCCATAGAAGAAGAGCAGTCCACGGAGGAAGTCGTGGACTGGAAAAGAAAACCCACGCAAAACGAAGGCGAGAAACATAACCCGATACCCAGATGGGGGACGGGGGATTACCTCATTGCCGGGGAGTTTGACGGCCTCCTGTGGCATCCCGCTAAAACCACTACTAGAAAATCGCGTTGTTTTTGTGCATTGCATCGTCATCATCATGCATTGTTTGTCAAAAACTATTTTCGCAAAGCCTGTTTTTGTTTTCTAAAACGCCCCATCTTGTTTTCAAATTCAAACCCGGGTCACCGGATTATTTTGTTTTGTCTGCTATCGATTTGCAAAAGCCCTGTGTTAAATAAATAAAATATTTAATTATTTTTAGTCGGGCAGTCGAACGGGCCGATTCGACCCAGTCGACCACCCCCGGAATAAAAACGGTCCATCAAAATCCTAAAACTACCCAACCTAATCTACCCACCCCACCAGCCACCTCACCCCAGCCAATAATCTGCCGCCACCTCACTCCACCCCTCTCCCTTACCCAATCCTAGCCCTCCACTTGGCCACCTCCTCTCTCACCCCCACTCAGCACTCACCCCTGCCACACCCCACACCACACGCGCCACCCCACTCCCCCTGTCACCGCGGGCCCACCCCGCCAACGCGCCCCCCACGCGTGGCCCGTCCCCCTGGCCCCCGGTCCCATCTCTCCTCCCCCCTCCCTCATTTCCTCTCTCCCCCCACGCCCCCGACACCCTTCTCTTCCCCGGCGCCGTCCTTGCCTCTCCTCTCTCCCTCTCTCCCCCTGGTCAAACCTCCCCAACCCCACTCACACCACACACCGACACCCCCACTCCCCTGTCCCCACGCTCGGACCCACCCCTGGCCCCGCGTCCCCTGCCCGTCCCTCACCTCCCGCACCGCCCGCTCCCTTCTCTCCCCACGCGACCGCCCGCCCTGCTCCTCCACCCCCGCCTCGCCTCGCTCCGTCCCCTCCTCCGCGCGGGCCCGCGCACGTCACCGCCGGCGAGCCCGCGTCGGCCTCGCCGTCGCCCTCGCTCGCCCTCTCCCTCTCTCCTCCGTCTCGTCGCCCCGCCGGCGACCGCCTCCCCACCACCAGCGCCCCCCCCCAGCGAGCTCCCCTCCTCGCGACCTCACCGCGCCGCCGCGCCCGGCCCTCCGCTCGCCGGACCCGCGCTCGCCCCTACCTGCCTCCCCTCCGGCCGCTCCTCCCCTCTCCCCTCTGCAGGCCGCCTTCCGCCGCCGGCGCTTCCCCTGCCTCCCTCGCCGCCTCCTCCCGAGCTCGCCGGCGCGCCACCGAGCCTCCTCCTCCGCGCTGCCGCCGGCCCCGTCGCCTCCTCCGCCCGCCAGCACCCTCGCTGCCTCGAGCCTCCTCCCCGCCGCCGCGTCCTATGCCCCCACCTCGCCGGCCCCGGCCGCGCCGCCGCCCCCTCGCCTCCACCGTAAGTCGCCCCGCCTCCAACCTGTCGCTGCTGCCTGTCTGCGGGGCTCTGCAGAGCCGCTGCGGGCGCCCCTCCCCTTCGTCCCTGGCACTGTCCGTCCCTGGTCGCCTCCCTGTGAGCAGCGCTGCCCGGGCCCCCTCTGCTTCGGGCCCCAGACCGCGGGAGGCTGCCCTTTGGCCCGTGAAGGCTTGCCTCCTACCGTGCCTCGTTCCTTGGGCGTTGTGTGACTCCTTGGTGATCTTCTCGGCAAGTACCTCTGTGGCTGCGAAGATGATGAGAAGGTGATGATGTGTTGCCGCACATTGAGACCTCTCGGCAAACAAGAACAAAACGTGGTATAAGAGCAACAATGATGACGACAAGATCTTCCGAAGGCCCCGACAACTAAAACAAGATCGTCCTCGAAAGAGGAGCTGCAAGCCCAAGATCATCGAGAGGAAACCGAGTACCTTGGACCAAGAACGTCGTCATGGAACGCCAAGATCTACCTCCCGGACCCAAAGACCGTACCTTCGCGGAACAAGTACACGGCCAACAACCAAAGTCGGAACCCCAAGGTCGTCAACACGGACTCGGAGGATCCCCGGACGACGAGCCTTCATCTCGGACGCCAAGTTTGTCGAGAACCCGGAAGCCAAGGTCGCCGATGAGAATACGACAAGTACTTCATCCCGAACGCCATGATCGTCGACATGACCCGAAGACCACGGATGCGACGAGACCTACCTCCGTTATCCGAGACCGAACCCATCGAACCCTGGACCCTGTCGGACCCCGAACCCCCGGAACCCCAAGTTCGTCGAGACCCCCTAATGTGTGAACCTTTTTCCCGAGCCCCTATTTTATAAATGCTAAATATAAGATCTGTTGCATATTAAATTGTCATACTCGCATGCATATTTGTGTGGTTTGGGGGCCTTATGCCGATTCACCTAATAATTAAATATGGGGCCCATATGCGGACAAATCTAGTCTCATATTGGCCTCATTTAAATTTGTGTAGCGAACCGGTAACTCGTCTTGCCCTGTTAATACAACATTTAAAATGCGGGGTATCTAAACAACTTGGACCATTTAATTAATTGTCGGGACCCCGGTTCCGCTTAATATGACCTAATTGCATCGCATCTTTGCCTTGTCATACATCATACATGCATCATGCCCGATCTTCTGCCGTAGTATTAAATATTGCATCCGGTGTTTACTCTAGTGTTTTGCTTCTTCGCGGATAAGGCCGTTGAGTTGATGCGAGTGTCGATGTAACACCCTCAGAATCGGCCCTATGCAAGTTTTAGCAAAATTCGCCAAACCCGCATAGAAACGATTCAAAGGTGCCCACCAGGTACTTTCGTGCGGGTGGAAAACGAAGTAATAACATTACACAACAGTCCTCGATGGGACCCCATAACAGATATATATACAACACGACTCCATGAGTCAAGAATACCAATATATGGTACAAAGATCCAAATCACCTCGAAAACGATGGAGCGTCCGACTACGGACAAGATGCAAATAGGGCTAAGAGCCCTGAAGAATAACCAATGGCGTCCATAACCCTGCCCAGGCCAAGCCGGAAGGGTAACCCTGCTAACGGCGTCGATCTCAAAACCTGCTTAAACAAAAGGGGTGCCGACAAAGGGCAAAGGAAAAAGAGGAGCGTCAGTACTGAGGCCAGTACACGGCGAGGCTAGAATTCGGCGGTCCTCGCCTACATAGGTATGGTGGACTGAAGCGGCAGCGGCAGCATGCACTAATCAACCTATAGAGACTCGATACAACTGGCGGCCATCAGAGAGGGGTGAGAAAGACCTATTCGGGTCCAACCTGATACTACCACCAAGCAAACCCATCCTGGCGTTTCCCCCTCGAGACCATCGAGGAAGTCAACCGAGGAACTCACACAGTTGGCAGTTTTATTTATTCGGTTATCGTTGCAGCACTTACTAGTCAGGTGTAGAGATAATCGTCCTGGTAAAATAAGCAGTGGGCACTTTTAGTTAATCATTTCATTATAGTTGCAACACTTACTAATCAGATACAATTAGCATGAGATAACCCAAAACCCAACAGTTGTTGTTACTTTTATTCAGCCATTCCGTTATAGTTGCAATACTTACTAGTCAGATACAATTGTCGCAAGCGACAACCCAAACAAGCAATTGTTGGCAGTTTTATTTAGCCATTCCGTTGTAGTTGAAACTGATTACTAGTCATATCATATACAAGTGATTTTATAACAGTAAACTTTAGTTATAGTTGTCTATGATCGAGATACTGTGCTCCAAGTCGTCCATAACCGCGGACACGGCTTTCAGAAAGTTTTAACCCGACCGGGGTGCACAAATAGCAACACACACACGATCAACCTCGGAAAAACCAAATCAAAACCCAACGAGATCTTCACGACAGAGCAATCACAAGATTCAGAAATATTTCAGGGGGCCACCCCATTGAGTAGACCCGCAACGAAGTAAGCAAGCTCCGAGACGGACTCAAGGTTTGCGTCAATGGCTGTAAACGACTGGGAACCCGAAAGTGTGACTGGGCTTGTCGATACCGCGAAAACATTCCGCTTACCTAAACAGTACAGTGTGCTCCTCGCACGATCGTAAATAAAGCAGTAGCATGGCATAAGTACAGGATAGTAAATAAAACCTCAAACTAGTTTGTGGCCCCAAGAAATAAGGGTGAATCAAGCTCTGGCTAAGGGGGGCCCATACTCCCCATATGTGGATAGCGCGATAAATCAAGGAACAGGTATCAAGTACTCGGGGTCCTACGGGACACAAGTGGGCGTTCGAAAACCAAATATTATCTATCACCCACCGATGCCTCTGCTTACTTCAATTTTAGTTGTTAAATAGGAATTAAAGTGAACGATAAGTAAAACTATGATCATCTGCAACAGCAACATGCGGCAATACATCAACAACTGTGGCACTGGACGACACGCAACAGCACTTGAGCAAGCGACTACGACGCGCAAGTCCAACTATCTACCAAACAACAGGTAATAGGATGTGTCCAAGGCAATATAAGGCGGCAAGGGATATCACAGGCACGGAAACTAAAGCATCGCAACACCGATAGCAATAGATCAACAGGAGGGAATAAAGACTATAAAAGTAAGATAGGTAGAAAGGGGGAGATGCTCGCCTGAAAACATTGTCAAAGATTCAACCGAAGATCGGGGCGAAGCTCACATCAACTCAACGGCCTTATCCGCGAAGAAGCAAAACACTAGAAGAACACCGGATGCAATATTTAATACAACGGCAGAAGATCGGCATGATGCATGTATGATGTATGGCATGGCAGAGATGCGATGCAATTAGGTCATATTAAGCGGAACCAGGGTCCCGACAATTAATATATGGTTCAAGTTATTTAACTACCCCGCAATTTAGATGTTGTTTAACAAGGCAAGAATATATCACCGGTTCGCTACACAAATTTAAATGAGGCCAATATAAGGCTAGATTTGCCTGCATATGGGCCCCATATTTAATCATTAGGTGAATCGGCATAAGGCCCCCAAACCACGCAAATATGCATGCGAGTATGACAATTAATATGCGACAAGTTTATTATGTTATAAAAAAATAGGGTTTCGGGAAGGGGTTCACACATTAGGGTTCGACGAACTTGGGGTTCCGGGGTTCGGGGTTCGGTCTCGGGGTTCAGGGTTCGACGGCCTCGGCGGGATCGTTCTCGGATAGCGGAGTAGATCTCGGCGCATCCGTGGTCTTCGGTCATGTCGACGGTCATGGCGTTCGGGATGAGGTACTTGTCGCATCGGGGTCTCGGGTTGCAGAACTTGGCGCGCCCGGGTTCGGTCTTCGGATCCGGAAAAGAGTACTTGGCGTCCGGCGGTAGATCTTGTTGGTTTCACTCCGAAGGACTTGTTGTTCTGCAGCGGAGGCCATGGGGTCATCGGGATCCGGGGGTCGCCACTCCGTGAGGTAGATCTTGTCGACTTGGCGTCATCGCCCCTAGTTTCCGCGACGAAGTACTCGGGGTTCCACTCGGTTGTCGGTGTCGAGCTTGTTGTCGCAATTAACTTGAAGGGTTGATGGCCTTTACGGGATGGATCCTCGAACTCTGGGAAGGCGTCCTTGCCGCTCGGGCTTCGAGGAACAGTGAAGGGAATGTCCACGGGTCCGTGGATATCTTGGTTCGGCATCGGCTTGGTCTTGTCGGCGGTCTTGGGGTTCCGCGTCAACGATGGACTTGACTCAGCCCACGGCAGAGTGGCGTCCGAGACGAGGATGCACGGTGCGCGCGACCGACGCGGACTCCCAGGCGGCGGGACTTGCGGACGCGGCAGCGATGAGCTCGTGACCGGGGGCGCGGAGGCTGTCGATGAAGGGCCCGCAGAGGAGCGGCTCGGGGACGCGGAGGCGCGGCCGAAGCAGGGCCAGGGAAGGGCGGCGCGAACGTCCTTGGCGCGGGGCTCGGCCGGAGCGGACGCGGCCGGAGCGGCGGTGGAGCTCCGGGCAGCGCGGGCGCGGCCGACGGCGGCTCTGGCTGCCGACGCCGAGGACGCGGAGGGAGGGGTGCGGCCGGCCGGACTTGAGGAAGAGGAGGCCGGGGGAGAGGTGGTGGCGCGTCGGCGGGCAGAGGAACTCCGCGAGGGAGGCGGTGCTCGCCGGGGCAGGGTGGAGGGAGCGGCGGCGCTCGGCATCGAGGTGGGGAGAGGGATGCGGGGGTTGGTGGGGAAGGTGAGTGCGGGAGGACGGGGTCGTGGCTGATGGAAGGCGTGCGGGAGACGCGGGGCGAGCTCCAGGGAGCCGGGCGGAGGGCAGAGACGGCCGGGAGGAAGGGGCCGGCGCGGCGGAGCGCGGTGCTCGCGGGCGCGGGTCGGGCGGTAGGTGGGCTCGGGGGAGGTTGCACCTGGGCAGGTGGATCGGGGGGAGGCAGAGTGGGGCCTGCAGGTGGGCCGGGGTCGCGGGGCCAGGGGCAGGGGACGGTTGTGGGTTGCTTCAGGTGGGGAGGTGGGTGGACCGGGGCGTGGGACCCGGTGGCAGAGGGTGGGGGAGTGGCGGGTAGGTGTGGGTGTGGTGAGAGTGTGGCGGCGCGTGTGTGCTGGTGTGGCTGTGTGTTGGGGAAGAGAAAGAGAGGGAGAGAGTGGGAGTGGTGACGTGGCAGGGGGTGATTGGGTGGGGGAGGGAGGAGAGGTGAGGTGGCGAGAGGCTACTGGTTGGGGTGAGGTGGAGGGGAGGGCTGGGTAGGTTAGTTGGTAGCTGTAGGATTTTAGGGGTGGACCAATTTATTTTCTGGGGGTGGTCGTTCGGGTCGGGTCGGCCCGTTCGACTGCCCCCACTAAAACAATTAAGTGTGTTATTTAATTCCAACAAGCCTTTTGCAAACTAATAGCAGACAAGTAAAATATTCCGGCGACCCGGTTTTGATATTTGAATAAAGATGGGGCTTTTTAGAAAACAAAACGGGCTTGCGAAAAAATAGTTTTATGCAAACAATGCAGGATGATGACGATGCAATGCACAAAAACAACGCGATTTTCTAGCAGTGGTTTTGCGGGATGCCACAATTCGACACCACTAACAATGGATCTCGCCCTCGAGATCCGCCTCATGGTACCGGAAGGATGGTCGGCGATCTGCGTCTTCTCGCTTCGTGTAGATCCTCGCGACACCACTAACAAGAGGTCGTTGTCCGTGATCATCGAGAGAACACTCCGGGAACAAAAGGTCGAGGTAGAGGTATTGCAAATAAAGCCACCCCTAACTTCGATGGAAAGGGGGAACCGATGCATTCTCATCCACTTCGATGTACAAAAGCGAATAGGAAGGGTAGTCGGCATGGGGGCCAATCCATCACGCACCCAAACTATTACTCTGCACAATCAGTAGAGAAGAGTGCAACCATTCTCGGAAACAGACTGAAGATCTCGACAAGCGAGGTTCGGAAACAAAGGAGTGATGCCGACTCTGCATCGGATCTGGCGTAGATGACGTCGTCGTGTAGGAAAACACCGGAAGGCACAAACAAGGAACAAAGAATGGTACCGTAGTATACGGATTCTTCAGGCAACTTGAACACCGGATGGTAGAACACCGTTAACAGAGGAGGAAGCGAAACCATGAAGGTACGACGGAAACCCAACCACGAGAATTCCTGGACTCGAAGAAAGAGACGAGGGCGGATTCAAAACACGTAGAGGTAAGAGGAGAACAGCAGAGGGGTAAGGAGTAAAATCAGACCTAATCAGAACTATCCAACCGATTTTGCAAAAATAGTTTTAACACTCTACTTCGGCCGTTAGCTAGGTTATCCTACAGGCTGGACTTGTGGGGTATCGTAACTGCTGAGCTCTGATACCACTCTGTAACACCCTCAGAATCGGCCCTATGCAAGTTTTAGCGAAATTCGCCAAACCCGCATAGAAACGATTCAAAGGTGCCCACCAGGCACTTTCGTGCGGGTGGAAAACGAAGTAATAACATTACACAACAGTCCTCGATGGGACCCCATAACAGATATATATACAACACGACTCCATGAGTCAAGAATACCAATATACGGTACAAAGATCCAAATCACCTCGAAAACGATGGAGCGTCCGACTACGGACAAGATGCAAATAGGGCTAAGAGCCCTGAAGAATAACCAATGGCGTCCATAACCCTGCCCAGGCCAAGCCGGAAGGGTAACCCTGCTAACGGCGTCGATCTCAAAACCTGCTTAAACAAAAGGGGTGCCGACAAAGGGCAAAGGAAAAAGAGGAGCGTCAGTACTGAGGCCAGTACACGGCGAGGCTAGAATTCGGCGGTCCTCGCCTACATAGGTATGGTGGACTGAAGCGGCAGCGACAGCATGCACTAATCAACCTATAGAGACTCGATACAACTGGCGGCCATCAGAGAGGGGTGAGAAAGACCTATTCGGATCCAACCTGATACTACCACCAAACAAATCCATCCTGGCGTTTCCCCCTCGAGACCATCGAGGAAGTCAACCGAGGAACTCACACAGTTGGCAGTTTTATTTATTCGGTTATCGTTGCAGCACTTACTAGTCAGGTGTAGAGATAATCGTCCTGGTAAAATAAGCAGTGGGCACTTTTAGTTAATCATTCCGTTATAGTTGCAACACTTACTAATCAGATACAATTAGCATGAGATAACCCAAAACCCAAAAGTTGTTGTTACTTTTATTCAGCCATTCCGTTATAGTTGCAATACTTACTAGTCAGATACAATTGTCGCAAGCGACAACCCAAACAAGCAATTGTTGGCAGTTTTATTTAGCCATTCCGTTGTAGTTGAAACTGATTACTAGTCATATCAGATACAAGTCAATTTATAACAGTAAACTTTAGTTATAGTTGTCTATGATCGAGATACTGTGCTCCAAGTCGTCCATAACCGCGGACACGGCTTTCAGAAAGTTTTAACCCGACCGGGGTGCACAAATAGCAACACACACACGATCAACCTCGGAAAAACCAAATCAAAACCCAACGAGATCTTCACGACAGAGCAATCACAAGATTCAGAAATATTTCAGGGGGCCACCCCATTGAGTAGACCCGCAACGAAGTAAGCAAGCTCCGAGACGGACTCAAGGTTTGCGTCAATGGCTGTAAACGACTGGGAACCCGAAAGTGTGACTGGGCTTGTCGATACCGCGAAAACATTCCGCTTACCTAAACAGTACAGTGTGCTCCTCGCACGATCGTAAATAAAGCAGTAGCATGGCATAAGTACAGGATAGTAAATAAAACCTCAAACTAGTTTGTGGCCCCAGAAATAAGCGTGAATCAAGCTCTGGCTAAGGGGGGCCCATACTCCCCATATGTGGATAGCGCGATAAATCAAGGAACAGGTATCAAGTACTCGGGGTCCTACGGGACACAAGTGGGCGTTCGAAAACCAAATATTATCTATCACCCACCGATGCCTCTGCTTACTTCAATTTTAGTTGTTAAATAGGAATTAAAGTGAACGATAAGTAAAACTATGATCATCTGCAACAGCAACATGCGGCAATACATCAACAACTGTGGCACTGGACGACACGCAACAGCACTTGAGCAAGCGACTACGACGCGCAAGTCCAACTATCTACCAAACAACAGGTAATAGGATGTGTCCAAGGCAATATAAGGCGGCAAGGGATATCACAGGCACGGAAACTAAAGCATCGCAACACCGATAGCAATAGATCAACAGGAGGGAATAAAGACTATAAAAGTAAGATAGGTAGAAAGGGGGAGATGCTCGCCTGAAAACATTGTCAAAGATTCAACCGAAGATCGGGGCGAAGCTCACATCAACTCAACGGCCTTATCCGCGAAGAAGCAAAACACTAGAAGAACACCGGATGCAATATTTAATACAACGGCAGAAGATCGGCATGATGCATGTATGATGTATGGCATGGCAGAGATGCGATGCAATTAGGTCATATTAAGCGGAACCAGGGTCCCGACAATTAATATATGGTTCAAGTTATTTAACTACCCCGCAATTTAGATGTTGTTTAACAAGGCAAGAATATATCACCGGTTCGCTACACAAATTTAAATGAGGCCAATATAAGGCTAGATTTGCCCGCATATGGGCCCCATATTTAATCATTAGGTGAATCGGCATAAGGCCCCCAAACCACGCAAATATGCATGCGAGTATGACAATTAATATGCGACAAGTTTATTATGTTATAAAAAAATAGGGTTTCGGGAAGGGGTTCACACATTAGGGTTCGACGAACTTGGGGTTCCGGGGTTCGGGGTTCGGTCTCGGGGTTCAGGGTTCGACGGCCTCGGCGGGATCGTTCTCGGATAGCGGAGTAGATCTCGGCGCATCCGTGGTCTTCGGGTCATGTCAACGGTCATGGCGTTCGGGATGAGGTACTTGTCGCATCGGGGTCTCGGGTTGCAGAACTTGGCGCGCCCGGGTTCGGTCTTCGGATCCGGAAAAGAGTACTTGGCGTCCGGCGGTAGATCTTGTTGGTTTCACTCCGAAGGACTTGTTGTTCTGCAGCGGAGGCCATGGGGTCATCGGGATCCGGGGGTCGCCACTCCGTGAGGTAGATCTTGTCGACTTGGCGTCATCGCCCCTAGTTTCCGCGACGAAGTACTCGGGGTTCCACTCGGTTGTCGGTGTCGAGCTTGTTGTCGCAATTAACTTGAAGGGTTGATGGCCTTTACGGGATGGATCCTCGAACTCTGGAAGGCGTCCTTGCCGCTCGGGCTTCGAGGAACGGTGAAGGGAATGTCCACGGGTCCGTGGATATCTTGGTTCGGCATCGGGTTGGTCTTGTCGGCGGTCTTGGGGTTCCGCGTCAACGATGGACTTGACTCAGCCCACGTCAGAGTGGCGTCCGAGACGAGGATGCACGGTGCGGCGCGGCCGACGCGGACTCCCAGGCGGCGGGACTTGCGGACGCGGCAGCGACGAGCTCAGGACCGGGGGCGCGGAGGCTGTCGATGAAGGGCCCGCAGAGGAGCGGCTCGGGGACGCGGAGGCACGGCTGAAGCAGGGCCAGGGAAGGGCGACACGAACGTCCTTGGCGCGGGGCTCGGCCGGAGCGGACGCGGCCGGAGCGGCGGTGGAGCTCGGGGCAGCGCGGGCGCGGCCGACGGCGGCTCTGGCTGCCGACGCCGAGGACGCGGAGGGCGGGGTGCGGCCGTCCGGACTTGAGGAAGAGGAGGCCGGGGGAGAGGTGGTGGCGCGTCGGCGGGCAGAGGAACTCCGCGAGGGAGGCGGTGCTCGCCGGGGCAGGGTGGAGGGAGCGGTGGCGCTCGGCATCGAGGTGGGGAGAGGGATGCGGGGGTTGGTGGGGAAGGTGAGTGCGGGAGGACGGGGTAGAAGGCGTGCGGGAGACGCGGGGCGAGCTCCAGGGAGCCGGGCGGAGGGCAGAGACGGCCGGGGAGGAAGGGGCCGGCGCGGCGGAGCGCGGTGCTCGCGGGCGCGGGTCAGGCGGTAGGTGGGCTCGGGGGAGGTTGCACCTGGGCAGGTGGATCGGGGGGAGGCAGAGTGGGGCCTGCAGGTGGGCCGGGGTCACGGGGCCAGGGGGCAGGGGACGGTTGTGGGTTGCTTCAGGTGGGGAGGTGGGTGGACCGGGGGCGTGGGACCCGGTGGCAGAAGGTGGGGGAGTGGCGGGTAGGTGTGGGTGTGGTGAGAGTGTGGCGGCGTGTGTGTGCTGGTGTGGCTGTGTGTTGGGGAAGAGAAAGAGAGGGAGAGAGTGGGAGTGGTGACGTGGCAGGGGGTGATTGGGTGGGGGAGGGAGGAGAGGTGAGGTGGCGAGAGGCTACTGGTTGGGGTGAGGTGGAGGGGAGGGCTGGGTAGGTTAGTTGGTAGCTGTAGGATTTTAGGGGTGGACCAATTTATTTTCTGGGGGTGGTCGTTCGGGTCGGGTCGGCCCGTTCGACTGCCCCCACTAAAACAATTAAGTGTGTTATTTAATTCCAACAAGCCTTTTGCAAACTAATAGCAGACAAGTAAAATATTCCGGCGACCCGGTTTTGATATTTGAATAAAGATGGGGCGTTTTAGAAAACAAAACGAACTTGCGAAAAAATAGTTTTATGCAAACAATGCAGGATGATGACGATGCAATGCACAAAAACAACGCGATTTTCTAGCAGTGGTTTTGCGGGATGCCACAGTCGACCCGATCTTCGGTTGAACCTTCGGCAATGTTTTCAGGCGAGCATCTCCCCCTTTCTACCTATCTTACTTTATAGTATTTATTCCCTCCTGTTGATCTATTGTTAACTGTGTTGTGTTGCTCTAGTTTCCGTACCCGTGATATCCCTTGCAGCCATATATTGCCTGGGACACATCCTATTACCGGTTGTTTGATAGATAGTTGGACTTGCGCGTCGTAGTCGCTTGTTCAAGTGCTGTTGCGTGTCGTCAGGTACCGCAGTTGTTGGAGTATTGCCGCATGTTAATGTTGGAGATGATCATGGCTTTAATTATTGTTCACTGTAATTATTGTTTAACAACTAAAATTGAAGTAGGTAAGCAGAGGCACCGGTGGGTGATAGATAATATCTGGTTTCCGACCGCCCACTTGTGTCCCGTAGGACCCCGAGTTCTTGACACCTGTTCCGAGATCGAGCGCGCTAACCACAGGTGGGGAGATATGGGCCCCCCATATATTAGTACCTGATTTCAAAGTATTGTACTGGGGGCCACAACTAGTTTGAGATTTTATTTACTATCCTGTACCTATGCCATGCTTTACTGCTTTATTTACGATTGTGTGAGGAGCACGCTGTACTGTTTTGGAAGCGGAGTGTTTTTGCGGTATCGACAGTCCCAGTTTTGGGATTTGCTGTCGTTTACAGCCACTGACGCAAACCCTGAGTCCGTCTCGGAGACCGGCCGACTTCGTTGCGGGTGTACTTAGTGGGGTGGCCCTCCGTGCTTGCTTTGGGTCTGGAAACGTCGTGACTTAGGCCCCGCCGACATACCGATGGGTGTATGTTAACTGATCTGGCAAAAAGGGTCGAAGTGCTTGTGGATACTTTGGTGCACCCCTGCAAGGTTAAATCTTTTCGAGAAGCCGTGTCCGTGGTTATGGACGACTTGGAGCACAGGTCTCGATCATAGACAACTAAAACTAAAGTTTACTGTTATAAATTGACTTGTATCCGATATGACTAGTAATCAGTTTCACTGCAACGGAATGGCTAAATAAAAGTACCAACAACTGCTGGGTTTTGGGGTTATCTCATGCTAATTGTATCTGACTAGTAAGTGTTGTAACTATCACGAAATGGTTAACTAAAAATGCCCACCGCTTATTTTATCAGGATGATTATCTATACCTGACTAGTAATTACTGCAACGATAACTGAATAAATAAAACTGCCAACTGTGTGAGTTCCTCGGTTGACTCTCTCGGTTGGTATCGAGGGGGAATACCAGGATGGGTTTGTTTGGTGTTAGTATCAGGTTGGTTCCGAATAGGTCTTCCTTACCCCTCTCTGATAGCCGTCAGTTGTATCGAGTCTCTATAGGTTGTTTAGTGCATGCTGCCGCTGCCGCTCAGTCCACCATACCTATGTAGGCGAGGACCGCCGAATTCTAGCCTCGTCGTGTACTGGCCTCAGTACTGGCGCTCCTCTTTTTCCTCTGCCCTTTGTTGGCACCCCTTTTGTTTAAGCAGGTTTTGAGATCGACGTCGTTAGCAGGGTTACCCTTCTGGCTTGGCCTGGGCAGGGTTATGGACGCCATTGGTTATTCTTCAGGGCTCTTAGCCCCATTTGCATCTTGTCTGTAGTCGGACGCTCTATCGTTTTAATGGTGATTTGGATCTTTGTATATTGTATCTGTATTCGTGACTCGTTGAGTCGCTGTTGTATATATATCTGTTCTGTGGGTCCCATCGAGGACTGTTGTGTAATGTTATTACTTCGTTTTCCACCCGCACGAAAGTGCCTGGTGGGCACCTTTGAATCGTTTCTATGCGGGTTTGGCGGGAAGCGCTGAAACTTGCATAGGGCCGATTCTGAGGGTGTTACAGAGTGGTATCAGAGCTCAGTAGTTGCGATACCCCACAAGTCCAGCCTGTAGGATAACCTAGCTAACGGCCGAAGTAGAATGTCAAAACTATTTTTGAAAAATCGGTTGGATAGTTCTGATTAGGTCTGATTTTTATTCCTTACCCCTCTGCTATTCTCCTCTTACCCCTACGTGTTTTGAATCCGCTCTCGTCTTTTTCTTCGAGTCCAGGATTTCTCGTGGTTGGGTTCCGTCGTACCTTCAGGGTTTCGCTTCCTCCTTTGATAACGGTGTTCTACCATCCGGTGTTCATGCTATCTGAGTGATCCTTTATCTGTGGTACCATTCTTTGTTCCTTGTTTGTGCCTTCCGGTGTTTTCCGACGCGACGATATCATCTACGCCAGATTCGATGCAGAGTCTGCATTACCCCTTTGTTCCTGAACCTTGTTTGTCGAGATCTTCAGTCTAAATTCTAAGGGTTGGTTGCATAATCTATCTGTTCATGTACAGAGTAATGCTTGGAGTGCGGGATGGAGTTGCGACCATACCACTACTCTTATCATTCGCTTTTGTATATTGAATGGTGGATCGATGCAATTCTTACTCCTTCCATGAAAGTTAGAGGTGGCCTTACCTTTAACTTCGTCCGCTGTTATCCGGAGTGCTCTCTTGGCGAACAGGATCAACGACCTCTTGTTAGTGGTGTCGCGAGGATCTACACGAAGTGCGAAGGATCAGATCGTCGGCCTTCTTTCCGGTACCATGAGGCGGATCTCGAGGACGAGATCCATTGTTAGTGGTGTCGAATTGTGGCATCCCGCTAAAACCACTACTAGAAAATCGCGTTGTTTTTGTGCATTGCATCGTCATCATCATGCATTGTTTGTCAAAAACTATTTTCGCAAAGCCTGTTTTTGTTTTCTAAAACGCCCCGTCGTGTTTTCAAATTCAAACCTGGGTCACCGGATTATTTTGTTTTGTCTGCTATCGGTTTGCAAAAGCCCTGTGTTAAATAAATAAAATATTTAATTATTTTTAGTCGGGCAGTCGAACGGGCCGATTCGACCCAGTCGACCACCCCCGGAATAAAAACGGTCCATCAAAATCCTAAAACTACCCAACCTAATCTACCCACCCCACCAGCCACCTCCCCCAGCCAATAATCTGCCGCCACCTCACTCCACCCCTCTCCCTTACCCAATCCTAGCCCTCCACCTGGACACCTCTCTCACCCCCACTCAGCACTCACCCCTGCCACACCCCACACCACACGCGCCACCCCACTCCCCCCTGTCACCGCGGGCCCACCCCGCCAACGCGCCCCCCACGCGTTGCCCGTCCCCCTGGCCCCGGTCCCATCTCTCCTCCCCCTCCCTCGTTTCCTCTCTCCCCCCACGCCCCCGACACCCTTCTCTTCCCCGGCGCCGTCCTCGCCTCTCCTCTCTCCCTCTCTCCCCCTGGTCAAACCTCCCCAACCCCACTCACACCACACACCGACACCCCCCACTCCCCTGTCCCCACGCTCGGACCCACCCCCGGCCCCCGTCCCCCCTGCCCGTCCCTCACCTCCCGCACCGCCCGCTCCCTTCTCTCCCCACGCGACCGCCCGCCCTGCTCCTCCACCCTCGCCTCGCCTCGCTCCACCCCCTCCTTCGCGCGGGCTCGCGCACGTCACCGCCGGCGAGCCCGCGTCGGCCTTGCCGTCGCCCTCGCTCCCTCCCCGCCTCTCACCTCGCTCGCCCTCTCCCTCTCTCCTCCGTCTCGTCGCCCCGCCGGCGACCGCCTCCCCACCACCAGCACCCCCCTGCGAGCTCCCCTCCTCGCGACCTCACCGCGCCGCCGCGCCCGGCCCTCCGCTCGCCGGACCCGCGCTCGCCCCTACCTGCCTCCCCTCCGGCCGCTCCTCCCCTCTCCCCTCTGCAGGCCGCCTTCCGCCGCCGGCGCTTCCCCTGCCTCCCTCGCCGCCTCCTCCCGAGCTCGCCGGCGCGCCACCGAGCCTCCTCCTCCGCGCTGCCGCCGGCCCCGTCGCCTCCTCCGCCCGCCAGCACCCTCGCTGCCTTGAGCCTCCTCCCCGCCGCCGCGTCCTCTGCCCCCACCTCGCCGGCCCCGGCCGCGCTGCCGCCCCCTCGCCTCCACCGGAGTCGCCCCGCCTCCAACCTGTCGCTGCTGCCTGTCTGCGGGGCTCTACAGAGCCGCTGCGGGCGCCCCTCCCCTTCGTCCCTGACATTGTCCGTCCCTGGTCGCCTCCCTGTGAGCAGCGCTGCCCGGGCCCCCTCTGCTTCGGGCCCCAGACCGCGGGAGGCCGCCCTTTGGCCCGTGAAGGCTTGCCTCCTACCGTGCCTCATTCCTTGGGCGTTGTGTGACTCCTTGGTGATCTTCTCGGCAAGTACCTATGTGGCTGCGAAGATGATGAGAAGGTGATGATGTGTTGCCGCACATTGAGACCTCTCGGCAAACAAGAACAAAACGTGGTATAAGAGCAACAATGATGACGACAAGATCTTCCGAAGGCCCCGACAACTAAAACAAGATCGTCCTCGAAAGAGGAGCTGCAAGCCCAAGATCATCGAGAGGAAACCGAGTACCTCGGACCAAGAACGTCGTCATGGAACGCCAAGATCTACCTCCCGGACCCGAAGACCGTACCTTTGCGGAACAAGTACACGGCCAACAACCAAAGTCGGAACCCCAAGGTCGTCAACACGGACTCGGAGGATCCCCGGACGACGAGCCTTCATCTCGGACGCCAAGTTTGTCGAGAACCCAGAAGCCAAGGTCGCCGATGCGAATACGACAAGTACTTCATCCCGAACGCCATGATCGTCGACATGACCCGAAGACCACGGATGCGATGAGACCTACCTCCGTTATCCGAGACCGAACCCGTCGAACCCTGGACCCTGTCGGACCCCGAACCCCCGGAACCCCAAGTTCGTCGAGACCCCCTAATGTGTGAACCTTTTTCCCGAGCCCCTATTTTATAAATGCTAAATATAAGATCTGTTGCATATTAAATTGTCATACTCGCATGCATATTTGTGTGGTTTGGGGGCCTTATGCCGATTCACCTAATAATTAAATATGGGGCCCATATGCGGACAAATCTAGTCTCATATTGGCCTCATTTAAATTTGTGTAGCGAACCGGTAACTCGTCTTGCCCTGTTAATACAACATTTAAAATGCGGGGTATCTAAACAACTTGAACCATTTAATTAATTGTCGGGACCCCGGTTCCGCTTAATATGACCTAATTGCATCGCATCTTTGCCTTGTCATACATCATACATGCATCATGCCCGATCTTTTGCCGTAGTATTAAATATTGCATCCGGTGTTTACTCTAGTGTTTTGCTTCTTCGCGGATAAGGCCGTTGAGTTGATGCGAGTGTCGACCCGATCTTCGGTTGAACCTTCGGCAATGTTTTCAGGCGAGCATCTCCCCCTTTCTACCTATCTTACTTTATAGTATTTATTCCCTCCTGTTGATCTATTGCTATCTGTGTTGCGTTGCTCTAGTTTCCGTACCCGTGATATCCCTTGCAGCCATATATTGCCTTGGACACATTCTATTACCGGTTGTTTGGTAGATAGTTGAACTTGCGCGTCGTAGTCGCTTGTTCAAGTGTTGTTGCGTGTCGTCAGGTACCGCAGTTGTTGGAGTATTGCCGCATGTTAATTTTGGAGATGATCATGGCTTTAATTATTGTTCACTGTAATTATTGTTTAACAACTAAAATTGAAGTAGGTAAGCAGAGGCACCGGTGGGTGATAGATAATATCTGGTTTCCGACCGCCCACTTGTGTCCCGTAGGACCCCGAGTTCTTGACACCTGTTCCGAGATCGAGCGCGCTAACCACAGGTGGGGAGATATGGGCCCCCCATCGATTAGTACCTGATTTCAAAGTATTGTACTGGGGGCCACAACTAGTTTGAGGTTTTATTTACTATCCTGTACCTATGCCATGCTTTACTGCTTTATTTACGATTGTGTGAGGAGCACGCTGTACTGTTTTGGAAGCGGAGTGTTTTCGCGGTATCGACAGTCCCAGTTTTGGGATTTGCTGTCGTTTACAGCCACTGACGCAAACCCTGAGTCCGTCTCGGAGACCGGCCGACTTCGTTGCGGGTGTACTTAGTGGGGTGCCCCCCCGTGCTTGCTTTGGGTCTGGAAACGTCGTGACTTAGGCCCCGCCGACATACCGATGGGTGTATGTTAACTGATCTGGCAAAAAGGGTCGAAGTGCTTGTGGATACTTTGGTGCACCCCTGCAGGGTTAAATCTTTTCGAGAAGCCGTGTCCGCGGTTATGGACGACTTGGAGCACAGGTCTCGATCATAGACAACTAAAACTAAAGTTTACTGTTATAAATTGACTTGTATCCGATATGACTAGTAATTAGTTTCACTGCAACGGAATGGCTAAATAAAAGTACCAACAACTGCTGGGTTTTGGGGTTATCTCATGCTAATTGTATCTGACTAGTAAGTGTTGTAACTATCACGGAATGGTTAACTAAAAATGCCCACCGCTTATTTTATCAGGATGATTATCTATACCTGACTAGTAATTACTGCAACGATAACTGAATAAATAAAACTGCTAATTGTGTGAGTTCCTCGGTTGACTCTCTCGGTTGGTATCGAGGGGGAATACCAGGATGGGTTTGTTTGGTGTTAGTATCAGGTTGGTTCCGAATAGGTCTTCCTTACCCCTCTCTGATAGCCGTCAGTTGTATCGAGTCTCTATAGGTTGTTTAGTGCATGCTGCCGCTGCCGCTCAGTCCACCATACCTATGTAGGCGAGGACCGCCGAATTCTAGCCTCGCCGTGTACTGGCCTCAGTACTGACGCTCCTCTTTTTCCTCTGCCCTTTGTCGGCACCCCTTTTGTTTAAGCAGGTTTTGAGATCGACGTCGTTAGCAGGGTTACCCTTCCAGCTTGGCCTGGGCAGGGTTATGGACGCCATTGGTTATTCTTCAGGGCTCTTAGCCCCATTTGCATCTTGTCCGTAGTCGGACGCTCTATCGTTTTAAAGGTGATTTGGATCTTTGTATATTGTATCTGTATTCGTGACTCGTTGAGTCGCTGTTGTATATATATCTGTTCTGTGGGTCCCATCGAGGACTGTTGTGTAATGTTATTACTTCGTTTTCCACCCGCACGAAAGTGCCAGGTGGGCACCTTTGAATCGTTTCTATGCGGGTTTGGCGGGAAGCGCTGAAACTTGCATAGGGTCGATTCTGAGGGTGTTACACCTCCCTATCTTACGGGATTAGGCCCCGCTCGCGAAGCTTGCGGAGATCGCTCCCCCGCGTCTCAGACCGCCGCCAGCCACCATCGGTGACACGAGTAGCGGTGGTGCCCTTCTTTGCTCCGGCGGCGCTGGTCCCAACCGCAGATGACGATTTCTTTGGATTCCCCATGGTGCTACGGCGGCGCTGGCGATGAAAACGTAGAAGCAACGACGGAAATGTGGAAGGAAACCCCAGTGCGTAGCAAGAATCGCTAAAACACAAGGAGGCAGTGAAACAAGAAATGATGCGGTGAAAACAAATCGAGGCTTCCCCCAATGATTATAACAGCGAAGACGACGCACGGCAGCCGTCCATCCAGAAGACCTAACGCCAACGGCAGATCTGGCCGTACACGTGTCAACATCACAACGAACCGTTGTTACCACGCCGTCCACTACGCGCGGAAATCGAGGAGACACCGTAATTATCTCCACGACCCACGTGACCGGTCAAATCAAAGTCAGCAAGTGGGACCCACGTTCGTCCAGTCAAGTCATCTCTGGCGTAGCAGACGCTTGAGGTCATTGATCGTCAGCACTGATGTCATCAAAAGCTATACTAGCACCAACTACAACTCTTTGGCTCCACAGCTAAGAGTACTCACTCGAATCTTCGATTCGACTAAATACTCGGGGGCTACTCCTATCAGGAGCGCTGGCCGCGCACCCGAAAGATGAATAATGACAAAGTATTTCTTTCGAGTCCCACGTCGAGTCTACGACTCCACTACGGACTCCGGGGCTACTCCCATAGGGAGGATGGATTTAAGCATCCGAAAATTTTTGAGTCCTACGGACTTAACAACTGAACAATGCTTGAACTAAAGTCTCTGCTCGAGTCTACGACTCAAACAGACACTCGGAGGCTACTCCCATAGGGAGCGCTGGTCGCGCACCCTATGAATTCTTCGACTGTGATCTTTCGGATTAGCACACAAAAACTTTTTGGCATCTTTGCCCCAACAAACGCTGAGTGAGCGACAATCTCCTTGGCCACCCGAAACACCTCCGCGGTGACAAATGTTTGGATGCTGCGTCCGCGACGCAAAGATAAGACCTGCAGATATCATCTGACGGCCTGACAACGTACAAGACTACGCTCTGCTAGTACAAATCCATGTCAACAGGCGTGATGAAAAATACCGACGGACGCGTTGGGTACATTAATTAAAATCACTGAAATTCCACTCCTGTAAGTCCTCCACGGCCTGAGTCGAATTACGCCAGCATATGTTCCAGGTCTGAGTTGAGGGACTCGAACTTGAAGAAGATCGTGTTGTTTCGTCCTAAGACAGTTAACTGACCCTGATCCGTCGGGTGAGTCAGGCACACGCTTCAACAATCCCTACACACATATACTATTAATACATAGTTGCACCCGAAAGATAGAAGAGTCCTCAGCCGAATCTACGATTCGACTGATCACTCGGGGGCTACTGACATGGTTATACCCTACGGGTACGTGACTTCAGTATACCTGGTCCAGCCCAAGGAAGGCCCACAGCAGATATACGCTGGCCCATGAAGATTTTCGGGTGGCCAAGGCCCATGACGCCTTCGGATCCTTGGAGAGCAAGACTAGCATAGATAGGAAATTCAAAGGGGTAAAACCCTAGAACTTGTAACCGACTAGGACTATGCCCGGGACCTGCCTAAGTCTATATAAAGGCCAGGAGGGCACATCCTAAATCTCTCGACTCATACTTTCGCACACACCTCCACGCCAGATCGAATCTGCGCACGCTGTAACCTTCGGTTTCGCCGTAATCAAGAATAGACAAGCAGGAGTAGGGTTTTCCCTTCGGGGGCCTGAACCTGGGTAAATCTCGTGTCTCCTGGTTGCTTGTCTGTTAATCGTGCCATTATCTCCAGCATCCCCATCTTTTCCAAAACCCAAGTCCATAACAATGGGCATTGACGAGATTAAACCTCGTCAACTGACATCCAATTGGAGCAAAAGTTTCATGCCGGAAAGAATAACAAGCGCAGGAATTTATTTCACTAAACACCGAAACTGTTTCGGTTGAAATTGCTGAAACTGGTTCTGCATGTGAAATTGAATACTAGCATAGGGTTTTATATGAATGTTTGTTAATTAAAGTAATTAAAAAAATTCTGAATAAATAAATAAAAGAGTTTTATTTAAATGACAGTTTGCATTAAATTTGGTGGAAATTTAATGCATGTGAGTGGATTTTTGAGCGGAGGCTCTTTTATAGGAGTGGAGGCTTTTTATTTTGAGTGGGAGCTCCACCCAGATGAATGTGGAAGAAGTGGGGGCAGCCACCATGGCTGGCACCATGACCCTTGGGGTGCCCCCCTCTCCTCCTCTTAAAGCACACCTGCTCATGAAGGATCTCTCTCCTCCTCTAAAATTTATCCCCTATGGTCTCGGACTAGCGAGATACATGTTCCCGGTGGCTATTCAGCAAGAAAGGGTTGTGCTTCCGCTGCATCGCTGGAGCGAGGAGGCAGAGGTTGCTCGGTGTCTTGTACGTGTGTGCGAGCACGGATGCGCTGCTGTTTTGCGGCGGTAGGACTTCCTCTCGATCTTTAGATCAACAAGAGATTATCTACATCAACCACGAGTTTGAACTTGTTAAACTTTGTCGGTTTT
Organism: Avena atlantica; assembly: GCA_910589765.1. Taxonomy (NCBI): domain Eukaryota; kingdom Viridiplantae; phylum Streptophyta; class Magnoliopsida; order Poales; family Poaceae; genus Avena; species Avena atlantica. The sequence goes on from OU342737.1 coordinate 177,469,924, forward strand.
CAAGGGTATGTATGGATGTATATCCGCCCGTTGCTTGTATCTAATAAATAGATCTTGGTATATAATTGTTTTCATCATAGGAAATTTTTTGTTTTATATGGTGCGAACCATACACCTGTATGTCGTGTAGCCTCCGAAGTTTCTCCCGCTCTCTACGTGCCTCCACTGGCCTCTCTAAAGCTCCTTCCGAGCATGTCCTGGTCTTCTCCCTGCCAGCTCTCTCCTCCTCTCTTTTTTCGCCGACCACGGATAATCCTGGCTTATTGGTTTCTGCCCCACCGGTGCGATGCCGCCGTGCCGCCTACTCCTCCCCGGTAGATGAGGCTACGGTGCCGCCCTGCAGCTCCCCACCGATGAGCGACGAGGAGGCGGCGGGGAACGGCGGCCCGTGTCGAGGTCTGCCGATCTTGGATGGGGAAGCTGCTGGCAAGGTGCGGCCGTCCTAACAAACGGAATCATGTCTAGATGCGATGGAGATATTCCTACGAGTCGATGCTTCTTCGTAGCGACTCCATCACCGAGATGTCCTTCGCCTCCAGCGGCTGGGCGCAGCCTTCACCGACCACTTCACCCGCCAGGTACGTCCGCACATCTCCCCCTTCTCCGGTTGCGCCACCGCTAGCTGCTATTGTTAGGCGTGACATCGGGTTTCCAGTGATTAGGCGGATGTGGTGCTGCGCGGGCTCAGCGGGTACTACACGTGATGGGCGCTGAAGGTGTTGGACAGAGCCATGGAGGGGGCGGGCGCTGGGGGTGCGGACCCGACGGTCGTCATCCTGTTCTTCGATGCCTCCCTCGCGCCTCTCTTTACCACAAGATGAAAATGGCAGCGAGCGGCGGCGAGGCCTGATGGCGGCAGGGGCGGATTTACCAGGGAGGCTTCGATAGGCTCGAGCCTACCCTCTATTTTTACCATGATACCTTCAAAAAAATGTGCCTCAACCATGATTGATGATGAAAGCTCAAAGTTTTGTAGTTACAGAGGGAAATAACTGCTAAAATGAGTCTATACTGATTGCCTCACCAACTTTGGCCTTACGGGTGTAGCTCCTTGGCCCAACTATGTAGATAAGTGCGAGAAGTCCAGTGTAAATGGTTGCCTGGTTAAACATTTAAGCAATCATCTCAATGTTTGAATATGGTAGCCGACGGTGTAGCTCGAAGTAAAGTACCCTGACAACGAGCTGAACATTCACTCGAAGCGCACTACATCTACGTATATTTTCTCAGTCTTTTAGTTATCATTGTGTGATATCAAATATTGTTTGGTTGATAAGAAATCATGTCGTTGAAATTAGAGTTGAATGAGTGAAGTCGTGCTTGCTAACTATCCCAACTTATATTAAGCAGCCATACATGGCTTTCAAAGACACAAGAACTTTCAATATAGAACTAGATTATTGGCTTGCTTCAATTTTCTCATGTTACATGGTGCGTGGACATAAATGGTTTGAAATTATGTTCAAGTTTTTTAGCCTACCCTTTAATTTGTTCCTAGATTCGCCACTGGATGGCGGCGAGGTCTTTTAGCCCTGCGCCGGCGCCTCCAACAACCAAGTGTGGCTCTTGCAGCTCAAACCCCTACTACCACCGCTGTTGACCAGACCCCTTCCCTGTGATGTACCGAGGTGAGAACCCATACCTCCTTCCCTGCTATCCCTCTACTACTCCTCCCTCCCTCACGCACCCCCTTCCCAAAGGTCAAACACCATGAGCGACCAGCGATGCGTTCTGCCTGATGGCGTTGTGGTGGATCAGGACAAAGCTCTAGCAGCACTGACGCATAGGAGGGAGTGGCCAGCGGCCGCAGAGGATGGCATGTCCCCGACCATGAGCTCCTCATATCTTGGCTGAAGCCGCCATAGAGATGCATTTCCGACAGCGGCGGCCGATGTCCTCCTTGGCTCCAAAGTCGGCGTGTCTGTGACTGCACATTGAGGTCCTCCTACTATAGTGCTCCCTAGTGAGAGTACCCCTCAAAATCCCCACCTTCTAGGTTGATATGTTCGTGCACCCTTGCCTGCCTTGGGGTCCAACTTGAATCAGTTCAATTAACATTGCTTCCAATTTTGCAAGACTTTTTCTCTGACAAAAAGATTTGGTCCTCTGTATATGGAGATTAAGGCGCTAAGAGCTGAATTTGTGGTTCACCCCCAAGATATTTACAAAACTGTTGAGGGCTTGTGGGATGGTGAAATCTGAAGTCATGCCCTAAAGGCATAGCAGTATAGCATGCTAGCATAAATCCCCTAATTTTTGTCATTGATTGAATGCAGTTGCAGACATTTCCCTTGAACTACTGGGAATAAATGGTTCCTTTAGATACCATACTTGTAATAATTTATTGATAATACATCTTTTTATATACTGCTGTCATTTATTATTTCTTGATTAACTCAGGTTCTACTATCAGAAGGTTATGGCCTTTTCACTTCGGCTTTACTTGATTTTGGAAATTAATGCTAAGTATGTTATAACTATTCTATACCACGGTGGTAAAATATAGTTTTCCTTATAATGTTAACATGTATACATAGGCCTCTAATTTTTATGATATCGATGAGAATAAGTATCTATTGTTAAGTATCTACTATCGTGTACAATTTTGGGTATCAATAAGTACAATCTTGGAATGTGTTTTTCATGATTATTTATTAGTATAGAACATTTCTCTTTGGTATAATGCATACATCACCATTTGTTTTTGTGGTTTTAAGAGTAGTGTTTAAACTATAATTCCATTTCTCTTCCTTAAACCATTCGAAGTGTGTTCTTCAGGTGTTAGTGAGCCTCGATTAGTCAAAGCTGCAATCTGAGTGATTAAACAGGTTACCCTAGCCAAACCAACTTAATATACTACCCTCTTTAAATTTCTTCATCATCGTTTTATTTTGTTTTCGATTGGATATATTAAAAGAACAACATCTTACTTGGTTGGTCTCCTTTCAGATTTAGCTCCTAAATGCTAGAACTTCCTCGTGTTGTGTTTTATAAATTTTGGGGTTACAACTACACTTAAAATTCTCTGAAGATTGTGGAAAATATTCAGATCTTAATGTTTTAGCTCCTGCAAACTGCAACTTCTGAATGCCGACACCTCCTATCCAATGTATTCTCCCCAAATTAATCAATCCTTGCAAAATCGGTCCATACTTGGGCTGATAAGAAAAATGGTTCTTTGGCCGCCGGCAGCCTACGGTCCCCTCTTTCCTGTGTGTTAGGTCTCCGATTTTAAGCCACGTTTCAGAATATGTGAGGAAATTTCCCAGCTACTACGTCTGTTGGTACTAACCATTTGTCCCGCTACTGCTTATGTCTAATCTCGAGCCTTTTTCTCTTGGCTAAAGCATGCCGGTTTAGCCTGTGATTTTTCCGTTGATATGGACGTTTAGAGGCTCACAATTCATCTCTACTTACTGGATATATATTTTTCTTTTTTTGCATGTGGTCATGGATTTAGTGATTCTACTGAACAATCTTCGGATGTACTAGTTGGTTCTTCTTCAGGTTCAGGTTCTACATTAGGCAGCGTGCTTTCTTTTTTGATTTTGACATCTTCCTATTTTTTCTCACATATGAGCTTCTTCTTTATTTGTAGGTATGTACATCCACCCTATGATGGATATCAGCTCTGCGACTTTGCTTATGGATTCTGCTCCGCCACTGATTGCGTATGGTAAGAAGACATTGTCTCCATCTTATTACTCTTCTTTAGACATGACTTATGAAACATGGTAAAAGCTCAAGAGTTCATAAATATAAATATGTTGTAAAAGAATATTGCAGTACTACATCTTTCATACGGAAAGAACTGGAGAAATTTAAGAATAAGTTACAGTGTCGCCTTTTTTACATGAATTTTGTTTCAAATTTTGTAAATATTTGAGAGGAAAAAGTGCAGCAGGGCTAGTTCACATATTTCAAATTGTGGTCTACCTTGTTTTTTCAATAGAAACTAAACTCATTTTGAATTGCCAAGCTAACATATTATAATTTTGAGATCGATTGCTAGCTGATTGGTTTACTGAAGAAAACATTTCTTTGCTGGGCATATTAGGACATTGGTCTATCTTGACAGAACCAGATGTCGTAGAACAGCATTATTTCTTCCCTACATACATGGTGGAAGAAAATAATTTCCTTACATTATGGAAGATGGTACAGCTAATTGGTCTTTCATTTTGTTCAGCTGCTTGCTTTTCCTTCTCGGTTCATTAGGCTAATAAAGCGGTAAGGTATATCTTTCTCCTGAACAACTGAGATAATCAGCTAGGTTTCTTCCATTATATCCTTCCCCCAAACAACAGCAGAACTGCAGAACTAGCTTGATGTTGTACGTTTGTAAGGAGCACAATTAGTTTCATGGTGTAAAAGATAGTGGCGGCTGATTTTTGTTAATCCAGATAGCCTCTTCTATTTCCATGCATGTGTTATTATGCAAGAAAAGGAATCCAACTGTATTATCGAGGTGTGCCCTATTAGTGTGAAAGAAAATGCCTCTACTTTTTGGTTATACATTGTTTGTTGACAAATCTGAGTATTTGCACCGGGGAGCTACAAGGTATGTATATGATAATGTTGAGTGTTACCAAAGCTTTTCAATGAGAAGTACTTATCTGGAGTTGTTTCTCTCACTGAATCTCTGACACTTATTTTGTAACTTTATCAGACCAAGTCTATATAAAATGGCACCACTTGCTAATCCTTCTTTTGTAGATGGGTTTCCATTGCCAATGTCATAACTTAACGGTACTACTCGCATACCCTGTAAACATCAATTCAATCTCACGGGCGCGCTGTGTCCTCGGTGTAATATATTGCACAATTCAGTAATATATTGCACAATTCAATGTAAATATATGTACTACTTTTTTTATATAGTATGCATTGGTTAGCATAAAAAAATTATGCAAATTCATGTTAACATCCAAACTTTTCAAATGTGTTAATGCCACGAGGCGCGTGGCGTATCGCCGTGCCGAAAATATGGCCCCACACCATTCAAATTTTGCGCTATAAGCGAGGTATTTTGTTTCCAATGACCAGCACCTAATTCTCACAATATAAGATCATGCTTCTCCTGTACGTTTCTTTGCTATAGAAAACTCAATTCTTTTGTAGACAGAGTGAATACTAGGTCTTTCTTCACATTTCTAGGAAACACAATGAGAGGGTCATATACAACCCAGTCACATGGATCAATTCAAAGAATGGTTTAAGGATATGTTATCAAATTGCAGTGAAAACGGTGTAAACTACAAGTAGTTGTTGTAGAATTCAGTAATTCCGATGGTTGGTAGTTGAGGTTAGGAAGTACAAGCGGTAGCTACCTATACAAATTCTCTACAAAAACATTATCTGACATATTTGTGAATTTCCCTATATTGGGAAATAAGCTCCACAACTGAAAGAAAGAAAAAGAAGAATTCAAAGCCAAATGCTACATCAGCTGAAATAAGGCACATCTCCAGAACTCAAAACAATTTGTTTTTTCACGATTAGGTCATGTTCTCTTCATGATATTTGTTTTGAATCAGATAAATGGTAAGTTAGCGCTCTGTCTGCAACTAATGAGTGATCTCTGCATAAAAATCCGTCGAGGCACCAACGAGTATGACTGGCCGCCTCCTAGCCCCGTCTGCACTCCGTTCTGCCTCCCACCATCGCCGTCCCGCATCCCCATGTATTTGCCTGCTAGCCCTACCTACACTCCGCTTAGCCTCCCATCGTCGTGATAGTTTTTTCAATATGTATAATCCCTACCCTTTTATACATCATAAAACATATTTTCACATGGTATCGATATAATATAATAGTTTTTTATATATTTTTTAAAGTTTGGTCAAACTTTACATGACTTGAATTTTCAACAAAGTTATAGGCCTTAAGCCATGGGATGGAGGGAGTATTATAGTAAGCCTGCTTTTTATTACCACGTATCCATAGAAAAAGAACTTCGCATTACAAGATGAGAATAATAACTTAGCTAAATTGCATGCGACTACAGATTATTATCATAGTATGCATGAATCAGACAAAGTATAATAATTTTTCCGCACCTTTTGACACTCCACTGCAAGCCATAATTGTTAAACCTAGCTGAATTAAATAAAGAAACCGGTATAACCCGTGCAAACACGTGTGTACCAAATGGCAACAACAATAGCGCGGGGTGCCGCCGCGCCGAAGCCCAGCTAGTTTGGTACAAGGTAGTAGGTAAATGTTGAAATGAAGCAAGCTTGCTTGTAAATCTATCATTGAGATGACTCTTAATTGTAGGATGTGTTTTTTATAAGAATATTTTGTATTATTATTATCAATGTAATACTGAGACTAGAAAGATAACATGCACTAGCTATACAAGATGACAAGCAAATATACGACACTATTAAAGAAGCTCATTCTTCTTTTGTGGAGTAAATGCGAAAGGTTGCCATCAGTTTATTCCACAACCGGAAGCATTAATATTTTACAAAAATAGAAGTGGTATATAAAGATTAGATGAATATGAGATACCTGTAGTTCAGTACTTACAATGTTGGCATAACTGATTAAATGCTAATATGGTAGTTTCAAAATCATTAGGAAAATGGCGGGTCCTTTATTCAAGCTGTGTAGTAGTTTAGTACTTAGCAGTCACCATTTCTCATGTCTTGATAATAAATGTTTCCAAAATATTTATCATATCGATACTTAAGAGTACAAATACCTAAAAGTAACGATACATCAGAGCACCATCATATTGTACCGTAACAACCATGTTGTGAAACAACGTTATGAAGGCGGCGAGGCGAAGCTCGTTCGTCTAGTAGTACTAATTACTACCTCCCTTCTGAGGAATTAGGTGTCCTCGTTTTGCGTGTTTTTTGATCAATATTTACTTTAAATATATAAAGAATGTTAGAATAAAAATAGCACCATTGAAAAGTGTGTGTCAATACGGATCCAACGATACTAATTTTACACAAGATAAGCAAATTTTAGTTTCTCTATTTATTCGGTTAAACTTTGTTTTGGAATACACGTGCGCCTTATTCCTTGAAACGGAGAGAGTATTTTAAGAGAAAGAGATTTGGGATCTATAACCATTTCAAGGGCTCTACCCATAATGCCATCATCATCAAGAATAGCAAAGGGAGTTAAGAGTAGGTGAAATTAGTACCCTAAAAGTCTCTTGCAGTCCGCCTATCCTGTGCCATTGCCCTCTCGTCAATTCTTACATACATGAGAATTTCCTAGATTGATCGGATATCCTAGTACTCCCTCTGATGTTGTTGACATCATCCATCTGAATATAAATCTACGTTAGTCTTTGAATTTCGGCTCTCTTGAGTGACATCATATCTGGCAGTGAACAGCCATACTAGATCCTCAAGTAATCATGTACATGCACTACAGGAGAAATTGGAGATGCCGACAGTCGGCCGGCTACACGGACGGTCAAATATCGGGGCAATCAGCGTAGATGAAGGTGCCATGGGTATCCCTTGGCGAAGCGTGGCCGTCGACGTAGCAGAGAAGGTTGTGCCGACGGTGGCCCTCGGCGTATGTCCTGTCCTCAGCGTAGACCAGTTCCGGCATGGCGATGAGAACGACGTTAGAAAGCCTAGGCTGTGCCAACGGCCTGGCTGACGGCATAACTCTTTGGGAGAAATTGGTTGGTCTGTGCCGACGGCTGGACCGTCGGCGTAGGCCTCTGATGCAGCGCTGAGTTGATGTAGGAGCGCTTCGTTGGGAACCCCAAGAGAAAGGTGTGAAGCAGCACAACAACAAGTTTTCCCTCAGTAAGAAACCGAGGTTATCGAACCAGTAGGAGGAAGGAAACGTCACACAGGTGTTGCAAGCAATGCAGAAACCTGCACAACATAAACTCAACACTTTGCCCCAACGAATCAGTGAGGTTGTCAATCTCACCGGTTTTCTATAACAAAGGATTAAACGTATGGTGTGGAAGGTAATGGTTTGCAGCAAGTAAACAAGTAATAGTGGAAGATGTATCAATGGTAAAGATTGGACCGGGATCCATAGTTCACTAGAGGTGGTCTCCTTAGATAAACAACATGGCATGAAGGATAAAGAAATTACAACAGGGCAATTGACAGAAACTGAGCAAGGCATAATAATGCAATTACTAGTCAGAAAGATCCTATGAGATTCGATTGGGCAATACAACAATATACATAGACCGCCATCCAACTGAATCTATGACTAGAAGTCCACCTTCAGGTTACCATCCGAACCCCCTCCAGTATTAAGTTGCAAGCAACAGACAACTGCTTTAAGCAAAGTATGTAAGGTAAATAGTCCACATGTTTCATGAACAAGAGACCGTTGTTTTATCCCTAGTAGCAACATCACATCTACAACCGAAGAGATTTCTGTCACTTCCCTTAGAAACTAGAGGCATGAACCCACTATCGAGCATAAATACCCCTCTTGGAGTCACTAGCAACTACTTGGCCAAGATAGAGACTAACAACGGAGAGCATGCAAGATCACAAACAACACATACATGATAGAATCATAAAGACAAAACCATTAATCAAACCAACATAATAATCTCAATATCCATCGGATCCCCGCAAACACAACATGCATGATTACAAATAGATTAGATCTTGATCATGAACGGAGCTCATAAGATCTATACATGAAAGAACATGTAGGAGATACAACCATCTAGCTACTACATGGACCCATAGTACAAGGTGGAACTACTCATGCATCATACCGGAGAGAAGGCCTCCGGGATCATCTCCCCTCCGACAGGGTGTCGGGAAGAACTTCAGATCCCCCCGATCTATGGACGATGGTGGCAGCAGCTACAGAAGGTTTCGTGGAGATTTGATCGGGTACTTAGGGTTTCTGCATCGGGGGCTTCTTATAGGCGAAGGGGGAGGCCAAGGCGGTGGCCAGGGGCCCTACACCCTGCCTAGGCGCGAGGCAGGGCCCACCCGCGCCTAGGGGGTGCGGCTTCCCTAGCACGCCTCTCCGGCTCCCCTGGACTTCTTGTTCCCCACAGAAAGTTATTGACTTTGACGTTTGTCCCGTCCAATTCCGAGAATATTTCTTTACTTACTTTTTTGGAACCAAAAACAGCAGAAAACAGGCAACTTGCACCGTGGCAACTTGTTAATAGGTTAGTACCAGAAAACATGTAAAAAGCACCTCAAAGTATAGACAAAGCAAAGTAGATACTAAACACGCATGGACCATCAAAAATTATAGATACGTTTCCGACGTATCAAGCATCCCCAAGCTTAACTCCTTCTCGTCCTCGAGTAGGTAAGTGATAAAAAGAATAATTTTTGAGGCGACATGCACCTTCACAATAAAGATCCAACCATTTGCAAGCATTGAAAGCTGGGATCAAACAACTCTAAACATGTGCATGAAAGATGGAGTTCTAACAATAGGACATAGTAACTATGCATGCAACATGACAAGCTACAAACAAAGATCATGAATAACATGCATTGAAAAACGTTTGTTTGTTTCGCATATAGAAAACATAACATAGTGGCATTCAGCTTGTCCCTCATAGAGTAGCAAGTAGATGCATAGGAAACCTTCAAAGTTCACAAGGGTGACTTTTAAAAACTAGCACAAGAACAAGTAATATCACAATATGCATCAATCAATAAGCTTTTGAACACTGCACACATAATGAAAACTATTCTCGCTTAATGGTGACTAATGGTAGAAGATGGAGACTCAATAGTGGTGGAAGAAAGACATTTTATAAAGGAAGCAGGGATTTCAAGTTTCAAAAAGAGCTTCCAAAAATTAAGGTACTTGTTAGCTTTCAGCCCTCATTGCCCCTATCATAAGCATCTTGAAGTGATTAAGGTTAAAGTGTACAAAGATGGAGTATATGCTTGACAAAGTATAAGTTGGCAATCTCAAGTCCCTTGAATACGAGGGCCACACCTCATGCTACTCAACTTTAGTCACCTGAAAGTTCTTGTCATTGTAATTATTTGCATATCATTGAGAACCTCCAACGGGTACCCCTTGCACATGGTACATGAGCTATCCCATAACCAAAATGACAAGCCAAGCAGACAATGAGCATCTCAGCAATCTTCTTATTTACCATGGGAATATGGTGATTTTTTATGTTTTTCCTCTTTTCTCAATGTGTCTCTTTTTTATAAGAAGAATGCTTCATAGATGTCACTATGGCGATGCTGCAAGTTTCCACCATGATTAGGCATGGCTTAGGCTAGCGGCCCAGGCGTTTCTCTAACACAGGATACAAACTTCATGGACTTACAAGTTCCCTCTTTATTTCACACGGTGACATCCATATACAAAATAGCATGCTATCAACTGAGTACAAAGTACAAGTGCAATGTTGAAAACGTTCCCCGTGACAGCACGGTTCTGCTAATTCCAACGTATAAGTGCAAGCATATACAACGTAGATGACACAATGGTTCAAGTTTATTAGGGGCAAGGAATATAAAGTGTGTCATCAAGTTTGTGAGGGTTTTAATCACTAAGTTTTCACATAACAAAGAGACTTTTTAACTGGAAGATAGCTGAAAACAAGAATATACTTGGAATGGTGTAACACACCATGCATAGGAGTTTATAGTGGACGCTTTGGAAAAACTTGGTTTCTTGGGAGTTGGAAACATGAGTAGAACTTACTCATACAAGTGGAGGCTAGCAAAAGACTGGGAGCAACCAACTAAGAGAGCAATAATGGCCATAATCATGCGGAGCAACAAATTATTACTAATCAAGGCAAAGAGTGGTAATACAAGTCAAGGACTAAGTGATCATAGAGGCTATGGTGACTTCTGAAAGTCATAACATGGTGTGAGCATGTGCCAAGTCAACCCAAGCAAAGCATCAGAGGAGAATACCACAATACTATGCTTTTGCATGCTAAAACAACGCATAATTTCTTTAAGGCACACTAAGCAATCCCAATTGTTTGGAACAAAACATGCTACAACAATAATCACTAAGCATAAGGTCAAAACAATACCTAGCATGTCATGCTAAATTCTAAGTCACAGTCAATGCAAGCTCCTCTTGCACTTACAAGCAAGAACTTACTACTCATTTCCAACACCAAGCAACTTATTTGCAAAACAACATAGCGCGAACGGGGGTTCAAACTACTCAAGCAAACTAAACAAACTAAGCAAAGCAAACGAAAACTAAGATGCTCCAAGAACAACAAAACTTGGCATGAAACGATAAAAACGAAGTGTCTAGACAGACCTGAGCTTTTTATTGATGAAGAAGGGGATGCCTTGGGCATCCTCAAGCTTTGAAGCTTGTACCTCTTGGATATTTCTTGGGGTGACACCGGGGTGGCATCCCCAAGCTTGAGCTTTTATCCATTCTTCATCTCATTGCATCATTCTCGCTCTACACCTGAAATTTTTCCTTTATACAAAACTTCACACAATCTTCATTAGCAACATTAGTGTATTCAAAAGATATTAGACCTCTGGCAAAGCTTTGGAATAGCAAAACTTTTCACTAAAAACACAAGATACTGTAGTAAATCCTTCAAAAAGCTCAATTTCCCAAAAAGAACCCAAAAAGGAAATGTAAATAATGGCAGAAATCTGTCAAAAAAGACCAGAAGGTAGAAACCGATTTTTTCAAACATCTCCTGTTGCTCAAATAAAAAGTGTTGAACTAACGAAGGTTAGATAACATATTGGGGGATTTATTCATAAATTGTGAGCTCAATCTGAGTTACAAAGACTCCTCATGAATTTTTTTGGTGGAGGACAGAAATCTGTTTCGGGACAGCAACTCCCCAAATCTTACTTCCCTCTCATTAGAGGTCATTCTTGGCACAAAAATCAAACAAAAAGGATAAGGAGAGGTCATTACTGAAGTAATAACTTCCAAGACTCAAGGAAACTCTTGGGTTATCTCCCAACAAGTTCTTTTCTTTAACGCCTTTAAGTTAGGCACAAGAAGCAAGAAGAATCGAGTATTTTCAAATGAAGAAGCATTAACATAAAATCTTGCTTTCAAAGGAGGAGCAAAAAGCAACTTCTCTCTCCTCATAGGGAAGTTCTCAATACCTTTCTTGAATGGAAAATGATATTTAATGGTGCCTTCTTTCATATCAATAATGGCACCAACTATTCTAAGAAAAGGTCTTCCCAAAGTAATAGGACAAGAAGCATTGTATTCAACATCCAAAACATAGAAATAAACAGGGACATAAGCATTGTTAACCATAATAAGAACATCATTAATACTCGCCATGAGTTTCTTCTTAGCATTATCATTCAGTGGGACATCCAAATAACAATCTTCCAATGGTGGCAAATCAAGCATTTCATAAATCTTCCTAGGCATAATAGAGACACTAGAACCAAGATCATATGAAGCTTTCAGATCAAAATCATTCACTTGTATATTAATAATGGGTTCCCAACTATCTTCTACTTTCCTAGGAATAGAAGCTTTGTGTTTTAGCTTCTCTTCCTTAATCTTAACAAGAGCATCTGTAATGTGTTTGGTGAAAGCAACATGCATATCACTAGCATCAGGACTTCTGGCAAGCTTTTGTAGGAACATAATCACTTCATAAATATTGCAACCATCAATATCAAAATCAAACTTAGCATCACTAGTAGTAGGCTCAATAGGCTTAGGTATAGTAGGAGGAGGAACATGGACTACTTGCGGTTTAGTGGTGATAGTGCACACACTATTGTTTCTATCAATTTCATCTTCCCTTTCCCACTTAGCATGAAGTTGAACTAACAGCCTAACATTTTCATCAATAGTAACTTGTATAGAATGAGCAGTAGCAAAGGTATTTTCCATAGTTTTAGGTTTAGCAGCCATTTTATTAACCAAGGAAGTTTGAGCTTCAGACAAACAGGATATATTTTTCTCAACACTCAATTTTTTTTTTACTATAAACTAGGAATTTCTCTATTCATATTCTCAAGCTGGTGACTAATATTTTTCAAAATGATAGATTTTTACTCCATAGTTTTAGTGAAAATATTGTTTTGCTCATATTGAATTTGCATAAAGTTTTTAGTGGGTCTCTCAACTTCTAGAATCCTCTCTTCACTAGGCATTCCAGATCTACCCTGATAAGCATTTCCACTAGGAGGATAAGGCCTATAATTACCATAAGTATTGTTGCCAAAATTATTGTTTCTAATGAATTTCACATCAACTTGCTCTTCTTGAGCAACCAAGGAGGCTAAGGGAACACTATTAGGATCTAGATGAGCTTTCCCATTAACAAGCATATCCATAATAACATTAATCTTTTCACTCAAAGAGGAAGTTTCCTCAACATAATTTACCTTCTTACCATGTGGAGCTCTCTAAACATGCCATTCAGAGTAGTTAACCATCATATTATCAATGAGCCTTGTTGCAGCACCCAAAGTGAGGCCCATGAAAGTACCTCCAGCAGCGGAATCCAACAGATTTCTTGAGGAGAAGTTCAAACCTGCATAGAAAGTCTGGATTATCATCCAAGCAGTGAGTCCATGAGTGGGGCAATTCTTAACCAAAGATTTCATTGTTTCCCAAGATGGGGCAACATTTTCACTATCAAGTTGTTTAAATTTCATAATGTCACTTCTCATAGATATAATCTTAGCAGGAGGATAGTATTTTCCAATAAAAGCATCTTTGCACTTAGTCCAAGAATCAATACTATTTTTAGGCAAAGATTGTTGGAGATATGCCCAAGAGGCAATAATAAAGTGGGTTATTATCATATCTTCATACTTATGATAAATGTTTACATACCATGCTATAATTGTATTAACCGGAAACATTAATACTTGTGTGATTTGTAAACATAAAAAAGTCCCTAGTAAAGCCTCTTGTTAAACTAGCTTGTTGGTTAATATATGATCATGGTTTCCTGATCATGAACATAGAGATGTTATTGACAACAGGGTCATATCATTAGGAGAATGATGTGATGGACATACTCCTATAGATAAGCGTAGCATAAAGATCAAGTCATTTTAATAGTTCAATTGCTATATGCTTTCTGATACATAGTAACCTAATTCCTTCGACCATGAGATCATGCTAATCACCATCACCGGAAGGATGCTTTGATGACATCAAACACCACACCGTAACTGGGTGGCTATAAAGGTGGCATTGAGTGTTCGGAAAGTATGTGTTGAGACACATGGATCAAGAGTGGGATTTGTCCATCCATATGACGGATAGATATACTCTGGGCCCTCTTGGTGTAATGTCATCCAATTAGCTTGCAAGCATGTGACTGGCTCACAAGGGATCACATATCACGGGAACGAGAAAAGAGTACTTATCGGTAACGAGGTTGAACTAGGTATGCAGAGATACCGACGATCAAAACCTCGGATAAGTAAAATATCGTGAGACAAAGGGAAATTGGTACCGTATGTAAGTGGTTCATTCGATCGCAAAATAATCGTAGAAATATGTGGGAGCCATATGAATTTCCAGATTCCTCTATTGGTTATTGTTCGGAGAAGTGTCTCGATCATGTCCGCATAATTCACGAACCGTAGGGAGACACACTTAAGGATTCGACGTTGTTTGAGTAGTTATGGTATGATGAGAAAGAGACCGAATGTTGTTCGGAGTCTCGGATGGGATCCGGGATATCACGAGGAGATCCGGAATGGTCCGGAGAATAAGATTCATATAAGGAAAGTCCTGTTTCGGAGATGGAGAATGGTTCCGGTGTTTTCATCGGGAATGTTCTAGAAGGTTCCGGAATGTCCGGCACTCCGGAGGGGAAGGGGTACATGAATGTGTCATTACAAGTTGGAATGATTGCATCATGTACTAGGTGTCATCGATGTCCAAAAGAAAGGGTTTATTCAAATCCTAGTTTGAAAAGTCAAACGGCTAGTTTGAAAAGTCAAATGGCAGTTTTTGGAAAGAGGAGGAGAGGTGGAAACCGAGTTGGGGAGGAGTTCCCTCCTCCAACCGGTGGCCCACCACCAAGCCGAGTTGGGGAGGGAATCCCCTCCCCTTGGCCACACCTCCCACCTATAAAGGGAGGGGCAGGGCTGCCCCTCCTAGCACACAAGTTGCCTCCCTCTAAACCTAAACCCTAGCCACAGCCTAGGGATTTCTCCCAAGCCGCCGAGTTAGAGCTTCTAATTGCCCTAGCCGCTGGTTTATCCCCTTCTAATTGGTGTGTCTAAACTCTAGATCACCAAGGCTCTCTCATAGTCCACCATACTCGCTCCGGCTTAAGGCGAAGCCCTGCGAGATCTCCCCTCTACTTTCGGTACCACGCCGTCGTGCTGCCGGAATCGCGAGGAGAGTGCTACAACCTCCGCTGCCTGCTGGAACAAGGGAGAGGAAGGTCTTCGTCGAGTACCGAACGTGTGACCGACTGCGGGAGCGCTGCCGGAACGCAGCGCCGGAAGGATCGTCTACGCGATCTTGAGATCGGAAGAGTACGACTACATCACCCACGAGAATCTGCTCTCGTTAACCGCTTTGGAATCTTCGAGGGTGAGTTCCTCTATCGACTCGTTGCTACAATCTAGTATATAGATCTTGGCTTGTTTGTTTGCATGCGGTAGAAATTTTTTGTTTTCCATGCTACGAACCCCTATAGTGGTATCAGAGCCGTGTCTATATGTAGATCTGTTTGCACGAGTAGAACACAATGGTCATTGTGGGCGTTGATGCTTTTATTGTCGATTGCTTCTTGTGTACTTTGCATCTTGCGGTGTGTTGGGATGAAGCGGCCCGGGCTAACCTTACATGACATCGTTCATGAGACTTGCTCCACGCTTGACATGCAACTTGTATCGCATAAGTGGCTTTGCGGGTGCCTGTTTCTCCTAGCATAGTTAAGATCCAATTTACAACGGGTGATTAACAATACTAGTATCAATGTTGTGGTTCATGTTCGTAAGTTAGAGCGGCACTTATAGAAAGCCCCAAGCCACGTAAAACATGCAAAGAAAGTAGAGGCGTCTAACTTTGTTTTGCAGGGGTGTGCAGTGATGTGATATGGCCATGATTGTGATTATATTTGATGTATGCAATGTTCCTTATTGTAAGTTGGCAACCGGCAGGAGCCATATGGTTGTCTTTAATTTATGTTAAGACCCGCGTGTCTATTCAAAGTAGTTGTAATAGTTGAAGCCGGTGGACGACAACCATGGAGAAGCGTCATTGACCTTGATGCAATGCCGGTGATGATGGAGATCATGTTCGTGCTTGAAGATGGAGATCGGAAGCACAAAGAAGAAAGGCCATATCATATCACATATTATGAATTGCATGTGATGTTAATCCTTTATGCATCTTGTATTGCTTAGTAGACGACGGTAGCATTATAAGATGATCCCTCATGCACATGAATTTCAAGTCATAAAGTGTTCACCCTCAGTTAGCACCGTTGCTAAAGCTTGTTGTTTCGAAGCACCACGTGATGATCGGGTGTGTTAGATTCCGCAAGTGTATACAATGTGAGAAAGCCAGATTTGCTCATGCGGAAACTAAGGTTTGATCTTGACGATCCTAGCATGTACAGGCATGGTCTCGGAACACGGATCACCGAAAGGTAAAGCATGAGTCATATAGTAGATATGATGAACATGATGATTGTTCGCCATTGAAGCTACATCAACTCTCATGATGATCGGTTTTGATGTGGTGGATTTGGTTCGTGTGATCACTAAAACAATGTGAGGGATATTGTTTTGAGTGGGAGTTTAACAGAAATATGATTAAAAGTTGAACACTATTTATCATAAATTAAATCAAAGTGTATTTGCATAGTTGTTGTAGTCATTGGCATCCATTTACCACCTTGCGCTTAGTTATAATTGAGATGATAGAACTATAGAATTCTGGTTAGTTACTTTACGAACCGGTATCGTATTGTTTTGAAGTGTTAATCTAAAGTTTAAAAGTCCTATTGCAAACTTTCAGTAAAGTTCCGGTTACTCCATGAAGTTTAATAGTTGGTATTAAAACAAGAGTGACAATTCCAAGTGTTAGTATCATGTTTGTCTCCATGATTCTTGATATTCAAAGGATTGTCTTAATATCAAGGTTATCTAGGATCTGAAAGAGTTGTTTCAGAAACCATGATGTGTGGAAGATATTGTGATATCTGAAACGAAGTTTTGGTTGCAACATGACAGAGTATAATATGGCAAAAGTCATGTTCTCATATTTGATGAGAATTTGCAAAGGGTTGGAGACACTAGTTGTCCTAATCCACCAAAAGGTTTTGGATAGCAACATTATACTCATGATTCATCTTTATAAGCTAAAAGTAGCTTGATCATGGATAATTCCATGATAAGGGTGAATATTTGATGTAGGTAAAATATTTACTACACCAAGAGATTACTAAAGAAAGGAATTTGAAAGAACACCAAACATTTGATGATGGTGATCTACTTCAAAGTGCAAGTCCAAAGACATTGGTATTTAATTATACATGCTTTGGATTATGTGTCATATGTATGACTCCACTATTGATGTTGATAGATTCTTTCAAACAAAAAAGGAAATACTGAAAGAGAATCTCATAAATATATGGCAGAAAATAAAAGACTAGAATTGTTCAGTTTAAGTATATAGATGATATACATGTTATGGCTATATTCTTTGCTTATTAAAAAATGTGGTTCTTAAGTATTTGATACTGAATTTGTTGGTGTGAATCGTCATACGAAACAAAATAATTCATGAACTACAATGGCCTAAGTAACTAGCAAAATAATATGTGATGATGTTCATCGAGAACAAATAAAGGGTTATTGTGTTGCTCGTTAAACATCAAAGTTTGCCTTCAGATTTGTTTTATCAGGTATTATGAGAACAAAAGGGTTGTTCAAATAATTGCCGTCATCCATAAAAGATGGATGATTTACAAATCTCGTTGGAGAAATCACATCCATAAAACTAGTGCTAAAAATGTCGAAAGACAAATTGATTGATAGATCACTTAGGAAGTGACATCGCCGTTTAAATTATATTTGAAAGAAAACATGAAGAAACTCCATGTGGATGGAATTTTGGAGTCTTTTGATTTTGATCACATGACGCTTGTGAAACTTTCCTAGAAATAATTAAAACTTCGTTCATAGGCCAAAAGGGAACGAATGACTAGCTTATTGGAAATTGTACATATTGTTGTACGAAGTCCATTATGTGTAGTTAAGAGCGATGGATTTCAACTTCATATGCTTTCTCCGAAAATTTGAGTGAATATATGAATATTTACTTAATAAGGATGAAGTATGAAACATTTGAAAAGTTCAAAGACTTTCAAGATGAAGTGCAAAATCATTGTAACAAGCATATAAACAGTTTATGATAAAGATCATAAAGGAAGATATTTGAGTTACAAAGTTTAGCATAATACCTAAGATTTATGGAATCGTTTCGTGGATTTGCATTTTCTCGAAACACCATAAGAGTATGGAGCATTCGAGATATGTAATTAAACCTTGTTTGACATGGTAAGATTGAAGGTGTAATTCATAAAACTGCCATTATATTTTAAAGATTAAAAGCTTTAGAGATTATCCTTTTTCCACTGAAAAGAGCTCCATCATAATCCGTTGAAATGACACCATATAAAGTTATGGTTTGGGATAAAACCCAAGTTGTCCTTTCTTAAACATTGGTATGCTATGCATAAGAAAGATGTTGGCAACCAAAGTCAGATGAACCTGTCTTTGTATGTTATTGCGAATAACTGTTAAGTAATCCGCCATAACACCAGGAGACAAAAGTGTTTGTCGCTTAGAACGTCAAGTTTCTTTGAGAAGGAATTTTTCGTGAAAAGTTAAGTGGGAGGACAATAGAACTTTGATAAGGTTAAAAGAACCTTAGCTATATGTGCAAAGTTGCGCAACGCCGAAAAGTGTTCCAGAGGTAGAAACAATGCTCATGGCTCACGTACCTTAAAGGTTGTGGTCACGGAGATTCAAGTTCCTATTGAAACAAGTAGGTCGGGTAAACAATCAAATACCAAGATTTGAGAGTTAAATCATTATTTGACAATAATGATCCGACTACATGCAAAGAAGCGATGATGGGCCCTGACTCCGTCTAATGGCTTGAAGCCATAAAATCCGTGATAGTTCCATACACGAAAAATCAAGTTTTGAACTTGAAGGACCCTCAAGAAAGGTGTAAGACCTTACAGTTGTGTTTGGATCTATAAATAAATAGACATGGATGTTTTACATCTATGAAATAGTCGATATGTTGGGAAAAAGTTCACAACAATGTTCAAAGGTTGACTATGATAAGATTTGATCTTTCATAGTGATATTTAGTCTAGACGGATTAGTGTAGCAACCACTACATATAATTTTGTTATATGGTAGTTAAATAAACAAAACAAGTTCTTCTAATAGAATTGTTACCTAGGACATGTGAATAACATGGTCCAAAGGGTTTTGTTAATTCAAAGGATGCTAAATGCATATGCAAACTTCAATGGTTGAAGTAAGCATTGCGGAGTTGGAATCTTCACTATGATGAAACTGTTAAAGGAGTTTAAATTCGTCGGAGATGATGAAGATGCTTGCATTTGCAAGAAATTAAGTGGGAGCGCTAAGACATGTTTCTAATACATTATGTGGAAGTCATATTGTTGATTGGAAATTATGTATCTTTTATTAACACAAGATAAGAATTTCATCTCGATGAAAGGCTTAGGCAAAACCCAAATATTTAGCATCAATATACGCTAATATGGTTGTGCCGAAAGTACATAGATGATGTATTGAATGAGTTCAATATAGAAACTACAAGAAAGTTTCTTGTCGCACAGAAAGGATTGAATGAGTTCAATATTGATGATATATTCAAATTTATTGACATTTGGTAAGTGAAACAAGATTCAAGTATAGATTGATACTTGATCACAAAGAGTATTTATATCAATCATATTGTGATATGTACAAATCCAGATATGTCCTATGCTCTAAATGTTGTGAGCATATACCAGAATGATTCATAAGATGATCATTGGACAATAGTAAGAATATTCTTATGATCTTTTGGAAGAACTAAGAGTATATTATTTGTAGAAGTGACAAATAGATGGTTAGTTCATTGTAAAAGTACTACATTGATACTAGTTTTGTCACAGAGTACAAATTAAGTTTATCTCAATCTAAACTAAGGGTGGCACAATATAATGGAAAGTAAGTTCCATAATGGATTTGGATGAGTTCCAAAGTTAAGACATTGTGACAGATACTACAACAAAAGGCTAAGTATATGACTGCTATTATAGCAGCTAAAGAGGGCATTTGGATCAAGTAGTTTGTTATCAAACTAGGTGTAGTTCAGAGCGGGATAATACTATGAAGATATATTGTACGATAATATTATCAACATGTTTTAACCCCAAAGAACTAAAGGTCTCACCAAAGGACCAAATTTATACAAAGCCATCTCATTAGAGAATGAGTGATGCGTAGAGACGCAAATACATGCAATTACACATGGACCTGGAAGTGTCAGATCCGGAGATCAGTTGACCACTAGCGAACGTGTACTTACAACACCGGAAAGCCATAGGTGTTGAATACACAAAGGTTTGAAACTAGATTATTGACTCTAGTGCAAGTGGGAGACTGTTGGAGATATGCCCAAGAGGCAATAATAAAGTGGGTTATTATCATATCTTCATATTTATGATAAATGTTTACATACCATGCTATAATTGTATTAACCGGAAACATTAATACTTGTGTGATTTGTAAACATAAAAGAGTCCCTAGTAAAGCCTCTTGTTAAACTAGCTTATTGGTTAATATATGATCATGGTTTCCTGATCATAAACATAGAGATGTTATTGACAACAGGGTCATATCATTAGGAGAATGATGTGGTGGACATACTCCTATAGATAAGCGTATCATAAAGATCAAGTCATTTTAATAGTTCAATTGCTATATGCTTTCTGATACATAGTAACCTAATTCCTTCGACCATGAGATCATGCTAATCACCATCACCGGAAGGATGCTTTGATGACATCAAACACCACACCGTAACTAGGTGGATATAAAGGTGGCATTGAGTGTTCGGAAAGTATGTGTTGAGACACATGGATCAAGAGTGGGATTTGGCCATCCATATGACGGATAGATATACTCTGGGCCCTCTCGGTGTAATGTCATCCAATTAGCTTGAAAGCATGTGACTGGCTCACAAGGGATCACATATCACGGGAGCGATAAAAGAGTACTTATCGGTAACGAGGTTGAACTAGGTATGCAGAGATACCGACGATCAAAACCTCGGATAAGTAAAATATCGTGAGACAAAGGGAAATTGGTATCGTATGTAAGTGGTTCATTCGATCGCAAAATAATCGTAGAAATATGTGGGAGCCATATGAATTTCCAGATTCCTCTATTGGTTATTGTTCGGAGAAGTGTCTCGATCATGTCCGCATAATTCACGAACCGTAGGGAGACACACTTAAGTATTCGACGTTGTTTGAGTACTTATCGTATGATGAGAAAGAGACCGAATGTTGTTCGGAGTCTCGGATGGGATCCGGGATATCACGAGGAGATCCGGAATGGTCCGGAGAATAAGATTCATATAAGGAAAGTCCTGTTTCGGAGATGGAGAATGGTTCCAGTGTTTTCATCGGGAATGTTCTAGAAGGTTCCGGAATGTCCAGCACTCCGGAGGAGAAGGGGTACATGAATGTGTCATTACAAGTTGGAATGATTGCATCATGTACTAGGTGTCATCGCTGCCCAAAATAAAGGGTTTATTCAAATCCTAGTTTGAAAAGTCAAACGGCTAGTTTGAAAAGTCAAACGGCAGTTTTTGGAAAGAGGAGGAGAGGTGGAAACCGAGTTGGGGAGGAGTTCCCTCCTCCAACCGGCGGCCCACCTCCAAGCCGAGTTGGGGAGGGACTCCCCTCCCCTTGGCCGCACCTCCCACCTATAAAGGGAGGGGCAGGGCTGCCCCTCCTAGCACACAAGTTGCCTCCCTCTAAACCTAAACCCTAGCCACAGCCTAGGGATTTCTCCCAAGCCGCTGAGTTAGAGCTTCTAATTGCCCTAGCCGCTGGTTTAGCCCCTTCTAATTGGTGTGTCTAAACCCTATATCACCAAGGCTCTCTCATAGTCCACCATACTCGCTCCGGCTTAAGGCGAAGCCCTGCGAGATCTCCCCTCTACTTACGGTACCACGCCGTCGTGCTGCCGGAATCGCGAGGAGAGTGCTACAACCTCCGCTGCCTGCTGGAACAAGGGAGAGGAAGGTCTTCTTGGAGTACCGAACGTGTGACCGACTGCGGGAGCGCTGCCGGAACGCAGCGCCGGAAGGATCGTCTACGCGATCTTGAGATCGGAAGAGTACGACTACATCACCCACGAGAATCCGCTCTCGTTAACCGCTTTGGAATCTTCGAGGGTGAGTTCCTCTATCGACTCGTTGCTACAATCTAGTAGATAGATCTTGGCTTGTTTGTTTGCATGCGGTAGAAATTTTTTGTTTTCCATGCTACGAACCCCTACAAAGATAGCAACCATTCTTTAGCTTTTCCTCTAAGGAGAAAGGAAAAAGCTTGAGCTTAATAATATCTCCATCTACATCCTTATACTTCTGCATCTCACAAAGTTCAACAAAGCTATTGAGATGAGCATCAAGATCATCAGAACCAGCACCAGAAAATTGCTCTCTCATCACAAGATTTAACAAAACAGGCTTAATTTCATAAAAGGTAGGAACGGGATCAGTTGGGGCAATAGGTGTGCTAAGTAAATCATTGTTGTTGGTTCTAGTGAAGTCACCCAACTTGGTGTTCTTAGAAGAGTTCATTTTGGCAAAGGTGGGCAAGCCAAAAACAGCAGCAACAGTAGCTAGAGCAGGAACTAATTTTTTGTGTGTTTTTGATTAAAGAAAGCAAACCAAGCTAGACTAATTTTTTTTGGTTTTTTGGAAAGAGACAAACAAAACCAAGAAAAAGAAACAAAGCAAACTAAAAACAAAGTAAAGAGAAAGGAAGTGGAGGACTCCCCTAGTGAAGACGTCCTTAGCCTCCCCGACAACGGCGCCAGAAAAGCTTGATGCAGCGTTGAGTTAATGTAGGAGCGCTTCGTTGGGAACCCTAAGAGCAAGGTGTGAAGCAACACAACATCAAGTTTTCCCTCAGTAAGAAACCGACATTATCAAACCAGTAGGAGGAAGGAAACTTCATACAGGTATTGCAAGCAACGCGGAGACCTGCACAACACAAACTCAAGACTTTGCCCCAACGAATCAGTGAGGTTGTCAAGCTCACCGGTTTGCTATAAAAAAGGATTAAACGTATGGTCTGGAAGGTAATGGTTTGCAGCAAGTAAACAAGTAACAGTGGAAGATGTATTAATGGTAAAGATTGGACCGGGGTCCATAGTTCACTAGAGGTGATATCCTTAGATAAACAACATGGCATGAAGGGTAAACAAATTATAGCAGGGCAATTGACAGGAACTGAGCAAGGCATAACAATGCAATTACTAGTTAGAAAGATCCTATGAGATTCGATTGCGCAATACAACAATATACATAGACCACCATCCAACTTCATCTATGACTAGAATCCACCTTCAGGTTATCATCCGAACCCCCTCCAGTATTAAGTTGCAAGAAACAGACAACTACTTTAAGCAAAGTGTGTAAGGTAAACAGTCCACATGTTCTATGAACAAGAGACCATTGTTTTCTCCCTAGTAGCAACAACCCATCTACAACCGAAGAGATTTCTGTCACTTTCCTTGGAAACTAGAGGCATGAACCCACTATCGAGCATAAATACCCCCTCTTGGAGTCACTAGCAACTACTTGGCCAAGATAGATACTAACAATAGAGATCATGCAATATCACAAACAACACAGACATGATAGAATCATAAAAACAAAACCATCAATCAAACCAATAAAATAATCTCAATATCCATCGGAACCCCGCAAATACAACATGCATGATTACAAATAGATTAGATCTTGATCATAAATAGAGCTCACAAGATCTATACATAAAATCACAAGTAGGAGATACAACCATCTAGCTATTACATGGACCCATAGTCGAAGGTGGAACTACTCATGCATCATACCCGAGAGAAGGCCTCCGGGATGATCTCCCCTCCGGCAGGGTGCCGGGAAGAACTTCAGATCCCCCGATCTAGGGACGACGGTGGCAGAGGCTACAGAAGGTTTCGTGGAGATTTGATTGGGTACTTAGGGTTTCTGCATTGGGGGCTTCTTATAGGCGAGGGGGAGGCCGAGGCGGTGGCCAGGGGCCCTACACCCTGCCTAGGCGCGGGGTAGGGCCCACCCGCGCCTAGGGGGGTGCGGCTGCCCTGGCACGCCTCTCTGGCTCCCCTCTGGACTTCTTGTTCCCCACAGAAAGTTATTGACTTTGACGTTTGTGCCGTCCAATTCCGAAAATATTTCTTTACTAACTTTTCTGGAACCAAAAAAGCAGAAAACCGGCAACTGGCACTGTGGCAACTTGTTAATAGGTTAGTACCAGAAAACATATAGAAAGCACCTCAAAGTATAGAAAAATCAAAGCAAAGTAGATACTAAACAAGCATGTAGCATAAAAAAATTATAGATACATTTCCGACGTATCAGCCTCCTGATTGTTTTTCCATTTAATTTTAGCCATAGCTATTTTTCCTTTTACCTCATTAATTTTTGAAAATCGTAACTAAATCATTCTAATTTATAAAAATACAAATAATATATCAAAATTTGCAGAAAAATAAGATCTATCTATCTACACTCAAATATTACACATTTGTAAATAAAAAGTTAGTGAAACATAAAACATTATATAGTTTAAAATGGGAATAAGAAATTCAAAAAAATCCAAACAATATGAAACTTTCGTGTGGTGTCATATTATGTGACATAGGTAGAAGAAAAATATCAAACTTGATGTATTGATTATGTCTCAAAAAAACCTTCACTAAATGACCTATCTCATTCGAGGTTTTCTGGCTTTCGGGTCAAATGACCAATGTTATGGCTAGAATGAAGGCATAGTTTGTGATAATATATCCATATTATACATACATGTATATAATGGGATGGTGAACAATATTTTAGTAGGAAGATTTCCTTTTCGTCGCAACAAAAAGCTATTTTCCATTTTCCGAGTGCAAAAAAGGGGTGGTTTTGTGAAGCAACCACCAAATGGCTAATTCAAAATTCTACCACCATATTTTAAAAAAAATACTAGACCACCTTATATGGACAATGTCCTAACAGGAGATCTCAAATCTTTCCGTCTATCCCTAGTGAAAAAGATAAATTCCTGCCGAATCGGTAGGAAGTGGGTCAGATTGAACTACAGGTACATGATCTGATGCTCATGATTTTTTGCAAAAATAATTTTTAGGTTCACAATATGCTATTTCATCAGAGATCCACTTCAAGTTTAGCGAGTCTTAGCCCTGATCTAAGAATCTTCATACCCGCCGTTCGACAAGTTTGACGATAGTTTAAAACGGGCATAAGAAATTCAAAACGATCCAAACAATGCGAAAACTTCGCGTGGTGTCATATTATGTGACGTAGTTAGAATAAAAAATATCAAACTTGGTATATTGATTATTTCTCAAAAAAACCTTCACAAAATGACCTATCTTATTCGAGGTTTCCTGGCTTTCGGGTCAAATGATCAATGTTATGGCTAGAATCAAGGCATAGTTTGTGATAATGTGTCCATATTGTACATACATGTGCATCATGGGATGGCGAACAATAGGGCAGGAGGAAATTTTCCTTTTCGTCGCACCAAAAAGCCAGTTTCCATTTTCCCAGTGTAAAAAACAGGCGGTTTTATGAAGCAACTACCAAATGGCTAATTCTAAATGCTATCGCCACATTTAAAAAAAATACTAGACCACCTTACATGGATAATGTCCTAACCGGGAATCTCAAACCTTTTCGCCTATCTTTGGTGAAAAAGACAAATTCCTACCGAATCGGTAGGAACTGGTTAGATATGAACTACATGTACATGATCTGGTGCTCTCAATTTTTTACAAAAATTAGTTTTAGGTTCACAATATGTTATTTCATTAGAGATCCACTTCAAGTTGAGCAAGTCTTAGCCCCGCGCTAAGAATCTTTATGCCCGTCGTTCGACAAAGTTTGACGACAGTTTAAAACAGGCATAAGAAATTCAAAAACGATCTAAACACTGAGAAACCTTCGCGTGGTGTCATATTATGTGACATAGTTAGAAGAAAAAAATATCAAACTTGGTATATTGATTATGTATCAAAAAACCTTCACAAAATGACCTATCTCATTCGAGGTTTCCTGGCTTTCGGATCAAATGACCAATGTTATGGCTAGAATCAAGACATAGTTTGTGATAATGTGTCCATATTATGCATTCATGTGCATCATGGGATGACGAACAATATTGTAGAAGGAAAATTTCCTTTTTGTCGCACCAAAAAGCCATTTTCCGAGTGTAAAGAACAGACGGTTTTGTGAAGCAACCACCAAATGGCTAATTCAAAATGCTATCATCATATTTTTCAAAAATACTAGACCACCTTACACGAACAATGTCCTAACAGGGGATCTCAAACCTTTCCGTCTATCCCTATGACAAAGACAAATTTCTGTCGAATCGATAGGAAGTGGGTCAGATATAAGCTACAGGTACATGATCTGATGCTCACAATTTTTTACAAAAATTATTTTTAGGTTCACAATATGTTATTTCATTAGAGATCCACTTCAAGTTTAGCAAGTCTCAGCCCCGCGCTAAGAATCTTTATGCGTGCCATTTTAAATGGGCAAATGAAATTATAGTAAGAATCACGACATAGTTTGTGATAAGTTGATATTTATATCATATTTGGATTCCTCTCATTTTTCTGATCAATTTAGACATATTATTTGTCAAATTCCGATTTACAGATTTAAAGATATTAATTATTCCATATTAAATAGAAAATACAAAAAATGAAATCATTATATTTTTATTTGAATTCAATAATATTTTTACTTATTCATTGTTGTTTAATTAAGTAATTGTTTGTAATTTTAAAAAATACAAACATGTGACATGATTATATAAGAGTTAATAGGATTGATATCATAGTATTGACAACAATATATAAATTGCTCTACGAAACAGATTCTGAAGGAACGAGAAAGTTAAGCGTGCTGGAGTTGGAGTAGTGAGGATGGGTGACCGATCGTAAAGTTTGACCAAGATTGCAATTTGATCAAAGATTAAATATAATTAGTGTTAAAAAATGTTCAAAGCGAGAGATTAACAGGTCAAATAATTCAAAGATTAAAAAGTTAAAAAACAATAAAAAAATTTAATTTAGGCTATGCCGACGGCCTGGCTCTCGGCGTAGCTGGGCGACGTGGCGGGCTCGTGGTTCTCCTAGGATGGGATTGTGCCGACGGCCTGGCCGTCAGCGAGCTTTAGAGCGGGGCCGTTAAACCAGACGGCCGTGGCCTGACATCGTGGGGCTCGCTGTGAGAGCTATGCGGAGGGAGGTCCTCTACGCCGATGGCCGAGGGGCTGCGCCGACCACTTCGTACGCCGAGGGAGCTACGCCGACGGCCACCGTCGGCACAGCCTGTGCCGATAGCAATATAATGCTGTGCAACCGCAGCCGGCCGTTGGTATCTCAAATCTTTCCTGTAGTGATGCATATGGGTGTGGTGCCATATCAACCAATGATACACATGGAACACACATACCACACACTAACACGTGTAATTTTTTTATATCAGAGATTTACTGGTGTACTCAACTAAAAGGTAATGACCATAGTTATAGATCATATAGATCATACAGTGGATATATATTGTATTAATGCACGTCATAGAGTGCTTAAGAAAGGGGAAATAAGTAGGTGGCCAGTAAGACAAGTCAAGTGATGGACACTATCATAACATTAAAGACCTAGAAGAGAGGATGGATGCAAATAATCACTGTGAGACGCATAGTTACAGGGATGACAATGAACTGACCCGCAATGCACATGGGCAGGCTCAAAGCTTCCATGCAACGGAAAGGACTTGGCCATGTCCAGCTACTAAGATCAACATTGGGGACGGTGCGACTGCCTCCTTCTAGCACGACAATTGGAACGAACGGGGCCCCATCTGTCTTTGGGTGCCAGACCTCTACAAAGTCACTACCAGGAAGAACCGAAACATGGCCACGGAACTCCTGGGGGAAATGGATTCGATCCATTACTTCTCAACACTCCTGCGCAACTTGCCCAGTATCTCGAGGTTTGGGATTTGGTAAACGACATGCAACTGACTCCTATATAAGCGGACAGCATAAGCTGGACTCTGACCGCAGATGGAATATATAGCGTGATCTCGGCCTACCTCGCGCAATTCCATGGCAGCCACCCTAAATTCCAAGCTCGGAAAATCTAGGCTGCACAAGCCGAGCCAAAATGCAAGCTCTTTGTGTGGCTGGTCTTGCATGGCAAGCTGCTGACGGCAGACAACCTGGCCATCATGAATGGAACCACGATCCAATCTGCGCCCTTTGTCGTGCTGCCCCTGGGACGACGGATCACCTCTGCAAAGACTTTCCTTACACCACGGAAATTTGGAACCTCAACCAGAACTAGGCATACGACAACGGCGGAAACCTAGGCACTGATTTTCCCTCTGTATCCGATTGGTGGGACAATCTGATTGACCGTCCACACGCCTATTGAGAAACGCAAACTCAGTGGCCGCCTGCTCTACGTCTTATGAAATGTTTGGAAAGAACGAAACAGAAGGATCTTCACCCACAAACGCCTCACTTATCTTAAAGTCGCGGAAATCACTAGGAAGGACATCCGCCAGCGTGCACGTGCTTTCGAGGTCTTTGGGCCAGCTATCCCTGCGGAGCCTAATTAGGCAGTGTTGTAATTTTTCTCTGGGTGTTTTTTAGGCATGTTTACACCTTAATCATAACATGCCCGTTTTATACTCCACTGATTTGGGTTTTTTCCCTCTTCCTTAATGAAAAGACAGAACTCCTGCCGGTTCCAAAAAAAAATAGGGTTGGATGCATGCAGAACCTGCGTGTGTACATAGAAATCTTTCATCATACCATCGATGGAGGGCACACAGACGGCATCGACACATAGACGTGGCATAGACATGTTCAGGGTTTCCATCTGATTGACACCCTAGCATGACATAGACTCAACATATGTGCGCGATGTTCCGAAACGACACTTGGCCGCTTGGGCTTCGAACTGTAACTTGTTGCGCCCCGCATCCTCCATTATTGTTTCTGATAGTGGCAAGGGCGACCTGTCCGACTAGCTTGTAGCATCCCATTATGTCATCACACATTCACTCCCGACCCCTCTCATACCAAGGTAAGCATGTGCCTGACATGCGCCGCAGAAATCATCTTAATACTTTGGGACGTAGACGGCACCTGTCTGTCTCGTTGATCTTTGCCTACACATATTGCACGTCCATATACAGACTGTCTGTCACGTCCTGGCGGACAAATGGCTTGTATCCCTACTCATACTAGCTAGAGGCCTAGAGTTGCAGTTAAGCATCACACTAGAAGACATTGGTATCAGAGGAGGAGATCAACGAGAGAAGGTACGTAGTAGCTTGAGACTCAGTGATCGATCTCTATGATAGCATATGCTTTCGTTATATACTAGCATAACTCAACAATGAAGCTTGTAAAATAAAAGTTGGTAGTTGAAAGACTAGCATAACTCAACAATGAAGCTTGTAAATTAAAAGTTGGTTGGTGAATTCACATCGTCTTGCCTCGTGAAACTTCCGGTGTCTTGTCGATCGGTCGCTCAGGCAAAATAACTGATAATATATTTTTACTGTTGTAAGCGGATGTGTAATCTTCTTGCTATTTGCTGCGATGAAAATTTAAGACGACACTCGGAGGATTACATCAGACGATCATAAATGTCAATGAATTGGGTCGAGAAAGAGTACCAATTTTTTGTGCAACACGTGAGGGTCACTCAGCATTTCCTTACATGCATCTATGGTCGTCCTAAAGCACAAGCGCCCCCACAACAAGACTACAAGAGAGATGCCTCCATGCATTGCCACCTGCGTACGCGGTGAGCTGCCTTCCTTAGTCATCACGGTCATATCCTCCAGGATCACTTTCGCAAGGTGGCACACACACACGCACACCCGCCTCGATGGCGTGAATTTTATGCTTCTCTTCAGTTCTAGGTGATGTGGGGCATCCCTCTCCCGACTCCCACCTCGCTCCCGTAAGGGCGACCCTAGAGATCCCACAGGGCCGATGGTGGGCATCCGTCGTTCCCTCTTGAATTTCGGCCATTTCGCTTAGGCCCGGTAAAAAACCAAAACCGAAATCCAAAACCTTGCACAAGACATGTCCGATGACGGAGAGAGGAGCGACAGCCGGCGGCGAGGAGTAGTGCTCGGCTACTGGGTTTGGCGACGACGGTGGTGCATGCAGTGTTCCCATCTATGTTGGTCGCAGTAGGGCCAACAAGGCCTATGAGCGGGCCGAGGGCTTTGGCGGGCTGGAGAAGCTGGGCATGGAGGTTTTCACAGTGGAGTTGGTGTCAAAGTCAAACCACAGGGCAGCTGGGCACCGCAGTGGAGCGGCCGGCAGGGCGGAGGTGGCATGGACCTGTGCCGGCTAGGTTGCCGGTGGTGGTCACGGCGGGATGGTGGTCAACGCCTTCATGTTCATCGGCGATGAGGTATGGCTGGCCTCTTACTGGTATGATCCAGTCTCCTCGGCTCTATTCTATTCGCTTGACTTAGGAGCTGGCAATTGAGCCAGGAAAAAGCTCCGCAATTTGTTGACAGTGGCGACGTTTGTGGACGCCGTCCCCTTCTTGGAGACGTTATGACTGCAATCGCGCTGCCCTGCCATGAGCGCTGCCAGTCTTTGAGGATATACGCCTCCTCTCTTTGCCATAATGGTTGGAGGTTGGGCAAGGCAAGCTTCGTTGTTAGGGAGTGTGTTGTGAACCACCATTTGCCATGGTGAGAGGCTTGAGAAGGCATGTGTGGAGTGGTTCCCATTTGATGGTGCTGTATCATACTCGTTCTTTCCATATTAATACAGAAGATATGCAGCTTGCGTGTTCCTGAAAAAAAGAGGTCCACCAAAGCTTAATGGCCAAGATCCTCGGTGCATAAAATGGCGAGTCATACGCTCCAGCAAGCTAAGGTGTTGCTCTAAATTGAGATTGGTAAGAGGCAAAAGTGAGGCCGCCGACGAGTTCTGGAATTTTCCACCGGATATCTACACAGATTGGTGCATGATGCCCCTGGATATTTTGACCGGATGAGATCTGGTCGTGCGTGTCCATATAATCGTCCTGACGTCTTCAAGAGGGAACGACGTCAACCTAAGTTGTCTGTTGACACTATAGGACATGTCGATGTCTCGATTTTCATGGTGTAGATAGAGGCGGTAAATGTCATAGTGGATACGATCTAAAGACCAGAAGGAATGGCAGAGGAGGTCTTGGTTGCAATGAATATTTTTCTTTATAGGGCCGCTGTCCGGAGATGGCTAAGGGCATTGTTCTTGGAAATTATGGACATGTGCTACTTGTGAGCCTCGTGTTTTTTTCTTCTAGAAGTGTCCTCGGAAAGTGAGGGTGGAAACACTGAAGGAATTCATTTTTGGTGGTGCTCCTCAAGTACAGAGTCTTGAATTTCAGGCTGAAAACCTGAAGCCTTGCCTTCATTGGTTGTACCCGGCAATGTCCTTGTTGAAAGAATTGTTTTGAAAGCTCGGACTTCTCTAGGGTGAAAAACTAATATCATTGATAGGGTGGCGACGGAGTTTGTACACAGTTTCCTTCATGGAGGCGTTACTTTTGGAGGACCTTTTATGTATTCTGGGTGTTGTCTTTTGGCGGTGATTGGAGTGCTGCTGCTACGAGTAATTGATCATCGTGGCTAGGCCTTTTTCCCTTGTTTTTCTTGTTTTTTCCTTTTTTTTTGTTGGATATCTGCATCCTTGATATCTTTTTGACATTTTTGGTGCATAGGTTGGGTTCAATTGGTATCTCTTTGTATTAATACATTCCCTTTGTCAAATAATAAATATCTCCATGGGTCTTAGCCGCCTGTGGGAAGAGACTCAACGCCAAGCTTATCATAAATAGAAATCATAACACACATGAACACCTAAGTAGGCTGTCTCTACCCTGTTTCAAAATTTCTCCAATATTTCAATATTGACAAGACAAATAAATTAGCAAGAACTAGTAGAACCATGATTGTATGGTTGACATACAAGGCTTAATAATAACTGGAATCTACCACACAGACTTTTCACTCAATCATCTATAAAAGCTTTTGTTAATAAGGAATCAAATACATTTTTGTGCAAAACATGAGATGGGGGAACATATTCTCGCATGGGCACACCATCATTTTAGGCCCTAAATAGTTTATTTTTGGAAACACAAGGGATCGGTCATAGGTTAAGATGAAACCGAAGAAACAAATTGGATTTAAGAAACAAGGTACTCATTCCTGCATCTTGAACAAGACAGACACAACGATGCTGCTATCTTCGTTGTGTATCATACATGGATACACAACGATCAGAAACATATCATTGTATTGACCACGTCAGTGGACGGGTGGAGTTTGTCCGCTAGAAGTACGAGCGTCCACTTATGGTTCTACACTTATTTAGTCTAGTGACATCTAATGGTGGATCTTGTCGGCTGGATGGTGGACGCAGGTAGTATTATTCAACAGGTACTCTAACATTCCTCTTTGTTGGATCCCTAAGGACTTTCGTGGCTGGAATAACGAGCACATCTGATCGGGCAACATTCAACGTTTCCGTTGGACTAGCTAATTTCTTTCATGAGACATCAAAACGTATTCCTAACCCCTCTCATCCAGTTGTAAATATGTGCATGTTACTAGTTCAAGTTACTCTTCACTAGAAATAGTCTTAGTATTTATCGTTGAGCCTTTTTAATCTTATATGGTTGTACTCATGAAAACCTCGCGCTCTATGCAAGACCATGTTGAGGTTAGTTGTTGGGCCATACCATGTTGTGGATAGACTTGTATTGGCGTACCACTATAAGTGACAAGGCACACAATGACACCATGAACCGTGGGTACATGCACATGAAGTATCACACGACGCTTCATTATACACATGTATGGATCGCCTTGAGCATATTAATATGCCTGTGTATCACTACAATTTCCGGGTGTCGTGATGTAGCCCCTAGGGACATCGTGTATGTGGCATCACCGTGGTGTCGCTCCAAAGGATTGATGCACCATCACAACCAGATCGTGCCATGATCCATGTGCACATGCACAAGAAATGGGACTCCAGCCGGGCTACTGATAGTCGTTTGGTTCCGATCGGAGGAGTCGGGTGAACAATTCAATAAGACTTCAAAAGTTCTTGAGAGGATTCTGATCGTTATTAAATTATGTTAGTTGGTTGTTTAATTCATAGGATTGCACACCAAATGATTTTTTTTCTTTGCACTAGATTAGGTACAAAACTGACAACCCACTCCAACTTTTAGGGAAAACAATCTTATGCTTTTTGTGTGCAGTATCAAACGTTGTTTTAGTAATGTAATATTGAAGACGACATGAGCACTCTAATTCTACAGTTTTGATGGTCATATGTGTTGAGTTGTGATCCAAATCTATTATATATTATTTTTCGAGGCACTAGGTTGATCCATATCACCTAAATTATAATGACCATTAGATCTATTACTGAAGGCTGTGATTTAATTAACAGATTAATTCAACGTATCTCCAACACGTCAGGACTCCACGACTCCTCCTGTGCACAACAATTTATTATAGGAATAAAAAAGAGAGACCCTCTCAGAGACGTTAGCAACACAAGAAAAAAGAGACCTGAACCACGTCTGAGATTTAAGCTATACACAAATTAATAATGTGCATGAGACTATCCGTTCCAAATCACAAATTAATAAGAGTCCCTTGCATACACGGTTGTGCATGAGGTTGATAAGGAAAGCATCTTTTAATTTTTATATATACCAGCCCTGCTTCGGTCCATACTACTCTACATATACATGTTACAGTTCGACTAATTTTCGCAAAGAGTAAAACCCCAATTTGATCTATAAAGTTACCCGGATGTTAAGTTTTGGTCACAAACTTGTAAATTATAAATTCTGGATCCCCAACCACAGCAGCCAGGTAAAGAAAAGACAAACATAGCGAGCCGATGCACAGGGAGCAGCTCTTCGGCCCATTGCTCCCTATATTTCTTGACTAAATTGCATATCAAATTTATCAAATGCTTGAAATATATATATATATATATATAGTCTGCTATTTACGGGGAGATCATACAAACTTTTATACGGTCATACCTGCTATTTATCTACAGCCCGATGTTACGTCATATAATTTAAAATGCTTTAAATTATACATTAAACATTGAAACCTAACCAAATTTAAACCTGCTAGAAATATCCATTACATAACTGAATTTAAACCTGCTCCAAATATCCATTACATGGCTGAATATAATTCAGCATCAAACAAATCAAGGGTTTCACATGACATTACACCTAGAGATGCCCCACATATGCTACTCATGTGTTGTCTTAACGGCCTGTTTCGATGACACCGTCATGGTTTGACCAGAATGCACGCACATGGCAACTTCATGATCCAGAATTAATGATTTGCAAGTTTATGACCAAAACACACATCCGTGACAACTTTATAGACCAAATTGGCGTTTTTCTCTTTTCGCAAATAATCACATAGGAATGTAGCAGCACAATTACATATACTCGGGGTGATCTACCATCCCGATCATATGCCCAAGCTTGCATGTGTGGGACCCCCTTGAGTTTTTAGACTTTGTAATAGCGAATTTGTCCAAAAAGAGACTCTCTTGAGCATAATAGACCACCCTTTCAAAGCATATAGTACACTAAAATACTAAATTTTGTATACACCCAAACATGAGGCGAGTATACAAAAATATTGAGGATGAACTTGACGTCGCAAACACCGAGTTTGGGTACACATCAACTTAGTGACCGACGTGGAAAAAATTGGAGGTTCTTGGTGTCCTCTATGCAAATAAAATAAATTCAAGAAACTTAAATTGAAAAGTTACCTTGATAATCATGCAAACATCAGTAATATAGATATTTAAAAGACGGATCCATGGTATTATTTCTATAAACAATGCTTACCGCGTCATGATAAGTATTAAGAATATTTCTCTGCTGATCACACATAAACTGGTATTTAAACATTTCTTTGGGTGTAACATTTTGAAAATAAAATACACTTTTTGTTAAATATAAATGTACTTTAAATTTTATTTTATTTTATTTGCTCTTTCAGACACATGAGTCAAATAATTGATCTATGGTATTGGGGCATCGAGTGTTGATGAAAGACAATGTAGAATTTAGTGACATGAAAATATTGTTAATTGGTGGCCAATTAATCTTTTTAAAATTATGATAGTCATGTGACATGTAACACTACGTTTGGACTTACCCAAAAGAATGAGACACTTAGACTAGAAAATCAAATTCCTATATACCCAAACATGTGCGAGTAGAAAAAATCAAGGATGAAATAGAAATCCCAAACACTAAGATCAATGGGAACACGTATTGACCGGCGTGAAACGTTGGCAGGTTCTTCATCTACGACATCATGCATGTGAGAGAATTCAAGGAATATAAATCAAAATTATCCATAAAATCATGCAAACATTTGTACTATATATTTAAAACACCAGTTTGGGATCGACAATAATACATTGTGATTAATTAATCTGTTACTCATTTATATGTCGCTACAAATGCAAAGGAAAATAATTAAGCAAACATAATACTATATACAAATTATTAGCGATGAATCTAATGTAATTCTGTGTCTCGATGCCATGTAGGAAAGGTAAATCAAGTTTACGTACAAGTCACCGATTGGTTGGTTGACAGTGTGCAATTTTAGTATCTAGAGAATCATTCTTTCATTTGCATACATCGTGAAATTCCGATAGAGGTGAAATAAGTGGAGAACCGAAGCTAAGCTGTCGAATATGGCTATGTCCAATACATCATTGGAAAAGAGAATACGAGCAATACAAAGTAAAAAATATATCCCAAAAATGTATCCACTCAATATTTACTTTTTTGAAAGGAACACGGTAAGAAAAGCTCCTAAAACGAGTTTGTTTTTTAAATAATAAAAACCTAAATCTGTGTCTGTGAGGACTTGAACATGGATAGCTGGACTGTACGTCCACTTCCCTAACCAAGCGAGATAGTCTCACTTCTTACTCAATATCTACTTTGACATTGCAGACGCTAAGATTAATTAGTACACAACGATATAATAACCTAGGTGTAAAAATAGGTAGGTTCTTGGTTTCGAACACCTCTCATATAAAATAGGATTCAAGAAACCTAAATAAAAGGTTATCTAGATAGTCGTGCAAACATTGCTATCATATATATTAAAACATGCATTCAGGGTAATTTGCACTATTGAAAATGTTGACCACACAGGGATAAATATTAAGAATGATTCTCTACTGGTCACACATAAAATAAAATTAGAACTTCTCTTTGGGTGTAACATTTGACAATCAAAAGCACATTTTTCCGGATATAAATATGAAATCTCGAAGTTATTAATGGGCATATCGTTGCGATAAATGTTCTTACCATTCGTTTGGTATTCTGCTCTTTTAGACACATAAGCCAAATAATTGACCAAATCGTAATGGGGCATAGTGATGATGTTTCACGAGGAGTGTTTACGACAGGTCGAGCAAAATTAATTGGTACCATGAAAATATTATAAATTGCTGACAACTTTTTTTTTCAAAGAACGGTCAATCAGACTCGATGTAGTCATGTGTGGGACACAAAAAATAAATGTGAGGAAGAGTATAGATCAAGTTAAAAGAGAGAGTTTAGGTCACATTAAAGAGTGGGTAACACCATTTATAAGTAGTAAAAATGGATCTGAAAAGCACTACCTTCTTTAAAAAATGGTGACATGACATTTCTAAAAGTCTGAAAATAAATATTATGCATCGAATTAAATTGATTCACTCTATCTTTCACATAGTTGTTATTTTACTTAACATAACATTTTCATTTACAGTAGCACCATAAAATTAGAATTTTATACTTTAGATATATGTGTGACCATTAATTAATTTCATAGACATGTTCAAAATGATAAAGATGATGCCCTCGCATTTGCGAGGGCCACCTTGCTAGTTCATATAAAGGCGTATCGGAGTAATCCCCGTCACCGGAAGACTTGGGACAAAGTGTAGCAGCCAAAGTTAGCACAAAATGTCATACCCATGCCAGGTACTTGTGTTAATGGTTTTACGGTCATTTTAGGATGTAATGTCTCTTGTACATCTCTTTAACTTCATTATGAGAAATGGCTTCCAATTGCACATGGAGGAGAGAAAACCGTGATCGAGTACAAACGAAAAAAGTGTTATCCTATTTTATCTAGGAGCGAGACAATCTGTTTGTACGATACACTTTTCTCCACTATATGAAATGTCTTATCTTTTTTTTGGGGGGGGGGGGGGGTGTCTTATATTTGTTACACATTTTGTGTGTTATTTCTATCACGAGATGATGAAAACATTAATTGTAGCCACTTTAGTTCGCATTGCTGATGTAGAGTGCAGGACAATCAGCACCGTATTGTGGCGTCCACATGTTGCGGGTGTCTGTTCGATCGACACACTAATGTGGCACAAACTCAACATACGTGCGCTATGTCCCATGATACTGCTTGGCTACTTGGGCTTAAAACTACATTCTGTTGCATTACACCCCCTTCATTACTCTTTCTAATGGTGGCACTGTCTATCTGTGCGACCGGTGCTCAGGCATCCATTGGGCCATCACTCATCCATACAGATACATGTATCCCTGACCCGTCTCATACCTAGGTAAGCTTATGCCCAACATGTTGTGCAAAGAAGGGAGATTCTCTTAATACTAGATAGAGTTGTAGTTAACAATCAAAGAATATGGTGCTAGAGGAGACCTACGAGAGAAGAAGTTGGTGGCTCGAGACTCTGTGACCTCTAAGATGGATGCTCTCCAAAATAGGATCCATCTGTTATATACTATTGAAAAATAAAAGTTGGTAAGTGAAAGACGACCAAACTCATCAATGAAGCTTTACACACCACGTGAGAATTAATATTTTCTTGCCTTGTGAAATTTTCAATATCTTGTCATACTTAGACAAAATTACGACTAGTACGCTTTTAACCGTTGTAAATGGAGGACTTAATCGGCTTTCTAATTGTTGATTTTTTTAAGGATAATATTCAGAGATATCAATGCATTATTGATAAGGAGAGCAATGTGGTTTGAATTCTCCCTTTTTCGATCTTTATATATATATCATAAGTTTCCTTGAGTTCCTGATAGCTTAATTCACCGTAAGTGGGTATCATAGGTTTTCCTTCCATTGACCCGTAGTCATCAAGGCCATTACAACTCGAAGAAAAATAAATACTAGTCTTGTAGCATCAACAATTGCTCCCGTTAAGCTTTACTAGATGTGCTGATCCAATCTGACATTTACTAGATGTTCTCATTTTTTTTCATGTTCATTTTGTATAGCACAGGAGTAAACGTATCGTCCTCATCATTATATTTTCAACCGGACAGGGTGAACTTCTCTGCCCCTGCACAATTATCTTAAGAAACATAATTGTTTTCTCATCTAGAGTATGTCTAATAATTTATAGACCCCTCATATAAATTATTTTAAGAGAAAAAGATTTGGGATCTGCAACCATTTCGAGGGCTCTACTCAGAATGCCATCATGATCAAGAATAGCAAAGGGAGTTAAGAGGAGGTGAAATTAGTACCTGACAGGTCTCTTGCAGTCCACATGTGCCATTGCCCTCTCCTCAATTCTTATATGAGAGTTTCCTAGCTTGATCGGATATCCTAGTACTCCTTTTGATGTCGTTGACATCATCCATCTGAACATAATCTACATTAGTCTTGAATTTCGGCTCTCTTGAGTAGACATCATATTTGGCTGTGAACAGCCATACTGGATCCTCGAGTACTTACGTACATGCATATGGGTGTGGTGCTATGGGTGACTTCTTTTGGGCTTCTACCGTGGCTTACAGGCGCTTCATCGCATAAGCAGAAAAGAAGTGTTCAGTTTCTCCCCACCAAAAAATAACCCAAAAGCACATGTACATACAGTGGGGAGAAACTTGTCGAGACTAGTTTCCCGAGCTTCTCCGATCGAATGCGAACCGTTCCCCGATAACAGACATATCGTTTTCAATTATTACGCTCAGAATGAGCATCGCCGAGGGAATGACCGAAACAAAAAAAAAAGGTCGAATCGTTCCCGACTCCACCCACCCCCGACCTGCCTTGCCCCGCGATCCCCAACCCTCCCTCGCTCCGCTCGCACATGGTGTTCCGCCGCACACCCGCTATCCCAGCGCCGCCACCTCCAGATCTCGGTAGCCCGCGTCCGGATCCCACCCTCCACTCCCGATTTCTCCCCCGACCCTCTCCTCCTGATGCTCCCAGGCCACGGTCGGATCCCACCCGCCTGACATCTCTGCCCCGATCGACCTGCTCCTCCCTTTACCCCGCAGTAGCGCAAGTGATCCAAAGCTCCTGAACAAGCTAGCCTTTTCATCTTGAAATTTTCAGTTCATTTTCTAAACTCTTTATGAAAGATAATTCTTTATGTAGCACTGCACACTGATTTTATCAGGTCAGTTCAGAGTTGTAATCAGTTACTGCTGAATAGTGTGGACCAAAGATCACATCGACACATAGTGCACGGACTCAGAATATGTGCGCAGAGTCCCAAGCTGCCGCTTGGCCGCTTGGGCTTCCAACTGCATCATGTTGCGCCCCACGCCCTCAATTACCATTTCTAATAGTGGCAAGAGCGATCTGTCCGACTAGCTCACGTGCAAACATTGTGTAATCACTCGTCCAATCACACACATTCACTCCTGACCCCTCTCATACCAAGGTACTAGCTAGAGTTGCAGTTAAGCATCGCACTAGAAGACATTGGTATCAGAGGACATCGACGAGAGAAGGTGGTATCTTGAGACTTAGTGATCTCTATGATAGGATGCTTTCATTATATACTATACTATGTAAAATAAAAGTTAGTTGGTGAAAGACTAGCAGAACTAATCAACGAAGCTTGTAAAATAAAAGTTGGTTGGTGAATTCACATTGTCTTGCCTTGCGAAACTTTTAGTGTCTGTGGGCCGCTCAGACAAAATTACTATTATTATGCTTCCACTGCTGTAAGCGGATGTGTAATCTTCTTTCTACTTGCTGATCAGATGAAAATTTAAGACGACACTCGGAGGATTACATCAGACCATCATGAATCTTAACGAGTTGGGTGGAGAAAGGCATAACACATTTTTGTGCAACACGTGGGGTCACACAGCCAACACCCGATACAACGATATAGCTATTGGGGCTACAGCACAAACTAGCCCAAACCAAAAAATAGAGAAACAAAGAGAAAACAATGCTAACAAGATAGATCGACTAAACGATGATGGTTCACCACCGTTGCACCCTCAGACTCAGTCCCACCACACTCCTGAACCTTCGAAGCGTCGTGTATCAAGCAACTCCTTCAAGAAGGATCGTGACGATGGCAACACTGCTGCTCGGACTAGACCTAGGGTTTCCCCTATACACGAAGGTGAGAGGGAAAGTAGTACACCCAACGCCCTCAAGTGGGAAAGGCGATACCCATAGGCGTCACCTCATCGGTGTCGGCAAACTGATAGGGATTTCTCCCGACCCTAAAACTCCTCTTCCTCGAACGCTCCATAGGCTTCCACCCTCCACTCCACCCACAAACTTGCACCACCATGATCTTGATGCCACCATCTTCGTCTCACTATGAACAGCAATACAAGGCCTAGGAGACGGAGATCGGGTAGCGGGTTGGGACTCGGGGGCAGCAGCATCACCGCTACGCAGGAGGAAACAACCTCCACCGCTTTCACGATAATCGACCGAACGCGACATCAAGGACATAACAGGCCTGGCGAGCCCTGCCGGGCCAAGATTGGGCCCGCAAAGCCTCTATCGCCACGTGATGGCTATGAAATATAGCCATCCACGTCCGCATTTAAACTAGATATTATTCATATATTTGATAAAATATCTCTTTAAATCCTGCCGCTAATGTCTAATGATCAAAGGGGTATGCAATCCTTTCATCCTATTTTTCCCTGCGCAGATAATGACGTTTGATGATGGGAATCACAACATTAAAGTCAAATATATGAGATTTCTAACATACCAAAGAAACCTGGAGCCGTGAAGAGAAGCAGTGCCTTTATCGACCAACTATACAGCAGGAATTTTATTTTGGCCGTATAGTTGGCACCGACATTGCCAGGTCAAACAGAACAACTTTCGTGAAGGGACCCCTATATAAAGAGTCTTCGGGCAGAAGACCCTCTCTCTCTTCGATCTCAACTCTCCCTGCCAGCAGAAGCCACCACGCTGGAGGAATATATCTAGATCTAATCTCCAAACCTTCTCCACCACCATAGCCATATCCACCACTTATAATAGTAGATCTCATCTCCGATTGGCGACATTGTAAGAATATATTTACCAATCTCAGTATTTCCATTACAATTTTTATGATTGTTGATTTCATCTCTATGTGTGAGTAATTCTCTTTGGGCTAAGGGCTTCGTCCTAGACATGTAGCTTTTTGTGCATGTTATTTATCATAGATGGGATCATGTATTAGTTTGTATGACATGATGATTATTGTATCCTCTCTTGCCTCAATCTAAGGACTTGTCAGGTATCCAAAACCTCAAGGATTGATCCAGGTATAGGGAGTGTGAGTGATGACTGATCTGTAGGTTGGGAACCCCAGTGACAGAAGGGGTAGTTCGGCTGTATGTGAGTGATTTACTTGGGATTAATGGTGACATTACTATGCATATCACTAGTTCTCTTTCTTCTATGGATGAGAAGAGTAGATTATTACTATAAGCGGTTGCGGAGGCAATAGCAATTATGGATGCACTGTCCATATATAATTATTTTGCTCTAACAATTACATGCATATTTTATTATTATATTTTATTCCCATTAGATGTTTTGCATAGCTACTGGTGAAAACGAAAGCCCCAGGCCCTCTCTCTCTCCATCGTCAACAATAACAAAAAGATCGCAAACTCTTGGTCCAGTGAAAACATAAAAGGAATTCTAAAACTCCCGAAGGTCTGTTTAAGTAACCTTACCATGCTTTCTGCTTCCAGAGGATTCAATAAACCTAGGTCTACTAGGAAAAAAGAACTATACTATATCCGTAATCCGAATAGAAGGTATCACCACACTACAACAGTAGGCGCACAGTAGCCCCGCCATTAGCCAAGTCCCGCCACCGCCCAAGGACCATCTCTAGGACGTGCCACCACTAGCCCCACCTGACCTAGATGGGGCCCAAACATGCCCAGATCTGGGCCTAGCGGGCTCCAGACGTTGCCCGCATGTCGTCGCTATGCTCTGCTGCCCTTCCGCCGCGTGGCCACTCGGGGCAAGCCGCACCGCCATCGGACCTCTGCCACTACCGCCGTGAGCACCGTCCCAACTCAGGGCTCTAGGTGCCTAGGGAAGAGCGAGGCCGCCGCTTCCAGCACTGCGGATCCACATGGGCAAGGCCCGGTGCAGGCTACCGATGGTGGCCAGAGGGTTGAGGAGAGGGGCGGGAAGGTTTGGGAGGCGTGGGGAGGGAGATCCCCCGGTCGCCTC
This sequence comes from Avena atlantica, assembly GCA_910589765.1. Lineage (NCBI taxonomy): Eukaryota > Viridiplantae > Streptophyta > Magnoliopsida > Poales > Poaceae > Avena > Avena atlantica. Next base: position 177,512,767 of record OU342737.1, read on the forward strand.
GCTCGGGGAGGCGACATGGGAGACGTGGGGCAGTCGGTCTAAGCATGCACTCTGTTCGGAGGTCTCCCTGGTCTTTACTCCTCCAGGTTCACTTTCGCAAGGCCCCCGAGAAAGGTGTGCACCAAAGGTGAAGGGCCAAGATCATCGGTGCCGACTGACAAAATAGGTAGGGTAAATATTGCTAGGTCTCAATAGAGCCGGCGTGTTATTTATATGGGTATAGAAGGTACATGGAGGTACAGTACAACTCATATACATGTAGGACCTGTAAGTGTCAATACCGTATGAAACTACAATTACAACTATGTACAAATATTGTAGGTTATCACCCTCCCCCAATCTTAACTCTTCTATGAAGATTGTGATTATGTCGACATGCTGTAAACATCGATAAAGGTAAAAGTCTTGGTGAATATGTCAGCTAACTAGTCTTTTTAGGAGATGAACCGAATCTGAAGCAACTTCTGAGCAACCCGTTCTCTCACAAAGTGAAAATCAACTTCAACATGTTTGGTACATGCATGAAATACCGGGTTGGAAGAAAGGTATGTTTCTCCAATATTATCACACCATATAATTGATGGGCATCTTTGATACACTCCAAGCTCACCAAGAAGGGCCTGCATCCATATAATTTCAGCAGTAGCATTAGCAGTGCCTTGTATTCTAACTCTGTGCTAGAGCAAAAAACTGTATTCTGTTTTCTCGCACTCCAGGCAACTAATTTACCACCATAAAAGATGACATATCCCACCATTGATCGCCGGTCATCTGAATTGCCAGCCCAATTAGCATAGAGAAGGCTGATAAGTGGTCTGGCGCAGTGGTAGCAGCACGCAGCAACAGACCATAAGATATAGTTGCACAAACATATTGTAAGATACGTTTAATCGCCGACTAATGAGTAGAACGAGGAGGAGCATGTAGATACTGACACACCTTGTTCACCGCAAATGAGAGATCAGGATGTGCTAGAGTAAGATACTGAAGACCACCAACTATACTGCGATAGCGCGTAGAATCCTCAGCTAAAAGCGGATCACCATCAGTAGCAGGTAGGCGACCAGTAGATGCCATAGGTGTAGTCATCAGTGTACACTTCTGTAACCCAGTTCGCTGCAGTAATTCAGACCCATACTTCCTTTGACTCAGAGAAGACCATCTTCAGTATCCAGGCTAGGAACCAAGGCCATCTTCTCCTACAAGGAGCAATCCATCACCTCCGAGGCCACCATCTCCTCCAAGAAGCAATCCATCACCTTCGAGTCCACCGTCTCCTCCGAGAAGAAATAGTCCACCCCTCCCCGAGAGGGACCATAGCGCGAGTCCATCTCCATCTCCGGCGCCTCCGATCACTGACTCAAAGGGCAAAACGCGGAAGAATAGCACCGCTTCGTAGAGGGATAATTGACGTGGAAAAGAACAATATACCCTCCCAAGAGTCTGTTGCCTCTTCCCAAGTTAGCTTACCACCGGACTGGTGAGGAAAACAGAATGATCTCCCAAGCTAAAGTGAAGACCCATTTTGCACCAAAACAACCTGATCCAAAGGTGCAAATTGATCCGAAAGTCAAGAAGCACTTCAATGAATTCCTTGCGCAACCACCCCAACATGTGTTATGTAGGAAAGATGACTATACACGCTGTCTTACAAAGACATTGAAAGAGAAGATATCAAGCAGATGCAAGCGGGAGAAGCTTAAGAGAAGTTCCCATCTCGGCAAACATGCAAAACAATCGATCCTCCCTCTCAAGGTGTTACCCTAGCCCGATCAAGGTGCAATAAATATGGAAGAGACTATTAAATTAGCCAAGGAGTGTCAAATGACTGTTGGAGAAATTCTAGGCGGCGAAGAAATCGCCAAGGCACCAATAGCACAGAAATATGTCTACGGGGAGCCTCTGGTCGGCAAAGATGCATACCAGCATCTGCCAACACAAATGCGACTTTTGCATGACTGGTACTTGAAAGTCACAAGGGAAGAGCTACAATATCTCTTAGTGAAAGTTGGAGATGAGTACTTCCGTCCAGACATGATCTCTATTAAATTTTGTGAATTATTTCAGTTATTCAACCAAGTCGCCCTCGACAAGTCCATCATCAGCTGCTATTGTCTGTAAGTAATTAAGTCTCTAGCTCATCTTATTCAATTCATTGCCTGTAATTATCCTCACTATATTCTTTTGTACGTTATTATGCATAATGAAGATTTATGAATGTAGAAGAAAGACAATCTATTCCATTGGGTTTGTTGACCCAATCATAGTTAATGTACATACGCTAAGTTCAAAGCCCTAGAAAACGGAGCTTAACTTGCTAATGTTTTTAAAGGAGCAACATTACACTACAAAAATACTATTTCCTTACAACTACGGGTGAGAGTCTTACTGTTTTGTACACATTTACTTTTTGTTTACTCAATGTTAAGTGTAATTGATGAGTATATAAACATGTGTAACTTTTACTAGATTCTTCTAAACATTGACATTGACCATACAAGAGTTGAAATCTCGGACTCATTAAAGAAAAGCATGAAAGAGTACCGCAACATGCTTAATATGCTCCAAAAGTACTTTTAATCATTATCGCACTATATCTGTCTCTATCGTTCATTCTCTGAGATGTCAAGTAATTAATAACTCATACGTTCATTTCTTTCTTGCCAGATAGGGTTCGGAAAAGTTTCACGGACGGGGTTAAGGGTGAATTGCGTAAGGAGCTGACTTTTCATCCGATCTCGGTAAGTAGTACGAGAGCAAGGTCCGCGCATATGTTCAATTCTAGTCTCCATACAATTATCATGCTTGCTTGTTATTTGATTGAATTATATCCATGAAAAGTATGCGAGGCAACCACAGGGGACTAATTTATATGGATACTGGTATGCGAGTTCATTCGCGGGTGTATCGAGCAGAGCACAGACTTTCTTGAAGTGCGCAAATAATATATTCACAATTTATTATACCATAATTTTTTTGAGTTCCATTCATAATGATCTACTTCTTTATATATAATTGAATGCGATGCGGGATAAGATCCTACCACAGCAACGCCTACTAGCAATTAAAGAGGAATTATCGGGATTTTTTCTCAAGGAGGTAATAAACCCAAAAGGAGAATACAATTTGCGAAGATAATAAAACATCTATATAATGTAACGATCTTCATGTAATCAAATAGACGGGATCTAGTCCCGGTTGGCACTCGTATACCAAGTTATATATATGTATATATGCTCGTGAGAGAAATTATATTATATATGCATCAATATGTACAGTATGTAGTAGCGTAGAATATGTATACGAAAACTTGTTTGAAATAAAAACACAAAATGAAAAATAATTGAACACAAAAAATAAAACCCTCAAACCCCATCTCATGTCGTGGCAGCCGATTGCCCCAAAACACTGCTGCGGCAGAAAACCCTCACACCTCATCTCCTGCTGCGGCAGCCAATTGCCTCAAAACGCTACCGCAGCAGAAAACCTTTAGTCCCGGCTCATGTTACGAATCAGGACTAAAGGTCCTCCAGCCCAACGCCCTACGTGGGACCACATGGAGACCATCTAGTCCCGGTTTGTAAGAAAACCGAGACTAAAGGTAGAACTTTTAATCCCGATTCCGTAGTCCCGGCATATCCAAAACTATAGTCTCTTAGAAACCGGGACTAGAGGCATGTTTTGTATCAGTGTGAGTGTCAGGTTGTTGGGGAAGTACACAGTGCACACGTGCATTCAATCAGCCTCTATTCTTGGCACAATCCCGGTATACATGTGCTTTGATCCACGTTACCCTTTTTTTGGCTAGTTTTTGAACTTCATTTTGTTTGCCCCTTGATCACTCAATCTCAATCATCCAACCGCCCGCCGGACATTGATCACATAATATCACATAATTTCACACAATTGTTTTCTGGCACCTCTTATGCCTAGCTAACATGCATTTGATAGGCCAATGGCTCGTGGAGAAAGGGATATCCTCTTTGTCGAGTCTAATATTGTAGTTGAGCATGGTATATGGCTAGTAGGGAGAGAAAGGATGAGAGAAGAAGGGGATATGCCATATATATAGAATTACCTCCAGGATATAGGGACGCTTTCAAGAACATGTATAGTGTGAAACAAAGGGTAGTAGCTGAGATATTATCATGACTTGATGTAGTGTCTTACCTTGTTGCCTTGTGCAATTATAAGTTCCCCTACAGTTTTCCATAAATAAAATACTCTTATGGACTTGACTGTCTTTGCTTTATCTTCAAGGTTCACTCAACATCTTATTCAGCCATTCTAGGTGTCATATGAGAGAATACACACGCAAGACACATACGATAGGCATACATGCACAAGGCGGCAGTGTCGCAGTGAGATCAAGGGGGTATTCTGAATTGGCATGGCCGGCGGGAGCAAAGAGGAAAAGTGATCGGTGGTTGATGTCATGGTAACAAGATAATGGGCTTATAGCTCCTATGCGACGTCTTTACGCGGAATTGGAAGGAACACGACATCGTTGAAAAGAATAGCTCGCATGCGACGCTTGTGAGGCAGCTAATAGCCCAGTGCCACACGGGCCATAAAACGGTCGTTAAGGACACATTTAACTTTGTTCCAAGATTAGGGTTAAGCCAAACCGGTCGGTTGGGATAGCCAGTCAAGCCAGTCAAACCAACCGCTTCCGACCAAGAGCGCGCGTCACACTTACTGTAGCTTCCCCGACGGCGGCGGCGGACCTCACCCATCGTTCTTGGCGCCGGCGGCGGCACGGCAATTAATTTAGGCGGCGGCGCTTTTGTTCGACGGCGAAGGTGGTGAGTGCCATTTGAAAGCTAATTCCTCTCCCATTCTTCTCAATTCGAGATCTGAGCGTGCCCATTGATGCTAGATTGTGGAGGCGAGGGTGTGCTGAACGGGGCGATGGGGAACGAGATGGAGCATGGAGAGGGGACTTCTAATCGGTATATCCCGTATCTCTGCACTTAATTTCTCTAAGGTTGAGCTCTTTGTTCGCTTCCGCTAGATCACAGTGCCCGCCAAAAACAGGGGAGACGATGTTGTGTTCCAAATCTTCGAATTTCGCATCAATTTCTTTTCCTCTAGGGCTGTTTTAGTTGATGGCAGCACACAGCTCATTGAGAGAGACACCGTTGTTAAATGGGAGGTGGAATTAGAACATGTTGACCCCCAAGAGCTAATAAACATGGGAGAGGAGGCGGTGAGGAAAATGGTGGAAAAATTGGGGATAGTGTGGTTTGGGGGCCAGAGTAAGAAGTTTCTTTGTTACGATTTGATGATTACAAATGTGACTATGTTAGGGTTGAGATAGGTGAACATATAGTTGATGAAATCGATGAGCGAAACGGTTGGACAAGCAAAACTGTTCTGTTTTTAGCACAACTCATTGATCTGGAACCTGATTCGAGGGTTGGATATGTGGCCTCGAAGCTGGCTGCTCAGATGGTCGAGGATGATTGGGCTGCACAAAGGCAAGTAATGCCTATACTTACTGAGTTGGAAGTGTTAACAGTGGAGGATGATGGTAATGCACAAGGGGAGGCTGCAGATGGTAATGCACAAAGGATTGTAACTGTTGATTGGAATTCAGTTGAGATACATGACCGGACTGATTTGGTCATTGCACCAATAGATGACATTGAAATGGCAAAGCTTTTTGGCATTCCTATAGATGACAGACACAAGGAGAAGAAGAGGGATGAAGCTGCAAATGATGGTGACAACCATTTAAGAGATGAAGAGGCAGATATAGATCTAGAGTTGTTGGAAAATGCTGCAGTTCATGTAGATGATGCACATGATGATGAGCTAGTAACAGTTTATGACAAAGAGGACCCAGTTATTGAAGTTGGGAGATTGTTTCCAAGCATGGATGAATTCAGGATGTGTTTCATGACATATGCAGTCAAACGTGAGTTTGCTACCAAGACTATGTGGACTGATAAAAAGAAGTTTTATGCAAAATGCATAGGTTATGATGGTGGTGCCAAGCCTTGCAAGTGGTATATACCTGCTAGACGCTAACCTGATGGAAGGACAATAAGAGTGAATCAAATTCCAAAACCTCATACTTGCATTACAAGTTCTCAAACAGTTACAAAGATGACATCACAATTATGGGTTGCAGAAAAGATCAAGCCCATTTTAGCCACAACACCAAACAACACTGCAAAGAGACTGAAAATAGACTTGGAAAAGCAGTACCCCATTAAGCTGAATTATACTACAGTGTGGAAGGCAAAGCAAAGGGCAATGAAAGAGCTATATGGTGATTGGGCAAATACCTTTCGAATGCTTTATAACTTCAAAGCAGAAGTAGAGAAGAGGTCACCTGGCAGTGTTGTGGAGATAGATACTGAGGTAACAGCTGATGGGAAAGTCTTTTTCTCTAAATTCTTCATGGCTTTAAAGCCTTGCATCGATGGCTTCAAAGCAGGGTGTCGTCCATATTTGAGTATAGACTCACCTTTCTTGACTGGAAAGTGGAATGGTCAACTAGCAGCATGTAATGCTTTAGATGGACACAATTGGATGTTCCCTGTAGCTATTGGCATGTTTCAGTCTGAGACAGAGGCATCATGGACATGGTTCATGATGCAGTTGAAAAGATGCATAGGGTCAGTCTCTCCATTGGCAGTGCACACAGATGCATGTAAAGGTTTAGAAAATACAGTGAAGATTGTTTTCCCTCATGCTGAGCAGAGGGAGTGCTTCGGCCATATGTGGATGAATTTGATCAAAAAATTCAGAGGAGATGATTTTGGACGCATGTGGCCAGCAGCAAGATCTTACACCAGGCAGACACATTCATATCACCTTGAGAAGATTAAGGCGGCATGCTCTGAGGAGGATAGGGTCAAGTTTTGTACATGGTTGGAAACCTACCATTCTCTTTTATGGTACAGGTCTGGTTTTAACACCGCCATCAAATGTGATCATATCAACAATAATTTGGCAGAAAGTTTCAACAACAAAGTGAAGGAGTTAAAAGACTTGCCTGTCCATGACATGGTTGACCAGATCAGGATCATGATCATGAGGTTGTGGGAATTGACAAGAAGGCTTGGTGATGTTCCTGATGTTGTGCAGCAGGTGGTCAACAGGAGCAGAAATCTTGCACATTTGCGTGTTGAGAAATCCTCATTGTGGGTGCTGAAGTCAGAGATACAAAGACTGGCAGGAGGCATGTTGTTGACACTCAATTGCATGAATGCACATGCCTTGAGTGGCAACACACTGGGAAGTCTTGTGAGCATGCCATACTTTTCTTGGCCTCCAAACACAAGCTAAATATGCACCCATATTTGCATGAGTATTATTCTGTAGCAAAATTCAAGACTGCATATGGAACACCAATTCCAGCACTTACAGATCAGTCTCAGTGGCCTGAAGTGGACATTCAGTTCTCCTTGTGTCCTCCTTTGATGAAAAGAAAGGCTGGCAGGCCCAAGCAGAGTAGATTCAAGGCTTGGTTTGAGAAAGGTGGGAGCAGCAATAAGGGAAAGAAAGATGAAAAGAAAGATGCCAAGCCAAAAAGGGCCCAAAAAGGTAACAAGAATAGATGCAAACTCTGTGAAGAACTTGGACACCGAGCTGGCTCTACCAAGTGCAGATACACTGCTGAAAATCCAAAGTATGTTCATCCAAAATCTATCCCATTTCTTGTTGATGATTTTTCTCCCCCAGCTAACTTGCTTGTTTTCAGGAGGAAGCGTGGAGAAAAAGGCCCACCTCTTGTTGTTGACGAATCCTAGCCAGTGAAAAGGGCAATAATCAATGGCCAAAGAAAGAAGAGAACTAACCAGATCATGTTTGGTGCTGCTGAGGTGCAATCTGAACTTGTTTTGGAGGATGATGTGCAAACTGTTGAGGCTTTAGGGCACACCGTTTCTGATTTGGAAGCTCTGGTGCAAAATGAGGGGCAAAATGAGCCTGTTGTTGAGGCTCTAGTGCAAAATGAGCCTGTTGTTGAGGCTTTAGTGCAAAATGAGTCTGTTGTTGAGGCTCTGGTGCAAAATGAGCCTGTTGTTGAGGCTTTGGTGCAAACTGACCATGTTGTTGAGGCTCTGGTGCAAAGTGACCATGTTGATGAGGCTCTGGATCATGATCATGAGGTTTTTGAGGAGGTGCAGGAGGCGAAGGAGACTCTTGGACGTGTTGTGGGGAGGCCAGATGGTAATGGTAAGAAAAAGAAGAGCATAAACCTGTTGTGTGGTGTGAAACTTGTGAAGGAGAAGAAAACGAGGGGTAAGAAGAGCCAAAAGAAATAGACTTTGAATTTGGCACTTGTTGTTGTAAACATTTGTTATTGTAATAATTTGGCAGTTGTTGTTGTTGTAAACATTTGTTATTATAATAAATTGTCACGTGTTGATAATTTGGACAAAATTCAAATATGATGGTAAATTTGAATTTCAACAAATGTAGCTATGTCACTTTTCTATGTTTGTATGACCTTCCAACGTTTTTCTCATATGTACAATACAACTCATCCTCACCCTGATCCCTTTTGTGAAATACAACTCACCCTCATCCAAAACGGGGTAGAAATGGGCTCCAAAGCTAGGGTAAACCACCCCATTTCTAAGAAAGTTTTTTTCGACCATTTCTAAAACCAAGTTTGATATTTTTACTCAGAACTATGTCACATAACATGACACCATGCGAAGGTTTTGTATTTTTTTGATATTTTTTGAATTAGTTATGCACATTTGAATGTCTGGTCAAACTTGAAGGGTTTTCATAAATATTCTTAGCTAGGGGCTGAGGCTCACAAAACTAGCATTGGATCTCTGATGAAATAGCATGTTGTGAACCTAAAAATGATTTTTACAAAAAATCATCAACATGAATTCATGTACCTGTAGTTCATATCTTACCCACTTCCAAACGATTCGGTAGGATTTGTCTTTTTCACCAGGGATGGAATAAAAGGTTTGAGATACTCAAGTTGGGAAATTGTACATTCTAGATGGTCTAGTATTTTTGAAAAATAGGATGTTACCATTTTGAAACTTCAATTTGGTGGTTGCTTCATAAATCCCCCCTCTTTCGGCACTCAGAAAATAGAAAATGGATTTTATGTGCGTCGAAAAGGAAAACTTTGTGCTACAACATTGTTAGTCATCCCATTATAGACATGCATGCCAAATATGGGCACATTATCACAAATTATGCCTTGATTCTAGCCATATCATTGGTCATTTGACCCGAAAGCCAGAAAACCTCGGAGGAGATAGGTCATTTTGTGAAGGGTTTTTTTAAATATGATCAATAGACCAAGTTTGATGTTTTTCCTCACAACTATGTCACATAACATGACACCATGCGAAGGTTTTGTATTTTTTTATTTTGTTTAAATTAGTTATGCATATTTGAATGTCTGGTCAAACTTGTGAAACCCCGTTGACTGCATCCTAAACCCAGCTAACCCTAAGGCCGAATGAGGAACGTAGATCTAACCCTAGAGCGACACTGTGGCCGTCCGATCGCGTCTTTTAGAAGGATTCCGCGGGTGGATCTCGGCGATCCGTGGAAGGGCTTGTTCTGCAACCTGATTGGTTGGCGTCTCTTAGAAGAATTTCGCGGCTAGCTCTTGGCGATCCGTGGGATGGATGATTCTTGAATTTGATTGGCTTCATCGTTTTTCCATGAACAGATAAGGTACAGCGTGTCACACTCCATTGACCGTTGGACCGAGTGTGGCATGCGAGGGGGCTGGGCGGGGCGGGCTGCACCATGCATGCAGCTGCCCCTAGCATCGCAGTCTAGCTATTTTGCGTGCAACAGCGCTGCAGCATATTTACTCCCTCCGTCGCATTAAATAAGTGTATGTCTAACAACTTTCTTCAGTCAAACTTACTCCCCTCAGGTTCATTGTAATAAATGACCCTTTGCATGATACCACATCTATGTTATTTTACACTATGGAGTACTAACTTAGACTATTAACATATGCTAAATGTTATTGGACTTGATTTCCGTAAAGCAATTTTTTCTACTTTATAGTGCATTGGAAAGGTAGAAGTACACTTTTTGTGGACAAATTTTGAAGCCAAACATACACTTATTTGTGGACAGAGGGAGTATGCATGTCACTGTGACCAGCCTAAGAAAAAATATCAAAATCTAAAATATGTAATAAATATAACGTACAGCGTGGCACACTCCATTGACCGTTGGACCGAGTGTGGCATGCGAGGGCGCTGGGCGGGGCGGGCTACACCATGCATGCAGTTGCCCCTAGCGTCGCAGTCTAGCTATTTTGCGTGCAACAGCGCTGCAGCGTATTTACTCCCTTCGTCGCATTAAATAAGTGTACGTCGAACAACTTTCTTCGATCAAACTTACTCCCATCCGGTTCATGCGCCATACAAAAAGTCAATATTTATAAATCTAAAATATCAACTTTGACTACGTATATAAGAAAAAAATCAAAATCTAAAATATTATAAACTTAGTTTCATACTCCCTCTATTCCCTCCAATTGACATCCCTCTGATTACTCCCACCGATTTTTCTTGCGTGTGTAAAAATGAACGAGTTTGTTGCATGCGGTGTGTAAAAACGAACGAGTACCTTGGTACTAGATTCCTGCATTTATTACCGAGTAAATCAAGGCCAAATTCTATTTTCCCTTTTATTTTTCACTGCCAATGAACAATTACCTTCGACGTTTTTTCTCTCTTTCTCATTAATGCATGCATGCATGCAGGGGCGGCAGCGACGGTGCAGGGGTCACGTCGCATCCTAGCAATTTTTTCTCTCTTTCGCATTGATCACGCACGCGGCTACGCCCGCTGTCCACACGCAACGCAGCGCATGCATCTGCGCCAACGTGACGCTGGATTCCCACACCTCCCTTCACGCCCCGCCCTCAATAAATAGGCAAAACGCCTTTGCCTCCTCATCTCATCTTGCCCCTCATCTTCCACCTCGATCCTGTCCCTTTGCCTCCTCCCAGCCCCAAAACACTCCGGGGACCATGGCGACCTCCCCCCTCCGCTTCCCTTCCGACACCGAAGTTAGCGACGAGGACAACCACCCGGACCACAAGCAGGTCTGGGAGCAGGAGGTGCCCACGCGCCCCAAGCGGGGCAAAAAGGGACGCAAATCCCCGCCCTGCCCCTGGGAGGAGGGCCCCATCGTCCACAATCCCTTCCCCGGCGGCGGCAACCTCCCCGACGACGGCCCCTCCGAAGCGTACTGGGCTGCGGCGGAGAAGGAGGAGGAGGCGGAGCTGGCTGCTTACGCCAAGTGGGAGGAGAAGCGGGCCAAGCGCACCTTGAAGAAAAGGCGCAGACGGGAGGAGGAGGAACAACGGGAGGCCAATCGCTGGGCCTTCCAGCAGGAGCAGCGGCGGCGGGAGCAGCGGGAGAGGCTGGCGGACTGGAATGCCGCGGTGGATCGGAGGGCGGCGGCACCAGCACCGCCTCCACCGTCGATGGAGTAGGGTAGCTAGGGTTAGGGTTTAGGGGCTAGCCCAGGGTTTAGGCGGGGCGCCTATTCCCTTCTATATTATTGTACTTTTTTCTTTTTATTGTAATGTTATCCCAATGTTATCGATCCAGCTATCTAATATAAGGAATGTTATCCCAATATTATCTATCCCCTTGTTTTATTGTAATTGTGTTTTATTGTATTGACATTTGTCAAAACACCCAAAACAACAAGTGCATAAAACAAAAGACACAAAAATAACTTCTCAAAAGGAAGAATAAGTTAACATAAAGATGGTTGATTATTTTCAAACAACACATGGTTCATTTTCAAACAAGAAATTTACATATTTACATAAGTTAAAGGAGCGCCCAAGTTATGTTAGTTAAATGGATGCCCTTGGACTTCATTTATATATTTACTTTCGCAAAAAAAGATTGCGACCTGAGCACGAGTATCTGCAGATCCACACGTTCCTATTTAGATTGTAACGTGAGTACCATTTTTTTGCCTAATCAACATATAGTTACTATTGGGCTTGGATACGACCATTTTGGCCTGGCTAAGTTCTATTTGGGCCTGACCTTTTTCAATCCTCGTCAATTGTTTTTTTAACTTTTCAACCCCTCCTCCTCCCCTGCACACGGGCGCCCCCCTGCACATTGATAAAAGGAACACTGACGAAACTGACGAAACTGAAGGAACACTGATTTCGAAAACAGAGCAGCTCAAAATTAGCCAAATTTGTGTTGCATTTTATTGAAGCCAAAGGCATAGACCATTACATCCATTACGAAGCATCACTCGAACACTGACTGTGCTGTCTAATGACTAACGATCAGGAGATAAACTAATCCGAGAGAAATTACACAAAAATAAAAAAACGGCCATCAGATTGTCCTGCTTCTTCAATTTGATGATTTGCCTTAGCTTCTTGTTCATCTTCTTCAGCTCGGCCTTCACTTCCGCATCCACCGTAGTACCAGCGAAATGGGGTTGCCACATCCCAATTGCTCCACCACGGACGGGTTTTCGATCTCCCGGGATGCTACCTCCACCCCAATTCGCTCGATGTACTCATCAAGCCACTCACAATGCCCACATTTTGGCAGTTCCTGAAATCGCAGAGATGAACCCTAAATCCCAAATTCGATGAAATGCATGAAATTTCGAAAGAAAAGCGAGAAATTGGCACTCGGAACACTCAGATCTCACCTTTCCCGGCTCGGGCTTGCTCTCAGACTTCACAAATTCCTGGCCAATGTAGCCGTTCTTGTCGGTGGATGTGACAAGCCGCTTTAGGGGCGCGGTACGGGGGCAATCGGGGCACCTCCTCATCGGCACCACACCATACCGAGGCCATGAGCGGTGGGAGGAAGCAGAGCTCGACATCCCTCGCCGGCGTTGCCGCACTTGCTTGCCGGAGAAGAAAACGGAAGGGGATGAGATGCTGGAATGGTGGCGGGAGTGCTCAGGTGCGGGGACGGATCGGGGCCAACGGCTCTCTTCAACCACAGGGTGGGTCGCACGATATGAGGTGGACATCAGGTGAGTTCCGCCGTGACGTGGAGAGGCTATGGGTCCTACTGTGCTCAGCTGATTCGAATTCGTTGACGGTCTCGTGGGGTTAAGTAGAAGTGTCGCACGGGAGCTATTTGCTGCTGCAGAAGTGTCGCATGCGAGCTATTCTTTGCAACGATGTCGCTTTTCTTCCAATTCCACGTTGAAATGTCGCATGGGAGCTATAAGCCCCGAGACAATGTAGTTACATCGGGGCGCTTGCGGAGTGAGCCGCTGATTTAGTCATTGTGACATATCCTTAGTATCCCTTGCTTGTGGCCTCTGATCAACGGTTGTTGAAAAAGGAACACGAGAGCACAAGTTCTACATGTACAGTTTTGTCCAGGGGCTGTTTTAAATTTTTTATACATCATGTCACATTGTTTCGTCATGGAATGATGTGTTGTTGTCCATACATAGAATATTCTTTCGATTTCATCCTTTGGGTGCTAATCAAACTATATATTCAGTGCCTAAATTGATCTAGCGCCCATGCGAGAATATTCTGCAATATCTATGTTCATGCCAAATAAGGTGTGCATATATTTTAAATGAGAAATGCAAAAATAGTTCCGATGGCTATTAGCACGGTTGCACTATCGAGTTCGACGGCTACACTAGTGGAGAACGGGGCACTAGTCCGGTCCTAGAGGGCCTCTAGTCCCAGATGGCCAGCCGGAACTACGGAAACGGGACTAGAGGTCCAAGCCTCTAGTCCCGGTCCAGTTACGAGCCGAGACTAAAGGATATGCACGTGGCGACGTAGCAGTGCGAGGGGGGGTGGTCTGTAGTCCCGGTCCGTATTACAGGCCGAGACAAGTTTCTTTCTGCCGCGGCAACATTTTATCTATTCGTCTGCCGCGACAGCCGATGGGGGTTTCTGCCGCGGCAGAGTTTTGGGGCCATTTTCTGCCACGGCAGCCGATGGGGATTTCTGCCGCGGTAGAGTTTTGGGGCCATTTTCTGCCGCGGCAGCTGATGGGGGTTTCCGCCGCGGCAGAGTTTTGGGGCCCACTTCTGCCACGGCAGTCGATGGGGGTTTCCGTCGCCGGCAGAGTTTTGAGGCCGTTTTCTGCCGCGACAGCCGTTTTGTGATCCTCTAACATGCGCTGCAACTTCTTCTTCTCGTTTTCATTTTCGCATTCGCTCCGTGCATCAATAATGGCCTGACGAAGATCATCAGCAGTCTCATCTAATGCCTGTTCTTTACCTTCTTCTTATTCATTGTCTTCTAGTGTAGTGCCACCGTATTTAGGAAACATTGGATAATTATCATCGTTTTCTTCTTCTTCGCTGTCTTTTATCATAACCCCGCTTTCGCCATGCTTTGTCCAACAAATATAGTCGAATATGAAACCTGATTGAATCAGGTGGATGTGAATGGTTTTGAATGAAGATTAATCCTTCTCATTCCGACAGACACGACACAGACAACACATAAAACCATTCCGCTTGTTTGCCTCAGCCAACTCGAGAAAAGAATGCACGCCTTTAATGAACGTGTCAGACATTCGGGGAGCGTCATACATCCATTCTCGGCTCATCTGCAGTATAATTAAAATTTTCTATCATATAAAAAGTTTAGATCATTTTTACTATAATTACTTTTACATGCACTAATTTTTGAATTAAGATTTTCTATCATATTAAAAATTTACATGCACTAATTTTTGAATTGGACAAAACTGTTAACATAAAAATGTTGACTATTTAATTATTGCTCTAGCAGTGAAAACCTTATTCAATTCTGAGATCCGAAACTCTTCAAATGCACATCTCAACTTTCAGTAGCTTTTTTATAATCAAAATTATGCTTAAAACTACACATCTAAAATTCCCTCTACACTTCTAAGCATGAAATTCCTCATTCTAGCTAGTTCTAGAGCATTGAGCTAAACTATAACAATAAGAGGTGAATGATTAAAGTTGCTAAGCATGAAATTCCTCATTCTAGCTAGTTCTAGAGCATTGAGCTAAACTATAACAATAAGAGGTGAATGATTAAAGTTGCTAACCATTTTAGAAGCTTCGATTGATAGATGATGCCACCAAATCTTGGATTGAAAGTTGTCACCAAATCTTGGATTGAAAGTTTTCACCAAAATGAGGATGAACTTGAGCTTTTACTTGGAGGAAATGACCATGCTTTTGGGCTGAGTCGAACAGGCATATATAGTGGTAATAAGTTGTCCCGAATGGTAAAATGAACCCAGACTAGAGGATGACCTCTAGTCCCGGCTTGTAACAAGAACCCAGACTAAATATAGCCATGGGTCCCACAGGAGCTCTAGCCCCGGCGTGTGTTACCAGCCGGGACTAGAGGTTGCCCATGGACCGGGACTAGTGATATGAGACAATGTAGCCGTTGCAGAATTCACAGACCGGGACTAGTGCTAACATTAGTCCCAGTTTTAAAGGAGGCCGGGACTAGAGGCTGGAGCTGCAAAAAACGAAAGGTCGTTTTTCTACTAGTGCTAGGCAGATCTACGGTGTGCGTGTGTACACAGTTGCAAGTGTGAATAGGACGGTTGCCATGCGGACAACATCGGAAACTGATCAGCATGCCAGAGCGGGAGAGTCAAGCCAGTTTGACTGATTGAAGCTTTATAACATTTTTCTTCAGGGTGAGGAATGGTAAGTGCGCGCCTAGACAATACAATCCATCCAACAATCAATTTAGAAAGAGAGCTCGATCTCCAACGATTGTCGGCCAAGATGTGGTAAACTGAACGCTTCTTGGAGAAGAAGATCCACAATGTCGTCCACAGGTGCTTCTTCGAGATTCAACTCTTAATTACATTTATATAATCTTGCGTCAGACTGTTTATTGAGTTTTTGTTCTCTTCGTATCACTTTCAATACTGCCTATACTTGTTGAACAGGTTGAGTTGATCCATTTGATTAGAGATCTAACCCTCTTCTGTAAATTAAGGCAGTATTTTGTCGCTACAATTGGAGGCCTCATCATGCTGGACCAGAGAGTGCGTCCGTACAAGACCTCAGGCTATTCAACCCCTGAATGAGTGGCATGAAGCGTCTGAGGGCACAAATACCGGCAGAAGAGTTTTCTGCTGTCATTATGACGATGTCCCCATCATTAATGACGGTCGTATAATACCTTCAAAGTCACCTTGTGGTGGGCTGATGAGAGCACCGAGGATGGGACAACTGCTTCTGGCTTCGGAGACGGATTCTTTAGGGAAGACTATTTTTCTCGTGCTCCGGAGCATGACGCACTACCATGGTGATGCTTTTTTCACCGAAAAATACGGATCCATCATTTCGACCATGACTGAAGCGACAAAGGAAGAACACTGTGCATGGACTCTCTAGATGAACATATCCATTGCAAGCCCAATTCCGGGCACTCATATCTTTGAAATTTTGTTCTACCTGGTGGAGTCCAAGGGGAAGCTATTGTTTGTGGTGAGAGGGCAGGTTGTAGACGAACCAGTACGCGTCCTGGAGTCTGTTATAAGGGTCGGCGACCACGAACTTTTGAAATAGGTTTTCGTCCCGCTTTATAAATAAAACACATAGATGAGACCGTTGCTGGTCTAGACAACGCAACGTTTAAAGACAGAAACACAACACGATGCTAGGACAGCAGCACACACACGCCCGAACTAAAACAAGATAAAACAAAAAGAAATAAAGACCAAGACGGATCAACTAGACGAGGAAAACCACGACCGGTGCGCCCTCCGAAGAATGCCCACCACGCTCCTAGCCCCAACTGGTCAAGCACCAAGCAGCACCCTCAAGAGGGAACGCGACCGCTGCTGCCCGGACCAGAGACTGGCCCTAGAGTTTCCCCGACACACTAAGGGGAATGGATGAAGGGAAGACACGACGCCCTCCAGGAAGGAAGATGTCACCCGCGGGCGGCATCGCGTCGGTGTCGGTCAAGCCGACAACGATTTCTCCCGCGGACCCTATCCACTACCCCCGGACGAGCCATTGCACAGGAGCCCCGCGAGGGCGAGTCCTCACCACCACCAAAGCTTGCCACCCACGAGCATGCGCCACTCCGGTCCCGAGTTCGTCATCATCGTCCCACCGAGCAAGCCGTCGCGATGTCTACAACATCACGGCACAGGTAGAAATGAGACAGGTCCCGCGGAACCGCGGTCGCGCGGGAGGGAACAGCCTCCACCACCGGAGGGCGGTAGTCGACCGGACGCGGTCATAGACACACCAATCCTCCATAGGTACGGCCGGGTCCAACAGACCCGTAAAGCCTCCGCGGAGGCACACCGGTCCCATGACGGTTCGGCCGGGCCCGACAGACCCGTAAAGTCCGCGAACACGCTGCAACAGGTCGTCGATGGTCGTCGCAGGTCCCATCCAACCTACCCGCCGCACTTTTGCAGAACAGACAGAGAAAAGCAGCCGGCCCGCAGTACCCAGATCTGGGCCCAAACAGGCCCGATCTGGGTCGTGGCACGGCGAGCTTCGTTCCGCCGGCCGCAGCAGAGCAGCGCTGCCCCACGCCTGCCCCTGCACTATCGCGCCGCCACGCCCCAGCCGAGGCTGATCTCCGCTGCCCCAGGAGCTCCGCCACCGAGAAGAGGGTCCCCGACCCGTCTGCCCGACGCGGGGAAGAGAAAGCCGCCGCCGCCACACGGGCAACGCCCGGCGGCCCTGCCCGGCGGCGACGACGGGAGGAAGGATGGGAGGAGGGGGTTCTGCCGGGAAGGAGTGGCGGCACCCCCGTCGCCCTCAAGGGGGCGAGAGGAGCGCGTCGCAACCACGAACTCTTCCTTGGTAAGAACCCCAATTCTAGACCATGCCACATCTGTCAATTGTGTAAGGAGTCAGAACATGTGGCTTCCATGTGCTTCAAGCGCTTCAACATAAAAGTGCTTTGTGCGTGCAACGATGGGAGCTTCCTGGAAATGTTAGCTTGCTATGGAAAATTATGCTTTCCAAGCCACGAAAGGTCATACGACTTATCCCGATCCGAGCTGGTATATAATATGGATACTGGCACAACAATGCATCTTACTACTTTTTTTGGAAATAGAAGATGAAATCCCCGGCTATGTATCGAAAAGATGTATACGACCTTTTTATTATTTTATTTAACCCATGAAAACATGAAAATCGCCCATCAACTACGAACATCGCATACATTAAGACACCTTCTAGGAGAAATGAGATTTGCTCATCCATTCTGGCAGACTCTTAGCGAGCGCCTTATGCATACGCTACAAAAGCCGTCACCACCATCTCACCGCTGAGACAACTTAAGGACAGAGATTTGTAGCCCTCGCCAGGCCTGCCATCGACGTTACCATAGCGCCAGACAGAGATCATCTCACTTGTGAGGTCAACAAAGCTGAGCATGAAGGAGGGCACCTCTGATTTGTGTATCAGAAACCCTCTATTCGTCTAGTGCAAAGCTCTAGTTTTAACCTATTCAATACAAGGCTCAGGTTTTTTCTCTTTTCTGTAAACATGTTAAACTCTGCTCACTATGTGCCTCTCCAGCCTCTGCCACGACGCCGCACGCCTGATCTTCTTGTGCACCGCCACCGCCACCAACAGCTTTATCCGACAGTGCGGCCGGTAGCCACCCAAAAAGTTGAGGCGCCCCTTCCCCTTCCTCGTAGTGTCTCCTCAGACCAGAATGGGCCAGGGTTCTAGTTTTTCTCGGATAACATTTGTAAAAAGAATGTTTGATTTTGATTTGTGTAGTAGGAAACTAGGACTTGTACTAGTAAGAAGCTCCGATCGTCCAGTGCAAATGTAATGTTCCGAAAAATATTTCGAAATAAATTGCTTGTTATTTTATTTTATGCATCATCATGACAGCATCATGCATATTTTATCCGTAAAATTATTTTATCAACCATATTTTGTTTTACTAAATATCCATATGGTTTTATTAAACCCGTCTCTCGTTCTAAATTAAAGAAATAATATTTTTCGCAACAAAAGCTTTTCTTATTTTAATAAAAAATTAGGCTAAAAGCCCGTCTAATGTTTTGGCCCAAAACTAGCCCCATCTAGTTTACTTTGGACTAGATAAATAGTCCATTCTTCTCTTTTGCCTCCCAAACCTTAGAACCGGATCTGCGCCAAATCTACGTCTAAAATTCCCTACCTCTTCTACCAAACTTTCCTTTTTCCATTTGTGTCCAATTCAATTCCTTGACCATGCGCATGCACCTGTAGATCCCATCGCCACCGTCTCCTTCTCTGGATTCTTTGGCCACGGCACACACCCAGGAAACACACCACGCCACAAACCCACGCAACACACACACCCACACAGAGACTCACACCCAACACGACCGGGCGACACACCCCGCACACAGCAACACGTACCGGTCCACGCACTGCACACACGCGAGGCCTCGCGACCGCATCGAAGCCATCTGTCCTGCTCCTCTTTCCTGGACCCCGACGGCGCCGCCGCTTCTGACCACCCACGAGCACCACCGCCTCTCCACTCGAGCCCCACTGCAGTTCCCTGCCCCTCCGCCCGGACCGCCGCCTTCCGGCCCCTCAGCCGCACGCATCCTCGACAGGCTCCGTCTCCATCCGCCGGCCGTCTCCCTCGCCTTCCTCTCCGGCCGCCGCTATCAGGCTCGTCGCCACCGCCTCCTTCCTCGAGCACTGCCGCAGTCGCCCCTCATGGCGCCGCCGTGGTGCTCTACCCCGGCCTCTCCTTCCTCGAGCCGCCTCCTTCTTCCTCCCGGGACGGCATCCCCTGGCTCGCACGCCCCTGAGCTGTAGCGCACCGCCCTCTCTGGCCAGCGAGCACCTCGACCTTCGTCTGCTGGCCGCCCTCCTCCTGCTCGGGATCGACGCCTGCGGCCTTCCCCAACTCGACCTCACCCTCCCCTTCGCCAAGAACGCCCCTGACCGTTTTTCTGTCAACTGATGTCCCCACGCGTTCAAGGTGCTCGACATTATGCCCGTGTGTTTGGCTCAACAGGATGTAACGCGGGGATTTGTGATGGGTGCCAGTTCGTAAGTGGACATGAAGATGATGCTCAGGGAAGTCGGTACCCCAAGACCTTCGTCCTAGAACCGAAGCCGGTGCCTTCAAGATATTCAACATGGAACGCCGAGTTCTTCTTCATGGAACCTGAAGACACCGACCTCGGAACTCAAAGATCGATCCGTTCGAACCCAAGACCTTCGAACCCCAAATGTGCGACCTTATACAAGACCCTATTTTATTAAAATATATAATATATATATATCTTGCTGCATATTAAATTATTCATGCTCGCATACATATTTACTTGTTTGGGGTATTTGTTCGAATCACCTAATAATTAAGTATGGAGGCTATATGTGGGATAATCTTATTTTATCTTGACTCCATTTTAAATCGTGTAGTTCATCGATACCATACTCTGCCTTGTTAACTCAATATTTAATATTGCGGGTACTTAAATAACTTGAACCTTCTATTTAAATGTCGGGATCCTGATTCCGCTTAATATTGCTAATTTAGACCGCATATTGCCATGCCATGTATTATATCATAAACATGTCGAATCTTCTGTCTTAGTATTAAATATTGCATTTGTCGCCTCTTCTAGTGTTTTGCTTCTTCGTGGGCTAGGCCGATGAGTTGATGCGAGTGTCGACCCGATCTTCGGGTGAACCTTCGACAATGTTTTTAGACGAGCATTCTCCCCTTCTACCCATTTTGCATTTATAGTCTTTACTTCCTTCTTTTGATCTATTGCTATCTTTATTATCGATGCTATAGTATCATCCCTTTATTTACCTGCTCCACTATATTGCCTTGGTTATCCTATTGCCTTGTTTGATTAGCTAGCTTTGTCCTTGCGAGTCGTAGGCATGCCTAGTACCGCTCTCATACAGGTGGAACATGATACTCGGATATGGTTGGTGATAAGATAATTAATCTGATGTTGTTGGTTATGGTTATGGTTTCACCTAATGATAAGGCCCCGGCAGGGACCACCTTTGGGAACTGCTTGAACCGACCTAGGACCCGTTCGTTCTACGATACCAGTTCTGAGTTGATCGCGCTAACCAAACGTGGGGGCCTCTGTGATCCCCCTCAACTACCGGCGCTATTCATATATCCAGAGGGTTACAAAATTGGTTTTCCATTTGGTGCATACGCATAATATGTCCTCGGACATGGGTGAGTTGATATGTCTTCGGACTTGATATTTTGGTGGCCTGCCATGGCTTGCATTGCATAAAATCGGGATATCGTGCCGGAGGTGGGATGGATCTCTACAAGTTATCTTCCGATCATCGCCCGGCTGTAGACTCAAACGTTGTGCCACCTAGAGAATCAGCTGTATCTCTTGTGTGGGTAAAACACAGTAGGTGATGCCTCTGGATATGCGCGTAGTTAAGGGACAGTTCTTGTTGTGAGATTCGGATGGCACGCGTGATATTTTGCCTAAAGGGTTGAGCATGTGTTTGGGTACAGTAGTGCACCTCTACAGGGTAAATCTTTTCGAGAAGCCGTGTGTCCACGGTTATGGACGCCTCAGGAGTACAGTGTCATGATCGTAGACAACACCACTAATGTTTTATCTTTAATAATATGATTAGTAATTAGCCTTATCAACTAAACACCTGCTTAACTAAAATTGCCACCGTGTGTGTTCCGCAAGAGGACTTCCTCGACTGGTCTTCGAGGGGGAAATCTTCGGATGGGTCATGTTTGGTGTTATATATAGTTATCGTATAGTGTTCTCTTATCTCGCTCTAATAGCCGAAGTTGTAGCGTGTCTCTATAAGTTAGATAGTGCAAGCTTTGCTGCCGCTGAGCCCACCATACCTATGTAGACGAGAACCGCCGAATACTAGTCTCGCCGTGTACTGTCCTCAGTACTGACCGCTCTCTTTCTGTTTTCCTTTGCCCTTTGTCGGCACCCTTTTGGCTTGACAGGTATGTGATTGACGACGTTAGCAAGGTTACCCTTCCGGCTTGGCCTGGGCAGGGTTGGACACCGCTTGGTTATTCTTCAGGACTCTTAGTCCCATTTAGATCTTGTCCGTAGTCGGATACTATTTTGCTTTCTTCTTGAGTTGTATCTTTGTATTGTATCCTTTGTATTCTTGACTCGTGGAGTCGTTGTTGTATATGTAAGTTCTGGTGGACTCTGTTGTAAACTACTGTGATGTAACTACTTGTATTCAAATCCCACCAACACGAAAGTGTCTGGTGGGCGTCTTTGAATCGCTTCTATGCGGATTTGGCGGGAAATGCTGAGATCTGCATAGACCCGATTCGGGGGCGTTACAGCAAAGCTCTAGTTTTGGCCTGTGCAGTAATAGTAGAAAGCATGTTAAACAGTAGGAGTAGACCAAATTTGATGGAGTTGTTTTTCAGATTGTGTCGTTTTGGTAACTTTTATTTGTGCTCTTGAGCATTCCTCTGTGTGGCCTCTTCTCTCCTTTCCGTAATGAGGAGTTTAAGCTCAGATTTTGTTAATACAAAGTTTTGATTTTGATTTGTGCTGTAGAAAGCTTAGATTTTTACAGAGTGATTTTAATTTGCCAAGTGCAATTTTCCTCTCGAAGGAGCCGGATTTATTTGCCGAGTGTTTTTCTCATATCTTTCCTAAGCGGTACATAGTTATCGCGTGTTTTTGGTATCCAACTCGGTATACTTCCATCTTTCCAGAGTTCCAGGCCTTTAAACACTCGGCAAAAAATTTGAGCATGGCAAATACATATTCATTTTCGGGCCGCGTACATGAGATGTGGGTAAGCTAGTACTAAGGTCAGAGATGTACTAGTTCAGCCGGGTAACTTAGCGAAAGCTGGACCCGGCGTCCATGATCAACTTTATGGCATTCATGGCCATCTCAACAGTACGCTGCTCTCCTCTCCTGGATCTTGCTAGTTTTGGACGGCTCCGGGTTGTGACAACCTCAAAAATTACGACAAAATTATGATAGTTCGTCCTTACTGATCTATGCGCCTGGGCTTTCTTGGCAAAAACACCATGATTGATGAGGTTTTTCAAGGGGAGATGGCTGGGGTTCTCGTGGGACTTCAGAGAATAATGACAATACGGGAGAGTGGCACGTCTGGAAACAAATCCTATACAACCTGGGTCAGATAGGGTATATATATTTAACAAACCAAGAAATCAGATATAGAGAGAGGAGTGATTCTAGGTTGACTATAGACCCATGATTGCTAGCCGAAACACTAATTGGTCAGCCCCAACAGTAATATCTACTGGTCGTGATCGGCGCCATCTGGCTGAAAACCCATAGAGTGAAGCCAAGAAGCGGATGTCAAGAGGGCGCTGCAACATTTGAGGACATAGAATAGACATGCTCACGGAAGCAGTTGGACTCGTCATCTCTTGTGCACAACTGTTTTTGTCTCTAGCATGAGCACTTGATAAAATGTGGAGAAAAGTAGGGAAAATGGCCGATACTACTAGAAGAACTCCTCTTTGGCTGATAGGTACCGTGTGCCGGCAGCAAAGGTGGGTCTCAAGTTGTTGGGGCACTGCACACGTCCATTCAATCGGATTCTATGATCGCGGTATACATGTGCTTTGATATACGTCAACCCAGTTTTGGCTTTGGAATTCATTTTGTTTGCCCCTTCACGACTTTTGGCCAGAGCCGCATGATTGCATCGGCCAGCCGTCCCCTGTACATTGATCATGTACTCTCTCATAATTGTACACAAATATATTCCTGGCGCCTCTTATGCCTAGCTAACATGCATTTGATAGGCCAATGGCTCATGGAGAAAGGGATATCCTCTCGATCTTATCTAGTATTGCAGCAGCCCCGTCTCTAGGATTTGAGGACCCTGGTGCGAATTATAAAATAAGATTATATTTTTTATTCAAATTTAATAACTACTAAAATAAAATTATATGTTTATTTAATTATATAACTTTAAAATATGTTATTCTATACGATGTTTAGAAATATTTCAAGTATTCATTCTAAAAAGGTAAATATAGCACTCAGGTGATAAACAAGCCTCATGTTCTATCAAAAAGAACATCTTATCTTCTTCTTTCCAGCACCAGATTAAAACTTTGTCTTCTCATGATTCGTCTTGTTTCACAAATTAATAAATTAACAAAAGAAATCAACGTGAATAGATGAGTTGTAACTTTCATACTTTGACATGTGAATGTGATCGCTGATCGGGAGACTCGTCGGCGTCAAAGGTAAGCTAGTAAGGCTGGCAATGACAAGGGTCAAAGAACAACGTAGGATTCATACGTTCAGTTCATACAATCAACCTTGATTCATCTGCTGCTTTACATACATATATATATATACTAGGGTCACACAATTAGGTCTACAGACAATCACACAACTAAGCCTACAGGCAGTCAGACATTAAAGATTTAGAATTTTACAATTCAGAGAAAGGCACATAGAAGCCTACTAGCTAGTACTCCTACAAGGTAGCTGGATCGATTTGCTGCTTCCCAGCTGTATCACTAGAGAATCAACCGGAGCCATGAGCATTGAGTGACAATCAGGTATGAAATCACTAGAGAATCTAGAATGAGTTCGTAACTGCAGTCTGTAGCCTGGGCTTGGAGCCTTCCCTCGATAGCTCAAATCGATCTGCCGGCAAGGAGCCAAGGAGACGACACAACAAGATTACAAGAACATGGATCGTTTTAATGAAAATAGTGGTGCGCAGACTGGTGTAGATGCTACAGATTTTTTAAGCACCTGAATATATAATTCCTGCCGCTGAAGTCAGACCATGGGGAACACCGACGCGACGCGAGAACTACAGACTGGGCAGAGCGCGGGCGTCGATCGCGACCTGAGACGGATCAATCGCTGATCTTCGGGACAGTTAGCTAAACGAGTGTCCATCGAGCTGGGCCGGGTTTGTAGGCAATCGGGGGCCTCTGGAATTCAGGGGCCCTGTTCGGTAGCTCACTTCGAACCTGCCCATCGACGGGCCTGTATAGGACTAACAGGTAGAGAAAAGATGAGAGAAGAAGGTGATAGGCCATATGTATAGAATGACCACCAAGGTAGGACTTAGGAGGCTTTAAGGAACATATATAATGTGAAATAAACGGTGGTAGCTGAGATATTATCATGACTTGAATCCAACATGTGGGGGTGGGCTTGCCGAGCGATCTGCTGATCCAGACATTGTTCCATGACCTCAGCATCCATTCCTTGTGTGCATCTAATGAATGATTCAATGGGTGTCGAAATGAGAGCACAACTTCTACATGGACTGCTTTTGAAATTTTCATACGGCATGTCACATTGTTTCTTCGTGGAATGATGTGTTGTCCAGACACCGAATATTCCTTAGATTTCAGTTCTGATCCTTTTGGTGCTAATCAAATTATATATTCAGTGCCTAAATCAAATTAAGGTGTGAAAATATTTCAAATGAGCAATGGAGCAATATATTTCAAAATATCTCTTGTTCACGTCCTCGAATGAGATGTCCGATGTCTGGCTGAATTCAACAGAGCTAGTGCTCGATCGGGTGCCATTCACAATTTTATCTTCACATGTAACCTTTTCAACATGTAACAACCATATGAATCCTTGACCCGTCTCATTCCTAGGGTCTGTTTTACGGTACCTTTTACTGGTCACCGAGAGGGACAAGTATGATTACATCCGACGGCTCCAATTCTTCCATATAGATTAGGCCTAGCAGGCCCATTAGCCGTAATACCAAGAGACAGAAAAACCAGAAGACACCCCACCGCCGTGCTTCGTCCACTCCCACACATGGACACCGCCGCCGCCTGCACCTGCCTTTTGGCCTGCGTGCACGGAGCCGCTGACGCCTCCACCTCCTACACGCCGGCATGAGGAGGGAAGCCGCCGCCGCGTCCCCACCCCCACCCGGCCTGCCTCCTCCAATCCCCACGGCAGGAGGAGGGTCGCCGCTGCCTCCACCTCCCACGCAGCCTGCAAGCCGCCACCGAAAGGTACGAATCTTTCTTTCGCTTCTCGTTGGTTGCTAACAATTTAGCCTAGCCCAAAGTTCAGCTAATTTCTAGACTTCCATTTCAAAATTTCAGCTACATCGGTAGTGATCAGAGCATGACCTTGTAGACGGTGCTAAATAGCAAAAAAACGTGTGGACAAGGTAGTCTATAGCCTAGGGATGCATCAGATGGGCAAATGTTTTTCATACTCTATTATGCATGCGCGTATGCTTTGGTTTTCTAGTTACTTGCTCTGATTGATACACTAGATATAGGTATATATTCAGATAGATTATCATTGCATGTCTTGGTACTTCAATTGGTCTGTGTGTTCAGAAAGATTTGATGTCCATACCCTAGGGCATTTAGGTTGCAAAAATTACGATAGTATTAGTGTTGCTGAAATTTTGCATAAGAATTTAGGAATAACCCGTGACTCATGACCAAGAACTTGGTTCAGATGGATTGTGCGATGATCAGAAAACAATAGAGAAAGAATAAAGCTTCAGAATTCAAACTGTCCCGCAGATCAATGGACAAGCTTTAGTTCTGTAGCATTTGGACAGTAGCAAGACAAGATAGTGCTAGTTTGGCAATCGGGTCAATTTCAAATATTTAAGTCGTACCATTTCCAATTGTTCTCGACAGAACAAGGTATAGCACTCTAGTTGCAAGACTGGAAACTCACACTGCTTGGGTGGAAACTTAAGCTGGAATCCTTCATTGTGCCAAATATTATTTGCTGCCAACAAAAGGCCATGAAGTTGTTTTTAAGACCATTTATTGTCCATGCAGGTGATGAGAATGCTTGCAGTGAGAAGATTTGTGTTCGTTGCGCTACCACAATCAGATGTTTACTAATTGCAAGAACATTGTTTGAAAGGGGTCCAGATGGATGCGGCAACAACTTAAGCCAGCTAGCTGCTTCATTCAACTCACAACTGATTTCTTTTGCATTGGCATGATGCGATTAGTTGATCTCTTATTTTCGTGTAATTACTAGATGAATGAACGACACGGCTGTCAAAGGTTTCGAGAGGGTGCTGCAGAATCAGAGATGGTCGAAGTTGGTTAGGCATGCAGAGGGCAATGGACATGCCCAGATCATAGCAAGTACCTCTACTAAGATGGTGTCCATCCAATATAGATAACAAACCAGCTTATCACAGGTCTTACGTTGGATTCAATTCCGCATTCTACAGCTAGATGCTAGAGTCTGTGTGTTAAGGTTACAATAGTAGCGAGTTTATTCCTCTTTTCCTTCTTTTACAACGGTGTCATGTTCTATATTCAATTGTACTGTAGTGTGGTTGAGTTGTAAGAGTACATTGAGCATGTTATTCTAGAGGTATATGAGACATAAGTGTTAATCTTTGATACTGAAGAAAAAGACACTTATTAACATGGGTAAATCAACATGAACAAATTGATTCAATGGGCATCGATTCCATACATGGTTCTTGCTGATGTTCCCCATGGAGGCAGGGTAAATGGAGACGAAGAATATGATCCTGCCATGAAATCACAGAACAATATCAGGCCAGTGTTCTGGATTGTGCTTTCTTGCATCATAAAAATATATACATGGTAATGATAATTAACAATACAAGTCAAATGGAAACAACAAGTATCAGGATCTATGGTTGAGAATCTTGTACCATCTGCAATCAGGAGATTAAACAACCTGCAGAGCCATAGTTACATAGTCAGCAATAATTATCAACACTAGTAATCACAAATCATGAGAGCACATCACTTGATAATTCCAGAACATTTCCATCATAACATTCGAAACATCGACAACTTAAAACAAGCTCTAGTAGGTTGGCCAATAACACGCCACCACCAACCCAAAAACACACTCCATCCATAAACCCGGAAAGAGACCAGGCCTTTAGTTTTCTCGACACAAGACAAACCCACTTGCTTAAATCTTACTAATAGCACATTCCATGATAATAAAGTGAACCTACTGCTACCAACTGCCTCAAAATCTATGTCCACTATTAGAGAGAGTCGTTCTGATCCACAACTCAATAGCGTGTTCGCCTTCTCATGCTTCCCGGCATGTTCACCTTCTCTTGTGGCATGTTCACCAGCTTCCACACGTTGTTGTCCTCATTCACCTCGAAGACAGGATCCTCGATCAGGCCCACTTGTCCACCGCCAGCCTCATTATATCCTTGAACATGTCGATCCTGGTGTTGTGGAAGATCAGTATGTTGCCTGGCTACACCATCTCAATAGTTGACATAAAAAAAGCACTTGTTAGATTAGCCACCTGCTGCAACTTGTAAATAGTGAATAACTAGAGTATAGAAAAGATATTACCAGTACAACTAATAATCAACTAAAATCCGATGAATGAAGCATTAACGCGCATGAACTAAACATGACTTCGATTACTAAGAAATTAGAAACGATTAACATGCATAGGGAAAACAGATTATATAGTATGATTTTTTATATCAGGGAATGACAAGTGTATATCACAATGGCATCCATCAGGTTTAAGCAATCAGCTTACACAATGTGTTTTGGCTCGAGTCTTGAGTATGTCTTTTTCGTAATGAGGAGCCAGTGCTAGCTTGCATCAGCTTGATGCACGTAGCCCTTTTTATTGCAAAGTTTTATACAATAAACTTATTACAATCAAGGATAGGAAGGGTTCAGACATGTATCCACCATAAAAAATGGAGATGCATAAAGTAGCTACAAAATAGAAGGGGAACACATCTATATTATTGGTCAACGATTTATTTATCCAAGTACTCACAGATTTTTCATGTTTCTTAAAATAGAGTGATGCACCTACACGCCATGGAATTCGCGAGGAGATGTACGAGCCTCCGCATAAATCCACGAATCTACGGAAACCAGTCATGAATGAGGTATTTTCACTAAGGTTAGACTGCTTTGGAGTTAGTTGCAACTAGTAATATGTGTACTTAGTTAATTAATTTGCAGCAATATAGTAGTTCAAAGGCAATAGTGTGTAATCGACAATTAGCTGAGCATATAGTACCTCTGTGTAACACCCTCAGAATCGGACCTATGCAAGTTTGAGCAAAATTCGCCAAACCCGCATAGAAACGATTCAAAGGTGCCCACCAGGCACTTTCGTGCGGGTGGAAAACGAAGTAATAACATTACACAACAGTCCTCGATGGGACCCACAGAGCAGATATATATACAGCAGCGACTCAAAGAGTCAAGAATACAGATATAATATACAAGATCCAAATCACCTCGAAAACGGTAGAGCGTCCGACTACGGACAAGAAGCAAATGGGGCTAAGAGCCCTGAAGAATAACCAATGGCGTCCATAACCCTGCCCAGGCCAAGCCGGAAGGGTAACCCTGCTAACGACGTCGATCTTAAAACCTGCTTAAACAAAAGGGGTGCCGACAAAGGGCAAAGGAAAAAGAAGGAGCGCCAGTACTGAGGCCAGTACACGGCGAGGCTAGAATTCGGCGGTCCTCGCCTAGATAGGTATGGTGGACTAAGCGGCAGCGGCAGCATGCACTAAACAACCTACAGAGACTCGATACAACTGGCGGATATCAGAGAGGGATAAGAGTGACCTAACCGGATCCAACCTGAAGCTATCACCAAACAAACCCATCCTGGTGTTTCCCCCTCGAGACCAAACGAGGAAGTCAACCGAGGAACTCACACAGTTGGCAATTTTACTTATTCAGTTATAGTTGCGGCACTTTACTAGTCAGGTTTAGATAATCGTCCTGATAAAGTAAACAGTGGGCACTTTTAGTTAACCATTCCGTGATAGTTGCAACAATTACTAATCAGGTACAGATAGCATGAGATAAACCCAAAATCCAGCAGTTGTTGGTACTTTTATTCAGCCATTCCGTTGTAGTTGCAATACTTACTAGTCAGATACAATTGTCGCAAGCGACATCCAAACAAGCAATTGTGGGCAGTATTAATTAGCCATTCCGTTGTAGTGAAGCTGATTACTAGTCATTATAAAGTCAAATTTATAGCAATAAACTTTAGTTATGCTTGTCTATGATCGAGAAACTGTGCTCCAAGTCGTCCATATCCGCGGACACGGCTTTCAGAAAGTTTTACCCGGCCGGGGTGCACCAATAGCAACACACAGTCGATCAACCTCGGAAAAACCAAATCAAAACCCAACGAGGCCTTCACGACAAAGCAATCACAAGATTCAGAAATATTTCAGGGGGCCACCCCTTAAGTAGATCCCGCAACGGAGTAAGCAAGCTCCGAGACGGCCTCAAGGTCTGCGACAATGGCTGTAAGCGACTGGGAACCCCAAACGGGGCTTGTCGATACCGCGTAAACATTCCGCTTCCAAAACAGTACAGTGTGCAGTACCTCGCACAATCGTAATTAAAGCAGTAGCATGGCATAAGTACAGGATAGTAAAAACACCTCAAACTAGTTTGTGGCCCCAAGAAATAAGACGGAATCAAGCTCTGGCTCAGGGGGGTCCCATATACCTCCCGGATGTGGATAGCGCGATAAATCAAGGAACATGAATCAAGTACTCGAGGTCTTACGGGACACAAGTGGGCGTTCGGAAAACAAATATTATCTATCACCCACCGATGCCTCTGCTTATTCCAATTTTAGTTGTTAAACAGGAATTAAAGTGAACAATAAGTAAAACTATGATCATCTCCAACAACAACATGCAGCAATACATCAGCAACTGTGGCATATGACGACACACATCAGCACTTGAGCAAGCAACTACGACGCGCAAGTCCAACTAGCTACCAAACAACAGGTAATAGGGTGTGTCCAAGGCAATATAGGGCTGCAAGGGAGATCACGGGTACGGAAACTAGAGCATCGCAACACAGATAGCAATAGATCAACAAGAGGGAATAAATACTATA
This sequence comes from Avena atlantica, assembly GCA_910589765.1. Taxonomy (NCBI): domain Eukaryota; kingdom Viridiplantae; phylum Streptophyta; class Magnoliopsida; order Poales; family Poaceae; genus Avena; species Avena atlantica. The sequence goes on from OU342737.1 coordinate 177,543,590, forward strand.
AAAGCAAGATAGGTAGAAAGGGGGAGATGCTCGCCTGAAAACATTGTCGACGGTTCAACGAAGATCGGGGCGGAGCTCACATCAACTCAACGGCCTTATCCGCGAAGAAGCAAATCACTAGAATAAACACCGGATGCAATATTTAATACAACGGCAGAAGATCGGCATGATGCATGTATGATGCATGGCATGGCAAGGTGCGATGCAATTAGGTCATATTAAGCGGAACCGGGGTCCCGACAATTAATTAGGTGGTTCATGTTGTTTAACTTCCCCGCAATTTACATGTTGTTATAACAAGGCAAGATAAGATACCGGTTCGCTACACAAGTTTAAATGAGGCCAATATAAGGCTAGATTTGCCCGCATATGGGCCCCATATTTAATTATTAGGTGATTCGGCATAAGGCCCCCAAACCACACAATATGCATGCAAGTATGACAATTCAATATGCAACAAGTTGTTATGTTATAAAATAGGGTTCGAGGAAAAGGGGTCACACATCAGAGGGGGCTCGACGAACTTGGGTTCCGGGGTTCGGGGTCGGTCTCAGGGTTCGACGGATCTGGGGTCCAGGGTTCGACGGGATCGACGAGGTTCGACGGAAACGTTCTCGGATAGCGGGGGTAGGTCTTGTTGCATCCGGGTTCTCGGGGCATGCTGTCGATCATGGCGTTCGAGACGAAGCACTTGTCGCGTCGGGGTCTCAGTGTCGGGTGAAGATCTTGACGTTCTCGGCGATCTTGGCATTCTGCAGGTCTAGGTCCCGGCGCTTCAGATCGACCTTCGGCTCGGGGACTCAGGGTTCAGGGGTCTCGGCGTCCGTGTGGCGGTCTTATCGTCTCGTGTAGGCGTCCTCGAGGTCGATGGCGAACTTGTCCGGTACCGGGGTTCGGTCTTCGGTTCGAGGTCAGAGGACTTGACATCCAGGAAGGAGACCTTGTCGATCTGGTGCCATCACCTCCGGGCCTCCTGTTGGGGTTCTTGTCGTCCCCCTTTAGACAGAGGCGAACTTGGATCCACGTTGGTAAAAACGAGTGATGGCGTGCCTCGTGCGCTTCAAGGCAGACCAGCACCGGAAGAGGCTTCACGAGTATGCAGACACAAAGTAGGGTGTGCCCCAAATGGCACAAACACACTACCTGCATACACGCACGCCCATCAGAGCACGCCGGGAACAGGTTCATAGAGGAGAGCTTGGCGTGGCAGAAACCTCCCGCGGCGACAGCGGTGGTTCCGCAGGGTGCTGGCGACGGCCGAGGACGGAGGGGCGTTGAGGGCGTGGCTGGCCTCGCGGGTGGAAGCCGGCAGGACGACGGCGGAGCTGGCCATGGGGGGGGCCGGCGACGAGCTCCTGGGCCCGGCCAGAGGACGGCACGGCGGCGGGCTGCTCGGCTGCTGCGGGGCGCACAGGTGGCGGTGACGATGGCGACGGGCGGCGGGGTCGGGAGGCGCTGGCGGGGACAGGACGGCCGGAGGCGACGCGGCGGAGGAGGCTCGGCCGAGGGCGTCGAGGGAGAACGCGCCGGCGGCGGCGAGGCGCCGCGGGCGGAGGGGCAGAGACGGCGGGGCGGGGTTGGCCTGCGGGCGCGGACGGAGGGGGTCGACGGCGCAGGCCCGCCGGAGGGGAGCTGAGGAGGCGCGGGGAAGGCGCAGAGGTCGTGGCGGCGGCGACGAGCGCCGGCGGGAGCGGGGCCTGGGAGGTGGAAGCTGCGGTGGGGGCGGCGCTCGGCGGCTGCCGGAGCAGGGAGAGGTGAGGCGAGCGGTGGTTGTCGGGTGGGGCGTTGGGGCACGGGGCGCGGGCACCGCGTGGGACGCGTGGGGGAGGGTGGGTCCCGCGCGCGGCCAGGGGGAGGCTGGGACTGGGTGCGTGTAGTGCGTGGGGACCGGGGCGGGCCCGCGCGCAGGGAGGGAGGCCTGGGCTGCTGGCGCACGCGTGAGGGAGTGCGGCTGGGGCCAGCTGGTGGGGGTTGGTGGTGTGGGTTTGTGTGTGGTGTGGGAGAGAGAGAGAGAGAGGTAGAGGCCACGTGGCAGCATGTGAGTGGAGGGGGTTTTGGGGAGGGTGAGGTGGCGCAGCGAGATAGGCCGGGGTGAGGTGGCCAGGGGGTGGGTGGACTAGTTTAGGTAGGAATAGGATTTAGGTGCGGTGTAGTTGGACCGTTTTAAAATCTGGGGCGGTCGTTCGGGTTGGGGTTGGCCCGTTCGACTGCCCCTACTAAAATAAATACATATTTTATTTAATTTAAACGGGCCGTCTGCAAACCGATAGCGGCCAAAACAAAATATTCCGGGGACCCGGTTTTGGCGTTTGAATAAAAGACGGGGCGTTTTATAAAACAAACGGGCTTTGCGAAAACAGTTTTGGCAAACAATGCATGATGATGACGATGCAATGCACAAATTCAACGCGATTTTCTAGTAGTGGTTTTGCGGGATGCCACAATTCGACACCACTAACAATGGATCTCGCCCTCGAGATCCGCCTCATGGTACCGGAAGGAAAGGTCGGCGAACTGCGTCTTCTCGCTTCGTGTAGATCCTCGCGACACCACTAACAAGAGGTCGTTGTCCGTGATCGTCGAGGAAACACCCCGGAAACAAAAGGTCGAAGGTAGAGGCATCAACAATTAAAGCCACCTCTAACTTCGGGGGAAAGAGGGAATCGATGCATTCTCATCAACTTCAATGTACAAAAGCGAATAGAAAGGGTAGTCGGCATGGGGGCCAATCCATCACGCACCCAAACTATTACTCCGCACAATCAGTGGAAAAGAGTGCAACCATTCTCGGAAACAGACTGAAGATCTCGACTAGCGAGGTTCGGAAACAAAGGGGTGATGCAGACTCTGCATCGGATCTGGCGCAGAGGATGTCGTCGCGTCGGAAAACACCGGAAGGCACAAACAAGAACACAGAATGGTAACACCGCAGACGGATTCATCAGGCAACTTGAACACCAGATGTAGCAACACCGTTATCAAAGAAGGAAGCGAAACCCTGAAGGTACGACAGAAACCCAACCACGAGAATTCCTGGACTCGAAGAGAGAGAAGAGAGCGGATTCAAAACACGTAGAGATAAGAGGAGAATAGCAGAGGGGTAAGGAGTAAAATCAGACCTAATCAGAACTATCCAATCGATTTTTAAAAATAGTTTTGACACTCTACTTCGGCCGTTAGCTAGGTTATCCTACAGGCTGGACTTGTGGGGTATCGCAACTGCTGGGCTCTGATACCACTCTGTAACACCCTCAGAATCGGACCTATGCAAGTTTGAGCAAAATTCGCCAAACCCGCATAGAAACGATTCAAAGGTGCCCACCAGGCACTTTCGTGCGGGTGGAAAACGAAGTAATAACATTACACAACAGTCCTCGATGGGACCCACAGAGCAGATATATATACAGCAGCGACTCAAAGAGTCAAGAATACAGATATAATATACAAGATCCAAATCACCTCGAAAACGGTAGAGCGTCCGACTACGGACAAGAAGCAAATGGGGCTAAGAGCCCTGAAGAATAACCAATGGCGTCCATAACCCTGCCCAGGCCAAGCCGGAAGGGTAACCCTGCTAACGACGTCGATCTCAAAACCTGCTTAAACAAAAGGGGTGCCGACAAAGGGCAAAGGAAAAAGAAGGAGCGTCAGTACTGAGGCCAGTACACGGCGAGGCTAGAATTCGGCGGTCCTCGCCTAGATAGGTATGGTGGACTGAGCGGCAGCGGCAGCATGCACTAAACAACCTATAGAGACTCGATACAACTGGCGGATATCAGAGAGGGATAAGAGTGACCTAACCGGATCCAACCTGAAGCTATCACCAAACAAACCCATCCTGGTGTTTCCCCTCGAGACCAAACGAGGAAGTCAACCGAGGAACTCACACAGTTGGCAATTTTACTTATTCAGTTATAGTTGCGGCACTTTACTAGTCAGGTTTAGATAATCGTCCTGATAAAGTAAACAGTGGGCACTTTTAGTTAACCATTCCGTGATAGTTGCAACAATTACTAATCAGGTACAGATAGCATGAGATAAACCCAAAATCCAGCAGTTGTTGGTACTTTTATTCAGCCATTCCGTTGTAGTTGCAATACTTACTAGTCAGATATAATTGTCGCAAGCGACATCCAAACAAGCAATTGTGGGCAGTATTAATTAGCCATTCCGTTGTAGTGAAGCTGATTACTAGTCATTATAAAGTCAAATTTATAGCAATAAACTTTAGTTATGCTTGTCTATGATCGAGAAACTGTGCTCCAAGTCGTCCATATCCGCGGACACGGCTTTCAGAAAGTTTTACCCGGTCGGGGTGCACCAATAGCAACACACACTCGATCAACCTCGGAAAAACCAAATCAAAACCCAACGAGGCCTTCACGACAAAGCAATCACAAGATTCAGAAATATTTCAGGGGGCCACCCCTTAAGTAGATCCCGCAACGGAGTAAGCAAGCTCCGAGACGGCCTCAAGGTCTGCGACAATGGCTGTAAGCGACTGGGAACCCCAAACGGGGCTTGTCGATACCGCGTAAACATTCCGCTTCCAAAATAGTACAGTGTGCAGTACCTCGCACAATCGTAATTAAAGCAGTAGCATGGCATAAGTACAGGATAGTAAAAACACCTCAAACTAGTTTGTGGCCCCAAGAAATAAGACGGAATCAAGCTCTGGCTCAGGGGGGTCCCATATACCTCCCGGATGTGGATAGCGCGATAAATCAAGGAACAGGAATCAAGTACTCGGGGTCTTACGGGACACAAGTGGGCGTTCGGAAAACAAATATTATCTATCACCCACCGATCCCTCTGCTTATTCCAATTTTAGTTGTTAAACAGGAATTAAAGTGAACAATAAGTAAAACTATGATCATCTCCAACAACAACATGCAGCAATACATCAGCAACTGTGGCATATGACGACACACATCAGCACTTGAGCAAGCAACTACGACGCGCAAGTCCAACTAGCTACCAAACAACAGGTAATAGGGTGTGTCCAAGGCAATATAGGGCTGCAAGGGAGATCACGGGTACGGAAACTAGAGCATCGCAACACAGATAGCAATAGATCAACAAGAGGGAATAAATACTATAAAAGCAAGATAGGTAGAAAGAGGGAGATGCTCGCCTGAAAACATTGTCGACGGTTCAACGAAGATCGGGGCGAAGCTCACATCAACTCAACGGCCTTATCCGCGAAGAAGCAAATCACTAGAATAAACACCGGATGCAATATTTAATACAACGGCAGAAGATCGGCATGATGCATGTATGATGCATGGCATGGCAAGGTGCGATGCAATTAGGTCATATTAAGCGGAACCGGGGTCCCGACAATTAATTAGGTGGTTCATGTTGTTTAACTTCCCCGCAATTTACATGTTGTTATAACAAGGCAAGATAAGATACCGGTTCGCTACACAAGTTTAAATGAGGCCAATATAAGGCTAGATTTGCCCGCATATGGGCCCCATATTTAATTATTAGGTGATTCGGCATAAGTCCCCCAAACCACACAATATGCATGCAAGTATGACAATTCAATATGCAACAAGTTGTTATGTTATAAAATAGGGTTCGAGGAAAAGGGGTCACACATCAGAGGGGGCTCGACGAACTTGGGTTCCGGGGTTCGGGGTCGGTCTCAGGGTTCGACGGATCTGGGGTCCAGGGTTCGACGGGATCGACGAGGTTCGACGGAAACGTTCTCGGATAGCGGGGGTAGGTCTTGTTGCATCCGGGTTCTCGGGGCATGCTGTCGATCATGGCGTTCGAGACGAAGCACTTGTCGCGTCGGGGTCTCAGTGTCGGGTGAAGATCTTGACGTTCTCGGCGATCTTGGCATTCTGCAGGTCTAGGTCCCGGCGCTTCAGATCGACCTTCGGCTCGGGGACTCAGGGTTCAGGGGTCTCGGCGTCCGTGTGGCGGTCTTATCGTCTCGTGTAGGCGTCCTCGAGGTCGATGGCGAACTTGTCCGGTACCGGGGTTCGGTCTTCGGTTCGAGGTCAGAGGACTTGACATCCAGGAAGGAGACCTTGTCGATCTGGTGCCATCACCTCCGGGCCTCCTGTTGGGGTTCTTGTCGTCCCCCTTTAGACAGAGGCGAACTTGGATCCACGTTGGTAAAAACGAGTGATGGCGTGCCTCGTGCGCTTCAAGGCAGACCAGCACCGGAAGAGGCTTCACGAGTATGCAGACACAAAGTAGGGTGTGCCCCAAATGGCACAAACACACTACCTGCATACACGCACGCCCATCAGAGCACGCCGGGAACAGGTTCATAGAGGAGAGCTTGGCGTGGCAGAAACCTCCCGCGGCGACAGCGGTGGTTCCGCAGGGTGCTGGCGACGGCCGAGGACGGAGGGGCGTTGAGGGCGTGGCTGGCCTCGCGGGTGGAAGCCGGCAGGACGACGGCGGAGCTGGGCATGGGGGGGGGCCGGCGACGAGCTCCTGGGCCCGGCCAGAGGACGGCACGGCGGCGGGCTGCTCGGCTGCTGCGGGGCGCACAGGTGGCGGTGACGATGGCGACGGGCGGCGGGGTCGGGAGGCGCTGGCGGGGACAGGACGGCCGGAGGCGACGCGGCGGAGGAGGCTCGGCCGAGGGCGTCGAGGGAGAACGCGCCGGCGGCGGCGAGGCGCCGCGGGCGGAGGGGCAGAGACGGCGGGGCGGGGTTGGCCTGCGGGCGCGGACGGAGGGGGTCGACGGCGCAGGCCCGCCGGAGGGGAGCTGAGGAGGCGCGGGGAAGGCGCAGAGGTCGTGGCGGCGGCGACGAGCGCCGGCGGGAGCGGGGCCTGGGAGGTGGAAGCTGCGGTGGGGGCGGCGCTCGGCGGCTGCCGGAGCAGGGAGAGGTGAGGCGAGCGGTGGTTGTCGGGTGGGGCGTTGGGGCACGGGGCGCGGGCACCGCGTGGGACGCGTGGGGGAGGGTGGGTCCCGCGCGCGGCCAGGGGGAGGCTGGGACTGGGTGCGTGTAGTGCGTGGGGACCGGGGCGGGCCCGCGCAGGGAGGGAGGCCTGGGCTGCTGGCGCACGCGTGAGGGAGTGCGGCTGGGGCCAGCTGGTGGGGGTTGGTGGTGTGGGTTTGTGTGTGGTGTGGGAGAGAGAGAGAGAGGTAGAGGCCACGTGGCAGCATGTGAGTGGAGGGGGTTTTGGGGAGGGTGAGGTGGCGCAGCGAGATAGGCAGGGGTGAGGTGGCCAGGGGGTGGGTGGACTAGTTTAGGTAGGAATAGGATTTAGGTGCGGTGTAGTTGGACCGTTTTAAAATCTGGGGCGGTCGTTCGGGTTGGGGTTGGCCCGTTCGACTGCCCCTACTAAAATAAATACATATTTTATTTAATTTAAACGGGTCGTCTGCAAACCGATAGCGGCCAAAATAAAATATTCCGGGGACCCGGTTTTGGCGTTTGAATAAAAGACGGGGCGTTTTATAAAACAAACGGGCTTTGCGAAAACAGTTTTGGCAAACAATGCATGATGATGACGATGCAATGCACAAATTCAACGCGATTTTCTAGTAGTGGTTTTGCGGGATGCCACACTCTGTCTCTTGTATCACATCCGGCATGTTTCCAACAAGTCAGAACCTCACTTGTAACCTAAAGGTTAATTTCAGAAACAACTCTTGTCCTCATGTATCACAAATTAATTTCATATAAAAGCACATGTACTGCAGTAGCATGTCTTCATGTTTACGTAGAAGTAGAACCTAGGAACCATCAGATTACGCATGAAGAGTTACACGAGCTTGGCGGGTGTGTAAAATTTAGTTATTACATTTTTGACAACTCAACTGATGTAGTCAACAAGTTTTCACAGCTAGCGCTACAAAGACAAGTGAATGGTTAAGTGGTAATGTAAACATTACTATGCTAGCCAAATGGACATCACAAAATGGTTAAGTTTTCACAGTCTGTACCTTTCACAAGAATATCCGATCATCCACTTTTGAAAAGTGCAGCCCGTATATATATTCCAGAAATATTCAAGTGGGTAAAGGAGCAGTTCGTGAAATCAAGTGGATGGGAGATTCGTCAGATGACCCAGAAAGATGCCTCTTTGGTCAGGTTTGTCGTATCCAGTGACTATGGCGAGCATGATGTCACTTGTGTCTTACATGAGGCGTCGCTCCAGAGTGTGAAGTGCCACTGTCGGAAGATGGAGCGTGAGGAAATCTCATGTGCACACGCATTCCGTGTTTTGAAGTACTTCGGCCTACGCGACATTCCTCGTTGTTGTGTTGCTGTCAGATGGACGATGCAAGCTAAATTTGGTTTAGTAGCCGAGAGGAACGGCAGTACGCTCTAATCATATGGATCGATACCGTCAACTCCTCAACAAGGCTAATTCAGTCTTATTCAGAGTTTCAATGAGCACAGAGAAATCAAACAGAGTGTTGGATTTTTTGATAGTATTTCGGATGACAAAGCCAACAATGCCGAGAATGATGATGCCAGCAATAATGGCGAGAATAATGAGGCGACAAAATTTGGTCCTTTGCCTGCATATTTTTCATCATCGAGAAAAGCTTTTCATGGCAAAGTATTGGATCCATTACCGATAAAACCGAGAGGTGCTCCGAGTAAGAAGAGGCCTAAGGTAAATTGGAGTTGGATGTACCTATCTTGTTTTATCTCTTTACGGATCTTAGATCATACATACAAATATATGCATTGTTACTGCTTGTGCCATCATCTCGAACTAGCTATACTTGAGTAACGGATGTGCTCTTATTCAGTGCAGCCCCTATCATGGATCTGGACTAAGCAAACAGAATGATGCTAGCCTATGTGATCAGCAATATACTAGTGTTACAAACAGACTATTCTGCTTGTCAAATCAATGTTGCCTCAATTGCAAAAATAACACACTTGAGTATAAAAATAACTAACCGCAACGACGGCATAACATCACCGTGCAATGCTGAACACCTCCTCACGATCAGTTCATCATGGCAGCTTCATTCATTCGTACCTCCTACTTCGATGTCGTCCTCCATTCCCCGCCTCGCCGACGTCCAGGCCGCCAATGACACCACGACGGCTACTTCGACGTCCTGAGGGTGGGAGCTGTGGCAGTGGCCGCCCATGGTGCCACGGATTCCCTGCTGCCCGCTTGTGAGAGAGACGGCGTCATCAGGCATCTGCGCCACAATGGAACCAGACAGAGACCACGGCAGGCTCGCTCGCCCTGTTCGCCTGCCACATGTCCCAGGGGCCGTCTGTCCGGTGGCTCCACACGTCCCAGGGGCCGGCGCGGCCAAGGTACTGAGGGAGGAAGGCCACCACAGGCCAAGTCCTAGGCGGCGGCGCCCAAGTACTTCCGTCAGGCCGCCGCAGCAGCGTACCCTTCTTCCCGGCAGTCCAGCTCCCTCGCCAGAGACGAGGGTGCGCAGGTCGCCCAGGCGCCGGAGCCCGTACGCGCTCGCCCTATGCCACCGGCGCGGGGTGGTCCACCGCGACCCCAGAACGGACGATAACGACTCGCCGCGCGCGCCTCGCGGGATTCAGGTTGGCGGCCTAGAACGGCACCAACAGCCGGCGCCTAGGGCCTCGAGCGCACAGCGGGTAGCGGCGACGAGGTGTAGGGTTGGTGGAGTGGCGGCCAAGCGGGAGACAAGGAGAGGTGAAGGGAACGCCGGCGGGCGGCTCTCCGCCGGCGAGGGGGAAGGGGCGGTTGTCCGCCGGCGATGACGCGGCCCTGCAACCTGTCGATGGGAATTAGCTCAATTAGTTAGGTTTTTGTCTTACCGAACAATAAGTTAGGGTTAGAAGTACGATGGGCTCTATTGGGCCGGCCCTCTCTTCAGAACGTGCGGGATTTTGCGACCAGTACGAATCATACTGGTGTTCTTTTCGGCACCAGTATAAGCACTGGAGAACGCTCGTGATCCATTGGATTAGTCTAAATGGATGGCTGTTGTTTAACCGAGGGTACCACAAAAGAGCTCTCACTCTATTGTTAAACTTGCTCTTACTTGATCAGCCAACAACGCCACTACAAGCTTATCTTAATTCTGTGAGATCCCTGAATAATGTGGTCAACTCAACCTTATCCCGAAGAAAATTTATTAAACAAGGGGACAACATAGGCCTTAGTTAATTAGATTAATTAATCAGAGGGTCTTCTGAAGGTCTAAATGCCCTTGTTTTTGTAAGTTGTTTAGGTGAGTCTACTCCATGGTGTCAGACACCCAAATGAAGTGAACTGCGTCTGCTTGGAGGCTAATGGCAGACTTGTGATGCTGCATCCTGTCGTATTAACTTAAGTTTCTTCTGGGATCCGCTCAGTGGCAAGTTGGCCACGCAATCTTATTGTCAAAAGGAAAAAAGGTTAGGCACGCATTTAGGAATGTCTAAGCTTTTGCTCCTTTCCAGGGTCTGTTTTGCCTGCTGATGCCAATTCTTTTAGAACAGCATCTTGGATATGATTTCCACAACATCGGTAACTCCTACCGCCGCATTTAGGAAGCATTCCTGATGAAAATTTGCATATGCTTTCTCATAAAAATCAACTCATCTAGTACTTAAGTGTATGGTAAGAACTAGACAAGTAGAAATCGATAGGATTTTGATCCTCAATCTTTCTGTATGAGCCATCGTTAGAGAGCAGTCTGCGCCTGCAATTCAGATACTTAGTATAAAACCGTTGGCCCTTATTCATTGCTTCTTGTTGTGTTTGGCAACATACAGACTAGCAAGCACGGAGTAGTACTATATCCACACTGAAGCTGCAACAACTTCATACACTTGGTCAAAAGTGTACATCTCTACCGTGTAGTGCCCGGACCTGCTTCTCTCTGACCAGACAAAGGATTCAGACAATATGGTATGCAGAAACAGTGTGTACATGCTTCCAAGTTCCAAGTGATGAGGCTACTTGATTAAACAGTACAGGCAGTGCACTGTGCTTGGACATACGGAGGGGAAGAAGGATGATCAGTACTTCAGTAGAATGGTTGGGTTGTTCTTTATTTTATTTGCTGGCCGGTGGAAATTTGAAAAAAAATTATAACTTCTACTTCTATGCAAGTCTTCTCTTTTAGAACATGCAGTCCTGATCAGCAAATTCACTTGTCTGCTGCTGCATATCAATTCTACCAATTAACTAGCGTTTTTCTTTCCATTTTTTCAATTTCTATTACCTTCAAACTACAGCACATCATGTCATACTTAGTAGTACTTTATCACAAACTCTTGAGCAGAACACAACAAGAACCCACTCTAAACCAACCACCCCAAAATGCAATGACCAGTTTTATATATGACAAAAAGGGAGAACATAAACCATACAAAGTCAATGAGCTAGTAACATAAACACAAAGTTACATGCTCCATATATAATATTTTAGCACTGCATTCCGTGATCACGTACTTACGCAAAGAGAAGGAATTAGAAGTCCAGTATGATTTGCACACGTAAGAATTGACATGACAAAAAGGAACAATTTCTTATATATGGGTCTTGAGGGTCAAAATGGATGACGCCATCCAGAAGGATGCTGCTGCATTGTCAGTTACAACTGCCCATGGACTTTTGGCAGGTCAGCCTAGGATGTATCTGCTTTACACCATGGTCCAGCATAAGTTAGGGTTCTTGACTTGAGAAGGGGGTTCCACCATGGAGGACTTGGAATAGTCTAGAGTCACAGGCTTGTTATCTCTATACGCGGCATGTAGATTCTAGAGTACACTTGGTGTCCTTGTCTATGTACTTGATAGTTACATTATTGGTAACACTATTTCCTCCCCATGTTACTTTTGAGTGTAAGAACGTTGGTGCCTTTCCTGGCATATGGAGATTCTGAAGTAGTAATTGACATGGCACTTGATATGTAGTTTCCTTTATTTTTCAAAATGGATATGTAGTTTCCTGTGAGGACAGGAGTCTTTTGTCCAAAGAGAACACACTACACAGCAAAAACCTTGGCTGAGAGAAATGTTTCGAATTTTAGCTTGTCTATATTAGATGGGCAGAGTGAGGCTCCATTTGGCACTGCCATGACCTAGTCCGATCTTGACATATTTGTAACCTTTCTTTTACATAAATTAACTGGCCCACGGAAAACATAATAAATTTACTGTCATTAGTAAAGATCCTCTGATGAATAATTAGATTTAAAGCACAAACCAACCCTTGCACTTAAGTTCTGGATCCTTGTCGGTGGTTAAAAAAACCATGATATCGCATCACATTTTAAGAGAATCATGGTTGATTTCAAATTCCATTGAGGGTTGCATCAGGGATTGGTCATATGGATTGATTAATTAGCAGTCATGCATACACGTGATTCTAATGGATGTTTGCAGACAAGAAGCAGATGAGGAGAGTTCGTTCCGTTTTTATCCTTGGACTTGTTTCGTTGATCCAACAAAAACAGTCACTCTAGTTTAGAGTTTAGACCCTACATACTAAGTAAATTTTAACTGCATATTTCAAGGGAGTTGGTTTTCAACGTACAGGTGGTGGTACGGTAGCTTCGTCTTCCGAATGACTCAATACCCTAGTTTCCGCATAATGCTCGTGCACGGGCTATGTAACTACAGAGTACTAACTATTTCTCGTGAGTGATACGTGCATCCCTAACCTCTAGGTAATACTTATCCATACTGAGGTCTATTGATAATATACTACTAGCATATATTAATATCGCAAAGATATCACTTATATCAGTCTTTGCGATAACATATTGCCCTAGCGGCTTTACAGATACACACAACGCCTTCAACAAGTCCATTATCAGACACAACCAGTTAAGGTCAGACTTTGGACTTTTATCCTGCAAGGTAAGACTCCTCCCTAAAATATAAGATGTTTTAGACTATTTGCTAGAACACATGTTCTAGACTATTTTTTACGTGTGTTTTACTTAAAAGTTTCCGAAGTACAAGATATGAAACTAACACAGAGCCAGAGCCGGTGTCATGTCATCAGCCCACATCATGACCATCAAGTGAGACCATATCCGTATACTCTAAGCCCATTCCCATCCTGTCGTCTGGTACTATCTGCTCCTATAAAATCCCACCCGCGCACCTCCATCACCCAAACCAACTCAACTCAACTCAACTCAACTCACTCATCCATCGACACAGACACAACGCAGGGAAACACAAGACATCACACCACAGGTTGCAAAGGGTCGGAGAAACAGAGAGATGGGGAGGGCGCCCTGCTGCGACAAGGCGACGGTGAAGAGGGGGCCATGGTCACCCGAGGAGGACGCGATGCTCAAGACCTACATTGAGGAGCGTGGCACCGGGAACAACTGGATCGCGTTGCCGCACAAGATTGGTAAGTAACCCCTATCTTGTGCAAATAGAATTTCCAGGAGACTGTACGTGTGGTGTAACCAAGTTTGTATGATCATGGGAACCGAACAGGGCTGAAGAGATGTGGCAAGAGCTGCAGGCTGAGGTGGCTGAACTACCTGAGGCCCAACATAAAGCACGGGGATTTCACCCCGGAGGAGGACAGCACCATCTGCAAACTCTACATTAGCATAGGAAGCAGGTACACAACACACTGATCTCTCTTTTTTGTTTGTTAACCACTCCCCTTAGTCTACGTACTACTGTACGTCTTCTGCAGACAGACCCAGCCCACACAAATGTGCTAACCCAGTGTGTGCTGCCTGCTTCACATGATGATTAACCAGGTGGTCCATCATAGCCGCGCAGCTGCCAGGAAGGACCGACAACGACGTCAAGAACTACTGGAACACCAAGCTCAAGAAGAGGCTCCTCGGCGGCCGGCGCAAGGACCGCGGCGCCAACACCCGCCAGGGCACCGCCACGTCGAACGAGCTGGACAGCGCTAATGACGGCGAGCGGCCGCTGAGCGCGTCGGCCATGGAGAGGATCCAGCTTTGTATGCAGCTGCAGGAAATGCAGAACCCACTCGGCGTCAGCCCCTTGCAGCTGTGGCAGCCTAACCGCCAGGTGACCGCTCACAGTCACAGCAACAGCAGCGGCAGCAGCAGCTTCAATGTAACAGTGGCCGAGCAGGGACAGTCCAGCTCCCTGAACGATCAGCACCTCAGCGGGCAGCAGCAGCTGGCCGTGGACGGCCTGGCCTCGCCATCCAGCGCTGAAAACTCGAGCGTCGTCACCATCGAGGCCGAGCTTCAGGAGCTTATCTACAGCGCGACGACGACGACGACGACTGCTGGCAGTGTCGTCACCACGCAGCAAACGGGTGTGGACTGGTGGAGCTATGATCAGGGTAAGTCCCCTGTGAATTGCTGGGATTTCACCCCTGAAACCACCTCGGTGTTGCAGGATTACACATCTCTTGTGTTTGACATGTGAAGTGAAGAGCTTGGTGGAGGTTAAGTTAGGGGTGGTAATAGGGATGTTCTAGGCTTGGTTCTTCTAAGAATCTAAAACCAAAAGTCTAAGGAACTTCTTGTAAGAAATTTGTAGTAAACTGCTGTAAGGCATATTTAATAAAGGTATGCAAGAATACCAGGTCCAAACAAATTAATGTGACTCGGCACCATTCCCTCCAGAGAAACAGGAACACCTAAGTCTATTATTTTTTTTGGTAAGTCTATAGTTCTTTTGGTGTTAGAATGATTAATCTCTCATCTCTGACATCATGGATTCCAGACTGAAAACAATGCTCATTTTTGTGCACAAGCAGGTTTGGATAAGAGCATGGTTATATCATATTAGGCCTCGTTCCATGCTTTCATGGGGAATTAAACCAGACATAGAACCAATCCAAGCTTGGATTGGGTGAATCATGTCCGAATCCATGTCAGGCTAATCCCTACCAACCTCTCGCGTCCAGGATTCAATCCACAGGTCAGGTGACGATTACTTTTTCCAAACTAAAACAGTGTAAATGGGCTGGATGGTTCAGAAAAAAAATTACGGGATTAAACCCCATGTTGGTTGGACTGGGAATTAAACCTTGCCAGGCTGGACCACCGGGATTGAACCACAATTCAGATCAATCCATGACTTTTATGGATTAAACGAACAAGGCCTTAGGGGGGGATTTTCGGAACGGTGTACCGCTGAACCCGATATTGAGCTAATATGAAGGTAGCATAAAATCATATTTCAAAGTTTCAAAAAATTATGGAAAAAACCATGCATCTAGAGAATGGATACAGGTGTATGCATCTAAATTTTACTAGACGAACAGCGAGCTTCGTCTCGCCGCATACATGGCGTTCTAATATAGGTGCTTTGTTTTGTGATGCAGCGGAGCGGGGCAGAACATGCCTGTGTTTTTTAATGTTACTGCTTCGGTCCCCCCCCCCCTAAACTTAAGCTGCATGGGTCGTTTTATTTTTTTGACCCATCGAAACCCATATCGAGTTCACGTATATCTCCGTATATGTGTACTCGATCGAACTGGGTATAATCCATGTTCCGACCAGCTGATCTCACCTCCCATTATCGCGATCTACGTCTTTGCATGTCATATTTTAAATTTTTGTTCTTGTTGTTATATAACTTCCGATTTTCGCCTTCCACATGCATATAAGTATACGTGTATGGTGAGTATACATCTAAAAGGACCATGCGGACTTAGGGTAGATTTATACGGTCCTCTAAACAATCGGTATTGAGTTTTTGTTTGTCAAAGTTTGAAAAGAAGGGGGGGGGGGGGGGGGGGGGACCGAAGCAAAAGTGTATATTTAAATTTTCCTTCTTAGTGGCACATGTAAGAAGGTAGCCTCCGTCGATATGTGGTTTGAGCACAGCAGTCAAATGTGTCCATCTCACACAGAACAGTGTAACTTCACGCAAAAAAATTGGATGTTACTATACTATAAGAAAACATAACATACATGTATAAGCTAACTATATGTATTAGAGGAAAACCCAAAAATAATTAACTGAATATAGAGAAATAAATTATCAAGGTAAAAAATTGAGAAGAACATAAATAAAGGTATTCTCTTGGAAATTTAGGAAGGTCTATCACACTATTCATTATATAGACAGATAGTAAGAGTCAAACAAAGAGTCAGATAAACGTTTCGTATGAAAGGTTTTGCACCTAGGTGGTGTAAACTAATTGAGCAATTTGTTCAGGCAGGGAGTGTCGGAATAAGGGTTAATGATGATATCGGACATTACTTTCAAACTAGAAAGGGGCTACGTCAAGGTGACCCTTTATTTCCGATTCTGTTCAATATCGTTGTAGATATGCTGGCTATCCTAATTGCAAGGGCTAAGGAAGATGGTCAGGTGGGAGGCCTCATTCCACATCTTATTGATGGAGGGGTTTCAATTCTATAATATGCGGATGACACTATTCTTTTCATGGAACACGATCTACTGAAGGTCGTGAATATGAAACTAATATTATATATCTTTGAACAACTATCGGGACTGAAGATTAATTTCCATAAAAGCGAGATTTTCTGTTTTGGTAAAGCAAAAGAAGAGGAGCAGCAATTCAAACAAATTTTTGGTTGTGAGGCTGGATCTTTACCTTTTAGATACCTAGGTGTGCCCATACACTATAGAAAACTTAGAAATTCAGATTGGTATCCAGTAGAAACTCGATGTGAAGGAAAATTGAGTTGCTAGGAGGGCAAGCTATTATCTTATGGTGATAGACTTGTCTTGATTAATTCTGTATTAACAAGTTTACCTATGTTTATGTTGTCGTTTCTAGAGATACCTAAGGGGGTAAGCAAACCGACTAGATTTTTATAGATCTCGCTTTTTCTGGCAAAGTGATGAGAATAAAAAGAAGTATATACTTACAAAATGGAATATCATTTGTAGACCAAAGGATCAGGATGGTCTAGGCATTGAAGTGTTGGAAATTAAGAACCAATGTTTATTGAGCAAATGGCTCTTCAAATTAATTAATGAAGAAGGCGTGTGGCAAGAACTGCTTTATAATAAATACCTAAGTCAGAAAACGTTGTTTGAAATCCAAGCAAAACCGACTGATTCTCTAAAGGACTTATACGGGTAAAGACAGAGTTGTTTGCCAGAGGTCACTTCAAGGTTGGAGATGGGGTAAACACTAGGTTTTGGGAGGATACATGGTTAGGAGATTCACCGCTAGCGCAACAATATCCATCATTATACAACATTGTACATCGGAATAATGTCACCATCGCACAAGTCCTATCTCAAGTACCACTGAACATTGGATTCAAGAGGGCGCTCAATGGTGACAAGTGGACTGCTTGGCTTCATTTGTGCCAAAGACTTATGATGGTTCAGTTGTCAGATGAATAAGATAAGTTTGTATGGAACTTAAGCTCGTCTGGGGTGTTCTCGGTTAAATCAATGTATGAAGATCTTATGAATGATTATACGGTCTTCCTTCAGAAATATCTTTGGAAAATAAAAATCCCACTTAAGATTAAAATTTTCATGTGGTTCCTTCATAACAAAGTGCTTCTTACTAAGGATAATCTTGTTAAAAGGAATTGGGTAGGATGTACCAAATGTTGTTTTTGTGGGGCTCAGAAAACCATAGAACATTTGTTTATATCATGTCCTTTTGCTCGTCTCCTGTGACGTATTGTCAATTTTGCGTATGATCTATCACCTCAAATAATATCTCACATTTTTTTGGAAGTTGGTTGGATGGAGTAGATAAATCATCTAAGACTAGATTTCGCATTGGTGTTTCTGCCTTATGTTGGTCTATTTGGAGATGTAGAAATGACATTATCTTTAACAAAACAAAAACTTTTAACATTTTGCAGGTTCTCCATATGATGGCGCATTGGGTTAAGCTTTGGACGCTCTTACTACCCCAAGACTAGCGGGATATTATGGCTACTGGGTGCAGCCATTTGCTGATGGTCGCGCACCATATGTTCAGCCAATCGTTTTGGTTGCAGCATAATAGATTACGGGATGTGTAATCTTTTTCCTCCTTTTGTTTCACGGGTTGATCTATGCATCAACTTTAAGTGATCCATGAGTTGTAACAGTTGTAGGATGATGAATATTGGTGGATGTTTTTAATAAAGGCTGTGTGCATCAACAGATGCAGAGGCCGGGGTTACTCTCCTTTTCGAAAAAAAGGATGATTATTTTTAATTAATAGACATGTTTTTAGCTCATACATCTGTGCAACTTGCCTACTAAGTGTAGGGGTTCGTAGCATGGAAAACAAAAAAATTCTACCGCATGAACACACAATCAAGATCTAATCTATGATCAAGCCAAGATCTATCTACTAGATTGTAGCAACGAGTCGATAGAATACTAACCCTCTAAGATCCAAAGCGGTTAACGAGAGCATATTCTCGTGGGTGATGTAGTCTTACACTTGTCGATCTCAAGATCGCGTCGACGATCCTTTCGGCGCTACGTTCCGGCAGCGCTCACGCAGTCGGTCACACGTTCGGTACTCGATGAAGACCTTCCTCTCCCTTGTTCCAGCATAAAGCGGAGGTTGTAGAACTCTCCTCGTGATTCCGGTAGCACGACGGCGTGGTGTCGGAAGTAGAGGGGAGATCTCGCAGGGCTTCGCCTTAAGCCGGAGCGAGTATGGTGGAGTATGAGAGATGCCTTGGTGATCTAGGGTTTAGAGGGCACCAAGGGGAGGGTGTAGCCGGCGGCTAGGGTTTGGGGAAACCCTAGTCGACGACTTGGGAGGAGGCCATAGGCGGCGGCAGCAGCAGCAGGCGGTGGCGCCTGGGGCTAGGGTTTGAGGTGTGTAGGAGAGGGGCAGCCCTACCCCTCCTTATATAGGTGGGAGGGTGCGGCTTGGGAGGAGGGAGTCCTCCTCCAACTCCTCCTCCTTGGCCGGCGGGTGAAGGGAGGGGACTTCCTCCCCAAGTAGGTTTCCTACTCTCCCTCCACCAAGCAAACTTGAGATTTGACTTTTCAAATTGGCGTTTGACTTTCAAACTTCGATTTGATTTCTCTCTTTATTTTGGCTAGCCAAGTGACCTAGTACATGATGCAACCATTCCACATTGTTATGACACATTCATGTACCCTTCCCTCCCGGAGTGCCGGACCTTCCGGACCCTTCTAGAACATTCCTGGTGAAAACACCGGAATCATTCCCGAACTCCGAAACAGGACTTTCCTTATATGAATCTTATTCTCCGGACCATTCCGGATCTCCTCGTGATATCCCGGATCCCATCTGAGACTCCGAACAACATTCAGTCTCTTACTCATCATTCCATAACTACTCAACAACATCGAATCCTTAAGTATGTCTCCCTACGGTTCATGAATTATGCGGACATGACCGAGACACTTCTCCGATCAATAACCAATAGAGGAATCTGGAAATTCATATGGCTCCCACATATTTCTACGATTACTTTGCGATCGAATGAACCACTTACATACGATACCAATTTCCCGTTGTCTCGCGGTAGTTTACTTATCCGAGGTTTTGATCGTCGGTATTTCTGCATACCTAGTTCAACCTCGTTACCGATAAGTACTCTTTTCTCGTTCCCGTGATATGTGATCCCTTGTGAGCCAGTCACATGCTTGCAAGCCAATTGGATGACATTCCACCGAGAGGGCCCAGAGTATATCTATCTGTCATATGGATGGACAAATCCCACTCTTGATCCATGTGTATCAACCCATACTTTCTGAACACTCAATGCCACCTTTATAGCCACCCAGTTACGGTGTGGTGTTTGATGTCATCCAAGCATCCTTCCGGTGATGGTGATTAACATGATCTCATGGTCGAAGGAATTAGGTTACTATGTATCAGAAAGCTTATAGCAAATGAACTATATTAAATGACTTGATCTTTATGCTATGCTTAACTATAGGAGTATGTCCATCACATCATTCTCCTAATGATATGACCCTGTTGTTAATAACATCTCTATGTTCATGATCAGGAAACCATGATCATATATTAACCAACAAGCTAGTTTACAAGAGGCTTTACTAGGGACTCTTTTATGTTTACAAATCACACAAGTATTAATGTTTCCTGTTAATACAATTATAGCATGGTATGTAAACATTTATCATAAGTATGAAGATATGATAATAACCACTTTATTATTGCCTCTTGGGAATATCTCCAAGAGTCTCCCACTTGCACTAGAGTCAATAATCTAGTTTCAAACCTTTGTGTATTCAACACCTATGGCTTTCTGGTGTTGTATATACAAGATTGCTAGTGGTCAACTGATCTCCGAATCTTGACACTTCCAGGTCCGTGTGTAATTGCATGTCTTTGCGTCTCTACACATCACTCATTCTCTAATGAGATGGCTTTGTACAAATCTGGTCCTTTGGTGAGACCTTTAGTTCCTTGGGGTTTAAAACATGTTGATAATATTGTCATACAATATATCTTCATAGTACTATCCCGCTATGAACTACACCTAGTTTGATAACAAACTACTTGATACAAATGCCCTCTTTTGCTGCTATAATAGCATTCATATACTTAGCCTTTTGTTGTAGTATCTGTCATAATGTCTTAACTTTGGAATACATCCAAATTCATTATGGAACTTACTTTCCATCATATTGTGCCACCCTTAGTTTAGATTGAGATAAACTTAATTTGTACTTTGTGACAAAACTTACAATGAACTAACCATCTATTTGTCACTTCTACAAAATAAAATATTCTTAGTTCTTCTAAAAGATCATAAGAATATCTTTACTATCGTCCAATAATCATCTTATGAATCATTATGGCATACGCTCATAATATTTAGAGCATAGGACATATCTGGATTTGTACACATCACATCATGATTGATTAAATACTTTTTGTGATTTTATCTATTAAGTATCAAAATACTTAAATATTTATTCAATCTTTCCTGTGCAACAAGAAACTTTCTTGTAGTTTCTATATTGAACTTATTCAATACCTCATCTATGTACTTCTGGCACAACCATATTGGCGTCACAACTTTGATGCCAAATATTCGGGTTCTGCCTAAGCCTTTCACCGAGATGAAATTCTTATCATGTGTTAATAAAAAGATACATCATTTTCAATCAACAATATGTCTTCCACATAATGTATTAGAAACATGTCTTAGCGCTCCCACTTAATTTCTTGCAAATGCAAGCATCTTCATCGTCTCCGATGAAATTAAACTATTTTAACAGTTTCATCATAGTGAAGATTCCAACTCCGTGATGCTTACTTCAACCATTGAAGTTTGCATATGCTTTTAGCATCCTTTGAATTAACAAAAACCTTTGGACCGTGTCATGCACACGTCTTAGATAACCATTCTATTAGAAGAACTTGTTTTGTTTATTCAACTACCACATAACAAAATTATATGTAGTGGTTGATACATTAATCCGTCTAGACTAAATATCGCTTAATGAAAGATCGGATCTTGTCATAGTCAACTATTTGAATATTGTCGTAAACTCTTTCTTGACATGTCGATAATTTCATAGATGTGAAACATCCATGTCTATTTCTTTATAGATCCAAATACGACTGTAAGGTCTTGTACCTTTCCAGAGGGTCTTTCAAGTTCAAAACTTGATCTCTCGTATATGGAACTATCACGGATTTTATGGCTTCAAGCCATTTGATGGAGTTAGGGCCCATCATCGCTTCTTTGCATGTAGTCGGATCATTATTGTCAAATAATGATTTAACTCTCAAATCTTGGTATTTGATTGTTTACCCGACCTAATTGTTTTAATAGGAACTTAGATCTTCGTGACCACAACCTTTGAGGCACGTGAGCCATGAGCATTGTTGCTGCCTTCGGAACACTTTTCGGCGCTGCGCAACTTTGATCATATATAGCTAAGGTTATTTTAACCTTGTCAAAGTTCTATTGTCCTCCCACTTAACTTTTCACGGAAAATTCCTTCTCAAAGAAACTTGACGTTCTAAGTGACAAACACTTTTGTCTTCGGTGTTATGGAGGAATACTCAACTATTATTCAAAATAACATACAAAGATATGTTCATCCGATTTTGGTTGCAAACATCTTTCTTATGTATGGCATACCAATTTTTAAGAAAGGACAACTTGGGTTTTATCCCAAACCATAACTTTATATGGTGTTAATTCAATGGATTATGATGGAGCTCTTTTCAGTGGAAAAACGGTAGTCTCTAAAGCTTTTAATCTTTAAAATATAATGGCAGTTTTATAAATTACACCTTTGATCTTACCATGTCAAATAAGGTTTAATTACATATCTCGAATGCTCCATACTCTTATGGTGTTTCGAGAAATGCAAATCCACGGAACGATTCCTTAAATCTTAGGTGTTTTATGCTAAACTTGTAACTCAAATATCTTCCTTTATGATCTCATCATAAACTATTTACATTCTTGTTACAATGATTTTGCACTTCATCTTGAAAGTCTTTGAACTTTTCAAATGTTTCACACTTTATCCTTATTAAGTAAATATTCATATATTCACTCAAATTTTTGGAGAAAGCATATGAAGTTGAAATCCATCGCTCTTGACTATACATAATGGACTTCATACAACATTATGTACAAGTTTCAATAAGCTAGTCATCCGTTCCCTTTGGCCTATGAACGGAGTTTTAATTATCTCTAGGAAAGTTTCACAAGCGTCATTTGATCAAAAATAAAAAGGACTCCAAAATTCCATCCACATGGAGTTTCTTCATGTTTTCTTTCCAATATAATTTAAACGGCGATGTCACTTCCTAAGTGATCTTTCAATCAATTTGTCTTTCGACATTTTTAGCACTAGTTTTATGGATGTGATTTCTCTAACGAGATTTGTGAATCATCCATCTTTTATGGATTACAGAAATTATTTGAACAACCCTTTTGTTCTCATAATACCTGATAAAACAAATCTTGAAGGCAAGCTTTGATGTTTAACAAGCAGCACAATAACCCTTTATTTGTTCTCGATGAACATCATCACATATTCTTTTGCTAGTTACTTAGGCCATTGTAGTTCATGAATTGTGTTGTTTCGTATGACGATTCACACCAACAAATTCAGTATCAAATACTTAAGAACCACATTGTTTAATAAGCAAAGAATATAGCCATAACATGTATATCATCTATATACTTAAGCTGAACAATTCTAGTCTTTTCTTTTCTGCCATATATTTATGAGATTCTCTTTCAGTATTTCCTTTTCTGTTTGAAAGAATCTATCAACATCAATAGTTGAGCCATATACATGACACATAGTCCAAAGCATGTATAGTAAAATACCAATGTCTTTGGACTTGCACTTTGAAGTAGATCACCATCATCAAATGTTTGGTGTTCTTTCAAATTACTTTCTTTAGTAATCTCTTGGTGTAGTAAACATTTTACCTACATCAAATATTCACCCTTATCATGGAATTATCCATGATCAAGCTACTTTTTTCTTATAACGGTGAATCGCGAGTATAATGTTGCTCTCCAAAACCTTTTGGAGGATTAGGACAACTAGTGTCTCCAACCTTTTGCAAATTCTCATCAAATATGAGAACATGACTTTTGCCATATTATACTCTATCATGTTGCAACCAAAACTTCGTTTCAGATATCACAATATCTTCCACACATCATGGTTTCTGAAACAACTCTTTCAGATCCTAGATAACCTTGATATTAAGACAATCCTTTGAATATCAAGAATCATGGAGACAAACATGATACTCATACACTAACACTTGGAATTGTCACTCTTGATTTAATACCAATTATTAAACTTCATGGAGTAACCACAACTTACTGAAAGTTTGCAATAGGACTTTTAAACTTTAGATTAACACTTCAAAACAATACGATACCAGTTCATAAAGTAACTAACCAGAATTCTATAGTTCTATCATCTCAATTATAACTAAGCGCAAGGTGATAAACGGATGCCAATGACTACAACAATTATGCAAATTCACTTTGATTTAATTTATGATAAATAGTGTTCAACTTTTAATCGTATTGCCGTTGAACTCCCACTCAAATCAATATCCCTCACATTGTTCTAGTGATCACACGAACCAAATCCACCACATCAAAACCGATCATCACGAGAGTTGATGTAGCTTCAATGGCGAACAATCAACATGTTCATCATATCTACTATATGACTCATGCTTTACCTTTCGGTGATCTGTGTTCCGAGACCATGTCTGTACATGCTAGGCTCATCAAGATCAAACCTTAGCTTCCGCATGAGCAAATCTGGCTTGCTCACGTTGTATACGCTCGCAGAATCTAACACACCCGATCATCACGTGGTGCTTCGAAACAACGAGCTTTAGCAACGGTGCTTACTAAGGATGAACACTTTAAAACTTGAAATTGTGTGCTTGAGGAATCATCTTATAATGCTACTGTCGTGAACTAAGCAATACAAGATGCATAAAATGATTAACATCACATGCAATTCATAATATGTGATATGATATGGTCTTTCTTCTTGTGCTTCCGATCTCCATCTTCAAGCACGAACATGATCTCCATCATCACTAGTGTGGCGTCAAGGTCAATGGCGCCGCTTCATATTTGTCGTCCACTAGCATGAAATATTACAACTTCTTTGAATAGACATGCAGGTCTTAACGGAATTTAAAAGACAACCATATGGCTCCTGCCGGTTGCCAACTTACAATAAGGGACATTGCATACATCATATATAATCACAATCATGGCCATATCACATCACAGCACACCCCTGCAAAACAAAGTTAGACGCCTCTAATTTTCTTTGCATGTTTTACGTGGTTTGGGGCTTTCAATAAGTGTCGTTCTAACTTACGAACAAGAACCACAACATTGATACTAGTATTATCAATCACCCATTGTAAATTGAATCTTAACTATGTTGGGAGAAACAGGCACCCGCAAAGCCACTTATGCAATACAAGTTGCATGTCAAGCGTGGAGCAAGTCTCATGAACGATGTCATGTAAGGTTAGCCCGGGCCGCTTCATCCCACCATCCCGCAATATGCAAAGTACACAATAAGCAATCGACAACAAAAGCATCAACGCCCATAATGACCATTGTGTTCTACTCGTGCAACAGATCTACATATAGACACGGCTCTGATACCACTGTAGGGGTTCGTAGCATGGAAAACAAAAAAATTCTACCGCATGAACACACAATCAAGATCTAATCTATGATCAAGCCAAGATCTATCTACTAGATTGTAGCAACGAGTCGATAGAATACTAACCCTCTAAGATCCAAAGCGGTTAACGAGAGCATATTCTCGTGGGTGATGTAGTCTTACACTTGTCGATCTCAAGATCGCGTCGACGATCCTTTCGGCGCTACGTTCCGGCAGCGCTCACGCAGTCGGTCACACGTTCGGTACTCGATGAAGACCTTCCTCTCCCTTGTTCCAGCATAAAGCGGAGGTTGTAGAACTCTCCTCGTGATTCCGGTAGCACGACGGCGTGGTGTCGGAAGTAGAGGGGAGATCTCGCAGGGCTTCGCCTTAAGCCGGAGCGAGTATGGTGGAGTATGAGAGAGGCCTTGGTGATCTAGGGTTTAGAGGGCACCAAGGGGATGGTGTAGCCGGCGGCTAGGGTTTGGGGAAACCCTAGTCGACGACTTGGGAGGAGGCCGTAGGCGGCGGCAGCAGCAGGCGGTGGCGCCTGGGGCTAGGGTTTGAGGTGTGTCGGAGAGGGGCAGCCCTACCCCTCCTTATATAGGTGGGAGGGTGCGGCTTGGGAGGAGGGAGTCCTCCTCCAACTCCTCCTCCTTGGCCGGCGGGTGAAGGGAGGGGACTTCCTCCCCAAGTAGGTTTCCTACTCTCCCTCCACCAAGCAAACTTGAGATTTGACTTTTCAAATTGGCGTTTGACTTTCAAACTTCGATTTGATTTCTCTCTTTATTTTGGCTAGCCAAGTGACCTAGTACATGATGCAACCATTCCACATTGTCATGACACATTCATGTACCCTTCCCTCCCGGAGTGCCGGACCTTCCGGACCCTTCTAGAACATTCCTGGTGAAAACACCGGAATCATTCCCGAACTCCGAAACAGGACTTTCCTTATATGAATCTTATTCTACGGACCATTCCAGATCTCTTCGTGATATCCCGGATCCCATCTGAGACTCCGAACAACATTCGGTCTCTTACTCATCATTCCATAACTACTCAACAACATCGAATCCTTAAGTGTGCCTCCCTACGGTTCGTGAATTATGCGGACATGATCGAGACAGTTCTCGGATCAATAACCAATAGAGGAATCTGGAAATTCATATGGCTCCCACATATTTCTACGATTACTTTGCGATCGAATGAACCACTTACATACGATACCAATTTCCCTTTGTCTCGCGATAGTTTACTTATCCGAGGTTTTGATCGTCGGTATCTCTGCATACCTAGTTCAACCTCGTTACCGATAAGTACTCTTTTCTCGTTCCCGTGGTATGTGATCCCTTGTGAGCCAGTCACATGCTTGCAAGCTAATTGGATGACATTCCACCGAGAGGGCCCAGAGTATATCTATCCGTCATATGGATGGACAAATCCCACTCTTGATCCATGTGTCTCAACCCATACTTTCTGAACATTTAATGCCACCTTTATAGCCACCCAATTACGGTGTGGTGTTTGATGTCATCAAAGCATCCTTCCGGTGATGGTGATTAACATGATCTCATGGTCGAAGGAATAGCAAATGAACTATATTAAATGACTTGATCTTTATGCTATGCTTAACTATAGGAGTATGTCCATCACATCATTCTCCTAATGATATGGCCCTGTTGTTAATAACATCTCTATGTTCATGATCAGGAAACCATGATCATATATTAACCAACAAGCTAGTTTAACAAGAGGCTTTACTAGGGACTCTTTTATGTTTACAAATCACACAAGTATTAATGTTTCCTGTTAATACAATTATAGCATGGTATGTAAACATTTATCATAAGTAAGATATGATAATAACCACTTTATTATTGTCTCTTGGGCATATCTCCAACACTAAGGGGTAAATACCATGGCACCATAAACTTTATTCTCAATGTATTATGTTGAAATTTCAAGTAAATATTGTCTATTTAGAACTGAGGCATAAATATGTTCCATCCAAGCAAATAAGAAAGCAAATGGTAGACTTGCTGACTGAAACATGTGTTGCATACAACCCTAAGCAATATAACATGAATCTATGGTGGTAAACATGAAGCTCAAAAGTAACATAAATTAGTACCGCAAGGTCGGGTGTTACAAAATTAGTTGTACCTTACTGCATAATCTATACTGTTAAAAAGATTGGGACCGTTCATCACCCCTCAAATTTTCCGTCTGCCTGGTATTGTCCGTTTTGCCCCTGTCTTTTTTGATGATTTTACATGGCCTGCCACCGCAAACAGAAGTGGAAATACCCGTTCGGTGAAAAAAAACTCAACCATCGCCCTGGGCCAGGCTCCCCCTCTCCATCACCGAGCGCATCCATCCTGTCGCACCCAGCCACGCCGGCGGCCACCACACCCCGCACTTCCCGGACCTCCCTCAGCCGTGCCGCCCGTCGGCGCAGCCCAGCAGCCTCTCCGAAGCCGATTCCCCGCCAACTCAGCCTCCCCGCGCCCCCAATCCAGCCGCCTAGCGCTTCCTGGTCCTCTCTCTTTCTGAGTTCTGACGCCACCCACCCCTGCTCGATCCACCGCCGGAGGAGGAAGGAGAAGGTCTTGCCAGCTGCTACTTGTTCTCCTTGCAGGCAGCAGGCCACCAGGAGCCCGCCATCATGCTCCATGTCTTCTGCAACAAGGGCTACATCGATCTCTCCAGCTCATAAGTATCCTCTTCTTGGTCAACTAAACTCATAAGTCAACCACTCTTGTGCATACTTAACGTCTCTACTTGCGCCTCTCTTCAGTTTTGCAGTTTTTAGCTATACACGAGCCTTCAGTTTTGCAGTTTGTTTACATTATCTCTTGTTCGTTTAAGATCTAAAAATTAGCTGCAATAAGAATTTAATGCTTTTTACGGATAGGGCTTCAGGTTATGTAACAATGAAAACTAATGAAGTGGTTTGTTTCATCAGATTGTGAAATTCATCGTTACTAACATGTACTCCCTCCATTTAGAAATATAAGATGTTTTAGTTTTGTGAAGGAGATGTATCAAGACATGTTTTAGTGCATAGGTTCAAATGAATCTAGACACTAAAAGATGTCTAGATCCATCTCATTCACAAACCTAAAACATCTTATATTTCCAAACGGAGGGAGTACACCATTACCCAAAAAGTAAGGTATGTTAGAGAACTCTGAATATTAGAGGGGACTGTGTAGTAAATTTATGCTCTGCTCCATGCTTAAGAATTTTCAGAAATTATTGAGAGTATCTGTTCAATATCTGGGGTTAAGGATTGCTGAGAATTATTTGCTTAACAGCTTAACATCGTGCTCCACCCTTTCAAATGTCAAAACCCAGAAAATGAACCATTCATTTATCTTGTTTTCCCTTTGCGAATCCAACAAGATATATGTATTACATAATCACAAATTAGTCCCCTACTGATTTCAGTGCCCTTTACTTGATACTTCACCGCATTCAAATTCTGCTACTTGGCAACCATGGTAGAGTAAACCTCGCTTGGCATGGCATGAATAAGGGGCAAACCTAAAATATATACAACTGAGAAATAACTTGCACAGTTTTGGTAGTTCAACATAGGCTGACCCCAGTATGGATATTGCAGAAGCTCAAAGTGAACAACAATCTGTCTCTTCAATCTTGGATGCTGAAGCCGAATAAGATATTCTTGAAACGCTAAAGATCTTCAGATCCAATGATGAGTCTATATTGCAGCTATGGCCGAGATGCTAAAGAAAATGAATGGATGTGTTGCTCGGATGGAGAATCTGGAGCAACTGTATGTGAATGTATATCCTGTTTTCCAAAGAAAACGATAGCAGTTAACAGTGACAATTGTCTTTTATGTAGTTTTATGCATTATTTATGAGGTTGTGTATTCACCCAACAAGTGTACCATCTGTAACATTTTGTTGTTGAAATAGCTTGATTTAGTAGTGTTTAGCAGGCTCACTGATAGAGCATCCATCATTGCAGTTTGGATATAGCATGTTGTCTAAGTGTATTTAATCAGAAAACACTGTGCGTAGCTGTTTTTTTCACCAATTTTCTAGATTGTACTCTTGCTTACTTATTTGTTTCTAACAATCTATGGAAAATGCACTGACAAGCTATGCAGTTGTACACTTCCAATTTAAGTCTGAAGTACCTTATTTGTACGTTCCAGCCTTGCTAGGGAGCGTCGCAGCCGGAGCACGCTATGTCGCTGCAGGTGCGGGCCGTGACCTACTTGGAGCCTGCAGGGCGGCTGCGAGCTGTTCCAGCATTAGTCCCGACGGATTCAGCGTGTCGGCGCAGCTCGAGGAAATCAACTAGCAACAAAAGAAGAACCATAGTCTAACAACGACGCGTTGAGAGCCACGGAACTGAGAGACGTTCAACATATTTTTGGGCCACTTCTAATGTTCTGACAAAAATGTTTCAAGTACGATCGAAATCAAGCATGGGCAAGAATGGGTACCAAATATTATTACCCAAAAGCTAACAATCGCGCGCACGTTCCTGTCTGATCGAGCGGCTGCACTCATGCCGTCCATTTCGTGCGTCGCGATTCGTGCGCAGTACCAGGTGTTTTTATGTCTGCCCCCGCACCTCCTCCATGTTACTGTAGCAATAAATTCCCCACTTCCACCTCCACCGCGCTCGTCATCTTCTCCGCCACCTTCGCATTCTCCGCCCGATTTGCCGCCAGGAATGGGAGGTTAGTAGCTGCGGGTGCTGGAGCAGGGCCGCACGGCGCGTGCGACGTCGGGTACTATTCGCTGGTGAGTTGGGAAGAGAGGCGTGTCGCGGCGGTTGTTCTCGTTATCTCCTCCGCCATCCGTCGCCAATCTCCGTTCGATTGCCGCCGGGGAACGGAGGTTAGTAGCTGCGGGTGCTGGAGCAGGGCCGCACGGCGCGCGCGACGCCAGGTACTAGTCGCTGGTGGGTTGGGAAGAGAGGCTCTGAAGTTCCGAGATCGACATTTTTGTGCGAGGTGAGTTCTTCACATCCTGATCCCCAAATCGGTGGCGCGGCTTGATGATGCTCGGGGTTGGTGTGCATTCAGAGTTGGACTTTGTTATCCTGGCTAGTAATCGCGATGCGTCCATAAATTGGCCTGAATTTATACCTACAGTTTCTCCGTATCCACAAATTGGCCTGAATTTTCCGTGTGTTTTTTAGCAGTATGCACTTTGTAGGTAGTTTTACAGTCTACATCTACAGCTGCAACTTCTAATCTATTCATGTACCCAGATGTCAACATTGTTTTGCTTGTTAGTTTGGTGGGATTGTTGCAACCACGTACAGATGGGCATGAATTTGTAGAGGTAGTTTGGTCAGCAGGGGCTTTGGTTGTTTTCTGTGGCAAATTTTTCATGGAACTTTGTGTTAATAGGCATGCATCAGTAATCCTTCTGTAAGGATGCATCAGCATTATCCAAAAGGATGTAGATATGGCACTTTATTGATGCCGAGATGTTTATTAACAGTTATTTTGTTGAAGCAGAAAAATGACCTTTGTGTGTTTTTTCCTTTTTTTGCAGGCCTGTTTTCTTCTCCAACATAAGGGGAAGCAGTCATGTCTGACTTTCCGGGACAAGACACCGGACAGGTTATCCTTCTATCTTAACAATGTAGGAAGTATGATAAGTTTGTCCGAAGTTTATCCTAGGCAATATGGGCAATATATTGCTAGTGCTTGCGATCTGTTTTGCAACTAGTGTACCAATGTAAGAAATTATTTGATGTTAATTGTACTAAGTAGGCAATATATGTAGCAATCCAGACAATTATCTAATTAATCCAGGCAAATATATGCTACTACGGGTTAATGAAATTTAGAACAAGTAGGCAAATTATGTAGAAATCCACACAATTATCTGATAAATCCAGACAAATATATGCTACTATGGATTAATAAAATTTAAAACAAGTAGGCAAAATATGTAGCAATCCAGGCAATATATGTAACATTTTTGAACTTTTGTTTTTACAGGCAATTCTGAGTCACATATAGGCAAATGTGCAATACTGTTTTTATGTTCAGTATGATTTTTTGAGATTCTTATTTTTTTCGCTTTGGTTTGGTAAGGGAGGTGGTTCAGATGAAGTGTCGATGGCCAATATGGAGAAGAATGCTGGACAAGGTAGGAACAGAGCTTCACCAGCAAGGATTATGAAGCTAAATGATAACCTCAGCCTTGCCTAGAGAGAGTTAATTGCCAGTTATGGACTTGGGGGACTTTTGAGGATTGTCGTCTTGACACTGCCAGCAGACTATAGCAAATGGATTTTGCAGCATGTAGACCCAAATAAGAGAAGCATAGTCATTGAAGGACAAGGTTCTATCCGTGTAACTACGGATGGTGTAACAGAAGTTCTAGGGCTACTGAACAGAGGGGATGATGTTTTTATGGGTGTGATCATGAAGCGACTAAGTTTATGGCGAATCTTTATGGATTCGAGAAAGGATCAGCACCCAACGTTACCACTTTTTGCAAGATGATCGAAGACATGAAGGGGAGGGATGATGTTGACTTCATGCGTGCTTGGATCATCCTAATGGTCAACTGTTTTCTATGCCCTACCACTGGACTGACCATCAGCCCTCGATGCTATCCTATTGTTGTGGACCTGAAAAGAGTAAAGAGGATGAACTTTGCAAAGTTTGTAGTCTACCAAATAATGAAAGCTGTTAGCGAAATGGGAACTAAGAAAAAATCTTTCGTGTGTTGTGTACACCATCTAGTGGTAAGATAGTACCCCCTGTTTAACCTGGGTTTATTTTTTGTTCTTTTTATTGTTTAACTCACGGATTGTTTCATTTTTATGGGTTTTTTCTATGAAAAACAGGTTAAATATGTAGATTCACTGGTCGTTAAAATGCTTGTTCCATATTGCAAAGTTCGGGCGGAGGCTTGGGACAGCAAGCTCATAGGCAAGGTAGTTAAAGTTGACAAGAAGCCAGGTGGTGGGTTCGGGCATCTCAAAGTGAAGCCTAGCATCTTGCAAAAACCTGGCGGTGAACTATTTGTGGGTTATGAAGAGACCGAACGTTTTGTATCATCAAAGTTGCCAGCTAATTTCAACAAAAGTGTATGTGTGCTTTTTCTCTCTATCATTCTTTGTTATCTGTTTTCTCACACTTTTCTACCGCCAACTAACTAGGGGCATTTTGACATGTTTCTTATGATGCAAAAGAAAAGAAAATTGGCTGCAATGATGACTGAGCTATGCAGAGGTATATCATTACAGATTGGTACGTTCCTCGAGGGGGTTGGCAACCTAGATTGTCAAGAGGAAATTCAGGGATCAACAAAAAGAAGAAAACAAGCTGCAGGTGTCCATATCAGCAGCAAGAACTTAGATAAAGACACCGTTGCAGGAGTTGGGGGCAAGCGTACAAGCGGACTCAGCGAAGATTCCGATTCTGATGCATTCGTTCCAATAAGAAGGCGCAGCTGCAAAAAAGCTGCAGGGAGATCCATGGTACAAAAACCTAATACATCAAAGCCTGAAAAATTCATTGCATCAACCCAACTTGTAGCAACCAGTAGCAAGGCGGTAGGGGCTGCCGAAGATGTCCAAACAGAGGAGCCTCCAGTGATGGTCTCCAACATTGCAAAAAGCACCCCTGTGGCAAGTGATGGTCAACAAGCATCTCAGTGTGTGTCAAAAGTACAAATCCCAGAAGTTGACATACTTCCCAACGCATCAGTCCTACCTGCAAATCTGCTACTGCATGGAACAACAATTCATGAGCCACCCCCAACATTTGACAGAACTCCGGATGGAACCTCTCGTGAGGCAGCTTTACACTCAGATCAAGAAGTTTTGGATGTATTCCAGGCAAATTCAAACTCAATTCAGGAAACTATTTGGCCAGAAGCATCAGTTGAAAAAACACTTGCTGCTGTTCACCCTAATCAGGCAACATTACATGAAAACCAGGCAAGTCCAACCCCACTACAAGCAATTGTTTTGCCAGCACCAACTTTTGACAGAACACCTGTTGCCAACTCCCTTGAGGCAACTATTCAACCAAATCAGGCAATATTCCATGGAAACCAGGCAAGTTCAAACTCAAATCAGGCAAGTATTTGGTCAGCACCAACTTTTGACAAAACACCTGCTGGGAACTCCCTTGAGGCAACTATTCAACCAATCCAGGCAATATTCCATGGAAACCAGACAAGTTCAAACTCAAATCAGGCAAGTATTTGGCCAGCACCAATTTTTGATAAAACACCTGCTGGGAACTCCCTTGAGGCAACTATTCAACCAATCCAGACAATATTCCATGGAAACCAGGCAAGTTCAAACTCAAATCAGGCAAGTATTTGGCCAGCACCAATTTTTGACAAAACACCTGCTGGGAACTCCCTGAAAAAAGATCCAAGCCATACACCAGCGACTTCAAAAACTTGCCCTCCTCCAGTGCCTATCCAAACTGGGACAGCAAGATCGTCTTGCAAGCCCTTGAAGAACAGGTTACGGTTGCATGCAACATCACCGGACAAGTCAAATATTGGCAAACAGACATTAGTTGGGTCTGGTTCAGGCCTTCAAAGCAGTGGTAGACGGGTGACAATTGTAGACAAAACGATCAACCTTAACTTCCACCTGCAGGATACAGTTGAAAGTGAAATCAGGCCAAAAATCTAGAAGTTTCATTTGACACGGGAGAAGAGGAATGGGACATGTCTCTTCTTAGTCAAGCGGAGGCTGATGCCAAAAGAGTAATTGGTGAGATGCGTAAAATGCAACTGAACAGCAAAACACTAGAAGATGTGAAAACTCCAAGCTCTAACATAGAACCAGCCAAAGATGCTCCAGGTAGCAGCTCATCAAAAACTCCACAAGGTGCTAGGCACGAACGCAGAGTTTCACGGCAGGGCCGGTCCTGAGTTTTCGGGGGCCCTGGGCGAAACAATACCCCGGGTTCTCATATCACAAACATCATAATAGTTTACATATGTATTGACAAAATGTTATGACACTTAAAATATTAAAAAAAATAGATAAATGCAAACTCGTTGGTGATGGTATGTCAAGATCATTTTTTACATATTATATGATTTGGAAGTGTGTTGTCGCGTTGGTTGATGGTGCAATGAGGTCTCATCTTGGTGTTATGGTCTCTCGCCTCTCAGTGTGGCCGCAGGGAGGCTAACATGTAGACTTTTTCACGAAATAGTTAGATCGATGCCTCAATATGTAGATTTAGAGTAGTTCTGGACTGTCACCACCCAACAGTGCTCGACAATCTATCTTCTTGCTTGCGCGGTGATCTAGACCACTTAGATCCGGCACCATGCGCCTAGATGTGCATCTAAATTATACACTTGATGAAACGGAATATCTTTAAGGAAAAGGAACAATAGTTACCTCGAGGTGTGTGCTGTAAAGATCTTAAAACAAACTGAGTGTATACTGCAAAAAGAACCTAATCATATGTGTCGTTTCTGTGGCCTCTCAGATTGTGGCCCAACACACTTAATCTCCTAAGCCATTTATTTGATGGAATATTATCTAGTTCTAACAGAGAAAAAGGCCCATTCTAGCGCTAAAAGAAAAAAGCCCAAGTAGCATTGCACAAGTACATAACGCTTCAATGCTTTCCCTTCGTCTCCCTGGTAAGAACGGGAGAAAAACCTCAACTGCTTCTAATGGTGATGCCACATGAACCTCTCCCCCACCGCATATGCCATACCGAGTTGGGGGCCCCTTGGATTCGGGGGCCCTGGGCGGCCGCCCACCCTGCCCCCCCTCAGGGCCGGCCCTGTTTCACAGGTAGCACCTGCTGTTAGGTCACCTTATGTAGATCCTGATAACACGGACCCTTTCTTCTATTTAGAAGAAGTCAACAAAATATACAATGCTGTCTGTCAGTACAAACGCAGGAGGTCTCGGAGCCAAGCTAAGGACACAAGGTGAGTGTACTTTATTCCATAATACTGATTTTCTTCTACACGGTTTCATCTCAGTTCTATGCCCCTCATTAATTTTGTTTCTCCTGTTTTTCATTGTTCCTCTCGTCTCCATAGCAAACCAATAATCAACTACGATGAATTCTTCATCTCGGGCAAGGAACTTGCATCTTCAGTAGCTGGTGGCAGCAAGTTTGAAGCTTGCGTTATAGAAATAGGAATTGTTGCTTTGAGAACAATAGAGATGTGTCCAAAGAAAAGATACATGCCATTAAGGATCACTGTAAGCATATTTTTTCTTCATTTTTGTACCTGATTAGTTTTTCTTAGGCAATTATTATGATCCAGGAGGCAAAATATGTTGCAATAGAGGCAATTTTTATGTTTGTACTTCAAATAGTCCTACTAATATGATTTCCCACCTAGGAGCAGGCAATTAATATGAGTCATGTACCAACATAAGTAGGAATGCAGACAGTTTTTGTTAGTAGACAGTTAGTACTGAATATGTACATCAGTTTTTTAACTTTCGACTTTTCCCTCATGCATGGTGTCTTTAGACTTTCTTCCAAAATGGTAGTTTCATCCGAAGTGAAGTCGACAAGTGGTTCAACTACCGTACCATGAGGCTGAGCCGTTGCGAATTGGT
The DNA here is from genome assembly GCA_910589765.1 of Avena atlantica. Taxonomy (NCBI): domain Eukaryota; kingdom Viridiplantae; phylum Streptophyta; class Magnoliopsida; order Poales; family Poaceae; genus Avena; species Avena atlantica. The sequence goes on from OU342737.1 coordinate 177,579,151, forward strand.
AAGTAATACCTTGCTGATTGTTTTCTAATTAGTGGTCACCTTATTTTCTGACCCTTTAAAACTATGAATTAGGTTGCATTCCCAACTCTAGAAGTACTTGACCTTGAAAGACCAAAAGAGACATGGCACTATTGTCTCCTAGTGCTGAATTTAAGGGATAGGCGATTTGAACTGTTAGACTCGCTTAGGACTCTGAAAGATAAAAAGTTGCTTGAAACCGCAAAGATCATTATTGAAGGGATTGTAGCAAATTGGGAGAAGCATTATAGCAAGTCAAGCAAGAAAGTTAAGCGGGACTGGCCTATTATTGATGTCAACAATGCCAAACAAGACGATGGGTCAGTAATTTTTCCTTGTTCTGTTTTTGACTACCTTTTTTGTTTTTAATTACATCAATCTGATTCTGTCTTATTATCTTACTTGCATAAAAAAGCTCTAGTTGTGGCATTTACATGCTGCACAATGCTGAGAAGTGGGAGGGAAGTGTTGTACCAGTTCTTAATTCAAAGGACGTACCGAAGCTCAGGAAGCTGATGACTGTGAAATGGCTAAATAGCCGTCACAATGATGTAAATTGGAGGATCATGTTGAACATCAAAAAGGTGTGCCCAACAATTTTTAACCTTGTTTTTACCACTTCTTTTTGTATCTTTTCTGTTTTTTGAGTGTACAAGAAGCAATTCCCCTCCTCACCTCCCTAGTTCTTTTGCATGGTTTTTGTCGAGCAAATTTAGGACGGTAGCATACAAATGCAAGAAAGGCAGCTAGCTGAAAACATGATGTATTTTTAATCTCACCTTTTACTGAATCCAAGTATTACAAAACCATTACAACCATCTCATAAAACAACTACTACTAACACAATAGGAAACTAGTACTAACTTGATATTTTTCCCAGAAAACAAGCTGGGTTTCTCAAACACTTTGGTTCAATCTCGTGCTGCAAGTAGCAGCATTGTGTCCTTGCTGGCCACAAAGTGCACATTTCACACTCCTCTTAGGATGCAATTCAAGTGCTGAACCGAGGGCTTTATCTTTCTTGCATCCTTTTGTCGATGACTTCAGTGGATTCTTCACACGGAAAGGACCTGCACCTGGTTCACCAGCAGATGCCTGTGTAGCTACAGAGGGTGTGTGTCGTTCTTGCTTCTTTTTTCTCTTCCTAAGCACTTTATCCATCTGCCCAACCTCGGTCCGCATTGCTCGGATGTGCGCATTGCAAATAGCAACACCCTCATCAGACCTACAAGCAACTTTAGCAACCTTAGCAAAGTCTGTACACAAGTTTGCATGTCTGATCATTTCGATCGCATCAGGAGACATGACATCAGGCACCTGTTCAACAGCTGGTGCAACACCATCTGCAATTGCTTTCTGTGTCCACCTGGCAAATATGTACCGAGAAGGTATCTCGTCTATACCCAAATGAGTGAAAACCTTCAAGATATGGATGCAAAGAAGCCCATCTTTGTAGAATTTGCAGCAATCGCATTCATATTCCTGGAGGTCGACCATAGCGGTGACTGTGTACGACCTACTCTCATAGTTGCCCACATAGGTGTTGTTAGGAACAAGCAGGTACATATTCCCTGGTTGCGGCCTTACATTGTACCTACCAATCATCTCAAACTCATGCTGAAACCTATAGTATATGTCCCGTGTATACACAGCTAAAGCTTGCTTCTCAATTGGGAAAGGATACCATGTCCTCGGAACCAGTTCATCAGTCTGGAAGTCATTTCCTTCCTCCCTAACGAGAATCTTGCCGTTTATCTTCTCATATTTCTTGATGAAGTTCATCACAGAGTTTTGTGGCTTCACATACCGTTTCAAAACAGAATTGAAACCCTCACTCCTCTGGGTAGACTGAAGAAAGGGGAAGAAATTCTTTCGGAAGTAGCATGTAACCCATGACTCCCTAATATCGTACAAGTCTGCGAAGTGCTTGTTGCCTGCCACATTGTAATTCTGGAGCATAGCAGACCAGATTCAACTCAAACTCCAAGGGAGTCATGCTCATGTCTATGCACTCATTAAAAAATCTTGACAACTCTGGATTCCTACCTAGGAATGCACCAAGATATGATTGAGCTTTTCTGATTATGTGACACCTGCAATTTCGGTGACATGTGTTTGGAAACATTTTGTCTATGGACTTCTGTAGGGGTTCGTAGCATGGAAAACAAAAAATTTCTACCGCATGCACACAAACAAGCCAAGATCTATCTACAAGATTGTAGCAATGAGTCGATAGAGGAACTTACCCTCGAAGATTCCAAAGCGGTTAACGAGAGCAGATTCTCGTGGGTGATGTAGTCGTACACTTGCCGATCTCAAGATCGCGTAGACGATCCTTCCGGCACTGTGTTCCGGCAGCGCTCCCGCAGTCGGTCACACGTTCGGTACTCAACGAAGACCTTCCTCTCCCTTGTTCCAGCAGGCAGCGGAGGTTGTAGCACTCTCCTCGCGATTCCGGCAGCACAACGGCGTGGTACCGGAAGTAGAGGGGAGATCTCGCAGGGCTTCGCCTTAAGCCGGAGCGAGTATGGTGGACTATGAGAGAGCCTTGGTGATCTAGGGTTTAGACACACCAATTAGAAGGGGCTAGGACGGAGGCTAGGGCAATTAGAAGCCCCAACTCGGCGGCTTGGGAGAAATCCCTAGGCTGTGGCTAGGGTTTAGGTTTAGAGGGAGGCAACTTGTGTGTCTAGGAGGGGAGCCCTGTCCCTCCTTATATAGGTGGAGGGAGGCGTGCAAGGGGAGGGGAGTCCCTCCCCAACTCGGCCTCCAAGTGAGCCGGCGGTGGGAGGAGGAACTCCTCCCCCAAGTCGGTTTCAAACCTCCTTCTCCTCTTTCCCAAAACTAGCCGTTTGACTTTTCAAACTAGGATTTGAATAAACCCTCTATTTTGGTACAGCGATGAAACCTAGTACATGATGCAATCATATCAACTTGATATAACACATTCATGTACCCTTCCCCTCCCGGAGTGCCGGACCTTCCGGACCCTTCTAGAACATTCCTGGTGAAAACACCGGAATCATTCCCGAACTCCGAAACAGGACTTTCCTTATATGAATCTTATTCTCCGGACCATTCCAGATCTCCTCGTGATATCCCGGATCCCATCCGAGACTCCGAACAACATTCGGTCTCTTACTCATCATTCCATAACTACTCAACAACATCGAATCCTTAAGTGTGTCTCCCTACGGTTCGTGAATTATGCGGACATGATCGAGACACTTCTCCGAACAATAACCAATAGAGGAATCTGGAAATTCATATGGCTCCCACATATTTCTACGATTACTTTGCGATCGAATGAACCACTTACATACGATACCAATTTCCCTTTGTCTCACGATATTTTACTTATCCGAGGTTTTGATCGTCGGTATCTCTGCATACCTAGTTCAACCTCGTTACCGATAAGTACTCTTTTCTCGTTCCCGTGGTATGTGATCCCTTGTGAGCCAGTCACATGCTTGCAAGCTAATTGGATGACATTCCACCGAGAGGGCCCAGAGTATATTTATCCGTCATATGGATGGACAAATCCCACTCTTGATCCATGTGCCTCAACGCATACTTTCCGAACACTCAATGCCACCTTTATAGCCACCCAGTTACGGTGTGGTGTTTGATGTCATCAAAGCATCCTTCCGGTGATGGTGATTAGCATGATCTCATGGTCGAAGGAATTAGGTTACTATGTATCAGAAAGCTTATAGCAAATGAACTATATTAAATGACTTGATCTTTATGCTACGCTTAACTATAGGAGTATGTCCATCACATCATTCTCCTAATGATATGACCCTATTGTTAATAACATCTCTATGTTCATGATCAGGAAACCATGATCATATATTAACCAACAAGCTAGTTTAACAAGAGGCTTTACTAGGGACTCTTTTATGTTTACAAATCACACAAGTATTAATGTTTCCGGTTAATACAATTATAGCATGGTATGTAAACATTTATCATAAGTATGAAGATATGATAATAACCACTTTATTATTGCCTCTTGGGCATGTCTCCAACAGTCTCCCACTTGCACTAGAGTCAATAATCTAGTTTCAAACCTTTGTGTATTCAACACCTATGGCTTTCTGGTGTCGTATGTACACGATTGCTAGTGGTCAACTGATCTCCGGATCTGACACTTCCAGGTCCGTGTGTAATTGCATGTCTTTGCGTCTCTACGCATCACTCATTCTCTAATGAGATGGCTTCGTACAAATTTGGTCCTTTGGTTTTACCTTTAGTTCTTTGGGGTTAAAAACATGTTGATAATATTGTCGTACAATATATCTTTATAGTATTATCCCACTGTGAACTACACCTAGTTTGATAACAAACTACTTGACACAAATGCCCTCTATTGCTGCTAAAATAGCAGTCATACACTTAGCCTTTTGTTGTAGTATCTGTCACAATGTCTTTAACTTTGGAACTCATCCAAATCCATTATGGAACTCACTTTCCATTATATTGTGCCACCCTTGGTTTAGATTGAGATAAACTTAATTTGTACTTTGTGACAAAACTAGTATCAATGTAGTACTTTTACAATGAACTAACCATCTATTTGTCACTTCTACAAATAATATACTCTTAGTTCTTCCAAAAGATCATAAGAATATTCTTACTATTGTCCAATGATCATCTTATGAATCATTCTGGTATATGCTCACAACATTTAGAGCATAGGACATATCTTGATTTGTACATATCACAGTATGATTGATATAAATACTCTTTGTGATCAAGTATCAATCTATACTTCAATCTTGTTTCACTTACCAAATGTCAATACATTTGAATATATCATCAATGTTGAACTCATTCAATCCTTTCTGTGCGACAAGAAACTTTCTTGTAGTTTCTATATTGAACTCATTCAATGTCTCGTCTATGTACTTCTGGCACAACCATATTAGCGTCTATTCATGCCAAATATTTGGGTTTTGCCTAAGTCTTTCATCGAGATGAAATTCTTAATACGTGTTAATAAAAGATACATCATTTCTAATCAACAATATGTCTTCCACATAATGTATTAGAAACATGTCTTAGCGCTCCCACTTAATTTCTTGCAAATGCAAGCATCTTCATTGTCTCTGATGAAATTAAAATCTTTTAACAGTTTCATCATAGTGAAGATTCCAACTCCGTAATGCTTACTTCAACCATTGAAGTTTTCATATGCATTTAGCATCCTTTGAATTAACAAAACCCTTTGGACCATGTTATTCACATGTCCTAGGTAACAATTCTATTAGAAGAACTTGTTTTGTTTATTCAACTACCATATAACAAAATTATATGTAGTGGTTGCTACACTAATCCGTCTAGACTAAATATCACTATGAAAGATCAAATTTTATCATAGTCAACCTTTGAACATTGTTGTGAACTTTTTCCCAACATGTCGACTATTTCATAGATGTAAAACATCCATGTCTATTTCTTTATAGATCCAAACACAACTGTAAGGTCTTACACCTTTCTTGAGGGTCCTTCAAGTTCAAAACTTGATTTTTCGTGTATAGAACTATCACGGATTTTATGGCTTCAAGCCATTTGATGGAATCAGGGCCCATCATCGCTTCTTTGCATGTAGTCGGTTCATTATTCTCAAATAATGATTCAACCCTCAAATCTTGGTATTTGATTGTTTACTTGACCTACTTGGTTCAATAGGAACTTAGATCTCCGTGACCACAACCTTTGAGGCACGTGAGCCATGAGCATTGTTGTTGCCTCCGAAACACTTTTCGGTGCTGCGCAACTTTGCACATATAGCTAAGGTTCCTTTAACCTTATCAAAGTTCTATTGTCCTCCCACTTAACTTTTCACGAAAAATTCCTTCTCAAAGAAACTTGACGTTCTAAGCGACAAACACTTTTGTCTCCGGTGTTATGGAGGATTACTTAACAGTTATTCAAAATAACATACAAAGACAGGTTCATCCGAGTTTGGTTGCAAACATCTTTCTTATGCATAGCATACCAATGTTTAAGAAAGGACTACTTGGGTTTTATCCCAAACCATAACTTTATATGGTGTCATTTCAATGGATTATGATGAAGCTCTTTTCAGTGGAAAAACGGTAGTCTCTCAAGCTTTTAATCTTTAAAATATAATGGCAGTTTTATGATTTACACCTTCGATCTTTCCATGTCAAACAAGGTTTAATTACATATCTCGAACGCTCCATACTCTTATGGTGTTTCGGGAAATGCAAATCCACGGAACGATTCCTTAAATCTTAGGTATTATGCTAAACTTGTAACTCAAATATCTTCCTTTATGATCTTATCATAAACTATTTATATTCTTGTTACAATAATTTTGCACTTCATCTTGAAAGTTTTTTGAACTTTTTCAAATGTTTCATACTTCATCCTTATTAAGTAAATATTCATATATTCACTTAAATTTTTGGAGAAAGCATATGAAGTTGAAATCCATCGCTCTTTAAAACACATAATGGACTTCATACAACAATAAGTACAAGTTCCAATAAGATAGTCATTCGTTCCCTTTTGGCCTATGAACGAAGTTTTAATTATCTTTTAGGAAAGTTTCACAAGCGTCATGTGATCAAAAAATCAAAAGACTCCAAAATTCCATCCACATGGAGTTTCTTCATGTTTTCTTTCCAATATAATTTAAACGGCGACGTCACTTCCTAAGTGATCTTTCAATCAATTTGTCTTTCGACATTTTTAGCACTAGTTTTATGGATGTGATTTCTCCAATGAGATTTGTGAATCATCCATCTTTTATGGATTACGACAATTATTTGAACAACCCTTTTGTTCTCATAATACCTGATAAAACAAATCTTGAAGGCAAGCTTTGATGTTTAACGAGCAACACAATAACCCTTTATTTGTTCTCGATGAACATCATCACATATTCTTTTGCTATTTACTTAGGCCATTGTAGTTCATAAATTGTGTTGTTTCGTATGACGATTCACACCAACAAATTCAGTATCAAATACTTAAGAACCACATTGTTTAATAAGCAAAGAATATAGCCATAACATGTATATCATCTATATACTTAAACTGAACAATTCTAGTCTTTTCTTTTCTGCCATATATTTATGAGATTCTCTTTCAGTATTTCCTTTTCTGTTTGAAAGAATCTATCAAGATCAATAGTGGAGTCATACATATGACACATAGTCCAAAGCGTGTATAATTAAATACCAATGTCTTTGGACTTGCACTTTGAAGTAGATCACCATCATCAAATGTTTGGTGTTCTTTCAAATTCCTTTCTTTAGTAATCTCTTGGTGTAGTAAACATTTTACCTACATCAAATATCCACCCTTATCATGGAATTATCCATGATCAAGCTACTTTTAGCTTATAACGGTGAATCGCGAGTATAATGTTGCTCTCCAAAACCTTTTGGTGGATTAGGACAACTAGTGTCTCCAACCTTTTGCAAATTCTCAGCAAATATGAGAACATGACTTTTGCCATATTATACTCTATCATGTTGCAACCAAAGCTTCATTTCAGATATCACAATATCTTCCACACATCATGGTTTCTGAAACAACTCTTTCAGATCCTAGATAAACTTGATATTAAGACAATTCTTTGAATATCAAGAATCATGGAGACAAACATGATACTCATACACTAACTCTTGGAATTGTCACTCTTGTTTTAATACCAATTATTAAACTTCATGGAGTAACCGGAATTTACTGAAAGTTTGCAATAGGACTTTTAAACTTTAGATTAACACTTCAAAAACAATACGATACCAGTTCGTAAAGTAACTAACCAGAATTCTATAGTTCTATCATCTCAATTAAACTAAGCGCAAGATGGTAAAACGGATGCCAATGACTACAACAACTATGCAAATTCACTTTGATTTAATTTATGATAAATAATGTTCAACTTTTAATCATATTGCCGTTGAACTCCCACTCAAAACAATATCCCTCACATTGTTTTAGTGATCACACGAACCAAATCCACCACATCAAAACCGATCATCACGAGAGTTGATGTAGCTTTAATGGCGAACATCAACATGTTCATCATATCTACTATATGACTCATGCTTTACCTTTCGGTGATCCGTGTTCCGAGACCATGTCTGTACATGCTAGGCTCGTCAAGATCAAACCTTAGCTTCCGCACGAGCAAATCTGGCTTGCCCACGTTGTATACACTTGCGGAATCTAACACACCCGATCATCACGTGGTGCTTCGAAACAACAAGCTTTAGCAATGGTGCTAACTAAGGGTGAACACTTTATGACTTGAAATTCATGTGCATGAGGGATCATCTTATAATGCTACCGTCGTCTACTAAGCAATATAAGATGCATAAAGGATTAACATCACATGCAATTGATAATATGTGATATGATATGGCCTTTCTTCTTTGTGCTTCCGATCTCCATCTTCTAGCACGAACATGATCTCCATCATCACCGACATTGCATCAAGGTCAATGATGCTTCTCCATGGTTGTCGTCCACCGGCTTCAACTATTACAACTACTTTGAATAGACATGCGGGTCTTAACAGAAATTAAAGACAACCATATGGCTCCTGCCGGTTGCCAACTTACAATAAGGAACATTGCATACATCATATATAATCACAATCATGGCCATATCACATCACAGCACACCCCTGCAAAACAAAGTTAGACGCCTCTAATTTCTTTGCATATTTTACGTGGTTTGGGGCTTTCAATAAGTGTCGTTCTAACTTACGAACAAGAACCACAACATTGATACTAGTATTGTTAATCACCCGTTGTAAATTGGATCTTAACTATGCTAGGAGAAACAGGCACCCGCAAAGCCACTTATGCAATACAAGTTGCATGTCAAGCGTGGAGCAAGTCTCATGAACGATGTCATGTAAGGTTAGCCCGGGCCGCTTCATCCCAACATACCGCAAGATGCAAAGTACACAAGAAGCAATCGACAATAAAAGCATCAACGCCCACAATGACCATTGTGTTCTACTCGTGCAAACAGATCTACATATAGACACGGCTCTGATACCACTGTAGGGGTTCGTAGCATGGAAAACAAAAAATTTCTACCGCATGCACACAAACAAGCCAAGATCTATCTACTAGATTGTAGCAACGAGTCGATAGAGGAACTTACCCTCGAAGATTCCAAAGCGGTTAACGAGAGCAGATTCTCGTGGGTGATGTAGTCGTACACTTGCCGATCTCAAGATCGCGTAGACGATCCTTCCGGCGCTGCGTTCGGGTAGTGCTCCCGTAGTCGGTCACACGTTCGGTACTCGACGAAGACCTTCCTCTCCCTTGTTCCAGCAGGCAGTGGAGGTTGTAGCACTCTCCTCGCGATTCCGGCAGCACAACGGCGTGGTACCGGAAGTAGAGGGGAGATCTCGCAGGGCTTCGCCTTAAGCCGGAGCGAGTATGGTGGACTATGAGAGAGCCTTGGTGATCTAGGGTTTAGACACACCAATTAGAAGGGGCTAGGCCGGCGGCTAGGGCAATTAGAATCCCCAACTCGGCGGCTTGGGAGAAATCCCTAGGCTGTGGCTAGGGTTTAGGTTTAGAGGGAGGCAACTTGTGTGTCTAGGAGGGGAGCCCTGCCCCTCCTTATATAGGTGGAGGGAGGCGTGCAAGGGGAGGGGAGTTCCTCCCCAACTCAGCCTCCAAGTGAGCCGGCGGTGGGAGGAGGAATTCCTCCCCCAAGTCGGTTTCAAACCTCCTTCTCCTCTTTCCCAAAACTAGCCGTTTGACTTTCAAACTAGCCGTTTGACTTTTCAAACTAGGATTTGAATAAACCCTCTATTTTGGTATAGCGATGACACCTAGTACATGATGCAATCTTATCAACTTGATATAACACATTCATGTACCCTTCCCCTCCGGAGTGCCGGACATTCCGGAACCTTCTAGAACATTCCCGATGAAAACACCGGAATCATTCCCCAACTCCGAAACAAGACTTTCCTTATATGAATCTTATTCTCCGGACCATTCTGGATCTCCTCGTGATATCCCGGATCCCATACGAGACTCCGAACAACATTCGGTCTCTTACTCATCATTCCATAACTACTCAACAACATCGAATCCTTAAGTGTGTCTCCCTACGGTTCGTGAATTATGCGGACATGATCGAGACACTTCTCCGAACAATAACCAATAGAGGAATCTAGAAATTCATATGGCTCCCACATATTTCTACGATTACTTTGCGATCGAATGAACCACTTACATACGATACCAATTTCCCTTTGTCTCACGATATTTTACTTATCCGAGGTTTTGATCGTCGGTATCTCTGCATATCTAGTTCAACCTCGTTACCGATAAGTACTCTTTTCTCGTTCCCGTGGTATGTGATCCCTTGTGAGCCAGTCACATGCTTGCAAGCTAATTGGATGACATTCCACCGAGAGGGCCCAGAGTATATCTATCCGTCATATGGATGGACAAATCCCACTCTTGATCCATGTGCCTCAACGCATACTTTCCGAACACTCAATGCCACCTTTATAGCCACCCATTTACGGTGTGGTGTTTGATGTCATCAAAGCATCCTTCCGGTGATGGTGATTAGCATGATCTCATGGTCGAAGGAATTAGGTTACTATGTATCAGAAAGCTTATAGCAAATGAACTATATTAAATGACTTGATCTTTATGCTACGCTTAACTATAGGAGTATGTCCATCACATCATTATCCTAATGATATGACCCTGTTGTTAATAACATCTCTATGTTCATGATCAGGAAACCATGATCATATATTAACCAACAAGCTAGTTTAACAAGAGGCTTTACTAGGGACTCTTTTATGTTTACAAATCACACAAGTATTAATGTTTCCGGTTAATACAATTATAGCATGGTATGTAAACATTTATCATAAGTATGAAGATATGATAATAACCACTTTATTATTGCCTCTTGGGCATATCTCCAACAACTTCGCCATTGCAATATCTTGATCAGTTATAATATTAAGTGGCGCCAAACCATTCAGCGCTAGTAGAAAGCTTTCATAGAGCCAATCAAAACTAGTTGCTAGTTCCTGTCTCATGAAACCACGACCCAACATGAAGGACTGCCCATGCCTGTTGATACCTATGAAAGGTGCAAATGGCATATTGTACATGCTTGTACAGTATGTCTTATAAAAGGAGATACAATCATGGTATGCCTTAGTGTATGCTTCTCGAGCTTTTCCATCAATGCAGAACAAGTTAGCAACCCTTTCATTAGAGTCCAAATCCATTCTAAAGTAGAAATTGGGATCTTCCTCTTTATTTGCTTGAAAGTAGGCAATAGTAGCAGGCATGTCACCTCCTTTTGTCTTTGTTTGTCGGATACTAGTTCTCAAATTGCTTATCTTTTTTGTCGTGTACGGCACAAGTTTTGCACAACCATAGAATTCAGACATCACAGACATCATGCGCCATGTCTCCAAGTTGCAGTGATGTAGAGTAGTAAGAAATTTTTGCTCCTCCCTTGGTATACCCTGGTGAGAACGAAGGTACTTAGTCAGCGACGGTTTATTGATCATATCATGGTTGTGTTCAGGTATAAAAGCTGTCACTTCAAACTTGTTGTCAATTAGCTTAACCCTCATGCTTGCTCTGCAATTTGTTTGCTTTATTGATTCCCTCCTCCTTTTCTTCCCAATCTTGCCTGAACTCCCTTTATTCTTGCTCGATGTTCTATGGCCACCTTCCCCTCCTCCGTCATCAGTATCAAATTCTGAACTTGGACTCTCAGGTATCGGAACAGCAGGGATATCATCTGTTTTTGGTTTCCTATTCTTGTTGCAACAGAATTGTTGCTTTTCCAGAACTTTGGTGAATGCAGACCTCCTGGAGGTATTATACTTGACTGAGAACCCAAGACTTTTTGCATAAGCATTGTAATGAAACTTCGCTTCTTCAAGTGTGTCGAATCTCATACCAACATATGGTTCTTCAGGGGTCGATCGCACCTCTGTCTCATCGTCACCTTCAACAACTAAGTGAACATTTGTTGCATCAACAATAGGCAAGTTCTCAGTCCCACTGGGAAGAGTTGCAGCAACGGGGTCAGCATTACAGTCTGTATCCATAGCATTAGATCCACCAGTTGCTGCACTGACAGTAACATGGATTTTTGCACCCAACACTTCAGGCGTCCTAGAAGCATTCACTTGACCAAGCAAGTTCGGGGACTCGCCCACCCCTTCAATTGAGGCATAGCCTCCAGCCGGCGGAATCTGTGTACAGAACAATGGTTGTGCTTTATTATTCCCGTCGCCTTCATCCAAAAACGTGTCTTCAGGCAACATGTTCAAGTCCAGGCCAGACATTATTCCTGCACATCAAACCAACAGCAGTTGTAGGCAACTGTTAACAAAAATCATACAAAATAATCAGAAATCATGGATACACAACTGTTACAGCTTGCTTTGTGTGCCTTTTTTTCTTTCTACTTTTCATGCAACATGAAGCAACTTTTCCCAATAGTCAAGTTGGTTGTTTTCCAAACTAATTCATTTTTTTGTTTACTTCTACAGACTAGGTGCAAGCAAGCAAAGGTCAACTGATCCATGGTTCTACAATCAAACAACACAGGAACATGCATGTATAGGTGTGAGGTATTATGGGGGTAGGGGTATAATTCTGGGGAGAAGTAAACTTGTGAAAGGAAGCAATTTTATTTGCTTTTTGTTTTGGTCAGAAGCAACTTCTGAAAACAGCTTCCTCTGATTAGTAATAGTACTAAGAATCTTCCACTTCAACTTACAAGCAAGTTATTTTGTTTCTAGGGGGAAGTTTTATGACAAAAACAAAGAACACCAAGGACTGGTAAGAAGATATCTCAGCTGTGATGGTCGTTTTACCTGTTTGAGGGTGGCAGATTTGTGCCAAACAATCTGGGCAACTTTGTTATCTCCTACTTGTTTTTTGGATCTGCTTCTTGTGCTTCATGTATTTTTTCTTGCCTAGGAATTTCTTGCACAACCCGATACTAGGGAGCGGTGGCGCTGGGTGGGAAACCCTTGCGATGGGGAAGAGAGAAGAAATCGGGGGAGGAAGAAAGAAGCCCTGGAATCGGGCTGTGTTGTCCGATGGTTTGTTTTTTATACAGCTGGCGATGGGTTGTTGGGAGCTGTCCACGCGGGGGAGGGGGGGACCAGTTTGTTTTTTGTTGGGATCGAAAGTTTCCTTAAACGGGAGGCCGCTCGATGGCACTAACAAGCAGTCGGTCGCCAGCTAGTCCAGTCCACATTATTAATCTTGCTTTATTCTGTCCTTGTGTGTAGGTATCCTGTATCTGGACAAGTTCGTTCATATTTTTTGGAGGACATAACCACTAGATGCCTAAATGGTGTTGGCACTCGCAGATGGCCTTCATTTACCAGTTTGTAGTAAGAAACATGGAAAAAAATAGTACATAATGTAGAAAATGAAGTAGTCTCGTTATAGTTTTCGGTAGCTTCACTCCTTTTCTTCTTAGGCCTTTCACAATGGGTTGTGTCTTAGCACATTTTTATAAACAATTAAAACTTAAGAAACAACTAGTAGTACAATACATTGTTTCTTAAGTGGAGTCTCTATATTTAATGATTTAGAGGACATGTATGCATGTGATTGGCCTAACAATGTTTTTTGCCTATGGTTCCGTGTAAGTGGTGTTTCTTAGCTAAGATACAACATTAATCTCTTTCCTCATTAACTATAGTGTCACATAAGCAAAGTACCTAGGATATGATGCTAAGAAACACCCATTGTGAAAGGCTTATAGAATCAATGTTGTAATAGTAATCTCACATGAGTTTAAATATATTGTCAGATGATGCATCATCGTCTTTGTGCGAAAGTCAACATCTGTCACCCACATATATTTTTATTACTACATGGCTATATTATCTATGGATATATACGTGAATATTTACATTTTAGAATTTTTTTAGAATAATAAAAGTAATTTTTAAAAGCCGTGGCAACGCACGGGCATTTAGCTAGTTGAATGTTAGTACATGTTGAATCACTCACAAATAATCCCAAACCGCCCACGTATGTTACACCAGTTCTTTGATGTTGTTTTTGTTCCAAATGCCTCATTATGCTCTACCTCACTCTATTCCTTCAGGCAATCCTAAAGTTGATCGTTTCATGGCTAGATCTCCTGATTTACAGTCCTGCAGGACACCAATAGATAGAATGTATTGAGAGCCATAGTAACTATTTTTTAAAAATTCATACCAATGCGCAAGAATATAACTCATTTATGACATTATCCCTTTTTCCAAAATCCTAATGCTGGAAACAGCAAAAAAAGACCATTTTTATAACGGAAACAGAAGTTGTAAGAAGACTATGCAGCAAAACATAGCTATATGGAAAAATCATTGCAAGGTCCTATACTCCGCAGATAGGATCCACATAAATATTTTTTTAACCACCAGAATTCATTGTGTTGCAGGCGAGTTGCCATTTCTGCCAATACAAAATTTGTTGTATACTACGTACCTTTGGAAACTGCAAAGTAAAATATAATCAGTACACCTCACTACAGGAGAAGCTGAATACGCCGTCGGCGTAGGCCCTAAATCCCGTCGGCGTAGGCTGGCCCGACGGCTGCCGTCGGCGTATGGCCGTCGGCGTACAACCCCGTAGGCGTAGCCTCTTCTCCCGTCGACGTAGAAAAGCCGTCGGCGTAGACCATATGGGACCCACCTGGATGACTAACGGCCGTTTGGCTACGTCGACGGCTTTACCGTCGGCCTAGATTTTTCCAATTTTTTTTCCAACTTTTTTCAATTTTTTTTTCAAATTTTTTTTTCAATTTTTTTAACATTTTTGTATTGTTTAACTTGTTAATCTCACATGGACATTTTTAATTTTAAGTATACTTAGTCTCAAGTTAAATTGCACAATTAGTCAAACTTCTCAACCGGTCATCCATCCTAATACTACTCCAGCCCCAGTACGCTTAACTTCTTCGTTCCTTCCACATGAGCTTCCGACAAATAAACTAGAACTTGTTGTGAATATTATCATATCAAACCTATTAACCATTACACTAATAATGTTAGACATATTTGTTTTTTTACATTTCATACAATTTTTTGAGTAAACAACAATAAATAAGTAATAATAATCTTGAATTCAAATAAAAATAAAATAAATTTTATTTATTTTGCTTTTTTTATTTAAATTTGAATAATTCATATCTACAAATCCGTAAATCACAATTCGACAAATAATATATCCAAATCGATCAGAAAAATGAGAGGAATCCAAATATGACATCCCTATCATCTATTTAATTATATATCATAAATTTTAAATATTAGACCAACTGAAACTATGTCAAGATTCATGAAACACCCCGTTTTTGGCACTCGAAAAATAAAAAATGGCTTTTTCGTGCGACGAAAAGGAAAACTTCCTCCTGCAACATTGTTCGCCATCCCATGATATACACGAGTGCATAATATGGGCACATTAGCGCAAACTATATCGCGATTCTAGCAATAACATTGGTCATTTGACCTGAAATCCAGAAAACCTCGATTGAGATAGGCCATTTTGTGGAGGGTTTTTTGAGACACGATCAATATATCAAGTTTTATATTTTTCCATGCAACTATGTCACATAATATGACACCACGCGAAGGTTTTGTATTGTTTCGATCGTTTTTGAATTTTTTATGCACGTTTCAAACTATCGTCAAACTTTCTAAATCGAGGGGCATGAAAATTCTTAGCTCGGGGCTGAGTCTTACTAAACTTGGATTAGATATCTGATGAAATAGCATATTTTGAACCTAAAAATGATTTTTGAAAAAAATCATGAGCATCATATCATGTACATGTAGTTCAAATCTAACTTATTTCCTACTGATTCGGCAGGAATTTGTCTTTTTCACGAGAGGTGAACGGAAATGTTTGAGATATCCCGGTTGGGAAATTGTCCATTCAATATGGTCTAGTATTTTAAAAAAATGTGGTATTATCATTTTGAAACTTTTATTTGGTGGTTGCTTCTCAAAAACACCCCATTTTTTGCACTCGGAAAATGAAAAATGGCTTTTCGGTGCGACGAAAAGGAAAACTTCCTCCTGCAACATTGTTCACCATCCCATGATACACATGTGTGCACAATATGGACACATTATCGCAAACTATACCGCGATTATATCAATAACATTGGTCATTTGACCTGAAATCCAGAAAACCTCGATTGAGATAGACCATTTTGTGAAGTTTTTTTTAAGACTCAATGAATATACGAAGTCTAGTATTTTTCCATAGAACTATGTCATATAATATGACACCACACGAAGGTTTTGCACTGTTTCGATCATTTTTGAATTTTTTATGCCCGTTTCAAACTATCGTCAAACTTTCAAAATCGAGGGGCATGATGATTCTTAGCTCGGGGACGAGTCTCACTAAACTTGCATTAGATCTCTGATGAAATGGAATATTGTGAACCTAAAAATTATTTTTACAAAAAATCATGAGCAATATATCATGTACCTCTAGTTCAAATCTAACTCATTTCCTACCGATTCAGCAGGAATTTGTCTTTTTCACGAGAGGTGAACGGAAAGGTTTGAGATTCCTAGGTTAGGAAATTGTCCATTCAATATGGTCTAGTATTTTTGAAAAAAGTGGTATTATCATTTTGAAACTTTCATTTGGTGGTTGCTTCACAAAAACACCCCGTTTTTTGCACTCGGAAAATGAAAAATGGCTTTTCGGTGCGACGAAAAGGAAAACTTTCTCCTGCAACATTGTTCACCATCCCATGATACACATGTGTGCACAATATGGACACATTATCGCAAACTATACCGCGATTATAGCAATAACATTGGTCATTTGACCTGAAATCCAGAAAACCTCGATTGAGATAGGCCATTTTGTGAAGGTTTTTTTAAGACTCAATGAATATACCAAGTCTGGTATTTTTCCCTGGAACTATGTCATATAATGTGACACCACGCAAAGGTTTTGCATTGTTTCGATCATTTTTTAATTTTTTATGCCCGTTTCAAACTATCGTCAAAGTTCCTAAATCGAGGGGCATGATGATTCTTAGCTCGGGGACGAGTCTCACTAAACTTGCATTAGATCTCTGATGAAATAGCATATTGTGAACCTAAAAATGATTTTTACAAAAAATCATGAGCAATATATCATGTACCTGTAGTTCAAATCTAACTCATTTCCTACCGATTCAGCAGGAATTTGTCTTTTTCACGAGAGGTGAACGGAAAGGTTTGAGATTCCTAGGTTGGAAAATTGTCCATTCAATATGGTCTAGTATTTTTAAAAAATATGGTATTATCATTTTGAAACTTTCTTTTGGTGGTTGCTTCACAAAACACCCCGTTTTTTGCACTTGGAAAATGAAAAATATGTTATACGAAAGTATTTGTATTTTTATGTTTTTTTTAAATAAAAATATATAATATTTGAGTTTATATAGATATATCTTATTTTTATGCAAATTTTGATATATTATATGTATTTTTCTGAATTTAAATGATTTAGTTATGATTTTTCTAAGATTAATGTGGCAAAAAAAGAAAAATAGCTACGCCGACGGCAAAGCCGTCGGCATAGGTCTGAAACGCCGTCAGCGTAGACTTGACGCCGTTGTTCCGCCGTTAGCCCAATGGGCTACGCCGACGGTCATGTTTACGCCGACGGCGGCCGTCGGCCTATTTATTATACGTCGACGGCAAAACTGGGCCGACGGCCCGTCAAGCTACGCCGATGGCCCCGACATTTTGCCGTCGGCCTATTTAGTTATTCCCGTAGTGCCTAGGGAATCTCACATGTAATCAAAACATATAGCAATCGCCATTTAGTAACAAAACGGTGGACGTCAGGTAAATTAGCATATCTTAAATCACTTAGAGCCACATATTTTGCCTATCTCGACTTACATGACTATGTCCTCTTTTCATGGTAAAAAAGGGGAAGTCCTTCCTTGTAACATTTAATAGCAGCAAACAATACGATTTACAGCTCAAACGTTCACTCTCATTGAACATAACCTTTAGATTCCTGATTTTTATTCACAAAGAACTCTTCATATTCGGCAGCTAGTCTTTTAACTTGGATTACCAAATGATCTTGCCTCGAGACTCCTCCCCCTGTATTCAGTTTGTTACGTGCTTTCCACCAGCTCCACAATAGAGCAATACACTTCATTTTGACCCTTGTTTCCTGTTGCATAATGGTGGTAATCACATCCTTCGGTCCATGGCAAGCATTTAGAATTTCTTTTACATCTTCCAGACCTAGCTCACGCCATATTGCTCTTACTCCTTTACAGTTTAAGAACAGGTGCCCTCCATCTTCATTGAGTCGCTTACAAGCTGGACACAATGCCTCGACATCTATCCCTCGGCGTTTGATATTCCAATTAACTGGCAGACAGTTGTGTGCCATGCGCCAAAGAAAAATTTTAATGTTAGGAGGACACGGGCTATTCCAGATAGCATACCAATCAAAATGATATTTGCCATTTGAAGTCTCTCCAATATAAACTGGGCTATTAATCTTTAGAAGCTGACGGTGCAACTTGTATGCTGTTTTGACCGAGAAATAACCTTTTGGTTCATAGAACCATGCCCAGAAATCTTCCATTCCATCCCGCAATGGCATGGCAAGGATTTGTCGAGCATCCACTTGGGAGAAAATGTCATTTACCATGGATTCGTCCCAAGTACCTGTAATTGGATTAATTAACTCGTGTACTGTCGTCACAACAGCGTTACCTCTTCTTGTGATCGGTTGCCTATTCCATTTTCTCGGAATCCATGGGTCATTCCAGCAATCAATCGTCAAGCCATCGCCAACTCTTCTGATCACCCCTTCTCTTAGCAACTGAACACCTTTGAGAATGCTTCTCCAAGTGTAAGACATACCTCCACAAGGTTGGGCTTGCAGCACCGAAACATCAGGATAATATTTTGCCTTCAACACCCTTGCACATAATGAGTTTGGATCCGTGAGAAGACGCCAACCTTGTTTTGCCAACATGGCAATGTTGAAAGAATGCAGATCCTTGTAACCAAACCAAGCTGCACCAAAATGAAAACCACCTGAGGGGGATGTTCTCAAGATTAATACCGATGGGGCTTTCAATCCCGTGTCTAGAAGCGGGGGTTGGGGCTTTATTGTCCGTAATTCTGAGGGTGAAGCTGTCGGCGCTGCCGCGGGGAAATTAAATCATGTCAATGACGCTCTACAAGCAGAAGCAGAAGCGTGCAGTCGAGCTTTGCAAGTGGTGCAGAATTGGGGAATTTCTCGTATTATTATTGAGTCAGACTCTCAGCTGCTAGTTCAGGCGATCAATAGAAATGAAGATGAGCGTGGCCCAAATGGTGTCCTTTTTAAAGAGATCAAGGAATCTTTGTTTCTAACTTTATCTGTTTTAAATTTAGTTTCTGTCCGAGGGCCTGTAATAAAGTCGCGGACGTTCTCGCCGCTTATGGTGCAAGACTGTGTGATGTTTCCGAAGACGTATGGCCGGATCATGCTCCAGTCTTTGCACAAGTAGTTTTTGCCAGCGATCTTGCTGAGCATGTTAAGTAATGGAAGGTTTTTCTAGTTCAAAAAAAAAAAACATAACCTTTAGATGATAATATATATACAAAGAAAAGCCCACTCCTACCTTCAACCAAACAAACAACTATATTAATGCAACTGAATATAATAGAGGAAACATTAAGAAATCAGATTAGGCCAAGTAGACATAGAAAGCAAGAATTACTGTGGAAGGTTGCAGAGGAGGAACATGAAGAAGCTACCAATTTGGCTATTTTCTTAGATTGCAGGCATCTATAGTTCTATACTCTTGGGTATTTGTATTCTAGGGGGGAAAATACTCGCTGTCCTCCCGCAATTAAGGCAGCAACGACATCGTCTATTGACTTCCCTCAGTAACAGCCATCATTCCTATATTACTTTTTAATTACCTCAAACTGAATAAACTGATAAATCTAATGTAACATATCCATAAATAACGGTGCAAGTATAAATAACGCTTGAACAGATGGTGCTACATCATATACAATAAATTTGAGCCATGGAAATCCAGGAATGTACTGCTCCAAAATTCCCTATGTGATCAACATGATATTGCAATCTATATAGTTAGTTGTTTTCTTAACCAAAGGAGTGTGCCATACGGACCATTCCTTACTTTAAGTTTTTTGCAGTACTGTTGGTGCTCCATCGTTCCCATATAACCACGGCCATTTTCCCTAGTTCTTCAGCCTATAAATTATCTTTACATCTTGTTTCTTTGAAATATATGCTTATATTGATTAGAGCTTTTTATTCAAATGCAGAAAAAATAAACAACATGCAACAATATTTTGTTTCTCTGTTCACCCATGCACAGATGTAATAGGCACATATTAACTGCCAGTGTGCTATGAAAAAAGCATGTAAGTTCACAATATGTAGGCCTTAAGTAGGGAACCTGCTATCTTCCTATCTCACTCTGTGAATACATATTCTCAAAAGGAAATAAAACGCACGTATTAAAATTAGATGGAAAAAATGGAGATAGAAACTTTTACTGCACTTTCATTGTCGTAATTTATAAGAATTAGCTCTGGGGATAATAATTTTCATATAGCATCTTGTACGAAAAACTCTGGCCACAATATCAATTAGTATATGTTAGCAAGCTAGTGTCTCTGTACATGTGCAATCGTGTGTAACGTGTATATCAGGAGGACCGAGTCCTTAGGCTAGCATGATGTGAGTTAGTTAGATCTGATGTATTGCCCTATATAAGTGTAACCCACTCATAATCAATGTAAGTGCTGTTGCACGAACCCTTTCTCTCACGCTCTGGTTCTTACATGGTATCAGACTTCCCCGATCCCCAAATTCCGCTGCCCACTCCCCTCCTTTTTTTTTTGGAGCAACCGGCAGGAGCTCTGCCTTTTCAAATAGATAGAGGGAAAAACAAAACACACGGTACATGGGAGCATGTTTTGGTTAAGGTGAAAACATGCGGAAAAACACCCTAGAAAAACAAAAAAGCCAACCCCTAATCAGGCTCCGCGGGAATGGCAGGCCCGAATGCCCCAAAAGCCCGGGCGCGTTGTCTGATATCCTCCCTAGCGATCTCCGCCACCTCGACATAAGTCAGACGCCGTCCGGTGAAGATTCGTCTGTTTCTCTCTTTCCAAACGTTCCAGAGGACATACAAGAGTCGACCACTTAAAGTTCTTTTTGCGTTCGATGGTATTCCGACAATCAGATTGTCCCACCATTCAGTGAGGGAATGGAAGTCGTGGCCCTGAAGCACCCCTGCAGCGTTGTCCCAAAGTTGGGTGAGGGTCCAGACAGCTTTAGTAAAAGGACAATCTTTGCAGAGGTGATTGGCCGTCTCGGGCGCGCTAAGGCAAAGAGCGCAGATAGTGTCGTGCGTCCACCCCCTAGCGGCTAAGTTATCAGCCGTAAGGAGCTTGCCATGCATGGCCAGCCAACCAAAAATCTTGCATTTGGGTTCGGCATGGGCAGTCCACAACTTTTGGGCAATGAACTTGGGGTGACTGCCGTGGAATTGCGCAAGGTACGCAGAGGTAGCACTATAGTTTCCATCCGCCGTCAAAGTCCAAACTATACCATCTTTTTGTCCTGGAGTCAGCTGCGTGCTCGCAACCACGTCCCAAACTTTGATGAACTGGGCAAGCTGTACCGGAGTGGTCAGGCTAGAAATGGCGCGAATCCAGTTTCCGTCAGCTAATTCTTTGGCCACGCTTCTGGTTTTTCTCGAAGCAATCTTGAAAAGGTCCGGCGCCCAAAGGCGTATGGGGCCATGCTGAGACCAGCTGTCGTGCCAGAATGAGGCCGTCTCACCATCACCTAGGGAGATTTTCGTGGAAGCTCTGAAGAGATCCATGTCGGCATCGTCACAGGGAAGCTTAGAACCCGCCCAGGTGCGTTGGGGGTCAGTCCACTGCAGCCAAGGCCATCGGAGTCTGAGGGCCCGTCCCGTTCGTTGCAGGTGAGGCATCCCAAGCCCGCCCAGATCTTTCGGTCTACAGAGCGTCGTCCAGCTAACTAAGGCTCTTCCTCTTGCCGCGTGCTCGCCTTCGTCGCCGGCCCAGACGAAGTTTCTTGCAATACGAGTAATCTTATCTCTAGCCCATTTGGATAAGGGGATGACTGTAGCATGGTAGACAGCGATGGCCATGAGGACGGACTTGGCAAGGGCAATTCTTCCAGGTCGAGCAAGAAACTTCCCTTTCCATCCAGGAAGCTTTCCTGCAATCTTGTCAATGAGGGGCTGTAGATCTACTTTACGGAGTCGCCTGAAGTGCAGTGGCAGACCCAGATATTTTCCTGGGAACGTAGTGATCTTTGACGGGAAGGCAGAGAGGACATTTCGGAGGTCGAAATTGTCACATCTAATGGGGAAGACCTCCGTCTTAATTAGGTTGGTGATGAGGCCACTGGCCTTTCCGAAGCAGTCTAGAATGTCAGAGATAGCCTGGAGCTCTTCTTTCACAGGGTTGACAAAAATTCCGGCATCATCCGCATAGATGGAGATTCTGCAACGAGGCTTGCGCGATAACGAGGCTTGCCCACTCCCCTCCTCGCCATGAGCTCCTCCTCTGAATGCACCTCCTCCTCCGGTTTGGACTCCGACGAGGACTTTAGCCTCCCGGTGGCAACACAACCCCTCCCTACCCCCCTACTTCAAGGACTGTGCACCGCAACCACGTCCTCGCCGTCCTTGACTACGAGAAGGAGAACTATAGCCTCTAGTGCCTCCAGTTCCTCCAGGCTCTACCCAAGTTCGGGCTCACCGACCATGTCGACGGCTCCCCCGAGCAGCGCACCTCCGACTGGCTCCTCACCGACTTTGCCATTGTCTCGTTGTACAACAGCACCATCGCTCCCTCGACCCTAGAGATCGTGGAGACCCGCAAGGACACGACGCTCTCCCTCTGGCGCTCCCTCCGCTCCCTCTTCCGCAGCAATCGGGACACCCGCGCCACATACTTGCTCGACGAGTTTCACAGCCTCAACTAGGGCGACCTCTCCATCGTCGACTACACCTCCAAGCTCAAGCAGATGGCTGACACGATGCGCGATATGGGTTGCTGCATCCGCGATCGCGAGCTTGTCCACAACGTCCTTCGTGGCCTCGATGAACGCCTTCAGCACGCGGTGTCCCCACGTCACGAACGGTAACGGACGCCTCCCCACCTTCATCAAGCTGCGTTCCTTTCTTCTGTTGGAGGAGCAATGCCTCAGTCGCCTCGCGCAGGTCACGGATCGCAACGCCATGCTCCCTCGGGCCCAGGCCTTCTTTGCCACGCTTCCACCGCCGCCTCCCACCGCGCCCGCGGCTCCCTCCTTCAACTTGAGTCTGCTCGGCCACAACTCCTCCGATGCCGGCCCCTCCGCTGGCAACGACTGTCATGGCAAGAAGAAGAGGAAGAAAAACTCGTCCCCCAACGGCGGCTCTCCTTCCGGCGGGGCTCCGCCAGCCGCCCCTGCCTATGGTGGCCAGCAAACAGGCTACCGTGCCCTGGCCACGACTGTCACGGGCACGTTCCCAGGGCTTCTCGTCCCTCGTCCGCCTGCACCACAAGCGTACCAGGCGCACTAGACTGCGACTCCACCACCCATTGCACTTGCGTCGTCATCATAGTGGGATCAGTCGGCGCTGATCGCCGCCCTCAACCAGATGATCGTGCACCCTCCCGCCGCCCCTGGGGGCGAATGGGTGTTCGACAGCAGCGCTACTGCCCATATGGGAACTGGCTCCGGTATATTCCCCTTTCATGTTCCTTCCTCTTCCTCTAATAAAATTGTTATCGGCAACGGATCCTCGCTGCCCATCACCAGTATTGGTTCCTCTGTTCTCCCCACCAATTCCCGCTCTCTTTCCCATCTTGATATCTTTATTTCACCATCTCTCATCAAGAACCTTATTTCCGTTCGAGCTTTTACTCGTGATAATTCTGTCTCGGTTGAATTTGACCCTTCTGGTTTTTCTATCAAGGATCTGGCCACCAAGGCGGTTCTTCTCCGATGTGACCCCACTAGCGAGATCTACCCGTTCGTTCCTCCATGACAGTGCCTCACCACCGCCGTCACCATTGATCTTTGGCATCAACGCCTTGGTCATCCCAGCACCGCCATCCTCGCCAAGGCCTCTTCCTATTTCAAATTCAGCTGTAATAAGAGTTCCACGATGCACTGCGATGCTTGTCGTTTGGGCAAACATGTTAGGCTCGCATTTTCTTCTTATGTTTCTTCCACTACATTTCCGTTTGAGTTGTGTCATTGTGATCTATGGACGAGTCATGTACTAAGTGTCTCCGGTTATCAATACTATTTAGTTATTCTTGATGACTTCACCCACTATGTTTGAACCTTTCCCATTCGTCGCAAATCGGATGTTCACCATCTTCTGTCTGATTTTTACACATACGTTCGTACACAGTTCTCCCGTCCGATCCTTGCCTTCTAGACCGACAATGGTTGCAAGTTTGACAACATTGACAATCGCTCCCTCTTTACGTCTCATGGCACTCTCCTGCGCCTTACCTGCCCGTATACGTCGCAACAGAATGGGAAGGCTGAACGTATCCTTCGTACTATCAATGATGGTATCCGTACACTTGTCCTTCACGCCTTGTGGCATCCCGCAAAACCACTACTAGAAAATCGCGTTGAATTTGTGCATTGCATCGTCATCATCATGTATTGCTTGTCAAAACTAATTTCGTAAAACCTGCTTTGAATTTTCCAGACGCCCCGTCTTTTATTCAAACATCAAAATCCGGGTCTCCGGAATATTTTGTTTGACCAACAATGTTTTGCAAACGGTGCAATTAAAACTAAATAAAATATTAAATTAATTTTAATAGGGGCAGTCGAACGGGCCGATTGACCCGATCGACCACCCCAGGAATAATAATCGGTCCAAACCTGCCCGCCCTTCTAAATCCTATTCCTACCAGAGAATCTACCCACCCTCCTTGGCCACATCACCCTGGCCACTCCCCTTGCGCCACCTCACCCTCTCTCCCCCTCTACCCAATCCTAATCTGCCACATCACCACCCACTCCCCACTCAAACCTCACCCTCTCTCCTCCCTGTCCCTGGCTGGCCCCACTCCCACCCAAACGCACGCACGCACGCACGCTTTTCCTCCCTCCACAGCCGATCCCCACCTTGCCTGGGCCCCACCCTGCCCCTGTTCCCCCCACCGACCCCGCCCTGGGCCCCACGCGCGCTCTCGCGAACGTGCCCTGCGCCCCGCTGTCTTCTTCCTCCTCCGTGCCTCGCACCCGACGCCACCCGCCCCGCGCAGCCGTCCTCTGCCCCTCTCCCTCCTCCGGCAGCCCCGCTCCGCCACCGACGCGCTCTCTCTCTCACCGCCCCGTCGCCGCCAGCAGCCTTCCGCCCCCGCGCGTCTGCCGCCTCCTCCTCCCCCGACCTCGCCGCCTCCCTCACCGCGCCCCGGCCCACCGTCGAGCCCCGGCGCCGCCCCGCGTGGCCTCAACCTCGCCAGCAGCCGCCGAGCCGCCGTCTGCCGCCGCTCCGTCCTCCTCTTCCCCTCTGGCTCGCCGCGTGCGCCGGCCCCTCACCGCCCTCCGCTCGCCGCTCCGCCTCCCAGGCACCCCGGCGCTCCTCCCGGCCGTCTCACCGCCTGCACCCATCACCCCCGCTGCGCCGCCCTCGGCCGGCCACGCCATGCCCCACCACCTCGCCTACCGCCCCCTTTCCGCCACCAACCGCCTCCGCCCCCGCAAGCAACCGCCGCGCGCTTGCCGCCTGCATCGCCGTCGCTCGCTTCACCCCGCCGCCGGGTCCCGCGAGCGCCTCCCCGGCAGACCCCGCCGCCGGCTCGCTCCACCTCCGCCTCCAGCGCGCCGTCGCCCCACGCCTCTCTCTGCTCCGGCCCGCCCTCCTCTGCGCGGCCGAGCCCGGCCCGAGCTCGCCGCCCCGGCTCCTGGCCGTCCCGCGCGCCGCCGTCGACCGGACCCGCGCCCCTCCGCTGCCTGGGCCGCGCTTCGCCTCGCGTGTTCCGCCCTCGGCCTCACCGCGTCCGCGCCGCCGCGGGCACTCCCGTCGATCGCCGGTCCCATGCGTATCCTCCGGCCAGACCCTGCGCAGCCTCTGCGAGAGCCAGACGCGAATAGTACCAAGCTGCCACCACTGAGGCAACCTCCTGTGTGTCTTTGCCATGCGCGTCAGTACCCGATGGAACATCGACAAGGTTACCAACAAGAACTCCGAAGACCGCCGACCCCAAGATCGCCGTCCCCGACCCTAAGGCGTCGAGATCCCGAGCATCCGAAGACCCCGACCCACGGAGCACCGAGAACGCCTTCATGGGACGCCAAGACAACCGTTGAACCCCGAAGGCCGGAGCCCGCGGACCGACATGATCGTCTTCATGGATACAACGTGTACTTCCCTAGGACGTCAAGAACGCCACAAGCACGACAAGTTCTACTTCCGAACGACAAGACCTTCGCGACGACAAGAACGGCATCGACCCGGAAGAATCCGACGCGCCCCTACACCGACCCAAGTCCGGCTTCCCGGATGCCGAGGTCACCGGCACAGGACAACAAGATCTACCCCCGCTATCCGAGACCGCTTCCGTCGAACCCCGAACCCCAGATCCTTCGAACCCTGAGACCGACCCGGAACCCCAAGTTCGTCGAGCCCCCTCATGTGTGAACCCTTCCCGAAACCCTATTTTATAACATAATAACAACTTGTTGCATATTGAATTGCCACACTCGCATGCATATCTGTGGTTTGGGGGCCTTATGCCGATTCACCTAATAATTAAATATGGGGCCCATATGCGGGCAAATCTAGTCTCATATTGGCCTCATTTAAATTGGTGTAGCGAACCCGGTACTATCTTTTGCCATGCTAAAACCACATTTAAATTGCGGGGTAGCTAAACAACATGAACCCTCTAATTAATTGTCGGGACCCCGGTTCCGCTTAATTTGACCTAATTGCATCGCACCCTTTGCCATGTCATACATCATACATGCATCATGCCGATCTTTTACCTTAGTATTAAATAGTGCATCCGGTGTTCTTCTAGTGTTTTGCTTCTTCGCGGATAAGGCCGTTGAGTTGATGTGAGCTTCGCCCCGATCTTCGGATGAACCCTTCGACAATGTTTTCAGGCGAGCATCTCCCCCTTTCTACCTATCTTACTTTTCTAGTATTTATTCCCTCCTGTTGATCTTTGCTATCTGTGTTGCGATGCTCTAGTTTCGTACCCGTGATATCCCTTGCAGCCTTATATTGCCTTGGACACATCCTATTACCTGTTGTTTGGTAGATAGTTGGACTTGCGCGTCGTAGTTGCTTGCCCAAGTGCTGATGTGTGTCGTCATATGCCACAGTTGCTGATGTATTGCCGCATGTTGATGTTGGAGATGATCCTAGTTTTACTTATCGTCATTTTAATTCCTGTTTAACAACTAAAATTGAATTAAGCAGAGGCATCGGTGGGTGATAGATAATATTTGGTTTCCGAACGCCCACTTGTGTCCCGTAAGACCCCGAGTACTTGATTCCTGTTCCTTGATTTATCGCGCTATCCACATCCGGGAGGTATATGGGACCCCCCTGAGCCAGAGCTTGATTCCGTCTTATTTCTTGGGGCCACGAACTAGTTTGGGGCTTTATTACTATCCTGTACTTATGCCATGTTTTACTGCTTTATTTACGATTGTGCGAGGTACTGCACACTGTACTGTTTAGGACTTGTGACCCGTTTACGTGGTATCGACAGTCCCCGTTTGGGGATCTGCTGTCGTTTACCACCGGCCCCACAAACTTTGGGGTCCGTCTCGGAGCTAGCTTACTTCGTTGCGGGTGTACTCCAAGGGGTGGCCCCCTGAAATATTTCTGAATCCTGTGATTGTTCAGTCGTGAAAGCCTCGTTGGGTTTTGATTTGGTTTTTCCGAGGTTGATCGAGTGTGTGTTGCTATTGGTGCACCCCGGCCGGGTAAAACTTTCTGAAAGCCGTGTCCGCGGATATGGACGACTTGGAGCACAGTTTCTCGATCATAGACAAGCATAACTAAAGTTTACTGCTATAAATTTGACTTATAATGACTAGTAATCAGCTTCACTATAATGGAATGGCTAATTAATACTGCCCACAATTGCTTGTTTGGTTGTCGCTCGCGACCATTGTACCTGACTAGTAATTAATGCAACTACAACGGAATGGCCGAATAAAAGTACCAACAACTGCTGGGTTTGGGGTTTATCTCATGCTATCTGTACCTGATTAGTAATTGTTGCAACTATCACGGAATGATTAACTAAAAGTGCCCACTGCTTATTTTATCAGGATGATTATCTATACCTGACTAGTAATTGCTACAACAATAACTGAATAAATAAAACTGCCAACGGTGTGAGTTCCTCGGTTGACTTCCTCGTTTGGTCTCGAGGGGGAAACACCAGGATGGGTTTGTTTGGTGTTAGCCTCAGGTTGGATCCGGATAGGTCATTCTCACCCCTCTCTGATAACCGCCAGATGTATCGAGTCTCTATAGGATGTTTAGTGCATGCTGCCGCTGCCGCTTCAGTCCACCATACCTATGTAGGCGAGGACCGCCGAATTCTATCCTCGCCGTGTACTGGCCTCAGTACTGACGCTCCTTCTTTTTCCTTTGCCCTTTGTCGGCACCCCTTTTTGTTTAAGCAGGTTTTGAGATCGACGCCGTTAGCAGGGTTACCCTTCCGGCTTGGCCTGGGCAGGGTTATGAACGCCATTGGTTATTCTTCAGGGCTCTTAGCCCCATTTGCTTCTTGTCCGTAGTTGGACGCTCTATCGTTTTCAAGGTGGTTTGGATCTTTGTATATTATATCTGTACTCTTGACTCTTTGAGTCGCTGTTATATATATCTGTTCTGTGGGTCCCATCGAGGACTGTTGTGTAATGCTATTACTTCGTATTCCACCCGCACGAAAGTGCCTGGTGGGCACCTTTGAATCGTTTCTATGCGGGTTTGGCGAATTTTGCTCAAACTTGCATAGGTCCGATTCTGAGGGTGTTACACGCCTCCATGTCTTCTTCATGGTGGGCTGAAGCCCTCGCCACGTCCACGTTTCTCCTCATCAGACGCCCGTGTAAACCAAATCTCCTCACCACTCCCTTTGAGCTCATGTTTGCCTCCCTGATTTCCGCATATTACGCGTCTTTGGTTGTTTGTGCTATCCCAATCTCCTCGCCATGTCTCCTCATAAACTTTCACCACGTTCTATTGCCTGCATATTCCTCGGTTATCCCGACGAACGGAAAGGATATCGCTATTACGATCCACTATCCTGGCGTATCATTTTTTATCGGCACGTCACATTTTTCGAATCTGTTTTCCTATTCAAAATCATCCCAAACTTATCTCCAGCTCCCCCTGATTCCGCTGTCGATCCCCTATTTCCGGATCACGTCAATCCTGCATGGCTACCGCCTTCCCCCGTGAACCCTGGTGCACCACCTCCATCGCTCCGGACCCCATCTCCCATGCAGCCCACGTCGTTCGCGTCTGGGCCGTCTTTTCGGCCCACTGGCTCCAGTTCCTCCCCAACTGATCCATCCCCGCAGTCTTCGCTTTCCCCATCGCCTGCCCCTTCGCCGGAGCGCCCTTGCCATCCGATGGTCACGCGTGCGCGTCATGGTCTCTTCAAGCCTAACCCTAACTATGCCCACCTCGCTAAGACCACTCCCTCCCCATTGCCCACCTCTGTCCACGCTGCCTTGCAAGATCCGAACTGGCGCGCCGCGATGCAAGTAGAATATGAGGCGCTACAAGCCAACTCCACCTGGAGCCTCGTTCCCCGTCATCCTCGCACCAATGTGGTCACCGGAAAATGGGTGTTCCGGCATAAACTCCGTGCCGATGGTTCCCTGGAGCGGTATAAGGCCAGATGAGTCATTTCTGGCTTCGCTCAGCGTCCGGGCATTGATTTCAGTGAGACCTTCTCTCCCGTCATCAAACCGGCGACAATCCGCACTGTCCTCACTCTCACGTGCTCCCGTGGATGGCTCGTCCATCAGCTGGATGTGAAAAACGCCTTTCTGCATGGTGTCTTAGAGGAGCAGGTCTACTGCTATCATCCCGCTGGGTTTGCGGATTCCGCTCATCGTGATCACGTCTGTCGTCTGTCCAAGTCCCTTTATGAACTAAAACAGGCGCCGAGGGCTTAGTTCCAGCGGTTTGCTGGCTTCGCTGCTTCCATCGGCTTCACTGCATCCCACTCCGACGCCTCTCTATTCATTCTTCGGCGAGGCACCGATGTCGCATACCTACTACTGTATGTTGATGATATCGTGCTCTCTGCGTCGACTGATGCCCTCCTTCAGCACCTTGTCGCTCAGCTGCAGCGTGAGTTTGCGATGAAGGACATGGGGATCTTGCACATCTTCCTCGGCATACGGGTTCAGCGTACCTCGTGTGGCTTCTTCCTTGACCAAGGCCAGTACACGGAGGACCTCCTTCAACGATCCGGCATGAGTCAATGCCAGCCCATGTCCACTCCTGTCGACACCGTGCCCAAGCTGGCCGCCGACGCTGGCTCTCCTATGGCTGATCCCTCGGCATACCACAGTCTCGCGGGAGGTCTTCAATACCTCACAATGACTCG
The DNA here is from genome assembly GCA_910589765.1 of Avena atlantica. NCBI lineage: Eukaryota > Viridiplantae > Streptophyta > Magnoliopsida > Poales > Poaceae > Avena > Avena atlantica. The sequence continues at coordinate 177,609,869 of OU342737.1, forward strand.
ACCCGATCTGGCATATGCTGTCGAGCAAGCGTGTCTTCATATGCATGATCCGCGCGATTGTCACCTCTCCATCATCAAACGGATTTTGCGGTATGTTCGTGGCACCACTGCCTCTGGTCTGCTCCTTCCAGCTTCCTCCACTATTGATATTGTCGCTTATTCGGACGTGGACTGGGCCGGTTGCCCAGACATGCGTAGATTGACATCAGGGTATACCTCGGCAGTGCTCTTGTCAGCTGGTCGTCGGAACGCCAGGTGATGGCGCCTGAGAGAGCTTCGTTGGGAAACCCCAAGAGCAAGGTGTGATGCAACACAGAAACAAGTCTTCCCTCAGTAAGAAACTCGAGGTTATCGAACCAGTAGGAGGAAGGAAACATCTCAAAGGTGTTGCAAGAAACGTGGAAACCGGCACAACACAAACTCAAGACTTTGCCCCAACTATCAGTGAGGTTATCAATTTCACCGGTTGCTGTAACAAAGGATTAACCGTATGGTGTGGAAGGTGAAAGTGGTTTGGAGCAAGTAAACAGTAAGAGTGGAAGATGTATTAGTGCTAAAGATTGGACCGGGGTCCATAGTTCACTAGAGGTGTTCTCCTTAGATAAAAAAAACATGGCATGCTGGGTAAACAAATTACAGTAGGGCAATTGACAGGACTGAGCAAGGCATAACAATGCAATACTAGACATAAAGATCCTATGCGATTCGATTGGGCAATACAATAATATACATAAACCGCCATCAAACTGCATATATGACTAGAAGTCCACCTTCAGGTTATCACCCGAACCCCCTCCGGTATTAAGTTGCAAGCAACAGACAACTGCTTTAAGCAAAGTGTGTAAGGTAAACACTATCAAGCAACAGCACATCTACAACCGTAGATATTTCTGTCACTTTCCTTGATTAAGTAGATGCATGAACCCACTATCAAGCATAAATACCCCCTCTTGGAGTCACTAGCAACTACTTGGCCAAGATAGCTACTAACAACGTAGATCATGCAAGATCACAAACAACACAGACATGATAGAATCAATAAGACAAAACTACTAATCAATCTGACATAGTAATCTCAATATCCATCGGATCCCCGCAAACAAAACATGCATGATTACAAATAGATTAGATCTTGATCATGAACGGAGATCACAAGATCTAGACATGAAAGCACAAGGAGGAGATACAACCATCTAGATACTACATGGACCCGTAGTCCAAGGTGGAACTACTCACGTGTGACACCCCCGGGATTAGGGCTAGACAAATCCCAGACCTCCATATGATATAAGCCTAACCTAAATCTCGAAAGCATACAAAGAGGGATTTGATAACACAACAGTGACCCTACGATGCAAAAATTATTACAGCAAGCTCATAACTGAGCAAAGAAACTACATATTACAAGCAGAGGTCACTAACCACAAACAAATAAAACAATGGAAGGCAGATTATGCTATTAAGTATAGCAAACTTAGCAAATGGCCTAAGAGGCCTAAAGCATAACGATGCCGTCCAATCCATAGATCCCAAACTGCCAACTAGGAACTCCAAACTACTCGTCGATGTCAATGCCGTAAAGAACTCATCTTCAAATGGTAACACTTACTCTGCTGCAAAAGTATCAACGAATCAAGGGTGAGTACAGGGTGTACTCCGCAAGACTTATGGCTGGTGGAGTTATTTTGCATAAAGCCATCTTTGTTTTATAGAACAAGGAGTAGAAGAATTTCGACTAATCAGAATATTTTAAAAGGGGATAAGAGAACGGTATCTCTAGCTTTGATCATCTCTTGATATCCACCGAGTCATCATTAGCTGAACCTATCTAGGATAACCCCCTCGATCCTTGAGGAAGCATCCTTAAGCACACATTACTTAACTTGCCAAGTTTTACGATTAGGTTCAAGTTCTCTATGATCTTCACGTCCGTTCCCAAGTTCGTCCATAACCGCAGACACGGCTTTTAGAAAAGATTAGTAACCCTGCAGGGGTGTACAAATTTACCCACACGTACCAACTGATTCTTAATGCCACTATAGATTAGCCCTCTTCCTTGGAAGTCCGGCAGAGATTGGTTGGACACGACATTTACCTTGCTTTCGCCGAGACCATGAGTCACGCACTAGGGATATGCCGCCGTAACGGGTCGAGTCCCGAAGCCGGTCCCTAATGATGTGAACAGGGTTTGAGATTATGGATTCCGGGCATCTCCCATTCCCTGCCACGCTTACCTACCTGTATAAATGCACCTCCTTCGAGAAGAGCCAGAATGCATATGTCAAATGGAACGCCCGAACTATGTGATTCATGGAATCTACTAGGCAAGTTAGTTGGTCGAGGGGGTTTCGAGGCCCCCGTGTGGTTGTACGCTCGTCTTGGTTCAAGAGGCAAGAACATCAGGTCCTAAGGGTGGTAAGTATGGGACTGCAAAAACCACAACCCACGTGGCCTCCCATACAAGCCTTAGCATGTTTATTATCCATCTCTGATCATACCACGTCATCCTGTCATACTAGGTTCATTCGCAGCTCTGACTCATCAACCGGATGGACCCGTGGTAACATCTAAGCATGTCTAAGCACAACAGATGTAATAGCTCTAGCAACGCTTCACAAGCTCAAACCCTAGTTATGCTAGGAGCAGTGGATCAGGGAATTTAGGCTAAAAGGGAACATGCATCATATAGGACTACTCTATCTATCGATAAAAGACTTTAGAATCGTATGCACATGGCAAGAATGAAATACTTTGAAAGCATAGGATTCATATGTATGTGTGGGGCTTCGCTTGCCTTTGCCAGTTGATATCCGGTTAGCAGAGCTTCGGACACCTGGCACTTGACTTGGTTATAGTTGTTCAAGTATTGTTCTTCGAGCTTCGACGGTGTTGATCTCGACCTTTGATGGTGTTGACCTCGATCTTGATTCCGATATTGTATTCTACCGAAGAAGAAGCAAACACAGAAAAGAGAGGGAAACAATCAACACATGGCATTGATGCAATGCTCAAGCAAGGATGATGGTATGAAAAGTTAAGAGTTATTGAAATAAACCCTAATACATGCTTGGTCATTTTAATCGGAGTCCGAGGGGTCCAAACCCTAATTCGGAGAAACCGCGGAAGTATATGAGAGGGTGCATTTAGTTCTTCTAATTAAATTGGTCATGTAAGTTTATTAACAATGCATAATTATAGCTTAAATAGATAACGCTCATTTTTCTGAACATTTTGATATATTATTTATATTTTTCTGATTTATAGATAATTACTTATTAAATTTACAAGATTTAAACAATTTCTGGAATTTAAAACAAAATGGGAATTACTTTTTACACCAGGGCTACAGCTATCCAGAGAGACTGACGGAGTGGCCCCAGTGCCAACTCAACTTCCACGTGGATAGATCGGGACCCACGACTTTGACTGGGTTGACTGCGTCACGCTGACGTCAGTGCAACCTAACCCTAACCTTTTCTCACCAGAATAGGGCCTAGCCATAGACGATGATAGGTGGCACCTGGGCCACGGTGGCAAGCCACGTAGGTTCCATGCGGGTTCGCCGGAGAACGCTGCAAACGGCGGTGGAGGGCGGCGCTAGCGAGCAAACGGGGATGCGCAGTTGCGCGCGTTCGATGCAGGGCAACAAGAGGAACCAGAATATGGTGGCGCCGTTCCGAACTGGTCACCAAAGAAGGGAGTACGACGGCGGCCGACGGCGGTGGCTATAGGTGCTCGCGGGAAGGGTGCTACGGCTAGCAATCAACAAAACAAAGAGGTCCATATGGACCAGAAGCTCACCAGAAGCGGATGAGGCTTGACGTTGGGGTGAGGCGAGGTCGAGCTCGACGGCGAGCAGCGATGGCCGACGACGGACATGATGCTTCGATTCGGGGGATTGCGAGCTCGCGGGGCAGAGTGACCTAGCTAGGGCGAACTAGTATAGCAAGACAAGCTTGGCGGTGGCCTCAGCTTGAGCTAGGGTGGCCGGGAACGGCGGGACACGACGGAGCCCGAGGCTAGGGTTTGTCAGCCAGAGGGGAGGAACGCGAGAGGGAGGTCACTAGGGAGAGGAGAAGTGGATGACGGCGAGAAAGAGGGTCGTGGCAGGTCTTATACTCTCATGGAGCTCAGCGGTGGCGGGAATCGCGGCGGGAAGATCGACGACGATGCCGGCGACAGAGAGCTGTGTGCCTGGCTGGAGGAAGATGATGGGGATAGGGACGAACCGGTACTGGGCCGAGAATGGGCTGGGGTGGGCTGCTAGCTTATGCGCTGATCAGAAGGCAGAAAGAAGAGGAAGTTGGGCCGGCCTGGGAGGGTCTGGCGGTAGTTTTTTTTTCTAAAACCTTTTTTTGTTTAGTTTTTCTCTCTTTCTCTTTCTATTTTCAAATTATTTTCTGATTTGAATCCGTTTGAAAATACTAGAGGATTTTAATAAATGATAAAAACACTCAGGGGCCCTTCCATACTATTTGGGCTCCACAAATTTGGTAGTTTTCAAAAATTATCTAAACCATTTGAAAGTTTTCAAAGAGAGAGGGGAAGTAGGGTTTTAGGGTTTTGGGAACATTTTCTTTAATGGAATTTTCTATAGTAATGATAATGATGCTCATGCTATGCACATACAAACCCTAATTACTATTTAATAAAACTAGGGTTGTTACAATTCTATCCCCCTTAAAAGAAGCTCGGCCCGAGATTCCTAGGTAGGAAGATAGAAGGAAAAGGGAACACTAAACTTCAACGATCTTCTCGAAGAGGTTGATCCATGCCACCATGACGAGTGGACGAAGCGCTTCGTAATCTTCGAGGTGGCTGCTCAAACTAAGGAAGAGAGGGAATGACACGGAACCACAAACTGAGTATCTCATGGTTAACTCATGGATATATGTTTCACAAACATCTCTAAAGCCAACAAACATGAAACACTTCAAGGTAACGGAGGAAATAGAAGGAGATGGTTTTCAAGGTGACAGATAACTGGTCTTCATAAGGATTGAGACCATGGAAATTATAGAAGAGGGTATACTTCTAAGGGAAGGAGACTTCCAACAGATGGAATATGACCACAGACTCCGAGAGATAAACCTCTACTAAACAACTTCTGTAGAGCTTTATAGGTGGAAGAGATGCATACCAACAAAACCAAGTTGTTGAACTACTTTTGACACAAAAGGTCATTCTTTCGTTCAACAGAAGGCCAAGACAGAATGGTGTTTTGGTGGAGAGGACTCACAAGAGTCACAAGGAGCATGTAACAAGAGAAACTATTGATTACCAAAATCATAGTCGCTCTTCAAACATGTTTAAGAAAGCGAGAAGGAAACTCTTTATTCATCCAAGGCTTTCAAAGTCTTTGCCAACAATTTTGATATCACTTTTCACCACCAAGATGAATAGTTGAGAAGATTCCTGATGACACGAGAAGAAAGAAACTTCATTCTCAGACTCCAAGTACTTGGCATAACAAGACACTTGCCATCATAAAAGGGTCTGGAGGATCGACCGAGAGACATTTAGAAACACTTCTTTAAATGTTCTCCTTGAGGTTTGGAACACCGATAGTAGGCTACTGACAAGCCTTTAACCAGCCATCAAGTAAAGGTCGGACTTTGTTTACAAAGGAAACCATAAGCACAACTCCTATAATAAAATATAGAAAAGGCCTCATGAAGAGTGGTTGTTATTGCTGATTCAAGGATATGGTAATAGGTCTTCCGACTGTTTATGTCAACCATTACATCAGCTTTGCCGGAGTTACAATAGACCTACGTCATAACCTTGAGGAACACCAATCATTATTGCTGCTTGAGATTCAGCTTTGATTAAGTGGAGAGATACTTCAGACTCAGTATGTCTGAATAGAAAGGGTGCAACATTTACCACAGAGGTAAAGTCACTAGATTCTCAAGACACGGACTTCAATGTCAAGCTCCAAAAGATGAGCTAGATTGCGGAACCCATGTGATAGCAAGTTATCAAAAGATAATTGCATCTACATGAATTGTTTGCAACGAAACACAACTGAATCCTTGTTGGGAAACATTTAGGAGGATATCGATGTTTTAAGTACTTCTTTTCTTCCATGACAAATCATTCACTGGCTTGGTGTGCTTGGAGGATCTTCTCAAGATGTGGAGGTATCAACCTACCATATCAAGAATACCTCGCACTTGCTTGCCTAATCTGAAATGATTCCCGAGGAAGCAAAGATAACTCTACTCAAGTCCACGGCGACAACTTTTAACAATTGTACCTGAACCGGAGAAGGTTACTTCTAACATCCAGGGCACATACTTCGAGATAACACGAAGATGGTTCTCATAGGTTTCCAACATTAATGCCAAATGTTCCATACGAATCTCGTATATCGTGGAGAAGATAAGGATGTCATTGATGGGCTCAACAACAAGCTTATTGAGACACTCCAAGAAGATGGACTCACATGTTGTATGAACAAGGCATAGACATTGGTCAAACCAATGGACAAGAAGATGTACTTAAGTGAGGCATCACTAGTGGATACACCATCAAGATAGTCCTTAGAACTGAGTTTGATTTGACAATTGCCCAAACCAAATCAAAGGCGGGGAAGATAGCATATCCACAAAGGAGATACTATCTTTCTTAGACATGAACAAAACTAGACATCCCTTTAAGAAGGAACTGGGTTGGATAGAACTTTTGTCTTACAACTCTCCAAGTTGTTGTTTAAGCTCAACCAACTAGTTCAGGGGTATCCAGTATAGATCCTTGGAGAAAGATAAGTTTAGAGAACTTGCTTGCTCAAGAACTTGACAACATGGTCATGTGGCAACATGGCGATACTTCTAGAAGACATCTAGAATATCACGAACCACCGATATGTCACTTAGTTAGAGAGGAAACTTGCTTTATAAGGCAAGAGGACATAGTCACAGAGGTTCATCACAAGCCTAACTCTTTGACCGAAGAGAGTGTACTAGAATAACAAACTTGGTAGCACAATCATCCTTTGTTTAGTGATAGGATTAACCATCACGCTAAGAATGACACAAATGTCCTTAAAGTTCAAAGCGATAAGAATTGTTAAGAATCTTATGTGATCACATCATTACGCACACGCAACATTCCTAAGCTCAAAAACTCAGATGAAGGGTGGGTAATTATGTGTAAGAGCATCACTTCCTTAAGAGGTTCATGAGACTCAACACGACCTCTTAGTATAAAGGAGTGTGACACTTTAAGGTAGAACAGAGCATAAGCTATTCAACTCTTATTCATCTGCGGATTACAACACTTTGACCTGGTCGCAGAAATGACTAGAGTTTGTTTCTCCTGACATTCCGAAATGGTTTGTCTTGTCGGACCACAAGAGTATCTTGCATTGGAAGGCACCGATGCATACTTACGGCTTGGCTACCAACTGGTAGACAAAGGTCGGAAAGCAACAAGGAAAAAGGAACATGCTCAGGATAGAATCCCGAGATGTGGATGCATAAGTCAACAATCTTTCGAAAACCGATGCATAGAAAAGGAAGGTGTGGCAGAGTCACGAGTATAGAAGCGAGAATCACGAGGAGCACTCTTGTCGTGATCTATTTGGTTCCATTAAAGAACATATGCCATGGCTAGTGGTAGGGGAAGTCCTTTATCGTCATTGTTCAGTAGCGACAATATCCCCAAGCTGGAAGGCTATACTAGAGGTTACTAGCCATCCTGAAGTAATGTGTGAACAGTAACAACAGGGTTCAAAAAAATGGATCTTGGGTTAAAGCTCAGCTTCATGTACGATATTCACAACACCGGAATCCAGCACAGTCGGGGATCTTAGATTCAAGTCTGAGGGTTAAAACCCAAAGAAAGAAGTAACTACTACTTGAGTGACAAAGTGTACTACAAGATAGCACACGAGGTAACTTCCAAGAGAAGAAACGACTTCTAAAGAACCCAAACAAATAAAAAGAAGGCACACGAGGCGAAAGAAAACTTCGAGACCTAGAACAGAACATTGAGGAACCATCAACATGATGTTGTGGACCCGTAGAACAGAGAGATCATGATGGGAAGAAATCTCTCAAAAGAATCAGAACAAAGGGAAACAAGGAACACACACAACTGACTCTAGAGAACTCAACACTAGGTCAAATGGTCGAGAACCGGCATGCCTGGAAATGCACGTAAGCTTTGAAGGAAGAGACGAGATAACAAAACTTTTCCAAATCAACACAAGGTAGGATGACCCAGAGTTAGAGCGAAACTGGATAAGGAGAAAAAGAAGCATACCAGAGTTTTCGCACATAATTTTCATCTTTGAAAATAGTTTTCACAAGTACTAGACTCAACATCGACCAGTAGAAAGGTTTCCTACAGTCGGTACTACTCTGATACCAAAACCCTTGACACCCCCGGGATTAGGGCTAGACAAATCCCAGACCTCCGTCTGATATAATCCTAACCTAAATCTCGAAAGCGTACATAGAGGGAATTGATAACACAATAGTGACCCTACGATGCAAAAATTATTACAGCAAGCTCATAACTGAGCAAAGAAACTACATATTACAAGCAGAGGTCACTGACCACAAAAAAATAAAACAACGGAAGGCAGATTATGCTATTAAGTATAGCAACCTTAGCAAATGGCCTAAGAGGCCTGAAGCATAACGATGACGTCCAATCCATAGATCCCAAACTGCCGACTGGGAACTCCAAACTACTCGTCGATGTCGATGCCGTAAAGAACTCATCTTCAAATGGTAACACTTACTCTGCTGCAAAAGTATCAACGAAGCAAGGGTAAGTACAGGGTGTACTCCGCAAGACTTATGGCTGGTGGAGTTATTTTGCATAAAGCCATCTTTGTTTTGTAGAACAAGGGGGAGAAGAATTTCTACTAATCAGAATATTTAAAGGGGATAAGAGAACGATATCTCTAGCTTTGATCATCTCTTGATATCCACCGAGTCATCATCAGCTGAACCTATCTAGGATCACCCCCTCGATCCCTGAGGAAGCATCCTTAAGCACACATTACTTAACTTGCCAAGTTTTACGATTAGGTTCAAGTTCTCTATGATCTTCACGTCCGTTCTCAAGTTCGTCCATAACCGCGGACGCAGCTTTTCGAAAATATTAGTAACCCTGCAGGGGTGTACAACTTTACCCACACGTACCAACTGATTCTTAATGCCACTATAGATTAGCCCTCTTCCTTGGAAGGCCGGCAGAGATTGGTTGGACACGACCTTTACCTTGATTTCGCCAATACCATGAGTCACGCACTAGGGAGATGTTGCTGTAACGGGTCGAGTCCCGAAGCCGGTCCCTAATGATGTGGACAGGGTTTGATATTACGGATGTCGGGCATCTCCCATTCCCTGCCACGCTTACCTACCTGTATGAATGCACCTCCTTCACCTCCTTCGAGAAGAGCCAGAATGCATATGTCGAATGGAACGCCCGAACTATGTGACTCATGGAATCTACTAGGCAAGTTAGTTGGTTGAGGGGGTTTCCAGACCCCCGTGTGGCTGTACGCTCGTCTTGGTTCAAGAGGCAAGAACATCGGGTCCTAAGGGTGGCAAGTATGGGACTGCAAAAACCACAATCCACGTGGCCTCCCATACAAGCCTTAGCATATTTATTATCCATCTCTGATCATACCACGTCATCCTGTCATACTAGGTTCATTCGCAGCTCTGACTCATCAACCGGATGTACCAGTGGTAACAGCAAAGCATGGCTAAGCACAACAGATGTAATAGCTCTAGCAACGCTTCACAAGCTCAAAGCCTAGTTATGCTAGGAGCAGTGGATCAGGGAATTTAGGCTAAAAGGGAACATGCATCAGATAGGACTACTCTATCTATCAATAAAAGACTTTAGAATCGTATGTGCATGGCAAGAATGAAATACTTTGAAAGCATAGGATTCATATGTATGTGTGGGGCTTCACTTGCCTTTGCCAGTTGATATCCGGTTAGCAGAGCTTCGGACACCTGGCACTTGACTTGGTTATAGTTGTTCAAGTATTGTTCTTCGAGCTTCGACGGTGTTGATCTCGACCTTCGATGGTGTTGACCTCGATCTTGATTCCAATATTGTATTCTACCGACGAAGAAGCAAACAACGGAAAGAGAGGGAAACAATCAACACATGGCATCGATGCAATGCTCAAGCAAGGATGATGGTATGAAAAGTTAAGAGTTATTGAAATAAACCCTAATACATTCTTGGTCATTTTAATTGGAGTCTGAGGGGTCCAAACCCTAATTTGGAGAAACCCTGGAAGTATATGAGATTTAGTTCTTCTAATTAAACTGGTCATGTAAGTTGATTAATAATGCATGATTATAGATTAAATAGATAAAGCTCATTTTTCTAAACATTTTGATATATTATTTGTATTTTTTAGATTTACAGATAATTAGTTATTGAATTTACAAGATTTAAACAATTTCTGGAATTTAAAACAAAATGGGAATTACTTTTTACACCAGGGCTACAGCTAGCCAGAGAGACTGACGGAGTGGCCCCAGTGCCAACTCAACTTCCACGTGGATAGATCGGGACCCACGGCTTTGACTGGGTTGACTGTGTCACGCTGATGTCAGCGCAACCTAACCCTAACCTTTTCCCACCAGAATAGAGCCTAGCCATAGACGATGACAGGTGGGACCTGGGCCACGGTGGCAAGCCACGCAGGCGCCACGCGGGTTCGCCGGAGAACGCTACAGACGGCGGTGGAGGGCGGCGCTAGCGAGCAAACGGGGATGCGCAGTTGCACGCGTTCGATGCAGGGCGACAAGAGGAACCAGAATATGGCGACGCCACTCCGAACTGGTCACCGGAGAAGGGAGTACGACGGCGGCCGACGGCGGTGGCTACAGGTGCTCGCGGGAAGGGTGCTATGGCTAGCAATCGACGAAACAAAGAGGTCCATCTGGACCAGAAGCTCACCAGAAGCGTAGGAGGCTTGACGTTGGGGTGAGGCGAGGTCGAGGTCGACGGCGAGCAGAGATGGCCGGCGACGGACATGATGCTTCGATTCGGGGGATTGCGAGCTCGCGGGGCGGAGTGACCTATCTAGGGCGAACCAGTACAGCAAGGCAAGCTTGGCGGTGGCCTCAGCTTGAGATAGAGTGGCCGAGAACGGCGGGACACGACGGATCCCAAGGCTAGGGTTTGTCGGCCAGAAGGGAGGAACGCGAGAGGGAGGTCACTGGGGAGAGGAGAAGTGGATGAGGGCGAGACAGAGGGTCGTGGCAGGTCTTATCCTCTCCTGGAGCTCAGCGGTGGCGGGAATCGCGGCGGGAAGATCGACGGCGACGCCGGCGACAGAGAGCTGCATGCCTGGTTGGAGGAAGACGACGGGGACAGGGACGAACCGGTACTGGGCCGAGAATGGGCTAGGGTGGGCTGCTAGCTTACGCGCTGAGCAGCAGGCAGAAAGAAGAGGAAGCTGGGCCGGCCTGGGAGGGTCTGGCTGTAGTTTTTTTTCTAAAACCTTTTTCTGTTTAGTTTTTCTCTCTTTCTCTTTCTATTTTCAAATTGTTTTCTGATTTGAATCCGTTTGAAAATACTAGAGGATTTTAATAAATGATAAAAACACTCAGGGGCCCTTCCATACTATTTTGGCTCCACAAATTTGGTAGTTTTCAAAAATTATCAAAACCATTTGAAAGTTTTCAAAGAGAGAGGGGAAGTAGGGTTTTAGGGTTTTGGGAACATTTTCTTTAATGAATTTTTCTTTAGTAATGATAATGATGCTCATGCTATGCACATACAAACCCTAATTACTATTTAATAAAACTAGGGTTGTTACATCACGCTTCATACCGAAGGCTGGCATGATGAAGAAGAAGGCCTCCGGGATGATCTCCCCTTCGGTAGGGTGCCGGGAAGAGCTTCAGATCCCCCCGATCTAGGGACTATGGTGGCGGCGACTATAGACGATTTCATGGAATATTGATCGGGTCCTTAGGGTTTAGGCATGGGGGGCTTCTTATAGGCGAAGAGGCGAGGCTGGGAGGCGGCTAGGGGGCCCACACCCTGCCCAGGCACGGGCCCACCCTAGGCCGCGCCTGGGGAGGGAGTGTGGCCACCTTGTTGCGCCCCTCCGTCTCTCCTCTGGACTCCGTGTTCTCCTCTGTGAAATATTGACTTTGGATTTTGTCCCGTGCAATTCCGAGAATATTTCCTCACTAGCTTTTCTGGAACCAAAAACAGCAGAAAACAGGCAACTGGCAATGTGGCAACTTATTAATAGGGTAGTACCAGAAATATATGAAAAGCCTCAAAGTGTGGACAAAGCAAAACAAAGTAGATACTAAACAAGCATGTAACATAAAATATTATAGATACATTTCTGACATATCAAGCATCCCCAAGCTTAACTTGCGGTAACCCAACATACCACTTCATGATGTAGTACACTATAGTCGTTGACATAACACCAATGAAACACCGTTCACTAGTATTACATCCCTCAGAGTGGTACAACAGAAACAGAGCAGGTCCAAGACATGACTATAGGTTACAACTCAACTCTTTATACAAGATCCAGAGAACACTCTAGGTTAAAGAGAGAGAAAGAAACTTCTTAAAAAGAAGAATTATAAATAATCAACTCAAATCTATTATACTAATAGACTATTATCTAAACTATTGAGGCTTGCATTGCTACTATTACAATACTCTACAGAAGTAGGTTCTATGGTTAGAGATTCTATTCTTATCTAATCCGGAACTTCGTCTTCACTTGAGCTGATATATATGTTGACTTCCTTGAATTCATTGAAGAGCTTTAGCTTTTGATGGTGATTCCTGGAGCATAACTTGATGCAAACGTCGTCTATACTGGCTTTAGAACCTAGCATGGGTTAAGAAGATACTTTGAGTACGAGCGTACTCAACAAGTTCACTAGAAAAGGAGTGTTTGATGCACTATAGCTACAGCCACAGACCGTAGGTCGTAGGCAATACAAGTTTTCATAAACATTTCTTCAAAGGTTGCTTTTATTCTGAAAAGCTATGCCCGTCAGCCTTCACGATTTTACCAGAACTTTCATGGAGTTCCTTTCCCGCCGCGTTCGCAGCTCCCTCCCGGAACAGGGAGTAACAAGTTACAGTTCTTACACTCTACAGAGGTGCGTCACTTTACCCATGAGAGATCTTAGCTTTGTTGCACATCCGAATTGCAGGTTCGTCCACACTTCCTTGGTGTGAGGCCCATACTAAGATCCAAGCCAATCACTGCCTTCTCCGCGACCCCGTATGTCTCCTTGGTGTACGCCAGCCCACATATTGAATTACGGAAATTGGCAGTATAGACCGTTCAGATGCCGGAACTATCGTGGGACGTTGAGGGCTCCCACCCATATGCTGCATATCCTCTATGAATTACCATATAATAAGCATGCTACGAGTGATAACAGCCACGACCCGCACATCCGGCTCCATGCGAGAGGGAAAAGATACAGCTGACTTCTTCGTCCCATTCCAAATCTCATGGTCAACACATAATATACGGCGCAAGGATCACTGGCGACATTGATTGTTAATGAAAGTACAAAGGAAGTCGCCTACAGGGGGGGTGAATAGGCTTTTAAAATAATTACGGTTTAGGCTCAAGTAAATGCGGAATAAAACTAACGTTTAATTTATTAAGCACAAAAACCTAGCCACTAAGTTCACCTAGGTGCACCAACAACCTATACTAAGCAATACAAGCAACAAGGTGATAGCAAGATATAAATACTTCAAGAACGATGGCTATCACAATGTAAAGTGCATAAGTAAAGGGTTCGGTTGAGAGATAACCGATGGACGCGGAGACGAAGATTTGTTTCCCGAAGTTCACTTCCAAAGAAGCTACGTCTCCGTTGGAGAGGTGCGATGGCGCAATGCTCTCCGAACGCCACAAATGGCTCACCTCGAGGTGTGGTGGCTCGATACTCACCCAACGCCACACAAGGACTCACCCCGGATGCGGAAGCACGCAACTCACCGACGCCACAAAAGGCTCACCCTATTCTCCCAAGTGCGCACCACAAAAGGCGGGCACTTGATCCACTATGGTACGCTTGAGGGTGGTCACCGAACCCGTACAAGATTGGGGCTAACTCCACAACTCAATTGGAGGCTCCCAACAACAAAGCCACAAAAGGCCAACAATGCCACAAAAGGCCAACAATGCCACAAAAGGCCAACGACGCCACAAAAGGCTACAAGACCACAAAAGGTCAACAAGACCATAAAATGTCAACAATCCAACCACACAACCGTCTAGGGTTCCAAGGAACCCAAGAGAAACAAGCTCACAAGCTTGAACTCGCCGAATCTCCGAGGAGAACTCAAACATATGCACCAAATGCAAGGGCAAGTCTTTCTCCCCCAAATTCCAACAAAGCTACAAAAGCTATTGGGGGAATAAGGGAGGAAGAACACAAGAGTAGAACTCAAACCTATGCACCAAATGCAAGGGCAAGTCCTTCTCTCCCAAATTCCAACAAAGCTACAAAAGCTATTGGGGGAATAAGGGAGGAAGAACACAAGAGGAGAACACAAAACTCTCCAAGATCTAGATCCCAATGATTCCTTCACAAAGGAGGGATTTGACTTGGGGGGATTGTAGATCTAGATCTCCTCTCTCAAATCCCTTAAAAAGATGCAAGAATCATAGGAGGGGAAAGGGAGAGGGAAAGCTTCTTCAAGGTTGACAATGGAGGAGAGAGAGAAAGCCAAGAACCAAGAAGAAAAGATAGTGCCCACGAAGGGGAAGAGGAGCCCCTTTTAAAGGGCTCCCAGATCTGCCCGTTATGGGCATTCGTGACACCTAGCCGGAACTTCTGGTGGGAGGCCGGAAGTTCCGGTGGCACCCAGCCAATGGACGAAAACTGCAGAGCGAGAAACTGAAAAAACGAATCATGGCCAGAACTTCCAGCTCTAGGGTGGAAGTTCCGCCCAGCCTGGCTCCAATGGTCATCAGACATGTTGATGCCCGCTCCAGAAGCGCAACCGGAAGTTCCGGTCAAAACAGACCGGAAGTTCCGGTGAACTTCCGGGCAAGTTCCGACAAAGTTCCGACAAATAGAACGCTTCAAAACAGAAGGTTACTGAGCGTGAGCGGAAGAATCCCCGGAACTTCCACCGGAACTTTCGGCGGCAAAGATGCCCTAGCGGAACTTCCGGTGGGAAGCCGGAACTTCCGTTCAGGGAAATTCCAGAAACCAGAAAACCATAAACGCAATAACTTTTGCATCCGAACTCCAAACGGGATGAAACCAATTTTGTTGGAAAGATAACGACAAAATATTGGGTATCACCTTGGGAGAAAATATCATGAATATATATGTGATCTATCCCCCAAGGTGTGGAGCCGGAAAACTCGCAAGATCAAAAGCCGCAACAAGATATGCAAGTGAAATCCTTAGATGATGAGCTAGAGCTTGTTATGATGGTGACCACAAGCTCTAGATCCTCTCATGGACAAGAACCAAATAACAACCAAGAAAGATGATGCTATGAATGCAAAGGTTTGAGCTCTCTCCGAACGATGCAGACGAGACACCCGGATGAGAGCCCCTCTTGATAGCACGGCTATCTATCCTAAACCCGGTCTCCCAACTAACAATACGAGACCGGAAAAAGAAAAGCCCTATCAAGAACATACCTTTGCCTTGAGCATCCCACTTGAACTTGATGTAGACCGTCTTGTTCTTCTATAGTGGGAACACCTTTCTTGGATGCTCTTGCTTGATGAAGATGAAGACTTGCAAATTGCTCCTCCATACTCCATGGGGAAACCTCTTCTTTGAACTTGTCTTCATCATTCCATGAGCACGAGGATGGCAAGCTTCAAGCATGAGATCTTCTAGAGATGGCGCATCTTGAGCTCGCCCTTCTTCATCCCTACTTGAGGTTGATCCATCTTGATGCAAATCTTTGCACATGCCTTGATCGACCTTCAAGCTCCTTCTTTCTTCATGATTCCAATGGGCACAAAGCCCTTGGACATTTCTTCATCTTCCAACCTTGAGACCAACACTTGGCCCAAGCGATGCCAATGGACAAACCTACAAGTGAAACTCAATTTACACATTAGTCCATAGAGATTGTCATTAATTACCAAAACTACACATGGGGCATACATGCCCTTTCAGTTAAGTCCTAGGTAATACGTTCCTTTACCACCGGAACTCTTATAATAGGTTATTACCTCATAGTAAATAACCTATAATCACATTATTATGAAAATAGTGTTTTCTGACCTTTTTCAAATGCAGGTTATGACAACACTGGATTTGTAAAATAATTTACAGAAAATAATAAAAGGACATGAGCAAGTGCGAACTTGCCTTGTGTGATTGCAAGATTATGCACGCACGGTCTTCGAGACAATATAAAAGATGCAATATCTGAAATCAGCATCATTGGTCAGGTAAGGACTAATGTTTAAAGAAGCAAAATGCTCGTATGCATAAGTAATGTAATGCACTTTCGTAAACTCGAATCCCGGGGATAGCGTGGTTCTAGGGTTTGGATACTGGAAATGGTTACTTTAGAATGTGTTGCCCTTTTAGATTAAATTTCATACTTGTGCTTCTTATTAAGGCTTGTGAGTGTGTGTAACAATATGTACATACAAGTAGCATATCATAATAAAACATATAAGTGTGGAAGGTTCCTAAAGACGGTGGATACCAGGTTTGATCATTATTTAGAGCCTTTAGAGGAATGTTTATGTTTTGCTTTATAATGTATCTTAAAAGAATAACTTTTGAAGAAAATCTTATTTAGCTAAGAAGGAATATTTCAACTTTAAGTTAACCTTATTAGGTGTTCTTTCAAGTTACAGTTTTTAAATAAGAAAGAATTGCTTTATTTAAATAATGATATTGGTAGTATTTGAGACTTATCTATTTGGGTTTTGAACTTGGTTAGTTTGGAATTAAGATGCTTTATAACTTAATTATAATAGACCAAAGTTAACTATAAAGTATATACTAAAGTTTTTAGCATTATACTTAAAGTTTGATAAAGTAAAGTTAATCTTTAAAACATAGATGGACTTTAGGTGTAAGGCTTGTTATACTTATACCTTGTTCACTTCATAATGTTTCTTTAAAGTTACTTAAGAATGGTATTACTTTTATCTGGTAGTGGTTTCTTTATATTATAAATGTTTAAAGGGATTTATCTCCCTATAAGGGCGTGGTTAAGGTTTGTGAATAAGTAAACAATACTTTTTACTACTTATGAACTCACTTATAGTGTTTTGATTTGTTTATAAACTTGTGATTAATATAAAGGAATAGGTTTTATTTCATTGTAAATTATTCTTGGAGATTTTATATTGGATAATGATCCTTTTATAAAATAATCTACACTTATGGTTAAAGATAATTTAATAAAATTGTATTTAAAGTGTGTTAATTCATTTTGAATGAACACTACCAATATTTAAGACTAATACTATTTATTAGACCCAATTTACTAATTTTTTGAATTATTAACAATTTTATTTACCTTTATATGAGTTATCAATTAAGGAAATAGGTTTAAATTCAAGTTGTGAAAGTGTTTAACTTTTTATTAAACTTAAAAGTGGAATATTATATTTTTAGCATATAGGTATTATTATTGTGATCATTTTGGTATATTACACTTATTTTTGTGATTTAAAAATAATAAGATATGATTTTTATAATACTTATTACTTTATAAAGACTTAATAAATAACAAATATTTAATAATAATGCATGATTATAGTTTTAAATTATAATTCTTATTTTTATTTTTGGTAATTTATCTATATTTTTAACATTTACATTATTAAAATATGAATTATCAAAGTTTTATTAATTATAAGACCTTTATTAAATAATATTTATTTAAATAATAATCATAATAATATTTGATAATAGTTTTAAGTTGTAGATTTTATTTTTCTAAACATTTTCATATATTATAGGTATTTTTCTGATTTATAAAACAAAAGATATCAAATTTACAAGATTTAATCACTTTATTTCATTTCTGGAATATTGATATTTGAATTTATATTGTTTTAATCGTTTCCTAAACAGACACTAAAATTTTCACACCTGAGCTAAACTTACCCAGGGTCACTGACCAGTGGGCCAGTTTCCACATGGCATACCCCAGATTAGTAAATGCATTTGCTACCGACCCTATTCCTACTACCAGCCAATGACAGATGGGCCATGGCCACGTCACACGCCACCTCAGTGAGGCAGGGCCCGCCAGGGTTTGACTGGCTCACACACGGTGGTGGTCAACCGACGCTGGCGACCCTACGGTGGCGGCGCTACGATGCATGCGGCGATGGGTTTCAGCATGATTCAGAAACTCCTATTCCTAGGCTACCTAAAAACGGCGGCGCGGAGTTCTGGGACGGTCCATAACCTCACCGGCGACGACGACATCGGAACAAGCACGGCGGCGCTTGGTGACATGTCGCTATAGAGGACGAGGAAGGCCAGGAGAGGGTTCTTTCGAACCAGAAGCTTACCCTCTTTGCGATAGGATCCTCGACGAGGCCAGAGGAAGTTGTAGCAGCAGTAATGGTGACGGCGGTGGTCGCCGGGCTCCGGGAAGATGGAGACACAGGCGTCGATTGGGGGCTCCCCTCCTTAATTAAATTGGTGAGGAGGAAGATGGATACGAGGCAGAGCTCCTAGCATCCTCAGACGGCTCTGGGGTGGTCTCTGGACGACGGCGTGCATCGGCAGTTGAAGCTAGGGTTTGGCCTCTGAGAGAAGACACAGAGGAAGAGGATGCGCGAGTGGGTGAGGATGAGACGGAGCGTCGCGGTGGCGTTCTTATCTCCCAGGGTGACGTCGGCGACTGCACGAATCGTACCGCATCAACGGCATGCGGCGGAGCACACGCCAGCGAGCAGCTTCCAGTCGACGAGGAAGACGACGACAGAAGTTTCACGGAAAACCCCCCGGCGTTCTTTTGATTTGTTCCGCAGTCCCTTCTTGTCCCCACTAGCCAGCCAGAGAGAAGGATATGTCGGGCTGGTTGTTGGGCTGCTACTGGGCTTCGGTTGGGTTGTTGTGGTTGCTCGTGGGCGATGGATAAGAAGAGGAGAAATGGGCCGGCCTGGCTATTACTCTGGCTCCAGTTTTTTATTAAACAGAACCTTTTTATATTCTGTTTTCTTTAAACCCTTTTAAATATGAATTTTTATATGGATTTAAATATCCAGAATTGTTATAGAGCACATTAAATAATACAGGAATGTTGGAAAATAAGTGGTGTTGATATATTTCTTGATTTCCTTATAATTTTAAACTAATAGGAAATTATTTTATTGAGTGTAATATTCATCACTTAGGTTTTTAGAGATTGAATTTTAATATAAATATATATATATGGAGAACTTATAAAATGATTTTTATTTCTTCTTTATAAGTGTAATTGTAATAGTTTAATATAACTAAGGATATGCATTTAATTTATCTCATATTCATAAACTTATTAAAGAATGTATTAGTATTAATCCATGAGTTTTGATTCTTATTGATTTATAATATTGAAGAAACTTTTATATATATTGATCCTTTATAATTATTTGATACATAAAGTTCTAAGTACTAATAGTGTTTGAAATTATAATTGCTTGCCCTAGGGTTTTAGGGTTCTTAATACATTTGTATTCTTTTGTTGATATGAATAAAGATTAATGGCTAAACACATTGTCTTTATGTTTGTGATCAGAATGATGTTATCTTTTTCAAACAGTGGGGTGATTCATTAGAATGACTTATGAGAAAGAATTTATAAAGATACTCCTAAGCACATATGGTTATGATAATTGGAATTGAGAAAAGACGTGCTGAATTGATTTGTTATAGGAAAATATTCCTACAGAAGGATTTATCCATCAAATGAGATGGATGTTAAGCTTGATTATATATTTAGGGTTTAGGGTTTACCAAGGATTCCTATCTTCCATATTTCATAATTCTAGACTTCTAATTAAGGAATTCCTTTCCTAGATATATTACTTCTCTATGTCCATCATCATGTGCTAACATGATGATCTTTGATTTACAGAATATTCTTATCCACCTTTTATTCTTGTAAATTCATTTGTAAATCCAATGAGCTTGACACTAAAGCTTTCATAATCTTCTCATACTCTTCCTTAATCACCCAGCACTAATACTACCCAAGTAGATGTATATATCAAATTCTACTCTCCTTAAGTGTTTAGTATTTCCCAAGAGAAACTACTACTTCTATAATCCAATGTTACTCTAGCATCGTATTATCATACTGCCTTATATCTACTTAACTCCAATATCTAACATTCCAACCTCACATTATATTAATGTGACTTGTAATGACTAATCTAGGATAATATATCCATACTATGGTTCAATCATGCTTTATCCACCAATGTCACTTATACATGGTATAAGCATTCAATATTGGTGAGTAAGGCATGATCATTATAATCCTTTGATCCTTTATGATTCAGGATTCCAGTTGGCTAAACAAGGCTTCCATCCATACAACATTAGAGTTGTATTATAAATATCTTCTATTTAGCTCTATTGGATTAAGAGATATAATTCATTGACTATACCTACTTGATCTAATAGGACTACTCCTGGTAACTATCTTCAGACTTCATCCTTGTAATCTTATTTGTTACCATATTGATTTGATTTCCTCCAATCACTCTCATCCTATAGATGACATCTAAAACTAGCATCACTATTTACCTCTACTTACTTCTTTATTTATAAGCCTTGAGTGAATGCTATAATAAGGACAAGAGTTGATAGTTTAAGAATTTGTGAATCAATAGTTGATTACTCAACATTGATGAACAATAGATATAAGGATAGGATTCAATAGAGATGATAAAGATTGATATGGAAAGAAAGATATATGGTGAATGATCTTAACTTTGGTTTCTTTCCTACTCAATCTCACTAGAGAGTTAAAGTTAGGTATTTCCATGATACACATGGTATAAGTAGATGAGATTAAGATATAGTTGTTACATTCTTATTATTTGTGTTATATTTATAATTTGGTATTCATGAGTGATTATAATGAATACTATGATATGATCACCTAAGGATCAATATAAATCATTATGTAATGTATTAGGGTTTAATTTTATTACATTTGATCTACCCTTAGATCAAATCATATTTACCCAAAATAAGGTTTTAGCAAAGGTCATATGGAAACTTATCGCAGTCAACTTGATGATCTACTTCAATTCCATCAAGTTAAGAGAAGCCTCAATCACTTTGACAAGTTTTTATTTAAAAGCGCGAAAATTATTCAGATTTTCTATGCATGGATGCAATGCACACATCTGTGTTCAGCTTATTTCTAAGCTCTAATGCTGGGATGTTACATAACTCCTGCTCGTCCTCGAGTAGGTAAGTGATAAAAGAATAATTTTTTAGGTGACATGCACCATCAAAACCAAGATCAAACCATTTGCAAGCATTGAAAGCTGGGATCAAAACACTCTAAACATGTGCATGAAAGATGGAGTTCTAACAATAAGACAAAGTAACTATGCATGCAACATGAAAGGCTACAAACAAATATCATGAATAACATGCATTGAAAAACGTTTGTTTGTTTCACATACAGAAAACATGGCATAGTGGCATTCAGCTTGTACCTCATAAAGTAGCAAATAGATGCATAGGACACCTTCAAAGTTCATAAGAGTGACTAGATACAAATAGCACAAGAACAAGCAATACAATAATATGCATCAATCAATAAGTTTTGGGACAATGCACATAGAACTAAGAATGGCAACTATGCTCTCTTAACTGGTGCCTATAGGTAGAAGGTGGAGACTCAATATAATGGTGGAAGAAAGACCCTTCATATAGGGAAGCAGGGATTTCAAGTTTCAAAAAGATCTTCCAAAAATTATGGTACTTGTTAGCTTTCAGCCCTCATTGCCCCTATCATAAGAATCTTGAAGTGATTAAGGTTAAAGTGAACAAACTATGGAGTATATGCTTGACAAAGTATAAGTTGGCAATCTCATGTCCCTTGAATACGAGGGCCGCTCCTCATACTACTCAAGTTTAGTTACTTGCAAGTTCTTATCATAGTAAGTACATGTGTATCATAGAGAACCGCCAACGGGGTACCCCTTACACATGGTACAGGAGCTTTCCCATAACCAAAATGACAAGCCAAGCAGACAATGAGCATATCACCATTCTTCTTATTTACCATGGGATAAGGTGCTTTTTTTATCTCTTTCCTCTTTTCCCAATATGTCTCTTTTTTCTCAATCTCTTTTTTATAAGAAGAATGCTTTATAGATGTCACTATGGTGATGCTACAAGTTTCCACCATGATTAGGCATGGCTTAGGCTAGCGACCTAGACGTTTCTCTAACACAAAATACATAACTCCATGGACTTACAAGCTCCCCTTTCATTTCACACCGACGACATCCATAGATAAAAGAGCATGATATCAAGTGTGTACAAAGTACAAGTGCAATGTTGAAAGCGTTCCCCATGAAAACATGGTTCTGCTAACTCCAACGTATAAGTGCAAGCATATACAACATAAATGACACAATGGTTCAAGTTTATTAGGGGCAAGGAATAAAAGGTGTGCCATAAAGTTCGTGAGAGCTTTAATCACTAAGTTTTCACATAACAAAATACTTTTTAATTGGAAGATAGCTGAAAACAAAAATATACTTGGAATGGTGTAATACACCATGCATAGGAATTTATAGTGGACACTTCAGAATAACTTGGTTTCTTGGGAGTTGGAAGCATGAATAGAACTTACTCATACAAGTGGAGGCTAGCAAAAGACTGGGAGCGACCAACTAAGAGAGCAATAATGGACATAATCATGCAGAGCGACAAAATATTACTAATCAAAGCATAGAGTGGTACTACAATTCAAGGACTAAATGATCATAGAGGCTATGGTGACTTGTTCATAGTCATAACATGGTGTGAGCATGTGCCAAGTCAACCCAAACAAAGCATCAAAAGAGAATACCACAATACTATGTTTTTGTATGCTAAAACAACACATGAATCCTTCAAGGCACACTAAGCAATCCCAATTGTTTGGAACAAGTCATGCTACAACAATAATCACAAAGAATAAGGTCAAAACAACACCTAGCATCACATGCTAAAGTCTAAGTCATAGTCAAAGCAAGCTCCTCTTGCACTATCAAGCAGGAACTTTCTACTCCTTTCCAACACCAATCGACTTATTTGAAACAACACAGCGTGAACAGGGGTCCAAACTAATTTATTCAAGCAAACTAAACAAACTAAGAAAAGCAAACTAAAACTAAGATTCTCCAAGAACAACACAATAATGCATGAAACAATAAAAACGAAGTTTCTAGAAAAACCTGAGCTTTTTATTGATGAAGAAGGGGATGCCTTGTACCTCTTGGATATTTCTTGGGGTGACACCGGGGTGGCATCCACAAGATTGAGCTTTTGTCCATTCTTCATCTTATTACATCATTCTCTCTCTACACCTAAATTTTTTCCTTCATACAAAACTTCACAAATCTTCATTAGCAACATTAGTGTATTCAAAAGATAATATACCCTTGGGTTTAGCTTTAGCACAGCAAAACTTTTCACTAAAAACACAAGCTACTGTACCAACTCCTTAAAAAAGCTCAATTTCCTAAAAAGAACCCAAAAAGGAATCAATAAGAAGCAAATGCAAATAATGGCCGAAATCTGTCAAAACAGACCAGTAGGTAGAAACCGATTTTTTTGAATACCTTATGTTGCTCAAATCAAAAAGTGTTGAACTAACTAAAGTTATCTAACATACTAGGGGATTTATTCAGAAATTTGCAGCTCAATCCGACTTACATAGTCTCCTCATGAATATTTATGGTGGAGGACATAAATCTGTTTCGGGACAGCAACTCCCCAAATCTTACTTCCATCTCATTAGAGGTCATTCTTAGCACAAAAAGTAAACAAAAAGGATACAGAGGGGTCATTACTGAAAAAATAACTTCCAATACTCAAGGAAACTCTTGGGTTATCTCCCAACAAGTACTTTTCTTTAACGCCTTTAAGTTAGGCTTGATAGTTTGAAAAGATGCCCACATAAGAAATATGAATTGAAGTAAAAGAGAGCATCAAGAAGAAAATTCAAAACAAATTTAAGTCTAACCCACTTCCTATGCATAGGAATGTTGTAAGAAAATAAATCAAAGAAGCACAAAGTATCAAGCATAGGAAAGAAAAACAAGCGCAACTTCAAGATTTTCAACATAAAAAGGGGAAACTTAATATTGTTGAGATACATAAAACCATGTTTCCCTCTCTCAAAATAACTTTCAGTAGCATCATGAATAAACTCAACAATATAACTATCACATAAAGCATGTTTTTCATGATCCACAAAGACATAATTTCTATCAAGCTCAAAAATAGTGGGATTAAAACCTTCAAACCCACTTTTAATAATTTTATAACAAGATAACCGATCATTCAACATAGGACCATCATCTAGAGCTTTATCATAAACGTTTTCTAAGAAAAACTCCTCAGTACCATGCATTTCGAAGTTAGGCACAAATAAAGGATTATCATAGATAATAGGAGCATAACTATTATCACAAGTTTGACCCATAGCAGATATTTTAAAAGAATCCACAGGAACATAACATTCATCCTCCTTTGGTAAACATGGGGGACAATCAAATAATGTAAGAGGTAAAGAGTTACTCTCA
Source organism: Avena atlantica (assembly GCA_910589765.1). NCBI lineage: Eukaryota > Viridiplantae > Streptophyta > Magnoliopsida > Poales > Poaceae > Avena > Avena atlantica. Next base: position 177,634,629 of record OU342737.1, read on the forward strand.
TTAAAAGGTAGGCATGGGTAGATCCATTCTTCCTCCTCTTGACCATCACTCTCCTCCTCCTTTTCATCTAATGAGCTTTCAGTTTCAGCAATTTCTTCTTCCATAGGCTCCTGCAAGGCATTAGTATCTTCCATTTGTGGAAATCACCTATTAAAATATTCAAGAAAATAGCCATTTTCTTACTTGTAATTATCAAAGAAAAATTTAAGTATCTCATAAACCTCATATTCATAAGGTGCATCATCAGTATTTTCAAGCAAACTAGCAAGTTCAAATGCACCCTTGAAAGCAATAAATTCTTCAATTTGTTCCACATCATAAAAGTCATAATTTCCTTTAACATAAGAAGATATGGTAACATTGTAATTATACTCACAATGAAAAGGCAGGTGTTTATACCTCCTACAACAACAAGATTTATCAACAAAGTAACATTATAAGTAGAGCACACCTCTCTAGCAATAGTATTCAATTTATCAATTTGTTCTCATAAGTGTTTCCCTTTTTGTGACAAACAATGCTCCTTATAATAATACTTTTCTTCTTCCGTGAACCCACCTTTCCAGTAAGAACTTGTTTCAAAGAAACCATCCATTCATAGAAAGCATGACAAAGCAAGGCAATAATAGACCAGCAACTAGGGTAGGAACTAATTTTTTGTGTTTTTTATAAGAGAAAGCAAAACAAACAAAACTATTTTTTTAGAGTTTTTGATAAAAAGAGGCAAACAAAACCAAGCAAAAGAAACTAGGCAAACTAAAAACAAAGTAAAGAAAAAGATTGAGAAGGACTCCCCTTGTGAAGACGTCCTTAGCCTCCCTGGCAACGGCGCCAGAAAACTTGTTGGCGTGTTGTTGACGTGGGATCTTCTTCTTCTTTTAGTCCCCGGCAACAGCGCCAGGAAACTTGTTGATGGCGCCTGGGAGCGCTTCGTCAGGAAACCCCAAGAGCAAGGTGTGATGCAGCACAGTAGCAAGTATTCTCTCAGTAATAAACCGAGGTTATCGAACCAGTAGGAGGAAGAAAACGTCTCAAATGTGTTGCAAGCAACATGGAAACCTGCATAACACAAACTCAAGACTTTGCTCCAACTATCAGTAAGGTTGTCAATCTCACCGGTTACTGTAACAAAGGATTAATTTTATGGTGTGGAAGGTAAAAGTGGTTTGCAGCAAGTAAACAGTAACAGTGGAAGATGTATCAATGGTAAAGATTGGACCGGGGTCCATAGTTCACTAGAGGTGTTCTCCTTAGATAAACAAACATGACATGCTGGGTAAACAAATTACAGTAGTGCAATTGACAGGACTGAGCAAGACATAACAGTAGTGTAAATTTTCTCGTGTTATATGGTCAATCATCCAAATAGCCTCGAGTTTGTCTCCCCCTAGGTCGGTCGCCAATGTATTTGGTAACTGGCTGAATGAGATTGCAGATAAATTTGGGACTTTATTTTGGGTGGGAGCGCTTGTCATTATTTGGTCGCTTTGGCTATGTAGGAATGATAAGATTTTTAATAATATTGTTTCTTCTACCTTGCAGGTTATCTACAGAGCCACAGCCATCCTCAGGTCGTGGAATGCTCTTCAGCGTATGGAGTTCCGCGACTTATTTGTGGAGGGATATACGCGATTGGAGAACACGGCGAGGGACATCTTCTCCCGACATGGATGGCAGCGTGAACTGCGGATAGAGTTATCTTAGTTGGGCGAATGATTCTTTTTCTTCTGTTATAACTCTTGTACTATGTGTCGTGTTGTGTGCGTGGTTGGCTGTGTGCATCCTGGTTATGCAGAGGCCGGGTGTAAACATTGTGTGATGCAATAAAATGCCCCTTTCAAAAAAATAACAATGCAATACTAGACATAAAAGATTCTATGACATTTGATTGGGCAATACAACAATATACATAGATCGCCATCCAACTGCATATATGACTAGAAGTCCACCTTCAGGTTATCACCCCAACCCCCTCCGATATTAAGGTGCAAGCAACAAACAACTGCTTTAGGCAAAGTGTGTAAGGTAAACAATCCACTTATTCCATGAACAAGAGACCGTTGTTTTCTCCCTAGTGGCAACGGCACATCTACAACCGTAGAGATTTCTGTCACTTCCCTTGATTAAGTAGAGGCATGAACCCACTATCGAGCATAAATACCCCCTCTTGGAGTCACTAGCAACTACTTGCCCAAGATAGCTACTAACAACGGAGAGCATGCAAGATCAAAAACAACACAGACATGATAGAATCAATAAGGCCAAACCACTAATCAATCTGACATAGTAATCTCAATATCCATTGGATCCCCGCAAACACAACATACATAATTACAAATAGATTAGATCTTGATCATGAACGAAGCTCACAAGATCTAGACATGTAAGCACAAGGAGGAGATACAACCATCTAGCTACTACATGGACCCGTAGTCCTATGTGGAACTACTCATACTTCATATTGGAGGCTGACATGATGAAGAAGAAGGCCTCCGGGATGATCTCCCCTCCGACACGATGTCGGGAAGAGCTTCAGATCCCCCCAATCTTGGGACGATGGTGGCGGCGGCTACAGACAGTTTCGTGGAATATTGTTCGGGTCCTTAGGGTTTAGGCATCGGGGGTTTCTTATAGGCGAAGAGACGAGGATAGGAGGCGGCCAGGGGGCCCACACCCTGCGTAGGCGCGAGCCCACCCTAGGCCGCGCCTGGGGGAGTGTGGCCACCCTGTGGCGCCCCTCTGTCTCTCCTCTGGACTCCGTGTTCTCCTCGGTGAAATATTGACTTTGGCTTTTGTCCCGTGCACTTCCGAGAATATTTCCTTACTAGCTTTTCTGGAACCAAAAACAGCAGAAAACATGCAACTAGCACTGTGATAACTTGTTAATAGGTTAGTACCAGAAAACATTTGAAAAACACCTCAAAGTGTGGACAAAGCAAAGTAGATACTAAACAAGCATGGAACATCAAAAATTATAGATACATTTCCGACGTATCACCAGGCTACTGTTTCCCGCTCTAGCGCCGAAGTGGAATACCGCGCAGTTGCAAATGCTGTGGCAGACTGTGTCTGGTTACGCCAACTTCTGGGCGAACTCGGCTCCTCTCCTTCGAAGGCCACCGTCATCTTCCGTGACAATATCTTGGCTGTGTATATGTCCTCCAACCCTGTTCATCATAGAAGGACCAAACACATCGAGTTGGACATACATTTTGTTCGTGAAAAAGTGGCCCTCGGCGAGCTTCGAGTTGTACGTGTTCCAACTACTCACCAGCTAGCAGACATCATGACCAAAGGATTGCCAAGCTCTGCCTTTCAGATGTTTCGATCCAGTCTTTGTGTTTCGCCAAGCAAGGACACATCGACTGCGGCGGGGTGTTAGCAAGCTAGTGTCTCTATACATGTGTAATCGTGTGTAACGAGTATATCAGGAGGACCGAGTCCTTAGGCTAGCATGATGTGAGTTAGTTAGATCTGATGTATTGCCCTATATAAGTATAACCCACTCATAATCAATGTAAGTGGTGTTGCACGAACCCTTTCTCTCACACTCTGGTTCTTACAGCATACATAGTCAGTATATGGCTAATACATAGGAAAAATAGCATTGCTCTAATTAACTCAAATTTCAGAAGTCACTGGTCAGGCTCCAAGATCCAACACCAAACTCGGTTGACTCTAAGATAATTGAAAATTACTTAAATTCTTTTGAGATCTCAGCCATATCGAGCAGTAGAAATTTATGCAGAATTCTTAGCGCGAACTTCTTACCTCTTGCAGGAACCACTCATTGAGGTCGTCCCCAACGAAGCTTTTATTCTCAATGCCCGCGCGACAGGAAAAATATCTTCTTCAGACAACCATACAGAGTACTATCTGAATAAAGCGACTCGAAGAAGGCATTAACCTTGGATACCATAATAGGAGGCATCTCACAGTTCCAAATATGGCCTTAAATTTATGCCTGATGTTTTAGAGAAAATATACCTACATTCCAAGGTCTTGTATGTTTACTTTTGTATATAATAGAATTTGCAACTATTTCTGACAAACAAAAACTGAATCGATGTTGGTGCTGAAGAAATTATTATTTAAAATTTCATTGAACAATCAAACAATCCCGCATTAGGAGATACTTTTTAACCTGAATTTGTAGAGCTGTCCCAATTATATTGGAGTAAACTGAGAGGAGCAGGATGCTGCTCTCGTAGGTGTCGGCGGCTGCAAGACGGCCAGGCGAGCAGGAAGAGGGACTCGTGGTAGCTATGTTTCCTCAATCCAGCGTGTCCAGGACGGAGCGTAATCAGCCTTTTGGCGGCGCACAGAGGGGAAAACGGTGGGCTGGAACTGCTACACTGGGTGTCACGCGGAAGGAAGAGGGGTGAGCTGAGGGGAGGGCGTGTAGATCGAGGAGGGACGGAGCAAAGGGAGGGAATGGAACAGGGAGGCGAAGGCGCATGGAGGGAGAAGGGATAGGAGAAGAGAGTAGGCGCCGAAGTCGGCTGCCGACCTAGTAGGGTTCGTACAGAAGGCGACACCGGGGAAATCGAAGAAAGGGCTTGAGGCGAAGGTGGAGCGGCCAAGCAGGAGGGGAGAGCTGGGTTTTCTTTTGTGACGAACCCATCAAAGAGTTAAATTTATCGTTAGTCATTGAACTTGCTTAGCGAATTCAATACGTGTTATCGTATATCATGAATACGAGTTTACGGTTACTGAAGACGTGTTGGAGCGTCACTCGCGGTCACCGCTCGCGTCGTAGAGAAGTATTTGACGACGTGGCAATCTAAGGACCCACTGTCAGATAACTTGATATATACATAAAGAATAACTATTTATTGGAGGGTTTTTTGTGCAAAAGGGTCTTCCCTTTCATGGGTCCTGCCTCTTCTACTCCCGTTGGATCTCCGAGGTGTACAGCGGCGGCGGCGGCTGCAGCAAGCGCTTGGCGCCGGTGAGCTCGAGGACCCTCCTCGCCCTCATCTGGTTGGCCCCGTCCCCGGCGCTCTGGGGATAGAACACCCGCTGCAAGATGTCCCCAACCTCCGGCACGAACACACGCTAGAGAGAGGAAGAGCGCTCGGTACCACATCGGCACAACGACGCTGTGCCGGCCGCCGCAGATGGCGTCCACGGTGGCCTCAGCGCACCGCTCAGCATGCACCACCGGGAACAGCCCAAGCTGAGCCTGCATCGACGTTTTGAAACTTACAAACCAGGAAGACGTTGACAACATCACATCTACAGCACAAACTTATCACTACGAGTACGAGGCAATGAACGACCACTACCACGGTGCCTGTCCCGCGGAGGGCCGAAGCGCACCGGCAGAAACTTCTTGTTGCCGCCGCACGGGAACCTGGATCCTGAGAAGTGACCGAACATCGGTAAAACGCCTGCGCCAAAGTACCGCTGTTGTGGGTATGTGGGGTAGTGTCTGCGGCAGAGGGTTCACCCATGTCTCTCCGATTATCGCTGCAACGCCATGGTGTACTCCTCCTATCACTTGCATTGGGCTACTCTGCAACACGATGGAGGGGACCATGGGGTCCCGCGAGGTGAGAAGAATCGACTCGTTGAGCATCCCGACACTAGCTATATGACTGCCGTAGTGCAAGCCTGTCACAAGTGCTACAACACACTGACACTGTTTGCTCCGTGATTTGACAACCACCAGCGCGCCTCTCTTATCCATTCCCCGTACACCAAGCCTGGGTATCTTAATTAATACGGTTATCCACGCCACGGGCAGCGCGCCGTTCGGAGCTCCTTAAGCTGCACCGCCGGTGTGGGTGTGGCCGGCCGAGGTTTTTCGCGGAGCAAGGCAGCGTGTCTGCGCTGGTGAGTTTTAAACTGATGTGAAGCAAGAAATGCTAGTACTAGGATTTTGAGCATAGTGGATTCTTTTCTATGCAGAACCATCCAGATGCATCTTTACTACTTGCATATAAGCGCGATATGTCATGTACAATGAACTTGGCTGCAGGCAGGACCGGCCGATAATATATAGTACTGTACATGGGCGAGCTGCTGAACCTGGTAAATGAATGGCTGGTCCGGGGCTTGGTCCTTTCGAGCTTGGCGGCGCACCTCCTCCTCGTCCTCTTCGCAGGGGTTCGACGACGTAGAGCGTCCGGCTGGCGAATGCTCGTCCTGTGGCCTGCATACCAGGTTATTGCCTCTTTGGCCGCCAACTATGCGCTCGCCAACCTGGCCAATATCCGGAGCTCAATCAAGACTCTGAAACCAATATGTGGGCCTCAATTCTGACCAGCAGACGGGAGGCCAGGAGCTCAGCAACGACCAAGCCCTGCTGGTTGCTCATGGTCTGTTCTACGTCACCAAGGGTGCATTCGCTGATTATTCGTTTGCCAAGAACCCGCTCATGCGGGACCTGTCCCGCAAAAAAGAGTTCTCTCATGGATGGAACGAAGGGCGTGCGCAAGGTGGTGGAGACGGAGCTTTCCCTCATGTACGACATCATGTACACCAAGGCAGCCGTCGTCCACACCTGGCTTGGTTACGGAATCCGCGTCGTCTCGCCGCTCTTCACCGTTGCTGCCTTGTCGCTCTTCTGGCTCCATAGTAAAGACGGCCAGAGGAGTGCAGATGTTGGTATCACTTACATCTTGCTGGTTGTGACATTAATTCATCCTGGATGTTAGATGGCTGCTCCGAGCACTAGGGTCGACGTGGACATATGCCTTCATCGACGACAGGTATTGGCTCCACGGCTTTCGAGCCACATGGCTGTTAGGAATAGTAATCCCGATAGAACACGGAACGGTGTCGTGTGCGTGTGTGTTTCGAGTAGGACTAGTGGTCCAACACCTATTCGTATTGACGTTGCGTCTTGCCGGATATATATACCCCCATATAGTAGCCTTGTAAGATAACCGTGAGATTCAATACAAACAACAGGACCGAGAGGGCCCTGTAGCCATCAACATTGTTTTTCCCCATACGTCCTCATGTGAGTTGAGAGTTTGATCAGCTAGCTAGCTCAAAGTGCTAGGCTGATCGTACCATACGTGCGCGAACTCGCCGGATCATTGTCGTCGTTACGCCGGACTGCACTGGCGTTTGGGGCTGGGCCAACAATTGGTATCAGAGCCTCGCGGAGGATCTCCTAGTAACGGGAGGTCATGACGGGCAAGGATCAAGGCGAGTACTCCGGTGCGGCTGCGGGTGCATCGGTGTCGTCGCAGTACCCACGGTATGATCGTGGCAACTACACGACGTGGGCGAAACGGATGGAGTGGGCCATGGAGGGCAACGACATCTGGGAGGCTGTCGATCCCGGCGGCGACGAGTTCAAGAAGGACGCACCGAAGTACCGCAAGGACCGACAGGCACTCACGGCCATCGGCTCCGTGGTGCCGGCGGACGTGATGCAGCACCTGATCTCGAAGGATTCTGCAAAGGCGGCGTGAGAGACACTCAAGACGTTGAATCTTGGGCACGAGCGCGTCCGCAGGGCGACCCTACAAACCTTGCAGAAGAAGTACGAGAACCTGGAGATGGAAGGAGATGAGACGCTGGACGCTTTTGCCTCGAGGGTAGCCACAATTTTCAACGGGATTCGCGTGCAAGGTGAGAAGCTGGAAGATATCTCAGTCGTAATGCGTTTCCCTCGCGCGGCGCCGCCGCGGTACATATCTGTGGTGTCGGCAATCGAGCAATGCGTTGATCTCACCACCCTCATGATGGATGACCTGGTTGGACGGTTCAAGGCGCATGACGAGCGGATGAAGATCGCCTACGGCGACGCGAATCAAGATGAGCACCTCATGCTTACACGTGCCCAGTGGCAGGCAATGGTCGCCAAGGAGAGGAGCGATAAGGCATCTGGCAGTGGTGATGGTTCGGTCCCGGCGAAGAAGTCGGACAGCAAGCCGAAGAAGCCAAAGAAGAAATTCGACAAGAAGAATCTTCGCTGCCATAAGTGCAATCAGCTCGGGCACTTCAAATCGAAGTGTCCTAACCGTTCAAAGGAGAAGGCTCTCATGGCGAAGGAAGGAGATGATGGACCGATGATGCTCATGCTCGAAGCTTGCGAGTTAATGACCACCAAGGAATCAACTCCTCAGGAGTCCGCTACGGAGATCGTCACGCTCGTGGAAGAGAAGGTCTTCCCGCGGAGGATGCAGACGGCTCACGACGTTTGGTACCTCGACACAGGTGCTAGCAACCACATGACCGGCGACAAGGCTCAGTTTTCTGAGTTGAACCTCACGGTTGGAGGCTCCGTTCGATTCGGCGATGGGTCGAAGGTGGAGATTGCAGGACGAGGCACTGTCCTGTTTGAGTTGAAGGATGGAGGTCACAAGGTACTCACTGATGTGTACTATATCCCCAAGCTTAAGACCAACATTATCAGTCTTGGTCAGCTCGCGGAGCGTGGATGCAAGATCGTGTTGGAGGACGAGTTTCTGTGGGGATATGACCGCCAAAGGCAGCTCATCATGAAGGTGGAGAGGTCGAAGAATAGACTCTACATCCTCAATATCAATCGGGCGGATCCAGTATGTTTGGTGACAAGCATGGAAGACTCGGCGTGGAAGTGGCATGCTCGCTACGAACATCTAAATTTCCAAGCTCTACGACAACTTGGACAGAAAGAGATGGTACGTGGCTTACCGTGTGTTGATCATGTTGAGCAGGTGTGCGACGGTTGTCTCATTGGGAAGCAAAGGCGATCCTCGTTTCCAAGGGAGGGACAATATCGAGCAAGTAAGGTTCTTGAGTTGGTGCATGGAGACTTATGCGGACCAATCACACCGGCGACCCCCGCCGGGAACAAGTACTTTTTGCTCATCGTCGACGACTTCAGTAGATACATGTGGGTTGTGTTGCTGAAGAGTACGGATCAAGCTTTGCAAGCGTTCGGGATTGTTAAGATGGCAGCCGAGGTGGAGTCCGAGGCAAAGTTGAAGGCCCTCCGTACCGATCGGGGTGGGGAGTTCAAATCCAATGAATTCAAGGCGTTTTGTGAAGCTCATGGGATCCGGCGGTATCTCACCGCACCATATTCACCGCAGCAAAACGGTGTTGTGGAAAGAAGGAACCAAACCGTGGTGGCCATGGCACGCAGCATGATGAAGAGCAAAGGCATGCCAGGCAGGTTTTGGGGTGAGGCAGTTAGTACAGCTGTCTATTTGCTGAACAGGGCGCCAACTAAGAGCGTAGTTGGTATGACGCCGTACGAAGCATGGTACGGGCGCAAGCCCTCGGTTGATCATCTTCGCACTTTCGGGTGCGTGGCGCATGTGAAGACGGTGACCGGGCATACTAGCAAGTTGGCAGATCGAAGTACTCCAATGGTCATGATCGGCTATGAATACGGTTCGAAGGCGTGTCGCGCGTACAATCCAGTGAACAAAAAGTTGGTGGTGACACGTGACGTCGTCTTCGAGGAGGAGAAATCATGGAATTGGGGCTCTGCGGAACCGGCACAATCAATTTCTGATGAAATATTTACTGTAGTCTACAATGATTCGCATGCAGATGATCAAGAAACAGCGTCCCGTGGCGTTACGGATTTAGGCGCTGGTTCAGAAGATGGAGGTCTGGAAGTGAGCAGCAGCAGCGCTACGCCTGGAGAGGTATCTCCGCGTGGGAGTCCCGGCACGAGCAGCAGCTCACGCGCTGCACCTGGAAGCTCGGCGTCACCATCCAGTCCACGCGCGGACGAGAGCCCTGGCGCAAGTGGCCCATCAGCTGCACACTCCCGTCCAGGAGGGACTAGCGGTAGTCCAGAAGTGGACGCGGGCGACGATGTCACGTCGCCAACATGCAGTACACCGACAGAAACTGCAGGAAATTCAGTAGACGCTGAAACAAGTACTACGTCAGCTTCCACGTCTCCTCCAAGTGCACGGGAAGAAAGGAGACGGCCACCTACTCCAGAAAAATTCCGAAGTGTACTGGAGTTGTATCCGCCGGAGACCCTTCGTACAGCGCGTGCGCGAGGGAGATGACAAGGTCGGTGTTTACTCACCGAGGAGCCGACGAAATTCGAGGATGCTAATACGGAGGAGTGTTGGCGTCGGGCTATGGATGAGGAGTTGGGGTCGATCCGCGACAACAATACATGGGAGCTTGTCGATTTACCCAAGAATCACAAGGCCATAGGGCTCAAGTGGGTGTACAAGATCAAGAAGGATGCCGAAGGGAAGTTGGTGAAACACAAAGCTCGGCTAGTGGCCAAGGGATACGTGCAAGAGCAAGGTGTGGATTTCAAAGAAGTGTTTGCTCCCGTTGCAAGGATGGAACCGGTGAGATTACTTATCGCTCTCGCAGCTCAAGAATCTTGGAAATTGCATCACATGGATGTGAAATCTGCGTTTTTGAATGGGGAGTTAGAAGAAGAAGTTTATGTGAAGCAACCACCGGGATACATCAAAGAGGGAGAATAAAACAAGGTTTTGAAGCTACACAAGGCGTTGTACGGGCTACGGCAAGCCCCTCGGGCGTGGAACATCAAGCTTGATCGTACATTGATCTCTCTCGGATTCGAGAAGAGCCCACTGGAGCATGCGATGTATAAGCGAGGTAAAGGAAGGGATCATCTACTAGTTGGCATCTATGTTGATGATCTATTGATAACAGGAGCGGATGAGAAGGAGATTGCAAAGTTCAAGCTACAGATGAAGGAGTTATTCAAGATGAGTGATCTAGGCTTGTTGAGCTACTACCTTGGGATCGAGGTACATCAAAAGCTGGGTGAGATCACGCTATGCCAAGAGGCATATGCAAAGAAGATACTCGAGAAGTGTGGCATGGAAGAATGCAATCCAACTCACGTTCCGATGGAACCTCGTCTTAAACTGAGCAAAAGGAGTGAAGCACCTGCGGTTGATGCAACGGAGTATAGGAGCGTTGTCGGAAGTTTGAGGTATCTCATCAACACAAGACCCGACTTGGCCTATTCCGTTGGCTATGTGAGTCGCTTCATGGAAGCACCCACAATGGAGCATTGGACAGCCGTGAAACATATACTCAGGTATATCAAAGGTACTACAAACTTTGGTATTGTCTACTCGAAAGAGAAGGAGGAGGTGAAGCTACTTGGCTACAGTGATAGCGACATGGCAGGAGATATTGACGACCGTAAGAGTACCTCGGGCGTGGCATATTTCTTGGAAAGAAGCATAGTAAGTTGGCTATCACAAAAGCAAAAGGTGGTGGCACAGTCATCCTGTGAAGCTGAGTATATTGCGGCTACAACTGCGGCGTGTCAAGGTGTGTGTGGCTAAGGAGTCTACTTGGTGATCTCACCAATCGGGAGGCGGAACAAGTGGTGCTCAATATTGACAACAAGTCTGCAATTTCATTGTGCAAGAATCCGGTGCATCATGACAGGAGTAAGCACATTGATACGAAGTATCACTACATACGGTTGTGTGTAGAGGAGAGCAAGATTGAAGTCAACTATGTTTGCATCAATGATCAGCTTGCGAATATCCTAACTAAATCTTTGGGACGAGTGAAGTTTGCGGAGATGCGAGGAAGGATCGGCGTCCAAGCTGTGAAGATGGGCACATCGTGCTTAGGGGGGGTGATTGTTAGGAATAGTAATTCCGATAGGACACGGAACGGTGTCATGTGCGTGTGTGTTCCGAGTAGGACTAGTGGTCCAACACCTATTCGTATTGACGTTGCGTCTTGCCGTATATACCCCATATAGTAGCCTTGTAAGACAACCGTGAGATTTAATACAAACAACAGGACCGAGAGGGCCCTGTAGCCATCAACATTGTTTTTCCCTATACGTACTCGTGTGAGTTGAGAGTTTGATCAGCTAGCTAGCTCAAAGTGTTAGGCTGATCGTACCATACGTGCGCGAACTCGCCGGATCATTGTCGTCGTTACACCGGACTGCACTCGGCGTTTGGGGCTGGGCCAACAATGGCATGGCCTCCGTAGCTTCGTCGTGTCTCTGGACCCGTCTTGGCTCTTAGTTGAGGACCCAACTAGCTACAGGTTGTGGTCGGGAACCATCGGGAGGTACAACCTGTTGGAAGAGCGAGTGCACTCACCATGAAACCACCAGCAGCCTACTCAGCAGATTGGTTAAGATCTTCGCAACCAGGGGCATTTGGATGGAATACCAGTACGGTTACTTGAATGGCTTCGAAATCTTACCAGTTGTCACCGACTTGTTGTTCGAAAATGTATGGGAAAAGTTGAAGTCAGCGTATCGTCCACCGCCACCACCACCACCAAAACCAGCGCATATGATGAAGCCGGATCAGCTATATGATGACTATATGAAGAAGCCGGATCCGCCGAAGCCATCCAGGGTGCCTGATCACAGAGCTGGGCAGCTGAATCGTATTGGTTTAGACAATGCTCTAGAAATTGGCCCTGAATTACAGGAGGTCGTCCTTATATGGCACATCGCCACGGAGGTTTTTCTCTTGCGCAGGCCAAAAAAGACGGGATCGTCCGACTACGTCATGGCGATAGGAGAGCTGTCAAATTATATGATGTTTGTCGTGGCTGTACGCCCCCACATGCTGCCAGGCCTTAAGCTCCCCAGCATACATGAAGCAACCCGTGACGCTTTGAAAGGTGTTTGGAATAAGCGTGACAATAAATGCAGCCATTGTTCTACCAGCAGAGATCAGGACGAGCTTGCGAGCATCCTGATAGAGGTGGAGGGGACGAGACCAGGTAGGGAGCCTGGAAGTAGAAGTGTTCTTTACGACTCAAGTGTTATTCTCTCTGACGGAACACAGTATGCCGAGCTTATGCTTAGACGGCTCAGTAATCTGTTTCACGAGGATGATCTGGTGGGGGAAAGATCGAAAGATATGCTAAAGAATCTGATGCCTCAGTTGTTGCACAAAGGACTAGCACTGGACCTGCAGGAGATGCTGAAACTCATCTTCAATGTGTGGGTGAGGTTGCTCATCCATGCTTCCATCCGATGCAGTCGGGAATCCCATGCAAAGCAGCTTGGCACCGGAGGTGAGCTCACCACCATCGTCTGGATCCTTGCAGAACACGCCGCCATAGAGCAGGAAACAAGGCGCATCTGACCATTTTTTTTTCCAGCTCCATACTCATCTCCAGCTGCCGTCGTTCTTTCTTATCATTTTTTCCTTCTATTTCCTCTTTGTAAGTCGATTCGGCGTTCAGCAAAACTACTGTTTCTGGCTTAATTTGCTATTTGTCTTCCGAATACTTGTGACTTTTGCAGACTCCATATATATATACTCATGTCACTGGCACACTGTCTGATACAACAATAGCAGCTTGTATTGCACTCTTTCAAGAATTCTAGCTGATGAATTTTGTTGACGATTTTCAGCGAGATTAAGGGCTGCTAGTTTTACCGAAATTCACAACCCGTTTCGTTCTCCCAAGTGCTAAAAAATTCTTGGAGGCTCGTTGCCACGTTCGAGCCTACGTTTTGTGGCCGTTATTCTCCTTAGTCTATCTATTATATTATATATATACTAAAATCAATATAAGGATGTCTAATAGAGCCACCACGTTGAGCCACATCACTTGAATTTATTTTGATAGTTAGATCTAAAATATTCGGCTAAGATTTATCAAGAGGTTAATAGTTACCTTACCTGTTTAACACGACTTTTATTTTTTGAGGAACCGAATTGACACGACTTAGTTCTGTTTAACATGACTTTTATTTGTGGAGGAACCGAATTGATACGGCTTAGTTTGGTAGACCCGTAACAATAGCCATGTCTGTTAAAATAGAACTGGTAACAAGAGCTGAACCGGCTGACTTGTGGCCTCAGCTAGCGTTAACGTAACAAGGCCTCAGCTACCGCAAGACCATCTCCGTTTTTAAAAGAGCCGTGTATGAGACTACCTCTCTTGGCTGAAACGTCATAGCTGCAAGCGAGTTTAAACGAGGTGGCAAAGGGTTCAAGCTGCCATGTATGGGCGGTTTACAATTTTTTTTTTGTAAAGTTTAAACTGGTGGCGTGTGTATGTTGCTTCTATGATTGAGGGCCTAAATGGTAAATTTACTTGATTGCCATCGGGACAACAAACTCTAAAATCCATGCAGAAATTCGGAGTTACGGAATCTTCACATTAAGGCCTTTAGTCACACTATCAATGGAAATGTCGCTCACACTATAAAAATTTACGGAAGTTCGGAGTTACACAATCTAAATGATAGAGATGTGACTAAGACAACATGAGATGCTCAGGAGGATGAATGTCCCTCCACTAGAGAAATATTCCAACGTAATGAGCATATGACGTCAAATCTTTTAAAAAAATGATGAAGATACAACATTAGTTGACACATGATCGACTGTAATGTCCATCGGATAGTAATAATATTGTTAGCTTCATGACCTGATATGTACCAAAATTTATAGCCTTAATGATACACTCAAGACTAAGTCAACACAGATGCCCGGCATGATGAGAATATCCCCCACTCAAGTTATATTATGACTTAATGAGACACACAATATAAAACCTTTACAATTGATGAAGATACAACATTAGTCAACGCTATTGATGGAAATATTTCTCAAACTGTAAAATATTTGGGCTTAAGGAATACACACATCCAAGTAATCAATTATTCTTGCGTGATATGTTTGATATTTGGTATCCATGCAGTGTGTCGGTACTATTCAATTCAGAGGGCCTAAAAAGTGCACACTTAATTCTTATGAATTGTTCTAGAGGATATTGTTTTGTTTGTAGAATCGGCATATTTAACTATTGTATATGTTTTTCTCTCATGTAAAAAAATTAACATAAGATCAAATGACATTCCAATTGCACAATAAAATTGACGACTCATTAAGATACTGATTAAGAGTTTTGGACTATGATATTAAGGGTGTGTATTCATTTTGGGTAACATATAAAATAAATGTGACCGCATGTGTGGAACCACCGAATAAAATCGGGATAAGTTAGAGAAATTTTAAAAAGCTATATAAAAATAGAATTTATACTGGAAAAATTAGAGTTGTACATCTTTAGCTTTTCCTACCTATGTAAAAACATGTTAATGAATACACCACAAAGAAAATAATTTATTTTTATCCTCTTATTGTATACAAAATAATGACCAAAGATCCACCGGGTTGTTTCTAAAATTTTATACGTTGTGACATGGTGTGAGTAAATGAGAGAAAGTAACATCGAAATAAGATAATTCTAACTATTTAATCACCTACCAATTAAGGATGATATACCACTTCAAAAAAATTAAGGATGATATACCACTTAAAAAAAAAGGATGATATACCACTATATTCTTAATTCATATTTTCTCATATTTTTATTGAAGTTAAATAACCTCCCGTATAGATCTAACATTATGTAAGTACCATAGTTCTGTTTACAAATACATGGGTATTTCAGCATATAACATCATAGACATTTCCCACAAATTTCACAATACCGATGTTAGGTTGATATTTTGTTTGCCAGAACATTAGCGATAGTTGTAGAACATTTTTATTTCTTGACACATGATGAAAAATAATATAACATAAGTGGACCATATTTTTA
The DNA here is from genome assembly GCA_910589765.1 of Avena atlantica. NCBI lineage: Eukaryota > Viridiplantae > Streptophyta > Magnoliopsida > Poales > Poaceae > Avena > Avena atlantica. Next base: position 177,650,148 of record OU342737.1, read on the forward strand.
TTTCTTGCACATCTTCAACCCAGTACAGATGATGCCCTCGCATTTGCGAGGGCCACAATGCTAATTTTTTTTAAACGAATTAACCTTTTTAAAACAACTAGCATGGTGGCCCTCGCATTTGCTGAGGGCATCGTCTTCAATGTGTTCAAAATAACAAATCAAAGAAATGCATATATGTTCTTCCATCTAATTCAATTTTATGTTAAATACCTGCAACAAAAAAGGTTAAGATACAAAATCATTTCACCTATAGGGGAAACAGCTCTTTAATTTGTAAGAAAATAATTTATTGGAAAAATGAGAGGTGATGAAAGCATGTGTGTTCTTTACATGATGTAAGATCAATACATTGAAATAAATCTTGTTAGATGTATGTGGTTTCTCCTAAACCCTCTATACATTACGTTCGTGGATGGATTTGGAGTAGTGCTTCTCTCCTGATTATATCTTTCTCCCTCGCTTGTATGTGTCACCGGTGGGGCTTTTCCACCGTCTATATAACACGTAACCGATGCCCCTAACTGGGCTATCACTTCTGCCTACCTATTTCGATATGGTATCAGAGCAATCCTCTTCCCAGACCTAGCCGCCGAAAAAAACCAAACTCCAAGCCGCCACCGCCGCCGGTGATCTCTCACCCGCCGCTGCCGCCTCACAACACAAACCAAAAAACCCAGAAAAACTTCGCCGCCGCCGCCGCCGCCGATATCCCTGATCCGCAGCCGCCGCCGATCTCCCTGATACGCCGCCGCCGCTAAAAACTCCTCAACACGAACTCAAGCTGCCGCCGCCGATCGATCTTGATCTGCCGCCGCCGTCGACAACAACATCATCATGACTAGATCTTCATCTTCATCCTCGTCGGCCACCTTGGCCGCCCTCCTCGGGGCTCCTCCTGCGCAGCTCCTCACCCGCGACAATTTTATTCCATGGAACACCTTGATGCTCCCTGCCCTGCGCGGTGCTAGGGTTCTTGATCTCGTTGAGGGCAAGGAGGTCGCACCTGGGAAGACTATGGAGGTTGAAGACAAGGAAGGCAAGAAATCCAAGGCCGAGAATCCCGACTATGCCGCCTGGTTCACACGGGATCAGCAGGTACTTCGTTTTCTGCTGAATTCCGTGTCTCCCGAGATCCTTGCCCATGTCACTGGGCTAGACAATGCAGCTGAAGTATCGGCATCGCTCAAGGAGCTCGTTTCCTCCCAATCTTGGTCGAGGATCCAGAGTCTCCGCGGAGCCCTCCAGAACACGAAGAAAGGCACCCTCTCTGCTGCAAAGTATATTGCCAAGAAGAAGGCCATCGTGGCGGAGCTTGTCGTCGCTGGAAAAACTCTCGATGAGGATGAGTTGATCGGATCCATCCTCAATGGGCTCGAAAAGTCATACAACCCCTTCAAGACAGCCATCAACGCCAACCCCGGTACAAATTTATTAGATTTATTTAATCAACTTGTTGCTTATGATGCTCTCCAAGATGATCCCGATGCCGGGGGCTTCACGTCCTCGGCGAACGTCGCTCACCGCGGTGGCGGCAGTGGCGACACTCGGCCACGTGGATGCGCTGACGATCGTGGGCGTCAGGAGGACAACCCACGCCAGGATGATCGGAGACGTCAAGATGATAGTGATCGCGGCTATGACCGTGGTTATGATCGCATGCGCCAGGAGGATCGTGGGTATGACCGCGGTTATGACCGTGGTAATGACCGCGGTTATGGACGCCAAGATGACCGCGGGTATCGCCGCGACCGCTATGACGATGACCGCCGCGACAGCGGCAACTGGCGTCGCCGAGGACATGATGATCAACGTGATGGTGGGCGTCGGCGCGCTACACCGTATGTCAACGTTGACTGCCAGATCTGCAAGATACATGGTCATCCCGCCAGCGATTGTTGGTGGCGTTTCCAGAACAATCGTGATGATGGTGAAAAGGGTGCAAACATTGCATCCTATGGCGTCGACACCAACTGGTACCCGGACTCAGGTGCCACCCATCATCTTACATCCGAGCTGAATAAGATCACCATGCATGAACAATACAACGGCAACGATCGCATCCACACGGCTGACGGCAACGGTATGCAAATAAGTCATATTGGTCATTCTATATTAAGCATCCCACATGATTCTTTAAAACTCAAAGATGTTCTTCATGTCCCAAGTGCATTTAAAAATTTGTTATCTGTTCATAAGCTTACACTTGATAATAATGCCTTCATGGAGTTTCACCCTTGGTTTTTCTTCATTAAGGATCGGGACACAAGGGAAATTCTGGTTGAGGGGCCATGCTTGGGTGGCCTATACCCGCTTGCTCCAACACCCACTGAGTCGTCGAAGCAAGCGTTCATCACAATAAATCCATCAACCTCCACATGGCATCGTCGCTTAGGCCATCCTTTGTCTTTTGTGGTTCAAAAAATTCTTAGGAAAAACAATATTTCTCATTCTCCGAAAATAAATCCCTACATTTGTGATTCATGTCAACTAGCTAAGAGTCATCAACTACCCTATCCTGTCTCTACTAGTGTTTCTACTGTTCCTTTGGAACAAGTGTTCTCAGTTGTATGGGGACCAGCACCTGAGTCTGCTGGAAAACATTCTTATTATGTAAGTTTTATCGATGATTTCAGTAAGTTCACCTGGATATATTTACTCAAAAAGTGTTCCGATGTTTATCAAGTGTTTCTTAATTTCCAACAACTTGTTGAGAGGAAGTTTGATAGAAAAATTGTTACCATGCAAACTGATTGGGGAGGTGAGTATGAAAAACTTAATAGCTTTTTTCAAAAGTTGGCATCACACATCATGTTTCCTGCTCTCATGCTCATCAGCAAAATGGCTCTGCTGAAAGAAAACATCGTCATATTGTTGAAATGGGTCTTGCCCTTCTAACGCCTCTATGCCACTTAAGTGTTGGGACGAAGCTTTTCTCACTGCCACCTTCCTCATAAACCTTCTTCCTAGCAAGGTTATCAATCATGACACGCCAGTAGAACGCCTCTTACACACAAAACCCAACTATGACTCTCTCCGTGTTTTTGGTTGTGCCTGCTGGCCAAATCTTCGACCCTATAACCCCAGAAAACTTTCCTTTCGTTCCACACGGTGTGTTTTCTTGGGCTACAGTCCTCGTCACAAAGGGGTCAAGTGTCTTGATGTCTCTACTGGCCGGGTTTATATTTCTCGTGACGTCGTGTTTGATGAAAAAGTTTTCCCCTTTGCCGAGCTACACCCCAATGCTGGTCGTCGCCTAAAACAAGACATTCTTCTTTTGCATGATTACACACAAAATTGTGTGGATGCTAATATTAATGACGATATGCCTTTGCCCATTGTGCCAATTGTTACTAATAATAATGATGGAGATGTTGTAGATACTCATAATGCACCAGATATGATTGTTGGGCCCGAATTAGGAAGAAATCCTGCTCTTAACGGTCAGGAAACGGAAGAAAATCATCGCGCACAAAATGCCACGGGATTCGATCCCGAGTATGGTCTCCCTGGCCCGACCGGCGCTGATCCCGGAGCGGATCCGCTCCAATCCGATCGGGAGGGGCCACCTGCCACCGCGTGTGACGCGGTCTCGGCTGCTCGCGGGTGTCAGGATCTGCGCTCTCCACGCACGGACGAGTAGTGTTGTGCCACGTCGCCCACTCGGTCGCCTTCTCCCGCGTCCAGGCCCACCTCGCCTCGGTCTCCGTCTGCTTCACGATACGGCCACGCGCACGATGTGGAGGGACGTGACGAGACGTCGCGTTCCCGTTCCTGCTCGCCCTCGACTCCCGAGCGCTCAATAGGCGCTGATCCCGGAGAGGATCTGCCCTAATCATTGCGCAACAATGCGCCGGTTTTGTCTCCCGCTCAATCTTCGCGTCAAGACAACAACGCCATGCAAAATTCATCTGCATTCTCCGGCTCATCTGGAAGTGGTTCAGGTGATTCAGTCACATCTTCCGATGCATCCCCAACTCCGTCACCACCTCCGGCACCTCGTACATGACTACAAAAAGGTATACGACAACCAAAACAATATACTGACGACACCATTCGCTATGGTATGTTCACCTCTACAGGCGAACCTAGTAAACTATCGGAGGCCTTAAAGGATGATCGTTGGCGCAAGGCAATGGAGGAAGAATATACAGCTCTTATGAATAATAAGACTTGGCATCTTGTTCCTCCACACTCCACAAAAAATCTTATTGATTGTAAATGGGTGTATCGTATCAAAAGAAATGCAGATGGTACTGTTGACAGGTACAAGACACGTCTAGTTGCAAAAGGTTTCAAGCAAAGGTATGGCATTGACTATGAAGATACCTTCAGCCCAGTTGTTAAAGCAGCCACTATCAGAATTGTTCTATCAGTTGCTGTTTCCAGAGGCTAGAGTCTGCGGCAGCTAGATGTCAGGAACGCGTTTTTACATGGCATTCTGGAAGAGGAGGTTTACATGAGGAAACCCTAGGTTTTGAGTCTTCCGCTACCCCAAACTACATTTGTAAACTTGACAAAGATCTTTATGGTCTTAAACAAGCACCACGAGCATGGTATTCCAGACTGAGTAACAAACTGCAACAACTTGGCTTTGTTTCTTCCAAAGGAGATACTTCACTTTTTCTCTACAACAAAGCTAATGTTATGATATTTGTTCTAATCTATGTTGATGATATCATAGTCACTAGCTCTTCAAACAAGGCTATTTCTGCTCTACTTCATGATCTTAATGGTGAATTTGCACTCAAGGATTTGGGCGATCTACACTATTTTTGGGGCATTAAGGTAAAGAAAATTCCAAATGGGTTACTCCTTACTCAAGAAAAATATGCTGCTGATTTGTTAGCTAAAGTTGGTATGAAAGATTGCACAACCACACCCACGCCACTGTCATCTACAGAAAAGTTGTCTCTAACTGATGGTTCTCCTCTTGGGGCTGATGATAGCACACAATATAGAAGCATTGTTGGTGTTTTGCAGTATCTCACACTGACACGACCTGATATTTCCTTCTCGGTTAACAAAGTCTGCCAGTATTTACATGCTCCTACCACTTCTCATTGGACAGCTCCAAAACGGATACTAAGATATGTTCAAGGCAATATACATGTTGGTTTAACTTTTTAGCAATCATCATCCAGTTTTCTCAGTGCTTTCTCAGATGCAGATTGGGCAGGTTGCCTTGATGACATGAGATCTACTGGAGGTTTTGCTATATTTCTTGGTCCAAATCTGGTTTCCTGGAGTGCTAGAAAGCAAGCCAATGTTTCTAGGTCCAGTACTGAAGCTGAATACAAGTCCTTGGCAAATGTTACAGCTGAACTAATATGGGTTGAAGCCATTCTCAAGGAACTTGGAGTTTCACTTAAGGTAAAACCATGCTTATGGTGTGATAATTTGGGTGCTACTTACTTGTCCGTGAATCCTATATTTCATGCCAGAACAAAACATATTGAGATAGAATATCACTTTGAGCGTGAAAGAGTTGCAAATAAAATGCTTGACATCAAGTTCATATCTACAAAAGACCAAGTGGCAGATGGTTTCACAAAGGCTCTTGCGGTCAAGGATCTTAATGAATTCAAGCGTAATCTCAACATGTCTACAGGATGAGATTAAGAGGGGCTGTTAGATGTATTTGGTTTCTCCTAAACCTTCTGTACGTTTACGTACATGTTCACGTGATGGACTTGGAGTAGTACTCCTCTCCTGATCGTATCTCTCTCCCTCGCTTGTATGTGCTACCGGTGGGGCTTTTTCACCGTCTATATAACACGTAACCGATGCCCCCAATGGGGCTATTGCTTCTGCCTACCTATTTCGATAAATCTCACTCCATAAGCTACTCAATAATTTTTATCCTGGAATGGTATGATAGTGTGATCATGGGTCATCAGCAATGAAATTTTATTTGTTATGGTTCAAAAAATAATTAATGTTGGTATAATTAGTGCAACATGATAGGTGGTATTTCTAAAGGAATGGTGAGAACAAATACGCATAATATGGAACAAAAACACTACCCTCGTTAATAATCAAGCCATTTAAACCTTACTATTCTGTATTTTATTTTCTTTATTGTATGTTCTAAAATACACGTCTCTATTTGATGTAAATAGTCTTCACAATGCAAATAACTTTAATCAATGTAAGTTAAGATTGACTACTTCCAACTATTTTGAGGCAGATGTACTATTTTGAAGCATCACAACGCAGATGTATAAGTTTCTCTACAACGTCATTTATTTTTATGCAGGTATACTATTTTTTTATTTAACTCTCTCCCAACTATAGCCAACATTCAGTTCAGTCGTTTTACACTCTTGATCAGATGTATTTTTATATTTTAGGAACATTTCAATTTTATAAATGATTGTAAGGAAACATCCTACTCCCTCCGCCCTAAAATAGATGTTGAAAGTTTTCTAAATTTGAATGAATCTAGATACTAAATTGCAGTGATCCAGCATACCACTGTATGATGTAGTACACTATAGTCGCTGACATAACACCAATGAAACACCGTTCACTAGTATTATATCCCTCAGAGTGGTACAACAGAAACACAGCAGGTCCAAGACATGACTATAGGTTACAACTCAACTCTTTACATAAGATCCAGAAAACACTCTAGGTTAAAAAGAGAGAAAGAAACTTCTTACAAAGAAGAATCAAGGATTAACAACTCTAAATCCATCATGCTAATAAGACTAGTATCTAAACTATTGGGGCTTGCATTGCTGTTATTGCAATACGCTACAGAAATGGGTTCTATGGCTAGAGATTATATTCCTATCTAATCAATAACTTCGTCTTCACTTGAGTTGATGTATATGTTGACTTCCTTGACTTCATTGAAGAACTTTTAGCTTCTGATGATGATTCCTGGAGCATAACTTGATGTAGACATCGTCTGTACTGCTTCAGAACCTAGCAAGGGGTTAAGAAGATACTTTGAGTACGAGCGTACTCAACAAGTTCACTAGAAAAGGAGTGTTTGATGCACTATATCTACAGCCACAGACCCTAGGTCGTAGGCAATGCAGGTTTTCGTAAACATTTCTTCAAAGGTTGCTTTTATTTGAAAAGCTATGTCCGTCAGCCTTCACAAGTTTACCAGAACTTTCATGGAGTTCCTTTCCCGCCGCGTTCGTAGCTCCTTCCCGGAACAGGGAGTAACAAGTTACAGTTCTTACACTCTGCAGAGGTGCGTCACTTTACCCATGAGAGACCCTAGGTTTTGTTGCACGGCCGGGAGTATGTCCCCGTTCAAAATTCCTTGGTTTGAGGCCCAACCTAAGATCCAAGCCAATCACTGCCTTCTACGCGACCCCGCATATCTCCTTGGTGTACACCATGCCCACCTATTGAATTACAACAATGGATTGTACAGACCGTTCAGATGCCAGAACTATCATGGGACGTTGAGGGCTCCCACCCATATGCTGCATATCCTCTACGAATTACCAATTAATATGCACTCTATGAATTACCATAGGCACAAGAATCACTGGCGACATTGGTTGTTAAATCCTAAGTGATATAGTCCTGAACAGTGGTATTCCAACTGCCAGATTTAATAGATTAGCTGATCACCCTATATCAGTAACCAATAGTTCACATTATTATCAAAAATAGTGTTTTCTGACCTTTTTCAAATGCAGGTGATGACAACACTTGATTTGCAAAATACTTTACAGAAAATAATCAAAAGGACATGAGAAAGTGTGAACTTGCCTTGTGTGATTGCAAGATTATGCACTCTCGGTCTTCAAGACAATATAAAAGATCCAATATCTGAAATCAACATCATTCGTTTGGTAAGGACTAATGTTTAAAGAAGAAAGATGCTTTTATGCATAAGTATGTAATGCAAGTTGATAAACTCGAATCTCGGGGGTAACGTTGATCTAGGGTTTCGAAACTGGAAATGGATTCTTTAGAATGTGTTACCCTTTTAGATTAAGTTTCACACATGTGCTTCTTATTAAGACTTGTGAGTGTGTGTGAAACAACATGTAATTACAATACCATAAACAATGAGATACACACAAATGTGAAATGCTACTCAAGATTGCTTATATGAGAATTATCTTATCTTCAAGTTTTACCTTGCAAGTGATGACATTTATAAGGAACTTAAGTGTTAACAATCCTAGGTATATAAGTAAAGCTTAATGTAATGTGATTACTATTAATTGTTATTTGATGTTTGAAGTGGCAAAAAGAATAACATTTAAAGAAAAGATTTCTTTTCTAAGGTCGAAGCAATCTTTGTGGTTAATTAAATGTGGTCAATGTTGTTTGTGCTTGCTTGAATAGTTTGGACTCGAGATGCTTTACAACTTAATTATAATGGACTAAAGTTAACTATAAAGTATATAATAAAGTTTTTAGCATGATACTTAAAGTCTGGTAGACTAAAGTTAACTTTAAAACATAGATGGACTTTAGGTGTAATGCTGGTTATACTTATACCTTGTTCACTTCATAATGTTTCTTTAAAGTTAGTTAAGAATGGTATTACTTTTATTTGGTAGTGGTTTCTTTACATTATAAATGTATAAAGGGATTTATCTCCCTATAAGGGTGTGGTTAAGGTTTGTGAATAAGTAAACAATATTATTTACTACTTATGAACTCACTATAGTGTTTTCATTTGTTTATAAACTTGTGGTTAAAGTAAAGGAATGGGTTTATCTCATTATAATTATTCTTGGAGATTTTAGATTGGATAAGGATTCTTTTATAAAATAATCTACATTAATGGTTGAGACATAATTTAATAAAATTGTATTTAAAGTGTGTTAAATCATTTTGAATGCACACTACCAACATTTAAGACTAATACTATTTATTAGACTCAATTGACTATTTTTTTAGAATTATTAACAAATTTTATTTACCTTTATATGAATTATTAATTAAGGAAAGGGTTTAAATTCAAGTTGTTAAAGTGTTTGAATTTTTATTTAACTTAAAAGTGGAATATTATATTTTTAACATATATGTATTATTTTTGTGATCATTTTGGTACATTACACTTATTTTTGTGATTTATAAATAATAAGATATGATTTTTATAATACTTATTACTTTATAAAGACTTAATAAATAAAAAATATTTGATTAAGTGGAGTAATAATGCATGATTATAGTTTTAAATTATAATTCTTATTTTTCTAAGATTTTTGGTATTTTATTTATATTTTTAACATTTACCATTATTAAAATATGATTTATCAAAGTATTATTACTTATAATTTTTTTATTAAATAATATTTATTTAAATAATCATCATAATAATATTTGGTATTAGTTTTTAGTTGTAGATTTTATTTTTCTGAAAATTTTCATATATTAAACATATTTTTCTGAATTACAAAACATAAGTTATTGATTTAACAAGATTTAATTACTTTATTCAATTTTTGGAATGTTTATAATTGAATTTATTTTTTCTTATCTATTTTCTGAACGAGTAATACTTTTTGTACTGAGCCTAACCTAGACCTAGCCATTGAATGGTGGGTCTCTGGCCCCACAGGTGTGCCATGCAGGCGTGGACCAGTCAACGGACTCGGTCAAACACCATGACGTGGCTAAGGTGACATCACCACGACGTCACCTCGCCGGTGACACGTCAGACGACGGAGAGGATGGTAGTAGAGGGTGAGCAAGCGTGCTTGTAGTGGCTTGTTCGAACCGGAACAACGAGGCGAGCATTCCAGTGGTGGCGCCGCTGGGTTTTGGTTGCCGGAACAGAGGTTGCGACGGTGGCTAACAACGGCGAACGGCGGCGCTTAACAGAAATAGGGTTACAGTGAACGCTAGCACGAAATAGTAAGTGTTTGAGATGCGCTAGCTTGCCCTGATTCTTGTACGATGATCGTTGAGGCCTGGTGTGGTCGGAGGTGGCATCTACGACGAGAATTCCGATGAAGGACGATGAAAGGGAACGACAAAATTCGATCACCCTCGTGCTCCCCTTGATGCTGCGTTCCTCACAGATGATATACGCACGCTGGCGCATCTCCCCGACCACTCCACGGACTCCGGGATGGCCTCTACTGACGGCGACGATCTTCTCTGACTGGGGCTAGGGTTCACGTTCATGCGGGAGAGCAAGAAAGAGAGAGATGGTGAGGATGAGGATGAGTGAGGCGTTGCCATGGCCTTCTTATCCTCTCCTGACGACGGTGACGTGCATCTTGACGCACGGACGACGGCGGACAACATCGGCCACTGCCACCGAGAAGCTGCCAGTCGGCGAGGAAGACAACGACGGACGTTTCGCAGAAAACCCCCTGGCAGTTTTTCGAGTTCACTCCGCAGTCCCTCCACGGCCCCACCTGCGAGCGAGACAACGAAGAGGTATCCCGGTTGGGTCGCTGTTGGGTTGCTGCTGGGCTGCAACTAGGTGCACCATGCAGTAAATAAGAGAGGGAAACACCTAGGCTGGCCTATTTGTAGTTTTTTCTTTACTGTTTCCTTTTCGCTTTTCTGTTTTATTTTCAGATTTGTATAATACACAATTATTTTGAGTTTTCTTTGTAGAATGAACTTGTTAAACAATTGCAGCAATAATGAATGTATTTAAAGTCATTTTGTGAACTTTTATTATATATTGTTTAGAGTTTCTTTATTTTCTTTATATAGATATTTTTCCTATTATTATTTGTGAGGGCCTTTAATATGAATTTAATTTGACAAAAATTCATAAACTTATTATAGAATGTATTATTACTAACTAATGAGATTTTATTCTCATTGATACATAATATTAAGGCAAGTTCTATATTTAGTGATCCTTCATAAGTATTTGATACATAAAGTTCTAAGTACTAATAGGGTTAATATTATTCCTATGAATTTAGGGAATAGCAATATAAATAATTTATTATTACTAACTTAATAGTTAAAGGTTTGAGATTATAAATGTCTACCATGAATTATGGGAGTTTTAATATCTTTATATCCCTTGATAATTGTGAATAAAGGTGAATGGTTAAAATATATTATCTTTATGTTAAAGATCTTGAATGATATCACCATTTAGAATTAAATAGTGGGATTGTTTTCTAGGCTAACTTATGAGAAAGAATTGATAAATATAGTTCTTAAGCACCTAATACAATGAGGGTTGAGAATGAACAAGATGTGCTGAAGTGATCTAATATAGGAAATTATTCCTATGAAGCTTTGTGTAATTAAAATGATAGATCAATCAGATGAAATGGATATTCTGTTAGGTTAAAGATTTAGGGTTTAGGTTTGATCCATAATTTCTATCTCTCATACTTCAATAATCCTGGACTTCTAATTAAGGAATTCCTTTCCTAGATATACTACTCCTTCATATCCATCATCATGTGTTAACATGATGAGATTTACTTCACAAGAATACTCTTCTCAATAATTTCTCCTCCTGAATCCTTTTGTAAAAGCAATGAGTTTGACACTAAAGCTTTCATAATCTTTTTATATCTATACTTGGTTATATCAACTACTCTACTGCTGATGACCTCCAATCTAACAAGTAGTTACTTGTAATTCCATTCATACTCTTCCTAAATCATCCTTCACTAATATCACTTCAATAGATGTATACATCAAATCCTACTTCACCTCAAGTGCTTAGTATTTCCAAAGAGGAAAATACCACTTCTTTAATCCAATGTTGCTCTAACATCATCTTAATCATATTATCTTGTCTCTACTTGACTCTAGTATCTAATACTCCAACCTCACATTATATTAATATGACTTGTCATGACTAACCTAGGATAACATATCTAGACTAGGGTTTAATCATGTTCTACCCACCAATGTCACTTATACATGATATAAGCATTCAATCTTGGTGAATAAGGCATGATCATTATAATCCTTTGACCATTTATGGCTTAGGTTTCTAGTTGGCTAATCAAGGCTTCCATCCATACAACATTACAGTTGTATTCTAATTATCTTATGTTTAGCTCTATTGGATTAGGAGATATAATTCATTGACTATACCTACTTGATACAGTAGGACTACCACTGGTAACCATCTTCAGGATTCATCCTGGGAATCCTCTTTGTTACCACATATATCTTTATTCCAAATAACCCTTCTATCCATTGAGGAGTGAGTTAACTCCATCAATTATCCTATAGATGATATCTAGGGCTAGCATTTCTATTTACCTCTTCTTACTTCCTACTCTAAAGGATTTAAAATGAATGTTATGATAAGAACACGAGTTGATAGATCAATAGTTAATAATCTAAGAATTGGTGAATCAATAGTTGATTTCTCAACATTGATGAACAACAGATATTGGAATATGATTCCCATAAGAATGGTAAAGATTGGTATGGACAAAAAGATATATGGTGAATGATCTGGATTTGGTTTCTTCCCTACTTAATCTCACTAAAGAAGTAGGGTTAGGTATTATCAGGATACTCATGATATAAGTAGATGAGATTAAGATATATCAAGATTTAGTTGTTGCGTTCCTATTCCTTAAGTTATGTTTATAACTTGGTATTCATGAGTTTTATATTGAATACTAGGATATGATTGCTTAAGGATCAAATATGAATCATTACGTAATGTATTAGGGTTTAACATTTATTACCTTTGATCTACCCTTACATCAAATCATGTTACCCAAAATAAGGTTTTAGCAAAGGTCATATTGAAACTTATCGCAGTCAACTTGATGATCTACTTCAATTCCATCAAGTTAAGAGAAGCTTCAATCACTTTTGACAAGTTTTATTCAAAAGCGCGAAAATTATTCGGATTTTCTATGCATGAATGCAATGCACATATCTGGGTTCAGCTTATTTCTAGGCTCTAATGTTGGGATGTTACATAAATAGTGTTTAGATACATCCAAAATTAAAAAAGTTTGCAACATCTATTTTGAGACAGAGCGTGTAACATCCCAAAAATATTAAACTTGGATCATCAAACTCTAATCATCAAAATTAGGGTTAACAAAAACTTTTCTAATTAAAAACATGAAAGCATGCATGTGTGTATGCATTCCAATTTGAATTCTTTTGAATTGCCTTGTTTATGTGTTTCTTTGCTTGTAAAAGGATTCTTAGGTGAAATAAACATCATCTAAACAATCCCTACACTTTTCCCAAAGACAAATAAATTAAAACAAACAAAATAAGGGAATGGTCACTTTGGCCAATTTAACTCCCATGCCTACATTGGCTGTCTCTAACTTTCAAAACATAACAGAAACTTGTTTGGATCTTTACACCCCTTGATAGTACTCATAACATAGTACCAAGGCCCACCTTGTGATCATCCAGAAACATTTGAATGCATAGTTTAAATGACAGTTCAAAATTGAATCTATATCATATGGGAAGATCCCACCTTTTCAAAAACCACTCAAACAAGCTCAACTTTCAAAACCCAAGCATCCACAGACTCACCAGCACATGCCTAGCACACCCACCAAAAATCTTTTCAAAATTCAAAACTTGAGTTCTTGCGGCCATTTCATCAAACACTTGGAGGCAACAAATCAATGTGGCCAAACTTCACTGTTTTGAGTAGTAATTTGGCTAAGCAATGTTCACCATTGATCACCCTTGTCTCCCTCAGTGCCAACCAGTGCTTGGACCAACCCTATCCCCTACCCTTTGCTCCATGCCATGCCAACCCGAGCACCCCCTTGCCAGCCGACCGTGGCTAGCTAGCCAGAGCAAGCACCAAGCCGAAACAGCATGTCTAGGACACAGCCCACCGTCCGCCGCCACCCCCTGTCCAGTGCTTGAACCCTGCCAGCCACTGGACCACACGCACAGACCATGCCAAGCTTCTCTGAGCGCATGCCGAGAGCATGCCAGAGCGCCACCTTGACACACGCCCACAGACCGCGCGCCGCCCTCGCCGCGTGCATGCACGATCACCACCGTCCCAGGAGACCGCCAGACATCCCCGTTCGTCGCCCCATGCCTCACAGCCACCGCTCGCCGTCGAAGAGGCTTCCTCTGCCGCGCAGAGCATCACACGTTCCAGACCGTTTGCCACTGCCCCTACACGTGCATTAAAGCCATAGAGCATCGCCAGGAGACCACTGATCGATCGCCACCGTCGGCCATGCCTCTAGCAGCCCGTAGCCATGTCGCCACCGTCGCCTGCCCATCCCGTTCGGTCTCGTCGTCGAGACTATAAATAGAGGCCTTTCCCGCTCAAACTCTTCACACCATCTCACTCCCCTCTCCTCACTGATCGTTCCACCCCGTTCCCGGAGCAAGGCGAGCAGTGCATCGCCAAAATTTCATCGGAGCCCGCCGCTGCTGGAGAAGAAGGGGGCCAGCGATTGGAGCCGCCCCAGGAGAAGCTGCCGGTACCAGGAGGTTCTCCGTCGTCGACTTCGTTGTTCGCCCGCCTCGCCGACCCTTGCCTGAGCCCCGTTGAGCCTCCCACGACCCCCACTGAGCCGCTAGGGTTCGAGATCACTGGTGACTAGTTCATCGTCGACGACGACCCTCAGCCGTTGATCTTACTTCTAATCCAAGGCACCACATTGCCCCGTACCGCTTCGCACCCCGTGTCTCACTGACGCGTGGGGACAGCAACTTAACCAGCCCGCGTAAGCGCTGTGCGTAGCAGGCCAGCCCGTTAACCTTTCCCGCGCAGCCCATTCGTTTAAATTAGGATTTTTCCATTTTCATTCAAACACAATTCTGTACCTAGTTTCAAAAATCAACCCAGCTTGATCCAGTGAACCAAATTGAATGAAACCAATTTTGTTAGAAAGGTCTTGAAATGTTGAATCCAAGCCCGTTGGATTCAAATCATTTGGATCTGTAGATCACCCTTGGTAAAAATAACAAGGCAGAAGCTTTTCGGCATTCAAACATTTTTCAAATTTAAACCATGATAGCTTTTGAGTTGATTCCAACTCTCAAAAATCACATTTGACCACACCTTTCAGAATGTATAAAAATATATAGGTTTACTTACAAAAAAAAGTGTTCAAGTAATAAAAGAATGCCACATAGGCATTTCTAGCCACTTTATTTAATTAAAATAAAAGGGTAAAACCTTATTAAATTGTGACACCACTTTAAATCACATTCCCATGGACTAAAATATGTGGTGATGACATGTGTCAACATGATCCCATGTTTGGTTTGGAGAATATTAAATCTTAAGTAGTTTTTCTATGAGTAGAAATTACTTTTCTAAAAATAAAATCTTTAAGTCAAGTGCTTGTAATGTTAGTGATGATGCTAGATCATCTATAGAACCCCTTTGTGTGATGATTGCAAGTAGTTAAGTATTGTTTGGTGATTTTGTACCTCGTATTTATTCATAGACGCTAGTACCGAACAAGGATACGAGGAGGAAGGATGATACTACGAGGAATAAGCCGAGGAGAACTTCAACCACTACTATGCACAAGGCAAGCTAACACTTGCAAGCTTATACTGATATTGTGCAAGCTAACACTTGCAAGCTTATACTGATATTGTGCAAACGAACACTTGCAATCTTATACTGATATTGTGCAAGCTAACACTTGCAAGATACTCTGCTGATGCAAACAAATACTTACTTGTTAGCATACCAACTATATGCCTTAAGCATATGTGATCATACCCACTTGATACCCAATCCTAGTTTTACTTGCAAGCTTTCTACTTTATTTTATTTATCAAAGCTTTTACTTAGAGTTTACCGAAGTAACTTGTAGATTCTAGGAAGATACCTGAAGGTTGCATAAAGAGCATAAAATTTGGCCTCAGCTAGATAATCTTGATATCATCCTAAGGCATGAGGTAGTACTTAGTTGAAACTCCACTTGTTTATCACCCCTCATTAGTACTCACCCCCACTTGTAGATGCTAGTGCTAAGCATAAAACTTGATCAACTTTAGATGGGAATACTTGGTGAAAATGGTTATGAAAACCTTAGAATGATGGATCATTCTACTGTGATGTTTTGACATGTGTTTCCGAACACCAGATGATTTTGGTGATGAAAATGTTGAGGCATGATCCTTAGCCCTTTATAAAACTGATGGTTGTCTGGATGCGATACCATTCCAATTTTATCGTACAACCACAATACCCGAAAATTGGGTAGGGCTTGACTGGAAACTTATATACCTTAGTATTGGTTCCCTCCCGACCAAGGTTTGAGCTGAGGCTACCTTGTGAAGATTGTCCACCTGTGTAGTACCCAAGATGACAGTTGGTCATGGTTGGGAGTCCAAACTCACAGGAGAGGTGCTTATACTAGGGCGTGTAATTGAAAGGTTAGGATTGATTATCCGTATACTGAGTATGGTGAATTCAGGATTTGTTCCTGACGGATGTATCGAATGTTGTGGTGAAAGTGTACAATCTCTGCAGAGTGTCAAACTATTCGAATAGCCGTGTCCGCGGTTATGGACAGGTGGAGTGGCCATACTGTTCCCCCGTCAGATGTTTTCAAAATGACTTGTGAAATGATTTGAGAACTTGACTTGACCACAACAGAGTTGTGGCATGAGATACAAGTTCCCACTTAGTTGTTATAAACTGTGACTAGTTTTCTCTTTCTTCTGAACTTAGTAGAGGTAAATCTGGCTTTTGCAAAACAACCCTAGAGCTTAGTGTCCTACTACAAAAACCCCCTTCACTTGTTAGTATTAGTTTGCGAGTACTTAAAGTGTACTCATGGCTTTGTCCCTGGCTATTCCCGTGGCCAGACTATGAAGAGGAGTACCAGGATGATGGACCCCAGGAAGGTTACGACAACTAGGATCATCTCCCATCGTCAGCATTGCCTGTGACCCCGAAGATAGAGCTTCGCCTACGCTAGCTTTATTATTATGTAATTCCGCTGCTTGAGTTGTATTAAGAACTGGATCATGAGATCCTTATTTGTGTAAGACCTTATGTATGGTTTGTAATAGATGATGTACTGTGGTATCCAATTCTGTTATGTCTCGCAAAAATGGTAATCTTGGGATTGCGATGTATGGCATAACAGGCATCTGGGATTAAAATTCCGGGTGTTGACAGAGCGAGTATTACATTTTAAAGAATTATAACTCATGGAAAATGGCATAGAAGTCTATTCATTAGGAAGATATATGAAGTCATCGGCCATAAAAAATTTGAGGTTATACTCAATTGTGCTTTAAAATTGATTGTGATCTATGGAAAAAATCTAACATGAAATCCTCAAAATCAAACAATCACATACGGTATATCTGAATAATAAAGTATCCGTATTGGTTTGAAATTTTTTGAATAATAAAGGATATAGGTCTGAATTGAAGATGGAGTGAATTGTATTAGTGAATTCTCTTGACAACAAACATATAATTTTTCTTTTATGCTACCCAATGGTACTTTAGTTCACCCCTGTCTCTCTATGTTTGTGTGTGTGAGAGAGAGACTAGTTGTACTAATTACGGGTGACCGTACTAAAGGTATCACCAAAGGACCAAATTTATACAAAGTCATCTCATTAGAGAATGAGTGATGCGTAGAGATGCAAAGACATGAAATTACACACAGACCTTAAAGAGTCGGATCCGAAGATCAGTTGACCACTAGCAATCATATAAATACAACACCGGAAAGCCATATGTGTTGAATACACAAAGTTTTGAAACTAGATTATTGTCTCTAGTGTAAGTGTGAGACTGTTGAAGATATGCCCAAGAGGCAATAATAAAGTGGTTATTATCATATCTTCGTACTTATGATAAATGTTTACATACCATTCTATAATTATATTAACCGGAAACATTAATACTTGTGTGGTTTGTAAACATAAAAGAGTCCCTAGTAAAGCCTCTTGTTAAACTAGCTTGTTGGTTAATATATGATCATGGCTTCCTGATCATGAACATTGAGATGTTATTAACAACAAGGTCATATCATTAGGAGAATGATGTGATGGACATACTCCTACAGTTAAGCGTAGCATAAGATCAAGTCATTTAAATAATTCGCTTGCTATAAGCGTCTAAATACATAGTAACCTAAATCCTTCGACCATGAGATCATGTTGATCACCATCATCGGATGGATGCTTTGATGACTTCAAACACCACTTCGTAAAGTATGTGTGTTCAGACACATGGATCAAGAGTGGGATTTGTCCATCCATATGACGGATAGATATACTCTGGGCCCTCTCGCTGGAATGTCATCCAATTGGCTTGCAAGCATGTGACTGGCTCACAAGGGATCACATATGACAGGAACGAGTAAAGAGAACTTATCGGTAACGAGGTTGAACTAGGTATGCAGAGATACCGACGATCATACCACGGATAAGTAAAGTATTGCGAGACAAAGGGAAATTGGTATCGTATGTAAATGGTTCATTCGATCATGAAGTAATCGTAGAAATATGTGGGAGCCATATGAATTTCCAGATTCCTCTATTGGTTATTGATCAGAGAAGAGTCTCGATCATGTCTGCATAATTCACGAACCATAGGGAGACACACTTAAGGATTCGATGTTGTTTAGTAGATATGGAATATGAGTAAGAAGATCGAATGTTATTCAGAGTCTCGGATGAGATCCGGGATATCACGAGGAGATCCGGAATGGTCCGGAGAATAAGATTCATACAATGAAAGTCCAATTCCGGAGTTCGAGAATGGTTTCAGTGTTTTCACCGAAATGTTCTAGAAGGGTCTAGAAGGTCCACCGAACCAGAAGGGGAAGGGTACATGGATGTGTCATGACAAAGTGGAATGGTTGCATCATGTCCTAGGTCACTTGTCTGGACACTTGGAAAAGAGAAATCAAACTCTAATTTGAAAGTCAAAAAGGCAGTTTAAAAAAGTTAAATCCCAACATGGTTTCCGAGTTAGGGAGGGTTTTTGAGTTAGGGAGGGTTTCCACCTAGGCTGGGAACACCCTTGGACGCCCCCACCTATAAAAGGAGGGGTGGGGGCGCACTCCAAGGTACCCCCCTTTCCCTAGGCGCCCAAGACCCAATCCGTAGGCTGCCGCTGCCTCCCCAAGCCGCTGACACCCTAGAGCCCCTCTAAACCGCCACTGCCGTCTAGCCTAAACCCTAGCCGCCGGCTGCCCTCTTCCCTCGGCATCTAAAACCTAGATCGTCGAGGCCCTCTTCTACTCCACCATACTCGTTCCGGCATAGGAGAAGCCCTGCGGGATCTTCCCTCTACTTCCGACACCACGCCGTCATGCTGCCGGAATCGCGAGGAGAGAGCTACAACCTCCGCTGCCTGCTGGAACAAGGGAGAGGAAGGTCTTCTTCGAGTACCGTACGTGTGACCGACTATGGGAGCTCTGCCGGAATGCAGTGCCAGAAGGATCGTCTACGCGACCTTGAGATCGGCAAGTGAACGACTACATCACCCACAAGAATCTGCTCTCATTAACCGCTTTGGATATTCGAGGGTTAGTACTCTATCGACTCGTTTCTACAATCTAGTAGATAGATCTTGGCTTGTGTGTATTCACGCGATAGAAAGTTTTTGTTTTCCATGATATGAACCCCTACAGTTTCTGTGTCATATCCCGGAAGGCTCCGTCGGCAAACTCCATAGTGCTATCATGCCGAGAGATTGCTGGATCAAATGGGATTCAGTCATGCGCACCCATGTTTTACTCTGACTGTTTGGGTTCAGAGGAAGCACTTCAAAGCTCTGTAGGATGTTCTTATAATGGGGCATATTCTCGTTCCATGGTGCTGACGGAAAATGTCATAACAACCGAGATCTGTGGACTGACTATGGTGGTTTGAGTCTAGGTGGTGATGAGGACTTGGCTTGGTGACTCGTGACTTGGAGCAGTGGCATACAAGTGAGGGCGACTGTACAAGAAAAGTTCACGGTCCTATCTTTCAGGGTGAAAACCCAAGGTATGACCTTAATTGGTTGTGTCTGCCAATGACCTTGTTGAAGGTATTGTTTTAAGAGCGTGCATCCTACACACTCTAGCTCTGCTGGTAGAACAAAAATGGCTGCATCTATTGTCACGCTTACGCCAAATACCTTTCAAAGCGTCACGGCTTGCTTCATCTATATAGCATGCATTACCTCACACTCTCTCTCCTCTTTCCTTTCCAAATTTGTGTCGGATTTTCTCTATTTTTCCTACTTTAGAGCCAGCTTAAAACTTATGTCGATTATAAAGTAAGTTTAATTTAAAAATTGTTTTAATATTTTGGTTCCTACCAAAGAGAGCTTCAAAAAAATATCAACATTGAATATATTTTAACAATATTCCAAAATTGACGTCTAATAATAATTAAACTTTGAAAAACATTATGAAACCTTATGAAATTATTCATGGAAATAGTTTGTTTTGCCGCGTTTCGAACTTGCATAACTAGAGTTAGAAAAAATGGTAATTAACTTTGAGTTCAAACCATAAAATATGCTAACAACAAATAGGATAAACAAGTTTCATTGGATTTCATTGTCGATGATAATGTTTTATTACATTTTGAAATCTAGGTTGTTAAATTTTATTAATTTTGGGTTTGTTTAAAAGATCTTACCAAAATTAAAACATAGGTTCAAAAAGAATGTTATTTGAATAATTATTCTGACATATACAGCCTTCTAAATTTTAGACTTGAAAATAAAATGGATAGACTACTGGATAGAAGAGAGAGCGTGAGGTGTTAGATGAGAGAGAAAGTGTGGGGTACCATATACATGCATGCTAGAAAGACATTTCTCTCAGAAACATCCTATAGCAGGACACCACTCATTTCTACGGCCGTCTTATCTTATATATTTATCTCTCTTCAAGTCTTCTATTGTGATGCTAAACTACACAATCTTAGCTACTCCCTCCGTTTCAAAATATAAGATGTTCTAGGTTTGTGAAAAATGCATCTAGCCTACTTTTAGTGTTTAGATTTATTCTAAACCTGAGTGAACCTACATACTAAAAAAAGTCTAGATATATTGCTTCACAAAGCTAAAACATCTTATATTTTGAAACGGATGAAGTACATACCAATTAGGATGAACCAATTATCTATGTTACACATGCGTTAACTTATGGGTGAGGGAGGTCGGAAATAGATGTGCTTGTGACATGGTAGAAGTTGGTTATTAGGAGCAAAACTGGATGCTATCATCCAGGTGCTCGTGTAGAGGGTTCCACCTATTTCGTGACGCACTAAAAACATTGATATGGGACCAATCATTGGGTATCTCTTTCACATACCCTGGAATTTCATCACACATGAACACGTGAGGAAATCTCTACATTATTTAAAATTTCACTAATACCCAACTTCGGAGAAGGCAAACAAAGTAGCAAAAATTAGTAGCATCCATCAGTTTGAATCAACTACTTGAAAATTCTGATTTACTATCAGCGTCTCTTAAATGCTGAATGGAAGCTCGTAGATGACAACTTATAGAAATGACTCAATAGATAGAAAGGTAAATTATTATCTCTTGGGAGAAGACTTGTACTCATCAATTCAGTATTCACTAATATGGTTTTGTATATGATCTCGTTTTCCAACTACCGATAGGAGTCTTGAATATAGTGGATAATTTCCGATCAATATTCTTATGGCAGGGAGATAGTGAAAAAAAGAATTATCGGCTAGCTAATTGTCACATCCCAAAAATTTCCAAATTTTGAAATATGAAAGATAAACAAACAAAAGAAATAAATGATGAAATTTAGAGGGAAAAAACTTTTGTTTCTAAATGGAAACATCAAAACCTTACTTGAACAAAAAAATTGAATGAGAGAGTAACAAACAAATTTTCAAACAGATCAAATGCATTCTTGCATGGAATGTATCTTGATATTGAGCGCTTGGAAAAGATAAACCTAAAACCTAAACCCTAATAAGAGAAATGATCATCAAGTTCACTCCAAGACTATGGCTATGTTCCAAATAAAAATTTAGCAACATCATTCCTAAATAATCAATAATGGTAAACAAAAATATTACAAAACCATGGGAATTATTTTCACTCTTTTTGGAGCCATGGTTAAAAAGAAAAGATTTATATAAGACAAGAAGAAAAATGAATAAGACATATTGCAAAGTCAATTTAAGCCATGGCTAAACACCATAAGTGAATGGAATAAAAGTATATTTAAATAATATAAAACAATAAATGTTTATTTAATAAAATTATATGGGCTTAAGTATCATATTCAAATTTTATTAAATAATGCCAATGTGCCACACTCAATTTTAAATGAATAATAATTAATAAAAATATTGAAATTCTCTAATTGTACTAAATTCAAGAATAACCAACTTAAATTTTAAATAAAATTTGTCTAAAAGGTTTGGTGAAGATTTGAAATCAATTTGGAGTTTGAATCAATCGATTTGTTTAAAAACAGAATATAGAAAAGAAAAAAAGAACAGGAATAAAAAAACCTACCAGCTAAACCTTTTGGCCCAGCAACCCTAGCCCACTAAGCCCACCCGGCACCCTCACTTCCCCGTTGGACCCTTTTCTCACCCATCCCTCTTTGCACCCGCCCGCTGACAGCCCGATCCTACCGCCACGTCAACTTCGTCTTCAAGCCAGCGCTGAGCCCGCTTCCCCCTCCCCTGTTGTTTCTGGTCGACTTGAATCCGAGTAAATTTGCGCGTTTGGAAGATTAATTCCCTCCCTTGACCCCGTCCTCTTAACCCCCACTGCCTCCTCTCCATTCCCCTCAAACCCCGCACCTAGAGAGCCCCCAGGTTTTTTGAATTTTAGCTCACACCGTCGCGGCTACCGACGAGCACTGACAATTCCGGTGAG
Source organism: Avena atlantica (assembly GCA_910589765.1). Taxonomy (NCBI): domain Eukaryota; kingdom Viridiplantae; phylum Streptophyta; class Magnoliopsida; order Poales; family Poaceae; genus Avena; species Avena atlantica. The sequence goes on from OU342737.1 coordinate 177,672,903, forward strand.
AACTGAGTACCCCGCGCCCTCTTTCCTGCCCTATGATCTTAGCCATCCTCATACACACCCACTAACCCCCTCCGTTTACTTTCTTGAGCCACATACGCTCGGCATCGTCTTCAACTACAGAGCTCCATCCTCGGCAAGGACTCCGACAAGGAATCCAGGACGAGATCGTGCACCCATTCCCTGACCACGACCTCCAATACATCCGCCTTATCACCGCGACCTCGGTAACACCCTGTGCCCCTCCCATTACCCCCCTAGCACCACCGGAGCGCCGTCACCTGACGCGCCGCCGCTGCACACCGCTGCCAGTGTCGCCCGTTCGTGGCCAAGCGTCGTGGTCCATCAGATCCTTATCCTAGGGTCGAGATTAGATCACCTACTGAAGGGGTATCTGTTGAATAATAGATCAATTTACCAAGCGAATTATCCATAATAAACGCTAGATAAAACATGATTAGAATAATAGGCAATATACTAATCATGTGAAATAGCGAATACATATTAAGGCATATAACCAAACAAACTGCAAGGCATAAAACTTTGGATATGATCAGAACAAGATTGAGACAAAAGATATACATGGCAGTAGCAGAAGAAGAACCGCCGGCGTTGGAACCGTCGTTGGCCATGTCGTCGAGGAAGAGGGTGCTGATGTCGGGGAAGAAGTCCTTGCCGGGGAAGACGTCGCCGCAGTCGCTATCTGTGAGGGAGTCCGTGACGAAGCCAGTAGTCGCGCTGATAGCGCTCCCCAAAAACCTTATCGCCCTTCTCCCGTACAGGACTCAAAGCAGCGGGGTCTCGGAGGCCTACTGTCCCAGCACGCGGTGCACGCCGCAAGACGGGATGGTGAAGATCTAGGTAGCGCAGTGCTCAGGAACCGGAGGCGCAAAGGATGTGTGGCAGTGTAATTGAGAGGAGGCGCGACCTCTCTCTCTTATAGGCACAGAGGGAAAGATAGACAGACTGCGCAGAAGATGAAACGAATGGAAGAAAGATGAAGCAAACAGGCGGCAGCCCACAGGGCAGCCTCCACTCAATTCGTATTCATTTAACTCGTATTAAAAGTCCACTCAAAGCAAACGTTTCAGCTTTTGTACATCTGTTCATATACCATTCATGCGTGGCAAAATAAAGCTCGGCTCAGCGAGATTCCCGCAACCCGCGGCGCGCACGCGCATCGTGACGAGGCGAGGCGTGGCATGGCAAGGCGAGCGAGGAGGAGGAGCGCACGTGTGGAACTCTCTCCTTCTCCTTCTCATCCTTTTACCAAGTGGTAGGAGAGCTCACCTTATAAGCTGGTCCAACTTTCACTCAACTAGCAATGTGGGACTAAACATTTGTCCCAGCTCTTGCCTTGCATGAATGGGCCAAATGGGCCTCTAGGATTTCAGGAATTTATTGGCATATAATAAATGGGCTGGGCCTATTTTAGGAAAAAATTCCAACAATCCCCCACCAGATCCCAGGGGCACATGAAGTTTGCCTTTGGTTCCAAAACATTGTTTATATACCAGTACTGTAGTGGAGACTGTTAAGTTGAACTTCCACCTAGAGCTTTATGTTATACTAGGCCGCAATTTATACAGTGGACTATGCCTTGAACTGCAAGTTTGCTGCGAACCTAGCTTCACAAAAAGTCTTGACCGATACTAGGCTACCGTGGGACTTCCCCGCGGGGGGAGCTTATACGTCATACTCCATGACCTTTCATGAGTTGATTAGAGAGCACCCTACTCTCATAGACTGCGACGTTTTAACAGTCAGACTCATATAGGTGTGTTCTTCAAAAGATGTTCTGCAGGACAACATCTTTGCTTAGGATAAGCCACTTAGAACACATTAAGATAATAAATCAACCTGCCGTGCAGAATAGGAAAGTATTGCATCTTTATGGAGTGGTGGTTATTAAAGTAGGGATACTTTCCTCTCAGCTAACCAACAGCTTGTCTCCCAATTCTAATTCACGGGATCTCCGATCACATAGAGTGGTTTACCACTGTGGAAAGCTCAAATTGTGGGTCTCATACCCATCTCCTTCGATGCATTTTCTATCACATTGCGTGATAGACCCTTTGTGAAGGGATCTGCCAAGTTTTTAGATGTTTGGATATAATCCAATGCAATTACTCCGGAGTTTCTCATTTTTCTGACAGATTTCAGTCTCCTCTTCACATGTCTTGAGGACTTCATATTATCCTTAGAACTGTTCACCTTAATAATCACAGTTTGATTATCACAGTTCATTGGAATTGCGGGTATAGGTTTTTCAACCACAGGTAAGTCCATCAAGAGTTCACGAAGCCGCTCCGCTTCAACAGTGGCCGTGTCTAGTGTTGTGAGTTCTGCTTCCATAGTTGACCTCGTTAAGATGGTCTGCTTGCAAGACTTCCAAGAAACAGCGCCACCACCAAGTGTGAAAACATATCCACTCGTGGCCTTTATCTCGTCAGCATCAGATATCCAATTTGAATCACTATAACCCTCTAGTACCCTCGGATACCCGGTATAGTGTATGCCATAGCTCGCAGTGCCTTTTAGATATCGCATAACTCTCTCAAGAGCATGCTAGTGATCATCTCCTGGATTTGAGACAAATCGACTGAGTTTGCTTACAGCAAAGGTGATGTCAGGTCTCGTGGCACTAGCTAAATACATAAGCGAGCCAATGATTTGAGAGTATCTTAGTTGGTCTCTAGCATTTCCTCGATTCTTTCGAAGAAACACACTAGGATCATACGGTGTAGGAGAAAAATTGACGTCGCTATACCCGAAACGACTGAAGATCTTTTCCACATAGTGGGACTGAAGCAGTGTAATCCCACCATCGTCATCTCTCAATAGATTGATGTTCAGGATGACATCAGCTACTCCCAGATCCTTCATCTGAAAGGAATGAGATAAGAAATCTTTGACCTCCTTAATTGCATTACGGTTGGTTCCGAAAATCAGTATGTCATCAACATACAAACAAAGGATGACTCCCTCACCCCCACCATGGCGATAGTATACACACTTGTCAGCTTCGTTTACAACAAAGCCTGCAGCGGTTAAGGTTTTATCAAATTTTTCGTGCCACTGCTTAGGTGCTTGTTTAATACCATACAAAGACTTCAGTAGCTTGCACACTTTTCTTTCTTGACCATAAAACTTTGGATATGATCAGAACAAGATTGAGACAGAAGATATACATGGCAGTAGCAGAAGAAGAACCGCCGGCGTTGGAACCGTCGTTGGCCATGTCGTCGAGGAAGAGGGTGCTGATGTTGGGGAAGAAGTCCTCATCGGGGAAGACGTCGCCGCAGTCGCTATCTGTGAGGGAGTCCGTGATGAAGCCAGTAGTCGCGCTGATAGTGCTCCCCAAAAACCTTATCGCCCTTCTCTCGTATAGGACTCGAAGCAGCGGGGTCTCGGAGGCCTACTGTCCCAGCTCGCGGTGCACGCCGCAAGACGGGATGGGGAAGATCTAGGTAGCGCAGTGCTCTAGAACCGAAGGCGCAAAGGATGTGTGGCAGTGTAACTGAGAGGAGGCGCAACCTCTCTCTCTTATAGGCACAGAGGGAAAGATAGACAGACTGCGCAGAAGATGAAACGAATGGACGAAAGATGAAGCGAACAGGCGGCAGCCCACCGGACAGTCTCGACTCAATTCGTATTCATTTAACTCGTATTAAAAGTCCACTTAAAGCAAACGTTTCAGCTTCTGTACATCTGTTCATATACCATTCATGCGTGGCAAAATAAAGCTCGGCTCGGCGAGATTCCCGCAACCCGCGGCGCGCGCGCGCGCGTCGTGACGAGGCGAGGCGTGACGTGGCAAGGCGAGCGAGGAGGAGGAGCGCGCATGTAGAACTCTCTCCTTCTCCTTCTCATCCTTTTTACCAAGTGGTAGGATAGCTCACCTTATAAGCTGGTCCAACTTTCATTCAACTAGCAATATGGGACTAAACATTTGTCCTAGCTCTTGCCTTGCATGAATGGGCCAAATGGGCCTCTAGGATTTCAGGAATTTATTGGCATATAATAAATGGGCTGGGCCTATGTTAGGCAAAAATTCCAACAGTATCAGTCAGTCCAAGCCGCTCAGATTCACTTAGATCCAACGGCACACGCGCCTGATCCGCGTGAAGCGGTACCGGCCAGCAATATTAGGCCACGTGGCCAGACTTTTCTAATTAAATCCAAATTTGATTAAATAGTTGAGTAAACTTAGAAATTCAATAAATTTTGATACATAAATCATAAAAATACAAATTTAGTGTCCCTGGATTCAGAAAAATGTGAACTACACTACTGTGACCTCCTTTTGTTCAATACCTTCTGTAAAAACTGATTTTTAGGCAGAACCATTTGTGGAGTATTTTGAGTATAAAAATTGTTGTGAAAATTATTTTTGAGTGAAACCTTTTGCAAATGGTTGTTTAATGAACCTTCTGACAATAAACACTAACATTTGAAAATAAACATATAATTTGTTGGCACTAGAAAATATCCCATTGAATAAAACTTTTTTAGTAAAAGAAAAATAATTTAAAAAATAACTTAATTGCACTAACTTGGTTCCAATTGGAATTCCACCTTTTTAGAAGGACCAATAGATGTTTGTAGTGTTCAAAACTTTGCTATAACAAATTATCCAATAAAATCATCTTGTTGCATGCTTTTCATTGTATTCTTGTGATTGTTTTGTGTTGTAGTTTTGAGTGTGTACTTTTTGCTTGATTGTATTGTTGTAGAATTTGAGGAGTGTGCTATTTTAAAGATCAAGGAGAGTACCTGAATATTCTACTATCAAGGCAAGTGATACTTTGGTCATCAAAAGTCCTATGTTTTCTATATTGCATTAGTGATGTTTTGTAGTATGCATGATATGACTATTATGTATATTTTCATGCTATGCTAATCCCATATTATCTACCTTAGTAGTATTTCCTAAAGATAGGAGACATCGTAAGATTAGAATGCTTAGTCTTGCTAATAGAATTCGTGGGTGGAAAATATATATTGTGATGGTATGGAAAGTTTATACTTATATATTTTTTACTAAGAAAACAACCATTGTTAATGAAACACCTAGGTGGATTGGGACTTGTATGGATTATGTTGAGTGGTTACTCATGGCCCATTTCCATGGTTTACCCCGGTGTATCACACTTGTGGATGGCCACCCAGGAACAAAGAGATTGGAGACGTTCTTGTCGCGAAAGCTTATAGTACAACCACTGTAGGGGTTCGTAGCATGGAAAACAAAAAAATTCTACCACATGCATACAAACAAGCCAAGATCTATCTACTAGATTGTAGCAATGAGTCGATTAGACAACTCACCCTCAAAGATTCCAAAGCGGTTAAGGAGAGCAGATTCTCATGGGTGATGTAGTCGTACACTTGCCGATCTCAAGATCACGTAGAAGATCCTTCCGGCGCTCCGTTCCGGCAGCGTCCGCAGTTGGTCACACGTTCGGTACTCGATGAATACCTTACTCTCCCTTGTTCCAGCAGGCAGCAGAGGTTGTAGTTCTCCCCTCGCGATTCTGGCAGCACGACGGCGTGGTGTCGGAAGTAGAGGGAAGATCCCGCAGGGCTTCGCCTAAGCCGGTGCGAGTTATGGTGGATCTAGGGTTTTCCGGCGATCTAGGTTTAGAAGGCCGAAGAGGATGAGGAGGTGTCGGAGGCGGCTAGGGCGACGGTGACGGGCTGACGGCGGCTTGGCGACGGCGGCGGCGCACAATGGGGAGGGATTGGTGTTGTGGTCTTTGGGGCAGCCCTCCCCCACTATTTATGAGAGGGGGGCAGCCTTGGGAGGGGAGAGTTTGAATCCAAACCCAAACCCAAGTTGGATAGAAGGAAGGACTCTTTCCTTCTTCCACTAGGAAACTATTGTTTCAGTTTGACTTTTCAAACCTCCCTTTTGACTTTTAATTTACTCTCGCAAATGCCCAAACCAAATGACCAAGGATATGATCCAATCATTCCACTTACCCATGACACATTCATGGACCATTCCCCTTCCGGTCCAGTGAACCTTCTAGATCCTTCTAGATCCTCTCCGATGAAAACATCGAAATCATTCCCAAACTCTGGAATCGGACTTTCCTTATATGAATCTTATTCTCTGGACCATTCTAGATCTCCTCGTGATATCCCGGATCCCATACGAGACTCCGAACAACATTCAGTATCCCAACTTACATTCCATATGTACTAAACAACATTGAATCCTTAAGTGTGTCTCCCTACGGTTCGTGAATTATGCGGACTTGACCGAGACACTTCTCCGGCCAATAACCAATAAAGAAATCTGGAAATTCATATAGCTTCCACATATTTCTATGATTACTTTGCGATCGAATGAACCACTTACATACGATACCAATTTCCCTTTGTCTCACGATAGTTTACTTATCCGAGGTTTGATCATCGGTATCTCCACATACCTAGTTCAACCTCGTTACCGATAAGTACACTTTTCTCGTTCCCGTGATATGTGATCCCTTGTGAGCTAGTCACATGCTTGCAAGCTAATTGTATGACATTCCACCAAGAGGGCCCAGAGTATATCTATCCGTCATATGGATGGACAAATCCCACTCTTGATCCATGTGCCTCAACACATACTTTCTGAACACTCAATGCCACCTTTATAGCCACCAAGTTACGGTGTGGTGTTTGATGTCATCAAAGCATTCTTCGGGTGATTGTGATTAGCATGATCTGATGGTCGAAGGAATTAGGTTACTATGTATCAGAAAGCTTATAGCAAACGAACTATTGAAATGACTTGATCTTAATGCTACCCTTATCTATAGGAGTATGTCCATCACACCATTCTCCTAATGATATGATCTTGTTTTTAACAACATCTCAATGTTCATGATCGGGAAACCACGATCATCTATTAACCAACAAGCTAGTATTACAAAGAAGCTTTACTAGGGACTCTAATTTAGTTTACAAATCACACAAGTATTAATGTTTCCGGTTAATACTATTATAGCATGAATGTAAACATTTATCATAAACACAAAGATATAATAATAACCACTTTTATTATTGCCTCTAGGGCATATCTCCAACTGTCTCCCACTTGCACTAGAGTCAACTAATATAGATTACATGGTAATATACCGAACACCCATGGCGGTTTGGTGCTGATCATGTTTTGCCCTCGGGAGAGGTTTAGTCAATGGATCCGCCATATTTAGGCCCAGTTCTTTTGGCAGCTTAAAAAATAAGCTGCCCCCTTCCCAGCTTCTCTCATAAGCCGCTCGGCTTATTAGTTAGGGCTTCCAAAATAATTGTTTCATAACTAATTGAGAAGCTTCGACTAATAAGCCATGTGGCTTATGAGAGAAGCTAGGGAAGGGGCAGCTTATTTTTTAAGCTACCAAAAGAACTGGGCCTTAGATCTGTGTGTACTTTGCAAATCTTTATGTCACCATCTTGGACATGCTCTCGAATAGCGTGAAAACTTAGCTTGATGTGCTTTAGCTTCTTGTGTGACCTTGGTTCTTGCGCATTGGCTATGGCGCCCATGTTATCACAATAGATAGACATTGGGTCCAGCGCACTTGGAACCACACCGAGCTCTGTAATGAAGTCCTTCATCCATATAGCCTCTTGTGAAGCCTCTGAAGCATCTATGTATTCCGATTCAGTTGAAGATCTCGCCACAATGCTTTGCTTTGCACTCGTCCAGCTAACTGCGGCACCATTCAAAGTAAATACATATCCAGATTGAGATTTAGGATCATCTGGATCGGTGTTCCAACTAGCATCGGTGTAACCATTAACAACGAGTTATTCATCACCTGCATAAGAAAGAACCATATCCTTAGTTCTTCTCATGTACTTAAGGATGTTTTTGACCATTGTCCAATGATCCACTCCTAGATAACTTTGATACATGCTAGTCAAACTAACAACATATGCAAATGTCGGGTCTAGTACATAGCATGGCATACATAAGAGTGAAGGGAATATGCCCTGAGAGGCAATAATTAAGTGTTTATTATGTGTATTCCAAGTATATGATAGATGTTTATTTTGCATGCTATAATTGTATTAATATGGAAACGTTAATACATGTGTGTTTAATAAACAAACAGAAAGTTCCTAGTTATGCCTCTCTCATAAAATAGTTCGTTGATTAACAAGATGATCACAGTTTCCTGATCATAGACATTGGATGTTGTTAATAACGAGATCACAACATTAGTGTAATGGCGTGATCAACATTCATCCGAAGTATAGCATTACGATCAAATTCATTGAGTTTATATTGCTATAAACAACTTACAAAGTGATCTTAATCCTTAGACCATGAGATCATGCCAATCACTAACACCAGAAAAGTTTCTTGTTGACATCAAACGTCACACCGTAACTGGGTGATTATAAAGATGGCTTCAAAGCTACTAAAGTGTTATGTTAAGAATCATGGATCAAGAGTGGAATTTGTTCATCCCGATGACGGATAGATATACTCTGGGCCCTCTTGGTGATATCACATTGGTTAGCTTGCAAGCAAGTGATTTGATCACTAGAATGTTATATCACGGGAACGAGACAAGAGTGCATGTCAGTAACGAGATCAAACTAGGTATGGAGATACCGATGATCGAATCTCGGACATGTAATATATCGTGAAACAAAGGGATTAAGATACAAGCATAAAAGGTTCCGACGATCACAGGAAAGTCATCGTTGAATGTGTGGGAGTCAGTATGGATCTCCTGGTCCCGCTACTGATTATTGATCGGAGAAGGGTCTCGATCATGTACGCATTATTTGCGAACCGTAGGGTGACACACTTAAGGGACACTGACATCCAGTTGGAGCAAATGTTTCATGCCGAAAGAATAAACAAGCGCATGAATTTATTTCACTAGATACCGAAACAGGTTTTCGGGTGAAATTGCATAAAATGGTTATGCATGTGAAATAGAATTCTAGCAAGGGGTTATATGTGATTTTTTGTCATTAAAGTAATTGACAAAATTCTGAATAAATGAAAGAGTTTTATTTAATGAGAGTTTGCATTAAATTTGGTGGAAATTTAATAGCAAGTTTGAGTGGGATTTTGAGTGGAGGGATTTGAATGGATTTTTGTGAGTGGAGTGTCCACCCACATGAAGAGGGGAGGGAAAGGGGGCAGCCCCATGCGCCGGCCACCCCCTTGGGGTTCCCCCTCCTCCTATAAACGGCACCCCTCTCCTCACTTCTAACTCACACCTCCTCGTGAAGGATCTCTCTCCCCCTCTAGAATTTATCCCCATGGTCTCAGACTAGCGAGATACATGTTCCCGGTGGCTATTTGGCAAGAAAGAGTTATGCTTCCTCTGCATCGCTGGAGCGAGGAGGCGGAGGTTGCTCGGTGTCTTGTACGTGTGTGCGAGTTCGGATGCGCTGCTGCTTTGTGGCGCTAGGACTTCCTCTCGATCTTGAGATCGGCAAGAGATCGTTTACATCAACCACGAGTTGAACTCGTTAAGCTTTGTCGGTCTTCAAGGGTATGTTCTCTACTGATATACATCCGCACGTTGTTTGTATCTAGTAGATTGATCTTGGTACATAGTTCCCATCATAGAATTTTTTTGTTTTCTATGCTGCGAACCCTAGAGTCCTATCAGAGCCGGATCTATGCGTAGATGCTTTACACTGGTAGTACACATATGAGTATGTGGGCGATGATGATCATGTTGTTGCTCCTTAGTTCTAATTTTGGATATTGGTGGCATAGTGGGATGAAGCGGCCCGGACAAACTTTACATGTCCTCGCACATGAGACCTGTTCCATGCTTGACATGCAACTAGTTTGCATAAGTGGCTAGCGGGTGTCTGTCTCTCCTACTATAGTCAATATCTATTTTGCAACGAGTTGTCAACAATTTTGTTATCCTCGTTGTGGTTTATGTTCGTAGGTAAGAACGGTTCTATCTTCGAAAGCCCTAAGCCACGTAAAATTTGCAATGGATAAATTAGAGGCATCTAGTTTAGATTGTTGTTGGGCTAGTGTTATGATATGGTGATGTTGTGAGTAGAAGTATGAGATGATACTCTTACAACACACATAGTGTGTAAAATCCATAGACCTTGGACTTACACATAAAGGTGTGATAGTGATCATACCACGATGCACATGATAGAGATCATATGCGGAAACCATATCATTTCACTAATAAACATGTGATGTTTGATAGCATCTTATATTTCTTGTTTAGTGCTTTGTTAGCATAATAAGATGATCCCTCATTTAAATATCAAGATAAGAATGTGTTCTTCCTTTACTATGCACCGATTATGTTTTCATCGCTCCAGGACATCACGTGATTATCGGGTGTTCTTGGATCCACGACCATATATCGGGTGTAAAACAGTTACACACGCGAATACTAAGGTTCTAACTTGGCGAGCCTAGAATGTACAGACATGGCCTCGGAACACGGACCGAAAGGTTAAGCATGAGTCATATAGTAGATATGATGCCCATTTGATGCTCTCCTTTGAAGCTACAACGACTCACGTGATGACCGGACTTGGTGTAGTGGATTTGGTTCATGTAATCACCAAAAAGGCATGAGGGATGTCGTTTTTGAGTGGGAGTTCATTCGTAATGTGGATTAGTTGAACTCAATCTATCATAAACTTAGTCTAAACTTTACAAATTCTGTTGTAGATGGCACCACCTGCTTTTAATTTCAATGTGTTCATGGAGAAAGAGAAACTTGCAACGAACGGTAGCAACTTTATCGAATGGGCCATGAATTTGGGGATTCTCCTCAATGCTACACAAAAGAAATATGTGCTAGAAGCGCCAGTAGGCCACCCATCTTTTTAGGATGCCCCTGACGAGGAGAAGAATGTCTATCAGACTCGTCAGGAGGACCACAACTTAGTTCATTGCGGCATATTGTATGGGCTAGAACCAGAACTTCGAAAGAGTTTCGAAAAGGGCAATGCATTTGATACAATGGGTGAGTTTAAAATTATTTTCGACACACATGCTGCTGTAGAGAGCTACAATGCTTCAGAAAAGTTCTTTAGCTGCATGATGGAAGAGCACAACTCCGTTAGTGAGCATGTACTCAAGATGTCGGGTTACGCTGATAAGCTTGTGTCCTTGGGAATAACGATTCCCATTGACTTAGGCATCCATCATGTTCTGCAGACTCTGCCACCTAGCTATAAGAGCTTCATGATGAACTATAATATGAAAGGCATGAAGAATTCTCTTCCCGAGCTTCTGTCAATGATTAAAACTGCAGAAGTGGAGATCAAAAAGGAACATCAAGTGTTGATGATCAATAGGAACACTGGTTTCAAGAAAGACAAGAAGGGAAAACGGAAGGGAAGTAAGGGCGGCAAGCCGGTTGCCGTGCCTGAAAAGAAACCCCGAGTTGGACCTAAGTCTGATACCGAGTGCTACTATTGTATGGGGACTGGCCAATGGAAGCGCAACTGCCCCAAGTATTTGGCAGACAAGAAGGCCGGGAAGGCAAACAAAGGTATATATGATATACATGTTATTGATGTGTACTTGACTAGTGCTCGCAGTAGCACCTGGGTATTTGATACCGGTTTAGTTGCTAATATTTGTAACTCGAATCAGGGGCTGCGGAACAAGCGACCGCTAGCAAGGGGCGAGGTCAAGATGCGTGTCAGCAATGGATCAAGCGTTGATGTGATCGTCGTCGGAACGCTACCTCTCCATTTTCTATCGGGATTAGTAATAAACTTGAAGAATTGTTATCTGGTGCCAGCACTAAGCATGAACATTGTATCTAGATCATGTTTGATGTGAAGTGGTTATTCATTTAAATCTGAGAACAATGGTTGTTCTATTTATATGAATGAAATCTTTTATAGTCATGCACTGATGATGAATGGTTTATTTCTTTTGGATCTCGATAATAATGTTACACATATTCACAATGTTGATGCTAAAAGGATTAAACTTAATGATGATATATCCGCATATATGTGGCACTGCCGTCTAGTTCATATTGGCGTTTAACGCATGAAGAAGCTCCATTCGGATGGACTTTTGGAATCACTTGATTTTGAATCATTTGATACATGTGAGCCATGCCTTATGGGCAAGATGACTAGAGCGCCGTTTTCCGGTTCAATGGAACATGCGACAGATTTATTGGAAATCATACATTCTGATGTATGTGGTCCAATGAGTGTGTCGACGTGAGGTGGATATCGTAATTTTGTTACTTTCACGTATGATTTGAGTAGATACGGTTATATCTACTTGATGAAACACAAGTCTGAAACATTTGAAAAGTTCAAAGAATTTCAGAATGAAGTGGAAAATCATCGTAATAGAAAGATCAAATTTCTACGGTCCGACCATGGAGGTGAGTATATAAGTTACGAATTTAGCACTCACATGAAAGAGTGTGGAATTGTTTCACAACTCACACCTGCCGGAACACCATAGCAAAATGGTGTGTCGGAACGCTGTAATCGTACTTTATTGGATATGGTTCGATCTATGATGTCTCTGACGGACTTGCCGTTGTCATTTTGGGGTTATGCACTAGAAACTGCTGCATTCATTTTAAATCGCGCACCATCTAAATCCGTTGAAAAGACACCGTGTGAATTATGGTTTGGAAACAAACCTAAGCTGGCTCACCCACCCACCCACCAATGGCGATTCCTTGGCGATCTAGGGTTTTTCTCCTTCTCCACTACAACGGAAGCCCTACTCCACTACAACGGAATCCCTACTCCACTGGGATTTCTCTCCTGTCCAGGCTTTGGCTAATCAGGTGCATCGATGTTTTGGATCTACGGTCCACTTCCTCCCTTCCTCGACTGCCAATGAGTTCTTCTTGGTGGTTTCCTTCTCCTCGTCCTTATTTCCTCTGAATGTTGAATCTGTGGGTCTTGATCTTCAATGTTGCATTGGTGGAATTGCTGCTAGATTCAATATTTTTCAATTAAGTGATCGAAGATTTTGGTTCTCGGTTGCTTCAAACAAAGTGGGGCATTTCATCTATGGTTTGAGAAATAGAGTCTGGCCAGATTTTGTGTGTTACTTCATCTTGTTTCGGGGTTCTCATCCTCAGATCTCTGGATTCATGCATGATCATTCATTTTCTGGACTGCCCCATGAAGATAATGTGAGGATCTCTCCCACTAGCCCAGTCCGGTTTAGTCCAAATTTAGTCTTCCTCAAGAAAAATGTTGCACAAAGTTATCATTCGGATTCATCACATGAATTGGCTAAATTTGGTTTTCATCAACAAGGCCCTCCCGTGACATCTTCGATTGGATCTAATCAGGCTAGGCCTCTGTTCTTCGGAAGTTTCTCTGATCCTATTTTGGTGGATCATGAACGTGCTCATAAGGAAGTTTTTACTGGTTCAAAGTTTTTACGTAATTCCTGCATGCAACTGCCTCCTGTCACGTTAGAAAAGATAGAAGATATGAGACAGGCTCTTTACTCTGATCAAGACATCATGCATGCATTGGATTTGAAATTTGTCCCTAACAAAGCTCTGGTTTTTGAAATTCTGGGACGTTGCTCAAATTGTGGAGATCGTGATCATCTTGTGGAATCTTGTCAGAAAAGTTGCGAGTGTAATACTGCTCTGGGCCATAAATGCTCGAATTGTTCTAATTTGCGCAGCCCATGGTGTGTTAAATGCTTAATATTTGGTCACCTGGCGAGTAATTGCGTCTTGGGCTGGCGTTGTCGGAAATGCCATTTATTGGGCCACTGGGCCAGGAGTTTCCCAAAGAGGATACGAAGGGTTTGGCAAAAAAAGAAATCAACATTAAACAATCAGGCCGATATTCCTGGTCGGAATATCTGGGTAGTTAAGAAGCAGCCAGTTTTTTCACCTGGAGTTTCACCCCCTTCTCCTGCCGCTTCATCTCCTTCTCCGCCGACTGACGAAGTTTCTCTCTCCACCACAACAATGGCTAACTTCCCTGTGAATCCCTTAGCTTTTCTCCCCAATGGCTTGACTATTGATCCGGGGCCAGTGGATCGCTTGGTGAGGTCTCATATGGTGGTGCCAGCTGAAGCTCCCTTGCAGCATGACCGAAAGGTAATTGCAGAGACCAACAGATTTATTCCGATTCAGCTTAGAGAGGACTATAGGGTTCAGCTGATGAATATTCTCAATGAGTCTCAGCTGTTCGTCAGTCGTTTTGATGATCATCCTTTAGGTCTTGGGATTTTTACTATGACTGAAACCCTGATTGCAGATGCTACAGTAGGGACATCCATTGAGATTGATGAAATTACCACTGTCACCTTTGTGAAACACAATGAAGCCAGAAATATGCGTCTTACTGCTTTTGGCAGGGAAACTTGGATATAATTCTTAGCTTTTCCCCTTGATTATCAGACTAGCCAATACATTCATAGTGTTGTTCAGGATTTTGGTTTGTTGTCTATGTGGCATAATCCTAGAGGGGATGATAAGTCTGTGTTGGTTAAGGTGTGGATTGTTCATCCTAAGTTTGTGCCCAAGAGTTTGGTTATTCATCAGCTTGGTGGGGCCATGCACTCTTGGACTGTTCCTGTTATTTTACTCAGATGTGCAGACTGGAATGCCCATTTGCCTGAAATCCTGCCTCCTCCTGAAGATCCAGAACCTGATGATGGTAACCCCCATCCCATGCATGGTGAAGGTTTATCTGCTCAACAGCTCTACCAACATCAACTTGACAATTGGAATCAGCAGAACCAGATGCCTGGAGGTGGAAATGCTCAAGGTGGGCACATTGGAGGTATGAACAATGCTGCCCTGTTTCATCAACAACGACAATTTGTCCCTACTCAAGTGATTGCTGCACTTTTTGATAATAATGTTGCACAAGATGAGAATATTGTTGCACCTCTAGAAGATGATGTAGCAGTAGCTCCAAACCCTCCACTGATCAACTTTCAACAAATCCTAGCTGCACAAGGGGTTTCTTTTCAGGATGGTGTGCCACCCCCAATCACCAATGTTCAGGACAGTCCTATGCAAGCTTGGCATGATAGTTATCTGATGGAAATTCTTCTGGTTCAGACTTGATGCAAGTTGACACCACCTTATCCATTAACTATCTTTTGGTTAATGACAACCTAATGAATATCAGTTCTGAAATTTGGATGGCAAGGAACTTTGCTCAATCTGCCTTCAAGGAGTTCTGTTTCCCCAACTTTGCTCTGGATAATGCCAAGCTCCTTTTTATCTCTGTTCCTTTGCCAAAGTTTTTGCAGTTTGAATTGGTTGATGAATGGGAGTTACTGCTCCAATCAAGGAAGAGGAAGGTGTAAACTCTGATAAAAATTTGGTGATTTCTGGTATGTTACCTTTTACTCAAGCTGGCACCAAAAGGAAGATTCCTGTGCTTGATGATTCAGAAGTTGTTTCCTTTGGGACACCTATCTCTACCAACCAAGTCAGAAGAAGCTCAAGGACTACTAGGTACAGGGGCTTTAAGCCTAAAATCATTTGTGATTCCAAGCACACTAAATCTAAAGTGAAACCAAGGAAGATTCCAGAAGTTCATGTTGTTGAAGTCACAGAGGAGGCTGATATGTCTCAGATCACTTCTGTCCATGTTGACATGATTTCTGACAGGACTCTTCTTGCAACCCCAATCCCAGTGCTCCAGTCTATTGGAATTTCTCTTTGTGGTGTTCCTCAGGAAGATCCCACTCCTCTGAAGCTCATGGAAGGATGGCAGGATAAGGAGAATGTGGACAGTGCCTAGTGCCTGTCTATTTCTATTTTGATTTCTCTACCTTTGAGTTGTAATAATGTCACTGTTTAAACAATGGGTTATTTTGTGCTGGAACATCAGAGGGATTAATGCTAGAGAAAAAAAATTAGCCTTAATGAATGATATTAATGTAAGTGGATGTTTAGTTATTTGCCTTCAAGAAACAAAAAAGGAAGCTTTTGATCTGAAGTTTATTAAAGCTTGTTGTCCAGCAAGATTTGATGAGTTTGTCTATGTGCCTTCTGTGGGGGCTTCTGGTGGCCTCATTATTATATGGAATAGTTCAATTTTTTCTGGAATGGTCATGCACTGTGAACAATTTGCTCTCTCTGTTCATTTCACTTCTACCCATTCTGGACATTCTTGGAATTTAATTAACATCTATGGCCCTTGTAATGGTGAAATGAGGGAGAAATTTATTGAATGTATGTTTGAGGTGAATATTCCTGATGATGAAGACTGGATCTTAATGGGTGACTTTAATTTTATTAGGTCCCCTACAAATAGGAATAAGCTTGGGGGGAATGTTAATGACATGCTTATCTTCAATGACTTCATTAGAGAGCAACATCTCACTGAATTGCCAATTAAAGGAAGAAAATACACCTGGAGTAACATGCAACAAGATCCTCTGTTGGAGCAACTTGATTGGTTTTTTACTTCCATACACTGGACAACTAGTTTTCCCAACACAGTTGTTTCAACACAAGGCAAACCAACCTCTGATCACACTCCCTGTGTTGTCTCTATTCAGACTAAGATCCCTGACAGTAGGATTTTTAGATTTGAAAACTTTTGGATAGCTCATCCTGGTTTTCTGGAAGTTGTAGCAGAAAGTTGGAGTAAACCAACTCATAAATTCAATTATTCTGCAAATCTTAATGCAAAGCTTAAAAAGTTGAGTTATGATTTGAAATTTTGGAGCAAATCAATTTCAAAGTTGTCCACTTGTATTGAAAATACCAATAGAGTTCTCTCTGAACTTGATAATTTGGAGGATAGAAGACCTTTGTTCTGTCAAGAAGCAAATTTCAAGAGAATTCTAAAAGCTCATTTAGCAAGATTATTGCAGTACCAAAATTCTTATTGGAAGAAAATATGCACAGTTAGATGGACAAAGTTTGGAGATGAGAACACAAAATTCTTTCATAATTTTGCTACTGAAAGATATAGAAAGAACAATATTGCCTCCCTAAAACTTTCAGATGGTTCTTTTGTCACTGAGCATGCTGACAAAGAGCAAGATATTTATCAAATCTACAAATAAAGATTGGGTACTTCTACTCAGTCTGAGATGCTACTTGATCTTCAACATCTGATTACTCCAACTGAGGGCCTTGAAGCTTTATCCATACCATCTAACAGGGAGGAAATTGACAAAGTGGTGAAAGAAATGCCAAATGATAAAGCCCCAGGCCCAGATGGTTTTAATGGTCTCTTCCTAAAAAGTTGTTGGCATATCATCAAGGAGGACATCTATTCCTTATGCTTTCAATTTTATGAAGGAGACCTGAATCTAGAAAGTATAAATATGGGTCGTATTACACTCATTCCAAAGACAGGTTCACCTGAATCTGTCAATGATTTCAGACCAATCACTCTACTAAATTGTGTTCTGAAGCTAATCACCAAAATTTTGGCTAACAGGCTCTAGAAGGTAATACTAAAAATTATTCATAAAAATCAATATGGTTTCTTACAAGGAGGAAACATTCAGGATTGCCTTGCTTGGGCCTTTGAATTTCTCTATCAATGTGAAGCTTCTAAGAAAGAGATTATTTTACTTAAGCTGGATTTTGCCAAAGCCTTTGATACCATTGATCATATGGCTATGATGAAAATTATGAAACAGATGGGTTTTGATGATAAATGGCTAAAATGGATTGAAATTATTTTTGGCACTGGAAAGTCTGCTGTTTTGCTTAATGGAGTACCTGGGAGACAATTTCACTGCAAAAAAGAGGTGTTAGACAAGGAGACCCTTTGTCTCCCCTAATTTTTGTTCTTGCTGCTGATTTATTACAATCTACAATCAATAATGCATTCAGACAAAACATCCTCAAGGCCCCTTTCTCCCCTGATTTTGTGCAGGATTTTCTAGTTGTTCAATATGCAGATGACACTTTGATTATAATGCAAGCAGATAAAGATCAAATTCAGATAATGAAAGGGATTCTTCACAATTATGCTGTTTCTACTGGTTTGCAGATCAATTTTCACTAGTCTCACCTAATACTAATAAATCTGGCTTACAACATCTCTAAGGAAATTGCAGATATGTTGGGATGTTCAATTGCCAAAATGCCTTTCACTTATTTGGGGCTCCCTCTTGGCACTACTAAACCCACAGTGTATGATCTTATGCCACTGATTGACAGAGTTGAGAGAAAGGTGTCTGCTTCATTCATGATGATGTCTTATAGTGGGAGAGTGACTGTGATTAAATCCTTACTGGCCTCAGTTGCAACTTTCACAATGTGTGCAATCAAATTGCTAGATAATATTGTGGGGCACATAGAAAAATTCAGAGACATTGTTTGTGGAATAAAAAAACTGAAGAAGGTGAAAAAATGCAATTCTCTTGCTGCTTGGGATATGATTTGCAGGCCAAAAAGTAAAGGAGATGTTGGCATCCTCAACCTTAGAATTCAAAATGAAGGCCTGCTGCTTAAATTCCTGCATAAGTTTTATAATAAGGATGACACACCCTGGATCTCCCTAGTCTGGAATGCATACTACAGTAACACTATTCCTCATGCTTCTAGGCCTTGTGGCTCTTTCTGGTGGAGAGATGTCTCTAGACTTTCACATTTATTCAGAGGGATAGCTAAAAGTTCTATTGGTGATGGGGCCAATACACTGTTTTGGAAGGATCAGTGGCCTGACACTATTTTAGGAGAGAGTCACCCGGTTATTTACTCCTATGTAAGGAATGAAGATATCTCTACCCAAGAGTTTCTAACAGCAGACAATTTGACACATCTCTTCTATCTTCCTCTGTCACCTGAAGCACTAGCTGAATTAAGAGAGCATTTACATGACACTTGGAGTTATGTTTGGGGGGCCAAGGATTTCACTTCCAGCAAATATTATCAGTATAATTTCAGAAACCTAAACCCACACATAACCTTCAAATGGCTGTGGAAATCAAAGTGCACTGCAAAAGTGAATTTCTTTGGCTGGCTGGTTCTGTCTGACAGATTGAATACAAGAAACATGCTCAGAAGAAGGCATTATGCACTTGGTACTGGATATGGCTGTTTGATGTGTAGTCATAATACTGAAGAAACAATTGAACACTTGCTTTTTCACTGCCCCTTCAGTCAAGCTTGCTGGGATTCAATTAACATCTCCTGGTCTATGGATAACTCTAGACTTCAGATCATTGAACAAGGGGAAAAAAGCTGGAATAAAAAGCTATTTATGGAAATTACCTTGCTTGGATCCTGGAACATCTGGAAAGAGAGAAACATCCTCTGGTTTAACAACATACAACCCTCAGTTCAGGCATGGAAGTCAAGATTGGTTGTTGATCTGTCACTATTGATTCATAGGACAAAGGAGGAGTTACACCCACTCATCAAGAGCATTATCCATAGTTTATACATCTAGTGAGATCCTAGTCTTTTCTAACCTGTCTTTTGAGAGATCTTTTCTCCCCTTTGTCTTTATGTAAATATGTAACCTTTTAGAGTCTGATCCTTTATTAATGAAAATGAGGCAGTAGGAACCTTTCCCACTATTAATACCCTAAAAAAGCTGTCATTTCTTAAATTTTGGGGATGCGATGTTTATGTGAAGAAACTTCAACTGGATAAACTCGAACCCAAAGCGGAAAAATGCGTCTTCATAGGATACCCTAAGGAAACAATTGGGTATTCCTTCTATCATAGATCCGAGGGCAAGGTTTTTGTTGCCAAGAATGGATCCTTTCTAGAGAAAGAGTTTCTCATGAAAGGCGTGAGTAGTCGGAAAGTATAACTCGAAGAGGTTATTGAACCTTCTCTTCAAAGTATGGCGAGTAGCGCAGCGCCGGAAGTCGTTTCGGAGTTGGCTTCACCAATTGAAGAAGGAACTAATGATCATGAAACTCCGAAAGAGAGTACTACTGAACCTCGCAGGTCTATAAGGATGCGTGCAGCTCCCGAGCTGTACGGAAATCCTGTCATGAATTTCATGGTTGATGAAAATGATGACCCTGCGACATATGAAGAAGCATTGATGAGCCTGGATTCCAACAAATGGTTAGAAGCCATGAAATCCGAGATGGAATCCATGTATGAAAATCAAGTTTGGAACTTGGTGGAATTACCTCACGACCGAAAGGCTGTGGAGAACAAATGGATTTTCAAAAGGAAAACTGATGCTGATGGTAATGTAACCATCTATAAAGCTCGACTTGTCGCCAAGGGGTTTCGACAAATTCAAGGAGTTGACTACGATGAGACATTCTCTCCCGTAGCGATGCTAAAGTCAGTTAGGATTATGTTAGCAATTGCTGCATATTTTGATTATGAGATATGGCAGATGGATGTCAAAACCGCGTTTCTCAATGGTAATATTGAAGAAGAGTTGTATATGATACAACCAAAGGGTTTTGTCGATCCTAAGGATGCTAACAAGGTGTGCAAGCTTTAGCAATCCATCTATGGATTGAAGCAATCATCACGAAGTTGAAATCTCCGCTTTGATGAGGTGATCAAAGAGTTTGGATTTTTCCAAACTTATGGACATGCTTGTATTTACAAGAAAGTGAGTGGGAGCAATGTGGCATTTCTGATACTATATGTGGATGACATATTATTGATCGGAAATGATGTAGATCTTTTAAACAGTGTTAAAAGTTATATAAACAGCAAATTTTCAATGAAGGACCTAGGTGAAGCGTCATACATATTAGGCATAAATATCTATAGAGATAGATCTAGGAGCCTAATAGGGCTATCGCAAAGTACATACCTTGATAAGATTTTAAAGAAGTTAAAAATGGAAGATAGTAAGAAGGGGTTCATACCTATGACACAAGGAACGACATTGAGTAAGACTCAAAGTCCGGCTACGGCGGAAGAAAGAGAGAAAATGGACAAAGTCCCCTATGCTTCAGCCATAGACTCTATAATGTACACCATGCTTTGTACAAGACCGGATGTGGCACATGCTATTAGTTTGACTAGTAGGTACCAATCGGATCCAGGTTCGGAACACTGGAAAGCGGTCAAGGATATCCTTAAGTACTTGCGAAGAACTAAGGATATGTTTCTTGTATACGGAGGTAAAGAAGAGCTCGTCGCTAAGTGTTATGCCGACACTAGCTTTGACACCGATCCAGATGACTCTAAGTCTCAATCCGGATACGTATTTCTCATGAATGGCGGAGCGGTTAGTTGGAGGAGCTCCAAACAACCTATGGTGGCAGGATCAATGATGGAGGCCGAATATGTTGCTGCTTCGGAAGCGGCTCATGAAGCAGTTTGGATGAAGGATTTCATATCCGAACTAGGTGTGGTTGCAAACGCGTTGGACCCAATGGTGATCTATTGTGACAACAATGGTTCCATTGCCAATGCCAAAGAGCCAAGGTCTCACAAGCATTCCAAGCATATTAAGCGCCGGTTTCACTCCATCCGCAAGCATGTCAAGGATGGAAATATAAAGATTTGTAAAGTACATACGGATCTCAATGTAGCAGATCCGTTGACTAAAACTCTCCCTAGAGCAAAACATGATCTACACCAGAACTCCATGGGTTTTAGATACATCACTATGTAATTAGATTATTGTCTCTAATACAAGTGGGAGACTGAAGGGAATATGCCCTGAGAGGCAATAATAAAGTGTTTATTATGTGTATTCCAAGTATATGATAGATGTTTATTTTGTATGCTATAATTGTATTAATACGGAAACGTTAATACATGTGTGTTTAATAAACAAACAGAAAGTTCCTAGTTATGCCTCTCTCATAAACTAGTTCGTTGAATAACAAGATGATCACAGTTTCCTGATCATAGACATTGGATGTTGTTAATAATGAGATCACAACATTAGTGTAATGGTGTGATGAACATTCATCCGAACTATAGCATTACGATCAAAGTCATTGAGTTTATATTGCTATAAACAACTTACAAAGTGATCTTAATCCTTAGACCATGAGATCATGCCAATCACTAACACCGGAAGAGTTTCTTGTTGACATCAAACGTCACACCGTAACTGGGTGATTATAAAGATGGCTTCAAAGCTACTAAAATGTTATGTTGAGAATCATGGATCAAGAGTGGAATTTGTTCATCTCGATGACGGATAGATATACTCTGGGCCCTCTCGGTGATATCACATTGGTTAGCTTGCAAGCAAGTGATTTGATCACTAGAATGTTATATCACAGGAACGAGAAAAGAGTGCATGTCAGTAACGAGATAAAACTAGATATGGAGATACCGATGATCGAATCTCATACATGTAATATATCGTGAAACAAAGGGATTAAGATACAAGCGTAAAAGGTTCCGACGATCATAGGAAAGTCATCTTTGAATGTGTGGGAGTCAGTATGGATCTCTAGGTCCCGCTACTGATTATTGATCGGAGAAGGGTCTCGATCATGTCCGCATTATTCGCGAACCATAGGGTGACACACTTAAGGGACACTGACATCTAGTTGGAGCAAATGTTTCATGCCGAAAGAATAAACAAGTGCAGGAATTTATTTCACTAGATACCGAAACAGGTTTTCGGGTGAAATTGCATAAAGTGGTTATGCATGTGAAATAGAATTCTAGCAATGGGTTATATGTGAATGTTTGTCATTAAATTAATTGACAAAATTATGAATAAATAAAAGATTTTTATTTAATGAGAGTTTGCATTAAATTTGGTGGAAATTTAATAGCAAGTTTGAGTGGGATTTTGAGTGGAGGGATTTGAATGGATTTTTGTGAGTGGAGTGTCCACCCACATGAAGAGGGGAGGGAAAGGGGCAGCCCCATGCGCCGGACACACCCTTGGGGTTCCCCCCTACTATAAAAGGCACCCCTCTCCTCACTTCTAACTCACACCTCCTCGTGAAGGATCTCTCCCCCTCTAGAATTTATCCCCCATGGTCTCGGACTAGCGAGATACATGTTCCCGGTGGCTATTCGGAAAGAAAGAGTTGTGCTTCCGCTGCATCGCTGGAGCAAGGAGGCGGAGGTTGATCGGTGTCTTGTACGTGTGTGCGAGCACGAATGCGTTGCTGCTTTGCGGAGCTAGGACTTCCTCTCGATCTTGAGATCGGCAAGAGATCGTCTACATCAACCACGGGTTGAACTCGTTAAGCTTTGTCGGTCTTCAAGGGTATGTTCTCTACGGACATACATCCGCCCGTTGTTTGTATCTAGTAGATAGATCTTGGTACATAGTTCCCATCGTAGGAAATCTTTTGTTTTCTATGCTATGAACCCTACAAAGAGATCCTATGGCTGAGGCATAGGAAGTCTTACTCATCATTTCTCTATCTTCTGCCATTTTAGGACTTTGAGTTTTACTCAAGGTCGTATTGGGCAACATGGGGAAGAAACCTTTCTTGCTATCTTCCATTTCAAACCTCTTTATAACTTTGTCCAAATATGTACTTCATGACAATGATATTATGCGTCTTGATCTATATCTATAAATCTTTATGCCTAATATGTAAGCTGCTTCGCCAAGATCTTTCATTGAAAAACTATTATTCAAATAATCCTTGACACTATTAAGAAGGTCTACATCATTCCCAATCAACAATATGTCATCTAAATATAGTATTAAGAATGCTACAGAGCTCCCACTCACTTTCTTGTAAATACAAGGTGCTCCATAAGTTTGTATAAAACCAAAGTTTTTGATTACCTTATCAAAACGTTGATTCCAACTTCGAGATGCTTGCTTCAATCCATCAATGGACCGGTGAAGTTTGCATACCTTGTTAGCACCTTTAGGATCGACAAAACCTTTGGGTTGTACCATATACAACTCTTCATTTGTAACACCCCGGTTCTTAAAAGACCGTGGCCTCTATGTGACATGCCAATCCCTGGATCGGTTCATTGGCCCACAATAGAGTAAGATAGATAACATAGCAAAATATCCGTGTATCATGAACTACAAAGATCCAAAGTACCATTATTACAATAAAAGCTTAGCATAAAGCTAGCTCAAATTATTCAGGTAGCAGCATAAACAAGTAAATCCTCCATTCTTCAAATTGCCCACAAGTGAACAAGTGCCGAGTGGAGTACCGTGGCCTATAACAATCAATCAGAATCGGAATAACCTGCAACATGAAACGTAGCAGCCCCGAAGGGTCAATACATGGAATGTATGGCAAGTAGAGCTAGTAATGGAGACAATAGTACTAACATCTACAGGCATATTTGGCAAGTGGAGCTGTGTCTGGCTTGCATTTGCAAATACATTTATCCTACTTTCATAAACAGTTTTGGTTTTCTTTGAAAAGAATCCAATTAAGTTAACCCAACAATATTAAAACAATTATGAAATTAGAATGAGCGAGAAACATGTCATGGAATCAATATCTAGCAACTCAGTTGTCCATAACCAGGGACACGGCTAATCGATTAGATTATACACTCTGCAGAGGTTAGTACACTTTACCCATGTGACTTGGCCAGCCCAGCTCGTACCACCACTCTCATTTTGGGTGATGACAGGGAGAAGTCCAAGAAGAGACTGTTCGGGAAGTAGCTCCTCAATCCCGACGCGCACCGGTCCAACCTACCAAAATTCTACATCTCTGGATACGCGGGTTCGAGTTACCACAACCTACTAAGTCCAACCAACCGCCCATTTCATTATTGGCACATGGTTGTACACGTAAGCTACACAATAAAGAAGCCAATCATTCTCTCTTGATACCTGGGTGCCTTTCCGCAATGAAACCACCAAAAATTATCAATACCAACACACCCAGGGGGTTCATTGATTAAGTTATTTTTAGTTTTCACAAACCAATACTTTGAGAAAACAAGTACCAATGATGTAACCCAGCCCTCGTTCATCAAGCATGGCTAAGCACATCTACCAACGGTGGTTCATCTACAAAGAGGGTCCTATCACATAATAGGACATAGCATAGCGATAGTATCATCCTACACATGCAACAACAAAATACACGACAATGCATTGAAAATAGTAGGACGATATCATGAACAAAGTAGCACCTACTTTCCTTGGTTATAGCGGTCGGGAGCACAATCCTCACACGAGCAAGCGTTGCACTCGGCACAATCTACACGATACAATTGCAATCATAAACAAACAATGCACACGCATATGCAACAAAGATGATGCATGAATGCAAGAACGACAAGTGAATTGGTGCTACAGCTGCACCACAACATCCTATAACATAACACTACCGATTGCATGCATGGAAAATAGTTTTAGCTCTAGGAAAACTATTAAGTAAAAGTAAAGCTCACAACTAGAGCTAGAACTTAAATAATTCACTACCGGTATTATACTATTTGTAAAATCTTGGGAAAATTCTACAGTATGGGAATCGCTGATTAGAAACAGTACCAATTGGAATTACTCAAAAAGGAATTATAAAAACTCCCCGAGTAATTAAAACACTGCAGAAAGCCAATAGACAGTTTCTGCAAAAGTGTTTACTATAAGCCTACCTTTTTAATTCACGATGATATTCCCCTCGTTCCACTGAATCCAGGGACATATCATACGCGATTTTTGGAGCTACGGATCTTTTTCTACGAATTTATTACTCCGAAAAGGCCATTAACTAGTTTGATTAAACTGTACTAAACCTTGCAGCAAAAGCCTGAACCAAAGGTACAGAGAAATTCTACACGACTCACTGAATCTACACATATTTTATTTGCAATTTTTGGCCAAGCGGTTTAATTTCTATGCAATTTACAAGATTCTACCGAAATCTGCCAACTAAAAGGATTAACGAAATTGACCAGTCAATTGTGTCTGTTGACTGGTCAAAGCGTCTGCTGACTGGGCGTCTGACTAGTCAACGCCTGAGTCTGACCGGTCAACTAACGATCTGAGCCGCTGATCTGAGATCTGACGGTGGCTGCTGTCTTACCGGAAACGAACGACAAAACGGACTCCAGAAGGTGCGGCGAGTTCCGGACGGCGGTGGCGATCGGTTCCGGCGTCGGGGTTCTTCCTGCACGGACGGAGACGGTTAACGAACGGTTCGGGAAAAACATCGCGCGTGCAAGGCGGCGCGCGTACGTGCGTGTGTGCGTGCGTGCATGCACGCGCAGCGCAATAGCGCATGCGGTAACGAAGCAGCGAGGCGGCGCAGCAACTAGCGCGCGCAGCAGCGGCGGCGAGGCGCGCGGCAGCAAGGCGACGGCGGTGGCGGCAGCGACGGCGGCGGCTGCATGCGGCGCGAGGCAGGGAGGCGGCAGTGGTTGGCATCCCGAGGCTGGGGTCCGCCTCTTTTAAGTGGACCCTCTCGCGAAATCCTACTTCGATTCGGTCCGGAGTTTGATTAGGACTCGGAAATCGGTCCAGATTTTCGGACCGTTTTCTGGCGGTTTACTAAAACGACCGAAGCTTTTCCGTACGAGCTCCGATTCAAGCGATTCTTGTGCCTACGGGTTCCTATGGTCGAGGGGAACAATCTAGCATCAAGGTTTGAGTGAAACCACTAATATACAAGGGTGGTCAACGCTAGTCCTACTAAAGCTTCCCGCAGGAACCTCGTATCAAAATAAAATAGGGTTTTTAAGATAGCGTTTCGCCGAACCTTTTCACTCGACGGTTTTGCATGGAAAAGCATGATGCAATGATATGAATGATATGCAAGACCAAATCTAAAATTTGGGATGTGACATCATTAATGTCTCCATTGAGGAACGCCGTTTTGACATCCATCTGCCATATCTCATAATCATAATATGCAGCGATTGCTAACAAAATCCTCACAGACTTTAGCTTCGCTTCTGGTGAGAAAGTCTCATCATAGTCAACTCCTTGAATTTGTCGAAACCCTTTTGCGACAAGTCGAGCTTTATAGAAAGTAACATTACCATCAGCATATGTTTTCTTCTTGAAAATCCATTTGTTCTCGACAGCCTTCCGGCCATCAGGTAAGTCCAACAAAGTCCATACTTGGTTTTTGTACATGGATCCAATCTCGGATTTCATGGCTTCTTGCCATTTATTGGAATCTGGGCTCATCATCGCTTCCTCATATGTCGCAGGATCATCGGTGTTGTCCACCAACATGACACTCATAACGTGATCATATCAATCAGGAGTGGTACGAGTTCTTGTTGACCTGCGAGGTTCCGTAGTTACTTCAACCGAAGTTTCATGATCAACATCATTAGCTTCCTCTCTTATTGGTGTAGGCGCCATAGGAACTACTTCCGGTGCTATGCTACTCGCAAGTTCGAGAGAAGGTTTAGAAACCTCGTCGAGTTCTACTTTCCTTCCAGTCACTTCTTTTAAAAGGATTAACATCACATGCAGTTCATAATATGTGATATGATATGGCCTTTCTTCTTGTGCTTCCGATCTCCATCTTCAAGCATGAACATGATCTCCAACATCACTAGCATGGCGTCAAGGTCAATGACGCCGCTTCATGGTTGTCGTCCACCAGCATCAACTATCACAACTACTTTGAATAATATACACGCATGTCTTTAACGGAATTAAAAAGACAATCATATGGATCCTGCCGGTTGCCGACTTACAATAAGGATCATTGCATACATCATATATAATCACAACCATGGCCATATCACATCACATCACACCCCCTGGAAAACAAAGTTAGACGCATCTAATTTTCTTTGCATGTTTTACGTGGTTTGGGGCTTTCAATAAGTGTCATTCTAACTTACAAACAAGAATCACAACGTTGATACTAGTATTGTCAATCACCCGTTGTAAATTGAATCTTAACTATGTTGGAAGAAATAGGCACCCGCAAAGCCACTTATGCAATACAAGTTGCATGTCAAGCGTGAAGCAAGTCTCATAAACGATGTCATGTAAGGTTAGCCCGAGCCGCTTCATCCCACCATCCCGCAAGATGCAAAATACACAAGAAGCAATCGACAACAAAAGCATGCGCCCACAATGACCATTGTGTTCTACTCGTGCAATAGATCTACACATAGACACGGCTCTGATACCACTGTCGGGGTTCGTAGCATGGAAAACAAAAAATTTCTACTGCATGCATACAAACAAGCCAAGATCTATCTACTAGATTGTAGAAACGAGTCGATTAGATAACTCACCCTCGATGATTCCAAAGCGGTTAACGAGAGCAGATTCTCGTGGGTGATGTAGTCGTACACTTGCCGATCTCAAGATCGTGTAGACGATCCTTCCGGCGCTGCGTTCCGGCAGCGCTTCCGCAGTTAGTCACACGTTCGGTACTCGATGAAGACCTTCCTATCCCTTGTTCCAGCAGGCAGCGAAGGTTGTAGTTCTCCCCTCGAGATTCCGGCAGCACGACGGTGTGGTGTCGGAAGTAGAGGGAAGATCCTGCAGGGCTTCGCCTAAGCCGGTGCGAGTTATTGTGGATCTAGGGTTTTCCAGCGATCTAGGTTTAGAAGGCCGAAGAGGAGGAGGAGGTGTCGGCGGAGGCTAGGGCGATGGCGGTGGCTTGGCATCGGCGGGGCGCACGGTGGGGAGGGCTTAGAGTTGTGGTCTTTGGGGCAGCCCTCCCCCTCTATTTATGAGAGGGGGTAGCCTTAGGAGGGGAGAGTTTGAATCCAAACCCAAACCCAAGTTGGATAGAAGGAAGGACTCTTTCCTTCTTCCACTAGGAAACTATTGTTCCAGTTTGACTTTTCAAACCTCCCTTTTGACTTTTAATTTACTCTCGCAAATGCCCAAACCAAATGACCAAGGATATGATCCAATCATTCCACCTACCCATGACACATTCATGGACCATTCCCCTTCCGGTCCGGTGAACCTTCTAGATCCTTCTAGAACCTCTCCGATGAAAACATCGAAATCATTCCCAAACTCTGGAATCGGACTTTCCTTATATGAATCTTATTCTCCGGACCATTCTGGATCTCCTCGTGATATCCCGGATCCCATCCGAGACTCTGAAAAACATTCGGTATCCCTATTTACATTCCATATCTACTAAACAACATCGAATCCTTAAGTGTGTCTCCCTACGGTTTGTGAATTATGCGGACATGACTGAGACACTTATCCGATCAATAACCAATAAAGGAATCTGGAAATTCATATGGCTCCCACATATTTCTATGATTACTTTGCGATTGAATGAACCACTTACATACGATACCAATTTCCCTTTGTCTCGTGATATTTTACTTATTCGAGGTTTGATCGTCGGTATCTCTGCATACCTAGTTCAACCTCGTTACCGATAAGTAATCTTCTCTCGTTCCCATGATATGTGATCCCTTGTGAGCTAGTCACATGCTTGCAAGCTAATTGGATGACATTCCACCGAGAGGGCCCAGAGTATATCTATCTGTCATATGGATGGACAAATCCCACTCTTGATCCATGTGCCTCAACACATACTTTCTGAACACTCAATGCCACCTTTATAGCCACCAAGTTACGGTGTGGTGTTTGATGTCATCAAAGCATTCTTTCGGTGATGGTGATTAGCATGATCTCATGGTCGAAGGAATTAGGTTACTATGTATTAGAAAGATTATAGCAAATGAACTATTGAAATGACTTGATCTTAATGCTATGCTTATCTATAGGAGTATGTCCATCACACCATTCTCCTAATGATATGATCGTGTTGTTAACAACATCTCAATGTTCATGACTGGGAAACCACGATCATCTATTAACCAACAAGCTAGTATTACAAAGAGGCTTTACTAGGGACTCTAATTTAGTTTACAAATCACACAAGTATTAATGTTTCCAGTTAATACTATTATAGCATGAATGTAAACATTTATCATAAACACAAAGATATAATAATAACCACTTTTATTATTGCCTCTAGGGCATATCTCCAACAGCCACATGGCATATGGGCTCTTCCTTGACCAACTAAGTCGCAAGAACTCATCCAGACGGATAGAAGGTGGCAGCAATGATAGGATGGAACACGTTTTTGGTGGTCTAAGGGATTGTTTGTAAAAAGTATCGTCTCGATGCATGTCAAGTCTTGTGGGGAAAGTGCACCACCTCTCGAGAGGGTAAAACTAAGTACTTAGCCGTGTCCCCAGTTATGGACAATTTTTGAGCAGCAAGACAATGAAGCAAAATCAAGAATCTCATAATTCTAATTTGTCTAAGTTAAAACTTGTTGGGTGAATAAGGGAAGCACCTGGAGGGTATCCAAAGTGCCAAGTTTGATGAAATGTTGTTGAAAAAGAGAAAATTATTTTACAAAGGATAGAGAAAACTTACTTTATGCAAAGTCCAACCAAAACTCCACTTAGCCATATATTCATGTAGATGTTAGGTTCTCTATATCAATATGGTATCACTTGCCAATACAATTCAAATGTATTGACCCTTGTGGCTGTAACTTATCATGTTGCAGGATTACTTGATGATAGTGAAGATTGATGAGTAGGGATTATGAGTCTGCAACCAACATGTTTGCCCATGGCACATGAAGATGAAGGACTCCATGCTTTATAGTTATATCTGCAGCTTTGTAATAAGATATCCATATGAGCTATGTAAGTTGTAATGAACTATTTTATTCCTGGATATGTGATGTAATATGACATTTGTTTCTTGATATTACATCTTAACTGTGGGTGCTAGTTATTCGATCCAGGGACTAGCATTATAAACACAGGGACTTGTACCTTATTGGGTTCGGTCCTCTACACTAATGGAATGTGGTTTGTCGTCCACTACAAGAAATATGTTGACTTGTGACCTTCTCATAGTAACGGGGAATAAAATCGGCATAGATCTATGATGATTTCGCACAAGATGGTCGTAAGCTATTTGGAGGGTCAAAACCTTATTAAATTATGATGATTTTGGTTCAAAACATCATAATTTTAATAGACAAAATTGTCATAACGTGCTTGATACACCCTAGAACCTTATGTATAGCGGATTATGACCAAATTATATGGTCGTAGTGTCTAAAATAGAAAAGGTTTAAATTACTGGTCTACCACCTCATCATTTACGCCTACGTGTCATTTTTATGTGTCAATTTTTGACTATGTGACAATCCGCATGTCTACTTTAGAGCGTTGCCAATTAAGCACGAAAAAAAGGAGGTGCGGGGTTCAAACCTGCAACCAATTTATCTATCCCTTGGAGGCTAACTACTACACCACTCGTCGGTTCATCTAATAATAGGGAGCTAGATTTATTTGAACCAAAGCTTTCTTCGTTTGGCCTACACAAAGTGAGCAAATAAATAGCGCAAAAATTCAGAAGTTTTAGGATTCGAACAGAAGACCTCTTCCTAGAAGAGGAGGACCAGAACCACTGAGCCACGATGGATTTTGTGCTTTCATCCCACGCTACAAATTTATGAATATGGCCATGTTCGGTTGAGCATTGTCAATTAATAGGACAAAAATGGGTGGAGCGGGGGTTCGAACCCGCAACCTCTAGCTAGGTCCAATGGTGGTTGACCACCAGGCCACTAGTCAGTTTGTGTCAAGGAACAGAGCTCGCCCTTTTTGAACAACGTTTTCTTTGTTGGGCCTGGGCCAAGGAGACACGAGGCCTCCTGTTTTGCTCCACCTATTTTCTTATCTTTTTCTTATATTGCTGATGGGCACGTGGTTTGTTGGGCTCGCGTTTTCTTTTAGTTGGTGGTCCGGTTCTAGTCCTAGGCCGATGTGTTGGTCCATTAGAAAGTTTTTTTCTTTTTCCTATTTTGTTAATTCTTTTGTATCTTTTTCATTAAAAATGCAAAATAATTGATTTTTGGCTCTAAATTTTTATAAAAATTGGTAGATCCTCTTAGGGTGTTAATTATGAATACTTTTTTATTTTAAATTAGTGGATTTCATTTGGTGGTTGCTTCACATTATGCCCCGTTTTGTGTACTCGGAAAATGGAAAATGCTTTTCTTGTGCGACAAAAAGAAAAACTTCAGTGGATGAGACTTGCCAAACTTGCATTGGATCTTTGAAGAAATAGCATATTGTGAGTCTAAAAATTATTGTTCCTAAAAATCATGGGCATCATATCATGTACCTGTAGTTCAAACCGGACCCACTTCCTACCGATTCGGCATGAATTTGTCTTTTTTCGCCAGGTGTGAACGGAAAGGTTTGAGATATCCCGGTTGGGACATTGTCCATGTAAGGTGGTCTAATATTTTTACAAAATGTGGTGGTACCATTCTAAAATTTGTAGTTTAATTGTATAATTTATTGAACATCATTGCGTTATCCCATGCTAGGGCCATTGTCACTTATCCGTATAATTTCTTATTAGGATTATTTCTTTCTTACATGTTTATACATGTAGGGAGTGGTATTTAATTGGACTTTTTTACTACACTTTTGCTTTGAATCCCTTAATGCAACTTATCTCATTTGGGTAAAGCCTAATGATGTTAGTGGTGATGGTTGCAGCCTACAGGAAGGAGGGACTTTGTCCACTTAAATTAATTTATCAATGTAAGTGGATTGTTTATCTTTTATAGTAAGAGTGTTCTCTGTTTATGACCCCCTCTGCCCCTCCCATCATTTGTTTTATTAATGTTTTGGTGTTGCCCTAGTAAATGCGTGACGGGGCAATTTTCATTTTAAATCTTGGTTGGTTAATTATTTATACTCCAAGTACCTATTCTTTGTTTGGCCTTGTGTTATTGGGGCTATATAGAGTTGCTTTTATATGTGTGTTAGTTTAGTAGTATGATACTGTTAATCACTCTTCAAATAGAAGCCTGGAAAGTACTGTGATGTTCTTTGGTGCTATTAAAAATGTTGGCATTACTTTGTATGTAATATTAGTTAGTAATGCACTAATTATTAAATACTTGATTTTGTTTCGTCAGATGTTTAACTTACTTATACTTCCCTTACATTTGATCACTATATTCTAATCATGGAACTGTGCGTGTTGTTTTGAGGTGATTTTCTATGCATGTGTTACCTTGTACCTAACCTTCTTACTATCCACCAAACTAAATTGTTTCACCTATTTGCTTCTACATGTTACATTGTACGTACATGCATCTTTGTACATACTATCATTGTAGGCCATGTGCAATACTAATCTTTCTCGACCCCCTTTGGACACAGGCTGCGAGCCGGCGCACTGAGGCAACATCCTCTCCATATTGCCTAGCGGTTATGTTAGTTTTGTAGGCATATCTGTTCCTTTTACCATTATATTGATCAGCACGAGCATATCTATTCCTCTCCATATTGCCTGTTTGTCTAGTATATCTTATTCTGTTTATCTATGGAACTCCTTCAACTTAATTGAGTATTTGTATGGTAAAACACTAGTTTCACTCAATCTGATAACTTTGTATGAGCTGATATTTATCTGTTTGCATTTGTTTTGTTCAACTATTGCAGATATACTCTTTACAAGAGCTACATGTTGAAGAAGTGGAAGTGAAGAAGTTCCAAAATATCAAAGTGTAGCTAGTTTTTAAATTTGCTGAGAGTTCTGTTTATAGATTCCATTGTAATGATGGTTAAGCATGTTGTGATGTGAATTTGAGCGTGGAACGTCATGTGTCCTATGTGATCCCACTAGAATATTATATAAATTGATTCTGGTTTGAATATGTTCATGTGTTTCCTCTGCCTTTTTGATTTCTATATATTGTTTCAATTAATATTCTGTGAAAAGAACGAACCAAATGATTGGGACTCACCATCTAGAAGAATATGACAATTGGGACCCACAGTAAAATAATATGATGTAATAAGGCCGTAAATAGAAAATAACTAGACATTAAAAAAGGTTGAGGCCCAGTAAATAAACGGGCTAAAATGTTGGATTGGCCCATTTAGCCTATTAAACTTGATAGGGAAAAACATAAACAGGCCAAACTATTGGGCTTGGCCCATATGGACCACTGAAATGGATCGGGCCAAATTTATACTACGACGATCTCATTTCATCATAATTTTGCCACATCGGATCAGACACGTAGGATTTGACCTGGTCATGCCATTTTGCCCGTGACGATATCGGATCGTCATAACGATCATGAAGATCCAATATCGTCATAGACAGTTATGACGATTTCATGGAAAACGTCGTTGTGTGCAATTACCGACGTTTAGTTTTTGATGATCTGTTTTTCGTCATAAGATCGTCATATATTGTACATAATAACGATTCAGTGACGAAAATTGAGGGTCATGTATCAGCAGATTCCTTATAATGGTCCAAAAGAACATGGTGGACTGGGCATACATGATTTGCAAGTTAAGAATACTGGTCTTCTTGGTAAATGGTTGTTTAAGCTATTTACAGAAGATAGTGTTTGGCAAACCATTATATGAAGGAAATATGTTGGCTCAAAATCAGTGTCTCAAGTGGTATGAAAACCCGGTTATTCACATTTTTGGGCTGGATTTATGGCATCTAAAAAACTTTTCTCCCGATTTGGTGCTTTTAATATCAAGGATGGATCTCAGATACACTTCTAGAAAGATAGGTGGCTTGGTCACACTACCCTACGTGAGCAGTATCCAGCTTTATATTCTATTAACAGACATAAAGGAGATACACTTACCACTATAATAGAATCGATTCAAGGTAAATACACTATTGGTACCACATCTTGCAAAACCGGAACATTTTAGTCCTACAATTTGAAAATCAGACTTTTTAGTACCTAAACTTGCATTTGGGGAGACATATTTAGTCCCAGCCAATCAGGAGACGCCGTTTGTCTGCCAGCGTGTCCAATTAACATTTGGAGTTTAGTCCAGCAGCTAATTTGATAAAGCAAACGAGGCTAGCGATGGCAGTTTTACGAAAACCCCCTCCCGTGATCTCTGGTCATGTTGTATGGAAAGAGGCCTCCTGCGATCACTCCTTGCGATCTTTTCCTCCTGGACGCGTGAGTCGCAGAGCGGGTGGTTGGCGACGGCGTTCGTCTGTGGCGTCGTCTCAGATCCGTCCACCATGAGGTTGAGGCAGCATGGAGAAGACCTGTCACATCCCAAGATTTTCCAAATCTTGTTATGTAAAAATAAATAAACAAAATAAACAATTGTTGATTTTTAGGGTGAGAAGAAACTTTTTGATTCCAATTGGAAACATCCAAACCTATTTTGATTAAATAAAATCCTAAAGGATTTAAAAAGATAAACAATTAATAAATAAAGTTATGATAGTTGGAATTACTATTTTTAGATCTTTTAATAAAAAGATATGGTTTTTATAAAGCAAAGGTAGAATTATAAATAAGGATTATTTTATAGAGCCAAATTAAATCTTGGCCAAGCTTTTGATATAAAATATTTCTATTTGTTAAAAAGAGTAAAGGTTATTTAAATAAAATAATGAGGATTTATTAATATCCAATTTTATTAAAGTAAAGGTTTTTCCATTTTAAATAAACATTAAAACTTGTTATTTTATTTTAAATAAGTTTTCCCAAGTGTTTTATTTATTCAAATAAAACCTAATGAAATGATTTTGATATTATTTTAGATTTCAAATAGAGTTTTAAAATAAATAAAATCCTATTTGAATTAAAGACTAAGGTCTATTTATTTAATTATTAATAGACCCTAAAAGAATAAAAGTATTATTTTGTTTTGGACTTTGGTTTGTGTTGTTAAACAGAACTAAAATAAATACAAAGTTCGGTGGTGGTTTGATTTGATTTGTAGTTTGAATTGTTTGTTTGAAAATCAAATAGAAAAAGAAAAGGCAATCTGTATAAAAAAAGTGAAACAGACCCAACCCAACAGGCCCAGCAGCCCAACTCGCAGCCCAACTCTCCCCCCTCTCAGCGAAACGTTTTTCACTCGAAAAAGGACCCGCAGAGACGCACACAAGTGGCCCCATCCTTCTCTCTCTCTCCCTCACTATCAGATGGACCCCACGCCAGCACGTCGTCGTCTTCACCGCGCTAGCCGTCCCCCCTCGTCGTTTCTGCCTTAATTGCGGCGATCAATTCGATTAATTGGCCGGAGTAAACTCACCAGTGATCACGCTAGTTAAAGCACCTCTCCCTCCTCGCCATTTCCCCTCAGAACCACTGCACGGGAGCCACCAGGCTGCCTCGAATCAGCTTTGCACCACCGCTGCTCCGACGACGTCTCCGAGCAATTCCGGCCACACCCTGCCGCCCCTCGCCTCCCACTGCACACGAGCTTGTTCTTCACCTCCAAGCGCACCTGCCAGTACCTCGAACTCGCCCGCGCGTGCCCCACAGCCTCGGCTTCGACATCACCAGAGCGCCACCGCCGTCTGTCTCGTCTCAGGCGAAGTCTCCCCGGTAAGCCAGACCGCCCCGAGCCCTCTCGATCATGCTCACGTGAACCCCACGTTCGCCCGCGTATAACCATGCATCCATCTTGCCTCAGGGTGACCTGTAGCCCCATCCCCGACGACGCCTGAGCACAACCGACGCCGCTGCACACTCCGGCGAGCAATCACCGTCGTTCCTGTGCGCCCCTTGGACAGCTGCGACCACCTCGAGCTTCACCTCGACCACGCGAACACTGTGAGCCACTTCCCCCTCTTCCTCGCTTCCTAGTTTCGCCGGAAACCTCCTGCCGGAGCGTGCGCCGCCGCCAGCCGCCGCTAACGCCGCCAGGCAATGGTCAAACCCATCTGCAGCGTTAGATTTAGATTAGACGCGTAGGAACAGATGACCTAACGAAGGGGTATCACTCAATCTGCACCGTGCAATCTAAATAAGATCCTGCGGTCCAGAGAGCTCGATCCACCCGAAGCGGTACCGTCCAGTTATATTGCGCCACGTGGACATGGTTTAGCTTAAAACAGAAATTAGAATCTGATTGATATGCAAACTTGTAAAATTCAAACTTTAATTCTACACGTCCAAATTTTGCAAATTTTATATCAATGGATTCAGTAGAACAATTACTTTGCAACCATGCACTTTGTTTAATGTTTTGCTTCTGGAAAATTGGTTGAATTTGTAGAAACAAGTGTAGGCATATTTAGAATATAAAAATTGTTCTAGATATATTTTTGAGATGAAATCTTTCCAAAATGGTTTGTTTTAAACCTACTGACCCTAGGAACCAACTTATGGATTTAAAAATGTATTTTGTGAAGATAAGGAATAAATAATTGAATTAGCTCATTTCTAGTCAAATAAAAATATTGATTATGATTTAGAAATGATTTTTGGGTGAAATCTTTGGGAAATGTTTTGATTCGAATCTTCTGACCCTAAACACCAAGTTTTGAGAATTAAAATATATTTGGTGAACTCTTTAAAGAATATTGCTTTGCTAAAAGCATTTTTCAACCACATAAAATATTGATTTGACTTAAAAATGGTTTATAGATAAAACCTTTTGCAAATGGTTTTACCACTTTAGTAAATGACCACTTTTGAACTTTATAATGTTTAGAGCCTAGTAGAAACCACTTTTGCAAATAAAACTATCTTTTGCATGCTTGCATGCATGACCTTGTTTCTATTATTTTATGTGTGATAAATTGGTTGGAATGCTAGTTGAATTTGTGTTTGCTTGATTGATTTGTAGTGGAATTAGAAGAGTGTGATATTTGCAAGATCAAGAAGTGAACCATCATTCTCTACTAAAAAAAGGCAAGTGACACTATCATCCAAGTCCTACTATTTTCATTACACTTAGTGGATTTTGTAACATGCATGATAAGGACTACTATATTTTATGCTATGCTAAATCCTAATAGGATACCCTTATATCTCCCTTAGTGGAAAACAATGTAGTTGTAGTATGCTTAGCCCTGCTATATATGTTGGGATGGGATACATGTTATGATTATATGAAGAGTTGAAAAGATATATGTTTTATATAATAAAACAAGTACTCAATGAACCACCTGGGTGGACAAGGATACTCAAGTTTTGGACAAGGTGGAAAAAAAAGGAACCATGTTTATATGGCCATCTCTTTTTGTATGTGCACTAGAAGAAAACCACCCAGGGACTTAGAGATTGAACATGTTTCTCGTACAATGGCTTCCGTGTACAGCCATATGCTAAATGGGCTCTGGCTTAGTCAACTACATAGTGGAAGACCTATGCATTGGCATCTTCAGGTTAACTAGAATTGTGTAAGGGAACTTGAAACCCTACATTGGTGCCTGGATGACAAGCTAGCATTGTGTATTGGGAGGACTTCTATGGAAAGACTTTGTCACATTCTCAATCTGCCAGTACTCCATCTTGGTGAGTACTTATCCAGCGGCCACTGGTGGCATCAAGATGAGATTGTGTCATGTGGGTAAAGTTTACGACTTCTGCAGAAGATCAAAAATTCTAAGTACTTAGTCGTGTCCCCGGTTATGGACAATACTGAGCAACTAAGGCCTGAAGCTATGAAAGATCTCGACATTCCAATTTCTCAAAGTAAAACTTGATGGTGACAACAAGGGATTTGAAGCACTTGGAGTTTTCCAAGAAGTTCAGAAAGATTTGACAAAAGATCAAAACTATTTTGAAAAGATAGGATAAAACTATATTGCTTTCTGCAAAATAGACTAAACCCTACTTAGCCAAATATGCATGTAAATGATAGGATCCACTTATTTCTACATAGTAGTGAAACTTGCCAATACAATTCAAATGTATTGACCCTTGTGGCTGCAACTTATTATGTTGCAGGTTTGTTTGATGTTAGTGAAGTGTGTTGAATAGGATTACAAGTCTACAACCAACATGTTTGCCTGTGGCACTTTGAAGATGAAGGACCCCATGCTATTGCTGTATTCTGATGCATTGTAATGAGATAGCCAAATGAGCTATGTAAGATGTAATGAATTATTTTATTCCTGGTTATAAAGTTGTGTTATGACCTTTGTTTCTTGATATTACATCTTAACTGTGGATGCTAGCTATTGATCCAGGGACTAGCATTGTAAACACAGGGATCTCTACCTTATTAAAGGTTGGGAACCTTACAAGACCCCTCCGCCCCCCGTATGGTATGTTTCTCTCCCACCTATGTTTCTCCTCTGGCCAACTCTGTCTCTCTGTTGAGCACCTCTGATCGGTGCTGCGCTGATCGGTGGCGCGGTGATAGAAATTGGGGATCGAAATCGTCGGAAAATAGCAAGTGTATGATCATGCAAAAATTGTGTGTAGGAGTTGCAGTTTTGGTAGGGAGTGATGATCATGCAAAATTCAGATTTGGTGTGGATGTGGGAAATTCAGTCACTAGCTATTTGATGTGGGAAATTCAGTCACTGTGATCATGAATTCAGGCATTGTACATGTAGAATTTGTGTGTAGTTTTCCTTGGAATTTGTTTACATTTTATAACTGAATTAGAAGAGGGTATTATGCATTGTATGTGCACTGCAACTGAATATTGACTCTGACTGAACTGTCACTTGTAATTTGCAGTAATGTTTCCAGTAGAAGAGACTGCGAGCTTCACCGTTGAAGTTTTCCACAATGGATTTTTCTGTGGTACAGGAGTGAAGATGGATTATGTCTGTGCTACTACAAATCATTTTGATTATTGCACAACAAATACTTGGTACAACTTTTGGATTGATGAAATATTGAGGATTTTGGGATATGCTAGAAGTAGGAGGTTGACTGTCTATTGGTTGCTGCCAGGAAAGGATCTATGGGATGGCCTGTTTGTAGTAGAGACACAAGCACACATCAGGAAAATGATCAATACCAGCTGGACAGTGAAGACTCTAGTTCTATATGTTGATCACACTAATTTCATTAAGGGGTTAAGACTAGAGGTGATTGTGAATCCACCTCCAGCACCTACTGCAGGTCCTTCTAATACTCCACCACCTAATGCAGGTCATGCTCCAAGTCCAACACAGAATCCAGGTCCTACTATAACTAGAGCACCTGCTTCTTGTCCTGCTCCAACTAGAGCACCTACTTCTGGTTCTGCTACACCTACATCACCTGTTTCTGGTTCTTCTACACCTAGAGCACATGTTTATGGTTCTTCTACACCTAAAGCACATGTTTCTGGTCCTGCTCCAACAAGAGCACCTGTTTCTGGTTCTGCTACAACTAGAGCACCTGTTTCTGGTCCTGCTCCAACAAGGCAGAATATTCAGTCCTCAAATAATGTTGTAATGAGTGAATTAGATGAGGAAGAAGATTGGCATAGTGATAGAGGAACCTCAAGTGCAGATGACAATGACTTCATTGATAGTGATTACTATGCTGAGTCTAGTGATGATGATCTCTATGCAGACAATATTGACAAATCTGTCAATGATCATAATGAGATGGATATAGTGGATGATATAGAAGATGGTGATGCTCTTGGGGATATTGAGCTTGCAACAGAAGAAGATGGCAAGCAACATTTGAGAAAGATGATAAAGGCATTTAATGCTGATGTTGACATGGACAATCCAACATTCAGGATTGGCATGAAGTTTAGTGGTGTTGAAGAGCTGAGGAAGGCAATTGGCACATATAGCATTAGGAATAGAAAGAAAATCAAGAAAACCAAGAAAGATAGAAGGAGGTTTGATGCACATTGTGCTGCAGAAAATTGCACTTGGTTCATAAAAGCAAGCAATGATGAAAAAAGAACTGGTGGATTTGTTGTCACTTCATATGAGGAAAAGCATATCCGT
The DNA here is from genome assembly GCA_910589765.1 of Avena atlantica. NCBI lineage: Eukaryota > Viridiplantae > Streptophyta > Magnoliopsida > Poales > Poaceae > Avena > Avena atlantica. Next base: position 177,713,373 of record OU342737.1, read on the forward strand.
GAGGGATCTTGGACAATTAAAGCAATTACAGTGAAAATACTTGTAGACAAGTTCTTGAATGCATTCAGAGATAACCAGAGACTAGGTCTTGGTTCTTTTTCTACAAAAGTAACTAGAGAATTCAAAATGAGCCCTCCTTGGTGGATGCTTTCCAGAGCAAGGAGAGCTACTTTGCAAGTGATCCATGGTGATGAGGCATCATAGTTCAACCAGTTGTTTGATTATGGATAGGAACTAAGGAGAACTAATCCTAGATCCACATTTTACATTACTACTAACAGAGTAAATGATCCCAGCAGCACTGAGCACTGAGAGCATCTTGCCACTGTATATTGTAGTTATGATGGTTGCAAAAGGGGGTTCCTTGCTGGTTGTGGGCCCCTAATTTATGTGGATGGTTGCCATATTAAAACACAATACAAAGGTGTTCTTCTGACAGCAGTAGGAATAGACCCAAATGACTGCATATTCCCAATAGCTTTTGGACTTGTTGAGGTTGAGTGCACTAGTTCTTGGGAATGGTTTCTAACAAATCTAAAAGAGGACCTGAAAATTACCAACACTTCACCTTGGACAATAATGAGTGATAGGCAGAAGGTATGAAATATTAAATTCTTGTTTACTAGATTAATGTCTTTGTTTCAGACAACATGAAATTAATTACTGAAAACCAAACTTGTTTGCAGGGTCTAACTAATGTTTTGGAGAAAATTTGGCCAGATGATGAACATAGATTTTGTGTAAGGCATTTGATTCAAAATTTCCAAAGGGAGGGGTATAGAGGAGAAACATTAAAGAATGATGTTTGGGCAATTGCAAGGTCAACTTTCATTCCATAGTGGAAGAGAAGCATGGACAAGGTGAAGGCGGATAGTGTCCAAGCATATGCATGGGTTGAAGATCTTGTGCCACAGACATGGATTAATGCCTTTTTAGTGAGTTCTCAAAGTGTGACATGTTGAATAACCATTCAGAGGTTTTCAATAGCTACATTGTACAAGCCAGAGAAATTTTTTCCTGTCCATGATTGAGACAATATTTTGTAAGATTATGCAAAGAATAGAAACCAAGCAGAGAGAAGCCACCAAGTGGACCGGAAGAATTTGTACAAAGATTAAGAAGAAATTAGATAAATTCACAGATTGGAGTAATGGGTGTGGTGTTACTCCAGCAGGTAATTATCTTTACTCTGTCAGCAGCCATGAGTTTGAGAGAGATTACACTGTCCATTTTCAAGCTAGAACATGTGATTGCAAAAGGTGGCAGCTAAGTGACATTCCTTGTCACCATGTTATAGCTTGATGCAGAAAGGAGCACATCAATCTTGAAAATCGTGTGCATGAATGCTACACAATAGATGCATACTACAAAGCATATGCATTCAACTTGGTGCCAATGAGAGGGAGAGAGTTTTGGGAAAAAAATGAATGCACCAACAATTCATCCACCTCTTTTTACCAAAGTCATGGGCATGCCTAAGAAGAACAAAAAGAAGGCACCTGAGGAGAAAATAAAGAATGAAGTTAAAGTTTTCACAAAGTCAGGGGTAACTATTCACTGCTCACAATGTGGGAAGCCAGGGTACAACAAGAAGGGTCATGCAAAATATATGGAAAACCTTGCAGAGAAAAGGAGAAATGGTATCGTTAAAGATGATGATGAGATAGACATTCCAGAACTTGTGGAGGTACACCCGTGTTTTTTTATCAAATGTTCATTACTACTAGTCAACTATTATAATGTGCTAAACTCAAATTCATTCTTCACCAGCATGTCATCCCACATGTCCCTCATCCATCAATGGACCCTACAAAACAGGATGTAAATCTACCCCAATCATCTCCCTCCTCCCAGATCCTTGGGTCATGCTGCGAATTCATGGAGGTGCAACCGAGCCATTCGTCTCGTTCAACCGAGCCTTGAGTATGTGAATCTGCTCCTCCAAGATGATGTTCAAGGGGAGCTCCGTCCTCCATCCCGTGGGCTCCATCATCGCCTCTTGCTCCTCCGGCGATGCGAGCTGAAAATACAGGAGCATTACCTTGTTGCGGAGCGCCTCGTCCACCGTCTGTGCCTCCTCCACTGTCGCCCCTCCGCGCCCATGTGCAGGCGACGATGGCGCCCCTCCGCGTCGAGGTGGGGGAGGGGACCTAGCCGCCCGCCCGTCCGACCATCTGCTCGCCCGTCTGACCCCTGCGCGTCGAGGTGGGGGAGGAGACATGGCTGTGCTGTCGAGGGAACCCTCTGCGTCCTCCGCCATCCGCCGACCCACTCGCCAGGGTTGCCGAGCCGTGCGCGTGTGTGAGTTTCACACTACTAGGAAAATGGTCGTTTGTGGCGCACCTGAAAGGCCCATCCGTGGCGCACCAGTAGTGCGCCACGGGCCTTGCGCTACGGCTATCTCTCAGCCGTGGCGCACTGCCTAGTGCGCCACGGTTGTGTAGAGATAGGCGTAGCGCACCACCTAGTGCGCCACAGAAGTTTGGCATGGTGCGCTACCCCTTGGATCTTCTGTGGCGCACTACCCAGTGCGCCACTAAACATCCATGGTGCGCTTTAGGTGTAGTGCGCCACAGATGGTAGAACATGTGCGCCACAGATGTATTTTTTGTTTTTTTTTAATTTCAAAGCCAGATTATATGCAATACAGATTATATACAATATTACAGCAGATATACACACACAGATACAAGATATACAATTATATATATAAATACTCGATATGAAAAACAAGATTGAAACAAATACATATAGATAAGTCTCATACATGAATACATAGTCCAAGTTACATTGTTTTGATCATGTTACAAAGTAGTAGTTGGTGACATGCGAATACATGTGTCGATCGAACAAGTTAGAGCTCGGAAGCTCGCCTAGACATCTAAACTAGCTAGCTAGACACAAACGCGGGATAAATAACCAAAGAAGATAAGCATGATCACCGCCGCGACGAAGGTGTAGGTCTTCATCCGGTTCCTTGTCCTAACTCCCGCTAGATAGCGCGTGTATCTATCTTCCGCCTCCGCCATAGTGTTGTACCCTTTGTAGCTATTGCCGCTGAAACGGTGCACCTGTCTCCGGCAGTCTTCCCAATCATCGTAGACTCCGGGAACCCGTCCCTTGTACACGACGTACCACGTCATCTACAAGTTGACAATAATAACTAACCGGTGATTGAAAAAACATGTATAATTAAAGTCGCATATGAAGATACACTTATAGAAAGTACTCTTAAATCAAAAAGAGCAAACTCAAAAAGCATGCCTCATATATAACTAGCTAGGTCGTTGGACACAGGAATTGCTTATGACGGGACTGTTAGCCAAGTAGGATGCACAATTCCTTGACTTGTGCATATCACAAGGCTAACAATCCCGTCATAGCACATTCACATATATATTGTGCCACGACATTTCAATCATCGGCATATTCTCGAAAAAGACAAAAATAACTCGAAAAGCATGCCTCATATATAACTAGCTAGGTCGTTGGACACAGGAATTGCTTATGACGGGACTGCTAGCCAAGTAGGATGCACAATTCCTTGACTTGTGCATATCACAAGGCTAACAATCCCGTCATAGCACATTCACATATATATTGTGCCACGACATTTCAATCATCGGCATATTCTCGAAAAAGACAAAAATAACTCGAAAAGCATGCCTCATATATAACTAGCTAGGTCGTTGGACACAGGAATTGCTGATGACGGGACTGCTAGCCAAGTAGGATGCACAATTCCTTGACTTGTGCATATCACAAGGCTAACAATCCCGTCATAGCACATTCACATATATATTGTGCCACGACATTTCAATCATCGGCATATTCTCGAAAAAGACAAAAATAACTCGAAAAGCATGCCTCATATATAACTAGCTAGGTCGTTGGACATAGGAATTGCTTATGACGGGACTGCTAGCCAAGTAGGATGCACAATTCCTTGACTTGTGCATATCACAAGGCTAACAATCCCGTCATAGCACATTCACATATATATTGTGCCACGACATTTCAATCATCGGCATATTCTCGAAAAAGACAAAAATAACTCGAAAAGCATGCCTCATATATAACTAGCTAGGTCGTTGGACACAGGAATTGCTTATGACGGGACTGTTAGCCAAGTAGGATGCACAATTCCTGGACTTGTGCATATCACAAGGCTAACAATCCCGTCATAGCACATTCACATATATATTGTGCCACGACATTTCAATCATCGGCATATTCTCGAAAAAGACAAAAATAACTCGAAAAGCATGCCTCATATATAACTAGCTAGGTCGTTGGACACAGGAATTGCTTATGACGGGACTGTCAGCCAAGTAGGATGCACAATTCCTGGACTTGTGCATATCACAAGGCTGACAATCCCGTCATAGCACATTCACATATATATTGTGCCACGACATTTCAATCATCGGCATATTCTCGAAAAAGACAAAAATAACTCGAAAAGCATGCCTCATATATAACTAGCTAGGTCGTTGGACACAGGAATTGCTTATGACGGGACTGTCGGCCAAGTAGGATGCACAATTCCTGGACTTGTGCATATCACAAGGTTGACAATCCCGTCATAGCACATTCACATATATATTGTGCCACGACATTTCAATCATCGGCATATTCTCGAAAAAAGACAAAAATAACTCGAAAATCATGCCTCATATATAACTAGCTAGGTCGTTGGACACAGGAATTGCTTATGACGGGACTGTCAGCCAAGTAGGATGCACAATTCCTGGACTTGTGCATATCACAAGGCTGACAATCCCGTCATAGCACATTCACATATATATTGTGCCACGACATTTCAATCATCGGCATATTCTCTAAAAAGACAAAAATAACTCGAAAAGCATGCCTCATATATAACTAGCTAGGTCGTTGGACACAGGAATTGCTTATGACGGGACTGTCAGCCAAGTAGGATGCACAATTCCTGGACTTGTGCATATCACAAGGCTGACAATCCCGTCATAGCACATTCACATATATATTGTGCCACGACATTTCAATCATCGGCATATTCTCGAAAAAGACAAAAATAACTCACACTTGTCGTCCGAGAACCAAAGAGTAAGCAAAAAAACCAAAGAGTAAGCAAAAAAACCAAGCATTGATTGATATATAATAATAATAAGCAAAATAAGTAAGCGGTGATTCATAAACCTAATAAGATAAGTACACTTGTCGTCCACACACACACAAAGGTCATCTATAGTTTGCAACTACAACTAGGCCAACATCAAGCCTTCTGGCTCGGCTTAGGGAACGGGAGGACGCCCTGCCTCGTCATGAACTTCCTATAGTCACCCTGCATCTCTAGGCGATCTTCTATGTCACGGTTATTCGGGATATTTCCTCCGTAGAAGATCCCCCCCGAAGTCATGACATCACGAAAGATGATTGCCCCAAACTGCTGCTGGATGCGATACATCTCTTGTCTAATATCCGAATCATTGATCTTGGCCTTTGCTTCGGCCCACTGTTTGAGATGATCTGGCAGCGTAGAATTCTGCTGGTCAAGTAGGAACGCCCTCATGTGATGGAGTGCGTAGTAGGCTTCCTTCTTACTGTTTTCCGGCTGCTTCACGCAGGGGAACTCTGTTACGTGGTTGAAGACGTGCCTGCCGAACTTGACCTTCTTACGCACGAAGCTGGTGCCTTCCGTCGAGGCAAAGCCAGTGAGAGCATCATCCAGAACTTCCTTGATCTTGTCGTAGTTTTTCTTCTTTTCTAGACTCCCCGAGTCGAAATACGTGGCGTGGGAATGCTTCGGCGATAAGGAGATGAGCGTGCAGTGTTCATCTCTGCGCAAAAAATTCAAATGGAATGTGTTGAAAAAAGAATGATGATGATCTAATAAAGCCAATCGACGGTGGCGACTGAATAACGACTTACTCGGGAAAGTAAGGCACGAGAATGTATTCCTTTGTCTTGTTCGCCACGAGGATTCTTTTTAGGTACGAGGCCACGATACGTTGTTCGGCGGGGGAACCCAAGCAGCCGTCACGCATGTAGTAGGGGTCCACTATAGCGATGCCCGGTGTGTTCTCTCTAATGATCTGCGTGGCCAGGCTGAGAGAAAAGAGACGGACCATGGTATAGTGCAGCGGGTATAGGTGGAACATATTGAAGATGTCCTCGAACCGCAGGAAGAACAGATCCGCGGGGGCAGTGTCGACGAAGCCCAAGCCTGGTGGCACCTTAACCACGAATACCGGGTGCGAGGGATCTTTCTCCGATAGAAGGCGTCTCTCTATCGTCAGCACGCCGTCATGCACACTCTGCAGTTCCGAACTGGCGAGCTTCCGCAAATTCTTAGGTAGCATGGGCTCACCCGCCACATGAATCCTCCACATAATACCCTCGGGTCTTGGTGGCCCGTCCCGAAACCTGATCGGATTTGTAGTTGTTGACGCCACCGGCTGGCTCGAGCTGCTAGATTTTCTTTTCCTGCCCTTTTTTCCTTTTGGAGAGCGGGCAGGCACCGCAATCTGAGCACCGGCCGCCCTATGTAGTGTGTCAGGGCTTAGAATAAAGGGCCGGTTGGTTGTATCAGCTGGCTCTGTAAAGGCGCAAGCTGGAGGCGTCTCCTGAGAACCAAACAGACGCTTGGTGATAGTGGCTTTCTCTGTGGGGCCACCAGCTAGGTCTTCTTCGTTGCCAAACTGAGTGCTGAAGAAGTGATCATTCCAGTCTTCGAAGTCCTCGGCCGGATCCTGCGCCATGTGCATATCATCAACATGATCATCCGACCCACCGCGTGGAGGTGACGGCGAGGGCGGTAAGGGGGCCTTGCCACCACTTGTCGCTGGCACGACAGGCGGTGCTGTTGTCTGTGGCGTGATGGCCCCCGCCGTCCCCAAACGGATCGTGCTCTTTGGCCATAGCATGAACAAGCCGAAGCAACTTCTGAGGACAGACGACTCTTCTTCATCCGCTCCTGGGGGTTGAATGGGAGGTTCCAGGTCGTCGCAGCCCCTTAGCACCCGACTAATTTTAACCCTGTGCACGCTATCTGGCATCGGCTTTGAGTGGAACGTGCGCTGCAAGGGTTGAACGATGGTACCCTTGGCAACATCCCTCAGCTCGTTGTTCACGTAGCATAAGAGAGTGCAAGGAACATCCGTCTGCGGAAAACATGTACGGCGTCGTCAGAGCGAGATGCCACAAGAGACGGAAGGGCTGCTTGATGGAGCGGTAATTAAAGCAATTTGTTTACCGTGATGGCGTCGAGATCGGCTAATGTCGACGCACCGCATACGGCGACGGGCGTGCAAGAGACGGAAGGGCTGCTTGATGGCGCGGTGCTGGCCGCCGGTGTATTCTCCCTACCGACGGGTGCTTGGAGCTCCGGTGCCGCCGCGACGATGGCAGGGGGGACACCAACATGTACTCCGGCGCCGCGGTGATGGCAGGGGGAGTCACCAACACTTGCGGCGCCGCGGTGCTAGCGGGCGGAGTCACGAACACGTAGTTCGCCTGATTCGTCGGCGCCGCGTTGTTCGACGATCTGCGGGGTTGTCTTGGACGTAAGGGTGACTGCCAGGTTGTCTTGGACGATCTGCGGGATCCGCGCCACTTGTGCCTTAAGTTCTTGAACCTCTCTGTTTTCCTCCTCGCTCCTTCCCGACGGCGCCACATGCGTCCTCGGCGGTGGACCAAAATGATCAACCCAATTCTTACCCCCAAGGCCGGCCAGACGGCCAGCCGACGACGGCTTCTTCGTAACCGGCTCTATTTTCTTGGCCCGGTTCATCACCCTGTTAAAAGGGTTATCCCACCGGGTGGCCGTCGTCGACCCCTGGGATGAGGAACCCTGGGATCCATGACTAGCAACAATTTCCTCCTCCTGCAGAAGAAGTAACAGTGAATCATTTAGATCATCGATTAGATTGCAATCGTGTTGATCACCGGTAATTAGATTATACTTACCACAATTTCCTCGAATTCCTTCACCGCAGGATCCGCGGTGAGTTGTTTGGTTTTTGGGTCCACATGGTAACGGGCCCTGATGAAGTTTCGAACCTGCCCGGGTTCGAATTTAGCAAAGGGGTTTTCTATCCCCTTGGATCTATACTCTTCGTCCTCCTTATTCCATTTGGCCTCCGCGGTTCTGTATCCACCAGATCCGAGATGGTGATGACCTATATTCATCGCCTGTAGCACCTTTCCCCGATTACTATTGGCCAGGGCTCTTTCGGATTCACACCTCTCCTTGAACTCCCGGAACTGATCTTCGGTGATCTGCGGGTCAATCTTCTGGATCTCCTCGAGACTTTTGCCTTCTTTATAGATCTTCTTCTTTATCCGGGTTCTCCAGCTGGCCAGGGCGGTGCTCATCTTTGTGAGGGCGGATTTGTTTACTTCGTTCCCATGATAATTTGTGTTCTGATACTTAGCGGGGAACTTGTATCTGGCGTGCAGCTTCTCGAAGAGGAGTGTGCGCAAGTGGCCATTATCTTTATGCCGGAGATTCTCGGTGTTGATCGAGATGGTTGTCCGGGTGATCGCCGCCACTTGCCCACCGTACCCTTTGACGACAAGGGCGGGCTCCAAAGGAACCCCTGATGGGCTCACTTCGGTAATTTCCTCCCTGACCGTGCCGACCGTGTTCGGGCGCCGGTCCTTCGGCTTCTTCTTCTTAGGAGGGTTGCTACCACTCCCTGTGCCCTCGCCGCCATCAGTGGTTTCATCGTCCGCCGTTCCTTCGGCTTCTTCCTCCGCGTCTTCCATCTCATCATCCTCGCTCTCCGAAGGATGGTATTCTTCATCGTCTTCTAGACGCTGGGCCGCCTCCCAGAATGTCAATTGTTTATTCGGAGGTCTGAGTTCTCCTTCAGCGCTGATGCGCTTAGAACATCCAGCCTCGTCGTTGTCACACATCTTTGCACTAATAAAAAACAAATAATTGGTTAAATGCACGGAAAAATCCGGCATGACCTTTGCTAATTTTCTTAAACTAGGAGTGCCCGATTTCTGCCAAAACGGAAGTTAATCAACATTCCGGCAAAAACCGGGACTCGTTTCATACAAGAACCTGCATACACACATAATAAAGTGCTTCATATACAAGCACAAGCACAATTTCAAGGTGCTATTGTCCCAGCACAGATAGTAGCAAAACCAACACTACTCTATTTTTCCTTCCAAACCATTTCACAACCACATCCATCCAGTCCCAGCACAGTGCCACAACCATATAAACTTTTGTTATCAATTTAAGCATAGCCATATGACAGAAGCTATCTCTTTAAGCAACAATGACAACCCAATTAAAATAAATCAGGCCATAGACATGCCTAAACCCATGATATATGTTGATACATCAAGGATCAGGATATTTCATTTCCATAATATCAACTGAATCAGTTACCACACCATTGAATGGCCTGGAACTCTGAAAGTGGATTTGTGCATTGGTGTGAAGTGCGCAAACTCAACTAGATGGCCTGAAACTTTGAAAGTGGATTGAACTATGCAGCCTCTAACCTTGCTACTCTGAACCCTAAGCTTACCCTGAACCCTTGCTACTCTGAACCCTAAGCTATCTACAAGCTACATTTATCGTCGCAGTTCATAGCATCATCTGCATCAAAGGAACAAATGGTTCTTGTGCCTTGGTAATTTAACTGATCATGCATCAAAGGAACAAATGGTTCTTGTGCCTTGGTAATTTAACGATTTCTGGTTTTCCATAAGGACCAAATAAGGACCTGTGTAACAGTTGTCCATATGCACAAAAGGAAATGCACTTTCTTATACAACAGTAAAAAAGGGAACTTGGTTTCATGAAACCTTCAGGTTACACAGGTTCATAGTTAGTGAGTGCAATGTAAACTACTGCATATCTTTGTTCTACTACTGCAATGTAAACATAGGAGACATGCATTAAAAACACAAGTTTTACTACTGCATATCTTTTTTCTACTATTGCATTTCATCTACTCTGAACCTAACCTAAACCTAACCTGAATCTTGCTACTCTGAACCTAACCTGAACCTGCAGGGCCAGTTCACGGACTTGGTCACGGCCCATCAATCCAACGCCGGCGAGAGAGGGAGAGAGGGAGAGAGGAAGATAGGGAGAGAGAGAGAGAGGGGAGGTCGGCAGGAGACTCACCAGGAGGGAGCGCGGAGCTGGACGACGGCGGGCGGGCGGGCGGGCTGGCAGACGACGGCGGGTTCCTCCACGGACTCCTCCTCCTCGGACGCGCACGACTCGGGCTCCTCCTCCTCCACGCGCAGCTGGCAGGGCTCCTCCTCCTCCTCCACGTGCAGCTGGCAGGGCTCGGACGACGACGGGCGACCGACGGAGTGCGACGACGGCGGCCTCCACCTCCTGAGACGTGGCGGCTGCCCCTCCTCGGACACGGGCCTCCTCCTGATACGCGGGCCTCCTCCTAAGACGCGGGGAGCCCTCCTCCTCCTCAGACGCGGCGGCGGATCGAGAGCGGCGGCGGCAGATCGTGCTCGATTGGGCTGAGAGATGGAGAGATGGGGATGAGAAGTGAGCGGGGACGGTAAGAAGAAGAGGAGTAACGCGCTGTTATAACTAAACGGCCTTTAGTCCCGGTTCGTGGCTCCAACCGGGACTAAAGGTGAATTCGTCCCGGTTGGAGCCACCAACCGGGACCTATAGTCCAATTTTCAGCAGCTGAAGGTTGGAGCCGGTTGGAATACGTCCCGGTTGGAGCCACCAACCGGGACCTATAGTCCAATTTTCAGCAGCTCAAGGGGCGCGCATGCAGGGGCCTCTTTCGTCCCGGTTGGTGGCTCCAACCGGGACGTATTCCCCAGTTTTCAAAAATTTTCACTTATTTTCTCTCTGTTCCCGCCTTATTTTTATTTTGGGGTTTAAATTTGTAATGTTTTTTAAATGATAATTAGTTTGGAATTTAGAAAAACTTTAAACATAAAAAGTGTTTGGATTTGAATAACTAATTCGAAACCATTTTCTGTTTTGAAAAATAATTAATGTAACCATTTAAACTATGAACCATTTAAAATTAATAATGAAATAACTTATATTTTTTAAATATTAATTTGGAATTTAGAAAAACTTTAAACATAAGAAGTGTATGGATTTGAATAAATAATCCAAAACCAATTTATATTTTTAAAAAATAATTAATGTAACCATTTAAAATTAATTAACTTATATTTTTGCATATTAATTTGGAATTTAGAAAAACTTTAAACATAAAAAGTGTTTGGATTTGAATAAATAATTCAAAACCATTTTCTGTTTTAAAAAACAATTAATGTAACCATTTAAAATATGAACCATTTACAATTAAAAATGAATTAACTTATATTTTTTTAATATCAATTTGGAATTTAGAAAAACTTTAAACATAAGAAGTGTATTGATTTTTGAATATTTTTGAGATGAACCGGTTGGGCTAGCGTTTACAATATTTTAAACAAAATAATTTATCCATAAATATTACAATCTTTTTCGACCACGCGTTTTACAATATTTTTTGAGCTAGCGTTTTACAATCTTTTTTCCCTTCTTTGTCGCGGTTGAATAATTTAGCCCCGGCACTTTAATGTTTCTTCTTTCGAACGGGCTACCTTTTTTGGGTAGGGTTGTCCTTTTTCTTCTTGTGATGTATGTTGCTGCATCGTAGTCGTCGTCATCTTCAATCTTTGGATCGCCGTACTGGTCGAAGTCTTGCTCATTGGCGACTCCATCCATTCCGATGATGTTCCTTTTTCCTCTCCTCACGACAACACGGCTAGGCTTTGTCGGGTCGGTAATGAAAAAACATTGGTCCACTTTGGTAGCCAGTACCCACGGTTCATTTTTCGCGGCCACGTTTGCACCGGCGGCCTTGGATTTGGCTGCTTCGGGTATAACCATGGTTGTGAAATACCGGTCTTCTCTTTCGACGCTCTTTGCCCATCTGACACGGAACATCGGCACCTTTTCTCCACAGTAGTCGAGCTCCCAGATCTCCTCGATTATTCCGTAGAATCTTTCCTTCACGTTGTCATCGGTGTAGAATTCCGACGTTACGCCTGAGTTCTGATAATCACACTTGTTGTCCTTTTCCTCCGTGTAGAATGTGTAGCCGTTGATATCATACGCCTGATAGGTCACCAGGTTTTGCATCGGTCCCTGCGACAAGGTGAATATGATCTTTTCCGTGTCAGAAGAATGCGAGCGCGGGGGATTATCAAGGAGCGTCTGCCTAAACCAACGCGTGAAATCTGAGTTGTGCTCTTTGATTATTTCTCCCTGCGTCCTCTGTATGCCCCGGTCACTGTACTTCTTCTCGATTAACCTTTTGTGCTTCTGTACCCAAGGATCGACCAGTTCTAAATGCTGTAGCGCGACGAGGTTTGCTCGATCAAAGTCTGCGCGTCGAAAATCGAAGTCTGCATGCAGTATGCGACGACCCTCTCGGTGACCAGATCCGTCAAGCTTGCCAAGGTGTCTGTTGACGGGAAGACCGACAGGGTTCTCGATGTCTAGATAATTCGTGCAGAAAGAGATGCACTCTTCGGCCAGAAAGCCCTTGGCTATGCTTCCATCTGGACGGGACCTGTTGCGAACGTATCCTTTGATGTGTCCGTTCATCCTTTCGAACGCCATCATGCTGCGGAGGAACATCGGCCCGAGTTGTACGATGTCCTCCACGACATGGACCAGCAGATGCACCATAATGTCGAAGAATGCGGGTGGGAAGTAGACCTCAAGCTCACATAGTATCACCACGATCTCCTCCTGTAGCCTTCCGAGCTGATTCAAGCCAATCGACTTCCTAGAGATGACGTCGAAAAACTTGCATAGGCCAAATAACGTTTCACGGACGTGCTCGTCCATTATCCCTCTTAGTGCGACCGGAAGTACCTGCGTCATTAGCATGGCACAGTCGTGAGACTTCATGCCACTGAACCTCTGCTTCGCCTCGTCTAGGTATCTGCTTATCTTGCCCGCGTAGCCGTAAGGAAATTTGACTCCTAGAAGGCACTTGAAAAACTGTTTGATCTCATCCTGGCTTAGAGTGAAGCAAGAAGGAGGGCAGTAATATTCGTTCTTCTTGAACTTTTTACACTTCCGACGACCTTGTGTCGTCTCCGACTCATGATCATCGTCATCTTCCTGATCATCAGGAGTAGTGCGTCCTCCGTGAAGCTCCTTCCGGATACCCAAGCATATCAGGTCGTGCCTTGCTTTCGGACCATCTTTCGTCCTATCTGGCATGTTGATTATGGTGGCGACCAGACTCTCGCACACGTTTTTCGTGATATGCATGATGTCGAGGCTATGAGGCGTGCGGAGAAACTTCCAGTATGGCAACTCCCAGAAAACAGACCTTGTTTTCCATACCTTCATCAGCGGCTTATCTTGTTGCTGCCTCTTTCGCTTCTTTCCAGGCTTAGGACAATCTTTCCAGTTTTTCAGCAACTCTTCCACTTCTTCGCTGCTCCTACGCTCTGGGATTCCTCGGGTCTCTGATTTGCCATCGAACAGGTCTCCACGTTTTCTCCATGGATCATTCTTGCCGAGCCACCTCCGGTGCGCCATGAACACGGTTTTCGATGACCCTGGATCTTTCTCTAGTTGGAGATAGCTTGTGTTATCCATGCACCTAACGCATGCGTAGAATCCTTGGATAACCTGCCCCGAGATATACCCGCAACCTGGATAGTCTTGCACCGTAGTGACCAACGCGGCTCTCATAGTGAAATAATCTTGTGCGACGGCGTCGTAAGTATTGGCTCCAGATTCCCATAACGTGGCTAGCTCCTCTTTCAATAGCCCGAGATACAGATTGATGTCGGTACCAGGTTGTTTCGGCCCTTGAATTAGCATACTCATTTGTATGTACTTCTTCTTCATGCACAACCATGGAGGGAGGTTGTACATCCATACAAACACAGGCCAAGTGCTGTGCGTGCTGCTCTGGCTACCGAACGGATTGAGTCCATCGGTGCTCGCACCAAGCCTGATGTTCCTCGAATCTCCACCGAATTCTGGGAATTCGAGGTCCAATGCTTTCCACTGGCTAGCATCTGAAGGGTGCGTCAGCAGCTCATCCTTTTCGGGGTCATCATCATCTCCTGGCTTCTTCCTTTCCGCATGCCATCGCATGAGCTTCGCTTCCTTAGGGTCCGCGAAATAGCGCTGCAGACGAGGGGTGATAGGAAAGTACCATACCACTTTTCGAGGTGCTTTCTTCCCTTTCTTGTATCGACTCACGCCGCACACCGGACATGTGGTTTTCTCCGCGTCCTCGCCCCGATAAATGATGCAATCGTTGATGCATACGTGATATCTAACGTGCGGTAGATCGAGAGGACAGACGATTTTCTTGGCATCCTCGATACTAGTTGGACATGTGTTCCCCTCCGGGAGACGATCGTGCCAGAATGCCATCATATCGTCGAAGCTTGCGTCGCTCAATTTGTGCTTTGCCTTCATCTCCATAGCCTTGAGCGTTACATTCAACCGGGTATCATCGGGCCTGCATCCTTCATACAATGGAGTAACCGCGTCTTTCTCAAGTTGCGCAAGCTTGGCTTTCTCTCTAGCGGCAGCCCTGGCGTTACTCGTCTGCTTGAGAAGCAGCTCTTGCACATAAGGGTCCCGCACCCAGCCTGACGTTGTTCCATCGTCGTCTGCTCCTCCGGCATCTAGATCATCATCATCTCGGTCTGCTTCCGTACCTTCACCATCTCCAGGAGCCTCTTCATCATCTCGCCCGTTCTCGCCGTGATGATGATCATCGTCATGTTGGCCACCTTCTTCACCGTCTCCATCATCTACGCCATCGCTTATCCAACGAGTGTATCCATCCATGAAACCATGGCGGAGCAGGTGCGCCTGCAGATTCCCGGAATCTGGGTCGATCACCCAGTTGAGTTTGCATCTTCTGCACGGACATCTTATATCTGTCTTGTTTTTTCGTATCATGTCGGCCGTCGCACATTTCAAAAATCTAGCCACAATGCCTTCGCTCATTATGCGGACCATTTTGCCTGCACGATGTACACGGTACAATTTTGAAGTCTATTAGAACCACATAATGAATGCATGCATGCAATGGTCGATAGAAAATTTCGGCATGACCTATCCTAAAATTAGGACCTTTGCGAAATGCCAAAGTCTTGCCAAAATGGAAATGAATCAACATTTTGGCAAAACAAATGGCAACTTGTTCACATACAAACACAAGAGAGAGAGAGACCGATCCATACACACATGAACATATCATTATCCTCTCCATACACACATGCATGAGCATCATCGATACTCTCCATATACACACACATATGACCATCGATCCTCTCCACACATACACACATCATGAGCATCGATCATCTACATACATATACACATGAACACATCCTTACATGGACAACTTACCGAGATGAGAGACCGATCGCGAGAAAGATGGAAAGGAGAGGTGTGCGCGTCGACTGGAGACGGATAGATGAGAGACCGGAGACCTCCTCTATTACTTATGTAACATCCAAAGCAAGTTTTACATGCTAAAAATGGTGAATGTATGGAGAAATTGAGGTGGGAAGGAGAAGATCCCGACTAGATCTAAGGAGGAAGAAGAAGGGGAAAGTGAAGTGTGGGTGGTGGATGTGTGGGCACACATGTGCACATAAAGTGCTGCCCTAAAAGAATCGAAACATCCGTGGCGCACACGGCCCCAGTGCGCCACAGGGAGTACAAACTTCTGTGGCGCACTAGGCCGAGTGCGCCACAGAAGCTCCTAGTCCCTGTGGCGCACTAGGAGGAGTGCGCCACAGAAGTTTGTGGCCGTTTCAGAGCAGAGGTGGGCATGCGCTTAGTCGTAGCGCACCATGCTCACGTGCGCCACAGGTGACCCTAACAACCGTGGCGCACATGACTGTAGTGCGCTACAGAAGTTTGGCGTGTGGCCAACAGGGCCCTGGCCCACACACATCTGTGGCGCACTATGGTCATGTGCGCCACGGTTGTTCTAGTTATTAGTAGGGCACTGCCCACAGGTGAGCCACGCCTGTTTTAGCCGTGGGGCACTTCAACCATGTGAGCCACGGATGTGCTGATTACCTATAGCCGTTTTCCTAGTAGTGTCAGTTCAGCGGATTTCAGATCAGCGATGGCGCGTGTGTGAGTTTCAGTTCAGGGTGATGACTAAATGAGGCCTCATTTGCTTTATCAAATTAGCTCCTAGACTAAACTGCAAATGTTAATTGGACACGGTGGCAGACAAACGGCGTCTCCTGATTGGCTGGGACTAAATATGTCTCCGCAAATGCAAGTTTAGGTACTAAAAAGTCCGATTTTCAAATTGTGGGACTAAAACGTTCCGGTTGTGCAAGATGTGGTACCAATAGTGTATTTACCTCAATGTCTTTCAGAATGGAGCTCATTGGCCCTCGACTAGTATCTTGGAATAATATTCTATTACAATTGTCCACGATACAGTTGTCGAAAGGTGTGGATGCGTTTAAATGAAAATTACTAGAGAATAGAAAATTTTCTATTGACTCAATGTATAGAGAGTTGATACAACCTGATATTACGGTCGATGATAATAGTAAAATTTGGAAGATGAAGATACCACTAAAGACGAAGATATTTACATGATATCTTTATAAAGGGATTATTTTTACAAAAGATAATCTTGTAAAGAAGAATTGGCATGAGAGTACACAATGTGTTTTTTTTTCACCATAAGGAGACGATTAGGCATTTATTCTCCAATTATAAATTTTCTAGTTCTATATGATCAATCATCCAAGTAGCTTCTGGTTTATCTCCTCTACGTTTGGTTGCCAACGTATTTGGTAACTGGTTGTTGGGGATTATGGATAGATACAGGTCTTTGTTTAGGGTGGGAACCCTAGCCATTATTTAGTCGCTATAACTATGTAAAAATGACAAGATTTTTAATAATAAATTGTTTTTTAACTTGCAATTTATTTATCGGTATACGACTACTTTCCGTTCATGGGATTCTCTATAATGTACGGAGTTTCGAGACTTATTCACATAGCGCTATACTCGTTTGGAACATACGGCGTGGGATATTTTTTTCCCTCGTGGATGTGTGATCCATGGATTGATCTTCTATAGTCCTAGGCATCTTACTAAACATAACTTGTTGTAATGGTGGTCTAGTTTTTTGACTTTTTTACTTTTGGCTCCGATCAGCTATGTACATCCTGATTATATAGAGGCCTGGTATAAACGTTATTATAATAAATAATAAAGCACCTATATCTAAAAAAAGAATTCTCTGTAGTCTTATATTTTGACTGAGATGTAAGTATCAAGGTCGTTTGAGATGGCATATATCTGCTTAGTGGCATGACGGAAGTACTTATTGGTATCCTCTGCTCGTGATATTTTTAAGTTCTACAAAAACAAAAACGTAGTGACGTTTTAGAAGTTATAAATGGTGTATAGTACAAGAGACTACTTGTCATTATGAACTGACCCTAACTTCATGCAACCAGTATAGACCACGGGCTTCAGTTATGCCGGCCAATATTTGTGATGAGCATACCTGCACAAACATAAATCAGGTATTTTTCTCCAAGATGATTGAGATTCCAGATGGTATTCTTATAGACAAGGGAATACCTAGGTCGACATTAACATCATTGCTATGGAATTATTCATGAATCCGCTTATACACAAATACTCCTTCAAATTATGGCAGATACAGTGGTAGGAGAAAGTTAAAGTGCAGACTTCGATCGCATTCACTCAACTTCCCTACGAACAAAAAAGGTCTTTTCTATTTTTCTCTTTGTATTTCATAATTGCAAGAGGAAACAAAAAACATGCGGAAAGCAAGTGAATAGGGCATACCTATTCTGAACGACCAACAACGGCATTTGAAAAACGCAAGTCCATATAAAAATAAAAAGTCTGTCCCGTCCCAGTAAGATAAAAGAATGTCTGTCCCATGCCCATCCACGGTAAGATAAAGGAAAGATATAATCATATTAGGCCAAGGAATCTATCCGAAATTTGATAATACAAAACAAATTGTTGATGGCAGCAATAATAAACAGGCAAGTGCAGCATGATAATGTGACAGTAACGAAGCAACTTAGGAATGAAGAAATTAGGTAGAACCTGGGACGGCTCGATAGGGAATTGTAGGTCACGATCGATGAAGTTCAGCAGGAGATCGATGCCACACGAACTTTAAATCTGTTCCGTCTTGGCGACTTTTTTTTGAGTGTGTCTTGGCGACTCTTGAGCAGGGGCGTTCGGCACGAAGTTGCGGAGACAAAACGATCAGAACGAACAACTCCGCTGCTTTAAAGGGAGATTAAGGGCATGTACAATAGTTATATCTCATATCATAGCAATGCTACGTAGGGTGATAGGTGGCATGGAGGAGAGGAAATAAAAAAATAGGTTGTTTTTTTTTAGATAGCAATAATCTCTCTCAACATAAATCAAGGATATCTTCTTATTAGAGATAAGACTAAAAAATAATTCATTGTATATCATATTTTATGGTTATATCTAGATTACGTGGCGGAATTAAGATAAGACGGTCTTAAGTCTTATCAACCATTGTACATGCCCTTATACCTGCATTTATTTAATGGAGAAGATGAATGATGGAAGAAAGAATACACTGGTAGAAAACGTGTCATGCGTCCCGGTTGGTAAGGGGCATTAGTCCCGATTGCCCAACCGGGACGGGGCAATTGGGACTAAAGCCCTAACCTTTAGTTCCGGTTGCCCCACCAACCGGGACAAATTGATGTACACGTGGCAGTGGCAGAGGGCGAGGGGGGTGTAGCAACTGTCCCGGTTCGTAACACGAATCGGGACAAATAGCCTTCTGCCGCGGCAGAGATTTGACACATTTCTCTGCCGCGGCAGAGAATTCATTTTGGTAACTTTTGTTGCCGCGGCAGCATTTTGGCCACTTTTTGTGCCGCGGCAGAGAATTCATTTAGGTTGATTTATTGTTTATTTAGTGTTTTGCACTCATCAATGAAGGAACTATTATATTACACAAGATCATCATGACAATATTACATTCGATACACGGATCGAGTTCATGCACTACATACGAAAGTTGCTCTTTGTACAATCTCTATTGTCTATACACAGCCGAATAGTATTCCCTTTTTGGGTCTAGGACTTCTGCATCCAAGAATCCCGCCAATTCCTCATGAATTGCTCGTACGCGATCCTTTGACAGAAGACCGTCCCATAGACGTTCGATCTGATTTTAAAAAGGAGTCAGCCTATATGAATAAAACTAAACACAATTTGATTGTAATTAAAAACTATGAAAATTGTTTACGTACGTGGAGTTGTTCTAAATTTCTGCCCTTCTCATCGCACGTCTGCCGGATGAACTCGCAAACATAGTATCCACATAGATTGCTACCTGGTCCCTGCGTCAGGCACTTTACGAGAACATAGTTCAATCAAAATAATAATCAAGCATGATAATAACTGTATCAAAACTAGAATCAAAGAGATGCGCGGATATAGCTAGTGGTGCTTACATCTAGTGCTTCAAATATAAGCTCCGCTTTCCAAACACCCCTAGCCTTGTTGGTGAACCTTTTCCATGTGCTGCTCGACGAAGAAAACGAATAAAATAAGTTATTAATTACTTGATATCATAAAATTCACGAACGTTGCCGATATAATCTCGTAATGATTAGAATTACCGCTGGAGAAGTATCTGCATGTCCTTCCACTGCTCAAGGGGTTTATGTTTCGAGTCCATGACTAGTACACGCCCTTTGTCAAGTTGAATGATTAACAGAATATAGTGGTGCTGCGAATGCATAACTAATCAATTATATACTTAACATCGAGTAAGCGAAATAGAAAGTGTATACAAGACAATAACACTCACTCGAAGTTGTAAGGAAAAAGTATTTCCCTTCTGGTTTCTTGAAACCTTAACGCGTGTACTATATTATCCTCTGTATCCTGGGGGTTTGTTTTGAGATTAGCTTGATGAACCCAATATGGGTCAATAAAGCCAATGTCATAGATTTGTCCTCTGCTGCATTCGAGAATCTTCATTCTGCATATTACAGTATGGTTATATACATGCAATAAACAAGGTGAGATAGCTGGAGACTAAATTAATTACAGAATTGGTACTTACAGAGAATAGGCACTGATGATCGATTTGTCCAAGGCGTCTTGATTGAATAATTGAAATAGTTCATCAAATTCAATGGATATCATGTCATCTATATCTTTCCCATAATGCTCTTTTGTAACCTTCAGCACTATCCAGTTAGCCCCGTCCTTTGTGGCATGCAAGTACCAGGTATGCAATCTTCGCATTTTTGTTGGAAGATTATTTACCTCCTCAGGTTTGACGAGAGGTTTGTCATACTGGTATTTGTATGCTACTTCACTCACGGGGAAGTACTCTAACTGGGATAAGTACTAGGCAATTCTCATACCTTGAGCAGCGGCAACTTCTCCGTATTATGCAACTACCTCTGGATCATACTGCTCTTTGGCCCCATATTTGCTCGACCCCACATTGGTTTGGGAAACCACCTTGAGAGGGGCGCAAGACTGTTTTGCTTGTTCTCCGAGCTGGGCAACAGATTTCTCGCTTGCATCAGTACTGCTCTTCGAGGCTTTTTGTGCCGCATGTGACTTGAGAATAGAACGCTCATAGTCTGATGACAGCTTTGGCTCGGGTTGATGAAGAGACCTTAGCATTTTCAACACTTTGGCTTTTTCTTCTTTGGTGTTGGGGAACTCTGGCTCTTTCGGCCGCCTCAGCTTAGCGAAAAACGCCGTCGTTTCCGCATCAACGATCGCCGCAGTCTCCTCTTCAGTACAGTCATAAGCTCTCTTGGGAGGAACCTTTGGTACTTTTGGAAGAGGCTCTTGTTTACGTTTCGGCGATCGCTTACCAAGACGCAGATAGCAGTACGCTTACGCTTTTTATCCTGAGGCGCCGGCGATGGCTCCCGCGACGATGGCTGCGCTGGAGATTGGTGAGGTGACGGAGCCAGGTGAGGCGACGAAGACGGCTGCCGCGGCGGCGACGACCTCACTGGAGACGGGTGAGGCGGCGGCGAAGATGGCCTTGGCGTGTGATTTCGAAGCACGATACATTCCTTTGGCCATAGAATGGTGACGTTTTTTGCGTCTCCCAGTCCAGTCACATCCCCTTCACCTGCAGGGTAGTCAAGCTTCAAACTTCAAAGGTGGGCACGATTTCATCCACCCCGACAACAGCATAGCCCTCTGGACGACAGTGGTAAGTTGGTGTGGGTCCAATTGGTAAGGCATAGCCGACCGCCACCTTCATTGATATGTTCACAACTTTAACATGTAGCTCGCAGTGTGTCATCTCTGTGATATCATCCACTGGGTAGCCAACAGGAGCCATCGTCGGTGCACCATCGGCATCGCCATTGTCATCACCCGGGACCTCAGTGGAAGCCACACTGCTTTTTCAATTATTCGATAGGCCGGTAGCATCAAATGCAGTGTGCTGCAGAGATGGGCCGGTAGTACTTTGCTCTTTAAGTGCGTTAATTTCATCTTGTTGTTCCTTTATTCGTTCTTCAATTATACGCATTCGCTCTTTCTGAATATCTGCTTCAACTTCCGCCCTGTCCTTTCTCCTCTGACGGCTTCTATCAGGATATTTCTTCCTCTCTTCGGGAAACCCAGTCCTCCATGGTTTGGAGCCGCTTGTGCCTCGTGTTCGTCCATCATGTTCCTTATTTCCAAGGGCGAGTGTGAGCTCATCATTCTCTCTGTCGGGAATGAAGTCCCCATCTTTAACAGCCTTTACTGCTTTTCTCATCTTATCGATTGGCAAGGGGTATTCTTTCTGTCGTATGTTATATATACACTTCCCTTCCGAGTCCAACGTGCCCCCATGCCCGTAAAACCAATTCCTTGCACGTTCTACCCAATCGTCTGTCTCTGGGGTGATCTTTTTAGCACGCAGTTTATTCTCAAGTTTCTCCCACTTAGGAATGCCAGCCCTGTAGCCACCTTGCCCCATAGTATGGTGATACTTATTGTTTGCAGCATTCAGCTTATTCGTTGCAGACATTTTCTTAGCTTTTTCGATGTCTTGTATTCCACAAACTCATCCCAGAATGGTTTTATCTTCTCAAACTGAATATTCTTGAAATTGGGAGTCTTCTCTTTCACGACATAGTCAAGGTGCAATCTTTTCTTCCAGTTGGTGAAACACTGGGCCATCTTCTTCAAAGCCCACTCCCTGACCTTAGCCTCCATGTCTCTCCCATGTTCTAAGGCTTCCTCAATTGGATCCTCCGTATTTGGATCCAGCTCTATCTTTGGTAGTTTGAAATTAACCATGAGCCTCTTCCACAGTAAATCTTTGGCGTGGTTAGGGACAAATAAACATGTTCCCTCTTCTTCCGCATCAGCGGGCCTATTCCAATTTTGAATGGTGATCGGGATTAAGTACCTAACGATTACTCCGCATTGTGCCACAAATTTGTTTGCGACAACTTTGGGAGCCGTCGGTTTGCCGTCTTCAGCGACATCTTCGATCCTGAACCTCTCATGGTCTTGCAACTTTTTGGTTGGGCCTCGTCTGCTCTTTTCAGTAGATTTGTTCGATCCGGAGGGCTAAAAGAAGAAAGATCATCGTTACTATTTCTATATAGATAGCAGATGATTAATTAATGAATTAATTATATTACATGCACCTCGCCGGAGCGGTCGTCTTCTCGATTACACAAGGCATCGCCTTCTCCCTCGCGGAAGGCAACACCTTCAACCTCAAACAAGTCGTCTATTCCGGCAAAAAGAGGATCACCCTCACCGGAGTTGTTCAGAAACGTTGATACATCTAAATTTTCTTCCCCGCGGATCACACCTTGGATCAACTCTTCCTTTTCTTCGTCTCTGACGTGTGGGTCCATATTTTCTACATAGGTGGAAAAACGAATAAGTCAAAGCGGCTAAGGGAGAAAGTTAGGTACGGTGTTGAGAGATATAAACCCTAATTCAGAGAAACCCTAATATATACATACACAATAATAAAAATGAAGAGAAACCCTAAACCCTAAACCTAGCTACAAAAAGGAAACTGTGTAGTAGATAGGTAACTCTAGCTAATATCAACTAAAATCAATATTCCGGAGTTCCGAGGGGTGTAAAACCTAGTTCGGAGAAACCTCGGATGCATATGAGAGGGGAACATGAGTATAAGGCTACAAAAGGGAAACTATCCAGCAGATAGGTAACACTAGATACTAACAAAATACCATATTGGAATCGATTTAAGAGGGTTCGGAATGCCCTGGCGAAGGCACATCGTCGAACCCACATGCACCTAAGGGGTATTAATGATTCCTTATCTAAGATAGGGTTTTAAAGTTGCTTGACAATGTGAATCGGGTCTGGGGCTACCCATAGTGGCTGACCAGTGGGGCCGAAGACTAATAATACCAAACTAATTAATAAACCTAATAATACCTAACTAATAATAAACCTAATAATCCAAACACCGAAAAGAAAGGGAAACAATCAACACATGGCATCGATGCAATGCTCAAGCAAGTATGATGATATGACAAGTTAATTTGCATTGGAATGTAACCCTAAGACATGTTCGACGATTTAATCGGGGTTCCGAGGGGTGAAAACCCTAACTCGGGGAAACTCCGGAACATATGAGAGGGGTGCATTTGTTCTTCTAATTATACTTGTCATTTAAGTTGTTGAACAATGCATGATTATAGGTTAAATAGATAGGTTTCATTTTTCTAAACAATTTGATATATTATTTGTATTTTTCTGACTTATAAACAATAAGTTATTGATTTTACAATATTAAATCATTTTCCGGAATTAAAAACAAAAAGGCAAATAGTTTTTACACCGGGGTGACCCCTAGCCAGTGAGACTGACAGAAGGGCCCCAGTGCCAACTCAGCCTCCACGCAAGCAAGCAGGATCCACCGAAGCTTTGACCGCGCTGACCTCGCCCGCTGATGTCACCAGGACGTCAGCGTGACGTCATTTAACGGGGATCAGCCCCAGATCGTCGATGGGGAGGGCGCTAGAGCGCGGGCGGAGCAGCGGGAGCGGGTGCGATGGATGCGGGCTAGCGTACCCAGCCGTTTAGTAGCGGCGCCACTCCGGATTGGTCGCCGGAATAGGAAGCACGATGGCGGCCGACGGCGATAGCTTCAGGTCCTCGGCGCGGCAACGATACAGAGAGGAAGAGGAATAACGGAGAGGACTGTGAGGTCGAGGGGCTCACCATGGAGGCGGTGGAGGGGTCAGCTCGACCAAGCGAGCTCGGACGCGGCCGGAATCGTCGAGAAAAGCGGTGACCGGACTTCGGGGAGGAGCTCCTGATTGCGGTGGTTACGGGCACCCTTCGTCGATTCTGTTGGAGGGAAGGTGGTTCCTGGCGAGGAGGCGGGCAGAGCAGCGGTGGCGGCCGGTAGGGCGTGCAGGGCGGCGGGGCAGCCTGACGGTGTCGCTTCAGAGCCTGTGCGCGAGAAGATTGTGAGATGGGGAAGAAGAAGAGGGGCACCCAGTTATAACCAAAGGGCCTTTAGTCCCGGTTGGAGGCTCCAACCGGGACTAAAGGGTCAAACGTCCCGGTTGGAGCCACCAACCGGGACCTATACTCCAATTTTTTCAGCAGATAAAGGGGCGCGCGCAGGGGGTCTTTAGTCCCGATTGGTGGCTCCAACCGGGACATATGCCCCTGTTTTCAAATTTTTTCAGATATTTTCTCTCTGTTCCCGCCTTATTTTTTATTTTGGGGTTTAAATTTGTAATGTTTTTTAAATGATAATTACTTTGGAATTTAGAAAAACTTTAAACATAAAAAGTGTTTGAATTTGAATAACTAATTCGAAACCATTTTCTGTTTTTAAAAATAATTAATGTAACCATTTAAAATATGAACCATTTAAAATTAATAATGAAATAACTTATATTTTTTGAATATTAATTTGGAATTTAGAAAAACTTTAAACATAAAAAGTGTCTGGATTTGAATAAATAATCCAAAACCATTTTCTATTTTTAAAAAATAATTAATGTAACCATTTAAAATTAAAAATGAATTAACTTATATTTTTTGAATATTAATTTGGAATTTAGATAAACTTTAAACATAAAAAGTGTTTGGATTTGAATAAATAATTCAAAAACATTTTCTGTTTTAAAAAATAATTAATGTAAACATTTAAAATATGAACCATTTACAATAAAAATGAATTAAATTATATTTTTTTAATATTAATTTGGTATTTAGAAAAACTTTAAACATAAAAAGTGTTTGGATTTGAATAAGTAATTCAAAACCATTTTCTGTTTTTAATTTGGATTTGAATTAACTTATATTTTTTATATATTAATGGGCGGAAAAAAAAGGACGGAAAATAATGGGTGAAAAGAAAATTTGATTAGGATAGAACTGGAATTAAAGTACATAACGCAACTAACACAAAGTTACATAGAAGAACTGAAAATTAAGATACATGGCCAGATTAAGCCACAATCGGCCGAACTTGTTTTTTGCAATGTTGGAATAATTCAGTCATGCTCCTGCCTACACCTGTAATACTCGCCACTGTAGTCGTCGTACTCGCCGCGGCCGTCGTCGCTGTCATCGTCGGGGTCGCCGTAGTTGAACCTTGAAGGCTGAGTACGAGTAGGCTGGACTTGAGGGTAGCGCAGGAGGGGGCAAGAGTCGGCGGCCGTGTCGTAGGCCATGACGCTCTGGAGAGTCCGGCCGCGCCACCACAGCCGACGGCCGACCTCATTGAAGTTCGGAGGAGGTGGGCCATCCTCCTCGTGCCTTGTCACATCCCAAAATTCTCCTAATTTTGGAATGTGAAATAAATAAATAAGTTTGATTGATTGTTTGACTATGTTGAAAATTCTCAAAGAGAAGAAACTTTTTGAATAGAAAATCCTCTCAACCTTGAATTCAAAATCTTATATTCTTTTGTTATGACCTAAGTAGCCATATAGGCAAAAGGGCATGGATTGATTATGGATTTTAGAATTGGTGTGCAAGATTTCAAAATGAAAATCATGAAGCATTCATAAGCATTTCATTACATCCATGCAAAGTTCTCACAAACTAAATCCAAATCCTGATATCTAAGTCCTATAGTTGATTCGTCCAAATGTTCCTAAGGGTAATTAAATTGAATAATTAAAACCCATTGTTTCTAAGGCATAAATTATTGATAATTATAGCCTAAAGATATCCAATTAATACTACAAAATTTTAGAAACAAAATTGAGCTCATTTGGAGCTAGTATGAAAAAGTTATTGAATAAATACAAACAAATAAAGATATAAATAAAATGGAATATACAAGGATTTATAAATCCACTACTTCCAAAATAGTAAAAAGATTACAAATTTGATCCTATAATGATCTATTCGATTTTAGAAATTTTTTAGAAACAGGAATCATGTCATTTGGAGTTCGTACGCAAAAGATATGAGAGAAACAAGTAAATAGAAAAAGAAAAAAATCTAACCGGGCCGGCCCAGCAAGACCGATCGAACCAACCAGCCAGCGTGCGTGCCCATGATTGCTTTAAAAAGCGTGCAGAACGAGTTTTGTCAAACCTATCTCGATTCAAACACTCGTAACTTTTAATCTACAACTCCAAATCGACTTCCGTTTGTTTCTACTTGTTCCCTACTCCAATACCTATCTCTACACCATCTAAAATCTACATACAAACTCGTGGATCCACGGCTGTACGAGTTTCTCTCCTCGAAATCCCGAATCTACACATGCCCGAATCTTATTTCGCTTTTTAACCTATCTAGACTTCGTTGTTTGCCTTCGGACAAAAAACGAAAGTTGTAGAACTCGTCGAAATCTTTCAATCCCAACAAACCTCACCTCTTTTCATCCACCACAGCCGGAGAATTTCACATCGCAATATTTCAGATCTTACAGTGTAAATCCAAGATGTACTCGCGCTCGTTTCTTCAAATCCAAATTCCTTTGGTGAGAAGGTAGGAATAATGATTCCACACAACTTTCATGTTCTAAGTTTTTCAATTTGACCTACAGATTTCTCTCTCTAACACAGATCTGTTTCTTGTCAATTCTGAGCCAAAATCGGGTCAATCTCTTCTTCTAGCCACCGGATCCTATCAAGACGGTCGATATCCAATCAAACCGGTGCGTGCCATGTCATCATCCCGGTCAGCTTCCTCATCAACGCCACGTCAACATCAAGTCAACATCTAGTCCCAGTCAGCATGCAAAGTCAACCTGTCCAGTCAGCGGAATATTCTCTGAAATATTCCGTTCGAATTTAAAATTGCACATTATAGATCTAACTTGTAAAATTTATTAGAAATTCATACCACGTCCAAAAATTGCGTATAATATATCAAATTGAAGATAATTTTACGTAAAATTATCTTATCAGAATAGATCCAAATTTTACTATACGTAGTTACTGCAGTAATTTAATTAGTTTTAATGGTCTTTTAGGTTAATAAATTCATAAGAAATTATCTGTAACTCCGAAAAATATGAATAATATATAAAATTGAAGCTATTGTAATGTACTTTAATAATATCTGGTTGGATATAGCCTTTGCATATTATTTAACACGTAGCAATTTAATTAGTTTTAATGTCTTTATAAATCATTAAATTCATTGTAAATTAATTGCTTGTCACAAAAATATAAATGATATACCGATGGAAAGCTGGTTCCATATAGATCATCAATATGCAATTAGTTCAGCATTTTACTGTAAGGTTTTGCCGTGAAGATTTAAATGGATTAATGGCCTATTTAGAGTAATAAATTCATAAAAAAATAAATACTATTCAGAAAATTACAAATAATATGTCCCTGAAATCAAAATTCCGTGGAGATTACGGATATAATTTTAGTTTGATTTTTAGACAAAAGAAACTATATGAATCATTTAAAACCATTAAACACTATTTAAATCATACAAAAAGATCTATAACTCCGATTAGGGTGAATCCAAGTGCTAAGGTTTTGTATTGACAATATCTATACAGAGAAATTGCATGACAAATTATTTGGTACTGTTAAAACAGAAATTCATACAGAAATATTTAAACTCATTGAAATAGTGTTTTAATCATAAGAAAATATCTATAACTCCTTTTTAGGTGATTCAAATTGCCACTGTCTCTAAATTGCATTACCTCTATCCAGTAGCATCTAGTTCACAATTTAATACGACATAAACATATTTAGTTCAATTAAAGTGGTATACACCATATTAAATCGATACAACTTTAGTAATAAAATCTTTAGTGCATTAAAAGACTTTCCACATGCATCATGTAATCTAACTATGTTCAGAACTAAAGTAACAACCATTGTGACTTTATTAAATTGTCATGCATGCATTTGTTGTATTTGTTTGATCTCTATGTGCTATTGTTTATGTTGTATGCAATTGTTTGATCGATAGATTGCGAGGAGTGCAACGTGTGTGATTGCAACTACTATGAGTGCAAGTATTGTGGTTATGACGAGAGCAACCATTATATCTATGAGAATTGTGAGGATTATCTAATCGACTACATCTACAACAAAGGCAAGTGGTGCTATCTTGGTCATAAATGTCCTACTGTTTTCCTATGCATTGTAGATGTTTTTGTAGAATTGCATATGTAGGAATTGATGTGTATATGCTATGCTATGTCCCATATTATTCCCTAGCATTCCTTGTTTATGAGCCACCGTTGGTAGATGTGCTTAGCCATGTTGTGTTGATCGAGGGCTGGGTTACATCACTGAAGTTGTTTCTAAATGTGTTGGTTTGCGAAAACTAAACAACTTAATCAATGAATCTCCTGGGTGTGATGGGATTGATAATTTTTGGTGGTATCATTGCGGAAAGGCACCCAGGACACTGAGAAAGGATTGGCTTCTTTGTTTGGTAGCTTTTATGTGCAACCATGTGCCAATAATGAAATGGGCGGTTGGTTGAACTCAGTAGGTTGTGATAACTCGAACCCGCGTATCCAGAGATGTAGATAGTGTAGGTTGGATCGGTGCACGTCGGGATTGGGGAGCTACTTCCTGAACGGTTCCTTCTTGGACTTCTCCTTATCATCACCCAATATGAGAGTGGTGGTACGAGCTGGGCTGGCCAAGTCACATGGGTAAAGTGTACTAATCCTTGCAGGGTGTATAAACTAAGTACTTAGCCGTGTCCCCGGTTATGGACAATTTGAGCGACCTGATACTGATGCTATGATATTTCTCACTCATCCTTATTTCTTAATTACTTAAAACTTGTTGGGTGAACATAATTGGGTAGGAGCACCTGGGAGTGAACCAGAGTGTCCTATTTATCGTATTGGAAAACTACTTTGTTACAAATGTTAGGATACAGTTGTTGCTTTATGCAAATGAGCCTGAACTCCACTTGGCCAAATAAGCATGTATTTGATAGATCTGTTGTTAACCACTTTAGCCTACTTGCCATACATTCAATGTATTGACCATTCGTGGCTGCAACGTTTCATGTTGCAGGTTATATCGTATCTGAGTGATCGTTCATAGGTCGCGAGACTCCACTCAACATTTGTTCGCCTGTGGCACATTTGAAGGATGAAGATCTACCTTGTATTCGTTTTCCGCTGTGTACTTGAATAAATAATGTAAATTCTGGATCATATTCGTTGTATTTATGATGCGTAGTTATATTTGGTATCATTTTGTACTGTGTGTGTGCCAGTGAACCGATCCAGGGATTGGCACTATACACATGAACTCAGCCTTATCAGGCGAGTGTGTTACATGTCTGGCGAGCGCCCTCTCACGCCGATCCACGAAGAAGGCTTCCCAAGTCAGGAAATAGTCGGGATGCCATCTGGGATTCCTCCGCTGCTCCGGCGTGAGCTCGAAGTAGTAGTGGTTCGTGATGGCCATCCGACGCGCCACACCTAAAGGGACAGGAGGAACCGGCACGCCTCCTGCGCTCAGCATCCAGCCGACGGGGACACAGTAGCCCGACGGGCAGGGGTAGTTCGAGGCGCAAAGCGCCTCCGCCTCCTTGGGAGTTAGTGCTACGGTGGAAGTCATGGGAAAGAGTGATGAGGTTGCAGATATGAGTCTAGAGATGTGCAATGACAATGGAGGCCAACCCTACATATATATATATATATATAGTGAGAAATGGCAGGCAGATAACTGGAGGAAAGAACTGGCGGGAAAAACTGGCGGGAAGAAATGGCGGGAAGAACTGGCGAGAAAAAATGGCGGGAAGATCATGTACTTATAGTACAAACCGGACCCACTTCCTGCTGATTCGGCAGACATTTGTCCTTTTTACCCGGGATGGACGAAAAGGTTTGAAATGTCCCGGTTGGGAGATAGTCCATGTAAGGTGGTCTAGTATTTTAGGAAAATGGGACAGTAGCATTCTGAAACGGCATTTTGGTGGTTACTTCACAAAACGACCCGTTTTTTGCGCTCGGAAAATGGAAAAGGGCTTTTCCGTGTAACAAAAAGGAAAACTTCCTCCTGCAACATTGTTCTCCATACCAATGTCCACACACATGCATAATATGGGCACAACATCACAAACTATGCCATGATTCAGCACATAACATCGGTCATTTGGACCGAAAGCCATGAAACTTCGAACATGATAGGTCATTTTGTGAAGGTTTTTTTGAAACATGATCAATATACCAAGTCTGGTATTTTTCCTTTCAACTATGTAACATAATATGACACCACGCGAAGGATTTTTATTGTTCGGATTTTTTTGAAATTATTATGCCCGTTTTGAATTATCTGAATTTCTAACTATGGTCGAACCGGTGTGCATGAAGATAGGGGACGAGCATCGTTAGAACTTGCATTGGATATCTGAAGAAACCACATATTGCGAGTCTAAAAATGATTTTTCAAAAAATCACGGGTGATAGATCATGTACCTGTAGTACAAACCGGACCCACTTCCTACCGATTCAGTAGATATTTGTCCTTTTTACCCGGGATGGAAGAAAAGGTTTGAGATGTCCCGGTTGGGAGATAGTCCATGTAAGGTGGTCTAGTATTTTAGAAAAATGGGACGGTAGCATTCTGAAATGGCATTTTGGTGGTTACTTCACAAAACAACCCATTTTTTGCGCTCGGAAAATGGAAAAGGGATTTTTCGTGCAACAAAAAGGAAAACTTCCTCCTGCAACATTGTTCTCCATACCAATGTCCACACACATGCATAATATGGGCACAACATCACAAACTATGTTGTGATTCAGCAAATAACATCGGTCATTTGGACCGAAAGCCATGAAACCTCGAACATGATAGGTCATTTTGTGAAGATTTTTTTGAAACATGATCAATATACCAAGTCTGGTATTTTTCCTTTCAACTATGTAACATAATATGACACCACGCGAAGGATTTTCATTGTTCGGATTTTTTTTGAAATTATTATGCCCGTTTTGAATTATCTGAATTTCTAACTATGGTCGAACCGGATTGCATGAAGATAGGGGACGAGCATCGTTAGAACTTGCATTGGATCTCTGAAGAAACCACATATTGCGAGTCTAAAAATGATTTTTTCAAAAAATCACGGGCGATAGATCATGTACCTGTAGTACAAACCGGACCCACTTCCTGCCGATTCGGCAGACATTTGTCCTTTTTACCCGGGATGGAAGAAAAAGTTTGAGATGTCCCGGTTGGGAGATTGTCCATGTAAGATGGTCTAGTATTTTAGGAAAATGGGACGGTAGCATTCTGAAACAGGATTTTCATTGTCGACACCACGCGGAGGGATTTCGGCAGGCTGGGCCCGGCAGCACTAATGATAGGGGTGAGTGTCGACATTATGTCGTGCGGCGTGTACCTTGTCCCGGATGGTGTCACCAACCGGGACTAAAGATGAACCTGTAGTCCCGGTTGGAGACACCAACCGGGACAAAACACGAGTCAGCACTAATAATAGGGGTGAGTGTCGACATTATTTCGTAAGTGTCGACACTATGCCGAGCTGCTTGTACTATAAATAGGCATCCTTGCGAGTCCAGTCCTCCAGCCAGTTTGAGGCATCTCCAAGATGGTTTTCGAGAGCAGGGACACCACTACGGTCAGTTTCAGGGAGATGCCAACGGAGCCTAGTCCTCCGGCATCTCCGAGAAACTGGTCATAGAGGCACTCCCTAATATGTGAAATTAGTTAGCTCCAAGGCGTATTGATCTAGTTAGAGAAGTTACAAGCTGCAAGATGGTTTTCGAGAGAAGGGACACCACTACGGCCAGTTTCAGGGAAATTCCGACGGAGCCCAGTCCTCCGGCATCTCCGAGAAACTGGTCATAGAGGCACTCCCTAATATGTGAAATTAGTTAGATCCCAGGTGTATTGATCTAGTTAGAGAAGTTACAAGCTGCAAGATGGTTTTCGAGAGCAGGGACACCACTACGACCAGTTTTAGGGAGATGCCGCCGGATCCCAGTCCTCCGGCATCTCCAAGAAACTGTTCATAGAGGCACTCCCTGATATGTGACCGCGCGCGTTTGGAGATCAGATCTTAATGGTAAGTACGAATCGGGACAACTTCTTCATAGTCCCGGTCCAGCCACAAAACGGGACTAACACTCAATACATTTATTAATATTAAAAACTGAGACTACAAAACCGGGACTAAAGGCCCCCTATATATAGTCCCGGTCAAGCCACAAACCGCGAAAGATATCCTTCGGTCAAGCCACAAACCGCGAAAGACATGAACTAGAGTTACATAATATGAGCATGAACTTCTTGGCATATGTCCTTCCTTATGATCGCTTCAGACGTAGCCATGGAGCATCTTCTTTACTTAACGGAATGCTTGGGTCAGTTTTCACTGTGAATGGTGGAATTTCATCAAACTTATAATAATCTTCTGACATGTCTGTCTTGTCCTCGATTTCCACGATGTTTCTTTTCCCTGAAAGAACTATGTGACGCTTTGGCTCATCATATGATGTATTCGTTTGCATATTTTTTCTTTTTTTCGGTCCGGAGGACATGTCCTTCACATAGAAAACCTGAGACACATCATTGGCTAGGACAAATGGTTCATCTCTATAACCAAGATTGTTGAGATCCACTATTGTCATTCCGTACAACTGGTCTATCTTTACCCCATCCCCATTCAGGTTGACCCATTTGCAGTGAAACAAAGGGACCTTAAAAGAGACTCCATAGTCTAGTTCCCATATCTCCTCTATGTAACCATAATATGTGTCCTTTTGTCCATTCTCGTCTATTGCATCAAAGAGGACACCACTATTTTGGTTGGTGCTCTTTTTATCTTGGGCGATCGTGTAGAATGTATTCCCATTTATTTCCTACCCTTGGAAATTCAATAAAGTAGAAGATGGTGACGCGGCCAAAAAGTATAGCTGATCTCCAACAGTGGTGTCATTCAAGAGATGTGTCCGCATCCAACCACCGAAAGACTTCATGTGTTCATTTGTAATCCATGATTCAGGCTTCCCCGGGTTTTTGGAGCGTACAATATTCTTGTGTTCCTCGATATACGGAGCTGCCACGGTGGAATTATGTAGAACTGTGTAGTGTGCTTTAGTGAAAGAATCCCCGTCCCTATATATCATTGCTTTCTTTCCCAGCGTGCCTTTTCCACTTAGTCTTCCCTCATGCCGCGAGTCAGAAACACCAATCGGCTTAAGGTCAGGAATAAAGTCAACACAAAACTCAATGACCTCCTCTGTTCCATATCCCTTGGAGATGCTTCCTTCTGGTCTAGCACGGTTATGAACATATTTCTTTAAGACTCCCATGAACCTCTCAAAGGGGAACATATTGTGCAGAAATACCGGACCGAGAATGGCAATCTCTTCCACTAGGTGAACCAGGAGATGCGTCATAATATTGAATAAGGATGGTGGGAACACCAATTCAAAACTAACAAGACATTGTACCACATCCTTCTGTAACCTTGGCAGAATATATGGATTGATTACCTTCTGAGATATTGCATTGAGGAATGCACACAGCTTCACAATGGGTACTCGAACATTTTCCGGTAGAAGCCCCATCAATGCAATCGGAAGCAACTGCGTCATAATCACGTGACAGTCATGAGAATTCAGGTTTTGGAACTTTTTCTCTGCCATATTTATTATCCCCTTTATATTAGATGAGAAGCCCGACGGCACCTTGATACTATAAAGGACTTCAAAAAAAGATTTCCTTCTCTGCTTTGGTAAGAGCATAGCTGGCACGACTTAAGTGACGCCCTTTATCCGTCTTGTTATGTGTATGCATGTTCTTTGGGTCTTTCATAATTTGTTGGTCCTCCCGTGCTTCTGGTGTATCTTTTGTCTTCCCATACACGCCTAGGAATCCTAGTAGGTTCACGCAAAGATTCTTCGTCACGTGCATCACGTCGATTGAAGAGCGGACACGCAGGACTTTCCAATATGGCAGCTCCCAAAATATAGATTTCTTCTTCCACATGGGTGCATGTCCTGTAGCGACGTCGTTCGGAACTGATTGACCGCTGGGACCCTTTCCAAAGATTACTTCTATGTCCTTGCCATACCAAATACATCATCACCAGCAGGGAGTTCAGGATTCTTCCGGTGATCTGCCTCACCTTTGAAATGCTTGCCTTTCTTTCTTACAGGATGATTGGTCGGAAGAAATCGTCGATTCGCCAGGTACACAACCTTCTTGCATTTATGCAAATATGTACCTTCAGTCTTATCTAAACAATGTGTGCATGCCTTATATCCCTTGTTTGTCTGTCCTGAAAGGTTACTAAGAGCAGGCCAATCATTGATGGTTACGAATAACAACCCTCGTAGAACAAATGGCTCCTGTTTGTTCTCATCCCACGCACGTACACCTGGTTTGCCCCACAACTGTAAGAGTTCTTCAACTAATGGCCTAATGTACACATCAATGTCGTTGCCCGGTTACTTCGGGCCTTGGATGAGCACTGGCATCATAATGAAATTACGCTTCATGCACAACCAAGGAGGCAGGTTCTAGATACATAGAGTCACGAGCCAGGTGCTGTGACTGCAGCTCTGCTCCCCAAAAGGATTCATGCCATCCGTACTTAGACCAAACCATAAGTTCCTTGCGCCACCTGTAAAGTGTGGGAAGTCTCTCTCGATTTTTCTCCATTGTGACCCATCAGCAGGGTGTCTCAACTTCCCGTCTTTCTTACGGTCTTCTTTGTGCCATCGCAACAACCTGGCATGCTCTTTGTTTATGAACATGCGTTTCAACCTTGGTATTATAGGAGCATACCACATAACCTTATCAGGAACCCTCTTCCGGAGGGGCTCTCCCTCAACATCACCAGGGTCATCTCGTCTGATCTTATACCGCAACGCATTGCATACCGGGCATTTATCTAAATTCTCATACTCCTTACCGCGGTAGAGGATGTAGTCATTAATGCATGCATGTATCTTTTGCACATCTAATCCTAGAGGACAAAGAGTCTTCTTTGATTCGTAGGTACTCTCGGGAAGTTCGTTATGTTTTGGAAACTTCGGCTTCATTATTTTCAGCATCTTTTCAAATGAGGAGTCAGTTAGACCACACTCTGCCTTCCATCGCAACAATTCCAGTGTGGTACCGAGCTTTGTGCTGCCATCTTTACAATTTGGGTACAACAATTTCTTGTGATCTTCTAACATGCCCTCTAACTTCAACTTCTCATTTTCTGTTTCACAGTCTCGCTTTGCATCAGAAATGACCCTACCAAGTTCATCAGCCGGCTCATCTGATGCCCGTTCTTCACCTCTTTCCTCTCCATTGTCTTCCATTGCAGTATCACTGTATTCAGGAAACATATGATGATAGTTGTTATCATCATCTTCTTCTTCACCATCTTCCATCATAACCCCTCTTTCCCCGTGCTTAGTCCAGCAATTATAGTTGGGCATGAAACCTTTCATAATCAGGTGGCCGCGAATGATTTTCGAGGAAGAGTACTCCTTGTTGTTCCGACATTGAACACATGGACAACGTATAAAACCATTCTCTTTGTTTGCCGTAGCCCCATCGATAAATTTATCCACGCCTTTCATATATCCGGCTACGCGCCGGTCACCGTACATCCATTCCCGACCGTTCATATGCATCATATAAGTAAGTTTATCAAAAAACAGGACATCATAAATAGTGAAATGACCAATTCACATCGACACATGCATTGTATCAATGACAGAGAAAAGATAAGATTGCTAACCTCGATCGAGGGAAATAAAGAGGAGAAAACTTAAGTGCGTCTCAGACACCTTCTATATTTTTGTTCTATGAGAAATTGAACGGAATTATTCCCTCAAACATTTCATCAAACACCTTGAATGCATGCATAGGGGAGAAAAAATAGCACACCCCTCACACCTTCCACCAAGAGAAAAAACAGAGTGGAGGTAGAGGGGGCTGGGGCGTTGCATTTATAGAGGACGGGCCCCGTGCCCGCTCGAACCGGGACGCGTGCCAGCATTAGTCTCGGTTGGTGGCGCAACCGGAACTAATGCTCTGAGGGGACACGAACGGATGACCTGTTTTCTACTAGTGATAGTTTATTTGCATGAAGCTAAAAAACAAAAGGAAAACAATAGAAGGGATATTAATCAGGAGTTACAAGGTAGGAGGCGAAAGGTAGGAGGCGTTGCAAGAAGAGGCACGATGGCATGACCATGGTACAGATATCATGGAAAAAATTAATAGAGTCAACTGGTGACATGGAATTATGAAAAAAAAACATAATAACATGGCAGGCTAGGATTGGTCAAAAATGCATAGCGTCCGGGTTTTTATGAAGGAAGGGATTTTTTTTATGGGCAAAGCGAAGCGGGCATACCTACCATGGCCACGGTTGCTTTTCATCAATTAATACAGTAAACATAGATAGATAGATAGATAGTATATAATACAGTACTAATTTCCTCATATAACTCTAGACAGCAGGGATGAAAGTGGAGCCAAAAGTTTCTGACTTTTTCACGAAAAATGAAAACGGAATGAAAATAAAAAAAGAATTGTGCAAACCGGAAATGGATTTTTTTGGCGGAACGGAAACGAAAACGGTACAACAATTTTCGGCGAAAAAGACCCAAAAATTTATGTTTCCAACTAACATAAATGTCCGTTTTAGGGTTGATGTCTATGGCCCTAACTGACCAATTACATAACCTTGTCAAGCCAATCTTGTAAAACTGCTCATCCCAGAACGGTTGACCATGTAATCTCTTTATGCATTTGAGGAGGCTTTCACGATTTCATTTTTCCCTTATTCCCTTATAAACCTAGCACCGTGCTATAATCAGGGCAGACTTTTGTTGGTTTTCTTGAATGCTTGAGATTTGTTTCATGATTTCAGGGCTCCCTTGGTTCTAGGTAAAATTTTGCATTGTTATGTGTCTACACCGTATTCGACTATTTCTGTTTTCGATAATATCTACTTCTATTTTTATTGGGGTTTTTGTATCTGTTTCCGCTTCCGTAAAAAAATTGAAAACAAATTTGACACCATTCGGTTCCGTCCGCTTCCGCTTCATGTTCATTATACAATTAACATGGTCGTGCCTTTAACCAACCAAGCCAATCCTTTGGAAGCAGGTGAACTGATAAAGTTTTGAATCAATCATGAGATATGGTACTACGCTACACATACCTAGTAGCAAATTGCATATATACTCTTCCCCAAGTGTGTATTAGACCAACACGACATGTCGTAAAGGTCAAACTTCTCGCCACCGCGATCAAATCATGAGCATGAGAACAAAAACATCGAGTGATGTTGGATGTAAACTCGTGTAGAAATGGGAGGCATTAGGACCTCCTATTCTCATCTGTCAGTTGTTCTCGGCGATGCACATAGAAGGGACCTGCCTAGGTAGAGTTGATGCACTTAGAAGGTACCTTTCGGGGGGAGTCAATGCACATAGAAGGACCCTGCCTTGGGGAAAGCATTGTAAGTTGGCTTTTGTCGAGTTTGTGCTATGCTGCTATCATGCTGCTACACTCGCATAGCGTGCAACACCAAGCTAACTATAAATACAAACAATCGGGCAACTACAATATTGGGTCAAAAGTTACGGAATCTGAATCTTTCAAATGCGCGCTGAATCTTTTAGGTAGAACCTGGGACGTCTCAAGAGGGAATTGTAGAAGGTCACGATCGATGAAGATGTGTGTATATATTGTTGAATAATACAGCAATTTACCAAGCGAATTATCCATAATAAACGCTAGATAAAACATGATTAAAATAAAAGACAAAATACTAATCATGTGAAATAGTGAAACAGATTAAGACAGATAACCAAACAGACTGTAAGACATAAGTCTTGAGATGCGATCAGAACAAGATTGATAAAGAAAACATACATGGCAGCGGCAGCAGAAGAGGAAGCACCGGTGTTCGTGTTGGCACCGTCGTTAGCCATGTCGTCGAGGAAGAGGGTGCTGATGTCTGGGAAGAAGTCCTCGTCGGGGAAGACGTCGCCGCAGTCGCTATCTGTGAGGGAGTCCGTGACGAAGCCAGTAGTCGCGCTGATAGCGCTCCCCAAAAACCTTATCGCCCTTCTCCTGTACAGGACTCGAAGAAGCGGGGTCTCGGAGGCCTACTGTCCCGGCTCGCGGTGCACGCCGCGAGACGGGATGAGGAAGATCTAGGTAGCATAGTGCTCTAGAACTGGAGGCGCAAATGATGTGTGGCAGTGTAACTGAGAGGAGGTGCGACCTCTCTCTCTCTTATAGGCATAGAGGGGAAGGTAGACAGATTGCGCAAAAGATGAAACAAATGGACGGAAGATGAAGCGAACAGGCGACAGCCCACCGGACAGCCTCCACTCAATTCGTATTCATTTAAATCGTATTAAAAGTCCATTCAAAGCAAACGTTTCAGCTTCTGTACATCTGTTCATATACCATTCATGCGTGGCAAAATAAAGCTCGGCTCGGCGAGATTCCCGCAACCCGCAACCCGCAACCCGCGGCGCGCGCGCGTCGTGGCGAGGCGAGCGAGGAGGAGGAGCGCGCGTGTGGAACTCTCTCCTTCTCCTTCTCATCCTTTTACCAAGTGGTAGGAGAGCTCACCTTATAAGCTGGTCCAACTTCCACTCAACTAGCAATGTGGGACTAAACATTTGTTCCAGCTCTTGCCTTGCATAAATGGGCCAAATGGGCCTCTAGGATTTCAGGAACTTATTGACATATAATAAATGGGCTGGGCCTATTTAGGCAAAAATTCCAACAATCC
The DNA here is from genome assembly GCA_910589765.1 of Avena atlantica. Lineage (NCBI taxonomy): Eukaryota > Viridiplantae > Streptophyta > Magnoliopsida > Poales > Poaceae > Avena > Avena atlantica. Next base: position 177,752,629 of record OU342737.1, read on the forward strand.
CCCACCAGATCCCAGAGGCACATGAAGTTTGCCTTTGGTTCCAAAACATTGTTTATATACCGGTACTGTAGTGGAGACTGTTAGGTTGAACTTTCACCTAGAACTTTATGTTATACTAGGCTGCAACTTGTACAGTGGACTATGCCTTGAACTGCAAGTTTGCTGTGAACCTAGCTTCACAAAAAGTCTTGACCGATACTAGGATACCGTGGGACTTCCCCGCGGGTGGAGATTATACGGCATACTCCATGACCTTTCATGAGTTTATTAGAGAGCACCCAACTCTCATAGACTGTAACATTTGACAGTCAGACTCATATAGGTGTGTTCTTCAATAGATGTTCTGCAGGACAACATCTCTGCTTAAGATTAAGCTATTTAGAACACATTAAGATAAAATCAACCTGCCGTGCAGAATAGGAAAGTATTACATCTTCACGGAGCGGTGTTCATTAAAGTGGGAATACTTTCCTCTCAGTCTATCAACAGCTTGTCTCCCAATTCTAATTCACGGGATCTCCGATCACATAGATTGGTTTGCCACTGTGGAAAACTCATAGTGTGGGTCTCATACCCATCTCCTTCGATGCATTTTCTATCATATTGCGTGATAGTCCCTTTGTGAAGGTATCTGCCAGGTTCTTAGATGTTTGGATATAATCCAATGCAATAACTCCGGAGTTTCTCATTTTCTTGACAGATTTTAGTCTCCTCTTCACATGTCTTGAGGACTTCATATTATCCTTAGAACTGTTCACCTTAATAATCACAGTTTGATTATCATAGTTCATTGGAATTGCTGGTATAGGTTTTTCAACCACAGGTAAGTCCATCAAGAGTTCACGAAGCCACTCTGCTTCAACAGTGGCCGTGTCTAGTGCTGTGAGTTCTGCTTCCATAGTTGACCTCGTTAAGATGGTCTGCTTGCAAGACTTCCAAGTAACAGCGCCACCACCAAGTGTGAAAACATATCCACTCGTGGCCTTTATCTCGTCAGCATTAGATATCCAATTTGAATCACTATAACCCTCTAGTACCCTCGGATACCCGGTATAGTGTATCCATAGCTCGCAGTGCCTTTTAGATATTGCATAAATCTCTCAAGAGCATGCCAGTGATCATCTCCTGGATTTGAAACAAATCGACTGAGTTTGCTTACAACAAAGGCGATGTCAGGCCTCGTGGCACTATCTAAATACGTAAGCGAGCCAATGATTTGAGAGTATCTTAGTTGGTCTCTAGCATTTCCTCGATTCTTTCGAAGCAACACACTAGGATCATACGGTGTAGGAGAAAAATTGACGTCGCTATACCCGAAATGACTCAAGATCTTTTCCACATAGTGGGACTGAAGCAGTGTAATCCCACCATCATCATCTCTCAATATCTTGATATTTAGGATGACATCAACTACTCCCAGATCCTTCATCTCAAAGGAACGAGATAAGAAATCTTTGACCTCCTTAATTGCATTAAGGTTGGTTCCGAAAATCAGTATGTCATCAACATACAAACAAAGGATGACTCCCTCACCCCCACCATGGCGATAATATACACACTTGTCAGCTTCGTTTACAACAAAGCCTGCAGCGGTTAAGGTTTTATCAAATTTTTCATGCCACTGCTTAGGTGCTTGTTTAAGACCATATAAAGACTTCAGTAGCTAGCCGTCTTAACGTCCATTTGATGAACGAGAAGACCGTGTGAGGCAGCCAGAGAAAGTAGTACTCGAATGGTGGTCAACCTTGCTACAGGTGAGTAAGTGTCAAAGAAGTCTTCACCTTCCTTTTGGGTATAACCCTTGGCCACAAGCCTTGCCTTGTACTTCTCAATAGTACCATCAGGCCTTAGTTTATTCTTGAACACCCATTTACATCCTACAGGTTTGCACCCATAAGGACGATCAGTGATCTCCCATGTTTCATTAGCTAAGATGGAATTCATCTCACTATGAACAGCTAGCTTCCTTCAGTAGTCAGCATCAGGAGATGCGTAAGCTTCTGAAATGGAAGTGGGAGTGTCATCCACAAGGTACACAATGAAATCATCACCAAAAGACTTTGCAGTCCTTTGCCTCTTGCTCCTTTTAGGAATTTCATTGTCATCCTCCTTAGGACTTTCAGAGTGTTCAATCGGAGTGGTAGGTTTAGAGAATATAGCAAATTCCTGATTAGATGAACTAGGTATCTCCGGATTTGATGAGTTAGGATTATCCTTCATTGGAAAGATATCCTCAAAGAAAGTCGCATCAGTCGACTCCATGATTGTACCGACATGAATGTCAGGCACTTCAGATTTTACTATCAAGAATCTATAACCAATGCTATGAAAAGCATAGCCCAGAAAAACACAATCAATGGTTTTTGGTCCAAGCTTACGCTTCTTGGGAATTGGTACATTAACCTTTGCCAAACAACCCCAAGTACGTAAGTAAGAGAGTTTTAATCTTTTCTTCTCCCATTCTTCGAATGGAGTAATTTCTTTGTTCTTTGTGGGAACTTGGTTTAGGACATGACACGCGGTCAATAGTGCCTCCCCCCACCATTCCTTAGAAAGACCCGATGTGTCTAACATGGCATTAACCAAATATGTTAGAGTACGGTTCTTTCTTTCGTCTACTCCATTTGACTGGGGTGAGTAGGGAGGCTTCCTCTCATGAATTATGCCATGTTCCGCACAAAAGGAATCAAACTCGTTGGAAAAATACTCTCCACCACGATCAAACCTAAGCCTCTTAATCTTTCGATCAAGTTGATTTTCTGCCTCAGCTTTATAGATTTTGAAGAAACTCAAAGCCTCATCTTTTGATTTCAGAAGATACAAATGACAATATCTCGTAGAGTCATCGATCAAAGTCATGAAATATTTCTTTCCACCTTTTGTCAACACACCATTCATCTCACAAAGATCAGAATGTATGAGCTCTAGTGGTGTTAAATTTCTCATTTCTGCAGTCGTATGTGACTTGCGAGGTTGTTTAGCTTGCACGCAGACTTGACACTTAGATCCCTTAACAGTTGAGAAATCAGGGATTAAATTCATTTTAGCTAGCCGTGTCATACAACCAAAATTAATATGACAAAGACGAGAGTGCCAGACATTTGATTCAAAATTCGTGTAAATATGATTAACAACTTTATTACAAATGTCTGACAAAGATAAGCGGAACAAGCCTCCACATTCATAGCCTTTACCAACAAAGGTTCCATACTTCGAAATTACAAATTTACTGGACTCGAATACAATCTTGTAGCCTTCTCGACACAGAAGAGATCCGCTAACAAGATTTTTATTTATTGAGGGAACATGATGCACGTTCTTCAGGCGCATGGTCTTTCCCTAAGTGAACTTCAGATCGACTGTACCAACACCATGAATAGAAGCATGCGAGTCGTTCCCCATCAGCACGGTTTGAGTCCCTCTGACCTGATATGAAGAAAACATGGAAATATTAGAACAAACATGTACATTAGCGCCCGTGTCAATCCACCAATCAGGAGAATGAAATAATGAAAGAACAGTAGGTAATATACCATACCCAACATCTTTCATCTCAACATCGCCCATGACAACATTAGCAGTCTTGCTGCCCTTCCCATGCTGGCGCTTGTCAAAGCGGTTGGGACAAGCAGGAGCCCAATGATTAGGATCACCGCACACATGACAAGCACCTTTCCTCTTATCAGTCTTCTTCTTGAAGCTGGTGGACTGAGAGGCCTTGTTCTTTCCATCAAAATTTCCTTTGTCGTCAAACTTGCCTTTGTTCTTGAACTTGTGAGGCTAGAAGTTCCTTTTCTGTACCAGATTGGCATTAGAACCTCCGTCGGTACCTCGAGCACGTGTGTCTTTTGCTCTCGGCTTCTCTTCCACATCAAGAGTCCCAATGAGATCCGTCACGGAGAACTCTTGTCTCTTGTGCTTCAGAGAAGTAGCAAAATTCCTCCATGACTGGGGAAGTTTGGCAATGATGCCTCCAGCAACAAACTTTTCCGGTAACACACAAGTAAAGTGCTCAAGCTTCCTGGCAAGTGACTGTATCTCATGAGCCTGCTCCACAATGGAACGGTCATCAACCATCTTATAGTCATAGAATTGTTCCATGACATACAGTTCACTGCCAGCATCGGAGACTCCAAATTTTCTCTCGAGCGCATCCCACATATCTTTGCCATTGCTAAATGACAGATATGAATCGACAATATTGTCGCCAAGGATGCTGATCAAGGCAGCCTTAAAAGTGGTATCAAGTTTTTGGAACGCCTCTTCCTGAGCGGAATTAAGTTCCCCCTCAGGTGCGCCATAGATGGCGTTATAGCAGCTCATGGTCTGAAACCAGAGCACTGCTCTCGCACGCCATCGTTTGTAATTCACACCTTCAAACACAAGTGGATTCATAGAAGCGACAAAGCCACTTGGGGCAAATTGCCTGAAATAAGGTTTTTTGATTGTTGAATAATAGAGCAATTTACCAAGCGAATTACCCATCATAAACGCTAGATAAAACATGATTAGAATAAAAGACAAAATAATAATCATGTGAAATAGTGAAAACATATTAAGACAGGTAACCAAACAGACTGCAAGACATAAGTCTTGAGATGCGACCAGAACAAGATTGATAAAGAAAACATACACGGAAGCGGCAGCAGAAGAGGAACCACCGGTTTTCGTGTTGGCACCGTCGTTAGCCATGTCGTCGAGGAAGAGGGTGCTGATGTCTGGGAAGAAGTCCTCGTCGGGGAAGACGTCGCCGCAGTTGCTATCTGTGAGGGAGGCCGTGACGAAGCCAGTAGTCGCGCTGATAGCGCTCCCCAAAAACCTTATCGCCCTTCTCCCGTACAGGACTCGAAGCAGCGGGGTCTCGGAGGCCTACTGTCCCGGCTCGCGGTGCACGCCGCAAGACGGGATGGGGAAGATCTAGGTAGCGCAGTGCTCTGGAACTGGAGGCGCAAAGGATGTGTGGCAGTGTAACTGAGAGGAGGCGCGACCTCTCTCTCTAATAGGAACAGAGGGGAAGGTAGACAGACTACGCAGAAGATGAAACGAATGGACGAAAGATGCTTAGCTCGGCGAGATTCCCGCAACCCGCAACCCGCGGCGCGCGCGCGTCGTGACGAGGCGAGGCGAGGCGAGGCGAGGCGTGGCGTGGCGAGGCGAGGTGAGGCGAGTGAGGAGGAGGAGCGCGCGTGTGGAACTCTCACCTTCTCCTTCTCATCCTTTTACCAAGTGGTAGGAGAGCTCACCTTATAAGCTGGTCCAATTTCCACTCAACTAGCAATGTGGGACTAAACATTTGTTCCAGCTCTTGCCTTGCATGAATGGGCCAAATGGGCCTTTAGGATTTCAGGAATTTATTGACATATAATAAAAGGACTGGGCCTATTTAGGAAAAAATTCCAACATATATGTCCAGGCCAGCATGAGATTGATGCCACGCGAACTTCAAATCTGTTCCGTCTTGGCGACTCTTGAGTAGGAGCATTCAGCATGAAGTTGTCACTAGTAGAAAACGAGGCTTTCATCTAGAGCCCTCCGGAACATTAGTCCTAAGTGTGTTAGGAAGCGGGACTAATTATCACATTAGTCCCGGTTCCAACAGCTAGAATGCCGACAACCTTTAGTCTCGATTTGACGGGGACTTTAATCCTGGTTGGAGACACCAACCACCATCTAGTCCCGCTTGGTGTCTCCAACCGGGACTAAAGATACACATTTAGTCCTAGTTTGAGACATCAACCGGGACAAAAAAAACGGTCAAAAAAATTTGGCGGGCTCTGCCATGGCAGAAAAAATGGTAAAAATCATGTCGCCACAGAAGAATGGCTGTCCACCCCCCCCTCCCAGGTGGAGGGAGATCGCCTTTTCAAGTTTTGAAAGCATGCCACAAAACTATAAAAAAAATCCAAAAATCAAATCCCTTAAATGTATTTATATTAAGTGATTTGTTGTTACGAAAATTAACAAACATGAATTTTGACATATTTTAGCAAAAAATGTCTTGAAAACTTCTAATGGATAAAAACACGTACAACCTATCAAAACGCGCGGGAAAAATTTCGAGTTCCATTTCATCGGCCATAGGATGTTTTGGATTCTTTTAGATTTTTAAAATTCGAAAAGAAAGAATAGTTATTTAAAAAATTAAATTTTTTGCAGCATTTTTATGCCATATTTGGATTCTTCACATGTTTCTGATAATAATGGATATATTATTTGTCGAATTTCTATTTACACGTTTAAAGATATTATTTATGCTATATTAAATGAATAAATGGCAAAATATGAATAAAATATTATTTTAGTTAGTTTTTGTTGCATTAAAATATTATATTACTTATTCATTATAGTTTATTTAAATATTTGTTCGTAATTTCGAAAAATAAAGACGTGTGACATATTGATATGAGCTAATAGGATTGATATGGTAGTCTTGACAACAAGGTACAATATCCTTCGTGCAAAGACATCCTGATAGAACAGAGAAGTTAAGCGTACTGGGGTAGAGTAGTGCTATGATGAGTGACTGATCGAAAAGTTTGACCATGAATGCAATTTGACCTAAGATTAATTATAGTTAGTGTTAAAAATGTTTCTAGTGAGAGAGAGATTAACGAGTTAAACAATTCAAAGTTTAAAAATATTTGAAAAATAAATAAAAACAATCTTTAGTCCGAGTTTATATTACGAACCGGGACTAAATGTCTCGCGCTCGACCATGGCCCGTGAGGGCCTTTGGTCCCGGTTTGTGACATAAACAGGACTAAAAAAAGAGGGTTTTAGTCTTGATTCCATAGTCCCGGTTGGGCAATAGGGATAATGGCTCTTACAAACAGTGACAATAGCACGTTTTCTACTATAATGTGGAGACAAAACGATAAGAACAAGCAGCTCCGCTGATTTAAAGGGAGATGGGAAGCGGGGGCCAGGCCCTCCCTATGGCTCGGCCACCCCCATGAATTCGTAGCAGGGACTACCACTCTACCAGTACTAGTAATAAGATAGTGTGTTAATCTTGATTAGTATAATCGGCCAATTAGCAAAGTTGGAGGCCAGTGTCTAAAGTGCCATACATGCGGAACGGCCCAAGGACAAAATAATCAGCCCGCACCACATTGGTCTGTCTCTAAAAGATTTGATGAGACGAGGCAATCAACTGATCAATACACAATCTTCGAGGGCTTGACGTTTGGCCTCAATTTTCATATTTTCTTATTCGAGTCAACTAATTGCTGCTGTCACGCTAGAGCGCGGGTGCACAACAGATAATCGGGCGCCGTCAAGCCCCACCGGAGATCAGTGATGTACGGCTGCCGCGCGATCGCCAGTCGACCATGACTTTATAGTTGGTCTTGTAACTTCACCTCATGTGACACATGTCTAACATAAGCCTAGGTATGCATTATTAATGTTGAATTTGTATTATACAAACTACTAACTAGAATTTTTGTTTGATGAAATACAAGTTACATGCTTGTCTAGAATTCTGTTAGAATTGCATATGCCAAGAAATTAAGTGAAAGCCTAATTTATTTACATCAAGAATGAAGAGAAAAACACAACCGGTAAAACAATAATTACTTGATGGGCTAATGAGCATGGATCTACACTCTAACTAGCAAGAAAAAATGCGTTGAGTCGAACATAAATTCTTACAATGATATTGATGTTATATTCAAGACTTGATATCTTTTTTCCTACATCTGTTGTATGGTCATAAGGTATTTCTCGTTACCTGTGACAAAAAAGGGAACACCGATAGGTCTGGTTACCACATCTCACCTACAGTACAAGCTTTTGTTAATCGAAAGTTGTCAAACAAAATTTAAAATTTGGTTAATTTTTTTATGCAAACTAGTATCAAAACCAATACTTTTCTAGGACAATTTTTTTTTGTCTTGGCCCCCCTCATCTCAAATCCTGAATCCACCCCTGGCTGTCGTCTTAAGATAGGAGAATTAATAGCATCAACTGGTGACATGCAACTATGAAAAAAACATGATGACATCACAGGCTAGGATTGGTCAAAAAATGCATAGCGTCCATATTTTCTTTATGTAGGAAGGGATTTTTCTAATGGGTGAAGCGAAGCGGGCGTACCTACCATGGCCACGTTACTTTTCAATTTAATACATTATAAAGATAGATAGATAGTATACAATATTAGTTTACTCGTGTAACTCTAGACGGTAGGAATGAAAGTGGAGCAGAAAGTTTCCGACTTTCTCACGAAAAAATAATAATACGAAAACAAAATTTTGCAAACTGGAAACATATTTTTTAGCGAAACGGAAACTAAAATGGTATAACGATTTTCGGTGAAAAAGATCCAAAAAAGAAATTTCTTCTTCCAACTAATATGAAATTTTCGTTTTAGGGTTGACTTATATCGCCCCCAACTGACCCATTACATGACCTTGCCAAGTCAATCTTGGAAAGCTGATCATCCCAGAACCGTTGACTATGTAATCCCTTTATGCATTTGAGGAGACTGTCATGATTTTATATTTCCCTTATTACTTTCTAGCACCGTGCTATAATCAGGAAAGTATTTTGTTGATTTTCTTGAATGTTTGAGATTTGTTGCATGATTTCAGGGTTCTCTGGGTTTTGGATACAAAAATTCATTGTTCCGCTTCTGCAATGTATTCAATCTGTTTCTGTTTTTGACAATGCTTTCGTAAAAAAACAAAAACAAATATGGCACCACTCAGTTTCGTCCGCTTCCGCTCTATTTTTATTCCTACTAGACGGTGTATACAATTAACATGGTCGTGCCTTTAACCAACCAAGCCAATCCTTTGGAAGTTGGTGAGCTGATAAAGTTTTGAATCATGAGATATGGTACTACGCTACACATACCTAGTAGAAAACTGCATATATATACTCTTCCCCAAGTGTGTCATAGACCAACAGAACATGTACTAAAGATCAAACTTCTCATCACCGCGATCACATCATGAGCATGAGAAAAAAAACATCGAGTGACGTTGGGTGTAAACTCCTATAGAAATGGGAGGCATCGGGAGCTCCTATTCTCATCCATCAGTTGTGCTCAGAGATGCACGTAGAAAGGACCTGCCTCTCTGGAGTCGATGCACATAGAGGGGACCTGCCTGGGGGGTCAATGCACATAGAAGGGTCCTGCCTTGGGGAAAGCATTGTAAGTTGGCTTTTGTCGAGTTTGTGCTATTCTGCTACCCTGGCATGGCGTGCAACACCAAGCTAACTATAGATACAAACAATCGGGCAACTACTGTTGGAAATATTGTACATCTATATGGAGTAGTACTCCAATGTTGGTTGTCGACAATTGTGGGAGAACGATGCGTGGAGATAGCATCGGTTACGTGTTGCTTTATATGTCAAACCAAACAGGAGTTTGTTACAATCTAATACAATCTAACATATCTAATGTGTGGACTCTAAGAAAAGAAACCTATTGGAGTACTACTCCATATAGATGTACAATATTTCCAACACTCCCCCTTAATCTAAAGCTTGGAAAGATTTAGATTACGCATGAAATCATTGAGCTTTTTGGAACATAACGGTTTAGTAAAACCATCAGCAATCTGGTCCTTGCTGGAGATGAACCTGACATCAAGTTGTTTTCTAGCAACTCGTTCTCGAACAAAGTAGAAATCAATCTCAATGTGTTTAGTCCGAGCATGAAATACTGGATTTGCTGACAGAAAAGTGGCACCAAGATTATCACACCAAAGAGTGGGTTTTTCCTGAAGTGTAATACCCAATTCTCTGACAAGAGCTTCAACCCAGATCAGCTCAGCTGTAGCATTTGCTAGAGATTTATACTCAGCCTCAGTACTAGAGCGAGAGACAGTAGGCTGTTTCCTGGCACTCCATGATATAAGATTAGAGCCAAAGAAAATAGCAAAACCTCCTGTAGAGCGTCTATCATCCAAATCTCCAGCCCAGTCAGCATCTGAAAAAGCACTAAGAAGTGTAGAAGAAGATTGACAAAATGTAAGTCCCACTGTGCGTGTACCATGAATATATCTCAATATCCTTTTTACAGCTGTCCAGTGAGCGGTAGTAGGAGCATGAAGAAACTGGCACACCTTACTGACTGAAAAACACAAATCAGGTCTTGTCAACGTTAAATACTGAAGTGCTCCTACAATGCTCCTATAATGTGTGCTATCTTCTGGACCAAGTGGAATACCATCAGTCAGTGATAGAGTGTCAGAGGTGGATAAAGGTGTTGGACATGTTGTACAGTCCTTCATGCCAACACGTTTCAGAAGATCTGTGGCATATTTTTCTTGATTCAATAGTAGCCCATTTTGCTGTCTATGAACTTCAAGACCCAGAAAATAATGAAGATTTCCAAGATCCTTAAGAGCAAACTCATGATTCAGATTTTTTAGAAGAGCTGTTATTGCAGCATCAGAAGAACTTGTAACAATGATATCATCAACATAAATAAGCAAGAAAATCTGAATGCCTGACTGATTGAACAAAAACAGAGATGTATCTCCCTTGGAGGGTATAAAACCAAGAGTATGGAGCTTAGCGCTAAGTCGAGAATACCATGCCCGTGGTGCCTGTTTTAATCCATAAAGAGCTTTATCAAGTTTGCAAACAAAATTCGGAGTAGCGGAAGACTCAAAACTAGGTGGTTGTCTCATGTAAACCTCCTCTTCCAGAACACCATGTAGGAACGCGTTCTTGACATCTAGCTGCCTTAAAACCCAACCTTTTAAAACAGATATGGATAGAACAAGCCTGATTATAGCAATTTTAACAACAGGACTAAAAGTATTCTCATAATCTATTCCATACCTTTGCTTGAAGCTTTTTGCAACAAGACGAGCTTTATATCTGTCAATTGTACCATCAGCATTTTTCTTGATACGATAAACCCATTTGCAATCAATGATATTCCTTTTTGAGCCATGTGGAACAAGATGCCATGTGTGATTTTTCATAAGAGCATCGTATTCCTCTTGCATAGCATGTTTCCAATTTTCATCAACTAAAGCTTCCTTTAGATTCTCAGGTTCTCCTGTAGATGTCAGCAATGCCCAGCGAATTGTGCCATCAGTACGAATTTTCGGTTGTTTTATACCTTTTTGTAGGCGAGTACGTGGTTGTGTATCAGAAGGAGACACAGCTTGAGGCTCCACAGAAGATCCTGCTACAGGATCTGCAGCTCCCTCCTGGGAGGCCGACGTCGCGTCGGACGCAGACCCCTCCTGGGACCCCGCCTGGGCGTCAGCGTCAGCGTCATCTGCATGTGCCCCGCCAGGCCCGCCAACCCGTGACGAGAGGGGAGGCGAAGACGCGCCCGGCGCAGGAGTCGTAAGCGAGGATGCAGACGGGGGCCCTCCAGACAGCGACAGCCCACCAGTCCGTGACGGGGACAGGGGCGGGAATTCGCCTGGCGAGGACCACGCAGCCTGCGACGTGTCATGCGGTCCTTGGCGCGGATAAGAAGGCGGGGAACCAGACGCGGACGGGGACGCGCCGTACTCTGCCTGGGGCAAGTCGCTGTCAGCGCCTGCTGATGCGTCGGACGACGCGTTTTCTGGCAGCAGATCAACATTGGATCGTGGAAAGTTTTGTCCTCTAGCAATTTCAGCACCATAGCCATTATTTGATGTGAAAAAATCACTGCTGTCCTCGGAATTTGATGTAGTTGGTGTGGAAGAGCTCAGAGAGACTGGTGGTACGTAGACCTGAGATGAATCAACAATAGGCACAACTGGAAAATATTGATCATTAGCATGCACACCCCTATTTGTGTCTACCGAGGAGGAATTTTCTGGAGGAAGAAGAAGAAGTTCTTCACGAAGACGACGACCAGCGTTGGGATGAAGCTCAGCAAAAGGAAAAATATTTTCATCAAACACAACATCTCTGGAGATGTACACACGACCAGTGGAAACATCTAGGCACTTGACACCTTTATGTAGGGGACTGTATCCAAGAAAGACACATCGTTTGGAACGAAAAGAGAGTTTGTGTTTGTTGTAGGGACGGAGGTTAGGCCAACAAGCACAACCAAAAACACAAAGATACTCATAGTTTGGTTTGGTGTGAAGAAGTCTCTCCGTAGGTGTTTCAAAATTGAGAACCTTTGATGGAACAAGATTAATAAGAAAGGTAGCTGTAAGAAAAGCATCATCCCAATATTTTAGTGGCATAGAGGCATTGGCAAGTAATGAAAGACCAACTTCAACTATGTGGCGATGTTTGCGTTCAGCAGAGCCATTTTGTTGATGGGCATGAGGACAGGAAACATGATGAGTGATGCCCACTTTTTGAAAGAACCCATTAAGTTTTTCATACTCACCCCCCCCCCCCCCAATCAGTTTGCATAGTAACAATTTTCCTATCAAACTTGCGCTCAACATATTTCTGGAAATTGAGAAACACTTGATACACCTCAGAACGATTTTTGAGAAGATATATCCAAGTAAATTTACTGAAATCATCAATGAAGCTTACATAGTATGCATGTTTGCCTAAAGACATAGGAGCTGGACCCCAAACATCAGAAAACACTTGTTCCAAAGAAACAGTGGAAACACTAGTAGAAATATGATAGGGCAACTGATGACTCTTAGCCTGTTGGCATGGATCACATATGTAAGGATTTATTTCTAGGGTATAAGGGAGGTTGTTCTTTCTAAGTACTTGCTGAACAATAATAGTAGACGGATGCCCTAGACGACGATGCCAGGTGGAGGACGAAGGCTTGACGGTGACCAATGCATGCTTGGAATAATCCGAGGAGACCGGAACAAGGGCGTAGAGACCACCGTGACAGGGACCTTTAAACATTATTTGCCGTGTTGTCTGGTCCTTAATCAAAAAAAAGAAAGGGTGAATCTCAATAAAGGCATTGTTGTCTAGAGTGATTTTATGAGCAGAAAGTAAATTCATGGAGGAACTAGGAACATGTAGAATATTACGGACTTGGAGAGAGGAATTGGGGGTGTGCAAAACAGAGTGACCAATATTAGCAATTTCCATACCTTGTCCACTAGCATTGTGGATTTGATCATGACCTTGATATTGTTCGTGAATCTGAAGCTTGTTCAGCTGGCCAACAACATGGTTAGTAGCCCCTGTGTCAAGCACCCAATTGGAGTTAGCCCCATAGGCACCATAGGCGCCCTTGTTGTCATGAGATGTAGCGGTATCAGAATCATCGCCATAGTGCCACCAGCATTCATTAGCGGGGTGACCTTCCTTTTTGCAGATTTGGCAGTAGACACCCGGCTGCCATGGACTGGCCACACGGTCAGAGCGACCGCGCCCTCTGCCACGCCCGCCTTCGGGGCGACGATCCTGGCCAGGTGACGGTGGAGGGGGTTGTGGGGGGCGTGGCTGTAGAGGAGGATAGGTGGGGTACGGAGGAGGTTGTGGGTAGAAGGAAGGGGCGTAGGGAGGCTGTAGGTATGGAGGGGGTGTAGGGTGGGCATATGGTGGGGGTGGGGCGGCATGATATGGTGGGGGCATGGAGAAAATCTGTGGTTTGGCGGATGGGTTGTAAGGGAGGCGTGGCGCAGCATTGATGGAGGAGGTGAAGGTGCCAGTGTTTTGCCCAGTAGCAACAAGCATATTTTCACGGGATTCATAAGAAAGAAGCTGGGAACACATATCACTGACTGTAGTGGAGGGATTGGCATTGATGGAGGCAACAAGAGGGGTGTAAGAACCATCAAGGCCATTGAGGATATAGTCCTTGAGCTCGTCATCATCAACCTTTTTGCCCGCAGCAGCAAGTTCGGAGGCGAAACCTTTCATCATGGAGAGGTATTGAGAGGCAGTCTTGTCAAGTTTCTTAGTGTTGGTGAGATTGCCACGAAGGGTAGAAACCCGAGACTTGGATTGGGTGGAGAAAAGCTCAAGAATAGAACCCCACACATCCTTTGCAGTGACAAGGCCATACACATGAGACAGCAGATCGTCGCCAAGGAAATTGACGAGGAAGCTCACCACCGCTTGATCCTTGGTGATCCAGATGTCATAATCCGGATTGGGGATGGAGATCTTCTTTTGATTGGCATCTTTAGCTTCAATGGTGTGGGGCGGCTCCTTCTCAGTGCCATCCAGATAGCCAAGGACCCGGGCTCCACGCAGGGAAGGCATGACTTGCGTCTGCCATGAGAGGAAATTCTCACGGTTGAGCTTCGTGGCAGGTGGAGTACCGATGGTGGTCGATGAGGTGTTGGAAGTCGTCATGTCGTCAGGAAGAAGGGGTTTTGGAGGGAGGGAGTTGTAGCTTGTTGTAGGAGAAGAAACCTATGGGAATGGAGAGAGGGGATCTGGATCTGTGGGTTGGGGAGGGTTTTGGGTTTTTTTGTGGAGAAGAAGGGGGCCGGCGGCGGTGGAGATCAATACCTGCGGCAGGAGCTAGAAGGGAAGAGGTTTGCTCGTGATACCATGTTGGTTGTCGACAATTGTGGGAGAACGATGCGTGGAGATAGCATCGGTTACATGTTGCTTTATATGTCAAACCAAACAGGAGTTTGTTACAATCTAATACAATCTAACATATCTAATGTGTGGACTCTAAGAAAAGAAACCTATTGGAGTACTACTCCATATAGATGTACAATATTTCCAACAACTACAACTACAATATTGGCTACAGCAACAACCCCAGATTATGCAGAACGCTCTCACCGGAAAGCACATGTCAACCAAGGGGACCCTAAACGATCTAGGCATGAACGATGCCTCTGATGAGGGGATCGGATCCGTGTTACGTAGAACTGATATAAAACAAAAATCATTAATATTTTGTTCTCATTTGTCTATTTATGTATGTCATATATCTTTTCGATGACCAAATTTTAGGATGACAATTAATCATATCATCTTTCTCTCTATCTGTCAATTCCTCATATTCTTCGCCACCACATTCGGTTTGTACGTTCATAACATTTAATACTCCAACAAGGCGCCGTATATCATGAGATGCACATACTATACATTTAGATGGGAGGACACAACATTGGATTTGTTACCCCGTTAGGCTCGGTTTCCCCCGTTTGTATCGTCCCAGACTTTAGGGCCGGTTTCCCCCGTTTGTATTGTCCCAGACTTTAGGGTCGGTTTTTTACATTTCACGTGACCTTTCCACAATCAGGATAATCTTGCACGAGTCCATGAGGTTCCCCATGACATTCTTAGCATATACTGTGTCAATAAAAATGTAAACTTTAGATCTAAGTAACACGGTAATTTGGATGATGTGAATTAAAACAACACCTCTATTATCACCTCGTATATTGCTTTTATTATAACTAGCATAGTGACCCTCACAATGCGAGTGCGGTGTGTCTAAATATGTGTAAAAAATGCATGCAGCAGAAAATTGTACTATGCAATTAAAATTTGGCATAGTCACTATAATTATTATGCTATATAATACCAATTGTTCGGAAGATATCTTTAATCATCTTTATTTCTGTGGAGAATAGTTTGCCATAAAAAGAACGTATCGGCGGCTATATGTGCTTTTTGTACGTGGTGATATTTGATAACTACATATAATTAGTTTTGTATTGGATTTTATTTCATGTTACTTAAATGTGAGGTTAAACCTATATATTCATGTGTAAATAATAATTACTAAGATAGACAAATGAATAAAAGATACCTTTACTGGTTGGGCAACTATATGCGGGAATTTTCATTTTATATTATCAAAATTAATTTCTTTTCTCCCACTAACCCGCATATTATTACCGACGTCACTCGTACTTCCTCCGATCCATATTAATTGACTTAAATTTGTCTAGATTTAGATGAATCTAGCACTATTTAGTATATAGGTTCATCTAACTGTTGACAAATCCAAGTCAATTAATATAAACCGGAGGGAGTAAGTAAAAAGCTTCCATCATTTCGTCCATGTCTTCCTCCGCTCGAGTAAAATAAAAATCCAAACATCGATCGATTCGATTTCATGGATATAATCCGCCGAGTCCGGAGCACGCGATCCTTCCCATCCGTGGCGCTATCGTTTGGCTGCAGCTTAATCTTGGACACCAAGCTATAGGAGCCGAAGCGGGAGCACACGCACTGCCTCAGCGAGCTTCCGCTGGACATCATCGACAATAGCACGGTAATTACGGATAGTGCCACCGGTGCAGATTTAGATTAAGTTATTTGTTCGATTTATGCCTGGAAGTCAGAATGCTCTGCCAGCGTCTAGCATAGTAAACTTATAGCGGGTTGGCGCCATAATTGGTGGATGGCGACTGTACTAGGATTTTTTTTATTGCCATACACTTCCATACTTCCATGTCCATCAATGACCACCAGCTGCTCGGTGAAATGTCCTGGCAGGTTTGCTTCTTTCCCTTGATTAGTGCTGACGAAATGATGTAATAGGAGCTGTACTGCATTTCATTCAATTCAAAGATTTCATACTTGCCTTCTGATTTTACGCTTCATTCGCAATTATCGTAATAAATTAGAAAAGTTCATAATAAAAAAGCATATAGAGTTTGTATGTACAATGGTACCTCCAATTATACATGTATCCAATTCAATTTAGATTTTCTTTCACCGACATAAGGAAGGGGTTGAGGCGTTATGCCGTTCTTTTGTTGTGATTTTGGGTAGAAAGATTAGACCGGGTGGGTTATCTGATTCTGAGAGATAGAAAATGAGATTTATTGGCATTGCTATTGATTCAAGCAGAGACTGATTAATGAACTAGAATATACTGATTAATGAACTAGAATATACCTTTTTTCTTTTGAAATTGATACCGGTAAATGCACTGTAATATACGTGTCGAATAAAGAATTCTCAAAATTTGTTTATTGTTAACTGACGAAGAAGACATACTTATTAGCAAAAGGAAAAGAAGGAGGAATGATCCCGAACTACAACGGATGTTAGAGCTAGCTAGTTGGCTAGACGAACCTACATGGCCAGTATGTTGGTTTAGGCCCAACAGAGGATATGGTTAAAAACTTTCCTATTTTGTTTTCTTGGCTCAAAATTTTAAAAAGCCACTTCTGTGTTTTTCAGTTGTTTGGAGACTCAAACCACACTTATGAAATTTTCATGTGGTTAATTTCACATCGTTAAAAATATCTCCAGAAGTTTCTTAGTAAACCTTTTCATCTCTAGAAGTTTAAATTTCAAATAGATATTTGTTTTATATGGTGTAGCTGAAACACTTACCTCAAGCCGCAATAAAATGGCTTTTCTGCGAGTGCTGCAAGGTTCTTGAGTCCTTATTGGGTTAAGGATGTGTAATGTTTTTGTTCATCAGATGCAACGCACGGACATGTTTGCTAGTATATTTTTATGGTAGGACACAACATTGGATTTGTTCCCTTTTGTATCGTCCCAGACTTTAGGGTCAGTTTTTTACATTCCACGTGACCTTTCCACAATCATGATAATCTTGCAAGAGTCCACGAGGTTCCCCATGACATTCTTAACATATACTGTGTCAATAAAACTGTAAACTTTAGATCCAAGTAACACGGTAATTTGGATGATGTGAATTAAAACATCACCTCTATGATCACCTCGTGTATTTCTTTTATTATATAACTAGCATAGTGAACCCTCGCAAACGCGAGTGCGGTGTGTCTAAATATGTGTAAAAATTCATGCAGTAGAAACTTGTATGATGCAATTAAAATTTTGCATAGTCACCGTAATTATTATGCTATATAATACCGGTTGTTCGGAAGATATCTTTAATCATCTTTATTTCTGTGGAGAATAGTTTGCCATGAAAAGAACGTATCAATGGCTATATGTGCATTTTGTATGTGGTGATATTTGATAACTACATATAATTAGTTTTGTACTGTATTTTATTTCATGTTACTTAAATGTGAGGTTAAACCTATATATTGATGTGTAAATAATAATTACTTAGATAGCAAAATGAATAAAAGATATCTTTACTTGTTGGGAAGCTATAAAGCGAGAATTTTCATTTTATATTATCAAAATTAATTTCTTTTATCATTACTCTCTTAATTATGAAAGATTGGCATTCCCTGTGCATTCTAAAATATGTAATGTTTTAGATGGACACCATCTCCAAGATAATATTTTACTGTCCTTACAATTATGTTCCAAGACGTGGCATGGAACAAATCACTTACACACTCGAATCTGTGTGCAGGTGCAACTACTAAGAAAGGCATTTGTGCCTCTCAGAAAGGATGCCAGGCAACCTCCACGCATTCCAAAAAGTTGCTATATGAGTTAGCCATTTGAGATTCGTACTTGTAGATCATCTGACTTTGATGGATGGTCAATGGCATTCAAAAAGTAAAATATTCAACTAGTTACAAGTCATTTGGGACCTCCATAAATTAACATAAATGGAAGCATAATATTAATTTTGTTCAAGCAAACCTGCATAAGGGTTCCATTGATGAGTTCGGAGCGGCTTTCACCTACCAACTTTTCTTGTGCATGGTATATCAGGGGAGTACCGTATGTTGGAGAGGCCATTGAGTCTCAAGCTTCCACCTTCTTCCCTCGTCGATCTCATCGTCTACCACTCTCACCTACGATGCTTAGCTACAAGTATGCCTACTAAGATTATGAGGATTTTCCTTCTCCGTCGCTTGTCAGACACATCATTACATACCTAGGGATGAGAGGGTTCAGGAGTATATGTGTGTGCACGGAAGAGTGATGTCACAATAGATGTCTGCGCACCGGTCGGACACATCAACCATGCCACCACAGAAGGATAATGGCCACTAGGGGTCGGGGCTGAACACGGTGCAGTTCGAAGCCCATGCTACGAAGCTATTACTGGAGGCAAAAAGTACGTCCCTGCTGAGTGCGTGTGACTTTGAGGTGTTGATCGGATGGACATGTGCAGTCAACATGTTCCCCAAGGCGTCCACTTTCTAGGCAACTTTGCGCCTTTGCTGCTCTCGCTTCTTAAGAACGGTGTGTCAAGTGTTAACACAATATCTGACTTGTAACTTTGACTAATTACCTTTTATGAGTACATTAATTACTTTGATGATATAAAAAATTTCCCGTGTTAGTGTGAACGTATGTGTCTTATGTGTTATCTTCAATTTGTAGCTTATAATAATGACACCTATGTATAGTAACAGTACATGTGTGTACGAGTCTATCACATAAAAAATTAACAAATCTAAGACATTCCTTTTAAGACATATTTTAATGTGTGGATACATCCAAATATTAACAAATCTAAGACATTCTTTTTAAGACGGAGGGAGCAGTTTGTTTCGAGAGCAATTTGTGAATGCATGACCAGCCAAGGAGGCGCCACAGTCCCAAATATTTTTGCTGATGCAGTGCTGCTTCTTGAGCGGCCGCATCAAGCGGACCTCGGTGCCGTTGGCACATGCATGTGAAGCCACAAGGTACTATGTCCTGCAAAAGGACATACTAGCATGCACATTACTGCAAGTGCAATGTTTTAGTCTAAATCATTGCAATTCAATTTGACCCAGATTGATGAAACTTATAAAATTGTGAAACAATAATCCTAAAACAGTAGATCAATGGTAGAGACATGCACACGATTTAACCTTTCTGACAGTCTAAAATGAACTGCTAAAATAGTTCGCATTTTGGAACTTCATGAAGTTTATTTTGGAACGAAGTTAGTGCCTAATTAACAGTGAACCATACGCTATAGAATATTTAACAACAAGAAAGCTGAGTAATTATGACCCGTGCACACTAGTGGAAGCACAAAAGTATTATTTTCTATAGTACTACTTTTAGCAACTACAGGAGCACAAGAAATAATGTTGCAAGCCAATATAGTCTTATGGTTTTGCAGAAATTCACTGATCTCACGAGCTACTTCTTTTACCAAAAACACACATTTCAAATTGCTAAATTTTTTTCCAAAACTATTAGTATGTGCATCTCCATATTCCTTGTTCTCACATAAAGTTTCAGGAAAACCGGTATTTTTATGAGTTGTGTGTAAAAATGAAAAAAAATGCGTCGTAAAGGGCCTTATTTGAGCACCAATTTAGACTTTTCTACACAAGCCACATAAAAATTTGATTTTTCGTGAAACGACTTTGTGCACACCTAGAATATGGAGATATACGAGCAATTTCTATGAATTTTTTTGAAATTTCAATATGTGTTTTGAGGTTTTTTAAATGGAGCCTGTGCACCCAAGAGCCAATAAACCGCATTGGGGATGTAAGTTAAATTGGTTGGACACTAGCGTTAACTCTCTTTTGAGAAATTTCCAGAAGCACAACATTAATGCCGTAAAAGAAACCATAGTTGTGACAAGCTGTGCAAATTTCATTGATGAGATTAGATCCTCTTCCGTGCACCTCATTTTTAAGACACCTTGATGGAGAGCATATATGTCCTACGAAGCATCCTATGGCAGGAGGCCACTCATTTCTACCGCCTTCTTCGCTTACATATTTATCTCTCTTCAACGTCTTCTGTTGTGATGCTCAACTACACAACCTTAGCCAAATACGATTAGTATGAACCAACTATCTATGTTACACATGCGTCAACCTATGAATGAGAGGGGTCAGAAATAGATGTTCTGGTGACAAGGTAGAAGTTCGTAATTAGGAGCAAAACTGGATGGTGTCACTCAGGTGCTCTT
Organism: Avena atlantica; assembly: GCA_910589765.1. Classification (NCBI taxonomy): domain Eukaryota; kingdom Viridiplantae; phylum Streptophyta; class Magnoliopsida; order Poales; family Poaceae; genus Avena; species Avena atlantica. The sequence goes on from OU342737.1 coordinate 177,773,237, forward strand.
GTAGAGGGTTCCACCTATTTTATGATGCCCTAACAACATTGATATAGGATCGATCATTGGCTATCTCTTTCGTATGCACTGGAATTCTATTACACATGAACATGTGGGAACGTATTAACATTTAAAATTTCACTAATACCCAACTTTGGAGAAGGCGGACGAAGTAGCAGCATAATCATTCATTTGAATTCAAGACCTGAATAATAATATGGTCCACTGTGATTCTTTTACTCAAATCATTGGTACTTATTTTTTAACAAAAATGCATATAAAAAATCTACGCACAACATGAAATGGGAGAACATTCCTGCAATGGCAGGCCAGAAGTGATCGAGGCTGACTGTGGAAGGTGGCAGATGAAACCACAAATCCCCACATGACAGCTTATGTGAGGCTTTTGTGCTTCACAACGACCTTGCATCGAGTGATTGACACTCCTTGTACACGTATGCACCGTGTGTCTTACCTTGTCAAATGTGATCACTTGATACTATCATTATGCGTGTGTAGCATACTTAATGGATCATTTCTAAGGAAACACCAGGATGAGGTGACCGCCACCGCCTGCATCGATGCTGTACAAAATGATAGTTTACCTATTGTATTAATCACGGCTCAAAGTGGTTTATGTGGATGTGATAGGCTGAGAGTTTTCAGAAAAAAATCCAACGAGTAGAAATTACATTGGGACCCGCTTATAGTGGCAAAAACATACTCCCTCCGTTTGGGATTATAAGTCCCGCGCGGATAACTAGGTTGCCAATTTGGATAACAAAACATAAATAGTATAGCATAAAAATTATACCATTAGAAACTTTAGAGGTTATATTTTCTAATGTTATAATTTTTAGGATATATAAGTTATGTTTTGTTAGTCAAATTAACAATCTAGGTATGCGCGTAGGACCTATAATCCCGAACAGAGAGAGTACAATTGATTGCGCTCGACCAACTGGACAATTAAAAATGTTGCAAGACAAGACAATCATGATGATTCACACATGGTGTGTAGGTTAGTAGGTTTTAGGCTAGTCATAGAACTAGGTTTTAGGCTAGAAAGCTTCTCAGAAGAGACCATCGGAGTAGCAGCCGAGGTGCACTTCAATAGACCAGCGCGTTGTAAAAGCTCACATGCATACTTGCGTTGACAGAGATGAAGGCCGCCAACAGAAGACTGAACCTCAATGCCAAGGAAATAACTGAGAGTACCAAGATCGTTAAGAGCAAAAGAGGTGCGTAACTGATGAATGAGTCGTATCAGTAGTTGTAGGAGTCGAACTCACCACAATGATATCGTCGACATAGACCAGAAGATACAAAGTGATATCAGGCCTCCTCATGATAAACGGAAGTATCAGCAGTAGAAGGAGTGAAGCCAATCCCAACCAAAACAGAACTCTATCTAGCATGCCACGCACAAGGGGCTTGTTTCAATCCATAAAGCGCTTTGTCAAGACGACATAAGTGTGTAGGTTGACTAGCATCCTCAAAACCTGGGGGCTGTCTCATATATACTTCCTCCTCAAGAACTCCATGCAAGAAAGTATTCTGAATGTCAAGCTGACGAAGATGCCAACCATGTGTAAGAGCCATGGACAGTAATAACCGAATGGTAGAAGGTTTCACAACCGGACTAAAAGTATCTTCATAGTCCAAACCATATTTGTGGCACCCCAGATTTATGGTCCGGGATAACCCATTATGCAAACCACCACGATCCCATGATCAGTGACTCGTGGAGCATAATCGACATAGTATCAAAGTACACATACATTACAGTACCGGAACAATAAGTCTTACATAGGTAGACTTACAAAGGGGCCACTTGGGCACAAATAGATAGTAGCAGCGGAAACACTAAACGTAGAAGGCCCGAGTCATGTCATAGCCCATAGGGTGCCTGACTCGGAGAAACACCCTAGTTCGCGAAGTCGCCGTCGAAACCTTCGTTATTCTCATCTTCCTGCTCATAATCTGGCCAAGTAAATAGCCAGGGACAATACCGGTGAGTACGTTGAATGTACTCGCAAACCACCTTAAGATAATAATAACGGATATGCAATTTAGATGTGGTAGGAAGGCTCCAAGAGGGGTTCTTTTATAAACTAGTTTCTCTTATAGATCTAGCATGTCTCTATACCTTTATTGAAATGCTTTTGTAAAACATTTTGAAAACCTTTCTGGAAAAGTTTTAAGAAAACATTAGGATTGGGTCACCCATTGGTTTCTCCTTCCAGTCATCTCATGACCAAACTCCTTCCTCCATTTTCCCGACCATCCCATGGTCAAAACAATTTTGAGCCATTGCTTTTTCCGAAAGTCCTTTTTAAAAACAAAACCATCACCCGCCATACAGCCGCCAGCACAACCGTCCATGACCGAGGACTCGGCTATTCGAATAGATTTACACTCTGCATAGGTTGTACACTGTACCCACACCATCCGATTACCCGTCCCTGATCCGCACCGATCATGGGTTGAATAATCGGTCAAGACCTTCCGAATGCCCTCTCCGATACAAGTGCCTACCCTATGAGGTTAACCACCTCAACACCGGGACGCCCTATATAGTAACCAGCCAACCGGAGCGCGTTTTGCACCTCGACGGGTGTGCGCTTTCAATGAGGGGCTCATAGTATCGCGCGGAGGCCCGTTGACTCTTTGTTCCTTCTTGAAGGGAATATGCCCTGAGAGGCAATAATAAAATGTTTATTATGTGCATTCCAAGTATATGATAGATGTTTATTTTGCATGCTATAATTGTATTAATACGGAAAAGTTAATACATGTGTGTTTAATAAACAAACAGAAAGTTCCTAGTTATGCCTCTCTCATAAACTAGTTCGTTGATTAACAAGATTGGATGTTGTTAATAACAAGATCACAACATTAGTGTAATGGTGTGATGAACATTCATCCGAAGTATAGCATTACGATCAAAGTCATTGAGTTTATATTGCTATAAACAACTTACGAAGTAGTCCTAATCCTTAGACCATGAGATCATGCCAATCACTAACACCGGAAGAGTTTCTTGTCGACATCAAACATCACACCGTAACTGGGTGATTATAAAGATGGATTCAAAGCTACTAAAGTGTTATGTTGAGAATCATGGATCAAGAGTGGAATTTGTTCATCCCGATGACGGATAGATATACTCTGGGCCCTCTCGGTGATATCACATTGGTTAGCTTGCAAGCAAGTGATTTAATCACTAGAATGTTATATCACGGGAACGAGAAAAGAGTGCATGTCAGTAACGAGATCAAACTAGGTATGGAGATACCGATGATCGAATCTCGGACATGTAATATATCGTGAAATAAAGGGATTAAGATACAAGCCTAAAAGGTTCCGATGATCACAGGAAAAGTCATCGTTGAATGTGTGGGAGTCAGTATGGATCTCTAGGTCCCGCTACTGATTATTGATCGGAGAAGGGTTTCGATCATGTCCGCATTATTCGCGAAACGTAGGGTGACACACTTAAGGGACACTGACATCCAGTTGGAGCAAATGTTTCATGCCGAAATAATAAACAAGCGCAGGAATTTATTTCACTAGATACCAAAACAGGTTTTCGGGTGAAATTGCATAAAGAGGTTATGCATGTGAAATGGAATTCTAGCAAGGGGTTATTTGTGAATGTTTGTCATTAAAGTAATTGAAAAAATTCTGAATAAAATAAAAGAAGTTTTATTTAATGAGAGTTTGCATTAAATTTGGTGAAAATTTAATGGGAATTTGAGTGGGTTTTTGAGTGGAGAAAATTGAAGGGCCATTTTGTGAGTGGAGTGTCCACCCACATGAATGAAGGAGGGGAGGGGGCAGCCCCCATGGCCAGCGGCCACCCCCTTGGGTGCCCCCCTCCTCCTATAAAAGGCACCCCCTCTCCTCTCTCTCACTCACACCTCCTCGTGAAGGATCTCTCTCCCCCTCTAGAATTTATCCCCCATGGTCTTGGACTAGCGAGATACATGTTCCCGGTAGCTATTCGGCAAGAAAGGGTTGTGCTTCCGCTGCATCGCTGGAGCGAGGAGGCGGAGGTTTCTCGGTGTCTTGTACGTGTGTGCGAGCACGGATGCGCTGCTGCTTTGCGGCGCTAGGACTTCCTCTCGATCTTGAGATCGGCAAGAGATCGTCTACATCAACCACGAGTTGAACTCGTTAAGCTTTGTCGGTCTTCAAGGGTATGTTCTCTACGGATATACATCCGCCCGTTGTTTGTATCTAGTAGATAGATCTTGGTACATAGTTCCCATCGTAGGAAATTTTTTGTTTTCTATGTTGTGAACCCTACAGTGGTATCAGAGCTGGATCTATGCGTAGATGCTTTACACGGGTAGTACACATATGAGTATGTGGGCGATGATGATCATGTTGTTTATCCTTAGTTGTAATTTTGGATATTGGTGGCATAGTGGGATGAAGCGGCCTGGACAAACTTTACATGTCCTCGCACATGAGACCTGTTCCACGCTTGACATGCAACTAGTTTGCATAAGTGGCTAGTGGGTGTCTGTCTCTCCTACTATAGTCAATATCTATTTTGCAACGAGTTGTCAACAATTTGTTTATCCTCGTTGTGGTTCATGTTCGTAGGTAAGAACGGTTCTATCTCGAAATCCCTAAGCCACGTAAAACTTGCAATGGATAAATTAGAGGCGTCTAGTTTAGATTGTTGCTGGGCTAGTGTTATGATATGGTGATGTTGTAAGTAGAAGTATGATATGATACTCTTACAACATACATAACGTGTAATCTCCATAGACCTTGGATTTACACATATAGGTATGATAGTGATCATACTACGATGCACATGATAGAGATCATATGCGGGAACCATATCATTTCACTAATAAACATGTGATGTTTGATTGCATCTTATATTGCTTGTTTAGCGCTTTGTTAGCATAATAAGATGATCCCTCATTTAAATATCAAGATAAGAATATGTTCTTACTTTAGTATGCACCGATTATGATTTCGTCGCTCCAAGACATCACGTGATGATCGGGTGTTCTTGGATCCACGACCATATATCGGGTGTAAAACAGTTACACACGCGAATACTAAGGTTCTAACTTGGCGAGCCTAGCATGTACAGACATGTCCTCGGAACACGGACCGAAAGGTTAAGCATGAGTCATATAGTAGATATGATGCCCATTTGATGCTCGCCTTTGAAGCTACACCGACTCACGTGATGATCGGACTTGGTGTAGTGGATTTGGTTCATGTAATCACCAAAAAGGCACGAGGATGTCGTTTTTGAGTGGGAGTTCCTTCGTAATATGGATTAGTTGAACTCAATCTATCATAAACTTAGTCTAAACTTTACAAATTCTGTTGTAGATGGCACCACCTGCTTTTAATTTCAATGTGTTCATGGAGAAAGAGAAACTTGCAACGAACGGTAGCAACTTTACCGAATGGGCCATGAATTTGAGGATTCTCCTCTCTGCTGCACAAAAGCAATATATGCTAGAAGCGCCGCTAGGCCCCCCACCCTTTGAGGATGCCCCTGACGAGGAGAAGAATGTCTATCAGACTCGTCAGGAGGACCACAACTTAGTTCATTGCGGCATATTGTATGGGCTAGAGCCGGAACTTCGAAAGCGTTTCGAAAACGGCAATGCATTTGATACAATGGGTGAGTTGAAAATGATTTTAGACACACATGCTGCTGTAGAGAGCTATAATGCTTCATAAAAGTTCTTTAGCTGCATGATGGAAGAGCACAACTCCGTTAGTGAGCATGTACTCAAGATGTCGGGTTACGACGATAAGCTTGTGTCCTTGGGAATAACGATTCCCATTGACTTAGGCATCCATTGTGTTCTGCAGTCTCTGCCACCTAGCTATAAGAGCTTCGTGATGAACTATAATATGCAAGGCATGAAGAAGTCTCTCCCCGAGCTTCTGTCAATGCTTAAAACTGCAGAAGTGGAGATCAAAAAGGAACATCAAGTGTTGATGATCAATAGGAACACTGGTTTCAAGAAAGACAAGAAGGGAAAATGGAAGGGAAGTAAGGGTGGAAAGACGGTTGCCGTGCCTGAAAAGAAACCCCGAGTTGGACCTAAGTCTGATACCGAGTGCTACTATTGTAAGAGGACTGGCCACTGGAAGCGCAACTGCCCCAAGTATTTGGTAGACAAGAAGGCCGGCAAGGCAAACAACGGTATATATGATATACATGTTATTGATGTGTACTTAACTAGTGCTCGAAGTAGCACCTGGGTATTTGATACCGGTTCAGTTGCTAATATTTGTAACTCGAATCAGGGGCTGCGAAACAAGCGACCGCTAGCAAGGGGTGAGGTCAAGATGCGTGTCGACAATGGAGCAAGCGTTGATGTGATCGCTGTCGGAACGCTACCTATCCACTTGTCGTCGGGATTAGTAATAAACTTGAAGAATTGTTATCTGGTGCCAACACTTAGCATGAACATTGTATCTGGATCGTGTTTAATGCGAAGTGGTTATTCATTTAAATCCGAGAACAATGGTCTTTTATGGTCATGCACCGATGATGAATGGTTTATTTCTATTGGATCTCAATAATAATGTTACACATATTCATAATGTTGATGCTAAAAGGATTAAACTAAATGATGATATATCCTCATATATGTGGCACTGCCGTCTAGGTCATATTGGCGTTAAACGCATGAAGAAGCTCCATTCGGATGGACTTTTGGAATCACTTGATTTTGAATCATTTGATACATGTGAGCCATGCCTTATGGGAAAAATGACTAGAAAGCCGTTTTCCGGTTCAATGGAACGGGCGACAGATTTATTGGAAATCATACATTCTGATGTATGTGGTCCAATGAGTGTGTCAGCGCAAGGTGGATATCGTTATTTTGTTACTTTCACGGATGATTTGAGTAGATACGGTTATATCTACTTGATGAAATACAATTCTGAAACCTTTGAAAAGTTCAAGGAATTTCAGAATGAAGTGAAAAATCATCATAATAGAAAGATCAAATTTGTACGGTCCGACCGTGGAGGTGAGTATCTAAGTTACGAGTTTAGCACTCACATGAAAGAGTGTGGAATTTTTTCACAACTCACACCTGCCGGAACACCACAAAAAAATGGTGTGTCGGAACGTCGTAATCATACTTTATTAGATATGGTTCGATCTATGATGTCTCTGACGGATTTACCGTTGTCATTTTGGGGTTATGCACTAGAAACTGCTGCATTCACTTTAAATCGGGCACCATCTGAATCCGTTGAAAAGACACCGTATGAATTGTGGTTTGGAAACAAACCTAAGCTGTCATTTCTTAAAGTTTGGGCATGCGATGTTTATGTGAAGAAACTTCAACCGGATAAACTCGAAACCAAAGCGGAAAAATGCGTCTTCATAGGATACCCTAAGGAAACTATTGGGTATTCCTTCTACCACAGATCCGAGGGCAAGGTTTTTGTTGCCAAGAATGGATCCTTTCTAGAGAAAGAGTTTCTCGCGAAAGGTGTGAGTAGTCGGAAGGTAGAACTCGAAGAGGTTATTGAACCTTCTCTTCAAAGTATGGCGAGTAGCGCAGCGCCGGAAGTTGTTCCGGAGTTGGCTTCACCTGTTGAAGAGGGAACTAATGATAATAATCATGAAACTCCAAAAGAGAGTACTACCGAACCTCACAGGTCTACCAGGACGCGTGCAACTCCCGAGCTGTACAGAAATCCTGTCATGAATTTCATGGTTGATGAAAATGATGACCCTGCGACATATGAAGAAGCGATGATGAGCCCGGATTCCAAAAAATGGTTAGAAGCCATGAAATCCGAGATGAAATCCATGTATGAAAATCAAGTTTGGAACTTGGTACTTACCTCACGACCGAAAGGCCGTGGAGAACAAATGGATTTTCAAAAGGAAAACTAATTGCTGATGGTAATGTAACTATCTATAAAGCTCGACTTGTCGCAAAGAGGTTTCGACAAATTCAAGGAGTTGACTACGATGAGACATTCTCTCCCGTAGCGATGCTAAAGTCAGTTAGGATTATGTTAGCAATTGCTGCATATTTTGATTATGAGATATGGCATATGGATGTTAAAACCGCGTTTCTCAATGGTAATATTGAAGAAGAGTTGTATATGATACAACCAAAGGGTTTTGTCGATCCTAAGGATGCTAACAAGGTGTGCAACCTTCAGCGATCCATCTATGGATTGAAGCAAGCATCACGAAGTTGGAATCTCCGCTTTGATGAGGTGATCAAAGAGTTCGGATTTGTCCAAACTTATGGAGAAGCTTGTATTTACAAGAAAGTGAGTGGGAGCAATGTGGCATTTATGATATTATATGTGGATGGCATATTATTGATCGGAAATGATATAGATCTTTTAAACAATGTTAAAAGTTATCTAAACAGCAAATTTTCAATGAAGGACCTAGGTGAAGCGTCATACATATTAGGCATAAAGATCTATAGAGATAGATCTAGGCGCCTAATAGGGCTATCACAAAGTACATACCTTGATAAGATTTTAAAGAAGTTTAAAATGGAAGATAGTAAGAAGGGGTTATTACCTATGAAACAAGGCACGACATGGAGTAAGACTCAAAGTCCGGCTACGACGGAAGAAAGAGAGAAAATGGACAAAGTCCCCTATGCCTCAGCCATAGGCTCTATAATGTATGCCATGTTATGTACAAGACCGGATGTGGCACATGCTATTAGTTTGACTAGTAGGTACCAATCGGATCCAGGTTCGGAACACTGGATAGCGGTCAAGAATATCCTTAAGTACTTGCGAAGAACTAAGGATATGTTTCTTGTATACGGAGGTGAAGAAGAGCTCGTCGCTAAGTGTTATGTCGACGCTAGTTTTGACACTGATCCGGACGACTCTAAGTCTCAATACGGATACGTATTTCTCATGAATGGCGGAGCGCGGTTAGTTGGAGGATCTCCAAACAACTTGTGGTGGCGGGATCAACAACGTAGTCCGAATATGTTGCTGCTTCAGAAGCGGCTCAGGAAGCGGTTTGGATGAAGGAGTTCATATCCGAACTAGGAGTGGTTGCAAACGCGTTGGACCCAATGGTGATCTATTTTGACAACAATGGTGCCATTGCCAATGCCAAAGAGCCAAGGTCTCACAAGCATTCCAAGCATATTAAGCGCCGGTTTCACTCCATCCGCGAGCATGTCAAGGATGGAGATATAAAGATTTGTAAAGTACATACGGATCTCAATGTAGCAGATCCGTTGACTAAAACTCTCCCTAGAGCAAAACATGATCTACACCAGAACTCCATGGGTGTTAGATACATCACTATGTAACTAGATTATTGTCTCTAGTGCAAGTGGGAGACTGAAGGGAATATGCCCTGAGAGGCAATAATAAAATGTTTATTATGTGTATTCCAAGTATATGATAGATGTTTATTTTGCATGCTATAATTGTATTAATACGGAAACGTTAATACATGTGTGTTTAATAAACAAACAGAAAGTTCCTAGTTATGCCTCGCTCATAAACTAGTTCGTTGATTAACAAGATGATCACAGTTTCCTGATCATAGACATTGGATGTTATTAATAACAAGATCAGAACATTAGTGTAATGGTGTGATGAACATTCATCCGAAGTAAAGCATTATGATCAAAGTCATTGAGTTTATATTGCTATAAACAACTTACGAAGTAGTCCTAATCCTTAGACCATGAGATCATGCCAATCACTAACAGGCCCGGCTTTGACCCATGGCGACCTTGTGAAAGCGCCTAGGGCCCATGCCTGGATGGGGCCCATTCACTTTACCGTATACCCTGCAGGCTGCAGGTGCCAAGCTGCTCTGTTGTGTTGGGCTTAGCGGCAAAAGAAATAATAGAGAAGAGGCAGAGGGCCCATCGTGAGGAAGAGGAGAGGAAAGGCACACGCAGAGCGGACGCGATCAATCTCCAGACACCAGGAGCCACATTATAGCCAAGCAATCGTTCTCCTCTCCCTAAAAAGAAAGCTACTGTTCTCCTCTTTGGCTCTTGTGTATGTTCGTCTGTCTTCGTGCGACCGCCGCCTGGAGAACGCCCTGACTGCGGGAACCAGCTGGGAACAGACTGCCGGGGAGTTTCAATTGAAGCAGGAGATTTCATCCAATCACCTGTTGCTTGTGATCTCGTCTATGTCCCCACTACGTCTGCAACTGTCCATGATTGATGAATCCATCGTGGCCTTCAATCGAATCAATCCTTTCCCCTTTGACTATTTAGCCAATCAGGAGGGAAAGCATTAGGAATGTCACATGTTAGATTAGAGTTCTAGCTTTATGTATAATATGCTTCAATTTCTTCACAATTCTAGGTGTTACAATGCCCGAATATAAGTCTTGTGCTGTGAAAAGAAATAGAAAAACTGAGAGAATAAAATTATTAAATCACAAATAAGTATTTCTAACAAGTAGTGTTCATGCCGGCTCAGTCTTTCGGAGGTGCTCATATGGATAGGGTGCGCGTGTGTGCGTTTATAGGGGTGAATGCATGTATGTGTTATAACGTCTAAAATTGTACTATGTTTCTTTAAAAAAATCAAAGGTAAGAATCTAAATCTGGACAAGATGATTAGAATTCAAAAACCGATCATGATGCCAATGAACAGTCGTTCGATGATAGTAAGTAGCTAACTAGCGTCGATTTGGTGGTAGTAAGTTAGTAACTAACATAATTCTTGAATGTGTATTTGGATGTTAATATTTTTTTAGTTATTAACCTTAGGGGCCCATGTTATGAACTTCGCCTAGGGCCCCACAAAATATAGAGTCGGCCCTCATCACTAACAACGGAAGAGTTTCTTGTTGACATCAAAAGTCACACCGTAACTGGGTGATTATAAAGATGGCTTCAAAGCTACTAAAATGTTATGTTGAGAATCATGGATCAAGAGTGGAATTTGTTCATCCCGATGATAGATAGATATACTCTGGGCCCTCTCGGTGATATCACATTGGTTAGCTTGCAAGCAAGTGATTTGATCAATAGAATGTTATATCACGGGAACGAGAAAAGAGTGCATGTCAGTAACGAGATCAAACTAGGTATGGAGATACCGATGATCGAATATCGGACATGTAATATATCGTGAAACAAAGGGATTAAGATACAAGCGTAAAAGGTTCCGACGATCATAGGAAGAGCCATCGTTGAATGTGTGGGAGTCAGTATGGATCTCCAGGTCCCGCTACTGATTATTGATCGAAGAAGGGTCTCGATCATGTCCGCATTATTAGCGAACCGTAGGGTGACACACTTAAGGGACACTGACATCCAGTTGGAGCAAATTTATTTCACTAGATACCGAAACAGGTTTTCGGGTGAAATTGCATAAAGAGGTTATGCATGTGAAATGGAATTCTAGCAAGGGGTTATTTGTGAATGTTTGTCATTAAAGTAATTGGCAAAATTCTGAATAAAATAAAAGAGTTTTATTTAATGAGAGTTTGCATTAAATTTGGTGGAAATTTAATGGGAATTTGAGTGGGTTTTTGAGTGGAGAAAATTGAAGGGCCATTTTGTGAGTGGAGTGTCCACCCACATGAATGAAGGAGGGGAGGGGCAGCCCCCATGGCCGGCGGCCACCCCCTTTGGTTCCCCCTCCTCCTATAAAAGGCACCCCCTCTCCTCTCTCTCACTCACACATCCTCGTGAAGGATCTCTCTCCCCCTCTAGAATTTATCCCCCATGGTCTCGGACTAGCGAGATACATGTTCCCGGTGGCTATTCGGCAAGAAAGGGTTGTGCTTCCGCTGTATCACTGGAGCGAGGAGGCGGAGGTTTCTCGGTGTCTTGTACGTGTGTGCGAGAACGGATGCGCCGCTGCTTTGCGGCGCTAGGACTTCCTTTCGATCTTGAGATCGGCAAGAGATCGTCTACATCAACCACGAGTTGAACTCGTTAAGCTTTGTTGGTATTCAAGGGTATGTTCTCTACGGATATACATCCGCCCGTTATTTGTATCTAGTAGATAGATCTTGGTACATAGTTCCCATCGTAGGAAATTTTTTGTTTTCTATGCTGCAAACCATACACTTCTCCCGGTTGATGCTACGCATGGACCTTTGGTCAGAGAAGGCCCATCCTCCGGGGATTGTTTACCCCTGCAGTAGTGTGAGGCACCTATACCAGATTAGGTAAACTTCCAGACCAGCCATGTCCCATTCCAGAGTAATGTGGTTGCACGGGTTAATTGTTCCAGCATAGTAAACTATACAGCCCAGCGTGTTTTTGTAAACATTTTTCCTCCATCCATTGCCGGGTCATTTTGTAAAACCAAAATCTTTCTCATTTTCCAAAGCCACTTACTAGGCCAAGCCTCACCAGGGTTTTCTGATAAAACATTTTTGTAAATCTTTTCCCGGGGTCTTCCCATCCTACACTTTTGGTTAGGCTAAAAATAAGGTCTCCAAGAGGTTATGGTGTTAAACACCATCTACCATACTAAAGAAAGGTAGGTATTATACAAAGGGGGTTGTACCTAATGGTACTAAGGGGGTAAACATTTGGAGGAGCCAAACTTTCCCCATATAAAATAATACTGTAGTAAAACCAATACACTTTGCATAAATGGGTAGATAAAACATGCGTATATAAAATACTAGGATAAGGTGTATGAGCAAGAAGGTGGCTTGCCTTTGTTGGCAACTTGTCCCTGATCTCCTTCTTCAAGATACTCCCAATCACCTTCCTCGTACCCTTCCTCGTTCATATCTATCGTCGCAAAAGAAAATAAACGAACAAGAAACACACCATACATCAAACATGGAGCAAACAAGTCAAACAATACAGAATAAGCACTCAACTGGACCAACAAGAATCATACATTTGTTGTACTTGAAATAAGCAAGTCAAAGTCATTGGAATCAACTAATTAGGACACTCCTAAAAATAATGGTGAATTTACTAGTGAACCCTAGCCTAATAAGCAAACAAGTGCTTCACCACTGTTCTGCAAGTAAACAGGGATCAAAAATAATTTTTCTTGGTAGGTAACAGAAATACTAAGCCAACCCAATTGGATTCATGCTTTTAGCTAATATGGTTGATTTATAACAATTTTAATACTGCAGAAAAGACTAGAATCACTCAAGTAATCCCCAGCACAGAAATATTCATACTAAAAATATGACCTTCTGCGATTAGGTAGGTATAGATGGTGCTCAACTCCTGGAGTTGGAATTACTCAAAAAGGAGTTTCATAGAAGCTTTTAGAATTTCTGCAAGAAGCTTCTGCCCCAAACTTGCAAAAACTACTACATGTGCTAAACAACTCCTAAAGGTGTGATTCCAATTTACTAGATAGTTAGGTTAAGTAGGAAGGACTAGGAATTGGTTTCATATTTTTCTGACTTGCAGGAAATTTACTAAAAATAAAACAGTTAAAACTGCCTAGTCTTACTCCAAAAACTATTAAGGAAACTACAACCATTATTTTGGCAAGCTACTGGTGTGAGGTGGTGGGAATTTACAGGGGCTAAACTCCGGAGTTTGATTCAGGTCAAACCGAGGTTTTAGTGATTTTTGGCAGATTTAAATCTGCAGCTCAACTTTCTGGATTTTTAAACAAATGGAAAAAGAAAAGGGGCTGGGTGGATCTGAGGCCTGGCCACGGCCTGTGCAGGAGATGAGCCGGCTCGTTTGCGCGGCAGCGTGCGCGGGAACTGAGGATTTCAAATCACCGGTGGGGGCCCCGCACGTCATCGCCTGTGGGTTGGCGAAGAGGTATCCAGTGTCGTGGGTCGTTAGATCTAAACATATCCAACGGACCAGGGTCTGCCTTCCTCGTATGGGTGGTGTCGCCGGCGACGAACCCTAGAGGCTACTGGGGAGGTTCGGGAGGCTCACCTAGGGGCGGAGCAGCGTCGGGGACGGCTTGGTTCGACGCGGGTGACGACACCGGTTCGAACGAGGGGCGTCAACAGCAGCTTGGGCTCTGGGGACGGTCAGGAACGGTCTCGCAGCGTCGGCGTCCTCAGCTCCTCTCCGGCGACGCTCCTACAGATCCTGGGGAAAAGGGGAAACAAGGTCAGAGGGGGCTGTACGAGTCCTGCATGCATGCATGGATGGTTGGGGAGAGAAGGGGAGGAGAGGTGGCGACATCAACCTTCACCTTTCCTCGGTCGGCACCGCGGCAGTGAGATGGACAGAGAGGGAGGTAGGAGCCGAGCGAGCTCGGTTCCTTCCTAGGGTGGAGAGGGAGTGGGTTGGGGGTGGAAATGGGGTGGATGGCAAGAGTGGTAGGTGGCTCGGGGGTTTTATGCGAGGCGGAGCGGCTCACGGTGCACCGTGTGTAGGGGCCGTCCATGGCGAGGTTGGGGAGTGTGGGTGGACCAGGTGAGGGAGGGAGTATGTCACTGGGTGCCAGGGGAGGTTTAGAGGCGTGTGGACCGGCGCACGGCCTCAGGACGATGTGGGTTGTCCCAACGGCGCCCTTGCTCGTCAGGTGCTCGATGCCAGGTCACGCCGTGGTCGGCCTAGGGGTGATCTAGGGAGGGCTAGGTTTAGACTTGGGGTGGTGGAGAGAGTAGTGGGTGGTGTACTAAGTAACTGAGGAACGCGGGGGCGCGCGACGTGGCCGCAGTGACGTGGCCGGCGAGGGTTGGGGGTAAAGGGGGCTCCGGGTGAGCGAGGGAGAAGGGTGGGCGGTGCCTAGGGAATACGCGAGCTGCACGGGACCAGGGACGCGACAACACAATGGCTAGTGGGGCTGGAGGGTGGAAATGCAAGATATTGTCGATCTGCCGCCCTGCCACTCCCTCTCTCTCTCTCTCTCTCTCTCTCTCTCTCTCTCTCTCTCTCGTCTAGGGCGATCAATGATGGCCAGGGTGGTGGAGAGAGGGGCATTGCAACGTTGGATACGTGCCAGGGCACATGCATGCGATGCAGCGAGGTGTAGAGAGTGGGGGAGGGGTGTGGGATGATCTAGGGTGGCACACGCTCGGGGACGACTTTGGCCAATGCTCACGTCGAGCACAAGCCACCAATGGTAGAGGTATTGATATGGGGGTGTAGAGGGAGGTGGGGTGAGTGAGTCTAGGCCCTGGTTGCCTCCTAGATCAACTCCAAAAGCTTGCAAGGATCATCTAAAGTGGGTAGGAAAGAAGGTGACCATTTGCTATAGTTGCCACATATGCTCATAGCATAAACATGCAAATGGAGCAAGGTTGGGGTTTAACCAGGTGCCTTGTAGGTTTGCTTGTGATCATGGCAAGATAGAGAGGCATGGAATTTTTATGGCCCAAGGTTTTGGGGCTTGATCCATCAAGGTGATCCTTCTCTGATTTTTCCTAAAGCACCCATTAGAGTTATACTAGGGTTTAACCAGAATTAATTCTAGGGGCAAGAACCCCTAGGAAACACTAGAATGGCAAGCACAAGTTTTAAAGCAGTCAAAACTGGGGATCATGCAAACTAAATAAATAACAGACAGTGGCTAGATTAACTTAAGAAGTTTTATTTCCCCCTAAACTTTGGAGTTCCTACCTAGGCAATCAGGATAGAAAAGTTGGGATGTTACAATATCTCTGTTTGAATCCTTTAGCAACAAGACGAACTTTGTAACTTTCAATAGAGCCATATGATTTTTGCTTTATTTTAAACACCGACTTGCAATCAATAACATTGACCCTAGAAATCGGAGGGACCAAACGCCAAGTCTTATTATTTTAAAGAGCAGAAAATTCAAATTCCATTGCTTGACGCCAGTGGGCACAACTCATAGCTTCAGTGTGATTTGGTGGCTCTGTCTGAAACAAATCAATAGCTGATCGTGTACTGATCCAGGAGACAGTACCATCTATCCGCTTCCTGGGCTTCACAATCCCCTTCTGGAGCCGCGTTATGCGACGCACAAGCGATGGGGCAAGCAGTGGGCCGGAGGATCTTGGCCTAGTAGGTGGAGTCGGGGGAACCGGCGCCGTGGCGGTCGTGGAAGAGGCCAAGCCAGGCGACGCGGGCGCGGGAACGGAGGTGCAGATGGCCCATCGCGCGAAGGGGAGAATGTGCCGGCCTCCTCTGCATGGTCAAAGCCATGCACGTCGATCGGCTCAGAGTGATCGACGTGAGCCGCTGGTTCCTCATCAGCATCATCGAAGATTTCTAAGCGAGCACCACGTCCGACACCTGCACCATGGTTAGAAAATAATGGAGGAGCATTTGCGGCATCATCAAATTGGTCAGATCTAAGAAGCGTGGAATCGAAAGGTCGTATGGTAGTGGATGAAAGATTAGCAAAGGGGAAAACATTTTCGTCAAAAACCACATCACCAGAGATGTAAACTCGATTTGTGGGAACATGAAGACACTTGTAGCCCTTATGAAGAGCACTATAGCCGAGGAAAACACACTTTTTTGATCGGAATTCAAGTTTTCTATTGTTATATGGGCGAAGATGGGGCCAACAAGCACACCCAAACACTTTGAAAAAAGTATAATCTGGAACTTCCCCATGTAAACATTCAATCGGAGTTTGCATGGAGATGACAGGACTAGGAAGCATATTTATCAAAAAACAGGCCATAGAGAAAGCATCACTCCAAAATCTCTATGGAATAGAATCATGAGCTAAAAGAGTTAAGCCAGTTTCGACAATGTGACGATGTTTTCTCTCGGCGGTACCGTTTTGTTGATGAGTATGAGGACATGAGACTCGATGTGAGATCCCAATATCACTAAATAACTTATTGAGGTGAAGGTACTCACCACCCCAATCAGTTTGAACATGCTTAATTTTTGCATTCAACAATCGCTCAACATGTTGCTGAAATTGAAGAAAAATTTAAAACACATCTGATTTTCGTTTCAGGAGATAAAGTCAAGTGAAACGACTATAGGCATCAATAAAAGTGACATAGTATGTATGACCACTAACAGAAACTTGAGCATGACCCCATACATCTGTGTATATAATCTCTAATGGATTCTTTATTACACGGGTAGAAAAAAAAGGCAATTGATGACTTTTGCCTTGTTGGCAAGCATCACAAATTACATCTTTATTGACTGAAACTGACGGACGTTCATGACGATGAATAATATGTTGGACAATTTTTGTAGCTGGATGACCTAGACGCTAATGCCACTGCTCACGTGGCACCTTGATGCCGTTGAAGACATGCTTGAATGGAGACGACGACACATCAAGTGTATAGAGATTCCCACGGCACTCCCCTCTAAGAAGAACCTCCCTGGTGGCTTGGTCCTTAACAAGAAAGTACCAAGAGTGAAATTCAAAAAAAACATTATTGTCGCTATAGAATTTTTTTACGGATAAAAGATTTCTAGTGACGGAAGGAACATGAAGGATATCTTTGAGTTTGAGGGGATGTTTATGAGTGGGAATAAAAGATTGACCAATATGAGCAATGTGCATACCTGATCCATCGGCTGTATGGACATGATCCTTGCCAGTATAGTTTTCCTTCACTTGGAGTTTGGATATCTCGTTGGTGAAGTGGTCTGTCGCCCTGGTGTCAGCATACCAGGACGGATCAATCGGGTGTAGGATGATGTAGCCCCGGATCCGTGATTCGACGTAGTGGAGAGGGCAGCAAGTTGCTTGTCCATATAACGACCATCGTTCCCAGCACCAAGGAAGTTGCGGTGAAAACGCTTGAAGCGGCACGAGGCAACATGCCCCACCTTTTCCCAGATTTGACAGGTGGGACGACCACCACCACCAGCAGGAGGACGGTCATTGCGGCGAGGTGGTGAAGGAGGACAACTTCCTGGCTTGCCCTACCGACGAGGATTAGCCCGGAGCTGCTGATAGTTGGGCGACTGGCCTGACGGACGACCACTACCAGAACGCGCCCCATAGTGCGCAGCATGAACATCCGCGTGGAGATCGGCCTTCCTGGCTTCGACGCACTGCTCAGTATGGAGCATCTGAGAGTAGATATCCCGAACATGCATCGGGTCAGACAGATTGCGGGAGAGACAAGCTGAACAAGGGAGTCATAATCGCCGTCAAGGCCGGCGATCAGGTACGAGGAGAATTCTTCTGGATGTAGAGGCTGTCCAATGGAGGCAAGTATATCTACCATGGACTTGATCTTGTTGAAGAATTTTTCAGCAGATCGGTCCACCTTCTTCTCCTTGCTAAGGGCACTGTGAATTTGCATCGCATGAGCAACAGATTGAGAGGCGTAGCTCACCTCCAGCGTCTTCCAAACAGACCGCGACGTGGTCATGACCATGCCGATTGTCGACTCATGTAGGGAGCCAACGAGTGCAGACATGATGAACTGATCCTGCTGCATCCAAGATGCGTAGAGCGGATTGGGGATGATTGCTGGAGCGCCGGTCTTCGACGCATCTGGATTGGGGATTGTGGCGGCAGGACAGGGCAGCGATCCTCGACGAAGCCAAATAACAGATTGCTTCGCAGAACATGCAGGACCGTCGTGCGCCAGAACATGTAGTTCTCACCGGTCAGTTTCATCGTGATCTGACTCACGAGATTTATCGGCGTGGAGGGGATGACCAACACCATGGCCGGTTCAGCGGTGACCGCTCCGGTTCCACCAGAGAGGATCGAGGTAGCCGAGCTTAGTGCATCGGACGTGGAGGCGGAGTTGAGCGACATGGCGGCGAAAAGCGGAAGCCGAGAAAACCAATCTATGTTTTAGGCCGCAGGCTTTGATACCATGAAAGTAAACGAGTATTGGTAGGGATAGAGGATCACACGGATACAGCCGTGGCCTCATGTATAAATATAGTAGGGTATAGTACAAGTACAGAGAGGGTGTTAGAGTTAGATACGGTAGGTTTATACAACACCTAAACCGTATAGAGTTAGGACTAGGACTTCTACATGTACATATTTCACCGTTTATCACCAACTAGGCAGTTTGATGACATAGCATTCACTTAAATAAGGAGAGAGATGGTTGTGGTAACCATAACATCACACTTTTCTAGATAAAATGAGGCTATGAGCTAATTAATATAGGCATACATGACACAATCTATTACTAGTTACTATGCACTATGAAGGTGGTAACTTAGACTAGTATCATATGCATGACAGTAGTCCAAGTTACTCACCACTATGACCATCCTTATTTGATGAACTTGGGTCATCTTTCACCTACCAACTTTTACATGGTATGTAGGTCTCAACAGATGGAAAGGAAAACTACTATCCCTTGGTGGAAGACTTGTAATCATTAATTCAGTACTGACTAATATGGTACTATATATCATTTCATTCTTTCAAATACCAAAAGGGGTCTTGAAGAAAGTGGACTATTTCCACTCAAGATTCTTTTGGCAAGGGGATGAGGTGAAAAAGAAATATCGACTGGCCAAATGGACTGTGGTTTGCCGAGCAAAGGAATATGGTGGACTTGGCATTCATGATTTGCATGTCAAGAACACTGCACTCCTTGGTAAATGGATGTTCAAACTTCTGTCAGAAGAAGGAGTCTGGCAAACCATTTTGTGGAGGAAATACATTGGATCCAAAGCTTTGTCCCAAGTAGTCTGGAAGCCAGGCGACTCACACTTTTGGGCTGGGCTGATGGAAACATAAAAACATTTTCTACGCTTTGGTTCTTTTAATATTAAGGATGGATCACAGATTAGGTTCTGGGAGGATAGATGGCTTGGCCAAATGCCCCTTAGAGAACAATATCCTGCTCTATATTCGATAGTTACGCATAAATGGGATACACTTTCCAGGGTAATGGAATCTAATCCTCCGAATGTCTCTTTCCGTAGAAGCCTTATAGGTCCTAGACTACTATCATGGAATAATCTCTTATTGAGATTGTCTACGATACAGTTGTCGGAAGGTGTGGACGAATTTAACCAGAAGTTATTACATAATGGTAAATTTTCCGTTGATTCGTTTTATAGAGCTTTGATCCAACCAAATATTCCAGTTGATGATAATAGTAGAATTTGGAAAATGAAAATACCCCTGAAAACGAAAGTATTTGCTTGGTATCTTCGTAAAGGGGTAATTCTTACAAAAGATAATCTTGTTAAGAGGAATGGGCAAGGAAGTAAACAATGTGTCTTCTGTAATCATAATGAGACAATTAGATACTTATTCTTCCAGTGTAAATTTGCTCGTTCTATATGGTCAATCATTCAAGTGGCCTCTGGTTTATCTCCCCCTTCATCGGTTGCTAATGTTTTTGGCAATTGGTTGAATGGGATTGATGATAAATATGTGACTGTTTTTAGGGTGGGAGCGCTTGCTATTATTTGGTCGCTATGACTATGTAGGAATGACAAGATTTTTAATAATATGATGTCTTCTCCATTACAGGTTATCTTCCGAGCAACGACAATCCTACGATCATGGACAATTCTTCAACGTATGGAGTTCCGAGACTTTTTTGCGGAAGAGTGTAGACGTTTGGACGCCGTGGCGCGAGACATTTTTTCTAGACATGGATGGCAGCGTGACCTACGATTAGAGTTATCTTAGTCACAAACTATTCTGTTATCTATGCGTTTATGTTCTTATTTGATTATTTATGATTGTAACTTGAGAGGATTTTCGGCTGTGTGCATCCTAGTTATGCAGAGGCCGGGTGTAAACATTGCTTTAAGTAATAAAACGTCTATTTCCAAAAAAAAAAACTGTAGGTCTCAACTGGTACTATATATATCACAAAATCATTCTATCTTGGACGGCCAATTTCTTCCTCTACCACTCTCTCTTATGATCCTCCACTGACATATCATATGAATGGTTACCTAGGGATGAGAAGAGTCGGTAGTATACATTTGCACAAGGATCAGTAATGACACAATCTATGTCTGAGAACACACAAAAAGGGCGATGATCCTGCCACCAATGTAGATGTGCGTGCAGGTGCTCCAACACAATACAGTTGCAAGCCTAACTGTAACTGGTCAAGGCAACCGCGCTGGCTAGTCTGTTCGGAGCATGATGTTCATACTGTACTCTTCTACCTTAAGTTTAATTTAATAATGACGCGAAGACCTCCCGCGGGTTCTTGAAGAAAAAACTGGTTAAGAAGCGACACATATAGAAACACATATGTGTACAAGCAAAGCGTCTTTTTAGCTAACAACTTCCTATACAACCTGGCACCTTTGCTCCACTTTATAACAGCAATGCAGCTGCTGCTTCTTGCATATGCATTATACCAGAGCTATATGTCTCAGAATAATTGTTTCCGTGTGTGAAGGTGGCACCATCCCTTAGTTGACCATGGTAGATGCGACTTAGGGTGTTACCGTCTATTATATACCACAAATTGAATGTCTGTACGTTGCTATGGACACCAAAAAGAGTAAATGTGATTTTACCAAATGATGGGTTTAATTGTCGCAAATTAAACATGAGGTCTTCAATTTCCTCTAACATCGCCAGAAAAATAACCTCTCGCGAAACAGCAATGTTATATCCGGAGTACTCCCTGCATACCTGATTATATTATTGGGCTAAAATAGCAAAAAGCTAGGACCTAGGTGATTTCTGATTGGCGATTAAAAAGGTGAGAGATGCGATAATTTAGTCTTGATTGACGAGGTAATTAAAACTGGGTCCCAGGGAACAGCTTAGGTCCATGATGTTGTGCTAAGAGCATGTCTAACAGGCCTCTCAAACCGTGCCCACCCCGTATAATTCCGGCGGGATAGGGGGTGAGCGCAATTTGGACAGTCTAGCAGGACCCGTATTCGGGCCGGCCCGTATCGGTGGAATACGGGGCCCTCAAAATCCCACCGCCGCCCCATACAAATACAGGGCGTAGGTGCGAGTGGGGGCCGAACCCCTCACTCGCAACCCTAGCTCCGCTGTGCGCCGCCGCCTCCCTGCACAGGCTCCGGCGAGAAATTCCACGCCGTACACCGCAGCATTAGCACCGCCGCTCGCGATGTCCGCACGCCGCAGCAGTACCGCGTCACCCGCCTTCGGATCGAAGCGCTCCCGCTCACCGGACACGCTCGAGGAGGCGTGGCGGCGCCACTACAAGCTGTCCGCCGCCGGGAGTCGACGTGCGCTACTACAAGGCTGATCCGCCGCTCAAGCCGATGAGCGGGGTCGAAGGCGGCATGGGAGGCGAGCACCAGCGGCAGAGGAGTGTCGCGAGCCGGCGAGGAGGAAGAGGAGGCGGAGGAGGGGGAAGTCCCCCTCTTCTTGCAGGCGCTGGCCGCGTCCCTGAAGGATGAAGCCGACAAGGAGAGGGCGAAGGCAGACGAGAAGGCAAAGGCCATCGCCACCGTGAAGGAGATGGAGGCGCGGGAGGCGGAGGAGAATGCGACAGTCGTCATCCTCTACGACTAGATCGCTTCGTAGAAGTCGCGCTCCATTAGGATCACGCAATTTTGTAAAATTCTGTATGTATGATCTACCTATGAACTGATGAACTATCGAAGAAATTTTCCGGGGTTTGCAATTTTCAAATATACGGGGTGAAATACGGGGTCTGCTAGACGGAATGGTTCTTGCGTGAGCATTTTTTTGATACAGAGCCCTCTACTCGCATTTTACGGGGCAAAAAAATAGGAGATCTGTTAGACATGCTCTAACTAGTTTGGCATGCATGACCTCTCCCCCTCCTCTCAGGATAGTCATAGTTGGGAGTAACATAAAATCTTAGTTAGAGCCAATATAGTCTTATGGTTTTGCAGAAATTCACTAATCTCATGTGCTACTTCTTTTACCAAAATCACACATTTCAAGTTGCTAAGAGCTCCCCAAAAACTATTTGTATGTGCATCTCCATATTCCTTGTTCTCACATAAATTTTCAGGAAAACCGGTATTATTATGGATTGTGTAGAAAAAAAAGTGTGGTAACGAGCCTTATTTGAGCACCAATTTAGTCTTTTCTACACAAGCCACATAAAAAGTTGATTTTTGGTGAAATGACTTTGTTCACACTTAGAATTTGGAGATATGAGCAATTTCTATGAAACTTTTTGAAATTTCAATACGTGTTTCAGTTTTTTTTTAAATGGAGTATATGACCCAAGAGCCAATGAATCGCGTTGGGATGTAAGTTCAATTGGTGGGACACTAGTGATGAGAAATTTCCATAAGCACAACATTAATGCCGTAAAAGCAACCATAGTTGTCACAAGCTGTGCAAATTTCACTGATGAGATTATATTGTCTTCGCGTGCACCTCATTTTTAAGCCACCTTGACGGAGAGCATATATGTCCTACGAAGCATCCTATGACAGGAGGCCACTCAGTTCTTTACTTACATATTTATCTCTCTTCAACGTCTTCTATTGTGATGCTTAGGTACATGATCCAATGCTTATGATTTTTTGAATAAAAAATTACTTTTATACTCACAATACGATGTTTCTTCACAGATCAATAAAAATTTTAATGAGGCTCATCCCCTATCTTCATGCCCAAAGTTTTTACCATAGTTTGAAATGGGAAAATTTTGAAACAGGCATAAGAAATTCAAAAATGGTCTGAATAATGTAAATTATTCATGTGGTAAAATATTATGTAACATAGTTGCAAAGAAAAATATCAAACTTGGTATATTGATTATGTCTTAAAAAACCATCACAAAATGACTTATCATGTTCGAGGTTTCATGGCTTAAGTTCAAATGACCAATGTTATGACTAGAATCGTGACATAGTTTGTGATAGTGTGCCTATATTGTACACGTATGTGCATCATGGGATTGCGAGCAATGTTATAGGAGGAAGTTATCATTTTTGTCGCACGGAAAAGCCATTTTCCATTTTCCGAGCGCAAAAAGAAGGGTTTTGTGAAGCAATCACCAAAATTCTAACTCAAAATGCTATCACCCTATTTTTCAAAAATTCTAGACCACCTTAAATAAACTATGTCGCAACCGGGAGATCTCAAACCTTTCTGTCCATCCTAGGTGAAAAAGACAAATGTCTGCCAAATCGGTAGGAAGTGGGTCCAGTTTAAACTACAGGTATAAGATCTAATGCTCATGATTTTTTGAAAAAATCATTTTTATACTCATAATATGATGTTTCTTCACAGATCCAATGAAATTTTTAATGAGGCTCATCCCCTATCATCATGCCCGAAGTTTTTACCATAGTTTGAAACGGGCATAAGATAATCAAAAACGGCCTGAACAATGTAAATTCTTCGCATGGTTTCATATGATGTGACATAGTTGCAAGGAAAAATACCAAACTTGATATATTTATTATGTCTCAAAAAAACCTTCACAAAATAACCTATCATGTCCGACGTTTCATGGCTTTTGGTCCAAATGACAAATGTTATGGCTAGAATTGCGGCATAATTTGTGATATTGTGCCCATATTGTGCACACATGTGCATCATGGGATGACGAAAAATGTTGCAGTAGGAAATTTTTCTTTTCTTCGCACGGAAAAGCCATTTTCCATTTTCCGAGCGCACAAAACGGAGGTTTTCTGAATCAATGAGACGTCGGAAACATATCTATAATTTTTGATGATCCATGCTTGTTTAGTATCTACGTTTCTTTACTTGTCTACACTTTGATGTGCTTTTTACATGTTTTCTGGTACTAACCTATTAACAAGTTGCAACAGTGTCAGATGCCTGTTTTCTGCTGTTTTTGGTTTCAGAAAAGTTAGTAAAGAAATATTCTCGGAATTGGACGGGACAAACGTCAAAGTCAATTACTTTCTGTGGGAAACAAGAAGTCCAGAGGGGAGCCGGCGGGGCGAGCCAGAGGGGCCACACCCCCCTAGGCGTGGCCACAGGTAGGCACGCACCTGGCTAGGGTGTGGGCCCCCTGGCCACCGCCTCGGCCTTCCCCTTTGCCTATAAGAAGCCCCCGATGCAGAAACCCTAAGCACCCGATCAAATATCCACGAAACCGTTTGTAGCCGCCGCCACCATCGTCCCTAGATCGGGGGGATCTGAAATTCTTCCCGGCACCCTGCCGAAGGGGAGATCATCCTGGAGGCCTTCTCTCCGGTATGATGCGTGAGTAGTTCCACCTTGGACTATGGGTCCATGTATTAGCTAGATGGTTATATCTCCTCCTTTTTTCTTTCATGTATAGATCTTGTGAGTTTCGTTCATGATCAAGATCTAATCTATTTGTAATCATGCATGTTGTGTTTGTGGGGATTCGATGGATATTGAGATTATTATGTTGGTTTGATTAATGGTTTTGTATTTATGATTCTATCATGTCTGTGTTGTTTGTGATCTTGCATGCTCTTCGTTGTTAGTAGCTATCTTGGCCAAGTAGTTGCTAGTGACTCCAAGAGGGGGTATTTATGCTCGATAGTGGGTTCATGCCTCTAGTTTCCAAGGGAAGTGACAATAATCTCTCCGGTTGTAGATATGTTGTTGCTACTAGGGAGAAAACAACGGTCTCTTGTTCATGGAACATGTGGACTGTTTATCTTACACACTTTGCTTAAAGCAGTTGTCTGTTGCTTGCAACTTAATAAAGAGGGGGTTCAGATGATAACCTGAAGGTGGACTTCTAGTCATAGATGCAGTTGGATGGCGGTCTATGTATCTTGTTGTATTGCCCAATCGAATCTCATAGGATCTTTCTGACTAGTAATTGCATTGTTATGCCTTGCTCAGTTCCTGTCAATTGTCCTGCTATAATTTGTTTACCCTTCATGCCATGTTGTTTATCTAAGGAGAGCACCTCTAGTGAACTATGGACCCCGATCCAATATTTACCATTGATACATCCTCCACTGTTATTTGTTTACTTGCTACAAACTATTACCTTCCACACCATACGTTTAATCCTTTGTTACAGCAAACCGGTGAGCTTGACAACCTCACTGATTCGTTGGGGCAAAGTATTAAGTTTGTGTTGTGCAGGTCTCCACGTTGCCAGCAACACATGTATGATGTTTCCTTCCTCCTACTGATTCGATAACCTCAGTTTCTTACTGAGGGAAACTTGTTGCTGTGCTGCTTCATTCCTTGCTCTTGGGGTTTCCAACGAAGCGTCTCACGACAAGTGGTGGGCGCCATCAATCAACCACCAAAATTCTAATTCAAAATGGTATCACCCTATTTTTCAAAAATACTAGACCACCTTAAATGAACTATGTCCCAACCGGAAGACTCAAACCTTTCCGTCCACCCCGGGTGAAAAATACAAATGCCTACTGAATCGATAGGAAGTGGGTCCGGTTTGAACTACAAGTACAAGATCTAATGCTCATGATTTTTGAAAAAAACATTTTTAAACTCACAATATTATGTTTCTTCACAGATCCAATGAAATTTTCAATGATGCTCATCCACTATCTTCATGCCCGAAGTTTTTACCATGGTTTGAAACAGGAAAATTTTGAAACGGGCATAAGATATTCAAAAATGGTCCAAACAATATAAATCCTTCGCGTGGTGTCATATTACATGACATAGTTGCAAGGAAAAATACCACACTTGGTATATTGATTATGTCTCAAAAAACCTTCACAAAATGACCTATCATGTTCGAGGTTTCATGGCTTTCGGTCCAAATTAAATGACCAATGTTATGGCTAGAATCGCGGCATAGTTTGTGATACTATTCTCATATTGTGCATGAATGTGCATCATGGGATGGAAAACAATGTTGTAGGAGGAAGTGTTCCTTTTCATCGCATGGAAAAGCCATTTTCCATTTTCCGAGCACAAAAAAGGGGGGTTTTGTGAAGCAACCACCAAAATTCTAATTCAAAATTCTACCACCCCATTTTTTCAAAAATACTAGACCACCTTAAATGAACTATGTCCCAACCGGGAGATTTTAAACCTTTCTGTCCACCCTGGGTGAAAATGACAAATGTCTGCTGAATCGATAGGAAGTGGGTCCAGTTTGAACTACAGGTACAAGATCTAATTCTCATGATTTTTGAAAAATAATTTTATACTCACAATATGATGTTTCTTCACAGATCCAATGAAAGTTTCAATGAGGCTCATCCCCTATCTTCATGCCCGAAGTTTTTACCAAAGTTTGAAACGGATTTTTTTTGAAACAGTCATAAGAAATTCAAAAATGTTCCAAACAATGTAAATCATTCGCATGGAGTCGTATGATGTGACATAGTTGCAAGAAAAAAATACCAAACTTGGTATTGTTTACTCCCTCTGTTAGGGATTATAATGCCTATGGACCACTTTGATAGGATTAAGAAAAGTAATAACTCACCCTCTTGATTACTACATGCACCAATAGTTATACATGCATAAGAGAAGAGAAAGAAAAAGAAGACCATGTATTGGATGAGTGATGGTAATAAATGAGAAATGACTTGTAATTCCTAACATTTTAAAAAATCTCTTAGGCCTTATAATCCCTAATGGAGGGAGTATGTCTCAAAAAAGTTCACAAAATAAATTATCATGTTTGACATTTTATGGCTTTTGGTACAAATAATCAATGTTATGGCTAGAAATGCGGCATAGTTTCTGATACTATGTCCATATTATGAACGCATATGCATCATGGGATGGCGAACAATGTTGCAGTAGGAAGTTTTTCTTTACGTCGCACGAAAAAGCCATTTTCTATTTTTCAAGAGCAAAAAACGGGGGTTTTCTTAATCAACCACCAAAATTCTAATTCAAAATGCTACCATGCTATTTTTCAAAAATATTAGACCACCTTAAATGAACTATGTCCCAACCGAGAAACTCAAACCTTTACGTCCACCCTGGGTGAAAAATAGAACTGTCTGGCGAATCGGTAGGAAGAGGTTCCGGTTTGAACTATAAGTACAAAATCTAATGCTCATGATTTAAAATAAAATCATTTTTAGACTCACAATATTATGTTTATTCACAGATCCAATGAAATTTTCAATGTGGCTCATCCCCTATCTTCATGCCCGAAGTTTTTACCATAGTTTGAAACCGGCATAAGAAATTCAAAAACGGTCCGAACAATGTAAATCCTTCATGTGGTGTCATATTATGTGACGTAGTTGTAAGAAAAAATACCAAACTTGGTATATTGATTATTTCTCAAACAAACCTTCATAAAATGACCTATCATGTTTGGGGTTTCATGGCTTTCGATCTATATTGATTATTTCTCAAACAAACCTTCATAAAATGACCTATCATGTTTGGGGTTTCATGGCTTTCGATCCAAATGACCAATGTTATGGTTAGAATTGCGGCATAGTTTGTGATACTATGCCCATATTGTGCACGCATGTGCCATGGGATGGAAAACAATATTGCAGGAGGAAGTTTTCCTTTGTGTCGCACGACAAAGTCATTTTCCATTTTCCGAGCGCAAAAAACGAGCGGTTTTGTGAAGAAACCACCAAAATTATAATTCATAATGCTACCACCCCATTTTTCAAAAATAATAGACTACCTTAAATGAACTATTACCCAACTAGGAGATCTCAAACCTTACCATCCACCCTCGGTGAAAAAGATAAATGTCTGCCAAATCGGTAGGAAGTGGGTCAGGTTTGAACTACAGGTATAAGATCTAATGCTCATGATTTAAAAAAAATCATTTTTAAACTCACAATATGATGTTTCTTCACAGATCCAATGAAATTTTCAATTGTAGTTTCTTCAGAGATCCAATGAAAGTTTTGGAATACATATTGAATACATCTCAAAAAACACCAAAAGAAAAATTCATAATACACATAGTCACCAGTTTCCTAAAATGCCTTGATTATGATCGCGTCGGCCGTAACAATAGATTATCTTCATCATTTAACATGATGCTTGGGTCAGTGTTTACTGTGAAGGGCGGAATTTTATCAAACTTATTATAATATTCCGACATGTTTGTTTTGTCCTCCACTCCCACGATGTTTCTTTTCCTTAAAAGAACTATGTGGCTCTTTGGCTCATCGTATGATTATTTTTTCTTTTTCGGTTTAGTAGACATGTATTCATATAGAAAACCTGAGCCACATCATTGGATAGGTCGAATGGTTCGTCTGTGTACCCAAGATTTTGGAGATCTACTGTTGTCATTTCGTACTTCTTGTCTACCTCAACCCCTTCTCCTAGAAGCTAGACCCATTTGCACTGAAACAAAGGGACCTTAAAATAAGGTTCGTAGTCAAGTTCCGATATCTCCTCTATGTAATCATAATATGTATCATTTTCCTATTGTTGTTTGTTGCATCAATGAGGACATCACTGTTTTGGTTGATGCTCTTTTTGAACTTGGGTGATTGTGTAAAATGTATTCCCATTTATCTCGTACCCTTGAAAAGTCAATACAGTCGAAGATGGTATCCTGGCCAACAAGTACAGCTGATCTCCAACAAAGGAGTTACTCATGAGATGTGTTTGCAACTGCCAAAAGTCGTCATGTGTGCACGTGTAATCGAGTCTTCAGACTGCCCCGGGTGTTTGGAGCATAAAATATCTTGTGTTTATTGATATAAGGAGCCACCTAGGTGGAACTTTGTAGATATGTATAGTGTGCTTGCGTGAAATAATATCCGTCTCTATATATTATTGTTTTTTTCTAGCGTGTCTTTTCCACTTAGTCTCCCCTCGGGCCACGATTGAGGAACACTAATAAGTTTAAGGTTAGGAATGAAGTTAACACAAAACTCAATGACCTCCTCTATTCCGTAGCCCTTAGAGATGCTTCCTTATGGCCTAGCACGGTTATGGACATATTTATTTAGGACTCTCATGAACCTCTCAAAAAGGCATATATTATGTAGAAATATATGACCAAGAATGGAAATCTCTTCGATTAGGTGAACCAGGAGATGCGTCATAATATTGAAGAATTATGGTGGGAACACCAACTCAAAACTAACAAGACACTGGACCACATCATTCTGTAAACTTGGTAGAATTTCTAGATCGATTACCTTATGAGAAATTGCATTGAGGAATGCACATAGCTTCATAATGGGTATTCGAAAATTTTCCTGTAGAAGACCCCTCAATGCAATCAGAATCAATTGCGTCATAATCACGTGGCAGTCATGAGACTTCAGGTTCTCAAATTTTTTCTCTGGCATATTTATTATTCCCTTTATATTCGACGAGAAGCCAGACGGGACCCTGATACTTCTTAGGCATTCAAAAAAGATTTCCTTCTCTTTTTTAGTAAGAGCCACTACTAGGAAACTAGCTATAGATAGACATAGCTTCTGTTGCGCATGGTCCTGACCATGCGCCACAAAAGTTACCCAGTGGCGCATCTGGAGACATGAGCCACAGAACCACCAAACTTCTGTGGCGCACCTTCAGAGCAATGCGCCACAGAAGTTTGGTGAGACCCACACCAGCCGTTGGACCATGAATCTTCTGTGGCGCATTACTACATATGCGCCATAGAAGTTTGGTGGGACCCACAGCAGGCGGGGTCTGACCGTGCTCTGACCAAACTTCTGTGGCGCATACAGGGTGATGCGCCACATAAGTTTATATCTTCTGTGGCGCATATTGCGATATGCGCCACAGAAGATATATGTGGGCCCCACTCTCTGCTTACCTATGTACAAGCTTATGTGGCGCATTGTTGCCTGTGCGCCACAGAAGAACAAACTTCCTTGGTGCATGTGCTTGGTATGTGCCACAGAAAGCTTCGTGCTTCTCAGATTATTTTCCTCTTGTGTTTTTCCCGACTAAACAAGTACCTTGAACAGCAAAACAAGTACCTTCTCGGAATATACTAGACAATCTAGTAGATAGACATGTGTAGTGGCATACATCGTTGCAAAATGCACATGTGCATAGCCTTGAACAGCAAAACAACAATGCCATACATCGATCATTGCAAATACACAAACTACAACATTGCAAATCCCTTCAAAGAGCTGGTGGGGGCGATGGCGGTGGAAGATGCCAAACCTCCCTATTCACGCGCTCCTGCAGCCTATGGACGTGGTCCTCCATGGACACGTTGTGGTCGAGCACCGGCCGCCACCCGATTGGTTCCGCCATGCGCGCCCTCTCCTCCGGAGACGCAAGCACGGCGTACAACCTCATGGCCTTGTTGTAGAGGGCCTCGTGGTGCAGTCTGGCCTCCTCCTCGATTAGGTGGACCTCTGAATCCCGCGGCGGTTGACTCCCAGCACTGCCCCTCGACCTCGCCCCTCCACTGCGAGTAGGCTACAGGGAACGCGAGTAGGCTATGCTCTCCAGCGAGTCTTCCGACGAGTTGTGGGAAGAAGACATGAGGGCATGTATGTTGCTTTGGACAGGGAGTGTGGCATATATATAGAGGGGTGTCATTAAAGAGCTCTATCTGCCACCTTTATTTGGTGCAGATCTGTGCCTCAGTGCTCTATGGCGCATGGGTCAGACAAGCACCACAGAACTTTAACCTTCTGTGGCGCATAACCACAGTATGCGCCACAGAAACCCACAGGTTCTGTGGCGCATTCGTTGGCCATGTGCCACAGAACATTGAGTCAGGGCCCACTTGGCCCACTGCACCCTATGTCCAAGGTTCTGTGGAGCATGCAGTCTATATGCGCCACAGAAGATTGAACTTCTGTGGCGCATACGGCCTGTATGCGCCACAGAACCCTTCGACCAGATCTGCACAAAGGTGGAAGCTTTGCTTCCTCCTCTCTCCCACCATCCATTTCACATCCTTCTCCCCCCCTCCCATCTCTTCTTCCTCCTCTCTCCCACCCCATTGTGTCTATAATTTTCTACATTTTGTTGTATTTAAACCTACTATAGCTGATAGATTGGCTAGGGAAAGTCTTTCTCCAACTAGTTGATCTAAAACACACCTACTTTTCTCCTCCACATCTCTACTTTTCTCTCTATAGATCTATTGATCCTCACTCTCTCACATCGCGCTCTCGAGTCGGTATTCTATCTAACCGGTGAGTAATTGGCCATGAATATGCATGTTTTGTAGGTGTAAAGCTTGTCGTGCGGGCGGTGTGTATATGCGATGCATGCATGGCGCGAAGATGATGTTTGTCCATGAAGCTTGTGTGGTGCATGAATGCTTGCATGGGAAGAAGATTCTTGTTTTTGCTTGTCTCTGTCCCGGTGTGGTGCATGGATGTTTTCCGAAATGTTGATTTATTTCCATTTCGGAAAATTTTTGCACCACCCATATGTCCTACTTTTAGGAAAGGTCATGCCGAATTTTTCCGGCGACGACCATGCATGTGTGTTTTGTGTGTGTATATTTCTAATTAACCTACTCTCTGTCTTTTTGCTCTATATGTGTATACCGCGCAGGCTATCATGGTCGTCAGCATGAGCGAAGGTCGAGTTACTAGGTATAAGAAAGACGCCAAGGCAAACATGATTCGGAACAACAAGACCCAGATAAGATGTCCATGTCGAACATGCAAACTCCAGCGCTGGATCGACCCTGATTCTGTACAATTGGAGGATCACCTGCTCAGGCGCGGTTTCATGTGTGACGAATTCGATGAGGAGTTGTCAATTAATGGTGTTGGTCATCATGAATACTTGGGCGAGCGAGAAGACGAAGAGTCTCCCGACGGGCATGGTAATGATGACGAAGAATATACCAGCTACGGGCATGATCATCATGACGAAGAAGGAGATGTCGACGGGCATGACCATCATGAAGAAGGAGAAGAAGTGAACACCCAGACGCTGCTAACTTCGGTGTTAAGGGATCCTCATGTTTAGGAACTGCTTCTCAAGGAGACGAGCAACGCCAAAGCTGCATCCAGAGAGAAAGCCAAGCTGGCGCAAATGGAGTTAGATGGGATGACTCCATTATATCCTGGGTGTCGGCCCGAGGATACACCCCTGAGTGTAACGCTCAAGGCTCTAGAGATGAAGGCGGAACACAAATGGACCGACGTGAGCTTCAATGCTAACATGGAATTCTGGCACGATCGTCTTCCTAACGGGAACACATTGCCAACAAGTATAGAGGAGGCCAAGAAAATCGTGTTCCCTCTCGACCTACCGCATGTTAAATACCACGCATGTATCAATGATTGCGCACTTTATCGTAACGAATACGTGGAGAGAACCACATGTCCGGTGTGCGGCCATGGATGGTACAAGAGAGGGAACAAGAAAGTTCCTCAAAATTGGTATGGTACTTTCCTATCACTCCCCGTCTACAGAGATGTTTCGTAGATCCTAAGAAAGCAAAGCTAATGCAATGGCACGCGGAAAGGGAGAAACCCGAAGATGATCCAGAGAAGGGCAAGATCCTAACACACCCTTCAGACGCTAGCTAGTGGAATGCATTGGACATCGAGTTTGAAAAGTTCGGGGGCGATGCAAAGAACGGCAGGCTGGGTATGAGCACCGATGGAATCAATCCTTTTGGCAACCAGAGTAGCACGCATAGCACCTGGCCCGTGTTTGTATGGCCGTACAACATCCCCCCGTGGCTCTGAACAAAGCAAAGGTACGTACACATGAGCATTCTTATTCAAGGGCCAAAACAGCCAGGTGTCGATATGCATCTTTATCTCGGGATGTTGAAAGAGGAGTTAGCCACATTGTGGGAGACGCCAGCCCATACGTGGGACGCCTACACTAAAGAATATTTCACTCTGAGAGCCGCGTTGCTCACAACGGTGCAGGACTATCCTGGTTATGCATATGTATCGGCCCAGGTGAACCATAGACACAATGCATGTGTCAAGTGCATGGATAAGACCCCGCATCTACAGCTACCCAATGATCCCGGATCTTCGAAAACCGTGTTCCAAGGGACTCGAAAGTGGCTTCGCATGGATCACCCGTGGAGAAAACGCGGTGACCTGTTCAATGGTAAAGACGAGCTCAAAAGAGCCCCGCGTACGAGGAGCGACAAAGAAATCGAGGAGCTTCTGAATAATTGGGATGAGTGCCCAGCGCGAGGGAAGAAGCGACCAAGGACAAATCCGCTTCTAGGTGTATGGAAAGCGAGGTCTGTTTTCTGGGACCTAGCGTACTGGAAGGTCCTCCACACACCCCATAGCCTCGATGTAATGCACATCACGAAGAACGTTACCGAGAGTCTGCTTGGCACTCTCCTCAACATACTGGAGAGGACCAAGGATGGGCCAAAAGCAAGAAATGACCTGAAATTGCTTGGCATCAAGAAGGAGCTTCAGTACCCTGATAGTGATGATGACGACGATCAAACGGAAGGGACTTAGGGTCGCCGCAAAAGGGTTAAGAAGAATGAGGTGGTTGTGCTTCGCGCTGCCTGCTTCACTCTGTGTCAGGAGGAGACCGAGCAGTTTTTTAGGTGCCTTCTTGGAGTCAAAGTTCCTCATGGCTACTCGGGCAAGATAAGCAGGTATCTCGACATAGCAAAGAAGAGGTTCAGCGGTATGAAGTCCCACGACTGTCACGTGATGATGACACAGATACTTACAGTTGCCATACGAGGGATAATGGACGAGCACGTCCGTGAGACGCTGTTTGGCTTGTGCAAGTTTTTCGACGTCATCTCTAGGAAGTCGATCGGCATGAAGCAGCTTGATAGGCTACAGGAAGAGATCGTGGTGATACTATGCGAGCTCGATATTTACTTTCCGCCCGCATTCTTCGACATCATGGTGCATCTACTTGTCCATGTCGTGGATGACATCATCCAGCTCGGGCCGACATTCCTGCATAACATGATGCCGTTTGAAAGGCTGAACGGTGTAATCAAAGGGTTCGTTCGCAACAGGTCCCGTCCAGATGGAAGCATAGCCAAGGGCTTTCTGATCTACGAGTGCATCTCTTTCTGCCAGAACTATCTAACCACCAAGAACGAGGATGTTGGAATACCCACCAAGAAGCACCTCGGCAGGCTTGCTGGGTATGGTCACGGCGAGGGCCACCGCTCACTGCATGTCGGCATTGCTAATCGACGCACCGACTTTGCCAGGGCACACCGAGTCGCACTACAACACATTGAATTGGTCAGCCCTTGGGTGGAAGAGCACAAAAGCTTGATCGAGCAAGAGTACGTGGACCGGGCCCGCCCGAGGAAGAAAGGAGACGTAACAAGAGAACACAACTCCACCTTCACGGGTTGGTTCAAGAAAATTCTGCTGGACAATCCCCCACAGACGCCTTCTACGGAAGATCAACAACTCATATTCTCCTTGTCACAGGGCCCATCACATAACGTAAAGACCTATCAGTCATACGACATCAACGGTTACAGATTCTACACCGAGGAAAAGGACATGAATAGCGAATATCAAAACTTAGGAGTTACTATGATGTCCTTCGCCGACGATGAGACTACTGTCATGGAAAGATTCTACGGAAAAATCGAGGAGATATGGGAGCTCGACTACTGTGGAGAGACGGTACCGATGCTCCGTGTTAGATGGGCCAAGAACGTCGAAAAAGAAGGCCGATATTTCACCACCTGCGTTATACCAGATGGGCATTTGGTGAGGAGCTACGGTCCGGTGGTTGACAAGCCACTGATCGGAGGCGACTGGACTGGAGTGCTTTCATCAAATGATGCATGTGGGCTGAGCCATTCCCATCCCAAGTGGTGGCCCGATTCGGCCTGGCCTGGTCGGAAAGAGATTCTAAATCTCGAATATGCGCACCGAGGGTCGGCAAAGAAGGCATCCATGAAAAATGAGCCATGGATACTCGCTAGCCAAGTTGATCAATGTTTCTTTATTACCGACCCGTCAAAGCCCAGTCGCGTTGTAGTGAGGAGGGGCAAGAGGAGCATCATCGGAATGGAAGGATCCGCCAACGAGCAAGACTTCGACAAGAATGGCGATCCGAAGATCGAAGAGGAGTTCGACAAGTACTTCAACATGCCTACTACTACTACAGTAAGAAGAAAGACCACAATACCTACTAAAGGTTGTCCGTTCACGAGAAGAAATCTCATAGTGCCCGGGCTAAAGTATTCAACCGCGAAGAAAAAAAGGCAAGAAGATTGTGAAGAGAGACTAGCTAGCTCGAAATATCACACGACGATGTGTGACCTTTTTTGTGTATTAGTTAGAGACTAAAAATATATCGTGATATTCGTGTGGTTATACAAATTCACATGTGTTTGTGAGAAGCACAATATATACAATAATTCAGGGAGTGTTTTTTTAATAAATATACATGTGTATGTGCTTGGTTTTAAATATATTAGTAACATATAATTTTGAAACAAAGAAATAAAAAGTGACCCAGCCAGGATTCAAACCTGGCTGGGAAAGGTTTGTCTATGCATCATAACCACTGGGCTGCTCTGTGTTTAATGTCCAACTACAGCCTCACGTCGGTTTTGACTAAGTGCCAATGTTCTGTGGCGCATATTGCTCGAATGCGCCATGGAATTTTAAACTTCTATGGCGCATGCGAGCGATATGCGCCACAGAACATTGGCACTTAGCCAAATAACTGTTCGCCCCCTTCCCCTTTCTTTCCCCAACCTCTGCTTACCTCTCTCGCGCCTGACGAACCCTAGCGCCGCCTGCACGCACCCTAGCACCGCCCACACGGACCGAAGGAGGAGGGAGCCGTCGCTGCTGTCGGAGCCGCTGTCGGAGACCGTGAAGGAGGAACCCTAGCCGCTGTCGGAGCCCGTGGAGGAGGGAGCCCATGGAGGAGCAGGCGCAGGAGCCCGTGGTGGAGGAGGAGCCGCCACCAGAGCCCACGCCACCTCGCCGTCCATGCTTCCTCGCCGTTCACGCCACCTCGTCGTCTACCCCTTGGTGAGCATCGCCCTGTTCTCCCCTCCCATCTCTCTCTGTTCTTCTCCTCCCAGATGCAGTTCATCTCCTTCCCTCTCCCCTCTCTCTGTTCTTATCCGTTGATGCTTCTCGGAAGTGGACAAACTGCGTCTCGGAAGTTAATCTATATGACTGAGAAATTGTATTAACTATGAGATGCTTGTGGTTATGTATCAGATCAATTGGTAGTTGAACTGTATTCTTTGTTACCCAGTATAAAAGATGCCTTCAACTGTGGATGAATAATATCATCCGGTCTGACAAATTTTATTATCAGTCATGTTGGCCTAATTATGCTACTGCTCCATCTGCTTCCCATGGTGAAGTCGTGAAGGTGCATCCCCTGCAATTTTTGTCTACCATCTGACTCTGAATGTTGTGCTTCTAAACTTACTGTACATTGTTGCACGGTCGGCATATCTGGCCTCCTTCCATGGAACATTGGTAGGAGTAGTTGAATTTGTGATGATTCTAACTGTAAGATATATCCAAATGTTCTGATTAGTTTCCCAGGTTACGAAGTTTTATATACTGACTGCCTGTGGTTGCCTACTTGCCTCCCCATTCAGTTGGTAGTTTACTTGGGTAAATTCAGTTTGTCTTAGCTGTTACTTGCTTATGAGATGCTTTCAGCATGGATGAATAATAACAGATCTCCAAGTTCTCCGGTGCGTGTAATGTTCGCTAAAACTTTTGAGAAATGAGTTCAAACTTGAGTTGCTTGCATATATGTGCCCTGTTTCATCTTACTATATATTTTTCTGCATGTCCACCTGTGTGCTTGTCTGTCACTGTGTGCTTGTAGGAGAAGATAATAATGCATCGTATACTAAAAATTGTGGTTCATTGATGTTCTAGATTAAATCGTGCTTCTGAACATTTTGCAGATTGTGAGTTTGTGATCTTCCAGATTTTCAGTATTTCATTGTTCAACTGCTTGTGTTTCCCTTCACAATTGGTAATTGAATGTGTGATGATAATTATGTGATGACAGACTTCTCTTTTTTGAATTGGTGCTAATGTTGTTATTTATATGAAATGGTGCTGCTGGTGTTTGTGTACATGATATGGTGTTGCTACTGTTTTTGTATATGAAATGGGGCTGCTGATTGATGATGGATGAAGGGGCTGCTGTTTATGTACTTGATTGATGATGGATGGTGTCAATGGGGTTGTCAATGGGGCTGGGGTGTTTTTTCTTGCAGGGATTTCAATTGAGTTGCCCGTTTCTCCCGAAGTGTTGATTCACTTCCGTTTCGGTTGAGAAATGGGCACTCGTAGGTCCAAAAATTAGCAAAGGTCATGCCGAATTTTTCGATCGATATTTGTGCTAACTTTTTGCCTCTTTTTTTAGTAATAAAGCGCAAACATGTCGACTAACGACGAGGCCGGTCCTTCTAAACAAATGAGCGTCGAGGATCTAGCCCGAGAGGCCAACAAATCGTTCTGGGGGCCGTCCCAAGAGCATGAGGAGGCGGAGGAGATGAGAATGACACCACCACCGACGACCGTCGTCGGAGGTGCTGGGGGCGAGGAAGATCCAGATTACAAGGGGGACGACGACGACTACGATGGAACTAGTGAAGAAGGGGAGGAGGGTAACACCACCACGGATGGTGGCAAGCGCACAGATGGTGGTAGCGGCAACCCGGCCACCATACAGAAGAAGAAGAAGGATATTAAGGATCGGAAGCCACAAGTGCTCGCCAACGTCTGTGATGAGTTCACCGAGGTCACAGAAGGTGGCCAACCCATTGCGCCTTCATCGATTTCCTGCGGGTACGACATGCAACTCGGGTGCATCGTTCGGGAAAAGATGAGCAACGTAATCATGCTTTGGTCAAGAACCTCCTTAAGAAGCTTCACAAGCGATACACATTCCTAGAGAAGTTCGGAAACCTGGAGAGTAATAAGAACCTGGTGAACAAACTAGCACTGACAAATATGAGCAACGCCTTGAGTAGCTGGAAAACCCGGGTAAAGAACAGCATTGACAAAGGTGAAAGCTGGGAGATTATAAGTAGGAAAAATCCGATGCTCGACGAAGAAGAGTTCAAGATATTCAAGGCGGACTTAGATACCGCTGCCTCTAAAGCATGGACTGAGTGGGGAAAGACTATGCGAGAGAAGAACATAGGTAACCACCGGCTTGGAAGCGACGGATACAGAGGGAAACATCCCATTTGGGACAAGGAGGACGCCGAGCTTGAACGCCTGGGTAAAGAGAACCCATGGCATAAAATTACAGACCTGCAGATCCGACAATTTGTCCGGGCCCGCTACTACCTGGACCCTGTTACAGGGGAGTTCGTCACCGACGACCCGGATGTGAAGGCCTTTGAGCATGAGCTGGTAAGGAATTTACCGTGGATCTCTCATTAAAATAATTAAACCAAGAATCTAAATGCATGCATGGGTTCACCTCTCCTTGTATCTCTGCAGGAGAAGGAATTGAACGCTAGCGAGGACTTGTCGTCCCAAGATTCGGCGGCGGAGCCATGGGACACTGTTTTTAACAGGGCGACGAACACTTACAAGAAGAGGGAGAAGAAGTTGCCGCCAAAATCAGCTGGCCGTGTGTCCGGCTTCGGTACAAGCATGAAGTTTACCGAGTACTACAAAGAGGACTCAAAGAAGAGGAGGGAGAGGAAGAACCAGTAGGCGGCTAAAGATAAAGCCGAGGTTGAAGAGCTGAAGTTGAAGGTGAAGACATTAGAAGCAAAAGTGGACGAGAAAGCAATGGACAAGTTATTGGAGGAGAAGCTTCGCGCGATCATCCCCCCTGGGTTGATGGAGGGGCTAGCTGTTTGGAATGCGGGAGGTCGAAAGGGGCCGATAAACGTGCCCAGCTTTAGCGGCAGCAACTTGAGCATCAACGTTAACGCGTCGCCGGACTTGGTGACCCCGCCGGCCACCATCGCCGCGGCGCAGCCACAAGAGCTTGTTGTCGCACAGCTGCCCCCTGCTGCTCCCGCCAAAAATACCAGTATCGCACAGCCGGCGGTGGCACCAGTACCGCGGGAGAATGCTGATGATTGGCCTACCGCCGGGATCGGCCGTGTGTCGACATTAGCCGAGCTCAACGCCCTCACCAAGGTAACTAATATCATACTCCGCTTCATCTTCTTTCTGCGCCTTTGGTGATTGCCACCTCGATCATGATGCCCAACACATATGTGTCGATATTCAGGACGCTGCTTGCGTACTACTCCACAAAGTTGCCGACGGCGAGTTGAAGGATGTTGCCAAGGGCAATATCATACAGCCGGCGAACCGCATGATGCACAACAATGCAATGGACGATGCCGTGATGAGGGTCCGGATTGCTTGGGTGTTGCCAGGGTGCGACGACAGGACCCCCCTTTCAACATCAGGGAGCCGACGAACACAAGACCCTTGCAGAATGCCACGGCTGTCCCTTGACATGGCCGAAGAGTTAGATTCGTATTACGGGGCACCTAAGCGCCACCTCGATCGCCCAGCCACCACCTCAGATGCCACCTGTCATCGGCGCCACCTCGATCGTCCGGCCACCACCTAGGAAGCCACCTGTCGTCGTCGCCACCACCAGTCGCCACCAACAACTGTTGGGAGCGTGTGGGCCGCCCCAAGGCGATGCCGTCGTCGCAACGCAACAACGTCGCCCCGCCACCACCATCACCACATGGTGGCAACAACGATGATGATGAAGAATTTGTCAACATCGACGACTACATCAACACCGGCGCCGGCATAGGGTTGTATATGCCTGCTATGGATGAAGAACCCTTCATCGCTCGCGAGGGTCTAGGTGGGCGTCCCACTACATGCACGCAACGCCTGGTCTTCGGAGGTTTATCTCAAGAGACGCCTCCGGCCGCCGATCAACAGGAGAAACCAGTTGGATTCGTCTTTAGCCCTGACACACTCCAAAAGGCGGCCGTTGAGCACTTAGTATCCCTAGTGGAGGAGCCTGCTCAGAAGACGAAGAAGCATAGGAAGAGAGGTAAGAAAGCTGAGAGCCAACCTCCTCCGAAGAGGATCCGGGCTAAGGATGACGTCGTACCATCCCGCGCTAATGGCTTGCCCAGGATACATATAGCCGGTGAAGCGATACTAACTCCGGATCTGCTTCGCCTTGCTGGTGGACATATGCTCGCTTTGAGTGATAGTATCAAGACACTAGAGGGCATTCTTCTTAAAGACAAAGATCCAAATTATCCGGTTTTCACTGTCAAGGTGCCATCGGACGTGGACTTCGTCCATGAAGCCCCCGCGGACGTGTTCTTCATATCGTACGAGGACGTCTTCAAGCTGTTTCTCTCGAAACGGCTGGACTATAACATGGTCCGCCTATTCACGCTCAATCTGGCGATGAAAACCAAGAGACATCAGACCCCCTACATCGCGATAGTGGATCCCTACTACATGCGTGATAGCCAGTTGAGGGAAGGATCTGAGACGCGTGCCAAGGCGACGACGTATCGCGAGAAGTTCATGGTGGACCACAAGAGGACGAACACGCTTCTTGTGACTTTCTTTCCCGAGTAAGTACACACACCCCCTAGCATTGTTAACTTAGGCTTTCTTATAGCTTTCTTCCTTTGCCCTTTTCCAACATCCCGTTTCAATCGTGTTGTGCAGAGACAAATACTACACACTCATCGTCATTTGCACAAAGTACTCTATAGCATCGTATTTCGACTCGGCGAGTAAGAAGAAGAAGAAGAAGGACTACACCAGAATAAGGGGTGTTTTGAATGAGGCTCTCGAGGGCTATGCTAAAAAGGGATGCCCCTTCGTCAACAAGGGGGAATGTATCAAGGATGACAAGCACGTGTTCAAGCATGTGCTCGAGTTCCCCTGCGTCAAGGAGCCGGCTACTAGCGGCGCCAAGGAGGCCTTCTACGCCATGCATCACCTTAAAGGGTTTGTCCGGGATTGCCAGAACCTAACTCTGCCATCTAGTTTCCGAGCATGGGCCAAAAATTTGGCGCGAAGGGACGATGATGATCTTAGAGAAGACTTCCATCGCATCCAGGTTAAGTTGTCGGAAATCATCGTGTAAGATGTCAACACGAGGGGAGGGGTCCTAAAACACAACAGAGGGTTGACTAAGAGGGAGATTGAAATATTCTTCGTCAACAGGGTGACAACAGGACGTGGATGACGAAGGATGGCTATCTACCATTCTCGAAGCCGAGCGTTAGCAGTTCTCAACATTGATCGATGTGTGCGCCTAGAATTATCATAGATGTCTGTGTGTAGTGTTGTGTCACAAACTATATACTACCGTGGTCGTATGTTGTAAACTTCACTATTGTGGTCGTTGTCATCGAAGTTCTATGATTATGATCGATGTGCTATCTTCTATGTTTACTGATCTTTTGCTTTAGTTTATGTGAATATATATGCATGTGAACCAATTTAGTTCTTTCTGTTGCATGATTTACTAATATGCCTTATCTATAGAGATGACGAAGTGGTACGTGGTGTACAAGGGTTGGGTTCCAGGAGTCTACGATGAGTGGGAGGACTGTCAGAAACAGGTGAACAAGTTTAGCGGCAACAGCAACAAAGGATACGCGACTCAAGAGGAGGCGGTAGCCAAGTGGAGGAACCACCTATGGAAGGAGAACCGGATGAAGATATTGCTAGTGCTCTTTCTCTTGCTCACCGTCTTCATAGTTGTATTCTGTTTGATTATAGTGTAGGCGATATGAATACTTTATTTGTAATGTGATGAGATGGTGAACTTTGTAACAAACACTTGTAACAAACCACTTCATTTGACTTGTATTGTAATGTGATGATCACTTGTCTATCTCGTTCGGGCTCTAAGTAGTGTGATGACACTATATTCATGTTTGTATTATATTTGTTTTCATATACTAAGTCAAATATATTGTTTCTGTATAATACCTGTATAATATTGTATATTTGGACAAGTTTCAATTTTTTTTAATACCTGATACTCAAACCAGTGGCGCATCGTTTTAACCTTCTGTGGCACATAGTGTTTCAGTGGCGCATTGTCCATAATGCGCCACTGATCAGAGTCCTGTGGCGCATCAACTGAAATGCGCCATAGAAGTATCATGACTTCTGTGGCGCATTTCGGACTGCACCACAGAAGTTTTCATCAGTGGCGACGTAACAGTGGCGTCCTAGCCATGCGCCACAGAAGATCAATACTGATGCGCCACTGATGAAGTATTTCCTAGTAGTGAGCGTAGCTGGCAGGACGACGTCCTTTATCTGTATTGTTCTCTCGATGCATGTTGTGTGGATCTTTCATACGTTGCTAGTCCTGCCGTGGTTCCGGTGTATCTTTTGTATTTCCAT
The DNA here is from genome assembly GCA_910589765.1 of Avena atlantica. Lineage (NCBI taxonomy): Eukaryota > Viridiplantae > Streptophyta > Magnoliopsida > Poales > Poaceae > Avena > Avena atlantica. The sequence goes on from OU342737.1 coordinate 177,816,139, forward strand.
ACACTCCTAGGAAGCCTAGAAGGTTCATGAAAAGATTCTTCGTCACGTGCATCATGTCGATTGAAGAGCGGGCCCCTAGGACTTTCCAATAGGGTAGCTCCCAAAATACAGATTTCTTCTTCCATATGGGCGTGTGTATGGCAGCATCATTTAGAACAGATTGAACGTTAGGACCCTTTCCATAGATTACTTCTAGATCCTTGATCATACCTAATATATCATCACTAGTACGGTGGACAGGCTTCTTCCAGTGATCAGCCACGCCTTTGAAATGCTTGCCATTCTTTCTTACGAGATGCTTGGTCGTAAGAAATCAACGATGCCCCAGGTACACAGCCTTCTTACATTTATACAAATATACACTTTCATTCTCATCTAAACAGTGTGTGCATGCATTGTAGCCCTTGTCTGTCCTGATAGGTTACTAAGAGCGGGCCAATCCCATTGATTGTTACGAAAAGAAACGCTCGTAGGTCAAATTCCTCCTGCTTGTCCTCATCCCATGCACGTGCGCCAGGTTCGTGCCACAACTGTCAAAGTTCTTCAACTAATGGCCTTAGGTACACATCAATATTGTTGTCGGGTTGCTTCGGTCCTTGAATGAGCACTGGCATCATAATGAACTTCTGCTTCATGCACAACCAAGGAAGAAGGTTATAAACATAGAATTACAGGCCAGGTGCTATGACTGCAGCTCTGCTCCCCAAAAGGATTCATGCCATCTGTACTTAGACCGAACCTCAAGTTCCTTGGATCATCTGCAAAGCCCGGGTACTCTCTCTCTTGATTTTTCTCCACTGCGACCCATCAACGGGGTGTCTCAACATCGAGTCTTTCTTGTGGTCTTCTTTGTGCCATCACAACAACTTGGCATGCTCCTTGTTTCTGAACAAACGTCTAACATGTGCTTCAACTTCAACTTCTCATATTCACATTCACATTCTCTCTATGCATCAACAATGTCCCGGTGAAGATCATCAACGAGGTCATCATGTGGCGCCTCTTCATCTCCAGCTTCACTAGTTGTATCACCGTATTCTCTATGTATAACCGTATGATGATAGTTGTCATCATCCTCTTATTTTTTCATTATCTTCCATTATAATTCCTCTTTCACCGCGCTTGTTCTAACAATTGTAGCTGGGCATGAAACCATGCTCAAGCAGGTGGGTGTGAAGGGTTCTCGAGGAAGAGTAATCCCTCTGATTCCGATATTTAACACATAGAAAACACATAAAACCATTACTTCTGTTTGCCTTAGCCACACCAATAAAATTATAAAGGCCCGCAATGAACTCGCCAGTGTGTCGGTCACCATACATCCATTGCCGTCTCATCTCCATTATATAATTAAGTTTATGAAAAACTATTACATAATATCTAAAGAAATGACCACTATACATCGATACATGCATTACATCAATGACATATAAAAGGATTAAGTTGCATGCTAACCTCGATCGAGGAGGAAAGAAAGAGGAGAAATCTTTAAGTGTGGCTTAGACACTTGTGCATTTCATCGAGCACCTCTTGTGCATAGAGGGGAAAAACTAAGCAACATACACCACTTTTGCTGTTCAAAAAATAGGCCGAATCAGCGATTAATAGGCCGATTAATCGCTACTAGGGACCTGACCGTGTCGATTACCACTAATCCTTTGTGTTAATCGTTTAGACCGATTAATAGGGCTGACACTCCGATTACTAGGTATGTTCCTGATTAATCACTACACTTGGTCAAAAAAGTTGCAAAATTATCAACACATATCGCCCATCCATCCGCTAGCCCGCCCCAATGAAGTAGGTTTTGTCAAGCTCCCGTTCGATCCCTGCCTCCAGCAGCTTGATTTTAGCCATCACCAACTAGTTCCTTGTTGTTGTTTACCAGCTCCTCGTAGTTGCCGACCAGACCTCAGATACAAGAGCTCGAGCGCCTTAAGGATCTCACCCGGGAGCTTAAGTATGAGGATTCATACGTGTTTTAGGTGCTAATTTTTCTAGGCTGCACCGATTAATAGCCGACCGATTAAATCAGTTAATGGTCCGAATTTCGATCAATCGCTACTCCCAAGCCAACCGAGCAGCTAACGATTACCGATTTCCTTCACATTTATTTTGCATGAGAGGGGAAAAATAAACCAACTCAGACAAGCATGTGAAGCTGGGGTGGTATATATACAGGCACATGGGTCTTCAGTCCCGGTTCCTACCAAAAACCGGGAATAAATGTCTACGCCAGCGGCCACGTGTGGCCAGAAACTTTTTTTCCCGGTTCCTGCCCCGAACCGGGACTAAAGGACCCGCATGAATCGGGACAGATCGTCTCCCTACCCCGTGCGTCCTCCTGGCCTTACGAACCGGGACTAATGTGAGCCCTAGTCCCGTTTCATGAAGGAACCGGGACTGATCGCTCGGGGTAGCTTTGACGGAAGCCATGTTTTCTACTAGTGTGGGTGGCTTCCCCCCCCCCCACACACACACTGGCTACCGTCCAAATTTTGCCCTGAGATTCATACCTGGTGTCAGGTGTATTGCAAATCGGGTGTCTGCACTATAGACTTTGTTTACGATGATAATTCCGCGTTGATACGTCAGTAAAATGTGTTAGTCATACAGTTGGTTGCATGATGAGAGAGAACAAGGCATGCATGATTGTGTAGGTTAGAAATTAAATGCACATGAACTACCCAAAAAAGTATACTAGGCGTGAGGTGCACCTAGCAATTAATCTATTTCCAGTGTGAGTATGTGTTTCGATTCACCAGAATCCATTACTCAGCAAAGTTTTCTCAGTATAGAATGTAGGGGTTTGTAGCATGGAAAAAAAATTCTATCGCATGAACACACACAAGCCAAGATATAATCTACTAGATCGGTGCAACGAGTTGATAGAGTACTAACCCTAAAAGATGCAAAGAGTTTAGCTATATACGGATCTCTCATGGGTGATGTAGTTGTTCACTTGCCGATCTCAAGATCGCGTAGACGATCCTTCCGGCGCCGCGTTCCGAAAGCACTCCCGCAGTTGGTCACACGTACGGTACTCGATGAAGACCTTCCTCTCCCTTGTTCCATCAGGCAACGGAGGTTGTAGATCCTCCTCGCGATTCCAACAGCACGACGGTGTGGTGGTGGAAGTAGAGGAGAGATCCCGCAGGGCTTCGCCTAAGCCGGAGCGGGTATGGTGGAGTAGAGAGAGAGCCTCAGCAACTAGGTTTTAGAGGCCGAGGGATGGAGGTAGCCGGCAGCTAGGGTTTATCTAGATGGTGGCGGTTTAGAGGAGCTCTAGGGCGGCGGCGACTTGGAAGGGGGCGGAGGCTGACCTAGGGTTTTGGGGTGAGCCTCCAAGGGGGCGCCCTATCACTCCTTTTATAGGTGGGAGGGGCGGCTAGGGAAGGGGAGTCCTTCCCCAACACCCCTTGGTGGCCGGTGGCAAGGGAGGGAGGTAAACCTTCCCTAACTAGGTTTCCTCTCCTCCCTCCCCTAGGCAATCATGTTAGGATTTGACTATTCAAACTGGCGTTTGACTATTCAAACTGGCATTTGATTTCTCTCTTCCCATTGCCCATCCAAGTGACCTAGGGTATGATGCAACCATTATACAATGTCATGGCACATTACAAGTACCCATCCCCCCGAGTTAGTGGACCTTCCAGAACCTTCTAGAAGCTTCCAGTGAAAACACCAAAAACTTTTCCGAACCCTAGAATTGGACCCTTATATGAATCTTATTCTCCGGACCATTCCGGATCTCCTCGTGATGTCTCGGGTCCTATCCAAGACTCCGAACAACATTCTATCTCTTACTCACATTCCATATCTACTAAACAACATCTAATCCTTTAGTGTGTCTCCCTACGGTTTCTGAATTATGCAGACATGATTGAGACACCTCTATGATAAATAACCAATGCAGTAATCTAGAAATTCATATGGCTCCCACATATTTCTATGATTACTTCATGATTGAATGAACCATTTACATACGGTACCAATTTCCCTTTGTCTCGCGATACTTTACTTATCCGAGGTTTGATCGTATATCTGCATACCTAGTTCAACCTCGTTACCGATAAGTACTCTTTACTCGTTCTTGTGATATGTGATCACTTGTGAGCTAGTCACATGCTTGAAAGCCAATTGCATGAAATTCCATCGAGAGGGCCCAGAGTATATCTATCCATCAGATGGATGGAAAAATCCCACTCTTGATCCATGTGCCTCAACACATACTTTCAGAATACTCAATACCACCTTTATAACCACCCAGTTACGAAGTGGTGTTTGATGTCATCAAAGCATCCATCCAGTGATGGTGATTAACACTCATGGTCGAAGGATTTAGGTTACTATGTATTTGAAAGCTTATAGAAAGTGAACTATTCTAAATGACTTGATCTTATGCTACGCTTAACTATAGGAGTGTGTCCATCACATCATTCTCCTAATGATATGCCCTTGTTATCAATAACATCCAATGTTCATGATCAGGAAACCATGATCATCAATCAATCAACAAGCTAGTTTAACAAGAGGCTTTACTAGGACTCTTTTATGTTTACAAATCACACAAGTATTAAATTTTCCGATTAATACAATTATAGCATGGGATGTAAACATTCATCATAAACACAAAGATATAATAATAACTACTTTTATTATTGCATCTTGGGCATATCTACAACATAGAAAGCTAGCCGAATTGCTATCTCGCCGAGATACAGAGGTTGTACAAGTCACAGGGTAGCCTCGGGTGCAATCAACCAAGTAGTATGCACTGGTCCAATCGTGCAATATGGCTCTAGACTTTGTATATTTGCCAATTGAGAGGGAAATTTTACTCTACCGCCTAATTATTTTTTCTGTGGAGACCATTTATAGCAATGTTGTTCGAGCTCATTTTTTGTCCCAATTGCTAAAAAAAACAATTTTAGCAATCCCGTGGAATTATAGTAAGGTTTTTAGAGATGCTCTTATTAATAAAAGTGGTGTGAAAATATCTCCACCGTCGACAGGGTTGGGGTTCTCGGTCACCCAACTTGTCCATCTAGAACTCAAAGACAAGTAGAGGAGTCCACCGCTCGTGCATGGGATCAAGGTCGGTGTGAGTCATGCACCCCCTCCATAATGACCGATCTTGTGAGATATGATGGCACTTCGTTGATGTGGGAGCGCTTCGTCGGGAAACCCCAAGAGCAAGGTGTGATGCAGCACAGCAGCAAGTCTTCCCTCAGTAAGAAACCGAGGTTATCAAACCAGTAGGAGGAAGGAAACGTCTCAAAGGTGTTGCAAGCAACTTGGAGACCTGCACAACACAAACTCAAGACCTTGCCCCAATGAACAGTGATGTTGTCAATCTCACCGGTTGCTGTAACAAAGGATTAACTGTATGGTGTGGAAGGTGATAGTGGTTTGCAGAAAGTAAACAGTAACAATGGAATATGTATCAATGGTAAAGATTGGACCGGGGTCCATAGTTCACTAGAGGTGTTCTACTTACATAAATAAACATGACATGCAGGGTAAACAAATTATAGCAGGGAAATTGACAGGACTAAGCAAGGCATAACAATGCAATACTAGACATCAAGATCCTATGAGATTCGATTCAGCAATACAACAAGATACATAGACCGCCATCCAACTGCATCTATGACTAGAAGTCCACCTTTCAGTCATCATCCGAACCCCCTCCAGTATTAAGTTGCAAGCAACAGAAACTGCTTCAATCAATGTGTGTAAGGTAAACAATCCACTTGTTCCATGAACAAGAGACCGTTGTTTGCTCCCTAGTGGCAACATCACATCTACAACATTAGAGATTTTTGTCACTTCCCTTAGATTAAATAGAGGCATGAACCCACTATCGAGCATAAATACCCCCTCTTGTAGTCACTATCAACTACTTGGCTAAGATAGCTACTAACAACAGAGAGCATGCAAGATCACAAACAACACATACATGATAGAATCAATAAGACAAAACCATTAATCAATCTGACATAGTAATCTCAATATCCATCGGATCCCCGCAAACACAACATGCATGATTACAAATAGATGAGATCTTGATCATGAACCGAGCTCACAAGATCTAGACATGAAAGCACAAAGGGGGAGATACAACCATCTAGATACTACATGTACCCGTAGTACAATGTGGAACAACTCACGCTTCCGGAGGCTACCATGATAAGAAGGCCTCCGGGATGATCTCCCCTCCGACAGGGTGCCGGGAAGAGCTTCAGATCCCCCTGATCTAGGGATGATGGTGGCGGTGGCTACAGAATGTTTCGTAGAATATTGATCGGGTGCTTAGGGTTTAGGCATCAAGGGCTTCTTACAGGCGAAGAGGTAAGGCAGGGGCGCGGCCAGCGGGCCTACACCCTGCCCAGGAGCAGCCTAGGGTGGGCCCACGCCTGGGGTGGGTGTGGCCGCCCTGTGGCTCCCCTCTGTCTTTCCTCTGGACTCCGTGTTCTCCTCAGTGAAATATTGACTTTGGCTTTTGTGTAACATCCCAAAAATACTAAACTTGGATCATCAAACTCTAATCATCAAAATTAGGGTTAACAAAAACTTTTCTAAAATAAAAATATGAAAGCATGCATAGTGTATGCATTTCATTTTGAATTCTTTTGAACCAACTTGTTTGTGTGTTACTTTGCTTGTAAATGGATGCTTAGGTGAAATAAACATCATCTAAACAATTCCCAAACTTTTCACAAAGACAAGTAAATCAAAACAAATAAAATAAGGGAATGGTCATTTTGACCAATTTAACTCCCATGCCTACTTTGGCTGTCTCAAACTTTCAGAACTTAACAGAAACTTTTCTGGATATTTGCACCCCTTGATTGTACCCATAACAAAGTATCAAGGCCCACTTTGTGATCATCCAGAAACATTCAAATGCATAGTTTAAAGGACAGTTCAAAATTGAATCTTTATCATATGGGAAGATCCCACTTTTTCAAAAACCACTCAAACAAGCTCAACTTTCAAAACCCAAGCATCTGCAGACTCACCAGCACCAACCTAGCACACCCACCAAAAATCTTTTCAAAATTCAAAACTTGAATTCTTGCGGCCATTTCATCAAACACCTTGCAAATTCAAATCAAACAAAATCCAAACACTATTGTGAGCAGTGATTCTTGCCTAACTTGTTCCCTCTCTGGACACCACTAGCCTTAGTAGATCATCTAACAACCTAAACTAATCTCTAGCACCACTGTAAGCTAGCCATTGTCATCAATGGTGAGCAGGCCGAGTGCACCCTTGCCACCCACATGTCGACAGCAAGCTAGGAGAAGCACCAAGCCTAGCCAGCATGTATGGGCAATCACCCATGCCTCACCGCCCCCTCTCGACCAGCCCTGCCTCGAAGACATTGACCAGAGCACCCAGGAACGCCGCGCCCGTTCCTCTGTCAACCATGCCGAGCATGCGCTAGAGCAACACCCTCGACCGAAGCCCACAGATCGCGCGCCGCCCTTGACGCGTGCATACATGATCGCCACCGACCCAGGAGACCGCCAAACATCTCCGTTTGCCGCCCCATGCCTCACAGCCACCGCTCGCCGTCGAAGACGCCGCCTCAGCCGCGCAGAGCATTGTGCGTTCCAGACCAAATCGCACCGCCCCTACGCGCGTATTAAAACCATAGAGCATCGCCAGGAGACCACCAAGCAATCGCCACCGCCGGCCATGCCTCTAGCAGCCCGTAGAAATGTCGCCACCGTCGCCTGCCCATCCCGTTCGGTCTCGTCGTCGCGACTATAAATAGAGGCCACCCCAGCCGAATTGAGCACACCATCTCACTCCCCTCTCCTCACTAATCGTGCCACCCCGTTCCCGGAGCAAGGCGAGCAGCACTTCGCCGGAATTTCACCGGAGCCCGCCGCTGCTGGAGAAGAAGGGAGCCAGCGATTGGAGCCGCCCCAGGAGAAGCTGCCGGTACCAGGAGATTCGCCGTTCTCGACTTCATCGTTCGCCCGCCTCGCCGACCCTCGCCTGAACCCCGGTGAGCCCCCAACGACCCCCACTGGCCACGCTAGGTTTCTGTCTCGCCGGCGTTGCCCAGCGTCGAAGATGACCCTCAGCCATTGGATTAGAACCAGATCGAACGCACCACATCGCTCCATAACGCTTCGCACCCCCTGTCTCACTGACGCGTGGGGACAACGACTTAACCAGCCCGCGTAAGCGCTGTGCTTAGCAGGCCGGCCCAGTATCGCTTCCCGCGCAGCCTAGTTATTTGAATTTAACCTTTTTCATTTTATTTCAAACACGCTTCTGTACCCAGTTTCAAAAATCAACCCAGGTCGATTCAGTGAACCAAATTGAATGAAACAAATTTTGTTAGAAAGGTCTGGGAATGCTGAATCCAAGCCCGTTGGATTCAAGTCATTTGGATCTATAGATCATCCTTGATAAAAATAACAAGGCAGAAGCTTTTCTGCATTCAAACATTTTTCAAATTTAAACCATAATAGCTTTTGAGTTGATTCGAACTCTCAAAAATCAAATTTAACCATACCTTTCAGAATATATAAAAATATATAGGTTTACTTACAGAAATAATGACCAAGTAATAAAAGAATGCCACATAGGCATTTCTAGCCACTTTAATTAATTAAAATAAAAGAGAAACACCTTATTAAATTGTGACACCACTTTAAATCACATTCCCATGGACTAAAATATGTGGTGATGACATGTGTCAACATGATCCCATGTTTGGTTTGGAGAATATTAAATCTTAAGTAGTTTTTCAATGAGTAGAAATTACTTTTCTAAAAATAAAAGGAATTAAACCAAGGTTTAATCTTGTAATGTTAGTGATGATGCTAGATCATCTATAGGACCCTTTGGTGTGATGATTGCAAGTAGTTAAGTATTTTTTGGTGATTGTGTATATCGTATTTATTTATAGACGCTAGTACCGACCAAGGATACGAGGAGGAAGGAGGATACTACGAAGAAGAAGCCGGGGAGAACTTCAACCACTGCTCTGCACAAGGCAAGCCTAATGCTACTAGTTGAATGTGCAAGCTAACACTTGCAAGATACTCTACTGATGTAAACAAACCCTTACTTGTTACCCTATGCCCTAAGCATATGTGATCATACCCCCTCCTAGTTTTATTTGCAAGCTTTCTATTTTTTTATTTCTTTATCAAAGCTACTTTTAGAGTTTACTTAAGTGAATTGTAGATTCTAGAAGGATAAATGAAGGTTGCATAAAGAGCATAAAATTTGGCCTAAGCTAGACAATCTTGATGTCATCCTAAGGCATGAGATTGAACTTAGTTAAAACTCCACTAGTTTACCACCCCTCATCAGTACTTACCCCCACTTGTAGATGCTAGTGCTAAGCATAAAACTTGATCAACGTTAGATGGGAATACTTGGTAAAAATGGTTATGAAAACCTTAGAATGATGCGTCATTCTACTGATATGTTTTGACATGTGTTTCCAAAACACCAGATGATTTTGGTGATGAAAATGTTGAGGCATGAGCCTTAGCCCTTTATAAAACTGATGGTTGTCTGGATGCGATACCAGTCCAATTTTTACCGTACGACCACAATACCCGAAGATTGGGTAGGGCTTGACTAGAAATTTATATACCTTAGTATTAGTTCCCTCACGGCCAAGGTTTGAGCTGAGGCTACCTTGTGAAGATTGTCCACCTGTGCAGTACCCAAGATGATAGTTGGTCATGGTTGGGAGGCCAAACTCACAGGAGAGGTGCTTATACTAGGGCGTGTAATTGAAAGGTTAGGATTGATTATCCGCATACTGAGTATGGTGAATTCAGGATTTGTTCCTAACGGATGTATCGAATGTTGTGGTGAAAGTGTACAATCTCTGCAGAGTGTCAAACTATTCGAATAGCCGCATCCGCGGTTATGGACAGTTGGAGTGGCCATACTGTTCCCCCGTTAGACTTTTTAAAATGATTTGTGAAAGGAAGTGAGACTTTGACTTGACCACAACAGAGTTGTGACATGAGTTACAAGATCCCATTTTAGGTGTTATAAAAATGTGACTAGCTTCTCTTATTTCTGAACTTAGTAGAGGTAAATCTGGCTTCTTGCAAAACAACCCTAGAGCCTAGTATCCTATTATCAAAAACCCCTTCCACTTGTTAGTATTAGTTTGCGAGTACTTAAAGAGTACTCATGGCTTTGTCCCTGGCTATTCCCGTGGCCAGACTATGAAGAGGAGTACCTGGAGGATGGACCCCAGGAAGGTTACGACAACTAGGATCATCTCCCATCGTCAGCATTGCCTGTGACCCCCAAGATGGAGCTTCACCTACGCTACCGTTATTATTACGTATTCCGCTGCTTGAAGTTGTATTAAGAACTGGATCATGAGATCCCTATTTGTGTAAGAACTTATGTACGGTTTGTAATGGATGATTTACTGTGGTATCCAATTCTGTTATGTCTCGCAAAAATGGTAATCTTGGGATTGCGATGTATGGCATAACAGGCATCTGGGATTAAAAATACGTGTGTTGACAAGTTGGTATCTGATCCATCCTGACCATAGGAGACCCTAGTTAGACTAGACGTTTGAATCAAAAACTTAGTTTCAAAACCAAAGGAAGCAAATATTTATGAAAACTTATTCTCATTCTTACCTCTTGGACTCTTTCATAAAAATTCACGCTAGCAAATATTTACAAAAACTTATTCTCATTCTTACCTCTTGAAATCTTTCATAAAAATTCACGCTAATCCAAAATTATTTCAAAGCTTACATCAAATTTTGCACCCTAGAGCACTTTTAGTAAAACTCACAACTACGCTAGTGCCCAAATGTAGTGAGTAGTATTCGGTCCCACTGTATCGTAGTTTTCAGAATGGTTCTTAAAACCATCTGTTTTTCTTTGTTGTGGTGTGTGTTGTACCGTGTGCTATGAATGAATGAATGAATGAAAAGCAAGTTACTCGAAAATCTGAGTCAAACTTTGAATTTTTTTCAAAATCCCGGAACCTTAGAAATTTCCCTCTTTTCTCATGATCTATCTCAATCTTCAGATGCCACACGGAGGAAGTGGTTCATCCCCGGACCCTATGTTGCAGATCCTGCAAATGTTGACTTCTGACCGCGAAGCTGAAAGAGCGGAACGTCAAGCCAACCTAGCCACCCTGCAACAGATAGCTCATATAGCCCACAACAACCAAGGCCACGGAAATCCGGACAACCATGGATCTAAGCTTAAGAATTTCCAGAATACCAACCCACCTGTTTTCACGAAGTCAGAAGAGCCCCTAGATGCCGATGATTGGCTGCAAACCATGGAAAATAACCTAGAAGTCGCCGGAGTGGAAGCTAACGAGAAAGTTTTGTTCGCCACCCACTATCTAGCCGGAGATGCCCGAGCATGGTGGAACAGTGTTCGCGCAATGACCGGAGGCAGATGATGACCTGGGAGGAATTCAAGGTCAAGTTTAGCAGAACCCATGTACCACCGGGTTTAATTAAGAGAATGAGAGATGAGTTCAGAGAACTGAAGCAAGGAAGGATGACCGTAGTGGAATAACGTGACAAATTCTTGTCATTAGCTAGGTATGCCCCGGATGATATCGACACCGAAGCCAAGAAGAAAGATAGATTCCTGAATGGTCTGCATGATGAGATGCAGACAGTGTTAGTCAATATCCCTTTTGCTGATATTGAAGCCCTTGTTGACTCTGCCATCCAGATGGAAGGAAAGATCAACCAAGCCAATGAGAACTGCAAGCGTCGCATGATGCATCACCCAGGAACCCATCAGACCCCAAAGTATCGCCCTAACCCATTTCCAGGATTTGCCCCAAGAACCCACAGACCCCCGATGAACCGTCCGACCTATCCCAACCGTGGAAACCTTAGGCCCGGAGGAAATCACAACAACCCCGGCAACTCTAGCAATTTCAATCGTGCCCCACCCAAGTTCAACACCAACAATGCTGCCACCAACACCAACACTGCCTCGAGGACTGGAAGCAATGTTGTGCCTGTAGCAGCAAAGGACAAGTCGCAAGTGACTTGTTATGACTGTGGAAATAAGGGTCACTACTCCAACGAGTTCCCCAACAAGAAGAATGCCGCAGCACCCAATGACAATGTCCCAGCTCAGCAACAGCGTCGTGTTCAGCCAGGAAGAAGGTTTGCCCCAGGGAATTCGCTCAACCGCAATGGCCGTCTTTTTCTCATGCATGCTGAAGAAGCTCAGGAAGCGCCAGACGTTGTGCTGGGTATGTTTTCTGTTAATTCAGTACTTGCACGAGTGTTGTTTGATTATGGTGCATCGCACTCATTTGTCACCGAAGAATTTGCATGCACTAGTAAAATTCAACCAACCAAACTGAATCATGTTATGACTGTTCAAATTCCCGGATCAACCACCAAGGCTAGGCAAATTTGCAAAGCCGTCCCTATCTGAATCCATGGCATAGATTTTTATGCTAATCTGATAGTACTCGGAACTACAGGTTTGGAAGTAGTACTAGGAATGGATTGGATGTCCAAACATAAAGGATTGATTGACTGTGCCAAGAAAGCCATAACCATGACCAGTATAGCCGGAATATCAGTCGAGCATATATCGGAAACCTTACCTCGTCAATTCAAGTGCAACAAGAGTATAGCCCAACCTACCATTGACCAATTCCGGATAGTCTGTGTATACCCCGATGTATTTCCAGATGTTTTGCCCAGTATGCCCCCAGATCGGGATATCGAGTTTATCAACGAACTAATCCCCGGAACCGGACCCATAGCCCAGAGACCATATAGTATGAACCCGTCGGAACTAGCAGAACTGAAGAAGCAACTGGATGCCATGCTGGAAATTGGATTGATTCAACCAAGTGCGTCACATTGGAGGTCACCTGTCTTGTTTATGGACAAGAAAGATGGAGGTAACCGTTTGTGTACGGATTATCGGAAGCTGAATGATGTCACCATCATGAACAAATACCCCTTGCCCAAGATAGAAGATTTGTTTGATCAGTTGACCGGTGCCAAAGTGTTTTCTAAGATTGATATTAGAACTGGCTATCATCAACTCAAGATTCGCTCAGAAGATATTCCAAAGACTGCCTATACCACCAGATATGGATTGTACGAGTATAAAGTCATGTATTTTGGATTAACCAATGCCCCGCTTATTTCATGAATCTCATGAATAAGATTTTTATGGACTTCCTGGATAAGTTTGTCGTTGTTTTCATTGATGACATTCTGATTTATTCCAAATCGGAAGAAGAACATGAGCTACACCTAAGGACCATTCTTGGAACCCTTAGAGAGCATAAGCTATATGCAAAGTTTAGCAAATGTGAATTTTGGTTACAGGAGGTAGGATTTCTCGGTCACATTGTATCAACCGGACGAATTGCCGTTGACCCTGCAAAAGTAAAAGATGTCGAGGATTGGCAAGCCCCAACCACTCAAACGTGCATTCCTCGGACTTGCGGGATATTACCGCAAATTCGTAGAAGGATTCTCGAGTATCGCCAGACCCATGACCCAATTGCTGAAGAAGGACAAGAAGTTTGAATGGACCGACAAATGTGAAGCGAGTTTTCAAGAACTCAAGAGGAGATTTATTTCAGCCCCAATCTTGATCATGCCGGATATTACGAAGCCCTTCGATGTGTATTGTGACGCATCCAAGATCGGTCTCGGATGTCTGCTAATGCAAGAAGGCAAAGTTATATCTTATCTATATCGACAATTGAAACAACATGAGCAAAACTACCCAACCCATGACCTCGAACTCGCAGCCGTAGTTCTAGCCCTAAAGACATGGAGGCATTACCTGATGGGAAATCGTTGTGAGATTTATTCGGATCACAAGATCCTGAAGTATATATTCACTCAGAAGGAGCTAAATATGAGGCAGAGAAGGTGGATTGAGCTAATCAAGGATTACGACCTGGACATTCACTATCACCCTGGTAAAGCCAATGTGGTAGCCGATGCCCTTAGCAGATTGTCGTGCCGCTTGAACTCCATGATTTTAAAGGAGAAACCAAGCTTGCACAAAGAGAGGGAAGATTTTCGAATGGAATTAGTAAGTGAAGGATTTTTGGCTAGCATAGAACCCCAGCCCACTTTGATCAGTCAGATTAAACAGGTGCAGAAGGGAAATGCTAGTATCGACGGAATCAAGCATCGTATTGGTACAGGCAAAGTACCCGGATTCACCGAAGACGAAGAAGGAGTTCTGTGGTACAAAGGACGCCTTTGTGTACCAGCAGATTCTGTGTTGAAAGAAGTTATTTTGAAGGAGGCTCATGATACACTTTATTCTATCCACCCCGGAGGAACAAAGATGTATCAAGATTTGAAAGAGCAATTTTTGGTGGCATAAGATGAAGAGAGATATCGGAAGCTATATCGCCAAGTGTGATATATGTCAGCGAGTCAAGGCGGGACATCAAAGACCCGCTGGATTGTTGCAACCCTTGAAGATTCTGGAATAGAAATGGGATTCCGTTGGAATGGACTTTATCACTGGACTGCCTACTTCTAGTAGGCGAAATGACTCTATCTGGGTCATAGTGGACCGATTGTCCAAAGTCGCCCATTTCTTACCCGTCAAGACCACATATCAGAGTTCGAAGCTAGCGGAGTTATACATCGCTAGAATACTTAGTTTGCATGGAGTCCCCAAGAACATCGTATCGGATCGAGGAACTCAGTTTACCTCGAGATTCTGGAAGAAAGTCCAAGAAGGTTTAGGAACCCACCTAGATTTCAGCACCGCGTATCACCCTCAGACCGATGGACAAACGGAGCGAGTAAACCAAATACTCGAAGATATGCTGAGAGCATGTGTGCTAGAATATGGATCCAAGTGGGAAGACTGTCTGCCGTTTGCAGAATTCTCATACAACAATAGTTATCAAGCCAGTTTGCAAATGCCCCCATTTGAATTCATGTACGGAAGGAAGTGTCGCACCCCTTTGAACTGGTCGGAAGTAGGAGAGAGTCATATTTTCGGACCCGACATCCTACGAGAAGCAGAAGAGAAGGTTCACAAGATTCGTGAGCACCTCAAGACTGCCCAGTCGAGACAGAAGAGTTACGCCGACAAGAGACGTAGAGACCTCACCTTCAACAGAGGAGATTTTTTTATCTGAAGGTGTCGCCATTGAAGGGAATGCAGCGTTTCCAACTCAAGGGAAAGTTAGCCCCCAGATATATCAGACCCTTCAAGATTCTGAACCGTCGAGGAGAAGTGTCGTATCAATTGGAACTACCCGAAGAGATGTCAGCTGTGCACAATGTGTTCCATATCTCATTACTTCGCAAGTGTCTCGAAGTCCCAGAGAAGACCGAAGTGTTCAAGAATATCGATCACCGGACCATAGATATCAACGATGACCTGACCTATCCCGAAGTACCCATCCGTATTTTAGAATAAGCTTTCAGAACTACCCGAACCCGAAGCATCAAGTTTCTCAAGATCCAGTGGAGCAACCACACAGAAGAGGAAGCTACCTGGGAGCGCGAAGATCACATCAGGACGGAGTTTCCCGATCTCTTCAAATCCTAGGTAATCTTTTTCGTCATTTTTCAAATCTCGGGACGAGATTTTGTTTAAGGGGGGAAGGTTTGTAACATCCCAAAAATACTAAACTTGGATCATCAAACTCTAATCATCAAAATTAGGGTTAACAAAAACTTTTCTAAAATAAAAATATGAAAGCATGCATAGTGTATGGATTTCATTTTGAATTCTTTAGAACCAACTTGTTTGTGTGTTCCTTTTCTTGTAAATGGATGCTTAGGTGAAATAAACATCATCTAAACAATTCCCAAAATTTTCTCAAAGACAAGTAAATCAAAACAAATAAAATAAGGGAATGGTCATTTTGACCAATTTAACTCCCATGCCTACTTTGGCTGTCTCAAACTTTCAGAACTTAACAGAAACTTTTCTGGATCTTTGCACCCCTTGATTGTACCCATAACAAAGTATCAAGGCCCACTTTGTGATCATCCAGAAACATTCAAATGCATAGTTTAAAGGACAGTACAAGCATCTGCAGACTCACCAGCACCAACCTAGCACACCCACCAAAAATCTTTTCAAAATTCAAAACTTGAATTCTTGCGGCCATTTCATCAAATACCTTGCAGATTCAAATCAAACAAAATCCAAACACTATTGTGAGCAGTGATTCTTGCCTAACTTGTTCCCTCTCTGGACACCACTAGCCTTAGTAGGTCATCTAACAACCTAAACTAATCTCTAGCACCACTGTAAGCTAGCCATTGTCATCAATGGTGAGCAGGCCGAGTGCACCCTTGCCACCCACATATCGACAACAAGCTAAGAGAAGCACCAAGCCTAGCCAGCATGTCTGGGAAATCACCCATGCCTCACCGCCCCCTCTCGACCAGCCCTTCCTCGAAGACATCGACCAGAGCACCCAAGAACGTCACGCCCGTGCCTCTGTCAACCATGCCGAGCGTGCGCCAGAGCGCCACCCTTGACCGAAGCCCACAGACCACGCGCCGCCCTCGCCGCGTGCATACATGATCGCCACCAACCCAGGAGACCGCCAGACATCCCCGTTTGCCGTCCCATGCCTCATAGCCACCGCTCGTCGTCGAAGACGCCGCCTCTGAAGTGCAGAGCATCACGCGTTCCAGACCAAACCGCACCGCCCCTACGCGCGCATTAAAACCGTAGAGCATCGCCAGGAGACCACCAAGCTATCGCCACCGCCAGTGATGCCTCTAGCAGCCCGTAGCCATGTCGCCACCGTCGCCTGCCCATCCCGTTCAGTCTCGTCGTTGCGACTATAAATAGAGGCCACCCCCAGCCGAATTGAGCACACCATCTCACTCCCCTCTCCTCACTGATCGTGCCACCCCGTTCCCGGAGCAAGGCGAGCAGCACTTCGCCGGAATTTCACCGGAGCCCGCCGCTGCTGGAGAAGAAGGGAGCCAGCGATTGGAGCCGCCCCAGGAGAAGCTGCCGGTACCAGGAGATTCGCCGTCGTCGACTTCGTCGTTCGCCCGCCTCGCCGACCCTCGCCTGAACCTCGGTGAGCCCCCAATGACCCCCACTGGCCGCGCTTGGTTTCTGTCTCGCCGACGTTGCCCAACGTCGACGATGACCCTCAGCCGTTGGATTAGAACCAGATAGAACGCACCACATCGCCCCATACCGCTTCGCACCCCCTGTCTCACTGACGCGTGGGGACAGCGACTTAACCAGCCCGCGTAAGTGCTGTGCTTAGAAGGCCGGCCCAGTATCGCTTCCCGCGCAGCCCAGTTATTTGAATTTAACCTTTTTCATTTTATTTCAAACACACTTCTATACCCAGTTTCAAAAATCAACCCAAGTCGATTCAGTGAACCAAATTAAATGAAACCAATTATGTTAGAAAGGTCTGGGAATGTTGAATCCAAGCCCGTTGGATTCAAGTCATTTGGATCTGTAGATCATCCTTGGTAAAAATAACAAGGCGGAAGCTTTCCTGCATTCAAACATTTTTCAATTTTAAACCATAATAGCTTTTGAGTTGATTCCAACTCTCAAAAATCACATTTAACCATACCTTTCAGAATATATAAAAATATATAGGTTTACTTACAGAAATAATGACCAAGTAATAAAAGAATGCCACATAGGCATTTCTAGCCACTTTAATTAATTAAAATAAAAGAGAAATACCTTATTAAATTGTGACACCACTTTAAATCACATTCCCATGGACTAAAATATGTGGTGATGACATGTGTCAACATGATCCCATGTTTGTTTTGGAGAATATTAAATCTTAAGTAGTTTTTCAATGAGTAGAAATTACTTTTCTAAAAATAAAAGGAATTAAACCAAGCTTTAATCTTGTAATGTTAGTGATGATGCTAGATCATCTATAGGACCCTTTGGTGTGATGATTGCAAGGAGAACTTCAACCACTTCTCTGCACAAGGCAAGCCTAATGCTACTAGTTGAATGTGCAAGCTAACACTTGCAAGATACTCTACTGATGCAAACAAACCCTTACTTGTTACCCTATGCCCTAAGCATATGTGATCATACCCACTTGATACCCCCTCCTAGTTTTATTTGCATGCTTTCTATTTTTTATTTCTTTATCAAAGCTACTTACTTAGAGTTTACTTAAGTGAATTGTAGATTCTAGAAGGATAAATGAAGGTTGCATAAAGAGCATAAAATTTGGTCTAAGCTAGACAATCTTGATGTCATCCTAAGGCATGAGATTGAACTTAGTTAAAACTCCACTAGTTTACCACCCCTCATCAGTACTTACCCCCACTTGTAGATGCTAGTGCTAAGCATAAAACTTGATCAACGTTAGATGGGAATACTTGGTAAAAATGGTTATGAAAACCTTAGAATGATGCGTCATTCTACTGAGATGTTTTGACATGTGTTTCCAAAACACCAGATGATTTTGGTGATGAAAATGTTGAGGCATGAGCCTTAGCCCTTTATAAAACTGATGGTTGTCTGGATGCGATACCAGTCCAATTTTTTACCGTACAACCACAATACCCGAATATTGGATAGGGCTTGACTAGAAACTTATATACCTTAGTATTAGTTCCCTCATGGCCAAGGTCTGAGCTGAGGCTACCTTGTGAAGATTGTCCACCTGTGCAGTACCCAAGATGACAGTTGGTCATGGTTGGGAGGCCAAACTCACAGGAGAGGTGCTTATACTAGGGCGTGTAATTGAAAGGTTAGGATTGATTATCCGCATACTGAGTATGGTGAATTCAGGATTTGTTCCTGACGGATGTATCGAATGTTGTGGTGAAAGTGTACAATCTCTGCAGAGTGTCAAACTATTCGAATAGCCGCGTCCGCGGTTATGGACAGTTGGAGTGGCCATACAGTTCCCCGTCAGACTTTTTAAAATGATTTGTGAAAGGAAGTGAGACTTTGACTTGACCACAACAGAGTTGTGACATGAGTTACAAGATCCCATTTTAGGTGTTATAAAAATGTGACTAGCTTCTCTTATTTCTGAACTTAGTAGAGGTAAATCTGGCTTCTTGCAAAACAACCCTAGAGCCTAGTGTCCTATTATCAAAAAACCCTTCCACTTGTTAGTATTAGTTTGCGAGTACTTAAAGAGTACTCATGGCTTTGACCCTGGCTATTCCCGTGGCCAGACTATGAAGAGGAGTACCTGGAGGATGGACCCCAGGAAGGTTACGACAACTAGGATCATCTCCCATCGTCAGCATTGCCTGTGACCCCGAAGATGGAGCTTCGCCTATGCTACCGTTATTATTACGTATTTCGCTGCTTGAAGTTGTATTAAGAATTGGATCATGATATCCCTATTTGTGTAAGAACTTATGTACGGTTTGTAATGGATGATGTACTGTGGTATCCAATTCTGTTATGTCTCGCAAAAATGGTAATCCTGGGATTGCGATGTATGGCATAACAGGCATTTGGTATTAAAAATCCGGGTGTTGACATTTTGTCCCGTCCAATTCCGAGAATATTTCCTTACTAGCTTTCCTGGAACCAAAAACAGAAGAAAACATGCAACTGGCACTATGGCATCTTGTTAATAGGTTAGTACCAGAAAATATATAAAAACAGCTCAAAGTGTGGACAAAGCAAATCAAAGTAGATACTAAACAAGCATGGAACATAAAAAATTATAGATATGTTTCTAATCTATCAAGCATCCCCAAGCTTAACTCCTGCTCGTCCTCGAGTAGGTAAGTGAAAAAAAAGAATAATTTTTGAGGTGACATGCACCATCAAAACCAAGATCAAACCATTTGCAAGCAAAAAGCTAGGATCAAAGAACTATAAACATGAGCATGAAAGATGGAGTTCCAACAGTAAGACAAAGTAACTATGCATGCAACATTAAAGGCTACAAACAAAGCTCATGAATAACATGCATTGAAAAATGTTTGTTTGTTTCACATACACAAAATATGGCATAGTGGCATTCAGCTTGTCCCTCATAGAGTATCAAATAGATGCATAGGACACCTTCAAAGTTCTTAAGAGTGACTAGATACAAATAGCACAAGAACAAGTAATATTAACAATATGCATCAATCAATAAGTTTTGGGACAATGCACATAGAACTAAGAATGGCAACTATGCTCTTTTAACTGGTGCCTAAAGGTTGAAGGTGGATACTCAATATAATGGTGGAAGAAAGGCCCTTCATAAAGGGAAGCAGGTATTTCAAGTTTTAAAAAGAGCTTCCAAACTTTATGGTACTTGTTAGCTTTCAGCCCTCATTTCCCCTATCATAAGCATCTTGAAGTGATTAAGGTTAAAGTGAATAAACTATGGAGTATATGCTTGACAAAGTATAAGTTGGAAATCTCATGTCCCTTGAATATGAGGGCCGCTCCTCATGCTACTCAACTTTAGTCACATGTAAGTTCTTGTCATAGTAAGTACATGTATATCATAAAGAACCGCCAACGGGGTACCCCTTGCACATGGTACATGAGCTATCCAATAACCAAAATGACAAGGCAAGCAGACAATGAGCATCTCAGCAATCTTTTTATTTTCTATTTGCATAGGTTTTTCTCTAACACAAAATTTCTCATTATGGTGATGCTTCACAGATTGCTCATTATGGTGATGCTACAAGTTTCCACCGTGATTAGGCATGGCTTAGGCTAGTGGCCCAGGCATTTCTCTAACACAAAATACATAACTCCATGGACTTACAAGCTCCCCTTTTATTTCACACCGACGACATCCATAGACAAAAGAGAATGATATCAACTGTGTACAAAGTACAAGTGCAATGTTGAAAGTGTTCCCCATGACATTACGGTTCTGCTAATTCCAACATATAAGTGCAAACATATAAAACATAGATGACACAATGGTTCAAGTTTATTAGGGTCGGGAAATATAAAGTGTGCCATCAAGTTTGTGAGAACTTTAATCACTAAGTTTTCACATAACAAAATACTTTTTAATTGGAAGATAGATGAAAACAAGAATATACTTGGAACGGTGTAACACACCATGCATAGGAATTATAGTGGAAACTTTGTAATAACTTGGTTTCTTGGGAGTTGGATGCATGAGTAGAACTTACTCATACAAGTGGAGGCTAGCAAAAGACTGGGAGCAACCAACTAAGAGAGCAATAATGACCATAATCATGCAGAGGGACTAAACATTACTAATCAAAGCATAGTTGGTACTACAAGTCAAGGACTAAATGATAATAGAGGCTATGGTGACTTGTACATAGTCATAACATGGTGTGGGCATGTGCCAAGTCAACCCAAACAAAGCATCAAAGGAGAAAACCACAATACTATGCTTTTGCATGCTAAAACAACGCATGATTCCTTCAAGGCACACTAAGCAATCCCAATTTTTTGGAACAATACATGCTACAACAATAATCACTAAACATAATGCTAAAACAACACCTAGCATGTCATTCTAAAGTCTAAGTCACAGTCAATGCAAGGTCCTCTTGCACTTTACGCAAGAACTTACTACTCCTTTCCAACACCAAGCAAACTTATTTGCGAAACAACACAGCGAGAACGGGGGTCCAAACTTACTTTATTCAAGCAAACTAAACAACTAATCAAAGCAAACAAAAACTAAGACGCTCCAAGAATAATACAACAGTGCATGAAACAATAAAAACGAAGTGTCTAGAAAGACCTAAGCTTTTTATTGATGAAGAAGGGGATGCCTTGGGCATCCCCGAGCTTTGACGCTTGTACCTCTTGGATATTTCCTGGGGTGACACCGGGGTGGCATCCCCAAGCTTGAGCTTTTTTCCATTCTTCATCTCATTACATCATTCTCGCTCTACACCTGAAAATTTTCCTTTATACAAAACTTCACACAATCTTCATTAGCAACATTAGTGTATTCAAAAGATAATAGACCCTTGGGTTTAGCTTTAGAATAGCAAAACTTTCACTAAAAACACAATCTATTGTAGCAATTCCCTCAAAAAGCTCAATTTACCAAAAAGAACCCAAAAAAAATCAATAAGAAGCAAATGCAAATAATGGCAGAAATCTGTCAAAACATACCAGCAGGTAGAAACCGATTTTTTAGAAGACCTTATGTTTCTCAAATCAAAAAGTATTGAACTAGCGAAAGTTATCTAACATACTGGGGTATTTATTCTTAAATTATCAGCTCAATCCGACTTACAGAGACTCGTCAAGAATGTTTATGGTGAAGCACAAAAATCTGTTTCGGGACAGCAACTCCTCAAATCTTACTTCCCTCTTATTAGATGTCATTCTTGGCACAAAAAGAAAACAAAAAAGGATAAAGAGAGGTAATTACTGCAGTAGTAACTTCCAATACTCAAGAAAACTCTTGGGTTATATCCCAACAAGTACTTTTGTTTAACGCCTTTAAGTTAGGCACAAGAAGCACGAATCAAGTATTTTCAAATGAAGAAGCATTAACATCAAACATTGCTTTCAAAGCAGGAGGAAAAAGCAACTTCTCTCTCCTCATAGGGAAGTGTTCAATACCTTTCTTGAATGGAAATTGATATTTAATGGTGCCTTCTTTCATATCAATGATGGCACCAACAGTTCTAAGAAAAGGTCTTCCCAAAGTAATAGGACAAAAAGCATTGTATTCAACATCCAAAACATAGAAATCAACAGGGACATAAGCATTGTTAACCATAATGAGAACATCATTAACACTTCCCATGAGTTTCTTCTTAGCATTATCATTAAGTGGGACATCCAAATAACAATCTTCCAAAGGTGGCAATCAAGCATTTCATAAATCTTTCTAGGCATAATAGAGACACTAGAACCAAGGTCACATGAAGCTTTAAGATCAAAGTCATTCACTTGCATATTAATAATGGGTTCCCAATTATCTTCTACTTTCCTAGGAATAGAAGCTTTGTGTTTCAACTTCTCTTCCTTAATTTTAACAAGAGCATATGTAATGTGTTTGGTAAAAGATACATGCATATCACTAGCATCAGGACTTCTAGCAAGCTTTTGCAGGAACATAATCACTTCAGAAATATTGCAAGCATCAAGATCAAAATGAAACTTGGCATCACTAGTCATAGACTCATTGGGCTTAGGCATTGTAGGAGGAGGAATAGGGACTTCTTGTGGTATAGTGGCATCCATATTGGTGGTGGTGATAGTACACACACTATTGTTTCTAGCAATTCCAGCTTCTCTTTCCCACTTAGCATGAAGTTGGGCTAACAATATAACATTTTCATCAATAGTAACTTGTATGGCATGAGTAGCAGCAAAGGTACTTTCCATAGTTTCAGGTTTAGCAGCCATTTTATTAATCAAACAGGATTGTGCTTCAGACAAATATGAAATATTTTTCTCTACATTCAAAAGATTTTCCTCCACAGTCTTGTTGAAAGTGGTTTGTTTACTAATAAAGTCTCTGAGCATGACTTCAAGTTCAAAGGGGGCACTTCTAGAATTGTTGTAGGAGTTTCCATAGGTATTGCCATTATTAGGAGGATAAGGCCTATAATTGTTGTTACTACAAAAATTATTCCTATAGGCATTGTTGTTGAAATTGTTGTTTCTAATGAAGTTCACATCAAATTTCTATTCTTGAGCAACCAAAGAGGCTAAGGGAACATTATTTGGATCTAAAGGAGCTTTCCCATTAACAAGCATAGCCATGATAAAATCAATCTTATCACTCAAAGAGGAGGTTTCTTCAACATAATTTACCTTCTTACCATGTGGAGTTCTCTCAGTGTTCCATTCAGAATAATTAACCATCATATTATCAAGGAGTTTTGTTGCAGCACCCAAGGAGATGGTCATAAAGGTACCTCCAGCAGCTGAATCCAACAGGTTTCTTGAAGAGAAGTTCAAACATGCATAAAAAGTCTGGATAATCATCCAAGCAGTAAGTCCATGAGTGGGACAATTCTTAACCAAAGATTTCATTCTTTCCCAAGCTTGAGCAACATGTTCATTATCAAGTTGTTTAAATTTCATAATATCACTTCTCATAGACATAATCTTAGCAGGAGGGTAGTACTTTCCAATAAAAGCATCTTTGCACTTAATCCAAGAATCAATACTATTTCTAGGCAAGGATAGCAACCATTCTTTAGCTTTTCCTCTCAGGGAGAAAGGAAACAACTTGAGCTTAATAATATCCCCATCTACATCCTTATACTTTTGCATCTCACAAATTTTAACAAAGTTATTGAGATGGGCAACAACATCATCAGAACTAGCACTAGAAAATTGCTCTCTCATCACAAGATTCAACAAAGCAGGCTTAATTTCATAAAAAGTAGCATCAGGAGAAGGTGGAGCAATAGGAGTGCTTAGGAAATCATTGTTGTTTGTGCTAGTGAAGTCACATAACTTGGTGTTCTCAGCAGAGTTCATTTTGGCAAAAGTGGAGCAAGCCAACAGCAGCAGCAACTAGAGCAGGAACTAATTTTTTTTGTGTTTTTGATAAGAGAAAGCAAACCAAACTAAACTAATTTTTTTGGAGTTTTCGATAAAAAGAGGAAAACAAAACCAAGCAAAAGAAACTATGAAAAACAAAAACAAAGTAAAGAGAAAGATTCTGGAGGACTCCCCTTATGAAGACGTCCTTAGCCTCCCCGGCAACGGCGCCAAAAAAACTTGTGATGGTGCTTCGTTGATGTGGGAGCACTTCGTTGGGAAACCCCAAGAGCAAGGTGTGATGCAGCACAGCAGCAAGTCTTCCCTCAGTAAGAAACCGAGGTTATCGAACCAGTAGGAGGAAGGAAACGTCTCAAAGGTGTTGCAAGCAACTTACAGACCTGCACAACACAAACTCAAGACTTTGCCCCAACGAACAGTGAGGTAGTCAATCTCACCGGTTGCTGTAACAAAGGATTAACTGTATGGCGTGGAAGGTGATAGTGGTTTGTAGAAAGTAAATAGTAACAGTGGAAGATGTATCAGTGGTAAATATTGGACCGAGGTCCATAGTTCACTAGAGGTGTTCTCCTTCGATAAACAAACATGGTATGCAGGGTAAACAAATTACAGCAGGGCAATTGACAGGACTGAGCAAGGCATAACAATGCAATACTAAACATCAAGATCCTATGAGATTCGATTAGGCAATACAACAAGATACATAGACCGCCATCCAACTGCATCTATGACTAGAAGTCCACCTTTGGGTTATCCTCCGAGCCCCCTCCAGTATTAAGTTGCAAGCAATAGACAACTGCTTTAAGGAAAGTGTGTAAGGTAAACAATCCACTTGTTCCATGAACATGAGACCGTTGTTTTCTCCCTAGTGGCAACAACACATCTACAACCTTAGAGGTTTAAGTCACTTCCCTTAGATTAAATAGAGGCATGAACCCACTATCGAGCATAAATACCCCCTCTTGGAGTCACTAGCAACTACTTGGCCAAGATAGCTACTAACAACGGAGAGCATGCAAGATCACAAACAACATAGACATGATAGAATCAATAAGACAAAACCATTAATCAATGTGACATAATAATCTCAACATCCATCGGATCCCCACAAACACAACATGCATGATTACAAATAGATGAGATCTTGATCATGAACGGAGCTCACAAGATCTAGACATGAAAGCACAAAGGGGGAGATACAACCATTTAGCTACTACATGGACCCGTAGTCCAAGGTGGAACTACTCACGCTTCATACCGGAGGCTGGCATGATGAAGAAGTAGGCCTCCGGGATGATCTCCCCTCCGGCAGGGTGCCAGGAAGAGCTTCAGATCCCCCGAATCTAGGAACGATGGTGGCGGCGACTACAGACGGTTTCGTGGAATATTGATCGAGTGCTTAGGGGTTTAGGCATCGGGGGCTTCTTATAGGCGAAGAGGCGAGGCAGGGGCAGCCAGGGGGCCCACACCCTTCCCAGGCGTGGCCTAGGGTGGGCCCGCGCCTGGGGTGGGTGCGGTCGCCCTGTGGCTCCCCTCCGTCTCTCCTCTGGACTCTGTGTTCTCCTTGGTGAAATATTGACTTCGGCTTTTGTCCCGTCCAATTCCGAGAATATTTCCTTACTATCTTTTCTGGAACCAAAAACATAAGAAAACAAGCAACTGGCGCCGTGGCATCTTGTTAATAGGTTAGTACCAGAAAACATATAAAAACACCTCAAAGTATGGACAAAGCAAAGCAAAGTAGATACTAAAAAATCATAGAACATCAAAAATTATAAGTACATTTTCGGCGTATCAAGATACACTCTTACTATGCCACATACGCCATGCTCGGCGCCACTATGTAGATTGGTGGGTTGCGCCTGCACTACCGTGCACAATAGCTACAATGGTCAAGATTTTATTAAACACTAAGCACCAAGAGGAATGCCTCCGCCTTTCTCTTTTCTAACGAAGGAATAAATCCCAAAGGCCTTGTTCGGTATCCTAAGGTTCCAATGGGATTGGTATGGATTGAAGTGGATTAGATCCCATTTAAGTCAAAATAAACTCCAATCCCATCCAATCCACTAGGGAGGTGGGTTAACCGAACAAGGCCTAAGAGTAAGTAAGCACTCATGCTCAGGGTGGCACCATTGCTAGAGGCGGCTGCATGCCTTGGGTAGGCTTGAACGGATAGCGGTGAGCATGGGTCCTTCTACTTTGGTGTGGGGATGCTTTTGTGGTCTCCATAGGGTTGGAAAAGGAAAAATTTAGTTCAAACTAGACTGATTTTGTTACAACAATGGAATAGACTAAGGACTTTTGTCTATGAAAGCATGACGGATTGGGTGCCGCTTTGCAATTGTACCTGCATGGCTGCATAAGTGGATCCGAAATACAATGAAGCTGACTATATATGGAAGGCAGAAGATGGCATGAGGAGTGGTGTTCAAGGTGTGGCGCTTTTGCACATGGGGCCGGTGAGGCTAAAATCCTGCAGAATAGCACCCGCATGTAGCCATTGTGATGAATTTGTGCTTGAAACAATATTTTAGTTGGTAGGCAAGAAACATCAATTCACACATGGTGTGCAGATTTATTGCTGAGTTTACACCTGCCAGCTTCTATTTTCCATAGTATATAATGAAACTATCCTATCTTGCAGGTCATTGAGTCTCAAGCTACCACCTTCTCATCACGATCTCTCCTCCTTCACCATTGTATATTTCTATGATGCTCAACTAAGACTCTAGCTAGGATCAAGAGGATCTCCCTTCATCAATAGCACGGTATGGGCTTATAGTTACCTAGGTATGAGATGGATCGGGAGTACATGTGTGTGCAACTACAAGTGATGCCTAAGAAACTTGTTGCCAGATAGAGGATGACACTATCAGATTCTATCATGCATATGGTCGGGCGCAACAAGATGTATCTAAAATCTAACAACATAGATGTACACTAGTATAAAATAGGCCTTTGTGTTGGAGCTTCCATGGGCTCTAGTCTCCGTTGTGTTTGGGACTGGTACTAGTGTCAGCGGTAGTCCCGGTTTATCCTGGTTCTACGTCTAGGAGGCCGTACGTGACTAGTCCTGATTCAATGGGGACCTCTAGTCCCGGTTGGTAATACCGGTCATGTACATATTTACTTTTGCTTACTCGATGTTAAGTGTAATTGATGAGTTACTGACGTATATAAATGTGTGCAGTTTTCATTATATTCTGCTAATCATTAAAGTTGACGCTGGAAGAGTTGAAATTAAGGACCCACTAAAGAAAGATGAAGAGGAGTATGCAATCATTAAAGATGTGCTCTAGGGGTAATTCCATTCATTATCACGCTATATCGGTCTTTTTCGTTCATTTTTTGAGATATCATGTAACTAATAATTCATTTATTTATTTTTCCGGCAGGGTTTGGAAAGTTTTCACCAAGAGTACGGTAGGTGATTTTAAAGAGGAGCTTAGTTTTCATCCGGTTGAGGTAAGTAGTACGAGCTAGGTCCACGCATCGCTTTAATTCTAGGTTCAATACCATTATATCATGCTTGGTTATTATTTGATTGAATACTATTCTCGTAAAGTATGAGAGGCAGCCACCAGGGACTAATTTGTGTAATACTTCATTTGCGAGTTTATTCGCTTGGAGATCGGTGAGCGGGACGGAGCAACACTTATAGAAGTACGTTAACAATATATTCACAGTTTGATTTTATTACCATAAATTATGTTGAGTGTCATTCATAATATTTATTATGACAATTGATATTCATATTGATCTCCTTCTTTTATATATTGTTGGAAATATTGCAGGAGAAACTCCAACCGAAGGAGCGCCTAGTAGAAATTCAAGTAGAATTGGCGGGAGTTTTGGTTGACCATGTCGTAGACCCAAGGGGAAAATTTCATATCACGGGATTCTAGTGATTTAATGATCTTCATGTAATCTTATAGACGGGCTCTAGTCCTGGTTGTGAACTCCATGTAACAACATTTAAGCCATATATATGCATCAACATGTAATATATTCGAACAAGCACGAAGAAAGAAGTCACTTCAATCTATATAATCATGAATATATTGTGTGTAATGGGTTCCTTCGTTGCATGTTACTTACGCCAAACCTCTCCCTCCTCTACCGATCCTCCTGCCATGGCAGAAACCCCCCTAAAACTTTGTCGCGGCAGAACCTCCTGTCGCATCGCTATCGGCAGCCGTGGCAGCCGAATCACTAAGATGCTGCCACGACAGAGCTCGTGTAGTCCTGGTTCATGCTACGAATCGAGACTAAAGATCTCCCCCCCCCCCTTTCTCCACCGCCTCCACGTAGAGTGACTTTAGTCCCGGTTCATAACAGACCCGGACTGAAGGAGGGGACCTCTAGTCCTGATTCCGCAGTCCCAACTTCAGAACCGGGACTAGAGCCTGTCTAGAACCGGGACTAGAGGTCCGTTCTCCACTAGAGGTATATGGAACAAATCACCTATTAATAAGGATAGAAATGCTCGTGGTAACATAATATGTTGAGGAATTGATCACATCTCATCATGGAGGCTGATACAGGCATGAGGGTGCAATAAAATATTTTCTTTGAATTTAAGCTAACATTACAATGGCCGTAGAAAAACAAATGGCAATTCAAAAAACAAAATTTTCAAAGTGAGCATAAAGAATTCAACCATAATTGATCGAATGTAAGCATGCATACTGCATTTACACACATGGATTTAATTAAATACATAGTAGAGGAAAATTAGGTTTGAAATTCAAACTTGTGGTCTTGTTTATTGAATGGTATCAACTCGTGGGTATGGCCTGAATTGGGTGAGTTTTATTTTGGGGCAACAAGTTGAACCTAATAATTTGGCCCGGTCTATTGACATTTAGTTGTTATCAAATGTATGAGGGTTAGGGTTTGCAGAATAAATTAATATGAAACTATCATATAAATATGAATGTGAAATCTTTAGAATTCGAATGCCAGATCATCTTAGATACTATATGACTGCAACTAGGTTTGATAGAGTTAATAAAAATATTGGATCTATTCTGTAGAGTTGGAGTCGATGGCAGTTTTTATGAAATCCAGTGCACATGAATCATAAGAAACAAATACTCCAACTTGATTCATGTGATTTGCATTCATATTAAGAAAACCTAGACAAATTTGAGTCAATTAATATGGGTCGGAGGGAGTATCTTTTTTGTTATGATCCAACTTGACCGACATGAATCTTTAGAGCACTATGTGATTTGCATTCCTATTAAGAAAACCAACCAAAAGAATCCCTAAAGATTAAGGTCCTCAAAAATATTTCCAATATCTTATTGATGGAAGTGGTATGAATAATATCTTCACCTCGGAGAACCAACTTGTAATTCGATGGTTAGAAGGGCAGTGGTACCCCTAGCCCAACAGAGTTCAATCTCCAGATTTGACAGTGTCTCATAAATAAGATATATCATTTCAGTGAGAGGCGACGTTTCTATTGACGACGAGACGCCTATAATGACATCGTCAATTTTAGGACCCGCCACCTCAATCTCTCATGTGCTCATAGGAGTAAGGTCTGGGTGCATGCCTCGTTTATAAAGGTGAATGTATGTATGTATTTGCGACCTTCATGTCTGTACTATGTGTCGCAAAGAAAAATTATCTCTACTGGCGATAGGAATGGGCTTCTCATTCAACCAATAACATCTCCAGCTGGAATCCAATGACAAGTAGCAGAGTCCCACGGCGTGTGCATGCATGGATCAATGTGGTCTGCGCACCAGTGTGAGTGTGCAGCCCACAGGCGATGTCCAATCCTTGGAGATACGCGATGTCCAACTCGGAGGACGAGGAGTGGATCGCCCCCGACGACTCCGCCATAGCCAACACCAAAGAGTTGGGCATGGGTGGTTTCAACGCCGAGTCCGAGTCGCCATGGATGTCACTCAAACAGCGGGTCATCAACCACCGTATTCGAGATGGCCGCTGACAAGCGTGCCTCTCCTCATGGAAAATAGTTACTACTCGAGCCACGGAGGATGAAACCAAAATAATACACTACTTTTCCCAACAGGGAATTTTTTTGGTGCGGCTACCACCATCCCACGGGCCGGCATACCGGACCGATCACCCACGGTATTCGAGAGGACTGCCGACAAGCGCTTCCGCGGCTGCCACCATCCCACGGGCCGGCATACAGGACCACCGGAAAGCCTTTTGGGTGGAACGTCTTCCACCATGTTTTCCTATCAGAGCACACCTTGCATCGCGTAGTTACCCCTAGGATGCAGACTTGTGTGCCAGCCGTGACCAAACCAAGGAGGAGGTCGAGACGTAGCTAGCGAGATACAACTCGCTGTTTGACCTGGGGTGTCGCCAGAGGGCCGTCGCCGCCACGCCCTCCTGGCGAGAGCAGCGCCTCAAGCCGCCAGAGGTGTTAGTTTTCTATCTTTTTCATTTTTATGTAAATTTGCATCGGTGTTCGTGTAAATATGTTTGAATGTTTGAATTTTTTTATATGGGGACATGGCTGGAAGCCTGCGTCCCCCAATTCCCGAACCCATCTGGCGACCCCAACCCCCATACAAGAAAAAAAAGGCCGTGTCGGACACTGTATGAGGGAGACGAGTGGAGATGCTCTCAAGGTGGCACCATTGCTGGATAGGGCGTCAAGCGGGGCGGGTTGCGGCACAACCTTTTCACTAATCCTTCTCTAATTTTACTAACTTTTGGGACCCCTTTTTGCCTATATTTTGTTTTGTGGGTCGTTATGCGGGTGCCGTTTGCCACCCTATTGCTGGAGGCGGCTGCCTCGGGTAGGCTTGATAGGATAACAATGAGCTTGGGCCCTTTGGCTTTGGTGCGGGGATGCTTTTATGGCATGCATGGCTGCATCAGTGGATCCGGAAGACAATCAAGCTAACTATATATGGAATGGAAGGCAGAAGATATGGTGCATTCCAAGGTTGAGGAGTGGTGTTTAATACGTGGCGCTTGCTACATGGGGCTGGCAAGGCCGAAATCCGGCAGAATAGCACCCGCATGTACCTTCGTGAGCAATTTGTGCTTAAAACTATCTTTCGGTTGGTAGTCAAGAAAACTCAATTCACACATGGTGTGTAGATTTATTGATGAGTTTACACCTGCTCGCTTCTATTTTCCATAGTATATAATGAAAGCATCGTATCTTGCAGATCATTGAGTCTCAAGCTACCACCTTCTCATGACGATCTCTCCTCATTCACCATTGTCTGCTTCTATGATGCTCGACTAAGACTCTACCTAGGATCAAGAGGATCTCTCTTCATCAATAGCATGGTATGGATGCATAGTTACCTAGGTATGAGAGGGATCAGGAATACATGTGTGTGCATCTACGTGTGATGCCCAAGCATCTGGTTACGACACAGGCCAGGCCACTATCAGAGTCTGCCATGCAGAGGGCCGGGCGCAACACGATGTAGTTGAAAAGCCAACCAACAGAGATGTATCATGGAACAAAGCACCTATAAGCACTAGTAGAAAAGAGGCTATCTGTTCGTGCCTCCTAAAAGCATTAGTCCCGGTTCCTCCATGAACCGGGACTAATGCGGGCACGCGTCCCGATTCGAGCGGGCACGAACCCGTAGGCATGCGTCCCGGTTGGTAGGGGGAATACGTCCCGGTTTATAACACAAACCGGGACTAAAGTTTTAGCGTCAACTACGTGGCGTTGCCAGCACCTTTAGTCCACTAGTGATTAGAGTAACTTAAAGCAAATGGTTTCCATGAGGATATAGAGATCTAAATATGAGGAAACACAACCAAGAAACACTTTCACACACAAGATCCAAACTATAAGAAATAAAGGCATTCAAGCAAGTTCGAACTTGTATGAGCTAATGTGTCACATATGAGCTAGATAATTATCAATATCAATTCTAAGTGACACAAACTCGAATTTTCACATTTTCTAGGATTGTAATATGCACTAAGCATATGACTCCCTCGTCATGTGATACTACCATAAAACCAACACAAGGCAAAAGGGATACAAATAGAGATAATTAATGGACATTATAGAATTTAAATTTATCATGAGAAACATACCACAAAGAGACTAGATAATATTCCAATATAAAATCTAGGTGGTATACCTCATGTAGACACATTTTTAGGATTGTGGAATGCCTAAGCATAACACTCCCCAAAATGGGATAGTCCATTAACCTCTCACAAGAGCCAAATAAGATACCAAATATAAAACCGGGACGTATGCTCCCGCTCTCTATAAATGCAATGCCCCAGCCCTCTGCATCCACTCTGTTGTTTCTTGGTGGAAGGTATGAGGGGTGTGCTAGTTTTTCCCCCCTATGCATGCATTCAAGGTGTTTGATAAAATGTTTGAGTGAATGATCCCGTTCAATTTCTCATAGAACAAAAATATAGAAGGTGTCCGAGACGCACTTGAGCTTTCTCCTCTTTATTTCCCTCGATCGAGGTTAGCAATCTTATCTTTTCTCTATCATTGATACAATGCATGTGTCGATGTGAATTGTTTATTTCACTATTTATGATGTCCTGTTTTTGATAAACTTACTTATATGATGCAGATGAACTGTCGGGAATGGATGTACGATGACCGGCGTGTACTCGGGTATATGAAAGGCGTGGATAAATTTATCGATGTGTCTACGGCAAACAAAGAGAATGGTTTTATACGTTGTCCATGTGTTCAATGTCGGAACAACAAGGAGTACTCTTCCTCGAAAATCATTCGCGGCCACCTGATTATGAAAGGTTTCATGCGCAACTATAATTGCTGGACCAAGCACGGGGAAAGAGGGGTTATGATGGAAGATGGTGAAGAAGAAGATGATGATAACAACTATCATCATATGTTTTCTGAATACAGTGATTCTGCAATAGAAGACAATGGAGAGGAAGGAGGTGAAGAACGGGCATCAGATGAGCCGGCTGATGAACTTGGTAGGGTCATTTCTGATGCAAAGCGAGGCTGTGAAATAGAAAATGAGAAGTTGAAGTTAGAGGGCATGTTAGAAGATCACAAGAAATTGTTGTATCCAAATTGTGAAGATGGCAGCACAAAACTCGGTACCACACTGGAATTGTTGCGATGGAAGGCAGAGTGTGGTCTAACAGACTCCTCATTTGAAAAGATGCTGAAAATAATGAAGCCGAAGTTTCCAAAACATAATGAACTTCCCGAGAGTACCAACGAAGCAAAGAAGACTCTTTGTCCTCTAGGATTAGATGTGCAAAAGATACATGCATGCATTAATGACTGCATCCTCTACCGCGGTAAGGAGTATGAGAATTTAGATAAATGCCCGGTATGCAATGCATTGCGGTATAAGATCAGACGAGATGACCCTGGTGATGTTGAGGGAGAGCCCCTCCGGAAGAGGGTTCCTGCTAAGGTTATGTGGTATGCTCCTATAATACCAAGGTTGAAACGCATGTTCAGAAACAAAAGGCATGCCAGGTTGTTGCGATGGCACAAAGAAGACCGTAAGAAAGATGGGAAGTTGAGACACCCTACTGATGGGTCACAGTGGAGAAAAGTCGAGAGAGACTTTCCAGACTTTGCAGGTGACGCAAGGAACTTATGGTTTGGTCTAAGTACGGATGGCATGGATCCTTTTGGGGAGCAGAGCTGCAGTCTCAGCACCTGGCCCGTGACTCTATGTATCTATGACCTGCCTCCTTGGTTGTGCATGAAGCGTAAGTTCATTATGATCCCAGTGCTCATCCAAGGCCCGAAGCAACCGGGCAACAACATTGATGTGTACCTTAGGCCATTAGTTGAAGAACTCTTACAGTTGTGGGGTAAACCAGGTGTATGTGCGTGGGATGAGAACAAACAGGAGCCATTTGATCTACGAGGGTTGCTATTCGTAACCATCAATGATTGGCCTGCTCTTAGTAACCTTTCAGGACAGACAAACAAGGGATATAAGGCATGCACACATGTTTAGATAAGACTGA
Source organism: Avena atlantica (assembly GCA_910589765.1). Classification (NCBI taxonomy): domain Eukaryota; kingdom Viridiplantae; phylum Streptophyta; class Magnoliopsida; order Poales; family Poaceae; genus Avena; species Avena atlantica. The sequence goes on from OU342737.1 coordinate 177,850,533, forward strand.
AGGTACATATTTGCATAAATGCAAGAAGGTTGTGTACCTGGCGAATCGACGATTTCTTCCAACCAATCATCCCGTAAGAAAGAAAGGCAAGCATTTCAAAGGTGAGGCAGATCACCGGAAGAAGCCTGAACTCCATGCTGGTGATGATGTATTTGGTATGGTCAAGGACATAGAAGTAATCTTTGGAAAGAGTCCCGGGGGTCAATCAGTTTCGAACGACGTCGCTACAGGACACGCACCCATGTGGAACAAGAAATCTATATTTTGGGAGCTGCCATATTGGAAAGTCCTGCGTGTCCGCTCTTCAATCGACGTGATGCACGTGGCGAAGAATCTTTGCGTGAACCTGCTAGGATTTCTAGGCGTGTATGGGAAGACAAAAGATACACCAGAAGCATGGGAGGACCAACAAATTATGAAAGACCCAAAGAAAATGCATACACAGAACAAGACGGATAAAGGGCGTCACTTAAGTCGTGCCAGCTATGCTCTTACCAAAGCAGAGAAGGAAATATTTTTTGAAGTCCTTTACAGTATCAAGGTGTCGTCTGGCTTCTCATCTAATATAAAGGGGATAATAAATATGGCAGAGAAAAAGTTCCAAAACCTGAAGTCTCATGACTGTCACGTGATTATGACGCAGTTGCTTCCGATTGCATTGAGGGGGCTTCTACCGGAAAATGTTCGAGTACCCATTGTGAAGCTGTGTGCATTCCTCAATGCAATATCTCAGAAGGTAATCAATCCAGATATTCTGCCAAGGTTATAGAAGGATGTGGTACAATGTCTTGTTAGTTTTGAGTTGGTGTTCCCACCATCCTTCTTCAATATTATGACGCATCTCCTGGTTCACCTAGTGGAAGAGATTGCCATTCTCGGTCCAGTATTTCTGCACAATATGTTCCTCTTTGAGAGGTTCATGAGAGTCTTAAAGAAATATTTTCATAACCGTGCTAGACCAGAAGGAAGCATCTCCAAGGGATATGGAACAGAGGAGGTCATTGAGTTTTGTGTTGACTTTATTCCTGACCTTAAGCCGATTGGTGTTTCTGACTCACGGCATGAGGGAAGACTAAGTGGAAAAGGCACGCTGGAAAATAAAGTAATGATATGTAGGGACGGGGATTCTTTCACTAAAGCACACTACACAGTTCTACATAATTCCACCTTGGCAGCTCCGTATATCGAGGAACACAAGAATATTGTATGCTCCAAAAACCCGGGGAAGCCTGAATCATGGATTACAGATGAACACATGAAGTCTTTCGGTGGTTGGATGCGGACACATCTCTTGAATGACACCACTATTGGAGATCAGCTATACTTGTTGGCCGCGTCACCATCTTCTACTGTATTGAATTTCCAAGGGTACGAAATAAATGGGAATACATTCTACACGATCACCCAAGATAAAAAGAGCACCAACCAAAATAGTGGTGTCCGCTTTGATGCAATAGACAAGAATGGACAAAAGGACACATACTATGGTTACATAGAGGAGATATGGGAACTAGACTATGGAGTCTCTTTTAAGGTCCCTTTGTTTTGCTGCAAATGGGTCAACCTGAATGGGGAAGGGGTAAAGATAGACCAGTTGTACGGAATGACAACAGTGGATCTCAACAATCTTGGTTATAGAGATGAACCATTCGTCCTAGCCAATGATGTGTATCAGGTTTTCTATGTGAAGGGCATGTCCTCCAGACCGAAAAAAAGAAAAAAAATATGCAAACGAATACATCATATGATGAGCCAAAGCGTCACATAGTTCTTTCAGGGAAAAGAAACATCGTGGGAATCGAGGACAAGACAGACATGTCAGACCATTATAATAAGTTTGCTGAATTCCGCCCTTCACAGTGAAAACTGACACAAGCATTCCGTTAAGTAAAGAAGATGCTCCATGGTTACATATGAAGCGATCATAAGGAAGGACATATGCCAAGAAGTTCATGCTCATATTATGTAACTCTAGTTCATGTCTTTTGCGGTTTGTGGCTTGACCGAAGGATATCTTTCGTGGTTTGTGGCTTGACCGGGACTATATATAGGGGGGACTTTAGTCCCGGTTTTGTAGTCTCAGTTTTTAATATTAATAAATGTCTTGAGTGTTAGTCCTATTTTGTGGCTGGACCGGGACTATAAAGAAGTTGTCCAGATTCGTACTTACCATTAAGATCTGATCTCCAAACGCGCACGGTCACATATTAGGGAGTGCCTCTATGACCTGTTTCTTAGAGATGCCGGAGGACTGGGATCCGGCGGCAACTCCCTGAAACTGGTTGTAGTGGTGTCCCTACTCTCGAAAACCATCTTGCATCTTGTAACTTCTCTAACTAGATCAATACACGTGGGAGCTAACTAATTTCACATATTAGGGAGTGCCTCTATGACCAGTTTCTTGGAGATGCCGGAGGACTGGGATCCGGTGGCATCTCCCTGAAACTGGTCGTAGTGGTGTCCCTGCTCTCGAAAACCATCTTGTAGCTTGTAACTTCTCTAACTAGATTAATACACCTAGGAGCTAACTAATTTCACATATTAGGGAGTGCCTCTATGACCAGTTTCTTGGAGATGCCGGAGGACTGGGATCCGGTGGCATCTCCCTGAAACTGGTCGTAGTGGTGTCCCTGCTCTCGAAAACAATATTGGAGATGCCTCAATCTGGTTGGAGGACTGGACTCACAAGGATTGCTATTTATAGTACAAGCAGCTCGGCATAGTGTCGACACTTACGACATAATGTCGACACTCACCCCTATTATTAGTGCTGACTAGTGTTTTGTCCCGGTTGGTGTCTCCAACCGGGACTAAAGGTTAGTCCCGGTTGGAGACACCAACCGGGACAAGGTACACGCCACACGACATAATGACGATACTCACCCCTATCATTAGTGTTGTCTGGCCCAGCCTGCCGAAATCCCTCCAACCGGGACTAAAGATGAACCTTTAGTATATTGAAAATTCGAACAATGAAAAATTCAAAAAAATTTAAAAAAATCCGAACAACGAAAATCCTTCGTGTGGTGTCATATTATGTGACATAGTTGAAAGGAAAAATACCAGACTTGGTATATTGATCATGTCTCAAAAAAACCTTCACAAAATGACCTATCATGTTCGAGGTTTCATGGCTTTCGGTCCAAATGACCGATGTTATGTGCTGAATCACGGCATAGTTTGTGATGCTGTGCCCATATTATGCACGCATGTGGACACTGGTATGGAGAACAATGTTGCAGGAGGAAGTTTTCCTTTTCGTCGCACGAAAAAGCCTTTTTCCATTTTCCGAGCGCAAAAAATGGGTCGTTTTGTGAAGTAACCACCAAAATGTTGTTTTATAATGCTAGCGTCCCATTTTACTAAAATACTAGACCACCTTACATGGACTATCTCCCAACCGGGACATCTCAAACCTTTTCGTCCATCCCGGGTAAAAATGACAAATGTTCAGTAGGAAGTGGGTCCGGTTTGTACTACAGGTACATGATCTATCGCCCGTGATTTTTTGAAAAAATCATTTTTTGACTCGCAATATGTGGTATCTTCAGAGATCCAATGCAAGTTTAACGATGCTCGTCCCCTATCTTCATGCACGCCGGTTCGACCATAGTTAGAAATTCAAAAAATTCAAAACGGGCATAAGAAATTCAAAAAAAAAATCCGAACAATGAAAATCCTTCGTGTTGTGTCATATTATGTGACATAGTTGAAACGAAAAATACTAGACTTGGTATATTGATCATGTCTTGAAAAAACCTTCACAAAATGACCTATCATGTTCGAGGTTTCATGGCTTTCGGTCCAAATGACCGATGTTATGTGCTGAATCACAGCATAGTTTGTGATGTTGTGCCCATATTATGCATGAATGTGGACATTGGTATGGAGAACAATGTTGCAGGAGGAAGTTTTCCTTTTTGTCGCACGGAAAAGCCCTTTTTCCATTTTCCGAGCGCAAAAAAGGGTCGTTTTGTGAAGTAACCACCAAAATGCTGTTTTAGAATGCTAGCGTCCCATTTTCCTAAAATACTAGACCACCTTACATGGACTATCTCCCAACCGGTACATCTCAAACCTTTTCGTCCATCCCGGGTAAAAATGACAAATGTCTGCAGAATCAGTAGGAAGTGGATCCGGTTTGTACTACAGGTACATGATATATCGCCCGTGATTTTTTGAAAAAAATCATTTTTAGACTCGCAATATGTGGTTTCTTCAGAGATCCAATGCAATTTCTAAATGAGCCATTTTTCTTCCCGCCATTTTTGTTCCCGCCATTTCTTCCCGCCATTTTTCTTCCCGCCAATTTTTCCCGCCAGCTTTTCCCGCCAGTTCTTCCCTCCAGTGATCTTCCTGCCATTTCTCACAATATATATATGTAGGGTTGGCCTCCATTGTCATTGCACATCTCTAGACTCATATCTGCAACCTCATCACTCTTTCCCATGACTTCCACCGGAGCACTAACTCCTAGGGAGGCGGAGGCGCTTTGCGCCTCGAACTACCCCTGCCCGCCGGGCTACTGTGTCCCCGTCGGCTGGATGCTGAGCGTCGGAGGCGTGCCAGTTACTCCTGTCCCTCTAGGTGTGGCGCGCTGGATGGCCATCACGAACCACTACTACTTCAAGCTCACGCCAGAGCAGCGGAGGAATCCCAGATGGCATCCCGACTATTTTCCGACTTGGGAAGCCTTCTTCGTGGATCGGCGTGAGAGGGCGCTCGCTAGGCACGAGGAGGATGACCCACCTCCTCCGAACTTCAACGAGGCTGGCCGTCGGCTGTGGTGCCGCGGCCGGACTCTCCAGAGCGTCATGGCCTACGACACGACCGCCAACTCTAGCCCCCGCCTGCGCTACCCTCAAGTCCTTCAAGGTTCAACTACGGCGACCCCGACGACGATAGTGACGACGGCCGCGGCGAGTACGACGACTACAGTGGCGAGTATTACAGGTGTAGGTAGGAGCATGACTGAATCACTCCAACATTGCAAAACAAGTTCGGCCGATTGTGGCTTAATCTGGTCATGTATCTTAATTTTCAGTTCTTCTATGTAATTTTGTGTTAGTTGGGTTATGTACTTTAATTCCAGTTCTATCCTAATAAAATTTTCTTTCTGCCCATTATTTCCTGTCCTTTTTTCCCGCCCATTAATATATAAAAAATATAAGTTAATTCAAATCCAAATTAGAAACAGAAAATGGTTTTGCATTAGTTATTCAAATACAAACACTTTTATGTTGAAAGTTTTTCTAAATTCCAAATTAATATTCATAAAATATAAGTTAATTCATTTTTAATTTTAAATGGTTCATAGTTTAAATGGTTACATTAATTATTTTTAAAAACAGAAAATGGTTTTGAATTAATTATTCAAATCCAAACACTTTTTATGTTTAAAGTTTTTCTAAATTCCAAATTAATATTTAAAAAATATAAGTTAATTTATTTTTAATTTTAAATGGTTCATAGTTTAAATGGTTACATTAATTATTTTTAAAAACAGAAAATGGTTTTGAATTAGTTATTCAAATTCAAACACTTTTTATGTTCAAAGTTTTTCTAAATTCCAAATTAATATTCAAAAAATATAAGTTAATTCATTTTTAATTTTAAATGGTTCATAGTTTAAATGGTTACATTAATTATTTTTAAAAACAGAAAATGGTTTTGAATTAGTTATTCAAATTCAAACACTTTTTATGTTTAAAGTTTTTCTAAATTCGAAATTAATATTCAAAAAATATAAGTTAATTCATTTTTAATTTTAAATGGTTCATAGTTTAAATGGTTACATTAATTATTTTTAAAAACAGAAAATGGTTTTGAATTAGTTATTCAAATTCAAACACTTTTTATGTTTAAAGTTTTTCTAAATTCCAAATTAATATTCAAAAAATATAAGTTAATTCATTTTTAATTTTAAATGGTTCATAGTTTAAATGGTTAAATTAGTTATTTTTAAAAATAGAAAATGGTTTTGAATTAGTTATTCAAATTCAAACACTTTTTATGTTTAAAGTTTTTCTAAATTCCAAATTAATATTCAAAAAATATAAGTTAATTCATTTTTAATTTTAAATGGTTCATAGTTTAAATGGTTACATTAATTATTTTTAAAAACATAAAATGTTTTTGAATTACCTATTCAAATTCAAACACTTTGTATGTTTAAAGTTTTTCTAAATTCCAAATTAATATTCAAAAAATATAAGTTAATTCATTTTTAATTTTAAATGGTTCATAGTTTAAATGGTTAGATTAATTATTTTTAAAAACAGAAAATGGTTTTGAATTAGTTATTCAAATTCAAACACTTTTTATGTTTAAAGTTTTTGTAAATTCCAAATTAATATTCAAAAAATATAAGTTAATTCATTTTTAATTTTAAATGGTTACATTAATTATTTTTAAAAACAGAAAATGGTTTTGAATTAGTTATTCAAATTCAAATACTTTTAATGTTTAAAGTTTTTCTAAATTCCAAAGTAATTATCATTTAAAAACATTACAAATTTAAACCCTAAAATAAAAATAAGGCGGGAACAGAGAGAAAAATCCTGAAAAAATTGAAAACAGGGTTATATGTCCCAGTTGGAGCCACCAACCGGGACTAAAGACCCTGCGCGCGCCAACCCTTGGTCTGCTGAAAAAAGTGGATTATACGTCCCGGTTGGTGGTTTCAACCGGGACGTATGACCCTTTAGTCCCGGTTGGAGCCACCAACCGGCACAAAAGGTCCTTTGGTTATAACTGGGTGCCCCTCCTCTTCTTCTTTCACATCACACAATCTCGCGCACGACGCCGTCAGGCTGCCCCGCAGCCCCGCCGCCCTGCACGCCCTACCGGCCGCCCCTCGCCCAGCAAAGCGTGCAGGAAGCTTCGCCTTGTTGCCCCGAGGCTTCTCCCCGAAGGAATCGGCCCCGCTCGCTCCCAATCATCATCGCCGCCGCCATCTCCCTCGAGCCCAACGACCGGCGCTGTCGTCGGTTCGCCGGCTCCCGACCTCGCCTAGCCTCCCTGTCACCACCACCGCACACCTGGTGAGCTGCTGGTCCTCGTGGACCCTCTCTCTCGCCCCCTCTTGCTCTGGTTCCTCCTCCCCGTCGACCACCTGCCACCACCATCGCTCACCGTCGTCGTGCTCCCCTCTCCAGTGACCTTTTCGAGGCGGCGCCGCTACTCTTTGGCTCGCCTCAACCTCCTCTTTCTAGCACGCACACGCACACGGCCTAGCTCGCGCTCCACCACCGTCCCCTTTGTCGTTCTAAGGCTCACCAGCGTCAATGACCTCACAGTGACATCACCCCGGCTGTCTGTCTCTCTGGCTACGCACACGCACACATGCCCACGTGTAGGATGAGTTGGCCTGGGGCCCAACTGTCTGTCTCTCTGGCTAGCTGTAGCCCGGTTGTAAAAAGTATATAAGTTGGTTTTAATAATTCCAGAAAATGATTTAATATTGTAAAATCAATAACTTATTATTTATAAGTGAGAAAAATACAAATAATATATCAAATTGTTCAGAAAAATGAAACCTTTCTATTTAACCTATAATCATGCATTATTCAACAACTTAAATGACAAATATAATTAGAAGAACAAATGCATCCCTCTCATATGTTCCGGAGTTTCCCCGAGTTAGGGTTTTCACCCCTCAGAACCCCGATTAAATCGTCGAGCATGTCTTAGGGTTACATTCCAATGCAAATTAACTTGTCATATCATCATAATTGCTTGAGCATTGCATCGATGCCATGTGTTGATTGTTTCCCTTTCTTTCCGGTGTTTGGTTCTTCCCGGTAGAATACGATATCGAGATCGAGATCGAAGCCAGAGATCAACACCGTCGAAGCTCGAAGACAAATACTTGACCAACTGTAATCAAGTCAAGTACAAGGATCCTGAAGCTCTGCTTTCGGCTATCAACAGGCAAAGGCAAGCATAGCCCCACCATCATATAATCCTATGATTTCTAAAGCATTTTATTTCTTGCCATGATGCATATGATTCTACTATGGTATTTTATTGATAGATAGAGTGTCCTATCTGTTGCATTACTCCCTTTGAGCTTATATTACCTGTTCCACTTCTCCTAGCATATTAGGTTTATTAGTTTGGATTATTAGGTTTATTATTAGTTAGGTATTATTATGTTTATTAATTAGTTAGGTATTATTAGTCTTCGGCCCCACTGGTCAGTCACTGTGGGTAGCCCCAGACCCGATGAAAAACTACCCCCTGTGCTGATGTACATATTGATTGCGCATTGTATTATGCCATGTATTGATTGCCGCCTTTCTTTCCGGTATTGGTTCTTCGCGATAGGATCCGAGCCCGAGGGTTTCTCCGAATTAGGGTTTCTGATATTGTAAATTCATTTTTATTATTGTGTATGTATATATTAGGGTTTCTCTGAATTAGGGTTTATATCTCTCAACACCGTACCTAACATTCTCCCTTAGCCTCTTTGACTTATCCGTTTTTCCACCTATGCAGAAAATATGGAGCCACACGACAGAGACGAAGAAAAGGAAGAGTTGATCCAAGGTGTGATCCGCGGGGAAGAAAATTTAGATGTATCGACATTTCTGAACAACTCCGGTGACGGTGATCCTCTTTTTGCCGGAAGAGATGACTTGTTTGAGGTTGAAGGTGATGCCTTACGCGAGGGAGAAGGCGATGCCTTGTGTAATCGAGAAGAGGACCGCTCTGGCGAGGGGCATGTAATATAATTAATTCATTAATTAATCATCTGCTATCTATATAGAAATAGTAACGACGATCTTTCTTCTTTTAGCCCTTTGGATCGAACAAATCTACTGAAAAGAGCGGACGAGGCCCAACCAAAAAGTTGGAAGACCATGAGAGGTTCAGGATCGAAGATATCGCTGAAGACCGCAAACCGACGGCTCCCGAAGTTGTCATAATCAAATTTGTGGCACAATGCGGAGTAATCGTTAGGGACTTAATCCCAATCACCATTCAAAATTGGAATAGGCCTGCTGATGCGAAAGAAGAGGGAACATGTTTGTTTGTCCCTAACAAGGCCAAAGATTTACTGTGGAAGAGGCTCATGCTTAATTTCAAACTACCGAAGATAGAGCTGGATCCAAATGCGGAGGATCTAGTTGAGGACGCCTTAGAACATGGGAGAGCCATGGAGGCTAAGGTCAGGGCGGGGGCTATGAAGAAGATGGCCCGGTGTTTCACCAACTGGAAGGAAAGATTGCACCTTGACTATGTCGTGAAAGAGAAGACTCCGGATTTCAAGAAGATTCAGTTTGAGAAGATAAAACCATTCTCGGCTGATTTTGTGAATTACAAGACATCAGAAAAAGCTAAGAAAATGTCTGCAACGAATAAGCTGAATGCTGCTAACAAGAAGTATCACCATACTATGGGGCAAGGTGGCTACAGGGTTGGCATTCCTAAGTGGGAGAAACTTGAGAATGAACTGCGTGCTAAAAAGATCACCCCAGAGACAGACGATTGGGTAGAACGTGCAAGGAATTGGTTTTATGGGCATGGGGGCACGTTGGACTCGGAAGGGATGTGTATATATAACATATGACATAAAGAAGACCCCTTGCCAATCGAGAAGATGAGAAAAGCAGTAAAGGCTGTTAAAGATGGGGACTTCATTCCCGATAGAGAGAATGATGAGCTCACACTCGCCCTTGGAAATAAGGAACATGATGGACGAACACGAGGCACAAGAGGCTCCAAACCATGGAGGACTGGGTTTCCCGAAGAGAGGAAGAAATATCCTGATAGAAGCCGTCAGAGGAGAAAGGACAAGGTGGAAGTTGAAGCAGATATTCAGAAAGAGCGAATGCGTATAATTGAAGAACGAATAAAGCAACAACAAGATGAAATTAACGCACTTAAAGAGCAAAGTACTACCGGCCCATCTCAGCAGCACACTACATTCGATGCTACCGGCCTATCGAATAATCGAAAAAGCAGTGTGGCTTCCACCGAGGTCCCGGGTGATGACAATGACGATGACGATGGTGCACCGACGATGGATCCTGTTGGCTACCCAGTGGATGATATCACAGAGATGACACACTGCGAGCTACATGTCAAAGTTGTGAACATATCAATGAAGGTGGTGGTCGGCTATGCCTTACCAATTGGACCCACACCAACTTACCACTGTCGTCCGGTTCTAGAGGGCTATGTTGTTGTCGGGGTGGATGAAATCATGCCCACCTTTGAATTTTTGGATCTTGACTACCCTGCAGGTGAAGGGGATGTGACTGTACTGGGAGACGCAACAAACGTCACCATTCTATGGCCAAAGAAATGTATCATGCTTCGAAATCACACGCCAAGGCCATCTTCGCCGCCGCCTCACCCGTCTCTAGCGAGGTCTTCGCCGCCGCCTCACCCGTCTCCAGCGAGGTCGTTGCCGCGGCAGCCGTCTTTGTCGCCTCACCAATCTCCGGCGCAGCCATCGCCCCGGGAGCCATCGCCGGCGCCTCAGGATAAAAAGCATAAGCGTACCGCTACTCTGCGTCGTGGTAAGCGATCACCAAAACGTAAACAAGTGCCTCTTCCAAAAGTACCAAATGATGCTCCCAAGAGAGCTTATGACTGTACTGAAGAGGAGACTACGGCGATCGTTGATGCGGAAACGACAGCGTTTTTCTATAAGCTGAGGCGGCCGAAAGATCCAGAGTTCCCCAGCACCAAAGAAGAAAAAGCCAGAGTGTTGAAAATGCTAAAGACTCTTCATCAACCCGAGCCAAAGCTGTCATCAGACTATGAGCGTTCTATTCTCAAGTCACATGCGGCACAACAAGCCTCGAAGAGCAGTACTGATGCAAGCGAGAAATCTGTTGCCCAGCTCGGAGAACAAGCAAAACAGTCTTGCGCCCCTCTCAAGGTGATTTTCCATACCAATGTGGGTCGAGCAAATATGGGGCCGAAGAGCAGTATGATCCAGAGGTAGTTGCAGAATACGGAGAAGCTGCCGCTGCTCAAGGTATGAGTATTTCCCAGTACTTATCCCAGTTAGAGTACTTCCCCGTGAGTGAAGTTGCATACAAATACCAGTACGACAAACCACTCGTCAAACCTGAGGAGGTAAATAATCTTCCAACAAAAATGCGAAGATTGCATAACTGGTACATGCATGCCACAAAGGCCGGGGCTAACTGGATAGTGCTGAAGGTTACAAAAAAGCATTATGGGAAAGAAATGGATGACATGATATCCATTGAATTTGATGAACTATTTCAATTATTCAATCAAGACGCCTTGGACAAATCGATCATCGGTGCCTATTGTCTGTATGTACTAATTCTGTAGTTAATTTAATCTCCAGCTATCTTACCTTGTTTATTGCATGTATATAATCATATTGTAATATGCAGAATGAAGATTCTCGAATGCAGCAGAGGACAAATCTATGACATTGGCTTCATTGACCCATATTGGGTTCATCAAGCTAATCTCAAAACAAGCCCCCAGGATACGGAGGATAATATAGTACACGCGTTAAGGTTTCAAGAAACCAGAAGGGAAATACTATTTCCTTATAACTTCGAGTGAGTGTTATTGTCTTGTATACACTTTATATTTCGCTTACTCAATGTTAAGTATATAATTGATTAGTTATGCATTCACAGCTTCCAATATATTTTGTTAATCGTTCAACTTGACAAAGGGCGTGTACTAGTCATGGACTCGAAACATAAACCCCTTGAGCAGTGGAAGGACATGCAGATGCTTCTCCAGCGGTAATTCTAATCATTACGACACGATATCGGCAACTTTCGTGAATTTTATGATATCAAGTAATTAATAACTTCTTTTATTTGTTTTCTTCGCCGGGCAGCACTTGGAAACGGTTCACCAACAAGGCTAGGGGTGTTTGGAAAGCGGAGCTTATATTTCAAGAACTAGATGTAAGCACCACTAGCTATATCAGCGCATCTCTTTGATTCTAGTTTCGATACCGTTATTATCATGCTTGATTATTATTTTGATGGAACTATGTTCTCGTAAAGTGCCTGACACAGGGACCAGGTAACAATTTATGTGGATACTATGTTTGCGAGTTCATCCGGCAGACGTGCGATGAGAAGGGCAGAAATTTAGAGCAACTCCACGTACGTAAAAAATTTCTATAGTTTTTAATTACCATCAAATTGTGTTTAGTTTCATTCATATAGGCTGACTCCTTTTTTAAATCAGATCGAACGTCTACGGGACGGTCTTCTGCCAAAGGATCGCGTACGAGCAATTCAGGAGGAATTAGCGGGATTCTTGGATGCAGAAGTCCTAAACCCAAAAGGGGAATACTATTCGGGTGTGTATAAACAATAGGGATTATACAAAGAGCAACTTTTGTATGTAGTGCATGAACTCGATCCGTGTATCGAATGTAATATTGTCATGATGATCTTGTGTAATATAATGGTTCCTTCATTGATGAGTGCAAAACACTAAATAAACAATAAAACAACATAAATGAATTCTCTGTCGCGGCACAAAAATTGGCCAAAATGCTGTCGGGGCAACAAAAGGTGCCAAAATGAATTCTCTGCCACGGCAGAGAAATGTGCCAAATCTCTGCTGCGGCAGAAGGTTATTTGTCCCGGTTCGTGTTACGAACCGGGACGGTTGCTCCACCCCCCTCGCCCTCAGCCGCGGCCACGTGTACCACCTTTTGTCCCACCAACCGGGACTAAAGGTTGGGGCTTTGGTCCCGATTGCCCCGTCCCGGTTGGGTAACCGGGACTAATGCCCCTTACCAACGGGGACCAATAGGGCTGTTCCCACTAGTGGTCCATGGTTCACGGCAGGCAGCATGCATGCGAGCACGCTTACTTGCAAGCCCCCACGGCGAGGTTGATCCTTGGGGTGCAATATGTGTTGTTATACTTATGTTTGACGCGATCCGTATCTGTGTATGGTGCGGAAGTGCATTGTTTGTTCGGACATGCTTGAATCGATGGCTCGGAACTACTTGTGCAATGTAGGTGCGATTCACCAATGATGGATATTAGTATTAAGTACAATTTTTATAAAGTGCGTTTCCAAGTGGAAGGAACTTCTCTCCCACCTCTTCTTGATGATGTGGTCATGTATGATATCCATGAGGGAGATAATGATCATGCTAATGATGCTTCCAACTTGAATGGGGGTAATCTCGGTAATGGGCAGCAGCAATTGGAGCCAAATAATTCGAATGGAGAAGACACTTCATCTGAGATGGTGCATGATGGAGCACCTCTAGGTAATCAAGCATCAGTGGATGCTAATGTCATTATGTTTGGCTCCTTCTCTACAAGTTACAAGATGGCATCCGTGGAGGAAAGATTATCTCGTTCAGCTCCCATTAGGTTATCATCCACTAAATCTTTCAGAGGAGGTTTGCATACTCCTCCTAGATCACATTCCTTTTCCTTTTCCCCGGGCAGTAAGTTTGACACTTGTTTGCCATTTGTAGATGATGATAATCTGGCTTCAGATGCTAATGTTGCGAAGTCTTCGAGTTTGGAGAACATGATTGCTTCAACTCCTAAGACTACAGTTTCAAATGATACTATGCTGAAAGGTAAAACTCTGTCAAGCTTTAAACATGTTTTTAATGATGATAAGGTTGATCGAATGCCCTCATTTTTAAATGACTGCTCTACAGCACTACAAAGTGAGTCTGGTACGCTTGGGGAGTGTGCTACTCCGTTTCAGCCTATTGATAATCATGGTAAATTTTGTGGTCAAAATTATAATCTTATTGCAGCTTCTCATGCTGATTCTGAGACTAGGGTTGCTGCAGATTTTTTGCAGACCAATTGTAGCGCTGTGCTTGCGAACATCTTGCCTGGTTTACAATGTCAGACGAAGATGGGAGCTGAGCAAGTTTCGGGTCCAGGTACTGAGGTAGCCAACGCGATGTTGAAGCCGGATGAGTCTTCTCGGCAATCTGCTGTACTGCCACAAAGAAGTGCTATGCTGTGCTCGGCTGCTGAACCTTGGTCGCCAAAAACACTTCGGGCGGATGTTGTACTGGAAATACAGCCATGTGCACTAGACAATTTTGGTGCGAAGATGGGGACATCTAGGCGGCCAAGTGAGGAGGAGGTAGTAGCCTTTGGCGGTCTGCAGCCACCGACGGGTCTGCGTTCAAGCGGGAGAGTGCAAGCCCAGCTTCACACCGACGCCACTTAGATGGAGCGTGCGATGTTGCTCGCTCAGCGCCGAAATGATCTTCGGGGGCAAGGTACTAATCTATCTACTAAATCTTATGTGCTTTCTTTTTCTTAAAAAGAGATAGTAGATAGGTCTAGTAGTATTGGCGTTATCTTAGGGAAAAATATCAGTGAGTCTTCGGTTGCAGCTAAAATAATTATTGATAATGAGGTGGATCGGACTTTAACTATTCTCAAAAAGAAGCAAGCAACTACTGAAAATAATTATTTTGTATCACATGTTTCTGATCTCTGTGAAGATTTGAATGATGCTCATAGCTCGGGAGATGAAAACTTTCAGGAGCATGTTGCTCAAATTGAAAAGAAAATTTATCAATCTCATTGTCGTAAGTCTTATGATAAGACTAATGTTAGGAGGAGTACTAGAGTTAAAATTAAAACAAGCAGGTTATAATGTCAGGATTAAGAGGAATGACATGGAATAGCCAAGGTTTTAGAGACCCTGCTAAACATCTATTTGTTAATGAATCTATAAGGGATCATCGTCTAGATTTTATCGCGTTATTGTAAACCGGTAGATCTCATTTTGCGGGACCTTTTTTAAGACACCTGGCTGCTGGTAGAGAGTTCGTGTGGTTCTGTCTACCTCCACATGGGAGATCAGGTGGGATCCTAGTGGGCATTAATAATGAAACGTTGCAAGTTAAAAATGTTGAGACCGGTGACTTTTATGTTAAGCTTCATATGAGGTGTAAAAGCGATGGTTTTGAATGGGTACTCTTGCCGGTGTATGGGGCTGCGCAAGACTCACATAAACCTGATTTTTTATCTGAACTGGTGCGCATGTGTGAGTTGGAACCCTTACCTATGTTGGTAGATGGTGATTTTAATATTATGCGGAGACAAGAAGATAAAAACAATAATAATTTTAATTCTCGATGGCCATTTATGTTTAATGCTATCATCGAAGAGTTTGGACCTTAGAGAAATTGCCCTCTCTGGTAGACAGTTTACATGGTAAAATCGCAGGGATCAACCAACTTTTGAGAAGTTGGATAGGATACTTGCAAGTGTCGACTAGGAGCAAAAATTACCTTTAGTTTCGGTAAGGGCGTTGACACGATCGGGTTCTGATCATACGCCACTTTTAATTGACTCTGGTCATCATGCTCATATAGGTAATAAATCTCGATTCTCCTTTGAACTATCCTGGTTGCGCCAGGATGGGTTCTATGAGATGATCAAAAGGGAGTGGGAATCGGTACCAAATGGGAAAAAGTAATTCAAACTTGTCAAGCTAAGATTAGACACTTACGTCGATTCTTGAAAGGATGGACTAAGAATCTCAGCGGTAAATATAAGCAGGAGAAAAACAAATTATTATCCATAATTGATGATTTGGATATTAAAGCAGAGACGTTTTCTTTAAGTGAGGTTGAAAGACATAAATTAAAAGAGGCGAATGAGCGCGTAAATCAACTTAGACGTGACGAGGAGACCAAATAGGCTCAGCGGGCTAAGGTAAAACACGTGTAAGAAGGAGGAAACAACACCAAAAAAAATTATCTTATTGCCAGTGGTAAACATAGAAAGAAAAAATATTTCAATTGGAGCAAGATGAAGGTATTATTGTTGGTGAGGAGAATTTAAAATTTTATATCACGGATTAATATAAGCGGCTTTTTGGTGAGCCGACTTATAATAATTTCTCGTTGCAAGAAGATCTCCTGACTGATATCCCACAAATTTCAGCCGAGGAGAATGCTATCCTCATATCTGATTTTTCTGAGAAAGAAGTGTTTGAAGCTATTTCCCAGATGGAACATAATAAAGCTCCTGGTCCGGATGGTTTTCCGGCGGAGTTTTACCAAACGTTTTGGAATGTTATTAAATTTGATCTCATGGCCCTTTTTAGGCAGTTGCATGATGGAAAATTACCCCCTTTTAAGTTGAATTTTGGGGTGATTACTCTATTACCTAAGAAAGAGAATGCAGTTCAAATCCAACAATATAGACCTATATGTCTTCTCAATGTTAGATTCAAAAAATTTACCAAGGTGGCCACTAATCGCATTACGGAATTGGCCCATAAGGTGATTAGTCCAACACAAACCGCCTTTATGCCGGGACGACATATCCTTGAAGGGGTGGTCGTCTTGCACGAAACCATCCATGAACTGCACCGCAAAAAGTTAGATGGAGTGCTTTTCAAAATTGATTTTGAAAAGGCATATGATAAAGTAAAATGGCCTTTTCTACAAGAAGTTTTGCGCATGAAGGGTTTTGATCCAAAATGGTGTGAATGGATTAAGCAATGTGTGCAAGATGGGAGTGTCGGCATAAGAGTAAATGATGACATTGATCATTATTTCCAGACACGGAAAGGTTTGAGGCAGGGTGATCCTTTGTCTCCAATACTTTTCAATATTATTGCTGATATGTTGGCTATTCTTATCGCTCGTGCTAAAGCTGATGGCCAAGTTGGTAGCTTGGTTCCTCATCTTGTTCATGGGGGTGTCTCTATATTACAGTATGCAGATGATACCATATTGTTTATGGAGCATGATTTAGAAAAGGCTGTAAATATGAAGCTCATACTCTGCATCTTTGAACAATTATCGGGTCTGAAGAATAATTTTCATAAGAGCGAAATTTTCTGTTTTGGGAATGCGAAGGAGTGGGAACATGAGTATAAGCGTGTTTTGGGATGCGAGTCTGGTTCCCTACCCTTTCGGTATCTTGGGGTACCTATCCATTATAGAAAATTAAGGAATTCCGAATGAAACCCTGTGGAGAATCGTTTTGTCTCTAAGTTAGGATGTTGGCAAGGAAAACTACTCTCTTATGGAGATAGGCTCGTCTTGATTAATTCGGTGCTGACTAGTTTACCAATGTTCATGTTATCTTTTCTTGAATTTCCAAAGGGGGTTAGAAAACGTTTGGATTTTTTTAGATCTAGATTCTTTTGGCAAAGTGATGATACCAAGAAGAAATATCGACTCTCTAAATGGAATATAGTTTGTCGCCCGAAAGATCAGGGAGGTCTAGGGATTGAGGTACTTGAGATAAAAAATAAATGTTTACTTAGCAAGTGGCTTTTTAAATTGCTCACTAAAGATGGAATGTGGCAACAGATACTTCAAAATAAATACTTGCAAGGTACAACATTGTCTCAAGTAGAGGCCAAACCTAGTGATTCCCCCTTTTGGAAAGGCCTTATGCGGGTGAAAGAACTTTTCTTTACCAATGGCTTTTTTAAAATTGGCGATGGCGAAAGTGTTCGTTTTTTGGGAAGATATATGGTTAGGCCAATCTTCTTTGGCTCATCAATATCCGTCATTATATAATATTGTGCAACGGAAGAATGTCTTGGTGGCAGATGTCCTTAGCCATACGCCTCTGAATATTGGTTTTAGAAGGTCTTTAACTGGCAATAAGTGGACACAGTGGTTAAACTTATGTCAGCGGTTGATGACGGTTCTTTTAAATGAGACATCCGATCAGTTTACTTGGAATCTTACTCCCTCGGGTAAATTTACAGTAAAATCTATGTATCTTGACCAGATGAATGGGCACACGAGATTTTTACAAAAATACTTGTGGAAGTTGAAAATTCCTCTAAAAATAAAGATTTTCATGTGGTTTCTTAAAAATAAAGTCTTATTAACAAAAGATAATCTTGCCAAAAGAAAGTGGGAGGGATGTCAATGATGTTGTTTTTGTGATTCACTGGAATCTGTTGAACATCTCTTCATTTCATGCCCTTTTGCTCGTATCATTTGGCGTTTGGTTTATTTTGCATATGACATGCCTCCGCCCGCCAATATCAAAAATTTGTTTGAAAATTGGTTGAAGGGGGTTGATAAGATGAGGCTTTATGTTGATCCATTTGGGCGTCTAGAAATAACATTGTCTTTAACAAACAGACTAGTACTAATTTTCTGCAGGTTATTCGACTGGTGACGCATTGGATTCAACTATGGACACATCTTCTACCGGAGGATCAGCGAGAACCCATGGTTTCTGGATGTACCCGGCTATTCATGGTCGCTCGGGACTTCTAGTTCCGGACTACTGGCTGGCGGCACATTAGTAGAATTGAGAATGGATAGAATTTTGTTATTTCTACTTTTCAGATGGTTGATGCATGTCTCAACCTTAGCTGATTCATGAATGTTTAAATCTATTTTTCGCTGAACTTTGCAATAAAAAGGGCCGTGTGCATCAATTGATGCAGAGGCCGGGGCTCTATCCCCCATTTCGGAAAAAAAACTATTCAATACTGATGGCTTGCAGGATGGCAACACACCAGGTATCCTCAACACGGTCTTTCCCGAGGTTCTCCTAAGTCCTATCTAACAATCCAAAACTCAAAATTTGCAATATGAGTCTATCAAGAAAGATTTCTTAGTGGAAATAAATTCAATAGTTAGAACATTGTTGCATTAAGAGTAGCGGAAGCACAACAGTTAGTAGTGTCTTTCGATCAATTGCCAGGAGATGAACAATAAATAAGTAGGGAAAAGATCAATCGTCTTCCACCAACCCTCTCTTATTTCCCATATTGATGTCTATGACCGTATATGTGCGCGGAAGAATCCTATATCTAACTTTGAGATCACATATCTCTCTACCACATTTTTCTATTTCATATCTCTCCCCCTTTACAACATTTTTCTGGTGATCTCAGCTACACAATACTCAAACTAGATTAGGAGGAACGATCTCTCTTCCGCCACCAACTCATTTTCTCCCTTGTGTAATAATGCACGTCTATCTAGGAGCTTTCTCTTTCCTTTATTGTCTTTTCTCGTGATTCCCATACAAATAATGAACTGTATTCCTCTACAATCATATTCTAGACTTGTCAAACACACATGTACTAGGGATGAGAGGGGTTAAAAATTCATCTAGTTGTTATATGTCTAAATGTGATACTAGAAGAGGAAACTCTGAATCACGTGAAAACACTAGTGGCCTTTTCAGGTGGTAGTAATGGCTCCAAAGCCAGTGGCGGAGGACCTACTATGGCAATCTATGGATTTTTCCACACCTAAGTTTTGCCACCAATGACTTCTACTTCTGCGGCTTGAGCTTCATAAGCCTCATGCATGTTAAATCATGAGATTTTGCTGTTAATTGAACTAAACTGATTTATATAGTGCAATAAAATAGGAGTATATTGCTTTTTATTCTCTTTTTGAGCAGCACGCAGACCGCTATGTGGGCAACGCGGGCACGCGCCGCCCGTTTGGCAGCCACGCCGCAGCAGCAGGCCGCCCACGGACACCCTATCTCTATTATTTTTTCCGCCATCAGGTTCTAGCTGTGTTTAGGCAACACAGCTGCTTTGCGGCTGTTTCTGTTTAGGCTTAAATGGAGAAAGGTAATTTGTGTACAAAACAGAGAGAGACTCGTGACAATTTCTCATTGCATGTTTAGAATGTAGTAATCTCCTTCACGCTCTCTATGCTTGTGGTGCCCGCTTGCTCCGGCGAGCATTATGATTTATGTGACCTGCACCAGGGAGAGTGTCAATTGCATCTTTCCTACGACATAGTCGTTTTTTTCTGATGGATGGTTCTAACGCATGTATGTGCCTGTGGTGAGGCGCCGTGTCGCTCAGCGAGTACAATGCCCCACCTGTTTGTTCGTCGTCCAGTCCTATTGGTCCCTGAAGAGCTGATTGCTCTATGAACCGCGGAGCATGTTTTTGGTTTGCAGGTTGTATGCTAACGATTCTAGGTGCGTGTAGAAAGGTTCAATCTTGCAAAGAGAATGCATGGCTTATCTTTTTTCCTTTTCCATCATGATTCACACTTTTTTTGTTTGAGGTTTCTGAATTTTCTGACAGTTGCCGTTTTTCTCGCTGTTATAACTCGTGTCATTTCTATGTTGTTTAGTAAGTTTCAGCCAAATAGATCCAAAGTGGGAGATGGTCGTGGGA
Organism: Avena atlantica; assembly: GCA_910589765.1. Lineage (NCBI taxonomy): Eukaryota > Viridiplantae > Streptophyta > Magnoliopsida > Poales > Poaceae > Avena > Avena atlantica. Next base: position 177,870,648 of record OU342737.1, read on the forward strand.
TTGAGAGGACAATGACTCGAGAACAGGTAGCTTCTGTTACAGTTCATCTACACTAGGTTATTTGAATGGATGCTGGTTGAATGCAGATCAGATTTTTTTATTTGTTTTCTTCTCGAGTGTGTGATGAAGTGTTATAATGATACCGGTATATGCCTGACAATATACCTGTATTTTGATATCAAGTATTGCACTGTATTTTGATACATTGGTTTTTTATTAGGGAAAAATAGATGATCATCCCTCTTCTTATGCTTGGCATCAAATACATAAATGTTGAAATGTTTACTTTATATTATATAGTAGTATTATAGTAGTACTATATTTATTGATTTATAGAATCTCTATGTAAAATTTGTGTATAAGATTTACTTGCCATTAGGATTTTTAGTTTTACGTTGCTATGATTCGGTATCTACCTGTGATACTCTAATCATCTCTTTTTTCACTAATTGTTGTGCAATATCTATTTTTGCCAACATGGCATACATGATACTAGTTATGATACTTCCACTATGATCAGACTAAGTTAGCTATAGATGACATGGCAATTCCATATAGCCAACGGTTCACTCTAGAGCTCTTTTGTGGTACCCTCAGTTAAACAACAGCCATCCATTTAGACTAATCCAATGGATCACGAGCGTTCTCCAGTGTTTATACTGGTGCCGAAAAGAACACCAGTATGATTCGTACTGGTCGCAAAATCCCGCACGTTCTGAAGAGAGGGCCGGCCCAATAGAGCCCATCGTACTTCTAACCCTAACTTTTTGTTCGGTAAGACAAAAACCTAACTAATTGAGCTAATTCCCATCGACAGGTTGCAGGGCCGCGTCATCGCCGGCGGACAACCGCCCCTTCCCCCTCGCCGGCGGAGAGCCGCCCGCCGGCGTTCCCTTCACCTCTCCTTGTCTCCCGCTTGGCCGCCACTCCACCAACCCTACACCTCGTCGCCGCTACCCGCTGTGCGCTCGAGGCCCTGGGCGCCGGCTGTCGGTGCCGTTCTAGGCCGCCAACCTGAATCCCGCGAGGCGCGCGCGGCGAGTCGTTATCGTCCGTTCTGGGGTCGCGGTGGACCACCCCGCGCCGGTGGCATAGGGCGAGCGCGTACGGGCTCCGGCGCCTGGGCGACCTGCGCACCCTCGTCTCTGGCGAGGGAGCTGGACTGCCGGGACGAAGGGTACGCTGTTGCGGCGGCCTGACGGAAGTACTTGGGCGCCGCCGCCTAGGACTTGGCCTGTGGTGGCCTTCCTCCCTCAGTACCTTGGCCGCGCCGGCCCCTGGGACGTGTGGAGCCACCGGACAGACGGCCCCTGGGACATGTGGCAGGCGAACAGGGCGAGCGAGCCTGCCGTGGTCTCTGTCTGGTTCCATTGTGGCGCAGCTGCCTGATGACGCCGTCTATCTCATAAGCGGGCAGCAGGGAATCCGTGGCACCATGGGCGGCCACTGCCACAGCTCCCACCCTCAGGACGTCGAAGTAGCCGTCGTGGTGTCATTGGCGGCCTGGACGTCGGCGAGGCAGGGAATGGAGGACGGCATCGAAGTAGGAGGTACGAATGAATGAAGCTGCCATGATGAACTGATCGTGAGGAGGTGTTCAGCATTGCACGGTGATGTTATGCCATCGTTGCGGTTAGTTATTTTTATACTCAAGTGTGTTATTTTTGCAATTGAGGCAACATTGATTTGACAAGCAGAATAGTCTGTTTGTAACACTAGTATATTGCTGATCACATAGGCTAGCATCCTTCTGTTTGCTTAGTCCAGATCCATGATAGGGGCTGCACTGAATAAGAGCACATCCGTTACTCAAGTATAGCTAGTTCGAGATGATGGCACAAGCAGTAACAATGCATATATTTGTATGTATGATCTAAGATCCGTAAAGAGATAAAACAAGATAGGTACATCCAACTCCAATTTACCTTAGGCCTCTTCTTACTCGGAGCACCTCTCGGTTTTATCGGTAATGGATCCAATACTTTGCCATGAAAAGCTTTGCTCGATGATGAAAAATATGCAGGCAAAGGACCAAATTGTGTCGCCTCATTATTCTCGCCATTATTGCTGGCATCATCATTCTCGGCATTGTTGGCTTTGTCATCCGAAATACTATCAAAAAATCCAACACTCTGTTTGATTTCTCTGTGCTCATTGAAACTCTGAATAAGACTGAATTAGCCTTGTTGCGGAGTTGACGGTATCGATCCATCTGATTAGAGCGTACTGCCATTCCTCTCGGCTACTAAACCAAATTTAGCTTGCATCGTCCATCTGACAGCAACACGGCAACGAGGAATGTCGCGTAGGCCGAAGTACTTCAAAACACGGAATGCGTGTGCACATGGGATTTCCTCACGCTCCATCTTCCGACAGTGGCACTTCACACTCTGGAGCGACGCCTCATGTAAGACACAAGTGACATCATGCTCGCCATAGTCACTGGATACGACAAACCTGACCAAAGAGGCATCTTCCTGGGTCATCTGACGAATCTCCCATCCACTTGATTTCACGAACTGCTACTTTACCCACTTGAATATTTCTGGAGTATATATACGGGCTGCACTTTTCAAAAGTGGGTGATCGGATATTCTTGTGAAAGGTACAGACTGCAAAAACTTAACCATTTTGTGATGTCCATTTGGCTAGCATAGTAATGTTTACATTACCACTTAACCATTCACTTGTCTTTGTAGCGCTAGCTGTGAAAACTTGTTGACTACATCAGTTGAGTTGTCAAAAATGTAATAACTAAATTTTACACACCCGCCAAGCTCGTGTAACTCTTTCATGCGTAATCTGATGGTTCCTAGGTTCTACTTCTCCTACGTAAACATGAAGACATGCTATTGCAGTACATGTGCTTTTATATGAAATTAATTTGTGATACATGAGGACAAGAGTTGTTTCTGAAATTAACCTTCAGGTTACAAGTGAGGTTCTGACTTGTTGGAAACTTGCCGGATGTGATACAAGAGACAGAGGTACTATATGCTCAGCTAATTGTCGATTACACACTATTGCCTTTGACCTACTATATTGCTGCAAATTAATTAACTAAGTACACATATTACTAGTTGCAACTAACTCTCCAAAGCAGTCTAACCTTAGTGAAAATACCTCATTCATGACTGGTTTCCGTAGATTCGTGGATTTATGCGGAGGCTCGTACATCTCCTCGCGAATTCCGTGGCGTGTAGGTGCATCACTCTATTTTAAGAAACATGAAAAATCCGTGAGTACTTGGATAAATAAATCGTTGACCAATAATATAGATGTGTTCCCCTTCTATTTTGTAGCTACTTTATGCATCTCCATTTTTTATGGTGGATACATGTCTGAACCCTTCCTATCCTTGATTGTAATAAGTTTATTGTATAAAACTTTGCAATAAAAAGGGCTACGTGCATCAAGCTGATGCAAGCTAGCACTGGCTCCTCATTACGAAAAAGACATACTCAAGACTCGAGCCAAAACACATTGTGTAAGCTGATTGCTTAAACCTGATGGATGCCATTGTGATATACACTTGTCATTCCCTGATATAAAAAACCATACTATATAATCTGTTTTCCCTATGCATGTTAATCGTTTCTAATTTCTTAGTAATCGAAGTCATGTTTAGTTCATGCGCGTTAATGCTTCATTCATCGGATTTTAGTTGATTATTAGTTGTATTGGTAATATCTTTTCTATACTCTAGTTATTCACTATTTACAAGTTGCAGCAGGTGGCTAATCTAACAAGTGCTTTTTTTATGTCAACTATTGAGATGGTGTAGCCAGGCAACATACTGATCTTCCACAACACCAGGATCGACATGTTCAAGGATATGATGAGGCTGGCGGTGGACAAGTGGGCCTGATCGAGGATCCTGGCTTCGAGGTGAATGAGGACAACAACGTGTGGAAGCTGGTGAACATGCCACAAGAGAAGGTGAACATGCCGGGAAGCATGAGAAGGCGAACACGCTATTGAGTTGTGGATCGGAACGACTCTCTCTAATAGTGGACATAGATTTTGAGGCAGTTGGTAGCAGTAGGTTCACTTTATTATCCTGGAATGTGCTATTAGTAAGATTTAAGCAAGTGGGTTTGTCTTGTGTCGAGAAAACTAAAGGCCTGGTCTCTTTCCGGGTTTATGGATGGAGTGTGTTTTTGGGTTGGTGGTGGCGTGTTATTGGCCAACCTACTAGAGCTTGTTTTAAGTTGTCGATGTTTCGAATGTTATGATGGAAATGTTCTGGAATTATCAAGTGATATGCTCTCATGATTTGTGATTACTAGTGTTGATAATTATTGCTGACTATGTAACTATGGCTCTGCAGGTTGTTTAATCTCCTGATTGCAGATGGTACAAGATTCTCAACCATAGATCCTGATACTTGTTGTTTCCATTTGACTTGTATTGTTAATTATCATTACCATGTATATATTTTTATGATGCAAGAAAGCACAATCCAGAACACTGGCCTGATATTGTTCTGTGATTTCATGGCAGGATCATATTCTTCGTCTCCATTTACCCTGCCTCCATGGGGAACATCAGCAAGAACCATGTATGGAATCGATGCCCATTGAATCAATTTGTTCATGTTGATTTACCCATGTTAATAAGTGTCTTTTTCTTCAGTATCAAAGATTAACACTTATGTCTCATATACCTCTAGAATAACATGCTCAATGTACTCTTACAACTCAACCACACTACAGTACAATTGAATATAGAACATGGCACCATTGTAAAAGAAGGAAAAGAGGAATAAACTCGCTACTATTGTAACCTTATCACATAGACTCTAGCATCTAGATGTAGAATGCGGAATTGAATCCAACGTAAGACCTGTGATAAGCTGGTTTGTTATCTATATTGGATGGACACCATCTTAGTAGAGGTACTTGCTATGATCTGGGCATGTCCATTGCCCTCTGCATGCCTAACCAACTTCGACCATCTCTGATTCTACAGCACCCTCTCGAAACCTTTGACAGCCGTGTCGTTCATTCATCTAGTAATTACATGAAAATGAGAGATCAACTAATCGCATCATCCCAATGCAAAAGAAATCAGTTGTGAGTTGAATGAAGCAGCTAGCTGGCTTAAGCTGTTGCCGCATCCATCTGGACCCCTTTCAAACAATGTTCTTGCAATTAGTAAACATCTGATTGTGGTAGCGCAACGAACACAAATCTTCTCACTGCAAGCATTCTCATCACCTGCATGGACAATAAATGGTCTTAAAAACAACTTCATGGCCTTTTGTTGGCAGCAAATAATATTTGGCACAATGAAGGATTCCAGCTTAAGTTTCCACCCAAGCAGTGTGAATTTCCAGTCTTGCAACTAGAGTGCTATACCTTGTTCTGTCGAGAACAATTGGAAATGGTACGGCTTAAATATTCGAAATTGACCCGATTGCCAAACTAGCACTATCTTGTCTTGCTACTGTCCAAATGCTACAGAACTAAAGCTTGTCCATTGATCTGCGGGACAGTTTGAATTCTGAAGCTTTATTCTTTCTCTATTATTTTCTGATCATCGCACAATCCATCTGAACCAAGTTCTTGGTCATGAGTCACGGGTTATTCCTAAATTCTTATGCAAAATTTCAGCAACACTAATACTATCGTAATTTTTGCAACCTAAATGCCCTAGGGTATGGACATCAAATCTTTCTGAACACACAGACCAATTAAAGTACCAAGACAGGCAATGATAATCTATCTGATTATATACCTATATCTAGTGTATCAATCAGAGCAAGTAACTAGAAAACCAAAGCATACGCGCATGCATAATAGAGTATGAAAAACATTTGCCCATCTGATGCATCCCTAGGCTATAGACTACCTTGTCCACACGTTTTTTTGCTATTTAGCACCGTCTACAAGGTCATGATCTGATCACTACCGATGTAGCTGAAATTTTGAAATGGAAGTCTAGAAATTAGCTGAACTTTGGGCTAGGCTAAATTGTTAGCAACCAACGAGAAGCGAAAGAAAGATCTTTCTTTCGTACCTTCCGGTGGCGGCTTGCAGGCTGCGTGGGAGGTGGAGGCAGCGGCGACCCTCCTCCTGCCGTGGGGATTGGAGGAGGCAGGCCGGGTGGGGGTGGGGACGCGGCGGCGGCGGCTTCCCTCCTCCTGCCGGCGTGTAGGAGGTGGAGGCGTCAGCGGCTCCGTGCACGCAGGCCAAAAGGCAGGTGCAGGCGGCGGCGGTGTCCATGTGTGGGAGTGGACGAAGCACGGCGGTGGGGTGTCTTCTGATTTTTCTGTCTCTTGGTATTACGGTTAATGGGCCTGCTAGGCCTAATCTATATGGAAGAATTGGAGCCGTCGGATGTAATCATACTTGTCCCTCTCGGTGACCAGTAAAAGGTACCGTAAAACAGACCAAGAGAAAATTAGTAAGACAAGAACATGGTAGAAATGGGTGACCTCGAAGCTAACAATAGAATGCTTATCTGAACGTATATACTCATAATCGACGGGAAGAAAAAACAAGACGGGTGGAAAACAACTGATTTCATTAATGAAACTTGTACACCATGTGAAAACAGATATGGCTTTCAATCTACTCCCTCCGTCTCTCAAAATAAATATCTTAGAATTTTTTTAAAAAAAAATCTATATACTAAATAGTGTCTAGATTTATTCAAATTTTAACGAATTTAAGACATCTATTTTAAGACGAAGGGAGTATAATGCTGCGCTCTTGGAATTAACTAGAAAGAAAATTCATACTCCTCATTGGAGTACTACTTGACCTCCACTGCTGTAACGGAACAAGGTCTCTCTTCTTTGAAAATGCTTTCTTCAAAGACTCATCATTGAACATTTTGAACCGTAAACTAATGGTTTGACTGGACTTGGGAGAACGTCACACACTTCACAGTCCATGCATGCTGAGGTTTGCCTGGTTTTTTTTTCTAAAGAACTTTGTGTGCCATACCATGTTGTGGTTGTGACTTGTGAGTAGACGGTATATATGGAACCAGCGGTACAGAGGTTACTCGGCACACACCTTGTTGTGGTTTGCCTAGAGGGTATCATATGATGTTCCATGTAAATTCTATGTTTTTTCTATTCATGCAACTTTTGGAATCTTGTGAACAAAAAAGGCCCTTAAAGTGTAATACCCTTCTGTGGGCTGCTTTGTAATGGGCTGGTTAGAGTGGGCCGTGGGCCGGTGCGTGTGTGTGTGAGGTCCAGGAACCAGTTATAAGAGGTTCTCAGGTGCTGGGTTGTAAGGCTATCGATGAATTAAATGAACTAGCTCCCGTCTCTCTCTCTCGTCTTCATCCCCGTCCTTGCTCTCTGATCCTCGGATCCCCTTGCTTCTCCTGCTAACCCTATCCCCAACAATCACACTGCGGTGACGGGTGTTACATCTGGTATCAGAGCCCTGGCTCGCTGTTGCGCTCCGTAATCTCGATGTTGTCCAGTAACATCGACCTATCAGTGGTGGAATCCTTCGGGAAGCCGCCGTAAATCCGAGATAGGCGTGTGGATAGTGCAGAGGGAGTAGCTACGGCGCCGTCAAGAGTTTCTACACCGGCGGCTCAAACCCGTTTTGTGTTGGAAGCGATGGAGGACCTGAAGAAGTTCATTCAGGAGCGATTTGCGGCGGTGGATTTGAAGTTCGAAGCGATTGAGAAACTGCAGGAGAATCTGGGTGAGATCGATCAGAAGTTTAGCAAGCATGCGGGTCTACTCGAGCAGATGCAGGTGAAGGTCAACTTATCCATGGAGACGTTGGGGCAGGTTCAGGCGGAGCAACATCAGAGCTCGCGAGCGATCAAGGGGCCGGAGCCACCTCCACTGGCTATTCCGGTGCGGGATCCAACGAGCACCATGGGACCTCGACCTCCGCAACCACAACCACCACTACCACCTGCAGATCGGCACGCACCAAGGGTAACGTTTCCGTCCGCCACTGCCACACCTACATCTGGGGCTAGTAGTTCAGGGAATTCTGACCAAGGAGGAGAGGAGCAGAGGCGAGGGTGGATGCCAAAGATGGATTTCCCAAAATTCAATGGGGAGGATGTCCGAATTTGGGTGGATACATGTAACACCTTCTTCCAACTATACCACATCGCTGAGGGATTTAAGGTGTCTGCAGCCACAATGTATATGCGTGACAGTGCGGCACATTGGTACCAGGCATACAAACAAACCACCCCGTGGCATGATTGGCCAACATTCTGTGAAGCTGTGCTAGCAGAATTTGAAGGAAATACTCAGAGAGATAAAACCAGAGAACTGCTTACTTTGCGCCAAACTGGTACCGTGGATGAGTATAAACGACAATTTGATATTCTGGTTTATCAGATTCGGCTGTATGATCCACATATTGGGGGCATGATGTTGGTTCAGCAGTTCATTCTGGGGTTAAAGGAGGAGCTCAGAGCAGCTGTGGAGGTGCAATTGCCTAATTCAGTGGCAGAGGCAGCTGCATTTGCTACAGTACAGGAAGGGGTTCTGGAGAGAGCTAAAGTGTATGGCAAGGTAACACAAAAGAAACAAATCAATGGGGGTGGCAAAGACAACAGTGGCACTGGGGTGCTTGCCAACAAATTTGAAAAGGGGAATTGTGGAAGGCAAGGCAATTGAAAGGCTACAGAAGAGCAAATGGCTTGTGTTTCAAGTGTGGGGAAAAATATGCTCCTGGACACCAGTGCTCTATGCCTGTGGTGATGCAAGCTAAAGCTGTTGAAGCTATTGAGATATTATCAGATGAAATTCTGGATCAATTGGAGAGTTCTGAACTTGCAGAGTGTCATGTATCAGCAAATGCATTGTCTGGCTCCACAGACAATGGCACCATTCAGTTACAACCATTAGTGGGAAATCAAATTGTTCTGCTGTTAATTGACTCTGGCAGTTCACATAGTTTTATTGATCAGAATGTGGTGACTCAGTTGAAGCTTAATACTAAGAAGATGTCTTCTACAAGAGTGAAGGTAGCTAATGGGGAAGTGGTGCTTTGTGATGAGTTTGTGCCTGCTTTCACATGGTGGGTACAGGGGCACACTTTTTCCCAGGATATGAAGGTGTTGCATCTGGGTGGCTATGATGGCATTCTAGGGATGGACTGGCTTAAACAATGGGGATTGATGCAATGTGAGTGGGAAAAGAAATGGGTCTCCTTCCAGTACAAAGGCCAGTCCATTACTCTTACTGGGTTGCAACCTACTCGGTCTATGGAACTGCAAATGCTCTCTTTAGCTCAGTTGGAAAAATCTTTGTCAGCCAATGATATTTGGGCCATGGTTGAGTTAAGTTGGGAAGGAGCTGAGGCACAGATTAGTGTGGACAGTCCTCAGATTGAAGGTCTCCAGGAATTATTACACCAATATAAGGACATCTTTCAGGAACCTACCACTTTGCCTCCTCATAGGGAATTTGATCATGTTGTGCATCTCTTGCCAGGAACACAGCCTGTGAACTCTAGACCTTACAGGTATTCTCCAATGCAGAAGGATGAGATTGAAAGGCAAGTAAGAGAGATGCTACAGAATGGTACCATTATCCCTAGTATGAGTCCCTTTGCTTCTCATGTGCTGCTGGTGAAGAAGAAGGATGGAAGTTGGAGGTTCTGCATTGATTACAGGAAGCTCAACTCTGCAACTGTGAAGAGTAAATTTCCTATGCCAGTGGTTGAGGAGTTGTTGGATGAACTGGCTGGGGCTCAGATCTTTTCTAAGTTGGATCTTAGAGCTGGCTATCATCAGATTAGGATGATGCCTGAGGATGAATTCAAGACTTCTTTCAAAACACACCATGGGCAGTATCAATTTAGGGTGATGCCTTTTGGACTTACAAATGCACCTGCTACTTTTCAATGTGTCATGAATTCTATATTCAAGGATTTTGTCAAAAAAATTGTGCTAGTCTTCATGGATGACATATTGGTGTATAGTAAGAACATAACTGAGCATTTGCAACATTTGGAGCAGGTCTTTACCATTTTGCAGAAACAACAGTTGTATGTGAAAAGAAGCAAGTGTTCTTTTGCTCAGTCTCAGTTGGAATACTTGGGACACATTGTGTCAGACAAGGGGGTGGCTACTGATGCTGAGAAGACTAAGGCAATGCTGGCTTGGCCTGTACCAACAACAATAACTGAGTTGAGGGGATTTTTGGGACTCACTGGCTACTACAGAAAGTTTGTCAGGAATTATGGGGTGATAGCTAAACCTCTCACTCAGCTGTTGAAGAAATCTGGTTTTTCTTGGTCCAATGAAGCACAACAAGCTTTTGAGCAATTAAAAACAGCAATGGGAACGACTCCAGTGTTGGCCATGCCTGATTTCACTAAACAATTCTGGGTGGAAACTGATGCTTGTGGAACTGGTGTTGGGGCTGTTTTGATGCAAGAGGGTCACCCAGTAGCCTTCTTCAGTAAAGCTTTAAGTGTGAACAATCAAAAACTTTCCATCTATGAAAAGGAATTCTTGGCCATCATTTTGGCTGTGGATAAATGGAGACCTTATCTGGCTAGAGGTCCCTTTGTAATTAAAACAGATCACAAAAGCCTGTGTAATCTGCAGGAGCAGGTGCTGTCCACTGATTTGCAGAAGAAGGCTATGGCTAAATTGGCAGGGTTAAGTTTCACCTTTCAGTACAAAAAAGGGCAAGAGAATGTGGTGGCTGATGCTTTGTCCAGAGTGGGACATGTCTTCAGTATGTGTGCTGTTTTAGCTGGCCAACCTGTCTGGATACAGGAAGTTTTGAATTCTTATGTTGTCGATTCCAGGGCACAAGGATTGTTGACTGAGTTGGCAGTTACTCGATCTAATAGTGAGGGATACACTTTGCAGCATGGGTTGATTAAATGGAAGGATAAGGTGTGGATTGGAGCTAACATTGGGCTTCAACACAAAATCATACAAGCTTTTCATGCAAGTGCAGTGGGAGGACATTCTGGCATGCAAGCTACTTACAAAAGAATTAAGAATTTTTTTGCTTGGAGTAGGCTAAAGACTGTTGTGGAAGATTTTGTGAAGCAGTGCAATATATGCCAGCAAGCCAAGCATGAACATTGTAAACCACCTGGGCTGTTACATCCTCTTAAAATACCAAAAGGAGCTTGGCAGGACATTTCTCTGGATTTCATTGAAGGATTGCCCAAGTCTGCTGGGTATGATGTCATTTTGGTGGTAGTTGACCGTTTTACCAAATATGCTCACTTTATTCCACTGAAACATCCTTATTCAGCAGCTACAGTAGCCAAGGCAGTCTTCAATATTGTGATCAAGTTACATAGTTTTCCTGTCTCTATTGTGTCTGACAGAGATAAGGTTTTTACTAGCAATTTCTGGAAAGAATTGTTCAGATTGTTTGACACTAAGCTGCAGATGAGTAGTGCTTATCATCCTGAGAGTGATGGGCAAACTGAGAGAGTTAATCAGTGCCTAGAGATGTACTTAAGGTGTGCTACTCATGATCATCCAAAAAAATGGTACAGTTGGTTGGCTATGGCTGAATTCTGGTATAATACATCTTTCCATGCTTCTATTGGATGCTCTCCTTTCAAAGCCCTATACAATCATGAACCACATTATGGGTTGCTCCCTGATTTACACACTATTGAGAATGTGGAAGTAAAG